>CM070022.1:39134837-40596087 GCA_036247105.1 Cirrhinus mrigala
CGCCCTAACAATTAACCAACACTCGGGGATTTATTTTTAACAAAATAGAGCACCTCAACCCCGCAAAAAACATAAGGTGCCCGGAGTCTCCTCTCCCGCTTTCACTAATTAAATTAAACAAACCATCAACCAAGAAAATATCATAATCAAAAAGTATTTATTGATACATGAAGACAAAAATAAATAATAAACTTCAGGAGGGGGAAAAAGCCAAAATAATAAACAAAACTCACAAAACTAACTACTGCGGTAAACCTCTTTCCTACTAAACAAAAGATTAAAGAAACAACAAAATCTTACCTCCCTACTAGCCACAAAACAGGAGAAAAACTGAAGAAACAAAAAGGGCACCCGCCTCCCTACGTCGATCTCCTTGTTTTAACAGGTGATTCAACACATTTTCACAGTATTCAAACCAACAAGGTTTTAAAAGACATCGGAGATACAATATGGCTTGAAAACAACGTTTCAAACAAAAAAGAAAACGTCAAGCAGGGAGAGAGGAGAGCTCATCGAGGAATCTTCCAAACAGGACTAAATCACCTCCGCAGAAACGCCGCCACGCCACCCCTGACGTCACCGTAACTCCATACACCTGTGTGCGCTCTAACGAGCGCAATTAGGAGAGACAGACGGGAGAGGGCAACCATAACAACAAAATAAACATATACACAAATCTAAACACAAAAACAATAATAATAATAATAATAATAATAATAATAATAATAATAATAATAAACATTAAATAAACACATATCGTAACATTTCTCCCCACCAAAGAAAGAGACAAATTTATTTTGTCTCTTCTATTTACAAGTAGGATTTCCAGGACCAACCGCTCTGGACAGCGCATCAGATAGAACCATCTCAGAACCACGTTTATGAACGATCTCGAGATTATATTCTTGAATGATTAGGGACCAGCGCATCAAACGTTGATTCAAATTTTGCATGCGGGACAGGAACACCAAAGGGTTGTGGTCCGTATACACTCGAACAGGAAAAGGGTTAGCACTCAAATAAACATCAAAATGTCGCAGAGCTAACAACAAGGCTAATGCTTCTTTTTCAACTGTACTGTATCGCCGTTGACTTTCATTAAATTTTTTTGAAAAGTAACAGACTGGTAATTCCAGATTGGCTTCTGATCGCTGTAATAAAACAGCTCCGGCAGCAACCCCACTTGCATCCACTTCAAGCAAGAAGGCTCTGGAGAAATCTGGTGCGGCCAAAATTGGGGCTTTACACAGGAGATCCTTAGCTCCATTGAAGGCATGTTCACACTCTAATGACCAAACAAACTTTCGAGAAGGTCTTAAAAGATCGGTCAATGGCGCAACTAGTGTTGCAAAATTACGACAAAATCCCCGATAATAGCCAATCATTCCCAAGAAGCGGCGTAACTCCCGACGATTAGAAGGTCGGGGGAACTCTGTTATAGCAGTTATCTTTGCATTCACTGGTTTCACTTGTCCTTGACCTACTTGTTTTCCAAGATAGGTAATTGTGGCTTTAGCAAACTCACATTTTGCCAAATTCACAGTTAACAAAGCCTTAGCCAAGCGGGCAAACACTGTCCTTACAGAATTCATATGTTCCTCCCATGAAGGAGAAAAGATGACAATGTCATCCAAATATGCCTCGCAATCCGGTACATCCTGCAACACTAAACGCATCAGGCGTTGAAAGGTTGCCGGGGCATTTCGCATGCCGAACGCCATGACGGAGTATTGACCAAAGAAATCAGGAGTCACAAAAGCAGAGATTTCGGCAGCTCGCGGTGTTAATGGAACCTGCCAATACCCTTTTAAAAGATCGAGTTTCGTTACAAACTTCGCCGGACCGACCCTATCAATGCAATCATCGATCCTTGGAAGAGGAAAAGAATCAGGTTTTGTTACAGCATTGATCTTTCTATAATCTGTACAAAAACGAAACGATCCGTCAGATTTGGGTACTAGCACACACGGCGAACTCCAAGCACTTTGGCTTGACACAGCTAACCCATTCTGTAACATATACTTGATTTCAGATTTCATAATTTCTCTTTTTACAGGATTTACTCGATAAGGATGTTGCATAATCGGACTTGTGTTTCCCACATCAATATCATGAAATAAAACATTCGTTTGCGATGGAACATCAGAAAAGATAGCAGGAAAACTCTCAATTAAAGTTGTAACATCTGCACGTTGTAGCTCTGACAGATAACGTAAAAACGATTTCAAATTCTGCAGAATAGTAGAATTTTGCAACCTTCCCGTAGGAACGGAGACAGTTTCCACACCATCATCCTCACTTTCCTTTACTGTTGTAACTACAGCTACGGGAACTGGAGCATTTACAGTTTCAACAACAGAGGTATTCCCCTTTTCTCTTTCATGATACTGCTTTAACATATTAATGTGGCACGTACGCAGATTTCTTCTGCGCTCAGGCGTACGAATCACATAAGTTGTATCAGTCACCTTCCTCTCCACAACGTACGGTCCAGTAAATCTATTCTGCAGTGCGGAACCAGGGACAGGTAGTAAAGCCAGCACCAAATCACCAGGCTTAAAAGAGCGTTGAACAGCACGGCGATCATAATGAGCTTTCATTGTCGCCTGAGCCGAAGTCAAATTTGCTCGGGCTAAATTACATACCTGCTTCAAGCGCTTACGAAACGTATCAACATATTCAGAAACAGACCTCGTCGTAGGTTTAGTGGCCAACAGTTGTTCACTTAAGAGCTTTAACGGTCCGCGAACAATATGTCCAAAGACCAGCTCCGCGGGACTAAACCCAAGAGAATCTTGCACGGACTCTCTAATAGCGAACATAAGCAAAGGAAGACTTTCTGCCCAGTCTCGACCAGACTCCAAGCAATGCGTTTTTATTGTAGTTTTAAGCGTTTGGTGGAATCTTTCTAACGCCCCTTGCGACTGAGGACGGAAAAGCACTTGAAGTCACATGCGTCACTGTAAGATTGTATAACACCTGTTTGAACAATTTTGACGTGAAGTTAGTTCCACGATCTGTTTGTATCACACGAGGCAATCCAAAGAGAGAACAGAACTTTATAAGTTCTTTCACAACTGTTTTGGCTTTAAGATTGCGTAAGGGTACAGCCTCAGAAAAGCGCGTCGCCGCACACATGAAGGAAAGAATATACTGGTACCCTTCCCGTGATTTGGGCAACGGACCCACGCAATCCAAAATCAATCTTTCGAATGGTTCCCCCATGACTGGTATAGGGCACAAGGGAACAGGTCGAACGACCTGGTTAGGCTTTCCTACCAGTTGACATTCACGGCACGAACGGCAATAATTCGCAACACTAGTTCGTAGGCCAGGCCAGTAAAAATATTGAGACACGCATTGGAACGTTTTATTTACCCCCAAATGACCTCCCATTACATGATCATGAGCCAACTTTAAAACTGACGCTCGAACTACAGAAGGTAATACAATCTGATGTCTAGGGGCCAAATTTGCCTTTTCATTTGCCACCGAATTCCACTTGCGCATTAAAACGTCGTCGTCCCAATAATAACCCACTCTGATTCCTTCTAACTTACTTTTGTCAGATACCGCTACATCTATACTGGTAGATAACGATGAGTCCGTTTTCTGAGCAGCCGCAAGTTCTCCCCGACCTAACTTGATTAGCGGGACTTCAGCCCCAGCATCACTACCCACTTTACCAGCACTATCCACTGACAGTGCAAGTTCGGTAGGATTTGAATGAGCAAGAAAGGTGTCAGACAAATCTACCAGATCTTCATAATTACGCGCTTGAGAGCGTGTCACAGCACAAACGGGAAACACACCAGGAAACTGCAGAGGTATCTGTGAGTCACACACCGGAATCGTGGACACAATTGGAGAAGGAAAAACTTTACCTCCCGCTAAATCATTACCGAGGATGACATCAACCTCATCCACCGGAAATTTTTCACAAACTCCCACATTCACCGTACCCGTGACCAAGTCCGAGTCTAAATACACAGAATGAATTGGGAGTTTCACACAACCCAACTCTATACCACGAACAAGAACATCCGTTCCCGTATACGTCTCAGCCGAGAAAGGCAGAACTCCCTTCCTAATGAGGGATTGCCCCGAACCAGTATCCCGCAGAACGGAAACGTGCCGTTTATTCCCGTCAACTGAAAGAGATATCGTCCCTCTCGTCATAAACGGGTTGAAAACCGGGCAACTCCATGTTGGTTTCTAATTTCTCTTCCTTCGGGAAAACTACTACATGTGCTACCTTTTTAACTTTCGATGCATTTTTCTGTTTCCACGCCTTACAGTCAGCTATAAGATGGTCAGATTCGAGACAATAAAAGCAAGAACGCTTTTTCTCCATACTTTTCTCTGGACTCTTTGGAACAATTTTTGTCCGCGCTTTCCGATTTTTGCGTATTTGAAAACACTAGTTTTATTCGGCATCGCTTTTACATTTTGCTGCGAACGTGTTACAAAAATATTTTTATGCGTTAACACGTATTCATCAGCCATAACCGCTGCCTCCGCCAAAGACATAACTTTCTGCTCGTTCAGATGTACTACCAAACTTTCGGGAAGACAGTTCTTAAAATCTTCAAGCAGAATTAACTCCTGCAAACCCTCAAAAGTGTTCACTTTAGACGCAGCGCACCATTTTTCTAACATGTTCCTCTTATCTCTTGCAAATTCGAGAAAAGTTTGTTTGTCAGATTTACTGTAACCTCGAAATTTCTGCCTATAGGCTTCTGGGACAAGTTCATACGCCCTTAGTACCGCAGCTTTCACTAGATCGTAATTCAGAGAATCCTCGATAGGCATCGCGGCACAAACCTCCTGAGCCTTACCGACTAGATTACTCTGCAACATAAGTGCCCACATATCCCTCGGCCAACTTAGTTTCCCAGCTACACGCTCAAAAGCTGTGAAATAAGCGTCGACCTCTGTTTCCCTAAACGGTGGTACTAAACGAATATATCGACTAGGATCAAATTGATCAGTGTGAGCAGCACCAGCAGTTTGAACATTTTGAGCGCCCTCATCACGCTCTTCCTGCTTCGTAACACGGAGCAACTCAAGCTCTCTTAAATGCAATAAACGATTTTTGTGCTCTTGTTGCTTAATCTGGAGTTCTAACTCTTTTAATTTCAACGCAACCATCGGATCACGTTCCCGTTCAGGGGAGACAGACCTCAACCTTTCACTCGGTTCTTCCATCTCCTCAACCTCACCAACAACCGAGGGTCCCTCTGGCAAAACGCCAGTAGCTATCATTTTAGAAAGAAGCTCAGATTTAATCGTTTGTTTTTTTGCATTCGGCACAACTGCGATTTTTAAAACGTCGGCCAACTGTAAAAGATCTTTCTTTCTAAATTTATCCAGCTGGTCAGCAGTTGGATTACCAAGAAATGCTTCGACATCCGCTTCCATACTAAAAAAAAACAATTAGGCTACCTCCTAATTACCCCCCTTACAAAAAAAAGGACAATTTAAAAGAAAATTAAACTGTACTTAATAGGCCACACACAAAAGAAATTACATCATTGTAAATTTTAAATGATCCATCACTTTGGCTCGCTTAAAGAAAAAGTAAAAAAAAAAGAATGGACGAGCCCCCATTTGTTACGAAGTCGGACAAAGCAGCACCACCACAACTCCTTGCCCGCCCTAACAATTAACCAACACTCGGGGATTTATTTTTAACAAAATAGAGCACCTCAACCCCGCAAAAAACATAAGGTGCCCGGAGTCTCCTCTCCCGCTTTCACTAATTAAATTAAACAAACCATCAACCAAGAAAATATCATAATCAAAAAGTATTTATTGATACATGAAGACAAAAATAAATAATAAACTTCAGGAGGGGGAAAAAGCCAAAATAATAAACAAAACTCACAAAACTAACTACTGCGGTAAACCTCTTTCCTACTAAACAAAAGATTAAAGAAACAACAAAATCTTACCTCCCTACTAGCCACAAAACAGGAGAAAAACTGAAGAAACAAAAAGGGCACCCGCCTCCCTACGTCGATCTCCTTGTTTTAACAGGTGATTCAACACATTTTCACAGTATTCAAACCAACAAGGTTTTAAAAGACATCGGAGATACAATATGGCTTGAAAACAACGTTTCAAACAAAAAAGAAAACGTCAAGCAGGGAGAGAGGAGAGCTCATCGAGGAATCTTCCAAACAGGACTAAATCACCTCCGCAGAAACGCCGCCACGCCACCCCTGACGTCACCGTAACTCCATACACCTGTGTGCGCTCTAACGAGCGCAATTAGGAGAGACAGACGGGAGAGGGCAACCATAACAACAAAATAAACATATACACAAATCTAAACACAAAAACAATAATAATAATAATAATAATAATAATAATAATAATAATAATAATAAACATTAAATAAACACATATCGTAACATTTCTCCCCACCAAAGAAAGAGACAAATTTATTTTGTCTCTTCTATTTACAAGTAGGATTTCCAGGACCAACCGCTCTGGACAGCGCATCAGATAGAACCATCTCAGAACCACGTTTATGAACGATCTCGAGATTATATTCTTGAATGATTAGGGACCAGCGCATCAAACGTTGATTCAAATTTTGCATGCGGGACAGGAACACCAAAGGGTTGTGGTCCGTATACACTCGAACAGGAAAAGGGTTAGCACTCAAATAAACATCAAAATGTCGCAGAGCTAACAACAAGGCTAATGCTTCTTTTTCAACTGTACTGTATCGCCGTTGACTTTCATTAAATTTTTTTGAAAAGTAACAGACTGGTAATTCCAGATTGGCTTCTGATCGCTGTAATAAAACAGCTCCGGCAGCAACCCCACTTGCATCCACTTCAAGCAAGAAGGCTCTGGAGAAATCTGGTGCGGCCAAAATTGGGGCTTTACACAGGAAATCCTTAGCTCCATTGAAGGCATGTTCACACTCTAATGACCAAACAAACTTTCGAGAAGGTCTTAAAAGATCGGTCAATGGCGCAACTAGTGTTGCAAAATTACGACAAAATCCCCGATAATAGCCAATCATTCCCAAGAAGCGGCGTAACTCCCGACGATTAGAAGGTCGGGGGAACTCTGTTATAGCAGTTATCTTTGCATTCACTGGTTTCACTTGTCCTTGACCTACTTGTTTTCCAAGATAGGTAATTGTGGCTTTAGCAAACTCACATTTTGCCAAATTCACAGTTAACAAAGCCTTAGCCAAGCGGGCAAACACTGTCCTTAAAGAATTCATATGTTCCTCCCATGAAGGAGAAAAGATGACAATGTCATCCAAATATGCCTCGCAATCCGGTACATCCTGCAACACTAAAAGCATTAGGCGTTGCATGCCGAACACCATGACGGAGTATTGACCAAAGAAATCAGGAGTCACAAAAGCAGAGATTTCGGCAGCTCGCGGTGTTAATGGAACCTGCCAATACCCTTTTAAAAGATCGAGTTTCGTTACAAACTTCGCCGGACCGACCCTATCAATGCAATCATCGATCCTTGGAAGAGGAAAAGAATCAGGTTTTGTTACAGCATTGATCTTTCTATAATCTGTACAAAAACGAAACGATCCGTCAGATTTGGGTACTAGCACACACGGCGAACTCCAAGCACTTTGGCTTGACACAGCTAACCCATTCTGTAACATATACTTGATTTCAGATTTCATAATTTCTCTTTTTACAGGATTTACTCGATAAGGATGTTGCATAATCGGACTTGTGTTTCCCACATCAATATCATGAAATAAAACATTCGTTTGCGATGGAACATCAGAAAAGATAGCAGGAAAACTCTCAATTAAAGTTGTAACATCTGCACGTTGTAGCTCTGACAGATAACGTAAAAACGATTTCAAATTCTGCAGAATAGTAGAATTTTGCAACCTTCCCGTAGGAACGGAGACAGTTTCCACACCATCATCCTCACTTTCCTTTACTGTTGTAACTACAGCTACGGGAACTGGAGCATTTACAGTTTCAACAACAGAGGTATTCCCCTTTTCTCTTTCATGATACTGCTTTAACATATTAATGTGGCACGTACGCAGATTTCTTCTGCGCTCAGGCGTACGAATCACATAAGTTGTATCAGTCACCTTCCTCTCCACAACGTACGGTCCAGTAAATCTATTCTGCAGTGCGGAACCAGGGACAGGTAGTAAAGCCAGCACCAAATCACCAGGCTTAAAAGAGCGTTGAACAGCACGGCGATCATAATGAGCTTTCATTGTCGCCTGAGCCGAAGTCAAATTTGCTCGGGCTAAATTACATACCTGCTTCAAGCGCTTACGAAACGTATCAACATATTCAGAAACAGACCTCGTCGTAGGTTTAGTGGCCAACAGTTGTTCACTTAAGAGCTTTAACGGTCCGCGAACAATATGTCCAAAGACCAGCTCCGCGGGACTAAACCCAAGAGAATCTTGCACGGACTCTCTAATAGCGAACATAAGCAAAGGAAGACTTTCTGCCCAGTCTCGACCAGACTCCAAGCAATGCGTTTTTATTGTAGTTTTAAGCGTTTGGTGGAATCTTTCTAACGCCCCTTGCGACTGAGGACGAAAAGCACTTGAAGTCACATGCGTCACTGTAAGATTGTGTAACACCTGTTTGAACAATTTTGACGTGAAGTTAGTTCCACGATCTGTTTGTATCACACGAGGCAATCCAAAGAGAGAACAGAACTTTATAAGTTCTTTCACAACTGTTTTGGCTTTAAGATTGCGTAAGGGTACAGCCTCAGAAAAGCGCGTCGCCGCACACATGAAGGAAAGAATATACTGGTACCCTTCCCGTGATTTGGGCAACGGACCCACGCAATCCAAAATCAATCTTTCGAATGGTTCCCCCATGACTGGTATAGGGCACAAGGGAACAGGTCGAACGACCTGGTTAGGCTTTCCTACCAGTTGACATTCACGGCACGAACGGCAATAATTCGCAACACTAGTTCGTAGGCCAGGCCAGTAAAAATATTGAGACACGCATTGGAACGTTTTATTTACCCCCAAATGACCTCCCATTACATGATCATGAGCCAACTTTAAAACTGACGCTCGAACTACAGAAGGTAATACAATCTGATGTCTAGGGGCCAAATTTGCCTTTTCATTTGCCACCGAATTCCACTTGCGCATTAAAACGTCGTCGTCCCAATAATAACCCACTCTGATTCCTTCTAACTTACTTTTGTCAGATACCGCTACATCTATACTGGTAGATAACGATGAGTCCGTTTTCTGAGCAGCCGCAAGTTCTCCCCGACCTAACTTAATTAGCGGGACTTCAGCCCCAGCATCACTACCCACTTTACCAGCACTATCCACTGACAGTGCAAGTTCGGTAGGATTTGAATGAGCAAGAAAGGTGTCAGACAAATCTACCAGATCTTCATAATTACGCGCTTGAGAGCGTGTCACAGCACAAACGGGAAACACACCAGGAAACTGCAGAGGTATCTGTGAGTCACACACCGGAATCGTGGACACAATTGGAGAAGGAAAAACTTTACCTCCCGCTAAATCATTACCGAGGATGACATCAACCTCATCCACCGGAAATTTTTCACAAACTCCCACATTCACCGTACCCGTGACCAAGTCCGAGTCTAAATACACAGAATGAATTGGGAGTTTCACACACCCCAACTCTATACCACGAACAAGAACATCCGTTCCCGTATACGTCTCAGCCGAGAAAGGCAGAACTCCCTTCCTAATGAGGGATTGCCCCGAACCAGTATCCCGCAGAACGGAAACATGCCGTTTATTCCCGTCAACTGAAAGAGATATCGTCCCTCTCGTCATAAACGGGTTAAAACCGGGCAACTCCATGTTGGTTTCTAATTTCTCTTCCTTCGGGAGAACTACTACATGTGCTACCTTTTTAACTTTCGATGCATTTTTCTGTTTCCACGCCTTACAGTCAGCTATAAGATGGTCAGATTCGAGACAATAAAAGCAAGAACGCTTTTTCTCCATACTTTTCTCTGGACTCTTTGGAACAATTTTTGTCCGCGCTTCCGATTTTTGCGTATTTGAAAACACTAGAGTTTTATTCGGCATCGCTTTTACATTTTGCTGCGAACGTGTTACAAAAATATTTTTATGCGTTAACACGTATTCATCAGCCATAACCGCTGCCTCCGCCAAAGACATAACTTTCTGCTCGTTCAGATGTACTACCAAACTTTCGGGAAGACAGTTCTTAAAATCTTCAAGCAGAATTAACTCCTGCAAACCCTCAAAAGTGTTCACTTTAGACGCAGCGCACCATTTTTCTAACATGTTCCTCTTATCTCTTGCAAATTCGAGAAAAGTTTGTTTGTCAGATTTACTGTAACCTCGAAATTTCTGCCTATAGGCTTCTGGGACAAGTTCATACGCCCTTAGTACCGCAGCTTTCACTAGATCGTAATTCAGAGAATCCTCGATAGGCATCGCGGCACAAACCTCCTGAGCCTTACCGACTAGATTACTCTGCAACATAAGTGCCCACATATCCCTCGGCCAACTTAGTTTCCCAGCTACACGCTCAAAAGCTGTGAAATAAGCGTCGACCTCTGTTTCCCTAAACGGTGGTACTAAACGAATATATCGACTAGGATCAAATTGATCAGTGTGAGCAGCACCAGCAGTTTGAACATTTTGAGCGCCCTCATCACGCTCTTCCTGCTTCGTAACACGGAGCAACTCAAGCTCTCTTAAATGCAATAAACGATTTTTGTGCTCTTGTTGCTTAATCTGGAGTTCTAACTCTTTTAATTTCAACGCAACCATCGGATCACGTTCCCGTTCAGGGGAGACAGACCTCAACCTTTCACTCGGTTCTTCCATCTCCTCAACCTCACCAACAACCGAGGGTCCCTCTGGCAAAACGCCAGTAGCTATCATTTTAGAAAGAAGCTCAGATTTAATCGTTTGTTTTTTTGCATTCGGCACAACTGCGATTTTTAAAACGTCGGCCAACTGTAAAAGATCTTTCTTTCTAAATTTATCCAGCTGGTCAGCAGTTGGATTACCAAGAAATGCTTCGACATCCGCTTCCATACTAAAAAAAAACAATTAGGCTACCTCCTAATTACCCCCCTTACAAAAAAAAGGACAATTTAAAAGAAAATTAAACTGTACTTAATAGGCCACACACAAAAGAAATTACATCATTGTAAATTTAAATGATCCATCACTTTGGCTCGCTTAAAGAAAAAGTAAAAAAAAAAGAATGGACGAGCCCCCATTTGTTACGAATTCGGAACAAAGCAGCACCACCACAACTCCTTGCCCGCCCTAACAATTAACCAACACTCGGGGATTTATTTTTAACAAAATAGAGCACCTCAACCCCGCAAAAAACATAAGGTGCCCGGAGTCTCCTCTCCCGCTTTCACTAATTAAATTAAACAAACCATCAACCAAGAAAATATCATAATCAAAAAGTATTTATTGATACATGAAGACAAAAATAAATAATAAACTTCAGGAGGGGGAAAAAGCCAAAATAATAAACAAAACTCACAAAACTAACTACTGCGGTAAACCTCTTTCCTACTAAACAAAAGATTAAAGAAACAACAAAATCTTACCTCCCTACTAGCCACAAAACAGGAGAAAAACTGAAGAAACAAAAAGGGCACCCGCCTCCCTACGTCGATCTCCTTGTTTTAACAGGTGATTCAACACATTTTCACAGTATTCAAACCAACAAGGTTTTAAAAGACATCGGAGATACAATATGGCTTGAAAACAACGTTTCAAACAAAAAAGAAAACGTCAAGCAGGGAGAGAGGAGAGCTCATCGAGGAATCTTCCAAACAGGACTAAATCACCTCCGCAGAAACGCCGCCACGCCACCCCTGACGTCACCGTAACTCCATACACCTGTGTGCGCTCTAACGAGCGCAATTAGGAGAGACAGACGGGAGAGGGCAACCATAACAACAAAATAAACATATACACAAATCTAAACACAAAAACAATAATAATAATAATAATAATAATAATAATAATAATAATAATAATAATAAACATTAAATAAACACATATCGTAACAATAATAAACTAAGTATGGCAGTGTTGTCGCTAAATTTCACAATATAATTGTTATTACTTTTGCTCACACAGCCATCTGTGTACAGTGTGAAGAGAACTGGGGAGGTCACACACCCTTGAGGTACTCCTGTACTAATATATTGAGAGTCAGAGATCATCTTAGTAACTTTAACCTGTTGAGTTCTATCTGTTAAGAAAGAAAAAATCCACTTTATAATATAAGGATTTACATTCATATGTTTCAATTTTTCCAATAATAAATATGGTTGCACAGTGTTAAAAGCTGAGCTAAAATCAATAAAAAGAAGGCGCATATATGCCTTTGAGTCCTCCAGATTTTTAGACGCTAAATGGATAATACTCACAACTCCTCCGCACTCCTGTCCTGTTTATAGGCAAACTGCCATGGATCTAATTTCAAGGATACTTCACTTTTCAATATGGACACAATGTATTTCTCAAAGCATTTCATTATGACTGAAGTTAGTGCTATGGGTCTAAAATTGTTGTTCTCAGTTGGATGGGATTGTTTTAATCACTGATTTTTTCTAAAGTGCAGGAATTTTATGTGAGTCCAGTGAACGCTGAAAAAGTTCTGCAGCACACGTTTTCAAAAGTCACGCAGAAATCCCATCAGGTCCTCAAGATTTTTTTTACACATAACTGTTTGAACAGTTATTGCACCTTAAAACAATCTACCTCTATCATCCACCAAAGAACCTATAACAAATTCACATTTGTGAGAGAAATCATGAGTTTGGAACCAAAGATAGAAATTCATTACCTTTCTGTAAAAATCAATTCTATCTATTTGCAATCTCTTTGATTCCACATTCGTAACAACCTTCATTGTATTCCATAATTTCTTAGAATTTGAAGTGGAGAACTTTTGTTCAATAATATCCTTCTGTCGTCCTCTTGCTTCCTTCAGTTGGTGGTTAAGCTCCTTTTGTATTATTTTCAACCATGGATAATCTTTGTTCTTAAATGCAATCTTTTCCCTATTTATACAATTCTTAAGTTCTTGGTTTGTTGCTAGGATAAATGGTGACATTCTTTTTAGTGTGTACAATTGTCCACACAAAAGTTTACATAGTCCGTAATTGTCTCTGTAGTCGTATCGATATCTGCATCATTAAAAACGTCATAATCTGTGCAGAGGAAACATCCTTTCATCTGACCATGCAGTTATTTCCTTCACATATGGTTTACTACGTTTTAGCATTGTCCTATATGTAGGGATTAGATAGATGGTATAATGGTCAGAATTGGCTAGCGATGGTTTTGATCTAGCCTCATAAGTTTTTTTTTACGTTTCCTTATCTAGGATTCTGTCCTTCCGTGTTCCACATTTTATATATTGTTCAAATCCAGTTCAAACTTACAAAGGTTAAAATCACCTAAGATAAATACAGGAGCATCTGGTGAGCACTGTAATTGTTGATGAACACAATCCACGATATATTCTGCTGCTCTCGCCGCATTTCCACTAGGGGGTACATAGGCCGCACAAACAACAATGCTTCCAAACTCCCTCGGTAGATAAAAAGATCTCATTTTCAAGCATAAAGCTTCAATATCGGGGCAGCAAAAAGTGTCCTTGATTGTGTACTGTTTACACCAATCATTACTCACGTACACAGCAATGCCACCGCCTCTGTGTTTCCCTGACTGCACACTTCTATCTGCCCGCACAAGTGAGAATCCTTCCAGCTTAAATACTCATTAAAATGCAAATCAATTTATAACTTTTTTGAAATATGTTTTTCTGGATTTTTTTTGTTGTTGTTCTGTAACTCACTGTTCAAATAAACCTGCCATTAAAATTATAGACTGGTCATTTCTTTGTCAGTGGGCAAATGTACAAAATCAGCAGGGGATCAAATACATTTTTCCCTCACTGTATTGCAAGTAATGTTTAAGGTTTGTGATGACTCCTTCCATTTGTTCTTAAGTTTGTCTCAAGTCTGAGTTTAAGACCATAATTTCATGGACATCCAACCTACTCCGGTCTCTGCCTGTTAAGAGTTAACAGTTAAAGTTAAACATCTAAACTACTGAATAACCTCTTAAAATGCTAAAAGTGCCCTTTGCTACATCACACATATGGATAATTATCAGGTTGTTAAATAGCTCAGAGTTTCATGAAATGAGCACATTTACAATGAGCATAATTTACAGGTGTTCAAGCAGAATTAAATGACAATAAGTATTCAAGGAGCTGTGTTATTTCACTATAGCATTGTTTATACCTGGCTACATTTACTGTATGGATCGTTAAAGGAAAAGACAAACCTTTTTTACACTCAAATACTAATTAGGGGGCTGATATATGGATTTGTTTGTCTTTATAGGTATACTGCTGAAAATAAAACTCATTTGAGGTCAGTTCTGTCTCGTTTATACTTACTAATGCCTTACCTGGGATCAAAGGTCTCCATTCCATCACTGAGGTTAGGGGGCTGAATTATTGATTCAGCACTCTTCATAGACACACAGCTGGGTTCTGGAGATGCTGCTCTCTGGGTCAGAACAGCATCCTCCTCACCTCTCTCATCAATAAGACTCCTTTTGTAGAATAATCTGACATCTACTGCTACCACCTCCACCCTAATACATCCCCTAACACATCCCTGCATTCCATCCTATCACATATAGCACAACTGTACATACCACCTAGTTATTTGTCAATTTATTTTTAACAATTATAATTATTATATTCTATATTATTTTTGGTCTATTTATATTCTATTTATGTTCTATGTGTATTTTTCTTATTCTCTTATTTTTATTGTCTGTGCGTTGTTGTCTCTGTGTACTGGAAGCTAATAACACTGAAACAAATTCCTTGTATGCGCAAACATACTTGGCAATAAAGCTCTTTCTGATTCTGATTCTGATTCTGATTCTGATTTATTGGAAGTATCCCCCTCCTCCATCCCATCACAGAGATGCTTTTTAGAGGCTTTCCTTCTATCCTCATGTACACTCATTTTAGAGGCAGTTCCACATCAACTCTTTTCATGGTGATTTCAGGCCTGAAAAAAAAAAAAAAAAAAAAAAGAATACATTACATAATTTTAGGTGTTCATTACATAATTTTACTTAACAATATGCAGGCAAAAAATGACACATCTGTTTCACAATTAGCCAAGCATAAATCATTATTCATGAGTTTCGCATTAATGTTAAAGCATTAAAACCCTGTAAAAAAAAAAAAATAGTGCAAGCTCCCCAGATCACAGGAACCGACAAGCAATTATGTTTCTGCTTAGAAAGAAGTTAAGCTGAGACTAAAACATGAAGAATGTGTTGTGTGTTAAATAATATTAAATATCAATAATAAACTATTTTGTTACATGCTTCTGTTTATCCCCAAGCTTTCAAAATTGTGTGTTTGGTTAACTATATCAAAAATGTGTCTACAGTGACATAATAAACAATGCTTGTGGTGAAGAAAGCAAGAATGTTTTCTCACTGCATCAAGGCTGTAAAGTGTGAATTGAAGCTGCCAAGACCCTAATCAGGTGTTTTTTTATAACTTTTAAACATTCCCATTATTTCTGGTGCATAACCATAATTTTTGGCGCACAAAGAAAAACTATATACTGACTTTTTTGTTTGTTTTTCATCTGCCAGATCTAATTAAAAAAAATGAAAAGTTACAATATCAGGCACTGAGATTATATACAGGGGTTGGACAATGAAACTGAAACACTCGCCAATATAGTATTGGAGGTTTCATGGCTATATTTGCGCTGTCTGGTGCCCAATCTTCACTTATTGTACATTACACCAGTTAGAGCAGAGTGTAAAGTTTCATTATGTGCACCCAATGGTTCAAACATTGTACCTTGAAGGTAGTGCTCTGTATCAGGATAATAATGCACCAATACACACAGCAAGACTGGTGACAGACTGGTTTAATGAACATGAAAATTAAGTTGAACATCTCCCATGGCCTGCATAGTCACCAGATCTGAATATTATTGAGCCACTTTGGGGTGTTTTGGAGGAGCGAGTCAGGAAACGTTTTCCCACATCAGCATCACATAGTGACCTGGCCACTGTTCTGCAAGAGGAAAATGGCTCAAAATCCCTCTGGCTGCTTTGCAGGACTTGTATTTGTCACTCCCACGATGAAATGATGTTGTATTAGCTGCAAAAGGAGGCCCAATATCATACTAATTGTGATCTAAAACCAGGTGTTTCAGTTTCATTGTCCAACCCCTGTACATGTGCTATTAAAACAACTCAAACAGCAGAACTACAGGTAGTAACGAAGGAAAGGCCATTACAAATCAGAACGATACAGCTATTGTTAATCATAGATTAACCAACAACTTTGTTGGGAAAGGGAGAGGAGGAAAACAAAACACTTTGATCATGCAGGCATTAATCGTTATTAACCAGGGTCACAACCAAATGCAAAGAATCAAGCCAGTAGACTAGACATTTTGCTAGAAATATAATAAACATATACAGAATCCAGATGATGTTACTTAGTTGTATTGTCATGGGTCCCACACACATGCATATATATATATATATATAAATGAAACAGATACAGATTTAACAGTCACTCTAAGCAAGACACAAATTAGAAATTATGAGCATTATGAAATGCTGAAGAAAAGGTGAGAAAAAAATGCAAGAAAGAAAGGACAATGGTTTTACAGAGTACAAACAAAAAAAAAAAAAAAACAGGGAAATTAAAGGACAGAAGAGATGAGATAATATCAAGACTTAGTTCTGGACGAGTTAAGACAGCACACTTTACAAAATATGTGAACATAACACAGAGAGATGTGACTGTAGGCAAGATAAAAACATGTAATGCTCCACTTTGGTCCCCTTCTTGGACCTTTGATATGGTTAGCATTAAGTGTAGCAGTGGACTTTATGGAACGGGGAAAGTAAGGTCCCAGTGTAGTAGCATCCATTTATGACTTTAATAAATATACATTGAAAATTATGTTATTACCCACTAAACATTGGACATCGGATAGACGTGCAGATCATGTCTATATTGGGTCCGTCGGTCCATGACCAATTATGGACATCTATTCAACGTCCAAATTAGGTCCACTATTTGGACGTCTATCCATTACCCAACTTGGTCGTCATTTTGACGTTCAACATTTGATCTGGGTTTTTTTGGACGTCATTTGGACGTCTATGGCAGTTGCAGTAAATGTGTTTTACAAAATAGAGCCTATCAACATGATTATATATATGAATACAGATTATTTATAAACAAACAAGATATATTATCTGTATTACTATTTATTTATTTGGTAGCCCATATGTTTTTTTGACATGGAAAAGACGTCACTACGACGTCACATTGCGCAGTGGGTACTGAATTCTATTTTATAATGTACTACAATACAAAACAAACAGGATTTGCCATTATTAGTATAGCCAATTCAGCTGTCTGCGTTCAAACAGTCCGCGTACAACAGCGCAGGCGGGGGTGAATGTCGGAGGTACAAGCGCTTTGAAAGCTGCGAGGACGCGACTGTGCGCGAGACGAGACGTGACGTCACGGAACGCGGAAATCGAGATACACCCTGGTCATTACTCTGAATAGCATTTAATACTTATTATTAACATATTCCTAAATAAATACATTAATGCCACGTTTTAGGTCTAATTGGGCAAATTAAAGTTAAGAAAAAATGTTTACTTGAATGACTGATGTTTCCTAAAAGTTCAACTGTTATATTACAAAGCATACAAGAACTCTGCTGATACAAAACATAAAACATGTTCTGGGAAAAACTTGTTGTGTAAGTATAGAAATGGATATAATATGACAAATCCCTCAAGTTACATTAAAAAAGTGTAATCTTACCGTCAGATATTATGGTATCGCTACGCGCTGGATGTATAACGCTCTGAAATGGCGTCATTTCTTACCCAACAAGTAAAACAGGTCAGTGGGTCTCTTAATTCAGCCCCACCCTCCTGAGACTCACTTCACTCTAGAGTCTAGACTAAAAAGTCAAAAATTATTAAATGTCCATTGTAAAAACTAAGTTAGGGCATGACCATTGGATAACAAAATGCTCATTGGGCCAGCATGGTCAGAAAAACAAAACGGATGGAGAAAAAAAGACTTCTCCAGGTGAAAAATTAGATGTGAACCATTCAGGAATCATTTACTCTCCAGTGCCACCATTTTCCGAAACTGCAACCTACCTGGGGACTGCAGAAGTCCATTTTTATGGAGTCTTTTTAAAAACGAACTCCCAAAACTTACTGCCAGATTCAAATTCTTGAAAGAGTGGTACAAGTGGATGTTCATAAGTTCATGAATTTCACAACACGTTTTCAACATGTTATTCTTAATAAGTGAGGGTCATTTTTTAGCATTTTTTTTTTTTTCACCCAAGCAAAGTCTCTGAGACCTTGACAAATCTGGCACCTTGTACTTCTGGAGACTTCTTAATTATTTTGCAGTTAACGTGTCTTTTCTTCTCCACCTGTTTTTTTTTTCTGACCATGCTCGCCCAATGAGCATTTTGCTGTCTAGTGATCAGTTTCTGTATTGCATTAGTTTTGAATATTTCTCATGAGCATTTAATCATTTTTGACTTTCATGTTATGTGTAAAAGAAAACATGCCTAATATTTATGCACACCTGAATAGATAGAATAGTTTTTTCACTTCCAGCCTTCATGGGAAATTGTATATCACTTGATTAAATACAAAATTAATAGTAGTTATTAAGACTGATGTGGTTTGGAATTGGTAAAATGTGCTTGGGAAAAAATGACCAGAATATCAATGTGCCTAATAATTATATACGCACTGTATATGTCTCTCTTTTCAAACACACCTTTAGATCATCTGCTCGTTAGGAGAGAGAACTGAGCTGTGCTCTGACAGGTCTATGTTCACATCTCCCATTCCTTGCTCCCATTGTCCCTGATGATCAGAATCAGTCAGATGTGTTACGTTACGAGGGGACATAGCCTATAAAATAGGCATATGCCTATCTAAGGGGTCTAGACTCTAGGGAAATGTTTTAGAGTCTTATGTAAATCAACAGAAACAGTTTGGCTATTCTTGAGTAAAATATATATATAAAAAATAGAGTTATGGTTGCATTCACATGCAAAATATTCCTAATTCTCTCAACATCTGTGTTATTCCTTGTGTGAATCAGTTATGTTTGCTTATTTTTCCTTAGATGATTTGAGATACAAAACCATAAACTTTTTTAAAGCTAAACAGAAATACATAGTATTTTATTTAGAGACATTTGAGAACAAAACAGAAGTAAAACTTTATTATAAAATTAACATATAATTATATAAAATAAAATATAATATACGCCATAAAATATATGCCAGTAATTTTTGTAGAAGTTTGTCTTTTTTTAGCTGATTTTTTCCAGGTCTTTTTATTACATTTAGACACATTTAACCAGCAGATGTCCCTAGAGGGTCCCTCTGGCTCCAATGTCCGTCCCTTCTGTTTGAGCTTTCTTTTGAGTCCACATAGGTTATATAAATAAAATTAAACAAAAGTACAAATATACATAATGTTTGTCTTTGCTTTTTGCACTGGTGGTGGACTAAGATGGCACTCTTAGTGAATGTTAATTCATATTTTAGATAATGATCTGTAAGCGTATCATTGTGTCATGTCTTTACTGGGGGCACAACATTACTAACTCACACCCATACACAAGGTTTAGCGTAAGAGGCGTCAGTCATGGAGTCATTTGGTCCCCATTATATAGGTAATACCAGTACACAAACACACACAGCCTCTGAATATGCATTTCATTTTCTATGATTGAACTGTTACTGTATACATAGCGACCTAAAAAGAGTGTATCAACTGTACACTCTTAAAAATAAAGGTGCTTCAAATGGTTCTCCGTGGTGATGCCATAGAAGAACCATTTTTAGCTCCACAATGAACTATTCAGTCAAAGGTTCTTTAAAGAACCATCTCTTTCTTACTTTTTTATAATCTGAAGAACCTTCTTTCGCCAAAGAACTTTTTGTGAAACAGAAAGGTTCTTCAGATGTTAAAGGTTCTTTATGGAACCATTTAAACAAAAAAGTTCTTCTATGGCATCGTGAAGTAAATGCTATGGTATTCCTTTTAACATTCTTTTAACATTGATAGAAAATATGTCCATTAGACAGTTGAAATATCACAAATGTCACTTTTTTAACATAATTTGCATAGCATGTGTGTAAATGTGACTTTTAACCTATTATCATAACACTGTACAACTAAACAACACAATAGGGCACCAATCCAGGTACAGTGTTGATACTGTGTCTCAACTGTACCCCACTGACATACTCGCACGTTTCTCTAGATTATGAAAAGACCTTGCGTGGCACAATGTCATAACATAGGCCATTTTTAGAGCACAGAGGAAGGTTTTCAACGATATATGTTAAGTTTAACAATCATAAATGAATAATGAGCTATTCATTGTGGAAGGGAAATGGTGAAATAAAAATCTCACCTTGGAAAATTTTTTTTGTTTTTTTTTCAACATCTCCGGAGTGGAAAGACACACACATTTAAAATTTTCCATGATTAAAGAGAACAGTAATACACATGTGTGGAGCAAAAATCAGGGTTCCTGTGTATGCAAGTTATTAAAAGTGTTTTAACTGTTCACATGTCTCAAATGTACTCAGTCTACCCTATACACCATTATTTTTGGTGTATAACCATCATTTCTGATCTCATTATAAGGTTGTTGAAATAGTTACAAATAGTTACAAACAACAACACCCACTCAGGTCAAGATGAAAAGTGGACCACAGTGATGTTTCTCCTGTGAGGAGTTCTGATGGTAAATGAAATGTCCATGTTATGAGCTTGAGTTCAATTTTATAAAGTCAGTAACTTAATACAAATTAAGTTTGGACACTGTCCAAACTGCCCCTGAACTGACTGTTGATGTCCCGACTACAGAGAAACCTTTCACCAGGTCGATGATGACTGAAGATACAAATCGGATATCCATTATTTAGTCGGGGAATTGTCCGAATGGAGTGCCAACGTTCTCAGCAGTTTCAAGTGCAAATATGGCGTAGACTCCTTCGAAACTGTCCCTAAATTGTGTGTTGACGTCCCGACTACAGAGGAGCCTATCACTGAAGTCGATTTAGTCAACATTCCCCATGCTTCAGAGAGTCCAACAGACGACACTGTGGCACCTCAGTCCAGCCAACTGAAGGATAATGATACAACAGTTGTGGGTCAGTTTGCTTTTATAACCCAGGAAAAACACACATTTAATACAAGTTCTGTTTTTTCTTACACAAAGCAATTAGCAGTTTGATGGTTTATACTTCGATTGACTTTAGTATGCTGTTTCTTTAAGCGTAATTGACAAATAACATTGAAATTAAATTTATTAACATTATTAAATTGTATATTTTACACTCTATCCCAGGAATAAATTACATTTTTAAATATATTCACAAAACAGTTATTTTAAATAGTAAAATAATTTAAAATTATACTTAAAATAAATGCTTGGTGAGCAGAAGAGACTTATTTAAAAACAAAACATTAAAAATCTTACTGTTCAAAAACTTTTGACTGGTATTGTAACTGGTTCATTTAAAATCTTTAATGTCTTGATCTAGTGTACCCAAAAGCCTATAAATCCTCAAAGAAAACTTAAAACTATGCAAAACTCATGCATCATATGATTCTAAACAAGCATGCAACATTTGACACTTTCATGGGCATGAAGGTTAAAAACACTATATTTTTTATGCCAAATTCCCTCAAATTGCAGTTATAACCACAAGATGGCAGCAAAGGATCTCCTATTGGCGTATTGTACTCACTAATATAGTTCTTTTGTATTTAGACTTTATAAAATCATTATTATTACGTTTAAATTCACATTTATTGTATGTTGTCTATACTAACATTACATGCAGCTGTACATGTCTGTCAATACATCTGCACAGATTCAGATATATGTGCTGTCTGACAATAAAAGCAGTAACACACTACTCCAAAACAACAATACTGTTATAAATGAACAGATGCCAATATGAATGTTTTTGTATGATCTTTAACAAACGAATGAACAAGCTAAATATGGTCATTAGATCCGAAACAATTATAACACTGCAAAAATGACAAAGAGCTTAATGAAGCTTAAATTAAGTACTCTTAGATACACTTATTAAAGAATAAAACCTGGTGTTTTAATGAGAATAGAAGTAATCAGTAAAGTGTGCCTGAATTCATTTTTGAATCACAACGACTCACATTTACAGCGCAAAATACACGGCAGTATTAGAACATTTTACCTGTAAAGGACGATAATCGGCACGGAATAATAACAAAGCAATTATTCACCAAACAGACAGCATTTTATGATCATTTAGATGAATCCTAAATTAGTCTGTTTTATTTCTACTTTTCCTAAAAGTACAGTAAAAGACGTAAGCTAGTTTTTAATTGGCCCCGCCCACCACGCAAAACGATCTAATCAGCTGACCAACGGCACTCTGGCAACTGTGGAACGTTAGTTGTTAGATTATGACGTCACCAATATATACTCCACCGAAGGCTCGTTTTGCATAACCTTTGCTAGATTGCTTGCAGTTAGTTTTACCTTTTGGTGTTTCTAACTTTGCTTGTTTTGGTGTTTTTAACTTTTCTCATATTGCAGTCTACGGTAGTTATTAGAAATGGTGCTGTTTACATTACTCGGAATAATTGCTCTAATTCAGAGGGAAAGGAGAAAAGGCAACAACACCCACTCAGGTCAAGATGAAAAAGTGGACCAGAGTGATGTTCCACCTGTGAGGAGTTCTGATGGTAAATGAAATTATATGTTATTAAAATTTCATTGATTTTGTTTATTGCAGTCTGCACAGCCCTCTACAATTATTTTATGTAGAATGGTTTTTGGAGACACCCTCAAGAATTTAGGGGCACAGCTCAAGTTCACTTTTATAACGTTTGTGCCTGAACACAACACAAAACAACATATACTTAAGAATGAATTAAAGTAGGAAATTTACTTAAGAATTCAGAAATGTGACTCAACACATGATACCAGACAGTACATAGCTTCAGGTTCACATTTTCATGATCAAACGCATTTACTAAAACTGAAATTCATTACCTCACAAGTCGAATTTGCGTTTAAATTCAAAGTAATTTAATGGTTGAAAGGAAGATGCCAGGATCTAGTCAGGCAATATTTAAACAATACAAGTCAATATAAGTCAATGGAATTTAAAATAGAGGCTCTTAATACACAACATTGCTCCTAGTACAAGCAAAAAAAAAAGAACAATGAAACATGAGCGCACTGTATTTGGGTTAGTACAAGGTGCTTAAAGTACTTGAATTTGACTTTTTGAAATCTAAGGCCTGGAAAACCCTTAAAAAAGCAATATTCCTGAAGAAGTACTTGAAAAGTGCTTAACTTATTGAAAGATAATGTATCTATGAAATAAGTGTTTAATTTTTACATATCTTTAATATCTTTTAATGCAAAATTCAAGCAATTCAAAAAACAAAATATTTTTTTTCCACTTATTTCAGTTAATAAAACTAGTAAACAAAACTTTCAAATACTTTAAAAATCAAATAAAACATAAGAAATATTGAGCTAAGCCAGTAATAGTACTGATAATGTTGTGTAAACATGACTGAAGACGCCAAAAGAGGAACAGATGAACTGAATCAGTTTAATTTTGAATTGAATCAAAGTAATTTACACTGGAACCACTCTGACTGATTAGTACTTGTGACTTTGATAATTTATTTTAAGCAATTCACAAGCAAAAAAAAAAAAAAAAAAAAAACAGATCAAATTAGAAGAGCCAATTATTTTTGAATTTCAACATTGCTTGTAACAATTTTAAAAAGCATGTAGTGATGGGTTGAGTTTTCCAAATCAGTTAAACCATTTCGTCGCAAAATGATTAACTGTTTCTAAGCACTCCAATTGGATCGCGGATCATTTGATTTAGATCGGGACTTCGAAGCGGGTTCACTAATCATTTGATTCAGATCAAGACTTCGGTGCAGGTTCACAAATAATTTGATTCTGTTCAGGACTTCAGAGCGTGGATCGTGAATCATTTGTTTCAGATCAGGATTTCGGAGTGGTTTCACAATTTTTATTTATTTTTTTTTTTCAGATTTTTTTTTTTAATTGAACATTAGAAAAGTGGAACCATTAAGGCAGTGCAGTTATAAAAACAAAACCGATAAAAAAGAAAATGAAAGTATATGCAAATACAAATCCCTTAAAATAAAAGAAAGAAAAGAAAATTAGCCTGGTTTTAATTTGAAAGAGAAGACATTGTTTGATAAGTGAGATCTTGAAAATCAAAAAAAGAGTGCTTGAAAAGTCCTTGAAAGTCCTGTAATTTCATTTTACAGTATCTGTACGAACCCTGGTATGTGCACATTGACCAACAACTGGGGGAAAAAAAAAACACAGTATAGTAAATTCAAATAGTTCATTAGCTTGTACAATAAAATCAATATCCATAATATGGCTATGTAATAAATGTTATTTAAACAATGCAACCTTTCTTTCTTTCTTTCATGTCATTTCCCTCTTTAGGTCGAGAAGTCGACGATGGTGACCCAGGTGTCGACTTTTCACCAGAGGAACAAATCACCAGTCACTCCCAAGTCAGTGATGACTGGAGTGACATTGTCATCCTTGGTGATTTGTCCGAATGGAGAGCTGACGTCCTCCATGCCCTCGACGGTGTTGTGTCTTGTGCATCTGACTTGAGTGTTGACGTCCCTCAAGCTCCAGACCATGCAGCTGTTGAGTGTAGAGTGAACAACGTTCCAAAAACTACAGTCTGTGTTGTGCCGGACTGTAGTGTTGACGTCCCCGAACCTGTCTGTCCCACATCTGATTGTACTGATGACGTCCCAAAAACTACAGTCTGTGTTGCGCCGGACTGTAGTGTTGACGTCCCCGAACCTGTCTGTCCCACATCTGATTGTACTGATGAGGTCCCAAAAATTACAGTCTGTGTCGCGCCGGACTGTAGTGTTGACGTCCCCGAACCTGTCTGTCCCACATCTGATTGTACTGATGACGTCTCAAAAACTACAGTCTGTGTCGCGCCGGACTGTAGTGTTGACGTCCCCGAACCTGTCTGTCCCACATCTGATTGTACTGATGACGTCCCAAAAACTACAGTCTGTGTCGCGCCGGACTGTAGTGTTGACGTCCCCGAACCTGTCTGTCCCACATCTGATTGTACTGATGAGGTCCCAAAAATTACAGTCTGTGTCGCGCCGGACTGTAGTGTTGACGTCCCCGAACCTGTCTGTCCCACATCTGATTGTACTGATGACGTCTCAAAAACTACAGTCTGTGTCGCGCCGGACTGTAGTGTTGACGTCCCCGAACCTGTCTGTCCCACATCTGATTGTACTGATGACGTCCCAAAAACTACAGTCTGTGTCGCGCCGGACTGTAGTGTTGACGTCCCCGAACCTGTCTGTCCCACATCTGATTGTACTGATGAGGTCCCAAAAATTACAGTCTGTGTCGCGCCGGACTGTAGTGTTGACGTCCCCGAACCTGTCTGTCCCACATCTGATTGTACTGATGACGTCTCAAAAACTACAGTCTGTGTCGCGCCGGACTGTAGTGTTGACGTCCCCGAACCTGTCTGTCCCACATCTGATTTTACTCATGACGTCCCAAAAACTACAGTCTGTGTCGCGCCGGACTGTAATGTTGACGTCCTAAAAGCTACGATGTGTTCTGTGCCCAGCTGTAGTATTGACCTTTTCCAAGCTACAGTCTGTGCCACGTCCAACAGTGAGGATGTTGCTCCTCCAGTTGAATTCTATGCTGAGCCCGAAAGTATAGATGAGGCCCCTCCAGCTGAAATCCATGCCGAGCCCAAAAGTGAGGATGAGGCCCATCCATCCGAATTCTATGCTGAGCCTGACAGTAAGGATGACGCTCCTCCGGCTGTATTCTGTGCTGAGCCCAGCCATAATGCTGCTGTCCCCAAAGCTCCAGTCTGTGAGACAGAGGACACCTCAGTTTCACCTCAGTCCAACCAGCTGCAGAATAAGAATTCGAAAATTATTGGTAAGTTTGCTATCATAACCCTAATATAACCCGAAACATTTAGCTTTAAACTGGCTTTAATGTGCTCTTCATTTAGTGTGACAAATGATTTTTCAAAGGCACACATATTTAATGTAGTAACATTACAATAACTATTTTTTTTAAATAGTTTTAGATCACTGCTTGACATTTTATCTCTTTGTCTCTTCTTTATCTTTTCACAGAAATCAATTCAGGCAGCTATGAAATCGGCACTCACCTGGGTCAAGGAGGCTTTGGAACCATTTATGCAGCAACCCGTTTGAAAGATGGTCTCCAGGTACCATTTTTTGCAATATTTATCTAACTAATCATTTTTGTAATATTATACTTGTTTCACTCTCTCATTTGCAAACATCGTAGTGTATCATTATTAACTATTAAGAGCATGTAACCTGTCAGATTTAAAACATGCTCTGCATGCTTAGAATTTAAATTCATGGCAATGTGTAGGCCTAATCATGTTCATGTTTAATGTATATGTGACTCTGAACCACAAAACCAGTGATAAGGGTAAATGTTTTCTTTTCTTTTTTTTTTTTTTTTAAACAAAGATTTATACATCATCTGAATAAACAGGCTTTCCATTGACATATGGTTTGTTAGGATAGGACACTATTTGGCTGAGATACAAATATTTGAAAATCTGGAATCTGAGGGTGCAAAAACATAAAAATATTGAGAAAATCACCTTTAAAGTTGTCCAAATGAATTTCTTGGGAATGCATATTAATTAACACAAATCCAAAATTAAGTTTAGATACATTTACAGTAGGAAATTTACAAAATATCTTCATGAAACATGATCTTTACTGAATATCCTAATGATTTTTGGCATTGCTACAAATATACCCGTGCCACTTATGACACGTTTAAATTCTGCACAGAAATGAATTGTGAATCTTACACAAATCTATTTTTGTTTTGTCGAACAGGTTGCAGTAAAATTCGCCTCCAGCAGGAACACGGAATCCATCAGGATCGTAAGTAGTCTTTGTTCTCTCTGTCAAAGTCTCTTATTAACATTAATCACAGACTAGCTATCATTGTCAACAGTCATAACCGCTGTTTTTCTTCTAGGACGGATATCCCAAACCTGTTCCGCTGGAGGTCGCTCTGTTAATTCGAGCAACTCAAGGCTCTAGGGTTCCTGAGATCATCCAGCTTCTGGACTGGGAGGATCTGCATGACCACTACAGGATGGTCCTCGAGCGGCCCGTTCCCTGTCAGTCCTTGTATGACTTTATAAGAAGCTACAATGGCACCATTGAAGAGGATCTGGCACGGATTATCATACGACAGGCAGTCACTGCAGCTCAAACGTGCTGCCGTCGCGGAGTCTTGCACCGCGATATTAAGCCGGAAAACTTTCTGATCACCTTGGACACGCTCGAGCTCAAGCTGATCGACTTCGGGTGTGGTGAAATCCTCACCAACAAGGCTTACAGACACTATGCTGGTACGTATGATCCCTCAGAGCATCATGGTCGGGGATGCACTTTTATTAGGATAATTTCTTGCATGATAATGGATGTCTAGTATTAAACTTTTTTTTCCCCAGGCACAACAGAGTACAGTCCACCAGAGTATATAATGACCGGCAAGTACTACGGGGAGCCAGCGACAGTGTGGTCACTCGGGGTCCTCTTGTTCATAATACTGTGCAAGAAGATTCCACAGAGACAAGACCTGTGGAAGATCAATGAACACATCTGGACCAAAGAGGGCCTGTCAGAAGGTGAGATCTGCATTTCAACATAGAATTATGTAATTCTGAAACCTGCTAAATAGAACAATGCAACAAACAGACAGAAAAATGAGTAATAGATTTAGGCCCACTTTTACAGACAGGGCGTAAGTTAAGCCAGGATTAAGCCACAGTCCAATTAGGACATTTAAGTCATTTTTATAAACATGCTAAGGAAAAAAACATTACTAGTGTGCATCTTGAGACTAAACAAAGGCACTGATATATTTTAAGATCAGTCAGTGTAAGTTTCTTTCAGTTGAAACAGTTCAGACGTACATTTTAGCGTAGGACTAGGCTTAAGCCTGGTCTGTGAAACCAGGGGCCAAAATGCATTTATTTTAGTATAGTATAAGTATAGTTCAGGTCTATGAACCAGTCTATTTACTGACACATCGCTCGAGACTTACTGATATAAAAACTGCAATTAAACTTTATTTGGAGTACTACTTGTGCACAATGCACATTTCTTAATATTAAGCCTAAAGTTTGTTCAATGTCACTATTGATGAGGATTGTATAACTTTTAAATAATATTAGTCTTTAAATGCAAAATATTTAAAGTGTACCTGAAGTATACTTGCAATAGTTCCACTTCAGCACAATCAAATATACTGAAGTATGTCTTTAGTTGGACTTCAGCACTACTTCTGCACAATTAAAGTGCATTAAGCACAAAATTAGTTGTTCCAATATAGCAGACTTAAAATCTACCAGTTTAGTTTACCAAAAGTACAACTGCAGGGTTTTCCTATTAAGTACATAATGTAAATGTGTTTGTAGTACACTTCTTATTCAATAAATGTATTTTAAATACATTTTAGTCAATTCATTTTTCACTAATGATGGTCGTTTGGATTTGGATTTTGCTGAGCAGGTATGAAGTTCAAGATAATAATCGGACGTGTCTCTCTTTTTTTTTTTTTCTTCACAGAGTGCTGCAATTTTATGTGCTGCTGTCTGCAGCTTGATCCACAAAAGCGGATTGAACTGGAGAAACTGAGTCTCCACAAATGGCTTATGGTAAATAGTCTTCTTGATTTTAAAGTATTTCTGATTTTTGATTCTAGTTTGGTTTAAATATCAGATTATAGGCATTTGTTTTCTTACACTACCTTTCCATACATCCTGCAACTATCACAGTCAATCCTCATACACTCAAAGATGACTCAAAGTTGTAGCATTGTATGTTTAGATGTTTTGAAATATTTTGACCAGTTCTTCAATAAAGCAATAAGCCCCAAGAAGCCGTGGTTAACAGTGCATTTATAACCGCTAAAGGGCGTTGTTAGGCAGAACATAAAGCGGAGTAGCTGTTATAAATTCAGTTTAAACCACAGCTTCACGGGGGTTATTGCTTTTTTTTGTTGTTGTTTTTTTTTTTTATAAAATGGATAGTTCCGGTCCTTGATTCTGATTGGTTAAGCCGTGTCCAAAGCTATCATTACGCTTTATTTGCTCTGTATAACCTTACTACATATATGCAATAACCGTTTTATAAAAACAATAAGCCCATGAAGCCGTGGTTTACAGTGAATTTATAACAGCGAAGGCTTCAAGTCGTGCCAAACAATGCACTTTAGCTGTTATAAACGGTTTGCGGTTGCAACAAAGTGGTTGCCGAGCAACACACAAACGTAAACAAAGGTGTATGTTTGTTGTAGAGTAATTTACAACAGCTTTGAACGTGGCTCAGCCAATCAGAATCAAGGACCCGAACTATCTGTTTTATGATTTACCTTTTTTAACTTTAAATTATGTTGCCTCTATTTGTTGCGCATTTGCCTTCTGTGCAGTATGTGTATTGTATTTGGACAGTAAATGTGATCTCTGTTTTTGTTTCAGATCCCAGACATGAGGATTGACGAGAGGACAATTATTGGTGAGTTTGGAAGCATAAGCCTAACACACATACACACACACACACACACACACACACACACACTTTTGAGACAAAATCTGTTTTCTAATTCAGACATGAAGCAACTTTTAATGAGCAATTTAATGCTTTATGCTTTACTATGAAATGCACTTTGTTTTATGGTAACTGATAACAAGGAAATTAACTTTTTTTAAGCATTCAACAACATTTCATTTACATTTGTATAAATGTGTAAGGTAACAATGTGTATATTTTATACCAGTTTACTTGCATAGTCCTGTAGTGTGAATTAAAATGTCAAGCAGTGACATCTGAAACTATTCTATGTCTCTTATTTGTCTTTTAACAGACATCCATTCATGCAGCTATAAAATGGGCATTCAGCTGAGCGTACGCTTTGGGACGGTTTATGCGGCGACCCGTTTGCACGATGACCTTCAGGTACCGCTTTTCAATACTTGCAATATCTAGATAATTATTTTTGTCCTGTATTGTACTTTTTAAGTCATGGAAGTGAGTGTCTTGTATTCACTATTGAGAGCACTTGATCTGTAATTCATAAAACTTGTCTACAATGTCTATTCAGGGCTAATATATGAACTCTGAACACTTTCAGTGCGTGTAAATCTTACACTAGTCCTTTCTTTGTTTTGTCAAACAGGTCGCAGTAAAATTCGTCTCCAAACAGAACAAGAAATTCATCAACATCGTAAGTAGACTCTGTTCTCTCTTGTTTTCCCTCAGTCAGTTTGTCAACCGTTTGTTCTCGTTTAATTCCTACATCCATCTTAACAACTGTTGTTCTTCTAGGACTGTTATCCTAAACCTGTTCTGTTGGAGGTCGCTCTGTTAATCCAAGCAAATCGAGAACCCAGGGCTCCTGAGATCATCCAGCTTCTGGACTGGCAAGAGGAGTCCGAGCGTTACGTGATGGTCCTAGAGCGGCCCGTACCCTGTGAGGACCTGGACTGGTTTGTCCTCAGCCAAACGACGGACATGAAGGAGGATTTGGCTTGGGTTATCATGCGGCAGGCGACAACCGCAGCTCAAACGTGCTGCCGACGCGGAGTGTTGCACCGCGATCTTACGGCAGAGAGCTTCCTGATCAACCCGGACACACTCGAAGTCAAACTGATCAACTTTGGGTGTGGTGAAGTCCTCATGGACGCCGCTTACACGTCCTTCACTGGTACGTATGAGCTCTCGGAGCATCGTGACATGGGATCCACTTCTGCAAATCTAGTAATTTCTTGCAAAGCAATGGATATTAATGGAAACAAAATGTCTTTCCTCCAGGCGCAGAACAGTACTGTCCTCCCGAGTATCTGATAACCGGCGAGTACCACGGGAAACCAGCGATGGTTTGGTCACTCGGGATCTTCCTGTTTACAGTGCTGTTTGGAGATTTTCCAACCAGACGAGACCTGGACCAGATCAATAAGTACATCTGGACCAAGGATGGGTTGTCAAAAGGTGAGATTTTGGAAAAGAACAAATGCAATTGTATATTCTACAAAACAGAAGAAAGACCTAGAGCAGGTGTGAAGTTCAAGGTAATAATCTGATATCTCTTCCTTTTTCTTCACAGAGTGCTGCCATTTTATTTGCTGTTGTCTGCAGAGCGACCCAAGGCAGCGGATTGAACTGGAGAAACTTAATCTCCACAACTGGTTTAAGGTATTCATTACATTTTGCCATTATCTTTCTTGCGCTACATTACATGTCATATGGTCAAATGACAAATTTCAGCACTGTATGTTTGCTTAATGAAATATTTACAGTTTCTTTGAATATGTCGCCTCTCTTTGTTTGGTTTTGTGTCATTTATTTAAAGACTAAACCTGATGTTCTGTTTTTCTTTCAGAAAAAGAAAATGATGTAATTTAAATGACGGGAAGCTCTGCAACGGCCATGACAGGAAGCTAATGCTGCTTCAGGCCCCCTAAAAGACGGAGAAGTGGAGAGTGGCGTCTATTTAAGGTAGTATTTAAGGATTTAAGGTAGTAACTATATTTTGAAGATTTTGACATTAGCTTGACATTAGCATTCTTTCACTACCTTTTATTACGTGCTGAATCTGGCATATAGTCAGATGACAAATTTTAGTGCAGATTTCTGATTTAACAAAAGTAGAGAAATGTTTATAAAATAATATAAAAAATATATACAAAACAAAGAATATAAACATAAATATATATAATAAATTATAAATAAACTTGTATAACAAAATAATATAAAAATAAATATATAATAATAAAATATACATATATAAATGTTATTTTTATATAAACAAATATATAACTTCTAAAAAATGTAAATATAGTAGTATAACATATATATTATATATATATATAATATAATAGAACTAAAATAATTATATTATACAATTATATTATAAAAAATATAAATAATAAAAATTATTTATAAACTCTTAGAAAAAATACAGTAAAACAGAAAAAATTATATATCAAAATATATATATATATATATATATATATATATATATATATATATATATGAGCAAACAAACAAATGTATACAGTATGTATAATAAATGTAAAACAAAATATAAAAAATATTAAAGTATATATAATAAATTATATACATTTATAATAGCTATTTGAAAAACAAATAATATGTAAATGCATACATATCTAATATGTAAAATAATATAACAATAAATATATAATAAAATATGCATATATAAGAGCTGTTTAAAAACAAACAAATATATACAGTATATATATTAAAATATATAATATATATAAGCTATTTAAATAAACAAATATATACAACATAATACATATAAAAATGCAACAAATTTATATATAATAAATATATATTTACAGTATATATATATATATATATATATATATATATATATATAGTAAATATAAATATTATATATATATATATAATAAATGTATAAATTTAAGTGTCTGTGTCTCAGAGTAGTTTAAAAGAATGAATAAATTAATTAATTAATTAATTAAAAGATGCATAAATTTAAAGTGTAATTCATAAATTGCTCAAAAATGTTTTTCCCCTCTTTTATATAAATAACAAAGAGGATAAAGGGTTAGTCACATTTAACACTCTACAATAAAGAAAAGGAAAAATATGTATATAATGTGGTTTAAAAAACATGTGGCAAGTTTCAAGAAACAATTTTTTCATTCACAATTTTCAAGAAATGTTTGTCCAAAATTTTTTTTTTTTTTTTTTTTTTTTAACATGTGGTGTTTACACAACACAGTTTTTAACAGAAAACTGAAAACATTTTACATCTTTTGGTCAATGATTTCAGATATTGCCATCTTTGTATAGGGTTTACACACACATTTTAAAAAATAATTTATTTATTATTTTACTACTGGCCGGTAGCTCATCTGTTTAAATTATATTAAGCCTTAAAGTTCTGCATAATTTAGGGCGTGGCCACTTGAGTGACAGGTGGATTGCCGCTGCTGTCACCATCGTCGTGCTAGGCGGGCGTGGTTTCAGCAACCAGCTCCACCCATGTCCCGCCTCTTTGACCATTTTCGAATATCCGGGAGTGACGTGCAGTGACGTGATTCCAAGATGGCGACGGCCGACTCCCGCCTACTAAGAGCTTCAAAAATGCTCTTCAGAAACCTACAGGTGACGTCACGGACACTACATCCATATTTTTTACAGTCTATGGTTTTGCCCCATAGGTGGGGTAAAACACCCCTTTGGTACAAATGTAATTTTTGTTAAAAATCTAATAACATGAAAACTCTAAACATTTTTCATACTTTGTTTATAATTTATGTCATTGTCACTAAAACTATAACTTTTCTGAACACATTTAACTTTTGTTTTACAAAAAGAAATTACACAGTCCTTAAAGGTCCACTGAAATGCCTTGAAACACACAGCGTGTTCATGTTTTTCATGAAAATTGTTTTTCATGTTTAAAATACAAGCAAGAACACAATTTTCTCTGAATATCCAAACGATTGCAAATGTTGATTTTATGTAACAGGAATTTGCAGCTTTAACGATTCGGAGAGTCGGTTAGTAACCCATTCAGAGCTACAGCCGCTTTCTTACTGAACGACTCTGGTTTACTTTTACACTGTTGCTGTGGGTTATTTTTCAAGTTAGTGCCTAGCGGTTGTGCTCTATTTAATGCTCTCTATTAAATGCTCTATTTAATATTTGGTTTTGTGCTGATAATCCTATTGGTATATTTTGTATGCTAATGATAAGAATCTATCCTTTGACGTGATTGGTTACTTAAGTTTGTGACGTAGCAAAAGAAGGGACGTTTCAAACCACATTTCTGGGACAGCCTTTGGGAAACTACAGTCTTAAGGAGAAAATACTCCACAATGGTGTTGATTAATGGACCAGCACATGGTTTGTCTAAAAGCATATTAAAAACACATACTCATAGACAAATAAACAACATAAAAATCTTGATTCTTCACTACAGGGGGACTTTAACTCTAGCCCTTCAAAGGATACATCTGGGTCATTTTTTATTTTATTTTATTTTTATTTATTTATTTGTGGTTCTTTGGAAGCCCTAATAACAAGGTCTATGTTTTTGACTACATTATTTTATGAGCCTCAGATGCTCCCATTCCCTGCTCCCATTGTCCCTGATTATCAGAATCAACAGAAACATTTAGGCTTTTCTTAAGTAAAATAGAAATGTTTAAAAAGTTGATTTGGTAGTTGATTTGCTCTACTCAGCGAACTTCTAAAACTAAATTACACAAAAACAGGTTTGCCTTTGAAAGATTGACCAAATGATATCACATATGACTGATTTCACTGCCGTTAACATTGTGAAATAATACCGGTGATCGGGTGCGGACTTAGCATTTAAGCAAGGGAAGCAGTTGCTTAGGGCCCCGGGGAATAAGGGGGCCCCCATCTGATATTGGCAAACATATTTGCAGCGTTGAGCATTGTAGGCAATCACAAACATATCTGTTTTGTTTTGGGGTTTTTTGCAATAACCAGAAGTGTTTAAGTTAGAATCCACTCCCCGCTCAGAATGGCGAGTTTTTGTCTGAGTTCTGCAAGTTCGGGAATCCTCTCATTATAACAAAGTATATATACGATGTAAATAAGAGATCCATTGTGCAGTGTAGAGAGCTTATTAATGGAATACTGATTGTCTCAGAACAGAGATATTTACCTCAGTAAAGAAAGTATTGTTTCAAGTCACAATCTTATTTATCTTGATGTTTCAAAATGCTTGTCCTAGCCGTGTAATCGTATAAATGCATGAATGGCTAGGGTTTTTCGTTTAATAATAGATTACATTTTCAGTTTGTTTCTCGGCAATCCCTACCATATGCCTTCAGAATACTTGGACTATGGAATGAGTTGCATGGGATAATTTTATGTTTGTAAGAAGATTGAAAAAGTTTACAATTTATTAAATGGACAAGTGCAAGCATTTATTTATTTATCTGTTTTATTTTATTTATTTATTTTTGATATTGTTGGCTTTTGTGATCCTAATAAGGCTTTAGTACAGCATCAGGTTGACTACTTACTGGTTGTGAAGGGATCAATAAACTATAAAATAGGAGAGCAGATGTCCCCAGAATCAATTTTAAGAAGGCAACTATGTTCTGATCAGCTGTTTCTTCCCTGCTGTAAAATCCAGCATTGCTGGTCATCAGCATAAGGTATGTTTTGCATGCTGGGACCAGCATGAGATGCTGGTGTTTGGCTTTATTTCTTTCATATGATGCGTCCATTTTGGTGATTGGTGTTCTCTGTAGTTGGCCACTTGGCCATTGGCTTTGGTTGAATTAACTATGTTCAGCAATTGTATCTATGACTATTTTCAATAATATTTGAGTGGTCCTGACTGTACTGACTTTACTATGTGCACTTTTTGAAATCAGTTGACTGACATCTGGATTTGGACATATGTGACTTCCCAGATAAGTATGAAAGTCTTTAAAAACAACAACTTTCAGTTTTGAACTTTCATTATCAAGTTGTTATTAACTGTCCCATTGAAAGAGCTCTTCTCATACCACCTGTTATTGAATAGACTGCTTATAATTAAGCTTCTATTAAGGTTTTTTTTTTTTTTTTTGGGTTTTCTAAATGTTATTGTTACACAATGTACACAAGCTCTTTTTTAACTGATTTGTTCCTTAGAAACATTTCCTTTGAAACATTTTACCAGTGACATTGATTAATAATGTGGTCATAACTAAAGCAATTGAAATTTTTTTCAGTTCTACTGTACTTTCAGCTGAGGGAGCAAAAGAAATTACAAAGATTAAAAGTTATGTTATAAAGTTACAAAGTCATGTAATTCAATAAATCACGTTTTAACCTTATATCGTTTTTCCTTTATATTATTGATGTGTTAAATATGCAAGCAAAAACTGTTTGTCCCCGAAACACTACATACAGACAGCTGGCCTACTGACTCTCAACCCTTCAAGAGCATACTGGTAAACCAGCATCACCAGCTCCATTTTGCTTGGGAACAGCATGAATATGCTGATACACCAGCTAGACCAGCACTACACCAACATAAACTGGCCAGCTTGGAATCCATGTTGATTTATGCTGGATTTTTCAGCGGGGTTGGCTAACACGTTATTGCACGCTAGCACATGGCACTGTTATGCAAATGTTAAGTGCATTTAGTACCATTTATGTTAAAACTAATCTCAGGTGATGCATTCAGTTTAATGATTGTTAAGTTGCTTAGAATTTGTCTTTGAGAATGTAGAAAACATAAGACCATATTTATGACGTGTATATATTTTGTAGAAAATGTTTTCAATAACAGCCATACTGTGAATAGTTAAAGCTCTTTATGAGAAAAGGATATAAATACAATGTATAAAACATGTAGTGGTGGCTGGGGTATGCTCTTAATGTATATTTTAAATTGTATATTTTATGTCTATTATTATTATTATTATTATTATTATTATTATTATTATTATTATTATTATTATTAATATATTTTAGGCAGCCCAGCGAAGGATGAGTGCCCTGTCTTGCGTATTTAGTTCACCCCAAAATTAGGTAGTATGCACATTGTCACTTAACTTCTGCTGCTTGACTTCATGGAGTAAGGATCATTATGTAATATGCAAAATATTAGCCACAGAAGAGGTGCAGATTTTGCTATAAAGAGTTCAAATTAAAAAAATAACAAAATTAGAAGAATTTCCACCTAATAATTTATCATCCAATGAAATGTTTTAGTTTGAGTTTGACAGACATATATCACAGCATAAAAGCATTAATTTAAACTGTATTTAATCACATTGAGTAGGACCAACATGGTTACATTTCACTGTTTCAGTTATTTTTACTGAGGGAGACGCACTTCACTCAAATAACAGGTAAATTGCAGTTATCCTAAAAAGCGCTTCTAAAATGAGCAGAGATTTGTGACACAATGTTCTAAAATATAATAAGTAACATTATTTATTTTACTTTTTACAATGTGTTTTAATTCAGTACAATATAACATTTAATGTAATGTAATAATCCATAATTTTTCCGGGCATGGAAATCACAGTTTTAAAAATTCCTTGATATTTCCAAGTTTTCTATGACTGAGAATGAACCCTGAGAATTTGTAAACAGTGATGAGAATAACAGTTTTATAAATAAACAGCGTTACAACAACATTACCGTTACTGAGAATAAAATGTGGCGTTGCTATAATTTATTTATTCAGTTATTTATAATTTATTTTTCAGTTCATCTGAATGGATGCACAGTGTACCTGATTTGACAAACCATAAACTCTAGTGTGAAGACACACGACTAAGATTACGAAGACATACGACTAAGAAAGATGCGGAGCGAGAGAGACTTGCATACCATGCAGAATTGACGTGCTACATGTAAACGATATTCCTTTGGAATTCTTCAGCTTTTAAGAACTGCCAGTTTCTCCGGTAGTAGGCGGAACTAATGCACAAACGGCAATCTCATTGGCTGGTACTCACCTATGATTGTCCCTGTTCTGATTTCAGCAAATCAGTTAGAGCGAACACAGACAACGTGATTAATATTCATGAACCCAGCAGCTCATTAATCCTTAGTGCGTTTCATATTGTTATTGGTAGCAGAATTCATTGTATTTTTATTATCTTATCAGTAACATTTTAGTTTTTTCAGTTTTTTTTTTGTAGAAACACTAAATTACAAACAATATCTTAAACACCACCACCATAAGTTAAGTCAACATGACAAATATGCATTCATACATCGTTATTGTAATTAATTGATAAAAGTTCTATTTGCTAAATTATCATAATGTCATATGCTTGACTGACTGATGCTAAATGTAATTTCAGAAATGTAAAAAAAAACTGTCATCAAGCTTTATATATATATATATATATATATATATATATATATATATATATATATATATAAGTGTGTCAAATATTTAATTTTAAAATTTAATTCATTTCATTTAAATTTCATTCATTTAACATTCAACATCAGGGGCATTCAAGTTATTTGACATTAGAATTTTTTTTTTTTTTTTACAAAAAAAACAATAGTAACACAATAGTTACTTTCCCTGGTAATTAGTTACTTTTATAAGGATGTAACTCAGTTACCATTTGTGGGAAGTAACTAGTAACTATAACTAATTACTTTTTTAAAGTAACATTCCCAACACTGTTTATAAATACCTTATAAATACCTAATCGCTCATTTTACAGTTTGGTAAATCATTTTTGATTTCTGAAGATGAATACATTTACTAACTACTTGTTTGTTGATCTGTTGTATAACAGCAATATGTGAGTGTCAGTGTGTCTGTAGTGCTGGATATCAGTCATGTGATCAACAGATCACTCTTGCGATTACTCATGCGATATGGATTAAATATTAAAACATGATGAAAGCAGGAAGATCCAGACCTACAGGTGTAACATTTTCTAACTGTTGAACGGTAAGATCCTCAGAGGGGAAAAACACTGCAAGAATGGAAAGACGGTGTCAGTGAAGGTGGTTGTGAATGTGTGTAGATGTGTGTTAGTTACAGGATCAGAGAATGACACCGTTCCTCTGTCATAGTCCAGATCAACTCTCACACGCTCAAGATACTGTTCAACATGAAAACCAGGCTGTGTGTACACCTTGTACTGCACATTCCAGACATCAGTGTTAAAGAAAATAAATCCTTTCCTTTGGTTTGATGCTGTAGTTACTCCAAGACTCCAGGATCGACTCTCTTTAACCTCCACATCCCAGCAGTGTTTTCCTGAGTTAAAACCCTCTGAACCCAGAACACACTGATGATAGTCAAATCTCTCTGGATTATGAGGAAGCAGTTGTTTGTTTCCGCTGTATCTCACACTGGTCAGATCATCAGACAGGGCGAGACATGGACAAGCCGTGTTTGGATCCAGAATCACAGGAGCTGATGAGACACAATCAACAAGTGCTTTTATTCTGAAGTTCATATTATGATCAAGAGTGAATCGAACACAATTATATTAGGACACTCGTCCTATTGATAAAACACACAAGCATTTTGCTCTGATCGCTGTCAGTGTTATTATAGACTCATTTTTACTATCAGATTACAAACATTAATCTCAAAAACTGTAAAAATTATGAAACTCCTCATCAGTATTTGATCATGTTCATTTAACTGGGTATTTTTATTTCAAAATACTCTGTTACTGGATGTTGTTTTTAACGTAGTAATTAATAATCTATCATTTTAATATTTTAGGTTATTAAAACTCTGTGGTTTGATTAACTGAAGCAGGTTCTTCTAGTAAACACATCATTAGCTGAACAGACCCTCATCCTTGTGTTTTCCTTGTGTTTCATCACTGTTAAAATCAACATACATTAAGCACTTCTTCCAGATACGCTTTCAAAATGGCAGGATTCATTCAATCTTTTTAAGAAATGAAAAACGTTTTTAATGTTTTTTGGTGCAATTTTTGAAAAATTGGAAAGTTCTCAAATATACCCATAATAACATCTTAAGAATTTTTTTTATATACAATATAATGGTTTTGAAGTTGTCTGATTGTAATAACCTATTTATAAGATAAATCTGAACAACATATTTTTTTATAATATAACTACACTTTTTAAGAAGATTATGAATTATTCTTAAGTATTCTCCTTAAAACAGTCTTAAAAACTAAAAGAAAGTTATTAAATAGTAGCTTTTGGAATACAAAATTTGTTGATGAACTCTAGAGACTGTCAATAGTTTCGTTAGTATCACCATGATAATGGAACGTTTTTGAAGAACTTACATTTACATTGTTATTTAGCAGATGCTTCTATCCAAAGTGACTTACAAATTAGGACAATGGAAGCAATCAAAATCAACAAAAGAGCAATAATATGCAAGTGTTACAAATAGAATAGAGAAAGCTATAATGTTAAAGGCCTTAAAAAAAAAAAAAAAGGCAGTTAGAAAACAGTGCGTCCTAAATGTCAAATGTTTTTTACACAGATAAAATAGAATTAAAATAGAGAGTGTTAGAGTTAGAGGGTCAAATAAAGATGGAACAGTGCAATACTATATTTCAGGTTCAGTGTGTCAGTCAGAAGAATCACAAATGAAGCCTCAAGTGTCTTTTTACTTTTACACTGTTGAGTCTGTTCTGGACTTGAGTAGATGAAGAAATGAGAAACATTCACAAAAATAGTAAAAATATTCATTATATACCAGAACTAGTATGATCTTTGCATAGTACCAGCTACTAAGCAATAGTGTTATCTAGTACTTTTGTGTCATGATAAACTGCATGTTTAAGAGCACAGATCTTCAGACTCACTGTATTGGACAATGTCCTTCATCTTCTTCCAGACTCTGAACGGCAGGTTGCCCAAGTAACGTGGCACATGAATCAAAGCTCCAGAAGGCGTCTGTGGATCCGGCCGTGAGATCTGGACTCTGGAAGAACATTCAGGAGTCAGAACTGCAGTGGCTTTGGATCAGAAGCAGAGAGACCAGAGAAAAATCAGCAGATCAGCTTACATTGTGTTGAAGTCTCTCCTGTAAGGATGTCAGTGCTGTATTGAGCTCCTCCTAGAATTTTAAATGTAAGTCTATAAGACACCAGTGATTTCTGTAATATCTTCATATATGTGATGCACATGAATATGAATAACATTTATACATATGACCGCTTTAATCAACATATATAAATCTGTCTTACCTTATATGATGGAACAACTTCACTGATGGGTCTGAATGTGTGATTGGTGTGTTTCTCTGAGTCTCTACACACTAAACACACAGGCTGTTTGTCCTCCAGACAGAAGAGTTTGAGTTTCTCACTGTGTAAACTGCAGATCTCCTCAGATCCTGATGAACACCTCTCACTTCTCTCCTTCAGGAAAGACTCACACAAGTTTTTTAACACAAGATTACACGGAGGTTCATCTTTTGAGGATCTTCTCCTGCAGACAGGACACTCCTGAGTTTTCTTGGTCCTCCAGAACTTTTGAAGACACTCTTTGCAGACACTGTGACTGCATGATAAAACAACAGGATCCTTGAAGATTTCATGACACACAGGACAAGCAAAATCATCTTCTGATAGTGAAGCCATTTCCACTGTTTGTACTCCAGCAATCTACACTTTACTTTCACTTTCTGAATAACGGTTTAAAAAATGAATCACTACAGGAATCATAAATATCTGCTGTCTGTTCAGAAACAATCTTCTTAAAAATCCTTCTTTGAAGTTTTTCTCTTCATTCTTGATCGCTGAATCTTGTTACCCTTTCTCAAGTGAGAAGAGAGTCAGTAGACAGAAACATAAATAAGTCAGTCTCCTCCTGGTTACTGTTGTAAGAGGGCGGAGTTTCTGATCACCATTGGATGTGTTTAAACATCTCAAAGAACAATATCAGGATTTCTTCAGTTTAATTTAACAAAATGCATTTGGAATTAACTTACATTGTAACTTTTCTAAGTATAATGTTAGAACACTTTGAATCAAACACAACCCTTAACAGTAAAAAAGACTAAAGGCACTTTTTATTTGTCTTTTATTTATTGCTCTTTATTTCTCACAGAATTTCTCCAGGGTCTGTCATGAACACATCTTTGTCAGAATGAGTTTTCATGCTAAAGTCACACTAATAAACACACTTCTGCTCATCGTGCTGATTGTCAGTGTTTGGAGACACGAGCAGAAGTGAGTAGAAATTCTTACTTTAATAAGAGTAAAAAAAAAATATCCAATGAAGAGATTAATCGAATGAGTTACTAGTTACTTTGGATCTAATTCAGAACAAGCAAGACAATTATGATGGTGAATCAGGATGTTTGGTACCCAAAACTGTATTAACAATCAGTAACACTTTGTTTTATGGTGTCCATAATACAGAGTAATTACCGAATTAAGTACTTAGTAGTAGCCTTGTACTTACATGAAACAAAATGCACTTACCATGTAACTAAGTTATGGAACACCCTGTAACTACAGTTTGTAATTATGTAGATGTAATAGGCAGCTACTGTTACACTTATGTAACAGGCCGAGTCTGTTACACAGGTACTTGTACTCTTAAGTACAATCTTGATACACTTTAGTTTAAGTAGCTTATGCCTGTGTAATATTCTGCAATTTTAATGTAATGTAAAAAAGAAAGGTATTACATGTATTTAAGCTGTGTAGTGGTGGGTTAAATCAAACTAAGGTGCAGCTGGATAAGGTGTACAGTATAGATGCACATTAAGTACACTTAAGTACAATCTTGAAACACTTTATTTTAAGTAGCTTATGTCAGTGACGTTGTATAAAGTGTGCAACACATATGTAACAGGCTTTTTGATTACATATGTAGCTGTGTAACAGACTTGGTTCTATTACATATGTGTAACAGTAGCTGCCTATTACATCTACATAATTACAAACTGTAACTACAGGCCCTTCCATAACTTAGTTACATGGTAAGTACATTTTGTTTCATGTAAGTACAACAGCTACTACTAAATACTTAATTAGGTAATTATGACACCTTAAAATAAAGTGTTACCTGAAGGATGTTTCAATGCTCAGACTACATCTGAGCAGCACAAATCCAACAAGAGTTATTAAACCACAAGCCAATGCAATGGAAAATTATTGCTTCACAACAATATCCTGTGATGTTAAAAACTTTGAAATAGAGACAAATGCCACAAATAACCTTATTTGGACAAATTTAAAGGCGATTTACTCAGATTCCAGATTCATATCTCAGCCAAAAATTGTCCTATCCTAACAAAAACCATACATAAATGGAAAGCTTATTAATTCAACTTTCAGGTGATGTATAAATCCCAAAAATCGACCCTTATGAGTGGTTTTGTGGTCCAGGGTCATATATGTGTCAGTGTGTCTGTAGTGCTGGCAGTGGTGGATTAAGACTCTTTGGTGCACCTGGGCAACGACACCTAAAGTGCCTAAATACCATTTTGTATTTAAATACCTAAAAAAAATCAATTTAAATACATTTAAGCTTAGTATTTTTGTATTTTCATAATACATAAGGTACTTTGTCAATCAGCCTCCTTATTAGACTGCTGATTTCCTGCAGGAATGGGCAGTATTTCAAATAAATGTATTTAAAATATATCTTGCATTTTTGTATTTAAATACCTTCGGAAAAAGTCAAATGTATTTTGTATTTAAATACAGTCTTAGTATTTTTGTATTTAGCAGTGTTGGGGAAAGTTACTTTTAAAAGTAATGCATTACAATATTGAGTTACTCCCTAAAAAAGTAACTAATTACATTACTTAGTTACTTTTTATGGAAAGTAATGTGTTACGTTACTCTTGCATTACTTTTTAAATCAGGGCAGGCCTTGCTTGCTTGTTTGTTAATATAAAAAGTTCTATTTTTGGCAAATGTAAAAGCCTTTTCACACCAAAATCCTCAGGCTTTGACAAAAGTAAATTCACATCTGTACAGTAGACCACAGAAGAAAAACAATGTCAACTCTTCAGCAAAAAAAAAAAAAAAAAAAAAAAGGAAAACAAATGTTAGATTATTTTGAGTCATTTTTGCTTATTAGTATGTTTGAATTGGATCATCGAAGGTCGGCAGCAAAGACATCTGTTAATAAAATGGGATTAAATGCATAAAGGATATTTGTATTATTTAACATATTTAATTATTGCAGGTTTGCATCATATTCTGAATTTCACTGTTTTTATTCATTTTGAGGAATACTGAATCTGTTTTTTGTGAGTGAGATGAATTAATGCATGTTCACATTTATTCCAGAACTAACATCTTGCTCCCGATTTGTCTCAACGTGGAGAAAGGAGAGCTTTTAATCAATAAATGGGGGAAAAGTAACTAGAGTTACTTATTTGAAAAAAGTAACTCAGATATTTTCTTGTCAATTAAAAAGTAATGCGTTACTTTACTAGTTACTTGGAAAAAGTAATAATATTACATAACTTGTGTTACTTGTAATGCGTTACCCCCAACTCTGGTATTTAGTATGTTGTACTTGTTGATACAGGAAATCAGCAGTCTAATAAAGTGGTTGATTGGCAAAAAGTATTTTATGAATTTTCAAAATACAAAAATACTAAGATTAAATGTATTTAAATACAAAATAGTATTTTGTATTTCAAATACATGTTTTTGAAATGCTGCCCAGCATCCCTGACTGCGCTTAACAAATTTATTGGACCACCACCCAATGTAAGGTTTGTGACAGCTGCCCTAAACTAAGTATTGGTGATTACCAAAATCATTTTCAATGTTTCTGTAATGGTTAATCCACTAGTATGTGTAAGATCTTTAGTCAAAGTGATTCTAATGATAAAATATAATTATTGGTGGTATTGAATGGATTCAAATTTATTGTAATATTGTAATTTTAATGATACTTAACACTAAAACTGCCACGGGGTATATTTTAACCGTGGCTGTTTTTCAAATGTAGCCTACATAACAGACTTTGAAAAAAAAACATTAAATCATTGACTTTTACTAAAATTGTGTAATTTACAAAAAAGATCAAAAAAACGTGGCATTTATATTATGCCTATATTTTCGCGTTGTCATTGTCTTGCTACTTATGTTTTAATTGTAATTAGATTGCTAGGCAGCGCCTTTTACTCACTGAATTAGCAGTTGAGATTCATACATAAAGTCAAAATTAGTAAAAGAAGGCGATTTATGGATGCTGAAGAAGTTAGAAGCACTAAATGCCATTAGTCTGAGTCAGCAGACGGCTCATATGACTCTGATCTCATATTTATTTAGCCTAACATTACTCATATTTTTCAAACTTTAAATTAATTATTTCATTTTTGTTTTTCCATTTCTATTATTTATTGTTCGCTACTGTGTTGCCATTTAGTCTGCCGTTTCCTGAAAGAAAAAAATAATAATAAAAATAAAACTCTGATCTATGGTTTAATGAATAAAACATTTTTTATTTTTTATTTTTTATTTTTATTTTTTATTTATTTATTTTTATTTTTTATTTTTTTTTGATTACCCAAAGTTTATTTCGTGTTGTTCTCTTATTTAAATAATAAATTATATAATTTAAATGAAATATATTTAAATTAATAAATAATTAGGTGAAGCGCTGCTTGAATTTATCATGGCATCATGCAGTGTGTTGACGCATTTTCGCACATTATTTGTCTATAGGCTATTTTAGTTATTTAAATAACATAAGTTATCTTATTATATTGATTAATGGCACTGAATTATAATATTACACCACTTAAATATGTCGTTATTTCCTTTTAATTGTCTTTGTCAGTGCAGGCTTGTTTAGCTTATATTGACTGTTATGAGTGACTGTAGCCTGCATAAACAGCCTTGAACATAAAAAAACAGGACAAAAATATAGTTTATGACTATACATATTTTTTTATGACTCTAGACACTTCTTTATGAAAACAGTTGCATAATACAGTGAAATAAAATGTTCTTTAGGCGTATCAAAACGGTAGTCATGTGCCGGAGGTTTTAGGTATACAGCGACCCCTGGCGGTTCTAGTGTTAAAGATGGCCTAGTATCTGCACTAGCAGCATAATTTATAATTTATAATAACATGCATACTTTCACCTGTCTACTGATCAGGGACAGCTCATTTTTTTTTAACTAAAATTTGGTTCAATATAGTGAATATATATAGTAATATTTTTTTATTTTTTATTTTATTTATTTATTTTATTTTATTTTATTTTTTTTTTCACTTTAACATTGTAATTTAAGCTGATTTTAATAAATAATTAGGTGAAGCACTGCACCAGAACGGCACCATTTATCATCAAGAACTCAATCGATTAATCAGTGGATGATTTGAAATCAGACCTTTAGAAAGCAGACATCATTGGCTTTCATCGTCTCCTCCGTGTCTTTGATTGTGTGTGAAAGAGCTGAGATGTGTCTGTTGATCTCCTCCAGCTTCTCCTTCATCATCTGCTTCTTCTGCTCCTCTTCCTCCCTCAGTGCAGTGATTGTAGCTTCTTCTTCATCTCTGAGAAACTGATGAAGCTTCTCAAACTGCTGTTTAATCTGACGCTCTGTGTGCTCAGCTTGAGACTGAAAGCAGCAAGAAGAGTGAGTGGGTAAATGTGGGTCAGTTAACTATAACTTTTATAGTACTAGTACTGTAGCAGTAGATGTTCTGTCACTGCAGGTGCAAATATACACAAATCTCATCAGCTTCTCTTCAAAACAAAATGCTTTATAAGATATATTCATATGTGATATTATGTTAAAGCATAACAACTGCACATACAAGAAATGTCAGTCATTAACCAATTTTATTATGCATGCCAGAACCCAAAAGGTTTAGTGATGTCTGAATTAAAATCTATATGTATGTGGTTTTCTTAATTAATTTTAACATTGTTAAAATGTATTTTCTTCATGTTAATTTTACAGACACTGGAGTAAATTATGGTAAGTATTAATGTAAAAAAAAAAAAAAAAAAGTAAAAATTTGTGAACGTCACAAGAATCAGTCCTCGCCTTTATGTGCTGTATTGAGCTTCTCCTAGAATTTTAAATGAAAATCTATAAGACACCAGAGATTTCTTTAATATCTTCATGTATGTGATGCACATATGATTAAAATGGTGATAAGAAATGTATACATATGACCGCTTTAATCAACAGATATAAATCTGTCTTACCTTATATGATGGAACAACTTCACTGATGGGTCTGAATGTGTGATTGGTGTGTTTCTCTGAGTCTCTACACACTAAACACACAGGCTGTTTGTCCTCCAGACAGAAGAGTTTATTTTCTCACTGTGTAAACTGCAGATCTCCTCAGATCCTGATGAAGTTTTTTAACACAAGATTACGTGGAGGTTCATCTTTTGAGGATCTTCTCCTGCAGACAGGACACTCCTGAGTTTTCTCGATTCTCTAGATCTGTTGAAGTTCATCTGTGTTAATTTAACAAACTGCATTCAGAATTAACGTACATTGTGACTTTCTTAAGTATAATGCTAGAACTCCTTGAATCAAACATGAAAACACAACCCTTGACAGTAAAAGGACTGAAAACACTTTTCATTTGTCTTTTATTAATTGCTCTTTATTTCTCACAGAGTTTCTTCAGGGCCTGTCATGAACAAATCTTTGTCAAAATGATTTCATTTCACACTAATAAACACACTTCTGCTTATCTTGCTGATTTGTCAGTGTTTGGAGACACGAGCAGAAGTGGGCAGAAATAGTTATTCAAGTAGAAGTAAAAGTAATAATATTAATTCTTACTTGAATACGAGTAAAAAAAAAAAAGTATCCAATGAAGAGATTAATCAAGTGATTACTAGTTTCTTTGGATCTGATTCAGAACAAGCAAGATAATGATGATGGTGAATCAGTGAATCATGTATTACTATATGGATGTTTGGTACCCAAAATTGTATTAACAATCTTCTATCATTCAAGAATTTGACTGAGCAAAGTCAGTGAAGAGCAGAAGCAGGAGATGAAGTGATGATGAAAGATGTTTCAATGCTCAGACTTCATCTGACGACCACAAATCCAACAAGTGTTATTAAACCACAAGCCAAAGCAATGGAAAATTATTGCTTCACAACAATGTCCTGTGACGTTAAAAACTTTGAAATGGAGACAAATGTCACAAATGTGTGGCTGCTCTCTTTAAGCAACACACACACGTTGCTACAAAGAATCCTTAGATCCTTTAAGTTTCAAGTGGTGGTATCATATACAATGTTACTATGACATATATATTGTACTCAGTGATTACCACAAATATGTATTCGCCATTGAACTGTTGACTTGGAAAATCAGTTGATGGTGTAACAAAAAAGATTTTTCTCAATTATCATTCTGTAGAATGTCACCGTTAAAAAATGAATTTCGAAACAACCACAAGGGGGAGTAAGCGCTGCGGGTTGTCATGGTTGTTTTTTTGTTTTTTTGTTTTTTTTTTTATTTTGCACAAAAAAGAAATACAACACCAAGGACATACTGATACATTTTCAGTGTCGGAGAAGGCAAAAAGCCAGTATGGCTTATCTAAAGCCTCCACCAAGGAAAGATAAAACATAGTCAAAAAATGCAAAACACAATATAATACAACTCATACAACAAACAAAAAATATGTCACGACAATACTAGTGATAAAACAACAAGCATTTCACAGTAAAATGAAAATACACTGAAAAATATAGAATCAACTAATTGCACAGCTAGTTCATCAGCAAACCTCTTAAAACTCTTTTAAAGCTCTCTATTGAAGTGCATTGTCTCACCACATGAGAAAATCTATTCCATATCTGTGTACCTTTAAATCTTATTGAAAATTGGCCTCTACATGTGGTGAAGTTTGGAGGATGGAGATCCATTACCTGCCTAGTATTATGGGCATGGACAGCTGAGTTAGCTTTAAAGTATAACATAAACTGGCCAGGAATCTTTCCTTCCGATGAAAATAATTTGTACATAAAAACACATATTTGGAAGATATTAATGTCAAAAATTGATAAAATCTGCAATTTCTTAAATAGCAAAGCTGAAGATGTGTGTGAACCTGAACGAGCCACTATCCTGACAAACCGTTTCTGAAGAATTTGAATTCTATGTAGCTTTGTTGGAAATGTGCTCCCCCACACCCTGTTAGAATATGACAAATACGGATAAATTAAGCTATACATTTTTTTATTGTTTATTGTTTATTATTGTTTCACAGGTTCATTCTCAAGAGTAGGACTTTTTTGCTCACCAGCCACTGTGGCTAGTGGTTTTCCAAAATTAGTAGCCACTCGGCATCGATCAAAATATAAAAATAGCTAAAAATATATGTCATAAATATATTTTCTATCAATATATTTTTGGCCTTTTTTTTTTTTTTTTGTAATATTTATATGTGTAAAATATATTAAAAACATATATATATATATATATATATATATATATATATATATATATATATATACAAAATATGTATGTCACACTGTACTCCAGAAAATGCAATAATGCAATTTATAAAAATATGAAACATTAATAATTCATTACAAATCTACTTTTGATCTCTAGTAGACTATTCACATTTGTATTTAGCCTAAACGTATAGGCTAGTGTAAGACTGGAAATATATTTTCTTACCCCTGAAATAAATTTAGAAATATATTTTGGTATACACTGTGTGCAGAATTATTAGGCATGTTGATATTCTGGTCATATTTTTTTTCCAAACACATTTTACCAATTCCAAACCACATCAGTCTTAATAACTACTATTAATTTTGTATTTAATCATTTGTAAGTGATATATAATTGTCCGTGAAGGCTGGAAGTGAAAAACTCCTTATATTCAGGTGTGCAGAATTATTAGGCATGTTTTCGTTTACAGCTAAAATGAGCCAAAAAAGAGATTTAACCCAGACTGAAAAGTCCAAATTATTACATGCCCATGAGAAGAATGCAATACTAATGCATTACAAGAATTTGCAAAGTTAAGGCTTGACCATTGGACAGAGAAATGCTTGTTGAGTCTGCATGGTCAGAAAAAAACAGGTGGAGAAGAAAAGATGCATGTTAACTGCAAAAGAATTAGGAATTAAGGTGAAGAATTAGGTGTGACACCATCAGGAACCGTTTCCAGTTCTCCAGCGCCACCATTTTCCAGAACTGCAACCGACCTGGAGTCTTCAGAAGTGCAATGTGTCAGGTTCTCAGAGACTTTGCTTGGGAAAAAATCCTAAAAAATGCCCCTGACTTAATAAGAATAACAAGCTGACGTCTTGTGAAATACATGAAGACAGTTTTTTTATATGCTTTAGAGACAGATAAGTTGAGAGTGACTCTTGAAGGACAAGCATCACATCCTCTTGTACCTCTGATTCAAGAATTTATCTTCTAAAATCTGGCAGTAAGTTTTGGGAGTTCATGTTTAGTCTCTTATCCTGAAAAGTCTGACTTGCAGAGATGGACTAAAATGAACTCCCAAGTCTCTTAACCCAGCACATTTAGAGAAATACAGACCGGTATCCCTTCTTCCATTCATTGCAAAACCACTTGAATGAGTTTTGTTCAAACAAGTCTCTGCCTACCTCACACTGAAGAACCTCCTGGACAGCAACCAGTCTGGCTTCAGAGGCAGACACTCAACCAAGACTTCCCTACAAGAACCGCTTCCAAATCTTTAATACTTCACTTGCTGCATCTGTCCACTGCTTTTGACACGGTTAACCACCAGATCCTTCTGTCAACCCTCATGGCAAAGGGCATCTCAGGAACCACACTCCAGTGGGTCAAGTCTTACCTCTCAAATAGGCCCTTCAAGTTAACTTGGAGAGGTGAAGTGTCCAAGTCGCAACATTTAACTACTGGGGTGCCTCAGGGCTCAGTTCTTGGACCACTTCTCTTTTTTATCTACATGGCATCACCAGGTTCTATCATTCAGAATCATGGCTTTTTATATCACTGCTAAACTGATGACACTATCAAACCTCTGCAACTTATCCAGAATGCGGCTGCAAGAGTAGTCTTGAATGAGCTGAAAAACATGCATGTCACACTCTGTTCATCAATTTGCATTGGCTACCAGTAGCTCCTCACATAAAATTCAAGGCACTGATGTTTGCCCACAAAACAACCACTGGCTCTGCACCCCTTCACCTAAATTCACATATGTGTCCTCCAGAAGCTTGCATTCCGCAAGTGAGAGACACATTATGGTGCCAAAAGAGGCACAAAATCACTTGATCACTAGTAAACTTAAAACAGTCTTCACATAAACACAGTTTTCTCCTGTAAAATGGGCAATGAGAATTATCTTCATGTCATAAGTTATGGTTTTATATTTGTTATATAAAACCATATGTTTGTAACCACATCTGCTTTATATTTGTTTTCTTTGTCTCTCTTGTCTTTATATAGTGGGGAACAAAATTAGAAAAAAATTTTATTGAATAATTTTTTTATCCAATGGAATATTTAGTTTTAGTTTGACAAACGAAATCACTTTAAAATGCATTCAGTCAAACTGCATTAAGTTGTTAGATCGCTGTCTCCATGCCTAGTCAATTAAGATCCAGCCCCGGACGCCAGATCCCATCAGGAACTCATCAGCAGAGTAGTCTACTACCCAAACCCTGTTAACAGGAGGTCTTGTCTGGTACCCAAAATACCCAAAACACTATTAACAGTCTTCTGTCAGCCAAGAAGTTGACTGAGGAAAAAGCCTGTGAAACTGAAGAGCAGAAGCAGGAGACGAAGTAAGGATGGTAAAAAGGAGCAGATGTGTTGCGTAGTTGCATATGTCTCAATGCTCAGACGACTTCGTCTGAAGAACACAAATCCAACAAGTATTGTTATACCAAACTGATTCACAACAACATCCCATAAACCTTGAATTTCTATAAACATTCCCTTGTAGCTCTTATTCATGAAGACAAACAGCCCTTGAAACCACACAGTCGTAAGACTAAACAATAATGGAAAGAATATATAAAAACAACAATAATATAATATAACATAAATGACTAATCAGTTAATGATTCAATGAAATGGATATATAAATGACTCTAATGTTTATTATAACTGATTATATGATTAAATGGAATAATAAAATGATTAATGATTATAAATGAATAAAGAATAAATGAAGAATATATAAAAAGAAGGCAAAACACAACACAAATGTATGGTTGCTCTCGAGGCAAAACACATAAAGTTTGCATTTGAGGATCGTCCGATCCTTCAAAGTGTTCATCCAATTTATTTATTTATTTATTTATTTTTGTGGACTAAAATGACAACTAATATGGGTGGGGATTTGGGTGAAACATCATTCTAATATATGACAAATATATTTTAACCTTCACCATGATTTTACATTCAGTGTGCCATAACACTCAATTAAATGTTGTAGGGATTGTAATGAACAGTCTGTGATTTTTTTCCCCTTTTTCTTTTTGATTAAACTTACTAAATCATAACAGCAATATGTGATATCAATCATGTGATCAGCTGCAGCCTCGTGTCTATGGCCCGATCACAGCCGTACTGATATTCAGATCAACAGCACTCTTCTTCATGTGATATGGATTATACAGTATATTGAAACATGATGCAAGCAGGAAGATCCAGACCTACAGGTGTAACGTTTACTAACTACTGAACGGTATGATCCTCAGGGAGGGATTACAACGCAAGAATGGAACGATTGTGCGAGTGAAGGTGGTTGTGAATGTGTGTAGATGTGTGTTAGTCACAGGATCAGAGAATGACACCGTTCCTTTGTCATAGTCCAGATCAACTCTCACACGCTCAAGATACTGTTCAACATGAAAACCAGGCTGTGTGTACACCTTGTACTGCACATTCCAGACATCAGTGTTAAAGAAAATAAATCCTTTCCTTTGGTTTGATGCTGTAGTTACTCCAAGACTCCAGGATCGACTCTCTTTAACCTCCACATCCCAGCAGTGTTTTCCTGAGTTAAAACCCTCTGAACCCAGAACACAATGATACCCGTCAAATCTCTCTGGATTATGAGGAAGCAGTTGTTTGTTTCCGCTGTATCTCACACTGGTCAGATCACCAGACAGGACGAGACGTGGATGAGCTGTGTTTGGATCCAGAATCACAGGAGCTGATGAGACACAATCAACAAGTGCCTTATTCTGATGTTCATATAATGATCAAAATTTGATAACACTTAATGCATTTTCCTCTGATCACTGTCAGTGTTATTACAGACTCATTTCTTTTATCAGATAAAAATATTAATTCAAAATAATAATCAGGCAATCAGACCTGTTGAGATTCTTTGCTGTAAAACTGTAACTGTACAAATTATTTGTATGACAATCTTCAGCATCTTCATTTAAAAAACTACTCAAATATACCCATAACAACATCTTATGAAATATTTTCTTATATATACATACAGTGCTGCTTGAAAGTTTGTGAACCCTTTAGAATTTTCTATATTTCTGCATTAAATTTCTGCATTAAACTAAAGGCCTTTCTCACGTTGGTTAATGTTGAAGTTCATGAGTCCATCATCAGGAGAACAATGAACAACCATGGTGTGCATGGCAGGGTTGCAAGGAGAAAGCCACAACTCTCCAAAAACACTGCTGCCTGTCTGCAGTTTGATAAAGATCATGTTGACAAGTCAGAAGGCTACTGGAGAAATGTTTTGTGGATGGATGAGACCAAAATATAATTTTTGGTTTAAATAAAAAGTGTTATGTTTGGAGAAAGAAAAACACTGCATTCCAGCATAAGAAGAACCTTATCCTATCTGTGAAACATGGTGGTGCTAGTATCATGGTTTGGGCCTGTTTTGCTGCATCTGTGCCAGGACGACTTGACATCATTAATGGAACAATAAATTCTGAATTATACCAGCAAATTCTAAAGAAAAATATCAGGACATCTGTCCATGAACTAAAATCTAAAGAGAAAGTGGGTCATGCAGCAAGACAACGATCCCAAGCTCACAAGTCATTCTACCAAAAAATGGTTAAACAAGAACAAAGGTAATGTTTTGGAACAGCCGAGTCAAAGTCCGGACCTTAATCCACTTAAAATGTTGTGGAAGGACCTGAAGCAAGCAGTTCTTAGGAGGAAACCCACCAACATCACAGGGTTCAAGTGTTTCTGTACTAAACAATGGGCTAAAATTCACACAAGTCATTGTGCAGGTCTGATCAGCAGTTACAAAAATGTTACCTGCAGTTATTGCCTCAAAAAGGGGTCTCAACAGATACTGAAAGCAAAGATTCACATAAATAAATGACACAGTATATATTTTTTGTCTTGTTTGTTTGACTGGATTCTCTTTGTCAACTTTAAAGATTTGTGTGAAAATCTGATGATGACGGTTAAACGGTTCACAAACTTTCAAGCAGCACTATATATATATATATATATATATATATAGAACAATTTTATAATATATAACAATAATATATAACATAATAATAATACATAATACTATACAACAGTGCTTGAAGTGGGCCAGTACGCACCGGCACTGCTGTATTTTAGCCTCTTGTGCACTGGCACTTTTTCGCGTGTACTGGCACTTCTAACGCGTTGCCGGTATTGTGCCCATTTTCGACCCCCGCCAAATTATTACCTCCTCTCATTAAAAATTGCTACCTGATTTGCCTAATCCTAACCCCTCCCCCACACCTAACCCTAAACCTACCAATACTAGGGGGGTAGTAATCTGGTGGGGGGTCAGAATTCGGCATAACACCGGTAAATTATTATTTTCAGCATGTACTTGGATTAAAAGCAGGAGCGTTTTATAATGAATGCTGGCTAAAGGTGTTTTATGCGGTGGTCAGATAGTGATTCTGAATGGATCCATATAGTAGTACAGTCAGGTGCCGTCAGGACTTGTGCTTATTTGTAATGAAAAAGTTATTTAATGATTGATTGGGGCTAAGTACCGGCACTTCTTTTTTTCCACTTTAAGCACTGACTATACACAAGAAGATTATGAATTCTTCTTAAGTTTTGTCTCAAGAGCAGTCTTAAAAAACAAATTCACTGTTTAAAGACACTCTTCAAAGACACTTCAATACAAAACATTCTTAATTTTTCTTAAATTAGAAAATATTAATCCTGTGAATCTGGCCACAGCTCTCTGATGACCTTATTGTCAGGATCCTGGCCTGACAGTCTTGTCTGTTTTGTCTTTGTTCAATGTTTCTTTGTATGTTTTGTGTCTGAATGTTTGAGGAACTTGAAATGGATATTGAAGTTCCTTAAGTACAATACTATATTTCAGGCTCAGTGTGTCAGTCAGATGAATCATAAATGAAGCCTCAAGTATCTTTCTACTTTTACACTGTTGAGTCTGTTCTGGACTTGAGTAGATGGAAAAAATGAGAAACGTCCACAAAAATAGTCAAATATATTCATTATATATCAGAACTAGTATGATCTTTGCATAGCACCAACTATAGTACTAAGCTGTAGTGTTATCTATTACTTTTGTGTCATGTGTAAGAGCACAGATCTTCTCCAGACTCACTGTATTGGACAATGTCCTGCATCTTCTTCCAGACTCTGAACGGCAGGTTGCCCAAGTAACGTGGCACATGAATCAAAGCTCCAGAAGGCGTCTGTGGATCCGGCCGTGAGATCTGGACTCTGGAAGAACATTCAGGAGTCAGAACTGCAGTGGCTTTGGATCAGAAGCAGAGAGACCAGAGAAAAATCAGCAGATCACTCACCTTTCCATCGTGACTGGAAACTCCTGCAGAACAAACACACCATTTATCATCAAGAACTCAATCGATCAATCAGTGGATGATTTGAAATCAGACCTTTAGAAAGCAGACATCATTGGCTTTCATCGTCTCTTCCGTGTCTTTGATTGTGTGTGAAAGAGCTGAGATGTGTCTGTTGATCTCCTCCAGCTTCTCCTTCATCATCTGCTTCTTCTGCTCCTCTTCCTCCCTCAGTGCAGTGGTCGTAGCTTTTTTTTCATCTCTGAGAAACTGATGAAGCTTCTCAAACTGCTGTTTAATCTGACGCTCTGTGTGCTCAGCTTGAGACTAAAATCAAATCACATTCACTTCATTCATCTCAAAGACGCAACCTCACTTTGATGTGTTGAACTATTTTCTCAAATTCTTCTTTCAGTTCTTCACTGTATTTAAGTTTCCTCTGTAAGGTCTCCAGTGCTGTATTGAGCTCCTCCTAGAATTTTAAATGGAAATCTAGAGATTTGTGTAATATGTTCATGTATGTGTACATTATGAATGAAATGGTAATAAGCAATTTATACATATGACCGCTTTAATCAACATATATAAATCTGTCTTACCTTATATGATGGAACAACTTCACTGATGGGTCTGAATGTGTGATTGGTGTGTTTCTCTGAGTCTCTACACACTAAACACACAGGCTGTTTGTCCTCCAGACAGAAGAGTTTGAGTTTCTCACTGTGTAAACTGCAGATCTCCTCAGATCCTGATGAACGCCTCTCATTTCTCTCCTTCGGAAAAAACTCACACAAGTTTTTCAACACAAGATTACACAGAGGTTCATCTTTTGAGGATCTTCTCCTGCAGACAGGACACTCCTGAGTTTTCTTGATTCTCCAGAACTTTTGAAGACACTCTTTGCAGACACTGTGACTGCATGATAAAACAACAGGTTCCTTGAAGATTTCATGACACACGGGACAAGAAAAATCTTCTTCTGATAGTGAAGCCATTTCCACTGTTTGTACTCCAGCAATCTACACTTTACTTTCACTTTCTGAATAACGGTTTCGAATCACCACAACAATCACAAAGATCTGCTGTTTAGAAACAATCTTCTTAAAATTCCTCCTTTAAAGTTTTCCTTCTTTGTTCTTCATTGATCGCTGATTCTTTTCTGTTTTTGTCCAGAGACAAGAGACTCTGTTCAACAGAAATAACAAGTCAGTCTCTTCTTAATAAGTGTTGTAAGAGTGCGGAGTTTCTGTGTTAAAACAGCTCAAAGAACAACATGAAGATTTCATCAGTTCAATTTAACAAAATGCATTAAAACATAAATTACATTGTAACTTTCTTAAGTATAATGCTAGAACACCTTGAATCAAACACAAAAGAATAAAAACACAATGCTTGACAATAATTATTTTTCTTTTATTTATTACTCTTTATTTCTCAGAGGAGTTTTTCCAAGGTCTGATATGAACAAATCTTTGTCAGAATATTTTTTTTTTTTTTTTTACAAGCTGAAGTCATAATAATAAACACGTCTGATTATCGTGCTGATTGTCATTGTTTGGAGACACGAGCAGAGGTGGATAGAGGAACCAAAAAATTTACTCAGAAATAATTACTCAAGTAGAAGTAAAAGTAATAACATTAATTCTTACTTGAATAAGAGTAAAAATGCATCCAATGAAGAGATTAATCAAGTGAGTTACTAGTTACTTTGGATCTGATTCAGAACAAGCAAGATCATGCTGGATAGCAAATCAGGGGTCGGCAACCTTGTCGGCATGACATGCCATTTTTAATTTTTCTGGTTAACCACTGTGCCAATACCACCTGTGTAAAAAGTAACATTCAGAAGCTCATAAACCTGTTGCCAGCGAAAAATGAAAAGAAAGGATGATTATTAAAATAATCATAGAAAAATCACAACAATAAAAACAAGGAATTTAACATTTTTAAAATGATTTAAAAATGGATTTGAATTTAATTAAATAGTTATGAATAAAAATGGTCATACATAAAATAAAGTGCAATCAGTTCATACATAGCACCAGTGTTGGGGAAAGTTACTTTTAAAAGTAATGCATTACAATATTGAGTTACTCCCTAAAAAAGTAACTAATTACATTAGTTACTTTTTATGGAAAGTAATGCGTTACTTTACTTTTTCGTTACTTTATAAATCTGGGCAGGGCTTGCTTGATTGTTTATTAATGTAAAAAGTTATATTTTTGGCAAACATAAAAGCCTTTTCACACCAAAAGCCTCAGGCTTTGACAAAAGTAAATCAACGTCTGTTCAGTAGACCGCAGAAGAAAAACAATGTCAACTGTCAAAAAAAATGAAAACAAATGTTAGATTATTTTGAGTAATTTTTGCTTATTAGTATGACTGAATTGGATAATCAAAGGTCAGCAGCAAAGATATTGGTTAATAAAATGGGATTAAATGCATAAAGGATATTTGTATCATTTAACATATTTAATTATTGCAGGTGTGCGTCATATTCTGAGTTGAATTTCACTGTTTTTATTAATTTTGAGGAATACTGAATCTGTTTTTTGTGAGAGAGATGAATTAATGCATGTTCACATTTATTCTAGAACTAACATCTTACTCCCGATTTCTCTCAACATGGGGAAAGGAGAGCTTTCAATCAATAAAAGGGGGGAAAAGTAACTGGCATTACTTATTTGAAAAAAAGTATATTAAAAAGATATTTTCTTGTCAATTAAACAGTAATGCGTTACTGGATTTAAATATGGCTACTGATTTAGCACATCTGATCTCTTCCGGAAGCTGGTTCCAATTGCAGATGGCATAACAGCTAAAAGTGGATTCCCCTTGTTTTGAGTGAACCCTTAACTGACTCGATCCTAATGATCTGAGTGGTCTGTTCACTGAGCATGTCTGCAATGTATTTAGGTCCTAGGCCATTGAGTGATTTATAAACAAGTAATAGTACATTGAAATTACTCCTACATGTAACTGGAAGGCAGTGTAATAAATTGTTGAGAACAAAATTGAGGACATTTAAAAAGAATATCATATAAAGTTTCAGGATATTAATGGATGAAAATATATGCCAGTAATTTCTGCAGCATTTTGCAAAAAATGTTTTGCTGATTTTGTGTTTTTATTGCATTTGCATGCATTTAACCAGCAGATGTCCCCAAAATCAACCATTCATCCCATGCAAATGTATTTATTTATTTAGATTTCTTTTTTTTTTTTTTTTTAAGAAAATAAAGATCAACAAGGAGCAGTATCTTGAGTGACCACTCGAGATCACTAAACAATCATTATCCCTTAAAAACTAGGTTCATACTGTCTCAACTAGTGCTAAGAACCAAACGATTGTGGGAAGAGAGTTTATTATATACAAAGGTTAATCATTATTAAGGTCAGTTTCTTACACAGAGATTAGAGTTGAATAGATAGTCCTATATATTCAAATTAAAAAGCTCTACTGTAGAACATTCATGAGTGACTTTCTCTACTTTCTCTGGAGTGTGTGGATTGTACACTGCCATTCAGACGTTTTGGATCAGTAAGACTTGTAATGTTTTTTTAATAGACTGCATTTATTTTCATCAAAAATACTGGAAAAAAAAAAAAAAAAAAAAAAAAAAAAAACAATAAAAAACAGTAATATTGCGAAATGTTATTACAATATAAAATAATGGTATCTATTTTAATATAAAATGTAATTTATTCCTGTGATGCAAAGCTGAATTTTCATCAGCCTTTTACTCCAGTCTTAAATGTCACATGATCCTTCAGAAGTCAATGTTGGCAACAGTTGTGCTGCCAAATATTTGTAATATTTTATATATTTTTCTATACGTTTTTGCTGTAACTTTTTTTTAAAATTAAATTTAACACATCCTTGCTGAATATAAGTATTAATTTCTATTAAATAAAGAATGAATAAAAAATTATTTTGAACTGTAGTGTAAATTGTTAGAAAAGATTTCTATTTTAAATAAATGCTGTTCTTTTTAACTTTTTATTCATCAAAGAATCCTGAAAAAGAATCACACGTTCTATATATATATATATATAAAGCAGCACAACTGTTTCCAGCACTGATAATAAATCAGCATATTAGAATGATTTCTGAAAGATGTGACACTGAAGACTAAAGTAATGAAAATTCAGCTTTAATCACAAGATTAAATTATATTAAATGTATACTGAAATACAAAAACATTATTTTACATCATAATATTGTATTAATATATATATATATTTTTAATATATAATATAACGTTTTTTCTTCAGTAGTTTTTTTTATGAAATAAACGCAACCTTAAGTAAAAGAAAAATCTTACTAATCCCAAACTTTTGAACAGCAATGTGTATCAAACATTTTTATTATTTATGTTTGTGTTCATATGCAGATGAAAAAGAAGACTTTGTGAAGTGTGTAGTCTTATAAATGTAATAAATAGTAGCTGAGATGATCAAGTTAAAATAATGCATGACAAACACAGTTGCAATCAGAAGTTATACAGTCCAAGTGGGATCCTGCTGACTTACGCTTATTGCATGTTATACAGAAATGCTTGAATTATATTCTGCTCCTATGTTCCAATCATGACCAGTTTAACAATTTCCTATACTGAACCCTGAGGGAAAATGTACCTTTGTTGTGTAAAATCTACAAATACAAAATAAATAAATAAATAAATAAATAAATAAGCAAGCTAACTAGTCATAAGGATCCTCACATTTTACTTCTATTTTCATCAACAAAATGCAGTGTAAACATGTTCCTTTCATCATAAATTTCATCTTTGCAACTTTCAGATACCTCGTTCTTAGCTTAAAATATTTATCACAAATGCTTCTTTAAAATAATAGCTTTGTTTGGATTATTGATAGATCAGCACTGCAAGTAAATGAGCAATGAATATTATTCAAGTCTGCAAATGTTTAGTACATTTATACATTCTATTATTAAAACTGATCTCAAGTGATACATTGTTTAAATCAATCAATCACGTTTATTAAAGGTTAAGTTTAAAGGTTGTTAAGCTTCCTAGCTTTAACCACTGAATTTCTGTTTGAGACTGTAGAAAAGAGGCAACTTAAATGATCATATTTATGACATTTCTTTTGTAGTAAATATGCATTCAGCAACATACATCCGCTGTGATTAGTAAAAGCTCTTTGAGAAAACTATAACATGTATAAAATATATCTTTCTTCAAAAAAAAAAAAAGAAAGAAAGAAAGAAAAGAAATAAGAAACATCTTGTTTTAGTTCAGTTTAGTCTCCTCTCAAACCTTTGAAATGTGATGTATGTGCAGTATACATGCTTATTGTCTATACAAATGTAATTGGAATTAGTGGTTATTGATAGATAGGTTACTTGTTGCATCGCCATAGCAACAATGCATTGATCAATCGGCATGCTGGTTTGATTATTGATTGTTTGGATGGGGGAGGGCAGCTTTGCCTGCTTTCCCTGCTTTCCCTGCATCTCTGATCAGAGAATGATGCTGGTGGATGAAATGGACAAACACGGTGTAAACATTAGTCTATGTCCAAACACGATACGCGTATATCAGCTTCCCTCATATCTGTCATCATTCAGCGGATCAGTGTGTCTCTGCTGGGCTTTTTTCTTGATTGCTGGAGCTTGATTTACACACGGTTAAATGCCTGTTATATGAAGATAAGATAGTTTTTCCGTATAGCCTACGGAAGAAATTTAACACAATGATTTGATAGTGTAAAGATTAAGACTGTGAAAGATTAAGACTAACATCTGAATATCCTACAGTGTAAGAGTTTTGCGCACGCAGTTTATTAACAAACTACCGGTAGTAACTTCGAGGTAAATAAATGTTTCTGGTTGTTAATAAAAACATATTATGCAAATTAAATTTATTTTTTGTTTCGTTTGCTAATAATAATAATAATAATAATAATAATAATAATAATAATAATAATACCAATAATAATAATAAACGGTGATAATATCGAATAAAGAACTAAAGATAATCTATTTTGTGTAGCTATCATCTGAATCAAATCAAAAGATCGATTACATTCTTACTGATCCCAGATTTATTGTTTATAATAATGGGTGTGTGAAGTTAAATCATACTGAATAAAATCGGTGAATGAAAGTCGGTTTGGTCGAACTTTATTCCATAATGGCCAAATTTATTTAAAACAAACATATCTAATGATAATATATAGGAATAGCTTAAGCTATTAGAATGTAAATATCTTAAAGGTGCATTTGTTGTAAACAGATAAGAGTCTTGAGCTCTCGGAAGCGTTATAAATCTTATTTGAATTACTGTTAAAATTAGTTGTATTCTTTGTCCCTCTGTTAATCACTTAAGATAATAAATGACTTTTTAATACATTTTATTTCCAAACCATGATGGTTAAAATAGCCAGAAACCCCAAACACACATATATGAGCAGCACATGTCATTAAGAAACATCTAAAAAATATTGTTAATGAAACAATAACTCAGAATAAATCGAAATGTAAAAGATCTAGTAATTATGACCATTATATCCTGAGTACCACTTAAATAAATAATGTAATTTATATCGTGTCAGTGTGACTTTAGTGTCATATGTTCGTCTTTTCCAAGGTGTCATCGTAGAAACGAACATCTAATGTTGGCTTTTGGTCACCTATGTGTGAAGGAGTTTGGGGGCCGGACATTTGCGCGGTGGTCTCCATGTGTGATTGGCTTGTTTTGGATTGAGGGGGGCATCCATTGAGGAATTGGTGTTGGTCATCCTGGAGGGGAGAGTGATTGGGAATCACGTGGACTTGACCGAAACGGGGGCAGAGAGAGGGGGTCGAACATGAGAAGTATCATCAGTTCAGGGCAGTCACCGAAACACTGAGAGCTCACCTGGAGAACCGAGATTTAACGCAAACATCCCACACTGAACATCAGGAGAAAAACATAGAGGAGGCGAAGACAGGAACCCATGGCAGAGGGTAGGCCTATGTCATTTGTTTTTGGAAGTTCTGGTCCTCTTCATGAAGGTACATCATCAAGGTGTTGTTTGTTTAGGAGACGCGGGGGTTGGGGGTCCACGCATTGTCTTCAGGTTTCTACTTCTCCGTGTCTTTTCCTTTTGACCCCCACTCCCTCGTGTACGCCTGTAAGTGAAGGTATCGTGGAGCTTCTCTTTGTTATACTTACGCTTTTCTTTAAGACTGAGTGGTGAGAGTGCTTTCATGAGACTTGAGGAAGGTTTTAGGCCCGCGCTTGTCGCAGAAGGGAAGGAAAACGAAAACGTGGATTTTATTCAGCTCAACATGGGTTCGGTTTTACACCAGGACTCTCAAGGTGAGGTAGCAAAAAGTACAAGTGTGTTCTGCGACGGGTTTGACCATTTTTAGACACATCTGGAAAAGTCTCCATCACTTTGGAGAGAAGCATCTAAAAACCAGCATGGGTTGCCACTGAGACAAGAGCGCATCATTAAATTATTGTTATTTTTTTATTTTATTATTATTATTATTATTTTATTATTATTATATAAGCCTAATAATTATTCCAAGATTTCTGCACTATACAAACGAAGCCATGTTCTTATCTTGATTTATTTACATTAAAATGAATATTACAAATGTATATACTTAAACAAAAAATAACAATTATAAGTAAAGCTGTTTAAATTGTTTTATCAATGGCATTTCGTAATTAATTTACGTTTTGGCTAAGTGAATTCGTTTCCTCGATTTCCCCAATTAACACAAAATATCGTTATAATCGTAATTAAATAATACTGCAACATACATGGAGAGTAGTACATACTCCTTCATTAGGCTACAATGTAGGATAAGACGCTTTCATTACAAATGTCTTTATATATGTTTTTTTTTTTTTTTTTTTTTTTTTACTTATTTGCAAAACTATAATAGATGTCTAACCAGAAATTTGTTCTATTTAAAATAAGTACATTTAAAGTGAAGCGTTTGAATAGCCTAGGTCTGTCATTTTGGCGGCAATTATTTTAGAACGTATGTTTCGAATGTATCTTTCTCTTACATTCGAATTTTGAAATTTTCTCTTTGAATACATGACTGCATGCATATATTTTCTCTTGTAAAACCAGTGATGGTAAATGTAATTGGTTTTGCAGGGGGCTGTACGAAAACAGAGGAGGAGGAGGGGCAGGCCGCAGAGGAAGACCCTCAGTCGTACCACGGCGTGGGCGTGTGCAAGTGGTTCAATGTTCGGATGGGTTTTGGGTTCCTGTCCATGAACACACGAGATGGTGTGCCTTTAGAAACTCCAGTCGACGTGTTTGTCCATCAGGTATGTGTTGAGAAACATATGAATATCAAGTAATTTCGTGTAAAATCAGCTGAATAAATAGACAATAATGTTTAGGTCCCTAAACTCATTTTTTTTTGTTCAGATTAATAGAGTGCTGCAATTATGACATATTTTAGCGTCACCCTGGTTCCCTCAAAACAAAAACAAACACAAAACAAAACAAAAAAATTCCATTGACTTGCAGAAAATAAGGTTTGTGACCAATGAAATATTATGATTCTTACACACATCTAAACATTTTTTAATTATGATAATCTTAACAAATGAACAACTTTTTTCATGCATAAATAGATTCTAAACACAATAAGACTGTTTAATATCCCTGACAATCCCCATAGTCCCATTTATCTGTTTTTTATAGATAATTAAAAGCTTTAAAAAAATAACAAGGAGGTATTACCAATGTATTTATGTCATATAAAAAAACATGAAAATATCTTTAGCTTGAGAATTTCTGTAGGTCTTAAGAAGTTCTTAAAACGTCCACAAATTAAGGCCTTAAATATGTCTTAAATCAGAGCAGCAAGTCTTAAACTGATTAAGGCATGGCATTAAATGTTGCATGCATTGCCAAAATTAATATCTTCCTTAGTATTTGTAGTATTTTTGTCTTGTTTTCTAATGGAAATATATCTAAAAAAAAATAAAAAGAAAGAAGAACAAATATCTGTAAATGGGGTATGAAAACCACTGTGGATATTTGCTCTTTTTAATCATAAACAAGACTTATGTTGTTTAGCTTCTCAAGTAAATGTATATTGGTTTAAGAATCTTTAGACATTTGCACTGGGAAAAAAAGACAAATATACAAAGGAAGAATGTCAGGTTTTTTGCAGTTTGATCAGTCAAAGTTATGTTCATATTCTAGTGGCTGGCAGCAGAGTTAATCTTTTTTTTTTAATGCATTAAAAACAAACTGACATCAGTAGGAAGTTGTATTTTTACATTTTGAAGTGGTTATAAAACAACTGATTGTGTGTTCCCTAGACATTTAACATACTGATGTATTTCAATTTATTGCTTTAAATTTATTTAGTCTTTAAAAGGTCTTTAAAAAGTCATACATTTGCTTTCATAAACCCTGCAGAAACCCTGATGTACACCACAGACCTAAAAACAACTGACTTAGGATAATGTAACTAGAATTGCTATCTTGTTTTGGGTTTTTGACCTACACAAATATTCCATCCCTGCAGCACTCTATTTCAATTTGTTTTTGCATTGACCTTTTTCCTATTTGGAAAGCCAAAATCTGAAACCTAAAATTGCTTAGTTAGGTCTTAAATGGCTGAAACAATCATTCCTGATTGTCCAAATACTAGTCAAACAGCATCACTTCCTAGACAAAGTGTTTGAACTTCTGCAGTAACTGCATTTTTCCACATGGTATGGTTAGTATTTCCCCCCTTTACCTTTCAATTCCCATGTAAGTGCCATGTCTTAAAACAATAGTCTGGCCTGTCAGCGAGTGTACCTTCAAGGAAGACGCCTTTAATCTTGTTTCCTGCCATAAAGTCATTAGCTAGATACGTCTGTGCTATTGAGGTAGCATTTTAGAGACCAGTTCTTCTTGAGGTGACCAACTGGGTGGCAATTTGTGTCTCAGAAAGCTACTACAGCCCATAAATTTGCAACTTCATTTACTATAATTTGGCACATTTAACACATCACAATCCCAGAGTTCTCTTAAACAGTAGATTAAGAGTAGTATTGGTCATGTAGTACATTTTCTGTGTTGTTGTTGGTCTGTCAGTGAGCAAACTAAAGAAATGTGAAGTGGTTGATTGGGGTTTTCAGGTGACAAAGCCAATGCAAGATGGCTAATACCATAATATAATAGAATACCATTATTTTTGGAATACGACTTAATTATGCATATGCAAAATTGCAAAATAAAAACTCAGTTTACATTGACAAGGTAGGTATTGACCCAATGGAAAGTGATCAGTTCTTTCAAAATGGCCAGATATCCAGGCCAATAAATCGGTCCATTGCCACATTAATTCATGATCCACGTGCTCAGCTACACAGCGGGCCTCAGCTACACAACATTAACTCTGCTGCTCTTTGTGAGAGCAGACAAAAGAAAGAGAGCATGACAGATCCTTTCTTTATTTGTGGACTTGCTTCCTATTATGCCACAACCTGCTTGTTTGTGATTTCTCTATCACCTGTGTGACTGTTACTAATGGATCATACATGTCCATACAGTACAGATCCTGTGAACATGCTCACTTCATGGGTTTTTTTACTGTAGGAAGAGCTTTAAAAGATGCCTTGGAGCATCAGGGGATGTCAGGGGCATGTCAGTGGGAGGAAGGGAAGTTGGGGGTTGGGGGTCACACGTGTCTAGGGAAATAGGTTAACGGTCACTTTGACCGACACACAATGGACGTACTTGAAAGGGAACACTGCATCTGCCACAACATAGTTGCAACCAATGATGTTTTCACAAAACATACACAACTGCAGGTCCTCATTGGCTCCATTGGGGCCTTTTACATCACATCAGTAAGAAGATCTGTAATACTAGACCTCTAAAGCCAAACCCAAACCTGATGATCCACTGACAGTGTGTTTGATACATTGGTCTTATTTCAATATATAATTTAATAACAAAGATTTCCCGTTCATTCTCAGTTTTCAGCAAAATGTTGACAAATTCTGCATAAACTCTAACTGATATGGACCCTGGACCACAAAACCAGTCATAAGGGTCAATTTTTTGAAATCGAGATTTATACATCATCTGAAAGCTGAACTACTGAGAAATACTGAGAAAATTGCCTTTAAAGTTATCAGAATGAAATTCTTAGCAATGCATTTTACTAATCAGAAATTAAGTTTTGATATGTTTACAGTAAGCAATTTACAAACTCTTTGGCTATTGCTAAAAATATACCCGTGCTACATAAGACCGGTTTTGTGGTCCAGGGTCACATATTACTCTTAACACCTAATATTACTTTACAGATGTACGCCATAATTTCTGCATTACAGTAATAAAAAAAAATGTGTTTTTCATTAATTGTAGGCTACTGACAATTGATGGAGGGAGATAAAAATGCAATTTCAGTCATGGAAACAGTGCTTAAAATTCTAATGTTCGTATGCAAATATTATTTCTATAATCTCTACATCCACTCGTTGTGTTCATCAACATTTATGCATTTGCCAGATGCTTTTATCTAAAAGTATAAGGTCCACATTTACATTTTTTTATCACACAGTGCATTTGCTGTATGGCATCACATCGCTGCCATTGTTTGGTGGCAGATGAATGTGAATTGCAACATTAAGAAGAACAACAATGCATTCATTTTAATGCTTGAATAGAATACCATTCTGTGCAGAATGTATATTTCTATCCAGGATGCAGGAAGTACAGGGTAGCATTAGTTGTCTGTGAAATATGGCCTGTAAAAGGCTTTCAGTTAAAGGAATAATTCACCATAAAATAGAACTGTCAACTTGTCTTGTTCCGAACATATGATATCTTCCTTTCATTGAACACAAAAGGTGAATTTTCTGAGGACTATGCTTTTCTGGTTCCATGCAACGATAAAAATAGGGACCGAGGCTTTCAAGCTTAAAAAAAAAACCATAAAGTGTCCATGCAAATCTTCTCAAGCCACGTGAAAGTGTTGTGTGATGAACTGAACTCAATTTTGTAAACAAATCATTCAGACCAGTTGTGTGAACATATGCATTTCTATCCAAAGCAACTTATATTGCATTCAAGGTGTACAATTAAGCAGTTCATGCATTTTCAAGGAATTGAACCCATGACCTTGGCATTGCTTGTGGCATGCTCTACTGTTTGTGCCCTGGGGGTGCCATTTTTCTATTTTGAATCCTGAAAGCTACACTTCCAATTTATTGTAATGTGCACAGTAAAGAGGAACAAGTCTTAAAGTCACAATTACACAAGACAAGTATTTTCCTATGTATTGTGTTTTTCTACATCTGAGTGTAACAGAAAATTGAAAAAGGAAAGAGGAAAGTAGGGTGGGAACTTGGTTTAAGCACTGGTTGTTAATTTGAAAAGTGGGTAATGAATTCATAAATGGAGGCAGGTCTGATTGCGTGTTATGAAGAGTTTTCACGTTTTGATTTAAAATTTCAAGGTAAATAAAACATGCATGGATAAATCATTCACAATAAGAACAATAACATGCATTTAGAAAACAGACGTTAATTATTTTTTATTTATTTCAAGAATTCCTGGTTTTATTTTCCATGGAAGAGAGAAAGGCATACAGGTTTGGAACAATGTGAGTGTGAGTAAATGATGGGTGAGCTATTCCTTTAAATAATTAGTTCAGGTGCTCATTTACACTCTGCAACGGGAGCTAATTGTTCACTGGGAAAATGTTCGCCCCCAGGATACACTAAAGCCAAGCAACCATGTGAAGAATTTTTCTGGACCCCACAGCATCTTCCCAGTGGTCAGTGAGGGGGATTAAGAGACCTGCGTATGCTGTGGGGGGATGTGTGAGTGTGTGTGTGTGTGAATCAGGAATGCTGTAACCTGGGTCGGGGGATGGTGAGGCATGGGTTTTTCACACATAAATCACTCGCTTTCATTTTTCAGGTCCCATAAGAATATACATTACATAATACAGATGCACAGACGCAGCTAGTTAAATGAAAAGTTCACTCAAACATGGAAATTTGCTGAAAATGTACTCAGGCCATCTGAGACGTAGATGAGTTTGTTTCTACATGGGAAGAGATTCAGAGAAATGTAGCATTACATCACTTGCTCACAAGTGGATCTTCTGCAGTGCCGTCAGAATGAGAGTCCAAACAGCTGATTAACATGTCGCAATAATCCACACAACTGCAGTCCTTCAATTTCAGTTGCTTGAATACAGTTCCACAGTAACACAAACACTGTGACCAGATGTTTTATATTTCCAGCCTAACAGCGATTTCTTGCCTTCTGCATGTAATTAGTTCAGAATCTCTATAAAAGTGGTTTTGGTGTGGTGACTTTACTGACAGTGTTTCTGTCCTTGTCTGCCTTTCTCAGAGTAAACTGCACATGGAGGGTTTCCGCAGTCTGAAGGAGGGTGAGGCTGTTGAATTCACATTCAAGAAGTCCTCCAAAGGTCTTGAGTCTCTGCGGGTGACAGGTCCTGGAGGAGCTCACTGTCTGGGCAGCGAGAGGAGACCCAAAGGCAAGAGCGTCCAGAAACGCAGGGCCAAAGGAGACAGGTGAGTCATCTCAGAGCTATGAATTCTTCAGAAGAAATGCTCCAAAAGGGGGTTTTCGCAGTAATGTCATAGAATAACCATTTTGGGTTCCCCGGTGAACCTTTCACTGATCAGAGAAGAACATTTTTAAAATCTAAAGAACCTTTTTCCACTATGAAGAACCATTTGGACAAACGGAAGGTTCCATGGATGGTAAAGGTTATTCATGGAACCATCAATGTCAGTTAAAAAAAAAAAAACTTTATTTTAGTAATATGGTGATTTACCACTTTACAAACAATAGTCTTTGTACAGCTGGGGTAGGGAACAAAAGACTGGTTTCCTTTTCATTACTTAGACTCATGTGTCTTTCTTAACTTATCAACAAAAATCCAGCTGCTTTATTTTAGATTTTGTGCCATTAGGATACCTTGTTTGGCTGGTCAGCCCTGTTCCATGTCATATTCATGTCCCATGTCCACCTTTTTCTTCAATGCGAAAGCAAGCCTATGAGTGAGACTTCCGCTATAGGGAAATAACAACATGCAGTAAACAGTAAAACTGCTAGCACTACAAACCAGTGTGTTCATATTTAAGATAATACATAAAGATAATACATTAAAATAACACGATAAGACACACCAATTTGCAATATCAAGAAGCAAAATGAGCTGTTTTGTACAACAAAAAATAGCTGGATGAGGATGAGACCGGAAGCCACACCCATAAAATAAACAGCTCTTACAGGAAAAAAAGTGGATAAAATGCTCTTTTATAATGACATCATCACATCACAAGACATTTTGTCTTATTTTGACATGGTATCTTTAATTGTAAAACTAAATTCTGAACTTCAAATATTTAATGTAGATGTCACTGGGGCAATGCCCTTTTAAAGGCCCACTTTGTACCATATTTACCCCTAAAGCCTGCGTATTATTACCTAAAGTGTACATATTATTAACAAAATGGTACATTTGTAAATGGTACTGCTCCAGTGATAGTTTTTGTAGATTTTTTCTGAGAGTGTAACAACTAAATTTACTAAGAAGCACCTTGTAGTTGAATGACTGTGAGTATAAAGCTTGTCAAACTGATATTTGTTCAGTAGGCATGGTTCTATCCCAGTTTAATTTAGTATTCATTCATTTAGCTTGAGGTAGCAGAATGAAATTTAGACTGGTTGTCTAATACAACATTTCTAATACAACAAGTCATTTGTGACCCTGGACCACAAAACCAGTCTTAAGTAGCACAGGTATATTTGTAGCAATATTTGTATGCCAAAAATCATTAGGATATTAAGTAAAGATCATGTTCCATGAAGATATTTTATAAATGTCCAACTGTAAATATATCAAAACTTAATTTTTGATTAGTAATATGCATTACTAAGAACTTTATCTGAACAACTTTAAAGGCGATTTTCTCAATATTTAGATTTTTTTGCACCCTCAGATTTTATATTTTCCGATAACTGTATCTCGACAAATATTGTCCTATGCTAACTAATCATACATTATTGGAAAGCTGTATGTATAAATCTTAATTTAAAAAAAATTACCCTTATGGTTTTGTGGTCGAGGGTCACATTTGTGGAAGGGTTGATGTGTTTTTTTGCCATTTATGGCTCTGCAGATATTAAATATCTAAATTAATTTGATTCAGAATTATGATTTAATATTGCTGGATTAACCTGCCTACATTAATTTACACTAAAAAAAAGCATTTTAAAGGTTACAGCAAGTTATTTTGTTTTAAATTACATCACATACAAATTTTGTTCAAAGTGACAACATGAATGTTTGTTTTTCATTTTCGCTTTCTGGGCCTTGAATGTTTGTAACGGCATGATTTTACTTTGAAGTTAAATCCTTTGATTGCCATTCTGTCATTGTATTTTAAGTGCGCACGGAACTGATAAAACAATGATTAAATGTCATGTAAATGAAAATTTTAGAACAGCCTGAATTTTAATAGTTATTAGCACACATGTACATGTAAACACACTCAGTCACTATTTTATTTTTTAGGTAAAAAAAAAAAAAACTGATAATCTTTTAGGTGACAATTGCCTTTCAGCACTTTTTACAGTGCATGGGTCTTTTTTCAGCATCAGTGTGTAGTGCTATAGTGTGTATGTTTTATCAGCTCATAGGGAGAGCCTGAAGCCTCACTCTGATCTCTCCAGAAATGTGGTTTGGTCACTTCACCCCTTTCACCAGTTCTTCCCCTTCCCCCTCCTCTGCCCTCGGTTAGAGCTATATGGACAGGCTGTCGATGTGACTTGGATCAATAACTGTTTAAAACGCCTGGTCACTGATGCATTTATACCTGATGGATATCCCCCAATCATGTGGCTGTTGTTTACAAAGAGTACTCAGTATTTACATCTGAAAGCCACTTTAAATATTAACTGCAAAGATGCAGTTTCAGATTCCGTCTGTAAAAAGAAAAACAGAGTTATGGTACATTTGATTAAGGAAGGTTTTATTTGCATACATAGAGCGAGGAATATATTCCATGCTGTTTTTGCTCCCTAGAGCCAAATGGTACTAAAATAAACCTTTCTCAGCTCTCATGGTGATTGGAAGTTAGAGACGTATCATTTGGCCCATCGGTCAGTCCGTTCTGATTACTGTGAAAGACACTGTGTTGACATGATCAGATCGTTATATCCTCAAAGGGTCTTGCGAGGCCTGCGTTCGATACATCCCTGAAGCACATTGCCCCTTTGAGAAAACCACATCTGTCCATCATGGTTATTCATTCAGCTCAGTGGACTGCATTGAGCTTCATTGTTTTACTGAAACAGCCTTTGTGAAAAAGAAGTGCACTTTAGCATACTTTTAAAGAGATTGCTTATTACAGAAATAATACAAGAAGAATTTCTTAAGTGTGTAGTGAATGTAATGTTTTCAGAATCTTAATAGCGTGTTATATATAATTAATTTATATTCTATAAACATTATATACAATTAATTTATATATATAATATGAATTTATATAAAATAAAGTATAATTTCTGTTAAAACTTATGTATTTTCTATTGAAACTTGTATGTATTTAAATATATTTGTAATTACACATTTGTAATAATGAAGTGGCAGTTCAACACATTTAAAATCTTCATTTTAAAAATATCTTTAAATAACACACTAGAGTTATAATCAAGTATTTTACGCATGCTTTAGTATGTTAGTCAACACATCAAAATGAGTGTACTTCTTTAAAGCACAACAAAAGATTATTAAAACGTAATGATTTAAAATGTACGTTAAGTAAAACCTTTAATTTGACATTATTACAAAGTGCACTTTTTTAAAAGTGTACTTAAGTGTGTTAAGAAACATTCATGAAAGTGTCTCTCTTTAAGTCACTTAAGTGGCCTTTTATTTCATTAATGTTATCTGTGAGTGCAATTATTTTTAAAAACTACAGTTTTAAGATTTAAAGTACACTACAAGTGCACATTTAATACTATTAAGCGCACGTCTTTTTCACATGGGTGAGCAGAATGTGTGACTTCAAGATGCAGAGGAGAAAACGCCGCAGTTTATTTAATTGATAACAGATGAAGGTGCCCGAGAGAGGTCAGGGGTCAGGATTGCCATGGAAACTGCATGTGTTTAGGGACTGGGTGGGGTGTTTGGGGGTTAGGATGGCAAGAGGTCATAGTTCATAGGTTGCTGCTGCAGCTTTTTTCAAACAAAGGCCGTCATTGCCTTTGCACACTTGGCCTGCTGTCCGTCCGTGCTGCATGATGAAGGCCTCGGGTCAGTGCCTATAAACCACCAGAAGCTGCTCTAGTGTCCCCCAAAAGTCCCTTGTGCCCTGCAGTCACCCATATGACCTCAGCTGAGTGGACATCAATGCAGCAGCAACTGCCCCATACCAGGCACCCATATGCCTCTGGGAGCTCCGCACATGGCCCTCCTCTGAATAATTGTGCAAATTCTGACAGCCTGGGCATGAATGGACATTCAGGAAAACATGTTTTAAAATACACTTGGTTAGATTAAAAAAAGCAATATTTTATTTCATTTGGAATATTTGCTCACGTTGCTTGGCAAACATTAACCCTATAAAGTATTATACATATTATATTTGATACACAATGATAAGGCCTCTAAATGATCAACATGATCAAAGCTCTGCTGGAAAAAAACTTTTTGTATACATCTACTATACGCCTTCTGTCATCTTTTTGATAGTTTAGACTTTCTTAGCAAGTAAAAGGTCTTTTAGTATACGGTTGAGGTCAAACGTTTACATACACCTTGCAGAATCTGCAAAATGTTAATTATTTTACCAAAATGAGGGGGATCATACAAAATGCATGTTTTTTTTTATTTAGTACTGACCTAAATAAGACATCTCACATAAAAGACGGTTGCATATAGTCCACAAGAGAACATAATAGTTGAATTTATAAAAATGACCTTGTTCAAAAGTTTACATACACTTGATTCTTAATACTGTGTTGTTCCCTGAATGATCCACAGCTGTGTTTTTTTGTTTAGTGATAGTTGTTCATGAGTTCCCTTGTTTGTCCTGAACAGTTAAACTGCTCGCTGTTCTTCAGAAAAATCCTTCAGGTCCCACAAATTCTTTGGTTTTTCAGCATTTTTGTGTATTTGAGCCTTTTCCAGCAATGACTGTATGATTTTGAGATCCATCTTTTCACACTGAGGGCAACTGAGGGACTCATATGCAACTATTACAGAAGGTTCAAATGCTCACTGATGCTCCAGAAGGAAAAACAATGCATTAAGAGCTGGGGGATAAAAACTTTTTGAAGATCAGGGTAAATTAAACTTATTTTGTCTTCTGGGAAACATGTAAGAATCATCTGTAGCTTCTGAAGGGCAGTACTAAATGAAAAAATATGATATTTAGGCAAAATGTGACCTTGGACCACAAAACCAGTCATAAGGGTCACATTTTTGAAATTGAGATTTATACATCATCTTAAAGCTGAATAAATAATGATGTATGGTTTGTTAGGATAGGACAATATTTGGCTGAGATACAACTATTTGAATATGTGGAATCTGAGGGTGCAAAAAAATCAAAATATTGAAAAAATCGGCTTTAAAGTTGACCAAATTAAGTTCTTAATAATGCATATTACTAATCAAAAATTAAGTTTTAATATATTTACAGTAGGAATTTTACAAAATATCTTCGTTAAACATGATCTTTACTTAATTTACTAATGATTTTTGGCATTAAAAAAAACTATAATTTTGACCCATACAATGTATTTTTGCCTATTGTTACAAATATACCCCAGCGACTTAAGACTGGTTTTGTGGTCCAGGGTCACAAATAAGAAAAATGTACACATCTTCATTCTGTTCAAAAGTTTTCACCCCCCAGCTCTTAAAGGAGAAGTCCACTTCCAGAACAACAATTTATAAATAATTTACTCACCCCCTTGTCATCCAAGATGTTCATGTCTTTCTATCTTCAGCCGTGAAGAAATTATGGTTTTTGAGGAAAGCATTTAAAGATTTTTCATTGGTTCCCCCGAATTTGAACTTCCAAAATGTAGTTTAAATACAGCTTCAAAGGGCTCTAAACGATGCCAGTCGAGGAAGAAGGGTCTTATCTAGCGAAACATTTGGTCATTTTTTTCGGAAAATAAACATTTGTACACTTTTTTTGCACAGGCTCTGGGATGCGTGTAAAAAGTATACAAATTTTTATTTATTTTTTTTTTAAAAAATGGCCGATCGTTTCCTAGATAAAATCCTTCTTCCTCAACTGGGATCATTTAGAGCCCTTTGAAGCTGCATTTAAACTGCATTTTGGAGCATCAGTGAGCATTTGGAGCTTCTGTAATAGTTGCATACGAGTCCTCAGTTGTCCCCAGTGTGAAAAGATGGATCTCAAAATCATACAGTCAAAACACAGCTGTGGATCATTCAGGTAATAACACAATATTTAAAATCAAGTGTATGTAAACTTTTGAATGGGGTCATTTTTATAAATTCAACTATTATTTTCTCTTGTGGACTATATGTAAACATCTTTTATGTGAAAAATCTTATTCAGGTCAGTACTAAATAAAAAATAACATGCATTTTGCATGATCCCTCTTATTTTGGTAAAATAATGAACATTTTGTAGATTCTGCAAGGTGTGTGTAAACTTTTGACCTCAACTGTAATTATACAAACATCTGCTCTCAGTGTGTGCTTCATGTGTCTTTTTATACAGTAAACATAAGAGCAACTTTTATATCGTTAGTAATATTGACTCATTTGTAATAGTGACTGACTTAACAAGATGAACACTTACTGTACTTACTACATTTTTTACAAAAATCATGTTAAAATGTGAGTGCAGGGATTTTTTATTTTTTTTTTTTAGTTATCAGCATTTTGTGCTACATGTAAACACACTTAATCGCTATTTTATATTCTCAAAAGTATTCTATAAGTCAGGGTTCCATAAATCCTGTCCTAGATTTGAGCCAACCACTTACATGATATAGTTCATATGGTGATTGTTTGATGAATTTAAGGACATTTACCATTATAATTGTTCTACAGGTGTTATAATTGTGGCGGTCTGGACCACCATGCCAAAGAGTGCAAGTTGCCTCCCCAACCCAAAAGATGCCATTACTGCCAAAGTGTCGCACACATGGTCGCCAACTGCCCCGCCAAAGCCCAGCAGTCGTCTCAGGGAAAGTCTAGCGGTGTCCAAGAGGAGAAAGCGGAGCACAGTCATTCCCCGCCACCCACTGGAAGCACCGACTGAGACAGCAGAGAACGGTGGGACGACGCTTGAAAACCAATCATATCACTATACTGGAAAAACAAATGCTTATGCTGCTGTTGGAACTCCCTCAGGTCTATAAAAGCAACAGATGAGAAGAATGTAACTTTTTATTCTTGGTTTAACACTCAGGAATAGAGCTGCTCTCAGGAATTTCAGTACAACGTTAGGTGTATTTACAGAAGTCTTATACCTCATTAAGGGTACGTTTACACAATAACAATGTACTAAAAATGAAAATGTTTTTCTTTGCGTTTTGCATGCAAATGTGACCCTGGACCACAAAACCAGTCATAAGTATCAAAGGTGTATTTGTAGCCACAGCCAGAAATACTCAATGTTTTCTCAATGTTTTGATTTTTTTTGCATCCTCACATTCCAAATTTTTAAATAGTTGTATCTCAGCCAAATACTGTCTGATCCTAACAAACCGTCAATGGAAAGCTTATTCAGAATCTCAATTTCAAATTTCAAAATTGACCCTTATGACTGGTTTTGTGGTCCAGGGTCACAAACAAACCCTGTTCCCAGGGATCTGCGTAAACTGCTAAAACTCTGTGTTACTTTGTAAAGAAACGCTATGCGCTTGCACGCATATTTTTTTACGTATTCTCACATACCTATAGACTGAACACATTATAAAATATGCGTTGCAAATTCATGTTTTTGTAGTTTACACAGACATTAACAGTATCATTTTCAAAAATGTTTGCATTTTCAGTCCCTCAGAACAACGTTGTCATTTAGATTAACAGCGAAAACGCACTAAAAACTTTCCATATTTAGTTGAAAACGGCATTGTGCAAACACCCCCTAAAAGATTTTTAAAGTGTTTTCTCTACTGAGCTTGGTGAGAGTTGGCGAAAGGAATATACTCAAAACAAAGGTCTTATTCTTACAGTTTATTGACTAATTGATGCATTCAAATGTTTCTTGTATTTCTTGATGCTTTTATGAAGATGTTTTGGTGGTGTTTTGGGGTGGGTTTAAGTTGGGGATTTGGCAGTTGCCAGTTTTGCAATAGACTGTCCTGATCACCAGGGACCAAATGAATGTTAAACCGCTGATAACGCTCTCATAACCAGCGGCTCCTTTTACACGTGTCACTAGTGATCTGTGGTTATCTTTAAACAATAACTCACCCTATTAGACATGAAAGTACATAATCAATCACACTTTTATCTCTAAACTTCAGCCTACAGTCAAATCTCGGCTTGATATTTGCTATCTTGTCTTAAATGCTGCTGATCTGTGTGTCTGCTAGCAATATATTTTGTTATTTGTCTTTGACAATTGGCCTCAGGGGTTTTCTTGGAGTGAGATAGAGAGAACTAAGTTATTCTTTTGAACAAATGTTGCCCATTCCCACGTCGGTGGTGAAGACATTGGCTCCTTTCTCTAGCTGCCTGTATTGTTAGGAATGTATTTAACAGCCTTTTACTCCCATTTTACAGGAGGAGCTGAAAGACTTTGAGACATATTTAATATATATGCATATATATATACACATACTGTTTATGTAAACCTATTATTAGCCTTTATGCATAGTATTTATTTATAGCAACGTGTTCTGCATCTTCTCCACAATGTAAAAGAGATTCAGGCTCCTACCTCAAGTATCTCAGAAATGTTTCCTAAAATACCTCAACCATCATGTGCCACGAATCAGCTGATACTGGTGAAATTGATTTGTGTGTGTTTGTGTTTTATTGCACTGATTTTGTTATATAGTGGAGCACTGTGATTTCTCTCTGTCTGTGCTGAAGTCCGCACTACGCTGTGCCTCATCTTACAGATTTATGTTTTATATTTCAGTTGCTAATTGACCTATAAATGCCTTTTACTTCATTGTTGAATCATGACTCTGAACTCAGGAAGTGTATTAGATTACTCAAGGAGTGTGAGGACGACATGATTTGTGACATGAATTATATTATTTTACTATAGATCCATATCATTATAATCATTTGATTTATCGACTTTTTGAGATTTGTGGATGAAACAGGAATGTATATCCTATCTAGAATGTAGTGGTTGCCTCTTACAGAAACTGGAAACATTGCCGATATCTAATCCATTCCTTTATGCAATAATATTTAAGTTACTGTTTTTGTTGTATTTAATAAAAGAAGGAATCATACAAAGTTTTGCACCATTTAGACGTGAACATGCTGTTTTTGACTATCCTGTTGAACTTGGGAATCACTTCTTGAACATTTGAATGTAATGTGAAGTTTTCAATGGTTTTGTCATCTAATAAATTTAGTGGAATGTAAGAAAAAAAAAAAAAAACTGGCTGTGACTACTACTTCTCTCAATATTTTATTTATGGGTGAATTCTCAGCCCTAAAACTGCCATTAAAATAAATATATAAATAAAGTTATGGAAATCTCCATAGTCAATATAATTAGTTAAAATCTCTATAAAATATTATACACATATTCTGATTTAACAACTGCATTTATTACTATTTTTATTGCAATTTTTAAAACAATTAAGATCCAAGGACAATATTATATAAATTACATAAAAACGAATACGATAATAAACAAAAACAATAAAAAAATAAATAAAATAGGGAAAGCAATAACAAAATCACGTCAATAAACAATTACAAATGGTTACAAATAATTCAAAGAATAGATTTAAGGCTTTAAAATAATTAAAATAATTTAAAATAGTGTTCTTTTTTCACTTTGTTATTTCTTGTTTATTTTCACATACACAAGTAGTGACCTATTTCTGTTTTAAAACAAGTAAAATTAGTTTTTTTCACTGCTCATTTACATTTGCGAATAAAGAATTTTCCATACATAAAGAGAAAATTCACAATAGGCCATCTAATTTTTAAATCAACCGTATACTCATACAGTTTTTATTCTGATTTTTCAGCAGCTTTCAGCGAATTGCGAACAAGCAGTATTTTTTGAACTAGAAAAAAATATTAGTGCGCTTATATTTCCAACCTGATGGTAAATTTAAGAAGCCGCATCACCTCATGAATATCAATTACGTAACGAGACGTTCCGCCCGGTAGGCTTACCTGATTGGCTAAAATACAGGCGTTGGTAAGTGGGCGCTGGTCAGGCTGGCCAATGAACGAATTTTACCAAGACGTGCGTGATCTCGTAACCGTTGCTAATTCATATTTATTAGCAATGTCTCTACCCTCTACTACAGGGTTTACGGTCCCAACATGGCCACTTACTTGATAGTAAACATGGACCTATGCTCTCTTGTGCTTATTTAAACGTTGCAAGGCGATGATATTTTGACATTTGGATATATCACAACTTTACAATGAAACTATCGCGAGTAGCATCTTTTTTACTACGGGGACCTCATGTTTACCGGACAGCAGGTCCCGTGTCATGCAGTCAGCGGAACAGAAATCGACCTTTCCTCCTTAAAACCAACTATTCTGTGTCTGCAGTCAAAGACAGCACTGCACTTTTGTACAGAAACCACGGCGAGCCCTCACAAGTTGTCCAGTAAGCATATCATAACCATAGATAACATGTTGATAGTTTAATAAAGTTAACTGCGTTTTCTGCATGATTGACAGGTTGGAGTCATTAGACTTGCAGCAAATGGGACCTGAAAATGTCCTGGTGAAAATGCTGGCGGCTCCCATCAACCCCTCTGATATAAATATGATTCAAGGCAAGAGGAAAACATTTCATAAATTTAATAAATAATGCATTACCTAAACATTGACCCTTAGTGGACAAATCCAAGTCACTGACAGCAAGCACAGGATATTTTGTCAAATTTCTCCTCGATATCAAATGAAAAATGTGAAATTATATTTTCCTAAAAGAAATTAAAGGCTGTTTTGACATTTATGCACTGTGATATTATGTTAAAAACATTTTCTCCCCAAATTCTCGTTACTATGACATGTCTGGATGATGCATGTGTTGTTTTTATAATTCCCATCATTCTCAAAAGCGATTTTATTTATTTATTTATTTATTTAGTGCTGAAATTAAGAAAAATATCTAGATTAATTCTGTTTTTGATTTTTAGTTATTTTCATCATTTATATATCATTTTAAGTAAGTTGCAACAATGAGAACAATACTGAACAAAATGTTTTTGCATTGCATTTGCATTGAGAATTGAGTGGAAAAAATCTTGTTTCTTTCTGTTAAACCAGGAAAACTGAATGCAAATATCTTTCAAATATGTTTTTGTATATTCATCCACTGTCATTACACCTAAGCATTGACCCTTAGTGGACAAATGCAAGTCATTGACAGTAAGCACAGGATATTTAGTCAAATTTCTCCCCAAAATCAAATGAAAAATGTGAAATTATATTTTGCTTAAAAAATTTAAAGACTGATATTATTTTAACAACATTTTCCCCACAAAGTCTCATTACCATGACATGCCTGGATGATGCATGTGTTGTTTTTATAATTGCCATCATTCTCAAAAGCGATTTTATTTGTTTATTTACTTTATTTATTTAGTGCTGAAATGTGCTGTTATTTTCAGCACTTATAAATAAGTTTATAAAATGTATTTATTCTTTTAAGAGCTTTTAAGTAAATTACAATAATGACAACAATACTGAGAACAAAATGTTTTTGCCCTGCATAATGAGAATTGAGTGGAAATTATCTTGTTTCTTTCTGTTAAACCAGGAAAATACCCCCCCACAAATTCTCATTACCATGACATGTTTGGATGATTTATATGTTGTTTTTTATAATTCCCATCATTCTCAAAAGTGATTTTATTTATTTAGTGCTGAACTGAAGGAAAAAAAAATCTAGATTAATGTTCTTGTTGTGTTTTAGTTCATTTCAGCAGCATTTATAAATAATTTTATGAACTGTATTTAATCTTTCAAATAAATTACAATAATGAAAACAAAATGTTTTTTGCATTGCATAATGAGAATTGAGTGGAAAATATCATGTTTCTTTCTGTTAAACCAGGAAACTTTAAAATGAATGCAAGTAACTTTCAAATATGTTTTTGTATATTCACTCACTGTCATTACACAGGCACATATGCCATCCTACCTGAGCTTCCAGCGGTGGGGGGTAATGAGGGTGTGGGGCAGGTCATCGAGGTGGGTGACAAGGTCAAAACACTCAAGGTGGGCGACTGGGTGATTCCAAGAGATGCCGGCATAGGTGAACATTCAGTTTACATTCATAAGGCTGGTATGGTCAGTGTGATCATCGGTAGTTTTTAATCTATAACACCCCTACATTGATCTGTTCAGGAACGTGGAGAACAGCAGCTGTTTTGAAGGCTGATGATCTGGTGACTTTGCCTAAAGACATTCCTATACTGTCTGCTGCCACTTTGGGGGTCAATCCATGTACAGCTTTTAGGATGCTCACAGACTTTGAGGAGCTTAAACCAGGTTTGAAATGCTTAATTCAATCCAAACCACTCATTGCGCAACAAAAATCTTAATGTAGTTAACTCTAAATTTTAAGGAGACACGGTCATCCAGAATTCAGGTAACAGCGGCGTCGGACAGGCTGTTATCCAGATTGCTGCTGCTAAGGGCATCCAAACCATCAATGTCGTCAGAGACAGGTAAAAAATGACCTTTTAGGAATTTGCTCACCCTCAGGTCACCCAAGATGTAGATGAGTTTTTTTAAGATTTAGATAAATTTAGTATTATATCACTTGCTCACCAGTGGATCATCTGCAGTGAATGGGTGCCGTCAGAATGAGAGTCCAAACAGCTGATAAAAACATCATAATAATCCACAAGTAATCCACACCACTCCAGTCCATCAGTTAACATCTTGTGAACCAAAAAGTTGTGTTTTTTAGAAATAAATCCATAATTAAAGCATTTTAAGTTTAAACTGTCACATATAGCCAAAATACCAGTTCATAATCCATAATAGCGCATAATCTTTGATTACTATAATGATTTCTAAGTAATTTATTCCTACTTGACATGAAAGCAATACAGTTTACAGCAATAATAGCACATACAAGTAGATTTGTAAAAGAAGCATTGTCACAAATTTGGGTCTTACAGTGTTTCATGAAGGGATTCGTCCTCCAGTCCACTGGAAACTCACATTCAGACTCTGTTTCGGCCAATTTTCACAATCCAATAAATTCCAGAAGTTTATTTTTTAGTATGCTCTTTCACTTAGAATTTTACAGAAGTAAAATGGGTTGTGAATGCTGTTTCATGTTGACTTAAAATAAGTGTGCTGTAACAGCTGCAGAACAGCTTTTTCTTTTGAGTCAATTGATTTTTTTTTCCTTCCATAAAGCAGCTTGTTTGTCATTTTAGGCCTGACCTGCAGCAGCTCTCTGACAGACTTAGGGCACTGGGTGCTACACATGTCATCACAGAGGAGACACTAAGACGGCCAGAAATGAAGGAGCTTTTCAAAGTTAGTGTTTCTGCTTACCTGAAACATTCTTACGCTATATTTACCTATATAAACCGTAATTGCTTTGTCTATATTTGAATTGTTTGTTATACATCCACATACAAATACATTCTGTAACTTGAAAGAGATCCTGTATTTTGAGTGTTTGGCGCTTGCTTTTAACAGTCGTGTCCTCGACCTAAACTGGCTCTGAATGGAGTTGGAGGAAAGAGCGCCACAGAGCTGTTACGTCATTTGCAGTAAGTGGCTACATTACCAAAACAGAGAAATAAAAATGTAAAAAATATATAATGCAATATATTTTTTCCATAGAGCATACTAAAACACCACTAGGGGGCCTCAGCAAACTTCCGAGGTGGTAACAGGATATATTATATTATATTATATTATATTATATTATATTATATTATATTATATTATATTACATTATATTATTTTATATATAAAAAATCTAACTTAAAATGCTAAAAAAAATAAAACATGAAAATTGAAATTAAATCATACTTTGTCCCTAAATAACTAACATTTTAAATAAAGAGCATTCACTAACAGTCAAAAGTTTTTGAACAGTAAGATTTTTATTTTTTAAATTTAATTAAAGAGGTCTTTTCTGCTTACCAAGCCTGCATTCATTTGATCCAATGTACAGCAAAAACAGTAAAATGTAAAAATATTTGTATTATTTAAAATAGCTGTTTTCCATTTTAATATATTTTAAAATGTAGTTTATTTCTGTGATTTCAAAGCTGATTTTTTAGCATCATTACTCCAGTCACATGATCCTTCAGAAATCATTCTAATATTCTGATTTGCTGCTCAAACATTTATTATTATTATGTTGAAAACAGCTGAGTAGAATTATATACTGACTCCAAGTGTTTGAATGGTATAGTGTATAATGTTACAAAAGCTTTTTATTTCAGATAAATGCTGATCTTTGGATCTTTATATTCTTAGAATCCTGAAAAAAATACACTCGACTGTTTTAAACATTGATAATAATAATAATATTAATAATAATAATAATAATAGTAATAATAATAAATATTAATTGAGCAGCAATTCAGCATATTACAATGATTTCTGAAGGATCATGTGACACTGAAGACTGGAGTAATGATGCTAAAACATTTTTAGCTTTGATCACAGGAATAAATTATATTTTAAAATATATTCAAATAGAAAACAGTTATTTTAAATAGTAAAAAGATTTCACAGTATTACTGCTTTTCTTGTACTTTGGATCAAATAAATTCAGGCTTGGTGAGCAGAAAAGACTTTTTTAAAAAACATTACAAAACTTTTGACTGGTAGTGTATGGTTCTTTAAACTTCTGTTAAAGTCTCAGATATAATACCAATCCAATCCAAGTTACTGTTAAAAAAAAAATAATAAAAAAAAATAATGAAGGCAAGCAGCTTTGTCATGATTACAGCAGAAATACTAGAAGCATTACAATTTTGACAAAAAACTTCATATTTCAACATTTAAACTGTTTTTCAAATAAAAGAAATCAAAATTTAAAAAAGGTAAAAATTATAAATGATTTCTGGTACTTTATCCGGTGTAGATGCCTTATCTGAACAGTTTAGACTCCACATTCCGCTTTACCTAATTTCTCACGAATTAGTTCAAATTTAAAACACTGTAAAAAGGCAGATGGACTGAAAGAAAATGCTAATTTACTCTCTTGGTCCTCTGTCTTCTGCCATGCTTTCAAAAAAAAAAAAACCTAAGTTGTATACTTGTCTGTGTGAGACTGTTGCCAACTTTGCTAAATGCTGGGCAGTATTTAGCATGGATGTTTCAAATCGTGGTAAACATGGTTTTAATGATAATCAAAATGTGAAATAGTAATATTTTCAATCGCTGTTCTAAAGCATGAACCAAACCAGCCAGCAGAGCAACATTACAAACTCTGATTTGTTCAAACAGGACCCTTGTATGAGGTCTGTAAATGAATGAATAAGGTGTCTGTGTTCCTTAGAAGTGGAGGGAGCATGGTGACCTACGGTGGGATGGCCAAACAACCAGTCACTGTTCCAGTGGTGAGTTTGACTGTGTACTCTCTCATCTGCACTGGATCAACCTATTTGATTTTCTGTTATTATAGTGGAAGATTTATATAGTCATGCTCCTGTCATGTGGTGTACTTTACAATTATGTAAATATGATGCTTTCCTTAGAGTGCGCTGATCTTCAAAGATGTAAAAATAAGAGGTTTTTGGGTGACCCAATGGAAGAGAGACAACAAACATGGTGAGTGTCTCCAGACAATGTGTTACATATTCGTCGAGGCTTTTTTTAAATCATGCTGTTGTTTGAGGATCAATAGAGTTGAATCTACAATACTCATTGGCAACTTTGCGATAGATGAAGACGCCTTGCGTAACATGCTGGATGAACTCTGCATCCTGATTCGTGCTGGGAAGTTGTCGGCTCCAGCTTGCACTGAAGTGAGCCTTCAAGACTCCAGAAAGGCCCTGGAGAATGCCATGAAGCCGTTTGTGTCCAACAAACAAGTTTTTGTCATGTGACTGCATTTGTGTGTCTTGCATGTTTTCACATGTGTTTGTTAAGATCTGTGTAATCTTAATTTAAGCCCAAACACAAATACAGTATGTGTGACATCAAAGTCCAGTGAGCTTTATCAGCTTCACTACGGGTTTTGACTTTGATTCTGAATGCGTTGACATTTATCATATAGTTAGTATTTATGAGCAATATAAGAATTATCAGTCCATCAGACGTCATTGTGGCCACATACAGATAACCAGATTTTGTACAGAAAAGTCTAAGTTTGACTAGTTGCCAGGAATGACATAGCGTTTATTTTATCTCAAGCATCTTGTCTGATTATTGTTGCTTTATCACATGGAGTCAAAAATGTTCATTCTCATATGGGGGGTTCATGTTCGTGTCATTTATAAACCCTGTAAGAGACTGAATAATTAGAAATGATGGCATGTTAAAAAGATTTTAAAATGACACAACATTTGTAATGATATTTAACAATAGTTTAACAATAATAAACAGATTGTGGCTGTTAATGCATATAAAGAATTTTCTAAAATGCATCGTTCTCTTGACTATTATTGATGAAAAAAATACATTAAACATGAAAGTAAAGTATTATCAGTGGAGTAACTAGCTATGACTAGCTGTTTCCATTTACTTTTATGCAAATCTTGGGATATTGCATTAAAACACTGGATAACACATAATTGTAAAATATACATAAACATAAACATGTTCAGTTGAGGCTGATTGTTGTTTTATTCGGTAAAAAAAACATGTATATAAACTACAGAAACCGATTTGCCTAATAAATTCCTGAAGCTGCAATAAAAAACCCCATTTGACTTTACTTCAGCAGATCATGTGATTGGATAACTAGACTAACCAGTGGGCCGATCTCAAATGCAATATTGTTTGTCATTTTGAAATGCCTGGGCCAAAGTCCGCCATCAAATGATTTGGTATAATCACCTCACAGAACCGTCTCGCACGATTGCGCCAGGCATCCGAACACAAGATAACATGACAGCGTTTGTTATTGTTTAATCTGTGCGCTCTGAGGCACGTTATTTATTATGTAGGAAAAGAGTCACAGACTTCCCCTGTTGCAGCAACTTTTTATTATTTTATTACTGATACTTTTCACCAGTTTCCAAGGAAGCAATGCTGTTCACATGAACACATGGGATGGCAAATGTTTTGTTAGATATTCCCAACTTTAGATGTCTATTGTACTGTATTGTTGGTCAGAGTGAGCGTTCCTTTTTTTGCTTTTGAAAATTGTATTGCAAAGCAAAATAAGACATAATTACACTCTATGAAAATAAAAATGTATCTTATGTAAACAATGGTGAGAATAAAAAGTTGTGATTACCTTTTTAATTTTTTTGTTCTGTGGCAAAAAAAAACAAACAACAATAACGACAACAAAAAACTGAATTGTGAGATGTAAACTCAAATAACATGCATTTTGTATGATCCTTCTTGTTTATTTAGTACTGACCTGAATAAGATATTTCACATAAAAGATGTTTACATATAGTCCACAAGAGAAAATAACAGGTGAGTTTATAAAAATGACCCTGTTCAAAAGTTTACAAACACTTGATTCTTAATACTGTGTTGAAACCTAAATGATCCACAGTTGTTTTTTTGTTCAGTGATAGTTGTTCATGAGTCCCTTGTTTGTCCTGAACAGTTAAACTGCCTACTGTTTTTTAGAAAAATCCTTCAGGTCCCACAAATTCTTTGGATTTTTTAGCATTTTTGTGTATTTAAACCCTTTTTTGATAACTTTTGAACAGAATGAAGATGTGTAAATTTTTCTTATTTCGCCTAAATATTGTATTATTTTACACATTTAGTCTTGCCCTAGAAGCAATAGAAGATATGCATGCATGTTTTCCAGAAGACAAAATAAGTTGCGTTTACCCTGATCTTCAAATTCTAAAAGTTTTCATCCCCTGCTCTTAATGCATCGTTTTTCCTTCTGGAGCATCAGTGAGTGTTTGAAGCTTCTGTAACAGTTGCATACGAGTCCCTCAGTTGTCTTCAGTGTGAAAAGATGGATCTCAAAATCATACAGTCATTGCTGGAAAGGGATCAAATACACAAAAATGCTGGAAAACCAAAGAAACTGTGGGACCTGAAAGATTTTACTGAACAGTGGGCAGTTTAACTGTTCAGGGGACTCATGAAGAACTATCACTGAACAAACAAACGTGTGTAATCATCTTTTATGTGAAATACCTTATTCAAGTCAGTACTGAATTAAAAAAAAAACATTTTGTGTAATCCCTTTTGTGCTGCTAAAGTAATTAACATTTTGCAGATTCTGCAAGGTGTATGTAAACTTTTGAAGTCAACTGTATAACGTTGACAACTTTTATCTTTAATGTAATACTGCAGTGTTATTGCAGAGATGCCATTTCACTCAGATATACAGAAAGTCACAATAAAGAAGAAAAAACAATTGCAATTTTTTTATTTACCTTCATGCCACTCCAAATTTCTGTGGAACACAAAAGATGACGTTTTGCAGAATGTTCAGGACCCCCCAAAAAACAATTTTTTTGAGGTGAACTATTGCTTTAATAAGAGACAGTTCAATAAATATAAAGAAATCATGATAGATCAAGAACGCTAAAAGTTTAAGTGCTTTAAATACTGGTGAGAACATTTCATTCACACTCATGCACTGGTCTGGAGGGATCAGGTCTCAATATTGTAAGAAACATAAAATGCTGCTGTTCTCTGATCAGTTCAAACACAGCAGACTCAGCATCAGTGACAGCAGCAGAGTAAACAGCACTGGAGCAGTGGATGATCCTCCCTCCTTCACCACACACTTCTCATAGGCCTCAAAGTCCACTTCCCTGACCGCGCACACGTGATCGATGCGGCAATCAGCGTTGCACTCTGTCAGGTCATAATTCACAGAGTTGAACTCATAATACTTCTGCAGATAACACTTGTCGCTGGCTATCCGCTCCATCACGCTGTGCATGGAGGCGGGAGAGGCATCCGGCACACGAAACGCCTCCGTCAGCCGGTACTCCTTCTCCCAGCGCTCATGTACCTTATTTGAGTATGTCAGGTTCATATAGTAGGTGAGCATGTCCTTTAGGAACAAAAGCATCGAGAAGAGAAAAGTGTAAATGCAACAGTGCAACAGTGAGCTTATAATAGTTTCGAATTTGAGGTGTCAGGTCCGATTTCGTGTGAAACTGGCATAATTCATCAGTCTGATGTCATTCTTTTTTTTGCGCGGTTACGTCAAGTCGGTGAACAGAAAGAAGAACCAGCTATTAAAAGTCGTGTGTGGGGCATTTGTAGCTTGTTTTTACAGCAGTTGCTAAGAATTGAAACTTGTGCTAAAACGAGGGTAAATTACTTTTTTCTGCTGAACAGGTAAGACATTTCAGTGGCTCAGTAGGTAGCTATCTATCATTAGAACACTTATTCGCTTGATTCAGAAAGGTATCAAGCTTCTTTTCATGTATTTATTTTTTGTTTGTTTCATAATTATTATTACTATTTAATTTAATTTTAGTGTTGTAAATTTCACTTATCTTCTGGTAGCCATGAGAGAGAGTACCATGTGATTCACCAATCTGATTGTGCGATCGTTTATAGATATTTTACTTGCTTGCTTGATTTTTTTTCTGATATATGCCATGTATGTGGACAAAAGTTATGCGCTGCAGCTTTAATCAAAATTAAAACAATAAGAACGTTATTTGAAGTAAATAAAAATTTATAGAAAACTTCAGCTTATTGTGAAGACATTTCTAATTTTTGTTCCCTTTTGTTTAAGATTTGCAATGTTTTTTAAAGAATTCTCTTCTGCTCAACAAGCCTGCATTTACTTGGTCCAAAATACAACACAAGCAGTAATATTGTGAAATATTTTTACTATTTAAAATAACTGCTTTCTATTTGAATATATTTTAAAATGTAATTTATTCCTGTGATCAAAGCTAAATTTTCAGCATCACTTCAGTCTTTAGTGTCACATGATCCTTCAGATATCATTCTGAACTGCTGTTCAAGAAACATTATTATTATTATTATTATTAATATTATAATATTTAAAACGGTTGACTACATGTTTTCAGGATTCTTTGACGAACAGAAAGAACCAAAGATAAGCATTTAACTGAAATAAAAAGCTTTTATAACATTATACCATTCAAAAGCTTGAAGTCAATATAATTATAATTAAGAAATTATAGAAATTAATAATTTTATTTAGCAAGGCTGCTTTAAATTGATCAAAAGTGATGATAAAGCCAATTATAATGTTACAAAAGGTTTCTATTTTAGATACATGCTGTTCTTCTGAGCTTTCTATTCATCAAAGAAACCTGAAGCTGTTTTCAACATAATAAATGTTTTTGTGCAGCAAATCAGAATATAGTAATGATTTCTGAAGGATCATGTGACACTGAAGACTGGAGTAATGATGCTAAAAATTCAGCTTTGAAATCACAGGAATAAATTGCATTTTAAAATATTTTCAAATAGAAAACAGTTATTTTAAATAGTAAAAATATTTCAAAATGTTACTGTTTTTGCTGTACTTTGGATCAAATAAATGCTGGTTTGGTGAGCAGAAGAGACTTTAAAAATCTTACAGTTCAAATAAAATTGACTGGTAGTCTAACTAAAACTAATAAATAACTAATAATAAAAACTGTATAGACATTAAAACTTTAACTAAAATAAAAGTGAAAACAGAAAATAAAGTCTAATTCAAAACTTTAACAAGAACTATAATAAGCCTTAGTAATATCAAGCATTAGTTCTGGAAGGTCACATTAGTCAAGCTTGCATCAGCTGACTCTGAACTGATCCACGTCTACCTATAGGAATACGATGCTCATCTCAGCTTCCTATATATATATATATAAGATCTTTCAGTATTATCAGCAGCTTTCACATTGCTCAATAGCTAATGACCCTCCTCCATCCCCAGCTCCTCCTCTTATCCCATCAGAATTTGGTCTTCCGATTCTCTTTTGAATCCGGCTAAAAAAATGTGTACGATAAATTATCGAACATTAATGATATCTGCAATACATTTATGTTGGTTCTGTTTTTTTTCCCTAGGGGGGATTACTGGTGCTCTCCCTGCTCTTATCCATTCTAGGTTGCAAGGATGCACGGGGAGTTCTTGCCCAGAACAGAACCATACCGCCAATCCAAACTGTATGCTAATTGTCAATCATCTTTGATAATAGTGATCCTGACAGAAATGAAAACAATGCTGGTGTAAATATGTATAAAGTCTGCAATATAAATAGACATTTCTTCATGTGGATGGATCTTACCTTGACCAACAGTGTTTTGGTGTCATACTCAAACATGCGAATTCCAGGATTATTTCCCCCATTTATGACACCAGGTAATGTTGTTATCCAGGGTGTCACGCCTGGAGTCAGGAACATCGTACTAATGGGAGATCCTGTAAAAGGTTAATAATGGCTTCCATTTTACAAACAATTTGTGGAAGTCATCTTTTTTTAATTTAAGGGTTAACTCCAATTCCAAAAGATGCACGAAATGTAACAGAATTTAAGGTGACCATATTTTAGTTTGCAAAAAAGAGGACAGTGGGGGCCGGATGTAGGAATCAGATTTAACTGATCGTGGGTCAAGACGAGAGAAAGGAGAGATGACTGACAAATCATGCTAAAAGATTTGCTTCTCAGCAGATAATGTGCTCTTATCTGATTTTGTAAGATGTGCTCCCTTTATACAGAGTGCATGTGATCGTGAAATTGAAAGTGAAAGTAAAGTCATTTTAATATTTAGATTTAAATACTCCGCATACAACAGCAGCTCCCCAATGCACGAAAATTCTATTACATTTTAGAATGATTGCGTGAGCAGGCGGTAATGGCCCGAAATTTAGCAGGAGTGGGATCAAGAAAACAGTCTCGCGTAGGGCTTTAATACAAAAACGCAAACAATGAATTCGATTTTGCGCGCGATTTGGCGTAGCTTGTCGGTGCTTTACGGCTCTGTGTATTACTTGCCGCTCCAGCTGAACGCACGTGACGGAGCTTTACTACTAATCAACGTACCGGCTTCATTGACTAAGCGCGCCTCACAACATCGTGCGATTAATCGTGCAGCCCTACAATGAAGAAAGCAAAAGCCGAATCCTGGACATTTTGGGCGATTCAGAAATCCCGGCTGGCCGCATTTTTTTAGGTCCAAAAAGAGGACATGTCTGGGGAAAAGGGGACGTATGGTCACCCTACAGAATTAGTAACATAACTGAAAGTACCTTTTGAGCTGTAGAACATGCGGAAGCTGTCAGTGTGATGATGACCGAAGAACTGGCCCTGTATAACAGCACTGTGCTTCTGTATGAGATCTATATAGCGCTTATTAAACTCTTTTCTGAACCAGGCTTTATCTCGCTTCTTCTCAAAAAACCCTGGAGGGACATGGCCAATAATGTAAACCTGGGTAAAACAGAACAAAGGCTCTTTATGCGCAATAATGACACATATGTACAACTGAAGGTTTAGCTTCCTCGCTGTAAGATACAACTAACCTTCTCATTGCTTTTAGCTGCGTCCTGAAGCACTTTATCAGCCCAAGTGAACTGGTCTGCAGGGTCTTTGATGTTTTCTGTGAGTTTGTTCTGATCGTAATAGAGATTCGTATTTAGGACCACAACTCTGAGGCCAGTTTGATTTAACAACTTTTCTGTGTAATATCCACCTGTGAAAGACATTAACAGTGAAAAGTTATTTGACATATAAAGTAAGTGTTTCTTCAATCAAACCTCCTTATTGTCTTTGTGTCAGTGTATTGTTCATGATGAGCTGCTGTAGTTTATACCTATTTTAAAGGTTTCTTTTGATGTAGAATGTAGCCAGTCGTGCCACATGTTTGCGGTTTGCTCATAAATGTTGTTTTTTTCTGGAGGCATTTGGCTCTTTGGATGGTAGTCATGATTTCCCATTGCAGAATACACCTTGGTGTCTGAAGAAATACAAATGTGCAATCAATTTCATAGACAGACAAAACCAACTAGCAGTTACCAACTAGCTATATAATAGTATACCTAGTATACAAACACATACTAGGAAAAGTCGTTTTTATGATGTGGGTGAGATTGCCGATTATACGCAGGACAGGTTCGACTCCCAACTGCTCATCAGGCACATGAGGCGTATCATCTCTGTAAAAAAGAGGTTCATTATAAGAGATTTCAAAAGGGCTATTTTTATACATACACAAATTATATTTGCTTCCAAAAGTCTTAAATACAGTCAAGTGTGTCCAAATTTTGATTAGCAGTACAAGTAAAGCTGCAGGGATGACATATTATTGTAGGCCAAAACCTGGACGCGAGTTAGCATTTTAGCACTTCTGGGGCTTTCACAATGGGTTTTTGGGTAAAGATGCAGTAAGCGATTTTTTAAAAGGGCTGTTAAAAAAGTGGATTGGACCGAACACCAAAACACACTTGTAGCCAATCAGCAGTAAGGGGCGTGTCCGCTCATGATGAGGGAGGAGACAGAGCTCAGTGCACAAGCAGTATTGCCAGATTAGGCAAGTTTGAATTTGATTGTGCGGGTTAGTGGGTGGACAAAATGTGGGCTGGTTTGGGGTCAGTTTGGTGGTTTTCAAACATCTGAATTATATAGGATAACTGGTTAACAAACAAACCCAAGTGTGCATATACTGCAGCCAATCAGTCATCATGACTTTACTAATCACACATGCACACTGTAGAGGCGGTTGATTGATGTTGACGTCGCCGCTGCACTTATAGCCAATCACTAGGGATCAACAAACAGACGTGATGATTCATGAGTGATAGGTATTTAGCGTGATAACGAATCAGATTTTGAATGTATAACTAAATTATGATATTTGAATTAATAACTGTATGTTTAAGTGATCACAATACCTAAATATAAGTTACACGGTAAAGAGTGGGAGAGTGACTTAACTCTGAAAACATGAATTACACCTGTGGAGGGAGATGACACGAAGGCTCTAATATCACTGCAACTCCAAATCAAAGCACAGTTGAATAAATTAATCAAAATCGAAATGAAATATCTGAGTCTTTTATCATTTAAACGGTCCAGATTGGTATATCCTTGAAAGCTGCTGGACTTGATTAGTTTTGACCATGAAAAGTTCAGTATTATGGTCTACAAGTATGTATTTCACAAAAGACATCCTCTAGTTCTGTGTGAAGTTAAAGTGCGACACGAAGGTAAGTGCATTGTTGTTATTTTTTTTTTCTTTGTCAGATTATCATACAGCTTGTATCAATGAATAACACAGCCTAGTTTTGGCTGTCATGGTGTGCGCATGAACAAGTGTGAAATAATTATGTTTTTTATGCTAATTATAGCATAATCATAATAATTAGCATAATCATAATAATTATGCTAAATATGTTGCATTTTCTGGTCACTTATTCTGGGCACTTCTTGCATTTTGAATGGGATTATTCTGACTGTTGACACTGAAAATGACTGGTATCGGTTAATTTCTTGATTGCCATTTTGACAGTGTCTGCTTGCATATTTTAATCATATTTGTTAATTCTCTTAAATGTATTTGCCCTGATTTGATCTGTTTACCTGGGAAATTTGTCTGTATGAATATTATTTTGTCGTCATTGTTTGTTTTAAGGAGTTAAAAATGGTCCTTATCAACTATGACTGACATGGCAATATTCTATCACATTGTTTCAACAGTTAAAGTTTTGGGCTTTTTTTTTTGTTGGAGTGGGTGGGTTTTTGTGAGCTTTTGGGCTGGAAATCGTACATCCAATCTGGCAACACTTTGCACAAGACAGACATTAGCATGACTATAGAACAAGAGAGATGGCAGAGGAATATACACTGACCAAAATTATAAACACAACACTTTTGTTTTTGCCCCCATTTTTCATGAGCTGAACTCAAAGATCTGTGTACACAAAAGGCCTATTTCTCTCAGATATTGTTCACAAATCTGTCTAAATCTGTGTTAGTGAGCACTTCTCCTTTGCCGAGATAATCCATCCACCTCACAGGTGTGGCATATCAAGATGCTGATTAGACAGAATGATTATTGCACAGGTGTGCCTTAGGCTGGCCACAATAAAAGGCCACTCTAAAATGTGCAGTTTTACTGTATTGGGGGGGTCCTGGGGGGTCCGAAAACCAGTCAGTATCTGGTGTGACCACCATTTGCCTTACGCAGTGCAACACATCTCCTTCACGTAGAGTTGATCAGGTTGTTAATTGTGGCCTGTGGAATGTTGGTCCACTCCTCTTCAATGACTGTGCGAAGTTGCTGGATATTGGCAGGAACTAGAACACGCTGTCGTATACGCCGATCCAGAGCATCCCAAACATGCTAAATGGCTGACATGTCCGGTGAGTATGCTGGCCATGCAAGAACTGGGCAGAACTGGCATTGTGCTGTGTGATAAAACTGCACATTTTAGAGTGGCCTTTTATTGTGGCCAGCCTAAGGCACACCTGTGCAATAATCATTCTGTCTAATCAGCATCTTGATATGCCACACGTGTGAGGTGGATGGATTATCTCGGCAAAGGAGAAGTGCTCACTAACACAGGTTTAGACAGATTTGTGAACAATATTTGAGAGAAATAGGCCTTTTGTGTACACAGAAAAAGTCTTAGATCTTTGAGTTCAGCTCATGAAAAATGGAGGCAAAAACAAAAGTGTTGCATTTATAATTTTGGTCAGTGTAATTTTGAAAAGAAGGGTTACAATCTAAAGTTCCACGTTAACACTGGAGAAGTTTCCCAGTGCTGGAGAGACCTTAAAGACCAGTAAGGCCTGAAATCGGATGCACAAGGTTACTTTATTTCTTCTAGATATGTGAGTAGCATTGGTTATAAACCAGGGTGAATCAAGCTTGTGGGTTGGCCAACAAAAAATATGTCACCACTGCAATGCACTATTGAGTGCACTTTAAACTTAAAACTAATGAGAAGATTAGTTAAGAGGACACTTGGCACAAACCCGGTCCAGATGATGAAGTCTGGATGAGGCATGATGTCTCTCATGGCACTCAGTGTTGAGTTTATCAGAGTCCATGGAGAGTCACAGGAATAATCTCCAAAAATGCCTGCGTTTGGGGTCGGACGGTCTCCACTAGAAGCACATTTTGATGCTGAGGTACTCCCTAAATTGTAAGAAGGATCCCAGTGGAGGTCTGAGATGTGCCAAAAATAGCCTGTAGTGGATAACAATTATGAATTATGACCAGTCTTATTATATCGAGCTATTACAGATCTCATTTTAACACTAGATGAGTAAAGTTTGAGAACAAACTTTAAGTTGGCTTGAGAAAGCCTAGCCTGAAAGTTTGAAGCAGCTGTAAAAGTACAGGAGCAGCTAGCATGATTTAACACATTGCTTACATGATTTAACATGTTGTTAACATGTTTTAGCATGATTAGCTTATTGCTTGTATTTCCATAGGCTGATTACAATGTTGCTAGCATGATTAGCATGTTGTTATCATAATTTTCAAGTTACTAGAATGATTAGCAAGTTATTGGCATGTTTCTAGCCTGATTAGCATGTTGATAGCATGTTTCGCACATGATTAACATGTTACTAGCATGTTTCTAACATGGCTAACATGTTACTAGCTTGTTGTTAATATGTTTCTAGCATGATTAACATATTACTAGCATGTTGCTAACATTTTCTATCATAATTAACATGTTGCTAGCATGATTAGCATGTTACTAGCATGTTGCTAGCATGATTAGCAAGTTACTAGCATGTTGTTAACATGATTAGCATGTTGCTAGTATGTTTCTAACATGATTAACATGTTACTAGCATGATTAGCATGTTACAAGCATGTTGCTAGCATGATTAGCAAGTTACTAGCATGTTATCACGATTAGCATGTTACTAAAATGTTGTTAGCGTGTTTCTAACATGATTAGCATGCTGCTACCATAATTAGCAAGTTATTAGCATGATGTTAACATGATTAGCATGTTTGTTAGCATGGTTAGCATGTTACTAGCATGTTGCTACCATGATTAACAAATTATTAGCATGATGTTAACATGATTAGCATGTTTGCGAACATGTTACTAGCATGGTTAACAAATTACTAGCATGTTTCTAGCATGATTAGCATGTTGCCAGCATGTTTCTAGCATGATTAGCATGTTGCTAGCATGTTTCTAGCATGATTAGCAAAGTTGCTAGCATGTTTCTGGCATGATTTGCAAGTTGCTAACATGTTTCTAGCATGATTAGCAAAGTTGTTAGCATGTTTCTAGAATGATTAGCATGTCGCTAGCATGTTTCTAGCATGATTAGCATGTTGCTAGCATGTTTCTACCATGATTAGCAAAGTTGCTAGCATGTTTCTGGCATGATTTACAAGTTGCTAGCATGTTTCTAACATGATTAGCATGTTGCTATCATGTTTATAGCGTGATTAGCATGTTACTAGCATGTGGTTAGCATGATTAGCAAGTTACTAGCATGTTGCTAACATGATTTAGATAGATTAGAAATATAAGAAATATTAGAGTGGACACTTAAATGAGTCTAAATGGATTAGAAAAAGTACATAGAAGGGAAGCTTGATTGAGCCTCAAGGGATTCTGGGAGTTTGAAGAGTGTTGGCTCATTTGAACATTCCGTCAATGTAAGTCTGTGGGATTTTTGGTGGCTTTGATAGTCTGGTTTACGAAAAAGGTAAGCCGGATCAGTTTGAAAAGATATAGCACACCGAGTCAGACCAGCCTGAAGGTCTGGACCGAGTCTGGTGGTTCTAGCTTGAAAGCTCTAGGAGGAGATAGATACCGAAATTTGGCTCAGAAGAAGAAGAAGAAGAAGAATCTTAAAAAGTAGATCAGTAAGTTGGCTTTCTCAAGCCAACTTAATGACTGAAAATTTCACCTTTTTTTTTTTTTGGTTTACAAGAAATTTAAGCCTGAATTTGTAAAAAAAAAAAAAAAACTAATTATCTCATGGCACACCTCCAAGAGCTCAACTGTTTTCAGAGAGACGCAGCAAAGCTGTATCTGTCTTTTATAAATCTGATAGAGACTCTTTTGAGATATGAAGGATGCAGTACTACTATATAGATATTCAAGGTTAATGTGAGATTGACAGTGTTATGTTCCCTTTGACATAGCAACAATACTATTATACTATGGGTTCAAATGTAAACTAGCTAAAAAAACAAACAGTTAATAAACTAAGAAACATTTTAAGCTTCACAGTTAGAACAGAGGAATTAGCTGCAGAGGAACTGGTGTGCCAAAGCAGAAGCATTTAATCTGTTTTTGATCTGAATCTAAGTCAGTTTGTACAAAAGCATCTGCTAAATGCTAAATGTAAATTAGAAAGCAATTTTGCATACTACTACTGCTACTAATACATTATTTCAAAAAATTAAAAAAGAAAAATCACCATACAGTGTGTCCAAATCATGTAGTGAGAGTCATTCTGCCATTTTGTCCTGCAGACTAGCGGTTACATAACTTCACATAACTCTTTTAACTGTTCTTTTCACTTTTGTCTTGCTTCCTATAAACTTTACAAAGGTGTTGCATGTTAAAAACAACACACATTGTCATGATCTAATGGAATCATAAAGGTCACACTGCTGAACGGTTTTGCTCTTCAAATAAAATTTATATAGCGTTTTGATGCAGTATTCAGTCGCTTTCAAAGTTAAATCTAAGCCAAAACAACTCAAAGCATTTAAGGACATACCTCTCATTGCGTTACTTCTACCAGAGACTATGAAAATGCTGAGAAGAATAATTCTCCAAACACCAGCCATTGTGAGATTCTTCAAACGTGTGTGAGAGATCCAGAGACTCTGATCCGACTGCTGTTATCCTGCATCAAGACATTGACTCCACAGCCGTCTATAAACTGACAGATAAGATAAAGCAGCTGGAGCGAATAAACATGAAGAGCGGTAAGCAGCACTTAACATCAGCGATATAGTTCTGTAACTGTTATCATGTTACCATAAATCTGTTCCACAGTTGTAACGGTCCTTTGCTATGCAGTCAGCATTCTATTTTAGTGCAGTGTTCGGAAGGCATGACTGAAATGCTCATGCAGTAGTGGCTCGGTACTAAAATGAAACGGAAGCCTTATATGTGAAGCAGTTTCCGTGTTTTGCGATAGATATATGAACAAATTATTGTAACATTACTTTTTAAAGTGTTGAATCCTTTTTAGAAGTTTAGCTGCATATAAATGTTGTCGTAAAAATTGTACTGCATATATATCACGGGTGTAAAGTACTTGAGTGACTGTACTTCATACTGTGTAGTTTGTACTTTAGTACTGTTAAAAAAGAATACTCGTACTTTGGTCACAAATCTTACTTTTTACTGTTACAAAACATATTTCACAGGTCAAAACATCTTTTTATCAAGTAATTGGAAACCAAACAAGCTTGCTTGAAAACCTAAGAAATAAATGATTAAGTAAAATTAAAGATGGCGCATTCTGGCACATTTATATTCATTTTCCCTACTCTGCAGTTACAAAGTTTTTTTTTTTTTTGTTTTGTTTTAATACTTGCATTAAGCAAGAACACACTGATCAAAAGTGACAGGAAAGACATTTATAACGTTCCAGAGGTTTTCCATTTCAAATAAATGCTGTTCTGTTGAACTTTCTATTCATCAAAGGTTCATCAAAGAAACTGTTTTGAACACTGATAATAATCAGAAATTATTCTTGAACAGCAAATCATCAAAATGTTATGACTGTAATCATATGAATACTAGAGGTGCTCCGTCCAGGATTTTTGAGGCCGATCTTTTTAAAGCTTCATATTAATCATGTAGAATTATTTATAGGGATACTCCAATCAGGATTTTTAGACACTTATTCAGGGCCTTATGTTTTTTTTGTTTTTGTTTTTTTTTGTTTTTTTTTGAGAGAGAGAGAGAGAGAGGGGGGGGGGGGGTTTATTTGAGGGGTGGAGGGGAGTATTTATTTTTTTTTACTTTTTTACTTTGAAAAGCAAAAGAATGGTCTGACGCCCCAGACCCACTCTGACCATTCACGACACAGTCATCAACACCCCCACCTACTGTTTCTCAGCCTGCACTTAAGATCTGTGAAGACGATGTATGCAAAGTCTTCAGAAAGTAAAAGATAAGGAAAGCCAAAGGTCCAGACGGTGTCTCTCCTGCCTGCCTCAAAGCCTGTGCTGTTCAGCTATCATCCATCTTCACATTGATCCCTGGAGCTGTGTGAATGCATATATGGACCAGGAACCCCTGTTGAAAAAAACAGCATATGCTGGTAAGTAGGTTTTGATGCTGGGATGCTGGTTCTTTTGCTGGTTTATGCTGGTCCTTGACCAGCAACATGACCAGCTAAGCACCAGCACCAAAACATGCCTACCAGCATATGCTGTTTTTTTTCACCAGGGGCCCCTTAAAAAAAAAAACACACAACACATTCCTTGTGTGTTTGCGCACACCTGCCGAATAAAGATCATTCTGATTCTGACAAAGAGTTAAGATCCACTGAGATCACAATTACATTATTGTATTAATTGCAGTAAATCTGTAGATAAATTTGCCTCACTCTGATGAGCTGAGACTGTTCAGCACTATATGATAAAGACTCTAACTAGTGCTTGTTGGCTGTGCAGTATTAAAATGCGCCGTCATTTCATGCAATGTACTTAAACTGTGTTTAACACATTCACTGGCTTTACTGTTGCGTACGCCACCATAGTAACAGCTGTGACCCGGAAGTCCTAAGATACCCTTTCTGGGGTAATTTTTAAGTGCACAGACGCAGCCCGCCAGCTCCATATGGTAAACAAACTTTGGTATAGCTAAGCTAACTGAAGCTAACATGTTTGCATTAAAGCCTATGTAAAGCCATTAGCACTTAAGGATAGCGGTTAGCGCATAGCATTTCGTGGTCTATTGTGGCTGAATGCAGTGTTTGGCAGTGTTGAAGTGACTTTTGCATCATTTGCATCTCAGATTTAACTCCCATCTTGTGGGTTCTTCACTTCATATCTCCCTCTTTTACACTATTCATCTTATCTCTCCTCTCCTCCAAGTGAAAGGAATATTAAAATTCTTAAACTTAATAGCCTAACTGTACGCAAGTGTAACAAGCTATTAAAGTCTGATTATCAGTCTCATAGTTGACTTGCTTTGTCTAAGATTCTCCCTTCCCCCTTCGGCTTGTATCAGTTGAACTGTCATAAGTTTTGGATTTATTAGCAGTTAATTATGATTGTCCTTTACCGATACTTACTGATTAATTTCCTAGTAACCGCTCTGATAAGGTTTAATGACATCATTAAATAATAAACATAAAAGATGCAATAGGTGATTGTCTTTAGAGACATTTTTTGTTATGCTGGTTGAAAGTCTCTTCACATCCCGATGGCAATCATTAAGTTAAGTGGTCTAAATGTATTTCTATGGATTTATATATTCTGTGGAAGGTGTAGGACCAAGAAATGTTTGTTCAAACAAAACGCTCGGTTTGAGCATTTTGATTGGCTTTCCTACCTACCTGTCAAATATATATTTGCATACCTCTGCGCACCCTGTTCGCGCAGACAGGATTTGTCATCAGCACGTTCACATACGCTGTGCAGACAGAGCGAGAATGGCAGCCAAACATCAACAATCTGATCCTCCGTCCTGGTATTGTAATACTTTTACTAACTGTATTATAAAGTGTTCATTTACGGTAGTTTTGCAGCATCCAAGGATCCTGAAACAGGATATACAGGTGCAGCTGTATATATTCCAATGTGTGAATTTTATATTAAGAAAAGAGTAACCAACCATTTGTCAGTATATACTGCTGAGCTATTGGCAGTATTATTGGCCCTACAATGGATAGAACAGAAGGAAATAAATAACACAGTCATTGCATCCGATAGCTTTTCAGCATTTGAAAGTATAAAATCTGGCAGGTCATCAGTCAGGATGGATATTGTTAATGAAATATTTTGCAAGATGTATGATATGAAAGCTAAAGGAATGCCTACACAATTCATTTGGGTTCCTGCTCATACTGGTGTGGAGGGAAATGAGAAGGTGGATATTCTGGCCAAACAAACTTTAAGAATAAAGCAAGTTGATCTACACATTCCATTAAGTAAAGCAGAAGCTGAAGCACACATTTGACCATGAAACAGGTAGACACTTGTATAACATACAAAAAACAGTTGATGCTGGGAGAAAGGGAAATAGGAATCGAAGGGATGAAAATATTATTACACACCTCAGAATTGACATACTGGTCTTAAAGGAACACTCCACTTTTTTTGAAAATAGGTTCATTTTCCAACTTCCCTAGAGTTATACAGATGTGTTTTACCGTTTTTGAATCCATTCAGCCGATCACCGGGTCTGGCGGTAGCACTTTTAGCATAGCTTAGCATAAATCATTGAATCCGATTAGACCATTAGCATCTCACTATAAAATGACTAAAGAGTTTCGATGTTTTTCCTATTTAAAACTTGACTCTTCTGTAGTTACATCGTGTACAAAGACGGACGAAAAAAGTGCTAATAATTGCGATTTTCTAGGCTGATATGGCTAGGAACTATACTCTCATTCCGGCGTAACAATCAAGGAACCTTGCTGCAGTACCATGGGTGCAGCAGGCGCAATGATATTACACAGCTGTCAACTCTGCCGGCTGCCACATTGCATCTACACAAACTTAGTGCTGGTCACTTTCAGGCGCTGCGTAATATCAGTGCGCCTGCTGAACCCATGGCACGGCAGCAAAATTCCTTGATTATTACGCCGGAATGAGAGTATAGTTCCTAGCCATATCGGCCTATAAAATTGCAACTTTTCATTTTCCGCCAGTCTTAGTACACGATGCAACTACAGAAGAGTCAAGTTTTAAATAGGAAAAATATCGAAACTCTTTAGTCATTTTATAATCAGATGCTAATGGTCTAATCGGATTCAATGATTTATGCTAAGCTATGCTAAAAGTGCTACCACCAGACCCGGCGATCGGCTGAATGGATTCAAAAATGGTAAAACACATCTGTATAACTCTAGGCGAGTTGGAAAATGAACCTATTTTCAAAAAAAGTGGAGTGTTTCTTTAATAGTGCTTTATACAGAATTGGCAAGCACCCAACTGGGGAATGTTTGCATTGTAATCTACAAGAAATCGTCGAACATGTACTACTTCAGTGTGTAAAATACAACGAGAGACTTTGCCTTTTTCACTGAAGAAAGTAAAACACCGTGACTTCTCTTTATCAGGTTTATTGGGGAAAACAGCTAGCAAAATATATGATGATATTATTAAGTTTATTAAGGAATGTAAATTAAGTAAGAGAATATAGTTCATGTATTTGTTTATTTATTTATTTTAAGTAATATATATATATATATATATTTTTTTTTTTTTTTTTTTTTTTGTTGTTTTGTTTCTATGGCCATTCCCCTCTCTCCCCATCATATACATATGCATATATCCTGATCCACACTCCAGTCCAGTCGGTGGCGGTAATGCACCGATAAGCTGGTTTGCCAACCGCCAAAAATACCAAAGAAGAAGTTTTGTGGCAGACTGACAACTGCACATGTGCATAATGTGTGTCTGTATGTTTTGGAAAGGTGAAGAGATAACTCGCTCTGTGATGCTTGTATACATTTTTTCTCGCGTGATCCCATGTATGTGGACAAGTGTGAGGCATTTTATTAAACTCAGGGAAAATACGCCATCTTCTCATCTCCCATGTATTATTAGCACCACACAGTTTTCCTGTCTGGGTTGTTGAACATTTCAACTTGGTGTTACAATGTATTGAAGTAATGTTGTCTCTGGTCGCTTGGTCTGTGTGCGTTCATGCGTTTAGGGGGCGTGGCTTTGGACGGCTATTTGCAGGGAGGGTGGGACGTTCGCTTTTAACACTATCAGGCTAAAGTTAGCATTTTCCAAGATCTCCTATTGCAACTTTAACTATCGTTCCTGATTTGAAATTTTTGTTTCATTCGCAATTGCAGTTTCTTCTCCTATACTTTAATAATTTTTTTAGATTAATTTAATTTTGATGAGACATCATAAATTTTGATCATTAACTATCATTACCGATTTGAATTTTAATTTCATTCACAATTAATTATGGTTTCTTCTATTATACCTCAGTGGTACTTATTGATTAATTTAATAATGATTGCTTTGATCAAATTTTAACTAAGTACAATAAATTTTAATCATTAACAAACATTACTGATTTGAAAGTTCATTTCATTTGTAAATTAAGCATTTTTATTCCTCCTGTTGGGCATTCTCTTCCTCTCCTTCTTTCTTCATTTATTTAACTTACCTAAATTCTCTCTTTTAAGCCATTAGTAGGTAGTACTCCCCCTAGTGCTTGGTCTGTGAAGCGGCATTGTCTCCACGGTGGGTCACAGTGAGTACTGACGTACTGGGTGCTGGCTGGGGTGAACCTGGATACCTCTGTCCTAGTGGTGGCACACAGTGAAAGGCATCAGCAATCATGCACGCCCTTGCTAACCAGCTACAGTACACCGAACAGCCACTGGAAAAGGCAAAGATAGACTTCAGAGACAATAATGGCAGAATAAAAGCCCTTGAAACTCACCTGAATGAGGTCAGCTAACTAATGCGACAGCTGGACCACATCAAAGAAGAGACAAAGAGGAACTCAAACACGCTTATGAACTGCACCCTAAGCCAACCAGGACACCAAGGGGGCCCAATCTCACCTCTGCCGACTGACACGTGTGCCAAAGTGAGCTAAAACAATGCTAAAACCCTCACCAGCTCCCGCTCAAGAAACCTACCTCACAACCAATCTAAGAGAACTCCCTCTAGCCAGCCATAGACCATCACATGGCATGGACCTCAAAGACCTCAACAAGCTAGCCAGGAACATTAGCAAGTTCACCCCAAGTGCGCCACGTGGTCAGGACATCCAAGCCTGTCTGCAAGACATCAACTTCCACATGGAAATGAGGCCTAATGTTACTGATAAAGATATCTATTTGCTGCAAACAACATCCAGCCCTGAACCGAGAGCCCGCTCGCACAAAGACTGATTACCACCTGCTCCGAAAAGCCCTTTTTAAAGAATTTGCAGACCCAGAGTCAGAACAAGGACTGGTGGCTGCCCTGGAGAGCAAACAGGGTCGTCAAGAGACTCCTCAAGCCTACTACAGCCGACTCACACAAGCATACTTCAGAGCTCGGAACAAACCTGACATGGAAGAAGAAATGAACTTCAAAACTCTCTTCCTGAGAAACCTGCATGCTGGGGTAAGCCACCATCTAGGTGTTCTCACATGCCCACACACAATGAATGCTCATCAATTGCGAGACTTGGCACACAAAGCCTACGGCGAACAAAAGATGCCATCGGAAAAGGCCACCAAACCTACAGCAGTTCTCCATTCCATCCTGGATGTCGCCTCAGGATTTTAAATAATCCCTGTCCACCCTGACGACAGACACAAGCTTGCATTCACATTTGGCAATCAACAGTACACCTTCACATGTGTCCATTCGGCTACGCCAACTCACCAGCTGAATTCAACATCTTCCTGAATAAAGCCTGTCCTGATGCCAGAGGCAGAGGCAGCGTCGTCTACGTAGATGTCATTTTTTTGAGGAGCACCACTGTGGCAGACCACCTAAAAGAAATCAATCATGTCCTGAACCAGCTGATGACAGCAGGAGCTAAAATAGACCTTTACAAAGGATAATGGTGCAAAACCAAGGTGAACTATGTCACCTTGGCCTCCACGAGAAGGCATTGTAAAGGAATTCTATCTGGAAGCTGGATTGTCCAATCATTGCCTCAGTGTAAATCTGTACCAGCTCCACGACAAGGACAAATGCACAAACTCCCCATCGACCTGTCAAAGAAATTCCTACCTCACTTGGCGGGACCCCACAAGATTGTGGACAAGCTCTCGCCTGTTGCTTACCCAATCAGAATCAGGCAAGGGCTTCGATGGTTCCATTAAAATCAAATAAAGAGACATCGGGGCTCCAACTAATAAGAAAAGGAAGAAGACCAAACCCACTGACACAGACTGACAATTCTGCCCTCTACACCACACTAACACAATTTCTGTTGCTCTAGGAAAACATTCAGGTATCTTCCCAAACACAACACAAATCACTTACTCACGGGCGGGGTGACAGGGAGACCAGGAGCATAAAAGCACGTGCGGTGAGTAAGCTGGCAGCTTCTGTCATTTCAGCAAGCGCTCTATGTGTGTGCATCTCACTCTGTTTTTCTGTGGCAGTCTTTTGTTTGAGAGTGTGCGCTATGTCCTCGCAAAAAACGAAGGGTGAATTGAAACAATAGCATTATAGACTGTGTGTTGTTTGTTTGGGAGCGAAGCACGTGGAATCAGCTCTCGAGGGGGCTGATTGCCCGCATTGCGAGCAGCTCCCGCTGCGCACGCTTCGCTCCCGGAGAGCTCTCTTTGAGGAGGGAGCTCTCGCCAGCGTGCCTCGCGGCTCTGGCCCCGCCTCCGCCGAGGCGGAGCGGCGGCTGCGGTCATGGGGCTCGCAAATGGATCTGGTGGAGGGAATGGAGACGGGCCAGTCCTTTTCTTCTTCCTCACCCACCAGATCCAGCGCTCTCACCGGGACGGAAGCACGTTCTGCGGTTTCTTCCCCCCGGGGAGAGTGCTCGACCCTCCATGTTTCTTCCTCTGAGGAGGTGGATGTGGAGGATGTCGATGCAGCTGGGGATGCACCCCCCCAGTCCGTCCAGTACAAGGAGCTCGTGGAGGTGGTGACTCACGCTGTGGCCAAGCTAAAATTAGATGAATGCTTGAATGCTTGATGAATGCTTCTTGCGCTCTAAACCACCACCTCCACGACGGGGCTTGCCGTTTTTCCCTGATCTGCACACTGAGGTGTGTAGATCGTGGGAAAAGCCTTTCTCGGCCCGTGTCCACAGCTCTGCCACCCTCCATTACACCAATGTGGTGGGAGCTGCTGAGCACGGTTATGGGGTGATGCCCCGGGTAGAACAGACGCTCACGAGCTATCTGTCTCCCGGGGTGGCATCATCCCTTAAAGCCCCGACTTTGCCCACTAAGCCGCTGCGTACCACATTGGCGCTGGTGGGCAAAGGGTACTCGTCAGCGGGTCAGGCTGGTGCTTGCCTGCACACCATGGCAGTGTTGCAGGCATACCAGGCGGACCTGCTGAAGGAGCTGGATGAGGGTGAGGAGATTAAGGCGGAGGATATCACTGAACTCTGCTGAGCCACAGACCTTTCTTTGCGTGCCACCAAGGAGACCGCCCGCGCCATTGGACGGTCTATGGCAGCCATGGTGGCCGCTGAGAGGCATCTGTGGCTGACCCTGTCCCACATGAAAGATCGGGACAGGGTCATCCTCCTGGACGCCCCCCTCGCCCCTTCTGGCCTGTTCGGCGACTGAGTCAATGCAGTCGTCGACAGGTTTCAGGAGGCGCTGCGACAGGCAGCGGCGTTCCAGAGGTATCTTCCTCGCCGCTCCCCAGCTTCTGTGGCTGCTCGGCTGCCCAAAAAGAGAGCGTTGTTACCCGAACTCCCCCGCAGAGGGAGCAGGGTTCTAGGCAGCACTGTAAGTCGAAGCTGCGCCGAAGATGGACCTGCGGGCCCTTCTTCAGGCAAAGAAGGCTTCAGCTAAGAAGTCCTGATGGTTGTGGCTCAGGACTTCTGAGGGCAGACCCCTTTGGGGAAGAGCGGTTAGCACCTCATCATACGGTGCCCGTCTCTCCTCAGTGCCCTCAGGAGATCGTACTGCCACCCATGGTGCTTCAGGGCGCAGCGGTCTCCGGCGAGCTCATGTCTCAGCATCCGCCCGGCAACGCAGCAGTGCTGGGAAGCTCACGATCTCTGAGGAGGTCCTCAGAACGGCCAGATTGGTTGTACCCTGCCGGTACTCCGCTTCAGGGCACCAATCTAGCCGCTCTGGTAATACCAGAGGTCAGTCTCGAGAGACTGATACCCTTAGTAGACCATCTGGCGGCGTGGAAACATTTGCCAAACGTGTCTCAGTGGGTCCTGCACACTGTAGAGAGAGGCTACAGAATCCAGTTTGGTTCTCCTCCGCCTCTTTTTCACGGGGTTCTTCCCACTCTAGTGGGCCCCGAGCAGGCTCTGGTCATGGAACAAGAAGTAAACGCTCTCCTGAGGAAGGAGGCAATCGAGGTGGTCCCTCCTCACAACAGAGAGTACGGGTTCTACAGCCGGTACTTCATCGTTCCAAAGAAGGATGGGGGGTTGCGTCCGATCTTAGATCTGCGTCTGCTGAACCGCGCAGTAATGCGTCTCAGGTTCAAGATGCTGACACTCAGTCAGGTTGTGTCTCAAATCAGATCCGAGGACTGGTTTGTCACGATAGATCTAAAGGACGCATACTTCCACATCTCCATCCTTCCTCAACACAGGAAGTTCCTGAGGTTCGCTTTCGGGGGCGAAGCGTACCAATATCGGGTTCTTCCCTTCGGCCTAGGACTCTCACCCCGCACTTTCACAAAGTGTATGGATGTACATGAGACTCCTGCAGTGGTGGCTCAGGACCAAGGGGTTCTCCCCGAGGGGAAACCTGCTTCGCATGATCAAGGTCACGCGGCGATGCTTTCGTGCCTTAGACATGTGGAAGAAACCTTGGTTCCTGAATCAGGGCCCAGTGTTGGGAGCTCCTTGTCGCCGCGTAACGCTAGCAACGGATGCGTCCCTCACCGGTTGGGGAGCAGTCATGAGTGGCCACCTAGCCCGCGGTCTGTGGAGCGGCCTCCATCTCTCTTGGCACATAAATCGCCTGGAGATGCTGGCTGTGTTTCAGGCTCTGAAACACTTCCTCCCAGAACTGAGAGATCACCATGTGTTGGTGCGCACCGACAACACATCGGTGGTCTCTTACATAAACCACCAGGGAGGTTTGCATTCGCGCCCCTTGTACAAGCTGGCACACCAGATCCTGGTGTGGTCCCAAGGGAAACTCCTCTCGCTGAGAGCAGTCTACATCCCGGGACATCTCAATCAGGGAGCAGACGTCCTGTCGAGACAGGGGCCGAGGCCCGGGGAATGGAGGCTCCACCCAAGGTGGTGGAGCTCATTTGGAGAGTGTTTGGCCAGGCTCAGGTGGACCTCTTTGCGACTCAGGAGACCTCACAATGTCCCCTCCGTCAGGAGGGATCTCCTCTCACAAGTGGGTGGTACGATTCTACACCCCCACCCGAAGTTGTGGAAGCTGTGGGTGTGGCCCCTGAGGGGGCGCATCTAGTAGCTTCTGGTCTCTCAACCGAGGTTGTTGAGACCATCCTCCAATCCAGAGCTCCCTCAACGAGGAAACTGTACGCCTGGAAGTGGATACTCTTCACTTCCTGGTGTGGCGTGCGCCAGCTCGACCCAGTCCACTTCCCAGTTGGTACAGTGCTGGAGTTCTTGCAGGCCCGGTTCGCCACAGGGTTGACCCACTCCACCTTGAAGGTGTACGTGGCGGCCATAGCTGCTTTCCACTCCCCTCTTGGTGGTCAATCAGTGGGAAAACACCCCTTAGTTACACGTTTCCTCCACAGTGCGCTGAGGCTGAGGCCCCCCGTACGATCCCGTGTCCCTACGTGGGATCTGGCCGTGGTGCTGGAGGCACTCTGCAAACTTCCCTTCGAGCCCCTCGAAGAGGTTTCAGACAGGACGTTGACCCTAAAAGCGGTCTTCCTCCTGGCCATCTCCTCTCTGAAGAGGGTGGGCGATCTCCAGGCCCTTTCTGTGGCCCCTTCGCACCTTGACTTTGCGCCTGGCATGGCCAAAGCCTTTTTGTACCCCAGGCCGGGTACACTCCTAAGGTGCCTGCATCGTGCTCCAGGTCTTCTGCAACAGGGGCCTGGTTGCATCTAAGCACTCCATCAGTCGGTGGATAGTCGATGCCATCACATTGGCATATGAGTCCTCTGATCTCCCTTCACAAATGGGGGTCAAGGCTCACTCCACTCGGAGTATGGCGGCCTCCAAGGCCTTCTTGTCAGGAGTTCCCATCTCTGACATTTGCAACGCTGCGGGCTGGTCCACGCCACTCACTTTCGTGAGGTTCTATGGCCTCAACATTCAAGCCACTCCTGGCTCCTCGGTTCTCTCGCCTAGCTGTGCTCAGTGATTCACACTAGGCAGGGATTTGAAAGTCTGGTGGCATGGGCATCTCGTTCCCCAATGCGTTTTTCGACGCAGCTCGAGTTCCCGAAGGGGAACGTCCCAGGTTACATATGTAACCATGGTTCCCCGAGGGAATGAGACACTGCGTCTCATTGCCATACTTCCGGCATCCCTGCTGCGCTCGCTTCTCTATCTCAGAAGCTGCCGGCTTACTCACCGCACATGCTTTTATGCTCCTGGTCTCCCTGTCACCCCGCCCGTGATGGCTTGTTGGTCATTTGGACTGATTACACACCTGATTTCAGAGCATGTTCGCTGATGGCGTTCCCCCAATGCGTTTTTCGACGCAGCGTCTCGTTCCCTCGGGGAACCATGGTTACATACGTAACCTGGGACGTTTTCCCAGGAGGTCTTCCATCCGGTTACTGACCAGGCTCAACTCTGGCTAGCTTCACTGGGCAACCAGTTTTGGGCTGCAGGGTGATATGGCTGCTGACAAAATATATACACTATTACAAGATTTAAAAGCTAATATCTTTAATTGTAATTGATTAGATTTGCATGCTATACTCTGCTGATGAGATTCAGGGCCTTAATAGAGCAATCACTGTCATATATGGTCAGTGTGACTCAAGCACAAAGAGGCACCTTTACCCTGCAGTAAGTTTTTACATTTTAGTAAGTTTTTAGGGAATTGTAATATTGCAACGCTGGGCTTTTGGGTAGCAGAATTTCAATGTTTTTACTTACTAGCTGAACAAATGTTAATTTGCAGGGTGTAAAGCTCCTGTAACCTTATATCAGTATATCACCTATATGAATATATACAATAATAATCACACAATAATGATACAATAAGTCATATTTTTATGGAAAAACGAATTTATTATAAAAAATATACACTGCCCTCGAAAAGTTTGGAAACACCCCTGGCAAAGTGTGGTTTTGGACGATATCAGCATAAATCCTTATTATTTTTTTAGTGCAAAATACATTAAAGTAACTTGACATTATCATTGAACCAGCAATAATAATTTTCATTTTGATTACATAATAATGGCAATATATACAGGTGCATCTAAAAAAATTAGAATATAGTGAAAAAGTTAATTTTTTGTTTGTAACTTATTTCAAAAATGGAAACTTTCACATATTCTAGATTTATTACATGTAAAGTGAAACATTTCAAAAGGTTTTTTTTTTTTTTTTTTTTTTTTTTTTTATTTTGATGATTAGAGCTTACAGCTCATGAAAGTCAAAAATCCAGTATCTCAAAATATTAGAATATTTACATTTGAGTTTCATTAAATGACCATCCCTACAGTATAAATTCTGGGTGTCTCTTGTTCTTTGAAACCACAATAATGGGGAAGACTGCTGACTTGGCAATGGTCTAGAAGACAATCACTGACAACCTCCACAAAGAGGGTAAGTCACAGAAGGTCATTACTGAAAGGGGTGGCTGTTAACAGAGTGGTGTATCAAAGCATATTAAATGCAAAGTTGACTGGAAGGAAGAAATTGGGTAGGAAAAGGTGCACATGCAACAGAGATGATCGCAAGCTTGAGAAAACTGTCAAGCAAAGCTGATTCAAACACTTGGGAGAGCTTCACAAGGAGTGGAATGAAGCTGGAGTTAGTGCATCAAGAATCACCATGCTCAGACGTCTTCAGGAAAAGAACTACCAAGCCACTTCTGAAACAGAAACAACGTCAGAAGCATTTTACCTGGACTTTAGCACCTGCCCACAGTGCCAAAACCACTTCCAAGTGGTTTGCTGACCATGATATTACTCTGCTTGATTGGCCAGCCAACAAGCCTGACCTGAACCCCATTGAGAATCTATGGGATATTTTCAAAAGAAAGATGAGATACAGTAGATCCAACAATATTCAGACGAGTTGAAGGTTCAGTAGTGCCTCAGTAGTGCCACAGGCTGATCACTTCCATGCCACACCTCACTGTTGGTGTAATTCGTGCTAGGAGCAAGTCATTTGCTGTAATATGTGCTGCCGACCAAGTATTGAATGCATAAATGAACATACTTTGATGAACTTAAACTTTTCTGTTTTGCAAATCTGTTTTTTGATTGATCTTAGAAATCCCAGTCCTAATAAAAAAAAAACAATAGGAATGGTTAAGTATATTTTATAAATGATAAGAGGTAGTTTCAAATATTGCTACACAAATACTTCAACATTCTTGAGGAAATAATTAATTTGTCAACTTACTTAATAATCATTAAATATTGATTCAGACTCAAAATGCTAACAAAGAAGACATTTAAAACTTGTGAATGATCAAAAACAGTATGTTTTTACTAGTATTATGTAATGTGCAAGGTGCACAGGCAAATTTAGCTACCCCTTCAATCCAACGTTGCAAAATTACAACACAAAAAGACATAAAAAGTTCAAAATCCAAAATAATCAAAGTATTCAACAATACCTTAATATCTACATGATGTAGACATTACTTATCACAGAAAAAAATATTTTATGCATTATACTTATATTAATGTCTTTCATTCTTACAGACTCATTCTCATTCATGTTTCTCAACTACCTCACACTGGATTCAAAACAGCGTGACCTTGCTGACCGGTATGGAGCCCACCAGTCCACAATCAGTCGGATCATCACAACATGAAGCAGCTTTCTGTACACTGTGCTAGGGTCTGTGAGAATCTGGATACCAGAGGAGAAAATAAGGGAACATCTGCCAGCTGAGTTTAAGGACCATGCAGACACTACAGTCATTCTGGACTACACAGAGCTGAGGTGCCAGTGCCCTTCATCACCTCTTCTCCAGAGTGAAACATTCTCAGCATACAAGTCCCACTGTACTCTCAAAGGGCTACCTGGAGTGGCTCCTCACAGGGCAGTCACATTTATCTCTCCACTGATCGCTGGTTCCATCAGTGACAAACAGATTATGCGAGAGTCTGGAATACTCTCCCTTTTGAGACCTGGGATGGCCATCATGGTTGACCGAGATTTTCTTGTTGATGACCTTGCGCTTTGCAAGATCTACAGACCAGCTTTTCTCTCTGGAAGATCCCAGATGTCTGCCTGTGAGGTTAGGGAGACCCAAGCAATTGCACACCTTAGGGTGCATGTTGAGCGCCTCATTCAGCATGTTAAAGAACATAAGTTCTTTGACACAATGATTCCACGGCTTTTTGGCAACATTAATCAGCTGTATACTGTTGCATGTCACCTGACCAACTATAACGCTTGTAAAGGCATGGGCAAAGAAGCCAGAGTAGTGTCTGGGTTCTGTGAGAAACACATTGTGTCTGTAAATAGCATGTTTTTGTTTCATTTAAATTTTCAAATATTTTATTAGTCAATATGTAAACAATAGTTTCTTCAGCCTCTGTTATAATTGTTCATTTTTTGAAATCTATACAAATGACCAGAGGATTGTTATTGTTCACTTTTAGAAATGTATAAAATTTACTAGAGCTTTCCGTAGAAATCTAATCTAAATCTAATCAGAATCAACAGCAGTAGTGAGATGTTTGTTTACTTTTACAAATGGCCAAAAACTGTATCTGTTGTTTGTTTACTTATGCAAATGGTCATAGGTAATTTGCTACATTTTTGTAACTACTTAAATGTACCTCCTGTTATTGAATGCTATTTGTTAGTAAATATTTACAAGAATAATAAATATTTCAAATGATTTGACTTCCCAACAAACATGAGACGTCCACCCGACGTGCAGATCATGTCTATATTCCGACAAAGACGTTGAAATGACGTCGTTTGGACGTGCTTTTGCTCAGTGGGTTGTGTCTTCTTCTTCTTGTTAGCCATTGTTGGAAATACCTTTTATTACGAACAGCAGATCATTTTTCTTGTTTTATTGTGCATTTCAATCTGGTCATTACAAACATATGTATATTAAAAAAAAAAGAAAAAAAAAGAAAAAAAACTAATTTTAGATACTAATGTATTGTTCCCTCAAAAAAAAGCAATAACAACCACCACCAATAACATTTATAGAAGAATTTGTAATTTAATAAATCAATATCTGTTTATTCCATATGTACACCATAGCACATAATGGTACAAAATATCAGTTCCAGTTAAAGTGAATGATAAAACATAAACAAAACATATGTACAACTTTATTGAAATAGATTAAACTGCCAGTAAGAAACATATTAACATTCTATTATTATCATTCTGTAAGAGAAGTGAGACAGGTTATCAGGATTTGATGATCTAGGTAAGCATTGAGGTAAAAATAAAAAAAAGGAATAATCAAGTTTTTGTTTCATTGTTTTGATGATTTCATTGTCTCTGGGAATCCTCTGAATAAACATGTCTTCCTGTGTGTAGACAACAAAGTCACACCAGTCTAAACCAAAAATCAATATCTGACTTCCTTAAGGTGTGTGTGCCCTCACAGATCTTAATATATGGACAGTTAACATAGCTTGCTACATTGGGGCTTGGTACATTAATTTCGACAAGGCCAAACACTGACTGCCCCTTTGGATCATACACAATGCCATCAGGTGATGACCCCATCCACGGTGCATCGGGGTGGATAAGGAAGCCACAGGAATAGTGGTTAACCTCCCTTGTAGTGCAGTACTCTTCTACAGCTGCAGGTTCCATGTGAAGGCCCCTCCAACATGTCTGCAGTCTGATGGCTAGGTCTCAGAAGTCATTTTGCAAGATTTTCGGCAGAGCTGTTGTGACAGACCCCTCTGAATTTGTTGGTGCCACTCAATGCAGGAACTGCTCTTTTGTACTGTTGGCAAATCTGTGTGCTGTCTCTAATGTTGTTGTCAGGGACATCATATGGTGCTGCTGATGTTCAGTGTAGGCAAAAGAGCAGGCAGAGGGTCCCAGCTTGTAACCATGAAGTGGCAGCTGTGGGGGAGGAGGAGCATCTGTGTGTGGACAGGTTTTCGGCACTTTATTTGCTGGTATGTGATAGGATAACACACTTCCCTCTTGCACTTTTCCAATACAAAGTCAACAAGAGGAGCACTAATGTCCATACTCATAGTCGTTATCAGGGGAGCCCCTTTACTTGGAAGATCACAGTAGACTTCATCCACCCGGAGTGTGGAAAGTTCAGGCAGAGGTGAACTTACACCCTTGTACAAGTTGCTCCTATGGAAAGACCAAAAAATAATAAAATGAAAAAAGGAGCCATTGTCCGTCTTGGTGAGTGTTCACGTAAACATGGTCAGTTACAGTATGTATAAAGTGAAAGTTCAGGAGACATTATCTGTACATGAGGTCTTAAAGTGAGAGCGGCCTTAAAGTTACAACCTCATTCAACTATTTCGTTAATATTAAAGGGGTCATCAGATATGTTGATAGGTTGATATGATTCTTTAGGGTCTTAATGAAAAGTCTATAATATACTTTTGGTAATATAATTCTCAGTGGTAGTGTAAAACAACACTTTTTACCTTGTCAAAATGAGTTCTGCAAAAATCATCCCATTCTGAGGGATTGCTCCTTTAAATTCAGATGAGCTCTGCTCGCCCCGCCCCTCTCTTCTCTCTGTGGAGTGATGAGCTGCTCTGAGAGATTGTTTACTTTAGCCCAAATTTGCTAACTAGCACGTTATTAGAAAAGGTGATTGCGGAGATTCATAAAAGCAGGTGAAGCTGGATCACGAACGATTAGCGCGAACATAGACACATTTAGGCAGATCGGGAGGTGCATTCCCTTCACAAACAAACGTAATACACAGCATCTTCAGCGGCTCAGATGTCAGGAGTAAATGATGACCACTATGTTCATTATTACATCCAGCAACACAACACCTCAATCGCTCAATCGGAGATATTCTTGTTTAACTTAAATCCCTGCTCAGGCATCGAAACAATGGAGGTCGGACTGTTACAGCTAATCTGAGGTAAGACGCTCATGTCAATCAACTATCGTGGGAGCGGCCTCTGTCTGTGTGACGCCACACCGACAGGCATCTGAGAATGGCTCGATTTGAAAAAGGGTATATTACTTTAACAGATTAATTAAAAACCTCTGCATGGATTTTTATCATTATAGGGTAGATTTGTACATACACTGCCAACACACATTAATGTTCAAACAACATGTAAAAGTGAACTTTGTATCCAATGACCCCTTTAATAAAACATGGACCTCTCCCCCTCCGCCGCCTCTGGTCTTTGGAACTGCTTCCTTTGTGAGATGGAACGGGACACTGTGATCGTCGGAGACTCCATCGTCTGCCACGTCTGTGCTACCCTAGCTAAAGGTAAGGTGGGTACCAGAGGTCACATTAACCGAGAATTGTCGGTCAATGATGGAATTTGTTTATCAGTGACAGAAAAATCTTTAGGCCGTCTGTCACTTTGGCAGATTACACTGAGGGTGATCTATTGTAAATTGTAGCTGTAATTCCCCCCCCCTGTACAGTTTGTGGCGAGTGCGGTCTAGTCTTGCAGTACAGCAGGGGATACAGAACAAAAACGAAACTGTCACGAATGTTTTGCTACGCGTTTGATTACACACAGGCGAGTAGCCTACCCACTTTAGTTACAACGATCTATCACGCCACATTAAAGAGCACAAAAACGATATTTATTGCTTGAATTTCCTCAATAAATGGATATAATTTGAAATCTGAGACTTTGTTTCATATCAAAAGTAACAAAGCACATAGCTCAGCCTGTTGTGATTTATTGGATAGCACGCACACTGTACTGTTCATTCAACAACTGAAAACAGCATAGACCAAAAGATCAACTGGGATTTAAGAATCGATATTGGTATATTAAAATGTGAATCTATTAAAACGTAGAAATTGCTGCGGTATCGTCCAATAGGTTCATGATTAAAAATGAAAATGTGAACAAAAATAAAGGTAATTAAATTTGTTATTATAATTAAAATATGAAAATTAAAATGACAGGTAATAGTAGATTGTGACCCTGTCGGTCAAAAAAGTCTAATGCAAACTCTGGTGGGCACTCACTGTTTTCCTGGTGCTCGTGTTCTCAATGTTTCTGCAGAGATACCCACAGTCCTGAAGGATGACAAGAGCATCAGAGCTCTTGTGTTCCACGCTAGGACATCAAGCTGCAGCAGACGGAGATCCTGAAGAGGGACTTAAGGAGCCTAAGCAAGACGGTACACGGGACATCACCAACAACGAGGATCATCGTGTCAGGACCGCTTCCCATGTATCAACGAGGACACAAAAGGTCCAGTAGACTTTTTGCTCTAAATGAATGGTTATTGTCATGGTGTAAAGAATAGAAACTGCTCTTCGTTAATATTTGGAGTCTTTTCTTTGAACGTCCTAGGGTCTTTCGTGCTGATGGGCTGCACCGGAGCAGTCGGAGCAGAACTCCTGTCGTTCAACATCTCCAGGACGCTACGCTCCATATGACTAGTAAGCCAATTCTCAAATAACTGCTATGATATATTTTGTCCTACCCATTAAATGATAGAAGTACTTGTGTTGTCCAATCTATAAAGGCTGTGTCTGTTCCCTGAATAGTGAGTTCAAAATATAAATTTAATTTTAAAATCTTGTTAATTACTTATAAAGCCCTGAAAGATTTAGCACCTCAGTACTTGAGTGAGCTCTTATCACATTATAGTCCTTCACATCCACTGAGTTTTCAAAACTCTGGCCATTTGATAATACCTAGAATATCAAAATCAACCATAGGTGGCAGATCCTTTTCTTATTTAGCGACCAAACTCTGGAACTATCTAACTAACACTGTTAGGGACGCAGACATACTCTTGTCAGTTTAAATCTAGATTAAAGACCCATCTCTTTAACCTGGCTTACACATAACACACTAACACATTTATAATATTCAAATCTGCTAAAATATTGTTAGACTGCATTAATTAGGTCAACACTTGGAACACTTGGAAACACTTCCCATAACACCTGATGTATTTGCTACATCATAAGAAGAATGGCATCTATGCTAATATTAGTCTGTTTTGTTCTTATTCTGAGGTCAGCACCTAGAGATGACCTCTACAGCCCTGAATCTCAGCAAAGACCACGTCAACTAGATGAGCCACAGAGACAGATCCCCAGAGAGGACCTCGTCACCTAGATGGCCATCAGCACAAGACAACAGCAATCATATGAGTCCTCTGCACAATCTGACTTTGCTACAGCCTGGAATAAACTGTTGGTTCATCTGGCCAGAGGAGAACTGGCCGTCACGACGTAGGACTTCGTTTTCAGCTGCCTAGTTGGGAACAAAATAGACTTACAAACCACAGGACACACATGCACAAAAGAAGATGAGAATCAGCTCACAAGAAACTCACAGAACACACTAAAACTCCTCAGTTAACTGAGTCCTGCTGTTTCCACTGAACAGGATATGATGTGCTCCAACCTTCAAGGCCTCCAGACAGTCTGAAGATATTTCTATAAAAGAAGGTGGTAGCACTAGTTTAGTATGAATAAATATACTGTCACAGTACATTACCAAATTATGATAAATGTAGTTTGCAGTGTGATGGTTCCTTACCTGAGGAGGTCCATGTCACTATCACTAATTGTTGTATGAATTCCAAGTGAATCATAGATTGTAATCTGTTTAGCAATAAAGTCAAAAACCTGCCAAGAAATGCATCTGTCATCCTTCCATTTTATAATGTAAGACAAAGTTTTAGCTCACCTGACAAAGTTTACATGCAAGTAACGTAGGCTGTTAGAACAAAACCACTTCTGCCAAAAATGTCACACAGGAATCCATGCAATTCTATTCAAGCCAACCAATATAAAGTGAACCTCTAAATAATGGTGCTTACCCAAAGAATGAAATGGTTCCCCCTCTCTGTAGAGTGAAGAGAGAAGTTTAAAAGTTATTGCAGTACCATGTTTTCTTGAGCCAGCTGGGCTACTTGATAGTTAACTGCCTGTAATACTATACATTTGGTAATACTTAATACTATAAATCTGACTTTGTATTAAGTCAAAGGACAGCATTTGCACTTTACAACACAGCAGCCATGTTAATTACAGTTCAAGTAATTTTAGATGTTAACTGCAAAACAAGATTAATCATTTACACTTAGGTCATTAGTCAACCATGGAATGACCAATAAAGGCTCTCCCAACAAGTCCAGTGGGCAAATACTTTGTTGACACTCACTCTCAGAAAAAAAGGTACAGTTCTGTCGCTGGGGCAGTACCCTAAGGTACAAAAGGGAAAAGGTACATTTTTGTACCTTACGTACCCCTAAACAGTACATATTAGTACCCCAAAGGTACATTTTTAGTACTTTTAAAGTACATATTGGTACCTTAAAGGTACATATTGGTACCTTTTCACTTTGTACCTTAGGGTACCGCCCCAACGACAGATCTGTACCTTTTTTTCTGACAGTGCTGGAAATCGGCAGGAGACACAAGCCAGGCCTTGATTTTCATCACAGCCTCCAGTGAATAAGTTCTTCAGCTTTTCCTTTAAACACACAAACAAACTGTTAACTTGTTTACTTTACAGTGTAATTTAAGGGAAAATGAAAAAGGCAAAAAAAAAAATTTGATCAAGTTACCTTGTCATTTTCATTTATAGCATATAACTGTGCCACTAATGAATACTTAGTGCTGTCAGGTGGGATGTTCAGTTTGCAGTTTCTTTTGACATCTGAGTTTCTTTTTTTCATAGCCTTTTTGACCGTCCATGGTGCCAAAGCTGAAAATGCACACACAAAACAATGAATCAATAATTAATTTATGTACAAGACCCTTGTACAAATGAGTAATGTTGATACCCTGTTTAAATGTGTATGAAATTATTGGTCAGTGTCACTATATCCAAACCTGATATCAGTCTTTCCGCTATTAGTGACTTGTCCAGATCTGATCATGCCTTTGCAATGTCTACCTCCAGGTCTTTGTCAGAAATCATATCTGGCCAGGCCTTTTAAAAGTTCCAACTGCAAATTAAATGTAAAAGTTACAAAGGCAGGACAAACACACAGAGTTTTACACAGAAGCAGAGAGTCAGAACTACCTACAAGTACAATTAATCTTATTATTAACTTCAACAGCGATGCAGAGATTTCCATTAAACATAAGTAGGTTATTAAATATTTAATCTTCGCCCACCAATCATTTGCACACATTTGTATATGCATGTGAGAAATCTTCATCTTAATCATCATTGTACAATTTCTAATTCCAAGATAACCAAAATAATCTTATGTGGGACATCGAAGGCCAGTTTCCAATTAGCATCTGCTGTTACTACAGCTGGGTGTTATCTGCACTGGTAGCAAGTGAATTCAAACCTAAATACTGTCAATGACGAGAAGTGATGGAACGCTCTCCTCAGTATCTGATGGTGATACCGGTTGTCACTGAAGAATGACAAAATGTCCCCCATGTGTCCACTGGTTGCCTTGTTCTGTAATTAACCAACATGCTATATAAATTAGTATTAAGTCATTTGTAAAGTTTTTTCAGTACAAAGATGTAAACAAGTACACTTTAAGTGAATATATAACTTACTCATATTCAGATAAGCATTTATTGATGTCTTACCGCCAAACCGGATAGCAGAAGCTCACTCGAAGGCAGTGTTAAGAAGACAAGATTGATAAAGTTGTGGAATCCAGAAGAATCTTCTTGGAAACTCACAATGTTTGCACACATTGGGCGCTCTTTTACAGAGCAACAGAGACACCTATAAATTGAAAGTAAACATAAAAAGCTGATTTATTTTTTCTGTACTCATTGAGGTGGGTACTACATTGGTGGTGGTTTGAGTAGAGATCCCTGATACCATTGTAAAGCACTTTGAGTGTATAGCATTAATGCTTTATACGTTATAGTACAGTTGTAATGAAGCACTACATACATAAATGTGTCATGCTTCATGCACTGTCATTAAAGATATCATGATGGATACATTCATGCAAAAGTATAGACTTGCTAATTTTTGTTCTGAAAGGTATTCTGTCATAACACTGATTTTTCGTGTGCTCATATTGTGTGTCTCGCACATGATGCTGTTTTCAACCATGTGAGTCTCCAAATTGTCAGTGTCCTCTACTTGAATATCTGAGGTGGACACTAAGATGGGGACTCCTGAAAAATCCACCACATTCCCATCATTCGATGTACACAATGGTGTGATCTTCCTGTTCTTTGATACTGACATTTCCACCGTCCTATTACTGCATCAAATTTCACTCTTCTTCTCCAAACTGATACTCTTTGTCTGTTTTATTTGTGAACACTGAAAAAAAATACCACTGTTCAGAGTATCCTTAAAAAAAACTGTAAAGACGCTATATGAAATCCAGTTGTTTGCAGCATTGTTGAGTTGTTCACATTTGCATCAATACATATCATGGGTGTGGTGTCATAGTTGTGTGCATCCCTGATATGTCTTTGTAAGCTTTGGGTGCACTCAGGACAGCTTTGCAGTGTGGACATGGAAAAAGTTTTTAAGGTCTTTAAATCTGGCTTTCAGTCAGTCTGATTTCCAGTTTTAAAACTTGGAACACTTATGGGATATACAGACTTCGTGATATGTTTATTAAAGGTTCTTTAATGTATTTTGAAGAATTTAAGAAAAAAATATATAAACAGCCCAGATTTAATTTTTTAGATTTCTTCAAATTAGGGATTATATTTTTAAAAGTACTACTCTTACTTTTATTATTTTTATTAACTAACATGAACAAAGATTGACAAATACAGTAATATATGTTGTTTGTTCATGTTAGTTAACAAATTAACATGTTAACAAAAGACACCTTATTGTAAAGTGTTACCAATATTTTTTTTATTAGTGAATTGATGTTCAACTTTATGGTCATAAAGCACTATAAATACCGTCAAGTCAAGTCACCTTTATTTATATACCACTTTTAACAACACAGAATTGTGACAAAGCGGTTGTACAGTATTAAATAGGAAATAGTGCATCAATAATGCAAAAGGGCAACAGTAAACATTCAATTTTCAGGTAAAGGCAGTTCATCATTGGATTCAATGATGTCATCATCTAGCTCAGTTCAGTTCAAATAGTATGTGATATCATTTGAAAAATAAGTGTCCCCAACTAAGCAAGCCAGAGGCGACAGCGGCAAGGAACCAAAACTCCATCGGTGACAGAATGGAGAAAAAAACCTTGGGAGAAACCAGGCTCAGTCGGGGGGCCAGTTCTCCTCTGGCCAGTTGCAGAGGACTCATCTGGTTCCCGTGGTCTTGTGCCGATGGCCATCTAGGGGATGAGGTCTTCACTGGGGATCCGTCTCTGGGTCTCATTCAGGGCTGTAGAGGTCGTCTCTAGGTGCTGATCCACTGTCTGAGCTGGGTACGGACTGGATCCGGGGGACTGCAGTGGCCATCTGATCTGAATACGGACTGGATCTGGTGGTTAAGGTGACCTTGGAATAAGAAAGAAACAGACTAATATTAGTGTAGATGCCATTCTTCTTACGATGCTCTGAGTACATCGGGTGTTATGGGAAGTGTTCCCGGTTCCGGTTGACCTAATTAATGCAGCCTAATAATCCTTTAACGGATTTGAATTGTAGAAATATGTTGATGTGTTACGTGTAAGCAAGGTTAAAGAGATGGGTCTTTAATCTAGATTTAAACTGACAGAGTGTGTCTGCGTCCCGAAAAGTGTTGGGTAGATTGCTCCAGAGTTTGGGCGTTAGACAAGAAAATGATCTGCCGCCCGCGGTTGATTTTGATATTCTAGGTATTATCAAATTGCCAGAGTTTTGAGAACGCAGCGAACGTGAGGGACTATAATGCGATAAGAGCTGGCTCAGGTACTGAGGAGCTAAACCATTTAGGGCTTTATAAGTAATTAGCAAGATTTTAAAATCTATACGATGTTTAATAGGGAGCCAGTGCAGTGTTGACAGAACCGGGCTAATATGGTCATACTTTCTGGTTCTAGTAAGAACTCTAGCTGCTGGATTTTAGACCAGCTGTAGTTTGTTTATTAAGCGAGCAGAACAACCACCCAGTAAAGCCTTACAATAATTTAACATTGAGGTCATAAACTCATGAATTAACCTTTCAGCATTTGACATTGAGAGCATAGATCATAATTTAGATATATTTTTGGGACAGAAAAATGCAGTTTTGCAAATGTTAGAGTTGTGGTTTTCGAAGGAAAGATTGCTATCAAATAGCACACCGAGGTTCCTAACTGATGACAAAGAATTGACAGAACAGCCATCAAGTATTAGAGAGTGTTTTAGGTTATTACACGTGGAGGTTTTAGGTCCAATAATTAACACCTCTGTTTTTTCAGAATTTAGCAGTAAGAAATTACTTGTCATCCAGTTTTTTTTATCTCAACTACACAATCCATTAGTTTTTCAAATTGGTATGTTTCACCAGGCTGTGATGAAATATAGAGCTGAGTATCATCAGCATAACAGTGAACACCATATTTCCTGATGATGTCTCCTAAGGGTAACATGTAAAGCGTAAAAAGTAATGGCCCTAGTACTGAGCCTTGCGGTACTCCATACTGCACTTGTGATCGATATGATGCCACTTCATTCACTGCCACGAATTGATAGCGGTCAGATAAGTACAATTTGAACCATGCCAATGCACTACCACCAATGCCAACATAATTTTCAAGTCTGTTCAAGAGAATGTTGTGGTCAACAGTATCGAACGCAGCACTAAGATCCAGTAGCACTAACAGAGAGATACAACCACGATCGGATGACAAGAGCAGATCATTTGTAACTCTAATAAGAGCAGTCTCAGTACTATGGTACGGTCTAAAACCTGACTGGAAATCCTCACAAATATCATTTTTTCTGTAGGAAGGAAGATAATTCTGAGGATGCAACCTTTTCTAATATTTTTGACAGAAAAGGGAGATTCGAGATTGGTCTGTAGTTAATTAGTTCCTTGGGGTCAAGTTGTGGTCACATACAGGAAGATATCTCTTTCATTTTTTCAAGCTGAATGCTCACTAAAAACAGACACAGTCATCACTTTTTTTTAGGCCATTTCAAGTTTTATTTTGACATGACACAAAGCAGTGGTATCTAAGCGGGTGAGTTTGTTGTTTACTTACTATATATTACTCAATTTTCTTCATTCAGTCGAAAACAAGAAGCGGGATTTATTGCACATCCAATCATAACCGATGGAGGCACTGCCTTCTCTCAAGTGACTTTCCCCCATTCATCTCAATTACCCCCCAGTAAAGTCAGGACACGCTATGGGCTCTCTGTTATAAGTCTATAGGCTGAAGGGGGGAAAGCCCCTGATGTAACTTTACCTGCAGGTGTCGCTGTTGGACAATTTTACTTTATAAAAACGAGTGGCTTTTATGTCATATTTCGTCATATTTGCATTGTTTTACTTTTGTAATATTTTTTGAGGAGACACTGCCGCCCTTGCCTTTTCAGAGGAATTATGATTAATGCTTACAAATAACAGTCCTATGGTATATATTTACTTTTTAAAATAAAAAATATTCCATGAAATTATGCAACTGGTCAGTTAAGAAAGTCCCTGGCTGCTGAAGATGCCGCCAGAAGTGACAAAAACATACTAAATAAATAAATAAATATATAGGACATACGGAAATTAATCTTACGTTTTAATGCATTTTCTTTGTAAAAAAAAAATTTTTTCCAGCTCTAAAAACAAAAATTATGGAGGTTTTATTTTAGATATCTCATGTACACGACGTCATCGCGCTACAGTCTCCAGCACAAGCTTGAATGTGCGTGAATCGAATTTGAGTTGCTATAGCAACAGATATAAAAGCTAAAACCCCCTCGATTTCTGATTGTTGGGTTGTTTGAAGGCGAGACTTTGGCGACAGACTTTGTGCAGAGAAAGTGATTTTTGAAGGAGTTCGGAGCATTTCTGTGGAGTTCGGAGGAGTTGACTTTTTGGAGGAGCTAACATTATTTCTGAGGAGAGTTTAATTTAATTTATTTGTTTTTATTCGGTTGAAAGTGTTTCTGTTACTTGTTTTTTTTTCCTTTGCTTTTTTTCTTTTCTTTTGTTTTCATCTTCTGTTTTCTTTTTTCCCTCTTTCATTGTGAAGGAGATTCTTCAGGATATCGATGGCTCACATGGGAGAAAGACGAGGTAAGTGTTTTATTTTTTCATGTTTTTATTGGTATGTTTATGTTATGATGTTATATATTGTTGGACTACCCTAACATTAATGAATGTGTGCAGTTTAACAAAATTATCTCGAATATTCCCAGCTAAATGTCACCAAACCTTACAGTTGCGCAACTATTTTAACAAAAATGTCAACCGCTTAAACAACAAACATCAACAACCCTGTGAGATACGGTGTTATAATAATGATGTTACCAAACAAGCACAATGTCAAATTGTGTGAAATAGATTGTAAACTGCTGCTGCTCTTTCAGCCTTGGGCCGCTCCAGATCCGCTGCTGCTTTCACCCAGATGGCTGCTGGTCAGGAGGTTGGAGGACAGTGTGGTGACTACATCCAGAAAGCACTGTCAAACCCAGCCCAGCCATGGAGTCCAGAGCTGCCTGGCTATATCGCTCCTCTGCCTTCTGAGTCGACTCAAAGGAAGAGGAAGTGGCAGAGCTTGGAGGATGAAGATCCCTCCACCTCATACGAGAGACCTGCTAAACGCTCTCGTGAAGGTCAGACTTATTCTCAAGACATTGCTGAATTATTACATGATTTGTCATTGAAAGTGCTCATTGACTGATTGATGTAAACATTTTATACGTTTTCACCTGTTTACTCTTGAAGACGTTTCTTATGATCATATGTTGCAGATGCATATGTAAAGGGCCCAATGCTGGGTCAAGGTGGATTCGGCTCTGTGTTTGCTGGGACCCGCAGCTCTGATGGATTGCCAGTAAGACATTTCCTCCCCTTATTCATGACACTTGTGGCATAAACCATATTTCACACGTACAGAGCATGAGGTTATTGTCATAATTAGTAGGTGTAATTTACTGTGGTTCATCTGTCCGCAGGTCGCCATCAAGTACGTCACTAAAGACGAGGAGCACGAGGATGTGGAAGTTGTAAGTTGAGTCTTATTGGTTTACATCCATATTCAGTCCTCTAGCGATGATGAAAGGATCTCATGTCTCCTCTGCCGCTGCAGGAAGGTCAGGGTCTGCTGCCGCTGGAGGTCGCGTTGATGACCCGGGTCAATTCGGCTCCTGCCTGTCCTAATGTCCTGAAACTGCTGGGGTGGTTTGAACATCCTGGCCGCTACATCATGATCCTGGAACGTCCAGATCCTTGCCAGGATCTCCACAGTTTCTGTGAGGAGAACGGCTGTCTGGATGAGAGCCAGGCCAAGAAGGTGCTCATGCAGCTCATCAACGCTCTCAAACACTGCGAGAGCCGCGGCGTCTTCCACCGGGACGTCAAGCCACAGAACCTGCTCATTTGCACCGATACCAATGAAATCAAGCTGCTGGACTTTGGCTGCGGACACCTCCTGAAGGACTCAGAGTACAAAGAGTTTGCAGGTTGGTTAGGACAAAATCTCACTATGATATTCTGTGGAATTTGATGAATTTTGAATGTGGCTATTGAGCTGATCTCTTCCTCTTGTTGGGTCTCTCAGGCACTCTTTCATTCGCCCCTCCGGAGTGGTTTCGTTCCCACAGCTATCGTGCGGGACCAGCTACTGCTTGGTCGCTGGGTGTGACGCTCTACAAGCTCCTGTGTGGTTCTCTACCTTTCAGAAGCGCACGGAGGGTTCGCAGACTGCGCTTCCCTAGTCACCTGTCTGCAGGCAAGAGATGGCAAACATTCAGCTGTTCACAGACAGAAATCATAGCCAGAATCACAAGTAGCTGATGTTGTGTTAATGAAGTACTGTGTTGTGTGTCACAGATTGCCGTCAGTTGATTAGATGGTGTCTTAAAGCAGCAGCGGACGACCGTCCCAGCTTACAGGACATTGAGCAGCATCCCTGGTTACAGTCAACAGGTGGCCAATCACATCACACTCATCTCAATGACGTCTTGTTCATTGGACAGTTGGATTGTACTGTTAGGATAAATGTAGGTAACTGGTTGTAATTCTGTACAAACCAGAGTCCTGATGCTACAGAGATCCAGTCCAGACTGAGCCTAAACCAGCATGTAGCTGTTTTCATCAGGAAAGGAAGAAGACAAAATAAAAACTTAAAAACATTAGGCATTATTTAATTAGGATTATAATTTATATTTTACTAAATGCTATATAAAAATATTTGTTGCTTGAAATAAAATAAACTATATACAAACTGTATATAACTGTATATAAAAATCAAAATGTTAATAAAAACTATAAAAGCATCTCATTGTCACAGCTTCTTAAAAATAAAGATGAAAGTAGAGGATCTAAATGAAGCAGCTAGACTTTATTTACACAAAAACCATTAGACGTGAACAGAATCATCTACGCTAAACATGATGACAAATATCTGAAATGAACATAGAGCTTAAATGAACCTTTTCAATGAACATTTCCGGGTTTCTTAGAGGAAGTCGTCATAGTTGGGTAAAATCCGAGAGCAGTGATTGGGAGAGTACCACAAATATATTTTTTGCATTCCCATTAGCTCAAATAATAATAATAATAATAATAATAAATTTTATTTGTAATGCGCCTTTCTTACACTCAAGGTGCTACAAAAATAATACAAAAATAGCAAAAGAAAAACTACACTATGTTTTCACGACTTTCAATCAAAGGAAAAAATATAGAGAGAGACTGATATCGGCAGTCAGAAGAGAGAACAATGTCAAATTTACCATCCCTCCCATAGATGTGGCATTAGAAACACCCTCGCATAGTTATAACTAGTTATTTTGTAATTTGATGAAAAGGTGGTATAATACAAAGTATTTTAAAAATAAAAATATAAAAAAGTTTAAAGGATTTATGATGATGATGACTGTTAAAACATGAAACAAACTGAAACAAACCAATGAACTAAATGAACGTCAGGTGCAAACACTACTTAGCCCATAAGTAACCATAGTGACTAATGAACACAGACAAAGGAAACTGATCTAAAAACAGTGAAAACCAACTCAAAGTCAAACTCAAGTAAACACAAACACAAGACATAACCCTGACACTCACTGATACTAAAGCACTGATTTAAATAAGAACAGAAAATGCATCGGCCTGAAAATGACAGAGAATTAAAGAATAAAATGGTCCAAGTGGTGCAATAGGATTTGGTTTTAAGCTACTGTACAATGTCTGTCAGCCTTCAGTTTTAGAAAAGATTGAGGCTCACTGGTCAAATAAGGCCAGTAGGTGGCGATATGCACATAGAATGGAAACTGACAATAAAATTTAACATTAAAAATACAAATTGCACAAAATAAATAAATAAAAATGAAATAGAAATAGTTTTTTTGTATTTTCTAAGTAATTTACCTGTAATATTTCATATAGTGACTTCATGAGTCCATAAAAATAAAATGGTAAAGTAAAAATTCTTCTGTCTATACATTTTGTAGTGCATCACACTGTTTATCAGCCCATTGTGTCATATTTAATGCACTCATATAAATTTATAACTGATTTGAATTGAGCTGATGATACAGTAGACCTGACCTGTTCTGAATAATCTGAATAATCCCACATGTCAAGTTCATGGGTCTATAAAATTAAAATAGTACAGTTAAAATTCTTCAGATTTTGTGTTTTATTTTAGTTCAATACACCATGTATATCAGCCTTCTTTGTCATATTTATAACACTCTTCAGAAAAGCTGTGAATCTGTCATGAGCCGGGTTTGATTCTTCCTCTTGTTTCATTCTCCCCTTGTTAATGCTATTTAGACTCAGCTGTCCACTATTGAGATCGACGCTCACGACCAGACCTGCTGTTGCTGCACTCAAAGGATACGCAGCTCTGCACCCACCAGATTCGGCCAAAGTGGCAGACTGCCTAAGTTACCTTTTTCTTAATATTTGATCTGCTTTGACCTGCCTTTGCTCTTGAGTCCTCCTTAATCTCGTGACAGAATAATCTGCCCAATGATGGATGCAGTGAAGGAGACGCCGATCCACTCAGCAGTTGAATTACAGGGAGCTATGCTGGGCAGACATGAGGAGGAATTATTTGCTACCTGACATGCTGTGGAGAACCTGACAGCTCAGGTCACTGATCTGACCAAGCGGTTACGTCTCCTGCAGAGCCAATCCCCTTCTCTTGAGCCTCGAACCACCTCTGAGCCAAGAATCAACAATCCTCCTTGCTACTCGGGTGAGCCCACTGAATGTCGAGCCTTCTTAAGTCAGTGTGAGGTTGTATTCTCTTTGCCTAGACAGGCAATTTGAGCTTGGTCATCGCACTCAGGGCTATACTGACGAACCACGAACTTCTGCTGTACCACTGCTGTCATCACCTCCGAGTCATCTTTGGGTCCTGAGCCTTTGCAGCTGAGAGGTATCCGTATTTCTTCTGCAGAATGCCAACTCCGCATTCAGAATAGACTCTTGTTTGTACTGTGGTGTCACTGGTCACTTTGCTCCTGTCTGCCCTGTAAAAGCCAGTGCTCATCAGTAGATCGGTGGAGTACTTGCCGCTCTTCTGCGCTGGGGGAATTCCTCCTTCTCTTGCACCACCCTCATCGACTCAGAGCAGCGGAGAACTTTATTGATGAGAAGTGTTTTCTAGAGCGTGGCATTTCCTTACGAGAGCTGGAAGACCCTCCCACCGTCTATGCCCTGGATGGCCATATTCTTCTGAGGGTCCTCTGAGCCAACATTGCTGGTGAGTCTCACCATCTCGGGCACTCACCAAGAGACAGTCATCTTTTTTTTTCTTCAGTACTATTCTTCTTTTGCTCCTGTAGTTTTGGGTCATCCGTGGCTAGTGCAGCATAACCCTCAGATGAACTGGGCAGATGGGACTGGTATGTCATGGAATCTGTTGTGTTAACTGTCTAGTTTCTGCTGTTCCTGCTGTATCTTCTGCTTCTGTGTTTCAGGAGGACCCCGGTGATTTGTCTGGAGTGCCAGAGGAGTACCACAATCTGTGGGTGGTGTTTATGTCACAGCAGACCATAGAGGACCTGAAAAGAAGAGGATCTTGATGGCTTTCTGGGACCAGTAGAATCCAGAAAACAAACTGACTAACTCACAGTGAGTTTGTGGAGGCATAATGTACAAATCTTTGACAGACACGTTTATTTATATTGTGCAGCGTTACACAAAAAAAGGTACAAGAGATATGACATATAGCAGGAATAGGCAACGTTGGTCCTGGAGTGCCGCTGTCCTGCAAAGTTTAGTTCCAACCCTAATCAAACACACCTGAACAAGCTAATCACTGTCTTCAAGATCTCTAAGGCTACAGCCAGGTCAGTTTTTTTTCTCTGCAGAAACTCTAAACTCTGCAGGACATCAGCACTCCAGGACCCATGTTGCCTATCCCTGGCATATAGTATCACTGCCAATTTTGTCATCATATTTATGTCATTTAACTTGAACCTCTACACCTCTGAAACGTCAGTTTCACCTCTGCTCTGTGTGAGTGTGTGTGTGTGTGTACACTTGTGTGTTTCAGATGCGAGGTTCACTGGAGGATTTGCTTGTTGTTCTCTTGATGTAGGATGCTGACGTTTGTGATTGCACAACCAGTCCACTAACTTCAGAACTTTTGCCCAGAAGTATCAACAACGAAATGAAAACTAATGTATGATTGTATGAGTTTTGAGGCACAACTATATCAGCAGGAGAAAACTCAAACTGAATTTGAACTTGGCTTGAAATGCATCAAAATAAGGAAACTCAATATAAAGAACATCTTGATGACTGCATTGACATCAGCTTTGAAGAAGCTTCTACCAGCAAGTCATAAATGAAGAATAAATGGAGTACTTTCAGTTTCAAAGCACAGAAAGATCAAGTAGCACAGAGACAAAAGAAGCAAAATTAGAGTCGCAGTGGATCATGTTTGTGAGACGGTGCTAAAGTGGCTCACAAATGTTTAAGCCTTCCTGTTTGTTGCTGTCACGTGTTTTGGGTTGGAGCTCCCTCAAGTTAATTCTTTATCGTCTATTTTTTAATCTTCGTTTCTATGATGTGTGAATATATCCCCTATCGTTCTCTACAACAAAAACAATCGAAGCACCTTATCACTACCCTTACGAAAAAGAAGTTTATTCAAGTGTGTTATTAGTATACTTCTTTTAAACTAAAAATAGGAAAGTATACTTTTAGTCTACTTTTTATAGACTTCTCAGAAATGGGCTTCATGTACTTCTCAGAAATATACTTAAAATGAGTATATTTAAGGTATACTTGACTTATACTTAGAAAAAGGCTAAATATATTTTAAATATACTTGTGCTCCTAGAATCCGTGTTTTCATTGTTATATGGTAGGGGGCGCTATTACAGATCTTCTGTACAGAATTTCCAAAAAACATAAGTGCAGAAGAAACCTAAACAACATGCTTCCACATGTAATCTAACACGATCATCAAACATAAAATGGCATCAAAACTGTGTAACATTATGGAATAAAATGTCGACCAATTTAGAGGTAATAATGACTGTAAAGCTTTGGTTTACTCCATCTACGTTTTGATTATCATTCTGAATTCAGTCTTTTTTCAGCTTTTTGTTCAAAATCTTGTTTATTTCTTTGTTTTTTATTTATGAAACTTACCCACATTCAAGTGTTTAAAAAAGAGTGCATGAAGCTAGAATAAAATGTTTTTGTTTACAAGCAGATACCCTGTACAAAAACACAATATATACAAAATAATAGTGGGGACTGTCAGGCATTCACCACAGCCACGGTCCCATCTTGGAGTCGATTTCATCACAGACCTGCCTGAATCTGAAGGTAACACCTGTGTCCTTGTCATTGTTGACAGATTCTCCAAAGCCTGTAAACTGGTTCCTCTGAGAGGCCTACCCACGGCCTTGGAAATGGCTTAACATCTGTTCCACCTGGTCTTCAGACATTTTGGTCTCCCGGAGGAGATAGTATCGGACCGGGGTCCTCAATTCACCTCTCACATATGGAAAGCTTTCTTTAAGCTGCTTGGTGTCACAGTTAACCTTTCTTCCGGTTACCACTCTCTCCGCCAAGATACCACCGGCTTAACACCATTCCAGTGCGTACTCGGATACCAGCCTCCGCTGTTCCCCTGGACGGAGGAACCCTCTAATGTTCCAGCTGTAGACCACTGGTTTCGAGAGAGCGAGAGAGTGTGGGACTCGGCTCATCACCACCTACAGCGGGCAGTATGTCGACATAAGAGCTTTGCTGATGCCAGGAGGAGAGCTGCACCCAACTACCAGCCAGGGGATCCTGTCTGGCTCTCCAGCCGTGACCTGCAACTACGTCTGCCCTGCCGTAAGCTGAGTCCTCGCTATATTGGTCCGTTTCGCATCCCGAGTCAGATCAACGATGTGACATTCCAGCTTCAGCTCCCACCCAGGTATTGCATTCATCCCACCTTTCACGTCTCACTATTAAAGCCCTTCTCTCCCTCTGCCACAGAAGCCCCCGGAGCTGAAGCTGAGCCCCCTCCTCCGGAAGTGTTGGACCAACCCTCAGTCTTTACTGTACACGAGATCCTGGACTCGCGATGTCGAGGGGGTCGCCTGGAGTATCTCGTGGACTGGGAGGGGTACGGCACGGAGGAGAGATCTTGGGTGAATAGAGAGATGTCCTGGATCCATTACTCTTGCTGGAATTCCGCCGCAGCCACCCAAACCGGCCGGCCCCTCGGGGTCGCGGCCGTCCTCGACGTCGTGTTAGGGCGTCGGGAGCCACCCCTGGAGGAGGGGGTAATGTCAGGCATTCACCACAGCCACCTCCATCAGCCACGTCACCTACAGCACCGCCCACTCGTTCTGCCTCACCGGAGTTCTGATTAGTCACACCTGAATCTCATTACCACGCCCTATAAATAGACCCTCCCTTCATTCAGTCCTTGTCTGGTCTACCGTTCACTTCCCCTACGCCGGCTCCAGACCACATGCTTCTCAGATTCTCCGGTGTGTTCTACGACTTCTCTGCTCTTCTCCACGGACTGCTCATAAAACTACCCTACAAGGACTGTCAGATAAGCGACCTGATCACCATTACTTCCTGCATTCTGTTTACTCCTAAATCTGTTAACAAACATTCAAGTTACTCTGCTTACTCCTGTTTCTGGTCTCATCCCTTTGCAAACGTGACAGGGACACTATTACTTTGTAATAATTTGTAAAATTAATAATAGGGACACAGTAGTAAACTTGAAGTATGATGTAAAGTTCACTTAAAGAAAACTTACGAGTATACTTGCAGTTTAAAACTACCAAACTAGTAGTTTACTGAGACTACACATATTTGATTAGTAAACTATCAGTATACCTATAAGTTCACTTTTATTGTAGTTGCAGTACAAGCTAAAAACTTTGATGTACTCAAACTTTTCTACTGTTATACTTAAACTGTACTTACAAGTACACTTTTATATACTAGAAAGTGGGCCAATTTAGTCCCAATGAGTATTGAAATAGTACACTTATGAGAATACTTCTAGTACGCTAATATTTGTATACTTACTATATAAAGTATACTTAAAAATATACTTGAACTTTACTTAAGTATACTTAATAAAATAAACTTGAAGTATACTACTTTTTGGTAAGGGTAGTATTATTTTGATTCTACTGAGTTCGAAACTAGCTTATAGCCCTTTACCATCTAGCCCATTTTACTCATTGTTACTTGCTATAATGGCTGATTTGTGTCTAGCTTTGAGTGCAGGTGAGGACACGTTCGAGTTGCACTCGCTGCGAGAGCGGTGAGCCGTGCTGGAAACATCCCAGACTGCCGCTCACAAGTCAGAGGTAAGTTTGCAGTGTGATATTAACACTCCCACCACCTCTACTCTGTGTGTTTCTCTGCACAGGCCCGTGCAGCAGAAGATGCGAGCCAGGCCCCAGGCGAGGACCTCTCCCCCTCCGCCACCTCCAATCTTTAGTCTTCTTAATAATTGTCTTTTCTGGGAACATCCTAGGCTCTTTGGTGCTGATGGCATCTCCAGGACGCTACGCTCCATATGACTAGTAAGCCAATTCTCAAATAACTGCTATGATGGCTTTTGTTCCACTCACTAAATAATAGAAGTACTTGTGTTGTCCAGTCTTATAAAGACTGTGTCTGTACCTAGAATAGTGAGGTCAAAATATAAATTTAATGCAGGATCTAGAAAAAATCTGATCATGATTAAAATGGAAAAATACTAAACAAATGCACAAAAACAATTTTTAAAGCTTGGGCTAATAAACATTAGATCACTCGCACCCAAAGCAGTTATTGTAAATGAAATGATCACAGATAAGATAAGCTCGTTCATGCATTCATGAGCTCTAGACTGGACTATTGTAATGCACTACTAGGTGGTTGTCCTGCATCTTCAGTAAACAAGCTAGTCCAAAATGCAGCTGCCAGAGTCCTTACCAGGTCTAGAAAATATGAATATATGATCATATTACCCCAATTTTACAGTTTCTGCACTGACCACCTATTAAGTTCTGTATCGGTTACAAAATATTACTACTTACTTATAAGGCCCTTAATGGTTTAGCTCCTGCATACCTAAATAGTCTTCTATCACACTACAATCATCACGCTCTCTAAGGTCACTAAACTCTAGTGGACTCTTGGTAGTACCTAGGTTAGCAAAGTCCACTAAAGGAGGCAGAGCTTTTTCTCATGTGGCTCCCAAACTCTGGAATAGCCTTCCTCATAACATTTGGGGTTCAGACACACTCTCTCTGTTTAAATCTAGATTAAAGACACATCTCTTTAGCCAAGCATTGACATAATGCATCTCATAACCCTGTACTTCATTGATATCTGATCAAATGCAGATCATCATTCTTTTGTTTGATTGGAGCAGCAGCTATGCTCATTTTTCTGTATTTGCTTTTCTGTTTCTGAAATTACTCAACCTTCAGTCTGGATCCAACCCTTACAAAGATCTGAGATGACCAAACACCCGAGAAAAGACGATGCCAACCCCTCAGAGGACCTCAGAAGATGCCAACCCTGAAACAACATACAAAACTACCACATTTTGCTATAAGTTGTATCATGAAAAGCGCTATACAGATAAACTTGAATTGAATATAATTGAAAAAGAAAAGGTGCTTGCATTGATAGAAGACACTTGCATTGCAAGCGAAATATGCTCAGCACATCTTCTGTCAACACTGTGTATAGTAGTGTGTGCACCATTAGTGATGAGTACCATTTAGTTATGTAAGTTTATGGATTTGCACTTACTTTTTTGCATTTTAAGGACAAACTCTAAAAAAGGTTCAGTGGGAAAAATAAATAAATAAATAAACCAAGTGTACTCTGTAAACTCAAAAGTATTAAGTGTGACATCAAAAAATGCAGCATTTGTTGAGTAACTGTCATGGTATCACAGAGTATTTTAATGATGTAAAATGAACTCAAGTGCAAATATACTGAAATATGTAAACATCAAGCATCAACAAAATACAGGTGAGCATCAGATACAAAGTTAAAGTAAAACAGTTAACTTCAGTATAACCATCTTGCCTTTGCAGGTGACAAACAATGAAGACGGAAACAACCAAGGAGGATCAGGAAGTAGCCAATGCAATATGGGGATTTCCTTAAATATTAAAATGCATTTCTATAGCTCTGAATGATTTTAAATTTTAATTTTGTCAGTCCCTGAAATGGATCGAACTGACGTTACCTGAGCGATTGCAGAAAATAGGCTACATTACAGCTCATTCAATTTCATTACTAAATAAATCCAGTTTTTTAAATGAATCGAGTGAGTCAATAATTCAGCTCATAAAGCCAGTCACTTGCTTCCTTTCAGAATGAATCAGTCATTTGAAAAAATCGATTGAATTAATGACTCAATTAAGACAGTGATTTGCCACCACCTAGTGGCGCTTTTTGTTTTATATTTATTATGGTTTCTTTTTTTTAAAACCATTTCATATTTCAGCATTCATTTTTATTTTTGTATGTTGAATAAAATATTTGACTCTTAAGGTATTTTTTTGTCATGTCTATTGAGTGTTTTTTATAATTTAACACAATACTAAATCCTTACTAATAACGTTATCCTTAACAAATTGTGTTCATTAATAAACCTCATTAATTTGACATGAATTCACTTTATTAATCAGCACATAATGTTAATAATTAGAAAACAAATTATCGCTTAATAGTACTATTGAAAAGATTTTTTTAAAAAAATACACAGTACACTGAACCCCATTTAAAAATATTTGAATTTTTAAAATATTATTTATATGTCAGGACAAAAGCTACACAAAAAGAGAAAAATCTAAATTATGAAGTTTTTGTTTGTTTTTTAGTACATCTGCACAAATGTAAAATTTTTTGCATGGAGAAATTATATATATACTTAATTGCAGTGTTTTTCGTTAAGACATATACCTGTTAGTTAATGTAGATTCAAAAACATACAAATCCCACTATGATATTTAAAAAAAAAAAAAACATACGGAAAATAATCTTACGTTTTAATTCATTTTCTCAGTAAAAAAAAAAAAAAAAGAAAAAAAAAACAACAACATTTTTTTCCAGCTCTAGAAACAAAAATTATGGAGGTTTTATTTTACAGATATCTCACGTACACGACGTCATCGCGCTACAGTCGCAAGGCAAGCTTGAATGTGCGTGAATCGAATTTGAGTTGCCATAGCAACAGATATAAAAGCTAAAACCCCCTCGATTTCTGATTGTTGGGTTGTTTGAAGGCGAGACTTTGCATACAAACTTTTATCTGCGGAGAAACTGATTCTTGAAAGATTTCGGAGCATTTCTGTGGGGTTCGGAGGATATTTTCTTTGACGACTTTCTGAAGAAGCTTACATTATTTCTGAGGAGAGTTTTATTTCATTTATTTGTTTTTATTTGGTTGGAAGTGTTTCTGTTACTTGTCTTTTTTCTTTGCTTTCTTTTATTTTGTTTTCATCTTTTGTTTTCTTTTTTCCTCTCTGATTGTGTAGGAGAGATTCTTCAGAATATTTTCGATGGCTCACATGGGCGAAAGACGAGGTGAGTGTTTTAATTTAAAATGTTTTTAATGGTATGTTATGGTATGATGTTGTATATTGTTGGACCCTAACATTAATAAATGTGTGCAGTTTAACAAATTTATCTTGAATATTCCCAGTTAAATGAGCACAAATTGTATTGATTGGATATGAAATTTCATTTTAAAAAAAAGTGTAAAATGCGTTTACATACAGTAAGTCACCATTTCAGATGTGATTTATTTTCTAATAATTCAACTGCATCTCTAATAATAGTGAAGCTGAAAGTTTATCTGCTTCAAAAAGAGAATTAACGTTACCACCTCACTACTGAGAAATATCATCAAACTTTACAGTTTAGCAACTATTTTAACGAAAATGTTGATCGCTGAGCCACACTGACAACATGTATGTTTCTGTGTGTGTGTACAGTTTGTGTGTACGAGAAAGAGCGGGAGAAAGAAAGCCTGCTTTAGATAATAAAAGGGTGATTTAGTGCCAAAAACATGGAAATTGTTTGTCATTTTGAGTCTTATTTGTAATATATGTTTGCTTGGTCAGAGTTTTTGTGAGTTTTGGTTCAGTTGCTGCTGTAAGAAAATAACTGAAATAATTTGGTGATATGATATGAAACTGTAATGCAGCTGACAGACCTGAACTACTTCATAACTGTGTGTTTACTTCAACATAATTGCACACCACAGAGTGTTCATCAACCAGAATCAAGCATTTAACAGCCCTGTGATATACGGTGTTATAATAATGATGTTAACAACAAGCACAATGTCAAATTATGTGAAACAGATTGTAAACTGCTGCTGCTCTTTCAGCCTTGGGCCGCTCCAGATCCGCTGCTGCTTTCACCCAGATGGCTGCTGGTCAGGAGGTTGGAGGACAGTGTGGTGACTACATCCAGAAAGCACTGTCAAACCCAACCCAGCCATGGAGTCTAGAGACAACTCAAGGGAAGAGGAAGCGGCAGAGCTTGCAGGATGAAGATCCCTCCACCTCATACGAGAGACCGGCAAAACGCTCTCGTGAAGGTCAGACTTATTCTCAAGACATTGCTGAATTATTACATGATTTGCCACTGAAAGTGCTCATTCACTGATTGATGTAAACATTTTACAAGTTTTCACCTGTTTTCTCTTGAAGACGTTTCTTATGATCATATGTTGCAGATGCATATGTAAAGGGCCCAATGCTGGGTCAAGGTGGATTCGGCTCTGTGTTTGCTGGGACCCGCAGCTCTGATGGATTGCCAGTAAGACATTTTCTTCCCTTATTCATGACACTTGTGGCATAAACCGTATTTAATCTGTACAGAGCATGAGGTTATTGTCATAATTAGCAGGTGTAATTTACTGTGGTTCATTTGTCTGCAGGTCGCCATCAAGTACGTCACTAAAGACGAGGAGCACGAGGATGTGGAAGTTGTACGTTGATTCTTATTGGTTTATTACACACACATACATCCACATTCAGTCCTCTAGCGATGATGAAAGGATCTCATGTCTCCTCTGCCGCTGCAGGAAGGTCAGGGTCTGCTGCCGCTGGAGGTCGCGTTGATGACCCGGGTCAATTCGGCTCCTGCCTGTCCCAATGTCCTGAAGCTGCTGGAGTGGTTTGAACATCCTGGCCGCTACGTCATGATCCTGGAACGCCCGGATCCTTGCCAGGATCTCCACAGTTTCTGTGAGGAGAACGGCTGTCTGGATGAGAGCCGGGCCAAGAAGGTGCTCATGCAGCTCATCAACGCTCTCAAACACTGCGAGAGCCGCGGCGTCTTCCACCGGGACGTCAAGCCACAGAATCTGCTCATTTGCACCGATACCAACGAGCTCAAGCTGCTAGACTTTGGCTGCGGACACCTCCTGAAGGACTCAGAGTACAAAGAGTTTGCAGGTTGGTTAGGACAAAATATCACTATGATATTCTGTGGAATTTGATGAATTTTGAATGTGGCTATTGAGCTGATCTCTTCCTCTTGTTGGGTCTCTCAGGCACTCTTTCATTCGCCCCTCCGGAGTGGTTTCGTTCCCACAGCTATCGTGCAGGACCAGCTACTGCTTGGTCGCTGGGTGTGACGCTCTACAAGCTCCTGTGCGGTTCTCTACCTTTCAGAAGCGCACGGAGGGTTCGCAGGCTGCGCTTCCCTAGTCACCTGTCTGCAGGCAAGAGATGGCAAACATTCAGCTGTTCACAGACAGAAATCATCGCCAGAGCGACAAGTAGCTGATGTTGTGTTAATGAAGTACTGTGTTGTGTGTCACAGATTGCCGTCAGTTGATTAGATGGTGTCTTAAAGCAGCAGCTGACAACCGTCCCAGCTTACAGGACATTGAGCAGCATCCCTGGTTACAGTCAACAGGTGGCCAATCACATCACACTCATCTCAATGACGTCTTGTTCATTGGACAGTTGGATTGTACTGTTAGGATAAATGTAGGTAACTGGTTGTAATTCTGTACAAACCAGAGTCCTGATGCTACAGAGATCCAGTCCAGACTGAGCCTAAACCAGCATGTAGCTGTTTTCATCAGGAAAGGAAAAGGAAGACAAAAAACATCAAAACATTAGGCATTATTTAACCAGGGTTATAATTTATGTTTTACTAAATGCTATATAAAAATATTTGTTACATGAAATAAAATAAACTGTATATAAAAACTGTATATAACTGTATATAAAAATCAAAATGTTAATAAACACTATAAAAGCATTAGACAAATATCTGAAATGAACATAGAGCTCAAATGAACCTATCTCACATTTCCGGGTTTCTCATAGAGGAAGTCGTCATAGTTGGGTAAAATCCGAGAGCAGTGATTGGGAGAGTACCACAAATATATTTTTTGCATTCCCATTTGCTCAAATAGCAAAAGAAAAACTACACGATAGCGTTTTCACGACTTTCAATCAAAGGAAAAAAACTGAGAGAGACTGATATCAGCCGTCAGAAGAGAGAACAATGTCAAATTTACAGTCCCTCCCATAGACGCGGCATTAGAAACACCCTCGCGTAGCGTTAACTAGTTATTTTGTAACTTGATGAAAAGGTGGTATAATACAAAGTATAGTGTTATAAATGCACTTACATAGTTTTAAAAATCAAAATATAAAAAAGTTTAAAGGTTTATGATGATGATGACCGTTAAAAGGCGTCATCACAGGCTTGTGAAAAGGGTCCATACACTGAAACAAACCAATTAACTAAATGAACGTCAGGTGCAAACACTAATTAGCCCTTAAGTAACCATAGTGACTCATGAAGACAGACAAAGGAAACTAATCTAAAAACAGTGAAAACCAACTCAAAGTCAAACTCAAGTAAACACAAACAAGACAACCCTGATACTAAAGCACTGATTTAAATAAGAACAGAAAATGCATCGGCCTGAAAATGACAGAGAATAAAAAATAAAGAATAAAATGGTCCAGGTGGTGCAATAGGATTTGGTTTTAAGATACTGTACAACAGGCGTGCTCAACCCTGGTCCTGGAGATCGACTTTCTTGCAGAGTTCAGCTCCAACCCTGACCAAACACACCTGAACCAGCTAATTATGATCTGAAGGAGCACTTGATAATTACAGACAGGTGTGTTTGATTAGGGTTGGAACTAAACTCTGCAGGAAGGTCGATCTCCAGGAACATGGTTGGGCACCCCTGCTGTACAATGTCTGTCAGCCCTTCAGTGTCAGAAAAGATTGAGGCTCACTGGTCAAATAAGGCCAGTAGGTGGCGATATGCACATAGAATGGAAACTGACAACAGACTTTAAAATTAAAAATACAAATTGCACAAAATAAATAAATACAAATAAAATAGAAATAGCTCAGAAATGTTCTAACAAAATGCAATGATGCAGTTTTTTTTTGTTTTTTACCTATAACATTTCATATAGTGACTTCACGAGTCCATAAAAATAAAATGGTAAAGTAAAAATTCTTCTGTCTATACATTTTGTAGTGCATCACACTGTTTATCAGCCCATTGTGTCATATTTAATGCACTCATGTAAATTTATAACTGATTTGAATTGAGCTGATGATACAGTAGACTTGACCTGTTCTGAATAATCTGAATAATCCCACATGTCAAGTTCATTGGTCTATAAAATTAAAATAGTACAGTTAAAATTCTTCAGATTTTGTGTTTTATTTTAGTTCAATACACCATGTATATCAGCCTTCTTTGTCATATTTATAACACTCTTCAGAAAAGCTGTGAATCTGTCATGAGCCGGGTTTGATTCTTCCTCTTGTTTCATTCTCCCCTTGTTAATGCTATTTAGACTCAGCTGTCCACTATTGAGATCGACGCTCACGACCAGACCTGCTGTTGCTGCACTCAAAGGATACGCAGCTCTGCACCCACCAGATTCGGCCAAAGTGGCAGACTGCCTAAGTTACCTTTTTCTTAATAATTGATCTGCTTTGACCTGCCTTCGCTCTTGAGTCCTCCTTAATCTCGTGACAGAATAATCTGCCCAATGATGGATGCAGTGAAGGAGACGCCGATCCACTCAGCAGTTGAATTACAGGGAGCTATGCTGGGCAGACATGAGGAGGAATTATTTGCTACCTGACATGCTGTGGAGAACCTGACAGCTCAGGTCACTGATCTGACCAAGCGGTTACGTCTCCTGCAGAGCCAATCCCCTTCTCTTGAGCCTCGAACCACCTCTGAGCCAAGAATCAACAATGCTACTCGGGTGAGCCCACTGAATGTCGAGCCTTCTTAAGTCAGTGTGAGGTTGTATTCTCTCTGCCTAGACAAGCAATTTGAGCTTGGTCATCGTGCTTAGGGCTGTATTGACAAACCACAAACCTCTGCTGAACCACTGCTGTCATCACCTCCGAGTCATCTTTGGGTCCTGAGCCTTTGCAGCTGAGAGGTATCCGTATTTCTTCTGCAGAATGCCAACTCCGCATTCAGAATAGACTCTTGTTTGTACTGTGGTGTCACTGGTCACTTTGCTCCTGTCTGCCCTGTAAAAGCCAGCACTCATCAGTAGATCGGTGGAGTACTTGCCGCTCTTCTGCGCTGGGGGAATTCCTCCTTCTCTTGCACCACCCTCATCGACTTATCGAGAGCAGCGGAGAACTTTATTGATGTGTTTTCTAGAGCGTGGCATTTCCTTATGAGAGCTGGAAGACCCTCCCACCGTCTATGCCCTGGATGGCCATATTCTTCTGAGGGTCCTCTGAGCCAACATTGCTGGTGAGTCTCACCATCTCGGGCACTCACCAAGAGACAGTCATCTTTTTTATTCTTCAGTCTTCTTTTACTCCTGTAGTTTTGGGTCATGCGTGGCTAGTGCAGCATAACCCTCAGATGAACTGGGCAGATGGGACTACTATGTCATGGAATCTGTTGTGTTAACTGTCTAGTTTCTGCTGTTCCTGCTCTATCTTCTGCTTTCAGGAGGACCCCAGTGATTTGTCTGGAGTGCCAGAGGAGTACCACAGCAAGCCATAGAGGACCTGAAAAGAAGAGGATCTTGATGGCTTTCTGGGACCAGTAGAAGCCAGAAAACAAACTGACTAACTCACAGTGAGGCATAATGTACAAATCTTTGACAGACACGTTTATTTATATTGTGCAGGGTTACACAAAAAAGGTACAAGAGATATGACATATAGCAGGGAGAGGCAGTGTTGGTCCTGGAGTGCCGCTGTCCTGCAAAGTTTAGTTCCAACCCTAATCAAACACACCTGAACAAGCTAATCAGTGTCTTCAAGATCTCTAAGTCTACAGCCAGGTCAGTTTTTTTCTCTGCAGAAACTCTAAACTCTGGATAGGCAACATCGGTCCTGGAGTGCTGATGTCCTGCAGAGTTTAGAGTTTCTGCAGAGAAAAAAACTGACCTGGACATCAGCACTCCACGACCGATGTTGCCTATCCCTGGCATATAGTATCACTGCCAATTTTATCATCATATTTATGTCATTTAACTTGAACCTCTGACACGTCAGTTTCATCTGCTCCTGGATGCTCCATTTCACCATCCAGCACTACAAGTGGAAGATGTGAGTAAAGGCTGATCTGACAATAATAGCAACATCAGGTTGCAGGACGTGTTGCTGCCACGTGTTTTGGGTTGGAGCTCCGTCAAGTTAATTCTTAATCGTCTATTTTTTAATCTTCGTTTCTATGATGTGTGAATATATCCCCTGTCGTTCTCTACAACAACTAAAACAATCGAAGCACCTTATCACTAGTTTTATTTTGATTTTACTGAGCTTGAACTAGCTTATAGCCCTTTACCATCTAGCCCATTTTACTCACTGTTACTTGCTTTAATGGCAGATTTGTGTCTAGCTTTGAGTGCAGGTGAGGACACGTTCGAGTTGCACTCGCTGCGAGAGCGGAGAGCCGTGCTGGAAACATCCCAGACTGCCGTTCACAAGTCAGAGGTAAGTTTGAGGTAAGCTCCATATGACTAGTAAGCCAATTCTCAAATAACTGCTATGATGGCTTTTGTTCCACTCACTAAATAATAGAAGTACTTGTGTTGTCCAGTCTTATAAAGACTGTGTCTGTACCTAGAATAGTGAGGTCAAAATATAAATTTAATGCAGGATCTAGAAAAAATCTGATCATGATTAAACTGGAAAAAACAAAAATGCACAAAAACAATTTTTAAAGCTTGGGCTAATAAACATTAGATCACTCGCACCCAAAGCAGTTATTGTAAATGAAATGATCACAGATAAGATAAGTTTGTTCATGCATTCGTGAGCTCTAGACTGGACTATTGTAATGCACTACTAGGTGGTTGTCCTGCATCTTCAGTAAACAAGCTACAGCTAGTCCAAAATGCAGCTGCCAGAGTCCTTACCAGGTCAAGAAAATATGAAAATATTACCCCAATTTTACAGTTTCTGCACTGACCACCTATTAAGTTCTGTATCGGTTACAAAATATTACTACTTACTTATAAGGCCCTTGTTTAGCTCCTGCATACCTAAATAGTCTTCTATCACACTACAATCATCACGCTCTCTAAGGTCACTAAACTCTAGTGGACTCTTGGTAGTACCTAGGTTAGCAAAGTCCACTAAAGGAGGCAGAGCTTTTTCTCATGTGGCTCCAAAACTCTGGAATAGCCTTCCTCATAACATTTGGGGTTCAGACACACTCTCTCTGTTTAAATCTAGATTAAAGACACATCTCTTTAGCCAAGCATTGACATAATGCATCTCATAACCCTGTACTTCATTGATATCTGATCAAATGCAGATCATCATTCTTTTGTTTGATTGGAGCAGCAGCTATGCTCATTTTTCTGTATTTGCTTTTCTGTTTCTGAAATTACTCAACCTTCAGTCTGGATCCAACCCTTACAAAGATCTGAGATGACCAAACACCCGAGAAAAGACGATGCCAACCCCTCAGAGGACCTCAGAAGATGCCAACCCTGAAACAACATACAAAACTACCACATTTTGCTATAAGTTGTATCATGAAAAGCGCTATACAAATAAACTTGAATTGAATTTAATTAAAAAAGAAAAGGTGCTTGCATTGATAGAAGACACTTGCATTGCAAGCGAAATATGCTCAGCACATCTTCTGTCAACACTGTGTATAGCAGTGCAGCATTTGTTGAGTAACTGTCATGGTATCACAGAGTATTTTAATGATGTAAAATGAACTCAAGTGCAAATATACTGAAATATGTGAACATCAAGCATCAACAAATCACAGCTGAGCAGTGATTTGGGAGTGTTAAAGTAAAACAGTTAACTTCAGTATAACCATCTTGCCTTTGCAGGTGACAAACAATGAAGACGGAAACAACCAAGGAGGATCAGGAAGTAGCCAATGCATAATATGGAGATGGAAATGGATCGAACTGACGTTACCTGAGCGATTGCAGAAAATAGGCTACATTACAGCTTATTTCATTTCATTACTGAATGAATCCAGGTTTTTAGATTCAATGATTCAGTGAGCCGTTCATAAAGTCAGTCACTTGCTTCCTTTCAGAATGAATCAGTCGTTTGAACAAATCGGTTGAATGAATGACTCAATTATTATGAATTATTATGAGTGATTTGCCACCACTTACTGGCACTTTTAGTTTTATATTTAAGAGTGTGTGTGTTTTTTTTTAACCATTTCATATTTCAGTATTCATTTTTATTTTTGTATGTTGAATAAAATATTTGACTCTGAAGCTACTTTTTTTGTAATATCTATTCAGTGTTTTTTTTTTTAATTTAACACAATACTAAATCTTTACTAATAACATTATACTTAATTAATTAACAAAATTATTTGTTCATTAATAAACCTCACATTAATTTGACATAAATTCAATTTATTAATCAGCACATAAGGTTGATAATTAGAAAACAAATTATCACTTAATAGTACTATTGAAAAGATTAAAAAAAAATACGCAGTACATTCAACCCCATTTAAAAATATTTTAATTTTTTAAAATATTAGTTATATGTCAGGACGAAAGCTACACAAAAAGAAAAATCTAAATGATTAATTTTTTTATTCATTTTTTTAGGACATCCCTGCACAAAAGTACAATTTTATGCATGGGGAAATTATATATATATTTTTTAATTGTAGTGATTTTCGTAAAGACAATCTATTAGTTAATTTAGATTCAAAAATATACAAAAAAAAAAAAAAAAAACATACGGAGAATAATCTTACGTTTTAATTCATTTTCTTGGTAAATTTTTTTTTTTTTTATTCTAGCTCTAGAAACAAAAATTATGGAGGTTTTATTTTACAGATATCTCACGTACACGACGTCATCGCGCTACAGTCTGCAGCACAAGCTTGAATGTGCGTGAATCGAATTTGAGTTGCCATAGCAACAGATATAAAAGCTAAAACCCCCTCGATTTCTGATTGTTGGGTTGTTTGAAGGCGAGACTTTGCATACAAACTTTTATCTGCGGAGAAACTGATTCTTGAAAGATTTCGGAGCATTTCTGTGGAGTTCGGAGGATATTTTCTTTGACTTGACTTTCTGAAGAAGCTTACATTATTTTTGAGGAGAGTTTTATTTCATTTATTTGTTTTTATTTGATTGGAAGTGTTTCTGTTACTTGTCTTTTTTCTTTGCTTTGTTTTCTTTTGTTTTCATCTTTTGTTTTCTTTTTTCCTCTCATTGTGTAGGAGAGATTCTTCGGGATATTTTCAATGGCTCACATGGGCGAAAGACGAGGTGAGTGTTTTAATTTTTCATGTTTTTATTGGTATGTTATGGTATGATGTTGTATATTGTTGGACTACACTAGCATTAATAAATGTGTGCAGTTTAACAAATTTATCTTGAATATTACCAGTTAAATGAGCACAAATTGTATTAATTGGATATGACATTTCATTAAAAAAGTATAATATGTGTCTCATGCTTGCATACAGTAAGTCACCATTTCAGATATGATTTATTTTCCAATAATTCAACTGCATCTCTAATAATAGTGAAGCTGAAAGTTTATCTGCTTCAAAAAGAGAATTAACGTTACCACCTCACTACTGAGAAATATCACCAAACTTTATAGTTTAGCAACTATTTTAAGGAAAAAGTCATTAGTTGAGCCACACTGACAACATGTATGTTTCTGTGTGTGTGTACAGTTTGTGTGTACGAGAAAGAGCGGGAGAAAGAAAGCCTGCTTTAGATAATAAAAGGGTGATTTAGTGCCAAAAACATGGAAATTGTTTGTCATTTTGAGTCTTATTTGTAATATATGTTTGCTTGGTCAGAGTTTTTGTGAGTTTTGGTTCAGTTGCTGCTGTAAGAAAATAACTGAAATAATTTGGTGATATGATATGAAACTGTAATGCAGCTGACAGACCTGAACTACTTCATAACTGTGTGTTTACTTCAACATAATTGCACACCACAGAGTGTTCATCAACCAGAATCAAGCATTTAACAGCCCTGTGATATACGGTGTTATAATAATGATGTTAACAACAAGCACAATGTCAAATTATGTGAAACAGATTGTAAACTGCTGCTGCTCTTTCAGCCTTGGGCCGCTCCAGATCCGCTGCTGCTTTCACCCAGATGGCTGCTGGTCAGGAGGTTGGAGGACAGTGTGGTGACTACATCCAGAAAGCACTGTCAAACCCAACCCAGCCATGGAGTCTAGAGACAACTCAAGGGAAGAGGAAGCGGCAGAGCTTGCAGGATGAAGATCCCTCCACCTCATACGAGAGACCGGCAAAACGCTCTCGTGAAGGTCAGACTTATTCTCAAGACATTGCTGAATTATTACATGATTTGCCACTGAAAGTGCTCATTCACTGATTGATGTAAACATTTTACAAGTTTTCACCTGTTTTCTCTTGAAGACGTTTCTTATGATCATATGTTGCAGATGCATATGTAAAGGGCCCAATGCTGGGTCAAGGTGGATTCGGCTCTGTGTTTGCTGGGACCCGCAGCTCTGATGGATTGCCAGTAAGACATTTTCTTCCCTTATTCATGACACTTGTGGCATAAACCGTATTTAATCTGTACAGAGCATGAGGTTATTGTCATAATTAGCAGGTGTAATTTACTGTGGTTCATTTGTCTGCAGGTCGCCATCAAGTACGTCACTAAAGACGAGGAGCACGAGGATGTGGAAGTTGTACGTTGATTCTTATTGGTTTATTACACACACATACATCCACATTCAGTCCTCTAGCGATGATGAAAGGATCTCATGTCTCCTCTGCCGCTGCAGGAAGGTCAGGGTCTGCTGCCGCTGGAGGTCGCGTTGATGACCCGGGTCAATTCGGCTCCTGCCTGTCCCAATGTCCTGAAGCTGCTGGAGTGGTTTGAACATCCTGGCCGCTACGTCATGATCCTGGAACGCCCGGATCCTTGCCAGGATCTCCACAGTTTCTGTGAGGAGAACGGCTGTCTGGATGAGAGCCGGGCCAAGAAGGTGCTCATGCAGCTCATCAACGCTCTCAAACACTGCGAGAGCCGCGGCGTCTTCCACCGGGACGTCAAGCCACAGAATCTGCTCATTTGCACCGATACCAACGAGCTCAAGCTGCTAGACTTTGGCTGCGGACACCTCCTGAAGGACTCAGAGTACAAAGAGTTTGCAGGTTGGTTAGGACAAAATATCACTATGATATTCTGTGGAATTTGATGAATTTTGAATGTGGCTATTGAGCTGATCTCTTCCTCTTGTTGGGTCTCTCAGGCACTCTTTCATTCGCCCCTCCGGAGTGGTTTCGTTCCCACAGCTATCGTGCAGGACCAGCTACTGCTTGGTCGCTGGGTGTGACGCTCTACAAGCTCCTGTGCGGTTCTCTACCTTTCAGAAGCGCACGGAGGGTTCGCAGGCTGCGCTTCCCTAGTCACCTGTCTGCAGGCAAGAGATGGCAAACATTCAGCTGTTCACAGACAGAAATCATCGCCAGAGCGACAAGTAGCTGATGTTGTGTTAATGAAGTACTGTGTTGTGTGTCACAGATTGCCGTCAGTTGATTAGATGGTGTCTTAAAGCAGCAGCTGACAACCGTCCCAGCTTACAGGACATTGAGCAGCATCCCTGGTTACAGTCAACAGGTGGCCAATCACATCACACTCATCTCAATGACGTCTTGTTCATTGGACAGTTGGATTGTACTGTTAGGATAAATGTAGGTAACTGGTTGTAATTCTGTACAAACCAGAGTCCTGATGCTACAGAGATCCAGTCCAGACTGAGCCTAAACCAGCATGTAGCTGTTTTCATCAGGAAAGGAAAAGGAAGACAAAAAACATCAAAACATTAGGCATTATTTAACCAGGGTTATAATTTATGTTTTACTAAATGCTATATAAAAATATTTGTTACATGAAATAAAATAAACTGTATATAAAAACTGTATATAACTGTATATAAAAATCAAAATGTTAATAAACACTATAAAAGCATTAGACAAATATCTGAAATGAACATAGAGCTCAAATGAACCTATCTCACATTTCCGGGTTTCTCATAGAGGAAGTCGTCATAGTTGGGTAAAATCCGAGAGCAGTGATTGGGAGAGTACCACAAATATATTTTTTGCATTCCCATTTGCTCAAATAGCAAAAGAAAAACTACACGATAGCGTTTTCACGACTTTCAATCAAAGGAAAAAAACTGAGAGAGACTGATATCAGCCGTCAGAAGAGAGAACAATGTCAAATTTACAGTCCCTCCCATAGACGCGGCATTAGAAACACCCTCGCGTAGCGTTAACTAGTTATTTTGTAACTTGATGAAAAGGTGGTATAATACAAAGTATAGTGTTATAAATGCACTTACATAGTTTTAAAAATCAAAATATAAAAAAGTTTAAAGGTTTATGATGATGATGACCGTTAAAAGGCGTCATCACAGGCTTGTGAAAAGGGTCCATACACTGAAACAAACCAATTAACTAAATGAACGTCAGGTGCAAACACTAATTAGCCCTTAAGTAACCATAGTGACTCATGAAGACAGACAAAGGAAACTAATCTAAAAACAGTGAAAACCAACTCAAAGTCAAACTCAAGTAAACACAAACAAGACAACCCTGATACTAAAGCACTGATTTAAATAAGAACAGAAAATGCATCGGCCTGAAAATGACAGAGAATAAAAAATAAAGAATAAAATGGTCCAGGTGGTGCAATAGGATTTGGTTTTAAGATACTGTACAACAGGCGTGCTCAACCCTGGTCCTGGAGATCGACTTTCTTGCAGAGTTCAGCTCCAACCCTGACCAAACACACCTGAACCAGCTAATTATGATCTGAAGGAGCACTTGATAATTACAGACAGGTGTGTTTGATTAGGGTTGGAACTAAACTCTGCAGGAAGGTCGATCTCCAGGAACATGGTTGGGCACCCCTGCTGTACAATGTCTGTCAGCCCTTCAGTGTCAGAAAAGATTGAGGCTCACTGGTCAAATAAGGCCAGTAGGTGGCGATATGCACATAGAATGGAAACTGACAACAGACTTTAAAATTAAAAATACAAATTGCACAAAATAAATAAATACAAATAAAATAGAAATAGCTCAGAAATGTTCTAACAAAATGCAATGATGCAGTTTTTTTTTGTTTTTTACCTATAACATTTCATATAGTGACTTCACGAGTCCATAAAAATAAAATGGTAAAGTAAAAATTCTTCTGTCTATACATTTTGTAGTGCATCACACTGTTTATCAGCCCATTGTGTCATATTTAATGCACTCATGTAAATTTATAACTGATTTGAATTGAGCTGATGATACAGTAGACTTGACCTGTTCTGAATAATCTGAATAATCCCACATGTCAAGTTCATTGGTCTATAAAATTAAAATAGTACAGTTAAAATTCTTCAGATTTTGTGTTTTATTTTAGTTCAATACACCATGTATATCAGCCTTCTTTGTCATATTTATAACACTCTTCAGAAAAGCTGTGAATCTGTCATGAGCCGGGTTTGATTCTTCCTCTTGTTTCATTCTCCCCTTGTTAATGCTATTTAGACTCAGCTGTCCACTATTGAGATCGCCGCTCACGACCAGACCTGCTGTTGCTGCACTCAAAGGATACGCAGCTCTGCACCCACCAGATTCGGCCAAAGTGGCAGACTGCCTAAGTTACCTTTTTCTTAATAATTGATCTGCTTTGACCTGCCTTCGCTCTTGAGTCCTCCTTAATCTCGTGACAGAATAATCTGCCCAATGATGGATGCAGTGAAGGAGACGCCGATCCACTCAGCAGTTGAATTACAGGGAGCTATGCTGGGCAGACATGAGGAGGAATTATTTGCTACCTGACATGCTGTGGAGAACCTGACAGCTCAGGTCACTGATCTGACCAAGCGGTTACGTCTCCTGCAGAGCCAATCCCCTTCTCTTGAGCCTCGAACCACCTCTGAGCCAAGAATCAACAATGCTACTCGGGTGAGCCCACTGAATGTCGAGCCTTCTTAAGTCAGTGTGAGGTTGTATTCTCTCTGCCTAGACAAGCAATTTGAGCTTGGTCATCGTGCTTAGGGCTGTATTGACAAACCACAAACCTCTGCTGAACCACTGCTGTCATCACCTCCGAGTCATCTTTGGGTCCTGAGCCTTTGCAGCTGAGAGGTATCCGTATTTCTTCTGCAGAATGCCAACTCCGCATTCAGAATAGACTCTTGTTTGTACTGTGGTGTCACTGGTCACTTTGCTCCTGTCTGCCCTGTAAAAGCCAGCACTCATCAGTAGATCGGTGGAGTACTTGCCGCTCTTCTGCGCTGGGGGAATTCCTCCTTCTCTTGCACCACCCTCATCGACTTATCGAGAGCAGCGGAGAACTTTATTGATGTGTTTTCTAGAGCGTGGCATTTCCTTATGAGAGCTGGAAGACCCTCCCACCGTCTATGCCCTGGATGGCCATATTCTTCTGAGGGTCCTCTGAGCCAACATTGCTGGTGAGTCTCACCATCTCGGGCACTCACCAAGAGACAGTCATCTTTTTTATTCTTCAGTCTTCTTTTACTCCTGTAGTTTTGGGTCATGCGTGGCTAGTGCAGCATAACCCTCAGATGAACTGGGCAGATGGGACTACTATGTCATGGAATCTGTTGTGTTAACTGTCTAGTTTCTGCTGTTCCTGCTCTATCTTCTGCTTTCAGGAGGACCCCAGTGATTTGTCTAGAGTGCCAGAGGAGTACCACAGCAAGCCATAGAGGACCTGAAAAGAAGAGGATCTTGATGGCTTTCTGGGACCAGTAGAAGCCAGAAAACAAACTGACTAACTCACAGTGAGGCATAATGTACAAATCTTTGACAGACACGTTTATTTATATTGTGCAGGGTTACACAAAAAAGGTACAAGAGATATGACATATAGCAGGGAGAGGCAGTGTTGGTCCTGGAGTGCCGCTGTCCTGCAAAGTTTAGTTCCAACCCTAGTCAAACACACCTGAACAAGCTAATCAGTGTCTTCAAGATCTCTAAGTCTACAGCCAGGTCAGTTTTTTTCTCTGCAGAAACTCTAAACTCTGGATAGGCAACATCGGTCCTGGAGTGCTGATGTCCTGCAGAGTTTAGAGTTTCTGCAGAGAAAAAAACTGACCTGGACATCAGCACTCCACGACCGATGTTGCCTATCCCTGGCATATAGTATCACTGCCAATTTTATCATCATATTTATGTCATTTAACTTGAACCTCTGACACGTCAGTTTCATCTGCTCCTGGATGCTCCATTTCACCATCCAGCACTACAAGTGGAAGATGTGAGTAAAGGCTGATCTGACAATAATAGCAACATCAGGTTGCAGGACGTGTTGCTGCCACGTGTTTTGGGTTGGAGCTCCGTCAAGTTAATTCTTAATCGTCTATTTTTTAATCTTCGTTTCTATGATGTGTGAATATATCCCCTGTCGTTCTCTACAACAACTAAAACAATCGAAGCACCTTATCACTAGTTTTATTTTGATTTTACTGAGCTTGAACTAGCTTATAGCCCTTTACCATCTAGCCCATTTTACTCACTGTTACTTGCTTTAATGGCAGATTTGTGTCTAGCTTTGAGTGCAGGTGAGGACACGTTCGAGTTGCACTCGCTGCGAGAGCGGAGAGCCGTGCTGGAAACATCCCAGACTGCCGTTCACAAGTCAGAGGTAAGTTTGAGGTAAGCTCCATATGACTAGTAAGCCAATTCTCAAATAACTGCTATGATGGCTTTTGTTCCACTCACTAAATAATAGAAGTACTTGTGTTGTCCAGTCTTATAAAGACTGTGTCTGTACCTAGAATAGTGAGGTCAAAATATAAATTTAATGCAGGATCTAGAAAAAATCTGATCATGATTAAACTGGAAAAAACAAAAATGCACAAAAACAATTTTTAAAGCTTGGGCTAATAAACATTAGATCACTCGCACCCAAAGCAGTTATTGTAAATGAAATGATCACAGATAAGATAAGTTTGTTCATGCATTCGTGAGCTCTAGACTGGACTATTGTAATGCACTACTAGGTGGTTGTCCTGCATCTTCAGTAAACAAGCTACAGCTAGTCCAAAATGCAGCTGCCAGAGTCCTTACCAGGTCAAGAAAATATATAAATATGATCATATTACCCCAATTTTACAGTTTCTGCACTGACCACCTATTAAGTTCTGTATCGGTTACAAAATATTACTACTTACTTATAAGGCCCTTGGTTTAGCTCCTGCATACCTAAATAGTCTTCTATCACACTACAATCATCACGCTCTCTAAGGTCACTAAACTCTAGTGGACTCTTGGTAGTACCTAGGTTAGCAAAGTCCACTAAAGGAGGCAGAGCTTTTTCTCATGTGGCTCCAAAACTCTGGAATAGCCTTCCTCATAACATTTGGGGTTCAGACACACTCTCTCTGTTTAAATCTAGATTAAAGACACATCTCTTTAGCCAAGCATTGACATAATGCATCTCATAACCCTGTACTTCATTGATATCTGATCAAATGCAGATCATCATTCTTTTGTTTGATTGGAGCAGCAGCTATGCTCATTTTTCTGTATTTGCTTTTCTGTTTCTGAAATTACTCAACCTTCAGTCTGGATCCAACCCTTACAAAGATCTGAGATGACCAAACACCCGAGAAAAGACGATGCCAACCCCTCAGAGGACCTCAGAAGATGCCAACCCTGAAACAACATACAAAACTACCACATTTTGCTATAAGTTGTATCATGAAAAGCGCTATACAAATAAACTTGAATTGAATTTAATTAAAAAAGAAAAGGTGCTTGCATTGATAGAAGACACTTGCATTGCAAGCGAAATATGCTCAGCACATCTTCTGTCAACACTGTGTATAGCAGTGCAGCATTTGTTGAGTAACTGTCATGGTATCACAGAGTATTTTAATGATGTAAAATGAACTCAAGTGCAAATATACTGAAATATGTGAACATCAAGCATCAACAAATCACAGCTGAGCAGTGATTTGGGAGTGTTAAAGTAAAACAGTTAACTTCAGTATAACCATCTTGCCTTTGCAGGTGACAAACAATGAAGACGGAAACAACCAAGGAGGATCAGGAAGTAGCCAATGCATAATATGGAGATGGAAATGGATCGAACTGACGTTACCTGAGCGATTGCAGAAAATAGGCTACATTACAGCTTATTTCATTTCATTACTGAATGAATCCAGGTTTTTAGATTCAATGATTCAGTGAGCCGTTCATAAAGTCAGTCACTTGCTTCCTTTCAGAATGAATCAGTCGTTTGAACAAATCGGTTGAATGAATGACTCAATTATTATGATTATTGAGTGATTTGCCACCACTTACTGGCACTTTTAGTTTTATATTTAAGAGTGTGTGTGTTTTTTTTTAACCATTTCATATTTCAGTATTCATTTTTATTTTTGTATGTTGAATAAAATATTTGACTCTGAAGCTACTTTTTTTGTAATATCTATTCAGTGTTTTTTTTTTTAATTTAACACAATACTAAATCTTTACTAATAACATTATACTTAATTAATTAACAAAATTATTTGTTCATTAATAAACCTCACATTAATTTGACATAAATTCAATTTATTAATCAGCACATAAGGTTGATAATTAGAAAACAAATTATCACTTAATAGTACTATTGAAAAGATAAAAAAAAATACGCAGTACATTCAACCCCATTTAAAAATATTTTAATTTTTTAAAATATTAGTTATATGTCAGGACGAAAGCTACACAAAAAGAAAAATCTAAATGATTAATTTTTTTAGGACATCCCTGCACAAAAGTACAATTTTATGCATGGGGAAATTATATATATATTTTTTAATTGTAGTGATTTTCGTAAAGACAATCTATTAGTTAATTTAGATTCAAAAATATACAAAAAAAAAAAAAAAAAACATACGGAGAATAATCTTACGTTTTAATTCATTTTCTTGGTAAATTTTTTTTTTTTTATTCTAGCTCTAGAAACAAAAATTATGGAGGTTTTATTTTACAGATATCTCACGTACACGACGTCATCGCGCTACAGTCTGCAGCACAAGCTTGAATGTGCGTGAATCGAATTTGAGTTGCCATAGCAACAGATATAAAAGCTAAAACCCCCTCGATTTCTGATTGTTGGGTTGTTTGAAGGCGAGACTTTGCATACAAACTTTTATCTGCGGAGAAACTGATTCTTGAAAGATTTCGGAGCATTTCTGTGGAGTTCGGAGGATATTTTCTTTGACTTGACTTTCTGAAGAAGCTTACATTATTTTTGAGGAGAGTTTTATTTCATTTATTTGTTTTTATTTGATTGGAAGTGTTTCTGTTACTTGTCTTTTTTCTTTGCTTTGTTTTCTTTTGTTTTCATCTTTTGTTTTCTTTTTTCCTCTCATTGTGTAGGAGAGATTCTTCGGGATATTTTCAATGGCTCACATGGGCGAAAGACGAGGTGAGTGTTTTAATTTTTCATGTTTTTATTGGTATGTTATGGTATGATGTTGTATATTGTTGGACTACACTAGCATTAATAAATGTGTGCAGTTTAACAAATTTATCTTGAATATTACCAGTTAAATGAGCACAAATTGTATTAATTGGATATGACATTTCATTAAAAAAGTATAATATGTGTCTCATGCTTGCATACAGTAAGTCACCATTTCAGATATGATTTATTTTCCAATAATTCAACTGCATCTCTAATAATAGTGAAGCTGAAAGTTTATCTGCTTCAAAAAGAGAATTAACGTTACCACCTCACTACTGAGAAATATCACCAAACTTTATAGTTTAGCAACTATTTTAAGGAAAAAGTCATTAGTTGAGCCACACTGACAACATGTATGTTTCTGTGTGTGTGTACAGTTTGTGTGTACGAGAAAGAGCGGGAGAAAGAAAGCCTGCTTTAGATAATAAAAGGGTGATTTAGTGCCAAAAACATGGAAATTGTTTGTCATTTTGAGTCTTATTTGTAATATATGTTTGCTTGGTCAGAGTTTTTGTGAGTTTTGGTTCAGTTGCTGCTGTAAGAAAATAACTGAAATAATTTGGTGATATGATATGAAACTGTAATGCAGCTGACAGACCTGAACTACTTCATAACTGTGTGTTTACTTCAACATAATTGCACACCACAGAGTGTTCATCAACCAGAATCAAGCATTTAACAGCCCTGTGATATACGGTGTTATAATAATGATGTTAACAACAAGCACAATGTCAAATTATGTGAAATAGATTGTAAACTGCTGCTGCTCTTTCAGCCTTGGGCCGCTCCAGATCCGCTGCTGCTTTCACCCAGATGGCTGCTGGTCAGGAGGTTGGAGGACAGTGTGGTGACTACATCCAGAAAGCACTGTCAAACCCAACCCAGCCATGGAGTCTAGAGACAACTCAAGGGAAGAGGAAGCGGCAGAGCTTGCAGGATGAAGATCCCTCCACCTCATACGAGAGACCGGCAAAACGCTCTCGTGAAGGTCAGACTTATTCTCAAGACATTGCTGAATTATTACATGATTTGCCACTGAAAGTGCTCATTCACTGATTGATGTAAACATTTTACAAGTTTTCACCTGTTTTCTCTTGAAGACGTTTCTTATGATCATATGTTGCAGATGCATATGTAAAGGGCCCAATGCTGGGTCAAGGTGGATTCGGCTCTGTGTTTGCTGGGACCCGCAGCTCTGATGGATTGCCAGTAAGACATTTTCTTCCCTTATTCATGACACTTGTGGCATAAACCGTATTTAATCTGTACAGAGCATGAGGTTATTGTCATAATTAGCAGGTGTAATTTACTGTGGTTCATTTGTCTGCAGGTCGCCATCAAGTACGTCACTAAAGACGAGGAGCACGAGGATGTGGAAGTTGTACGTTGATTCTTATTGGTTTATTACACACACATACATCCACATTCAGTCCTCTAGCGATGATGAAAGGATCTCATGTCTCCTCTGCCGCTGCAGGAAGGTCAGGGTCTGCTGCCGCTGGAGGTCGCGTTGATGACCCGGGTCAATTCGGCTCCTGCCTGTCCCAATGTCCTGAAGCTGCTGGAGTGGTTTGAACATCCTGGCCGCTACGTCATGATCCTGGAACGCCCGGATCCTTGCCAGGATCTCCACAGTTTCTGTGAGGAGAACGGCTGTCTGGATGAGAGCCGGGCCAAGAAGGTGCTCATGCAGCTCATCAACGCTCTCAAACACTGCGAGAGCCGCGGCGTCTTCCACCGGGACGTCAAGCCACAGAATCTGCTCATTTGCACCGATACCAACGAGCTCAAGCTGCTAGACTTTGGCTGCGGACACCTCCTGAAGGACTCAGAGTACAAAGAGTTTGCAGGTTGGTTAGGACAAAATATCACTATGATATTCTGTGGAATTTGATGAATTTTGAATGTGGCTATTGAGCTGATCTCTTCCTCTTGTTGGGTCTCTCAGGCACTCTTTCATTCGCCCCTCCGGAGTGGTTTCGTTCCCACAGCTATCGTGCAGGACCAGCTACTGCTTGGTCGCTGGGTGTGACGCTCTACAAGCTCCTGTGCGGTTCTCTACCTTTCAGAAGCGCACGGAGGGTTCGCAGGCTGCGCTTCCCTAGTCACCTGTCTGCAGGCAAGAGATGGCAAACATTCAGCTGTTCACAGACAGAAATCATCGCCAGAGCGACAAGTAGCTGATGTTGTGTTAATGAAGTACTGTGTTGTGTGTCACAGATTGCCGTCAGTTGATTAGATGGTGTCTTAAAGCAGCAGCTGACAACCGTCCCAGCTTACAGGACATTGAGCAGCATCCCTGGTTACAGTCAACAGGTGGCCAATCACATCACACTCATCTCAATGACGTCTTGTTCATTGGACAGTTGGATTGTACTGTTAGGATAAATGTAGGTAACTGGTTGTAATTCTGTACAAACCAGAGTCCTGATGCTACAGAGATCCAGTCCAGACTGAGCCTAAACCAGCATGTAGCTGTTTTCATCAGGAAAGGAAAAGGAAGACAAAAAACATCAAAACATTAGGCATTATTTAACCAGGGTTATAATTTATGTTTTACTAAATGCTATATAAAAATATTTGTTACATGAAATAAAATAAACTGTATATAAAAACTGTATATAACTGTATATAAAAATCAAAATGTTAATAAACACTATAAAAGCATTAGACAAATATCTGAAATGAACATAGAGCTCAAATGAACCTATCTCACATTTCCGGGTTTCTCATAGAGGAAGTCGTCATAGTTGGGTAAAATCCGAGAGCAGTGATTGGGAGAGTACCACAAATATATTTTTTGCATTCCCATTTGCTCAAATAGCAAAAGAAAAACTACACGATAGCGTTTTCACGACTTTCAATCAAAGGAAAAAAACTGAGAGAGACTGATATCAGCCGTCAGAAGAGAGAACAATGTCAAATTTACAGTCCCTCCCATAGACGCGGCATTAGAAACACCCTCGCGTAGCGTTAACTAGTTATTTTGTAACTTGATGAAAAGGTGGTATAATACAAAGTATAGTGTTATAAATGCACTTACATAGTTTTAAAAATCAAAATATAAAAAAGTTTAAAGGTTTATGATGATGATGACCGTTAAAAGGCGTCATCACAGGCTTGTGAAAAGGGTCCATACACTGAAACAAACCAATTAACTAAATGAACGTCAGGTGCAAACACTAATTAGCCCTTAAGTAACCATAGTGACTCATGAAGACAGACAAAGGAAACTAATCTAAAAACAGTGAAAACCAACTCAAAGTCAAACTCAAGTAAACACAAACAAGACAACCCTGATACTAAAGCACTGATTTAAATAAGAACAGAAAATGCATCGGCCTGAAAATGACAGAGAATAAAAAATAAAGAATAAAATGGTCCAGGTGGTGCAATAGGATTTGGTTTTAAGATACTGTACAACAGGCGTGCTCAACCCTGGTCCTGGAGATCGACTTTCTTGCAGAGTTCAGCTCCAACCCTGACCAAACACACCTGAACCAGCTAATTATGATCTGAAGGAGCACTTGATAATTACAGACAGGTGTGTTTGATTAGGGTTGGAACTAAACTCTGCAGGAAGGTCGATCTCCAGGAACAGGGTTGGGCACCCCTGCTGTACAATGTCTGTCAGCCTTCAGTGTCAGAAAAGATTGAGGCTCACTGGTCAAATAAGGCCAGTAGGTGGCGATATGCACATAGAATGGAAACTGACAACAGACTTTAAAATTAAAAATACAAATTGCACAAAATAAATAAATACAAATAAAATAGAAATAGCTCAGAAATGTTCTAACAAAATGCAATGATGCAGTTTTTTTTTGTTTTTTACCTATAACATTTCATATAGTGACTTCACGAGTCCATAAAAATAAAATGGTAAAGTAAAAATTCTTCTGTCTATACATTTTGTAGTGCATCACACTGTTTATCAGCCCATTGTGTCATATTTAATGCACTCATGTAAATTTATAACTGATTTGAATTGAGCTGATGATACAGTAGACTTGACCTGTTCTGAATAATCTGAATAATCCCACATGTCAAGTTCATTGGTCTATAAAATTAAAATAGTACAGTTAAAATTCTTCAGATTTTGTGTTTTATTTTAGTTCAATACACCATGTATATCAGCCTTCTTTGTCATATTTATAACACTCTTCAGAAAAGCTGTGAATCTGTCATGAGCCGGGTTTGATTCTTCCTCTTGTTTCATTCTCCCCTTGTTAATGCTATTTAGACTCAGCTGTCCACTATTGAGATCGCCGCTCACGACCAGACCTGCTGTTGCTGCACTCAAAGGATACGCAGCTCTGCACCCACCAGATTCGGCCAAAGTGGCAGACTGCCTAAGTTACCTTTTTCTTAATAATTGATCTGCTTTGACCTGCCTTCGCTCTTGAGTCCTCCTTAATCTCGTGACAGAATAATCTGCCCAATGATGGATGCAGTGAAGGAGACGCCGATCCACTCAGCAGTTGAATTACAGGGAGCTATGCTGGGCAGACATGAGGAGGAATTATTTGCTACCTGACATGCTGTGGAGAACCTGACAGCTCAGGTCACTGATCTGACCAAGCGGTTACGTCTCCTGCAGAGCCAATCCCCTTCTCTTGAGCCTCGAACCACCTCTGAGCCAAGAATCAACAATGCTACTCGGGTGAGCCCACTGAATGTCGAGCCTTCTTAAGTCAGTGTGAGGTTGTATTCTCTCTGCCTAGACAAGCAATTTGAGCTTGGTCATCGTGCTTAGGGCTGTATTGACAAACCACAAACCTCTGCTGAACCACTGCTGTCATCACCTCCGAGTCATCTTTGGGTCCTGAGCCTTTGCAGCTGAGAGGTATCCGTATTTCTTCTGCAGAATGCCAACTCCGCATTCAGAATAGACTCTTGTTTGTACTGTGGTGTCACTGGTCACTTTGCTCCTGTCTGCCCTGTAAAAGCCAGCACTCATCAGTAGATCGGTGGAGTACTTGCCGCTCTTCTGCGCTGGGGGAATTCCTCCTTCTCTTGCACCACCCTCATCGACTTATCGAGAGCAGCGGAGAACTTTATTGATGTGTTTTCTAGAGCGTGGCATTTCCTTATGAGAGCTGGAAGACCCTCCCACCGTCTATGCCCTGGATGGCCATATTCTTCTGAGGGTCCTCTGAGCCAACATTGCTGGTGAGTCTCACCATCTCGGGCACTCACCAAGAGACAGTCATCTTTTTTATTCTTCAGTCTTCTTTTACTCCTGTAGTTTTGGGTCATGCGTGGCTAGTGCAGCATAACCCTCAGATGAACTGGGCAGATGGGACTACTATGTCATGGAATCTGTTGTGTTAACTGTCTAGTTTCTGCTGTTCCTGCTCTATCTTCTGCTTTCAGGAGGACCCCAGTGATTTGTCTAGAGTGCCAGAGGAGTACCACAGCAAGCCATAGAGGACCTGAAAAGAAGAGGATCTTGATGGCTTTCTGGGACCAGTAGAAGCCAGAAAACAAACTGACTAACTCACAGTGAGGCATAATGTACAAATCTTTGACAGACACGTTTATTTATATTGTGCAGGGTTACACAAAAAAGGTACAAGAGATATGACATATAGCAGGGAGAGGCAGTGTTGGTCCTGGAGTGCCGCTGTCCTGCAAAGTTTAGTTCCAACCCTAGTCAAACACACCTGAACAAGCTAATCAGTGTCTTCAAGATCTCTAAGTCTACAGCCAGGTCAGTTTTTTTCTCTGCAGAAACTCTAAACTCTGGATAGGCAACATCGGTCCTGGAGTGCTGATGTCCTGCAGAGTTTAGAGTTTCTGCAGAGAAAAAAACTGACCTGGACATCAGCACTCCACGACCGATGTTGCCTATCCCTGGCATATAGTATCACTGCCAATTTTATCATCATATTTATGTCATTTAACTTGAACCTCTGACACGTCAGTTTCATCTGCTCCTGGATGCTCCATTTCACCATCCAGCACTACAAGTGGAAGATGTGAGTAAAGGCTGATCTGACAATAATAGCAACATCAGGTTGCAGGACGTGTTGCTGCCACGTGTTTTGGGTTGGAGCTCCGTCAAGTTAATTCTTAATCGTCTATTTTTTAATCTTCGTTTCTATGATGTGTGAATATATCCCCTGTCGTTCTCTACAACAACTAAAACAATCGAAGCACCTTATCACTAGTTTTATTTTGATTTTACTGAGCTTGAACTAGCTTATAGCCCTTTACCATCTAGCCCATTTTACTCACTGTTACTTGCTTTAATGGCAGATTTGTGTCTAGCTTTGAGTGCAGGTGAGGACACGTTCGAGTTGCACTCGCTGCGAGAGCGGAGAGCCGTGCTGGAAACATCCCAGACTGCCGTTCACAAGTCAGAGGTAAGTTTGAGGTAAGCTCCATATGACTAGTAAGCCAATTCTCAAATAACTGCTATGATGGCTTTTGTTCCACTCACTAAATAATAGAAGTACTTGTGTTGTCCAGTCTTATAAAGACTGTGTCTGTACCTAGAATAGTGAGGTCAAAATATAAATTTAATGCAGGATCTAGAAAAAATCTGATCATGATTAAACTGGAAAAAACAAAAATGCACAAAAACAATTTTTAAAGCTTGGGCTAATAAACATTAGATCACTCGCACCCAAAGCAGTTATTGTAAATGAAATGATCACAGATAAGATAAGTTTGTTCATGCATTCGTGAGCTCTAGACTGGACTATTGTAATGCACTACTAGGTGGTTGTCCTGCATCTTCAGTAAACAAGCTACAGCTAGTCCAAAATGCAGCTGCCAGAGTCCTTACCAGGTCAAGAAAATATGAAAATATTACCCCAATTTTACAGTTTCTGCACTGACCACCTATTAAGTTCTGTATCGGTTACAAAATATTACTACTTACTTATAAGGCCCTTGTTTAGCTCCTGCATACCTAAATAGTCTTCTATCACACTACAATCATCACGCTCTCTAAGGTCACTAAACTCTAGTGGACTCTTGGTAGTACCTAGGTTAGCAAAGTCCACTAAAGGAGGCAGAGCTTTTTCTCATGTGGCTCCAAAACTCTGGAATAGCCTTCCTCATAACATTTGGGGTTCAGACACACTCTCTCTGTTTAAATCTAGATTAAAGACACATCTCTTTAGCCAAGCATTGACATAATGCATCTCATAACCCTGTACTTCATTGATATCTGATCAAATGCAGATCATCATTCTTTTGTTTGATTGGAGCAGCAGCTATGCTCATTTTTCTGTATTTGCTTTTCTGTTTCTGAAATTACTCAACCTTCAGTCTGGATCCAACCCTTACAAAGATCTGAGATGACCAAACACCCGAGAAAAGACGATGCCAACCCCTCAGAGGACCTCAGAAGATGCCAACCCTGAAACAACATACAAAACTACCACATTTTGCTATAAGTTGTATCATGAAAAGCGCTATACAAATAAACTTGAATTGAATTTAATTAAAAAAGAAAAGGTGCTTGCATTGATAGAAGACACTTGCATTGCAAGCGAAATATGCTCAGCACATCTTCTGTCAACACTGTGTATAGCAGTGCAGCATTTGTTGAGTAACTGTCATGGTATCACAGAGTATTTTAATGATGTAAAATGAACTCAAGTGCAAATATACTGAAATATGTGAACATCAAGCATCAACAAATCACAGCTGAGCAGTGATTTGGGAGTGTTAAAGTAAAACAGTTAACTTCAGTATAACCATCTTGCCTTTGCAGGTGACAAACAATGAAGACGGAAACAACCAAGGAGGATCAGGAAGTAGCCAATGCATAATATGGAGATGGAAATGGATCGAACTGACGTTACCTGAGCGATTGCAGAAAATAGGCTACATTACAGCTTATTTCATTTCATTACTGAATGAATCCAGGTTTTTAGATTCAATGATTCAGTGAGCCGTTCATAAAGTCAGTCACTTACTTCCTTTCAGAATGAATCAGTCGTTTGAACAAATCGGTTGAATGAATGACTCAATTATTATGATAGTGATTTGCCACCACTTACTGGCACTTTTAGTTTTATATTTAAGAGTGTGTGTGTTTTTTTTTAACCATTTCATATTTCAGTATTCATTTTTATTTTTGTATGTTGAATAAAATATTTGACTCTGAAGCTACTTTTTTTGTAATATCTATTCAGTGTTTTTTTTTTAATTTAACACAATACTAAATCTTTACTAATAACATTATACTTAATTAATTAACAAAATTATTTGTTCATTAATAAACCTCACATTAATTTGACATAAATTCAATTTATTAATCAGCACATAAGGTTGATAATTAGAAAACAAATTATCACTTAATAGTACTATTGAAAAGATTAAAAAAACACAGTACATTCAACCCCATTTAAAAATATTTTAATTTTTTAAAATATTAGTTATATGTCAGGACGAAAGCTACACAAAAAGAAAAATCTAAATGATTAATTTTTTTATTCATTTTTTTAGGACATCCCTGCACAAAAGTACAATTTTATGCATGGGGAAATTATATATATATATTTTAATTGTAGTGATTTTCGTAAAGACAATCTATTAGTTAATTTAGATTCAAAAATATACAAAAAAAAAAAAAAAAAAAACATACGGAGAATAATCTTACGTTTTAATTCATTTTCTTGGTAAATTTTTTTTTTTTTTTATTCTAGCTCTAGAAACAAAAATTATGGAGGTTTTATTTTACAGATATCTCACGTACACGACGTCATCGCGCTACAGTCTACAGCACAAGCTTGAATGTGCGTGAATCGAATTTGAGTTGCCATAGCAACAGATATAAAAGCTAAAACCCCCTCGATTTCTGATTGTTGGGTTGTTTGAAGGCGAGACTTTGCATACAAACTTTTATCTGCGGAGAAACTGATTCTTGAAAGATTTCGGAGCATTTCTGTGGAGTTCGGAGGATATTTTCTTTGACTTGACTTTCTGAAGAAGCTTACATTATTTTTGAGGAGAGTTTTATTTCATTTATTTGTTTTTATTTGATTGGAAGTGTTTCTGTTACTTGTCTTTTTTCTTTGCTTTGTTTTCTTTTGTTTTCATCTTTTGTTTTCTTTTTTCCTCTCATTGTGTAGGAGAGATTCTTCGGGATATTTTCAATGGCTCACATGGGCGAAAGACGAGGTGAGTGTTTTAATTTTTCATGTTTTTATTGGTATGTTATGGTATGATGTTGTATATTGTTGGACTACACTAGCATTAATAAATGTGTGCAGTTTAACAAATTTATCTTGAATATTACCAGTTAAATGAGCACAAATTGTATTAATTGGATATGACATTTCATTAAAAAAGTATAATATGTGTCTCATGCTTGCATACAGTAAGTCACCATTTCAGATATGATTTATTTTCCAATAATTCAACTGCATCTCTAATAATAGTGAAGCTGAAAGTTTATCTGCTTCAAAAAGAGAATTAACGTTACCACCTCACTACTGAGAAATATCACCAAACTTTATAGTTTAGCAACTATTTTAAGGAAAAAGTCATTAGTTGAGCCACACTGACAACATGTATGTTTCTGTGTGTGTGTACAGTTTGTGTGTACGAAAAAAGAGCGGGAGAAAGAAAGCCTGCTTTAGATAATAAAAGGGTGATTTAGTGCCAAAAACATGGAAATTGTTTGTCATTTTGAGTCTTATTTGTAATATATGTTTGCTTGGTCAGAGTTTTTGTGAGTTTTGGTTCAGTTGCTGCTGTAAGAAAATAACTGAAATAATTTGGTGATATGATATGAAACTGTAATGCAGCTGACAGACCTGAACTACTTCATAACTGTGTGTTTACTTCAACATAATTGCACACCACAGAGTGTTCATCAACCAGAATCAAGCATTTAACAGCCCTGTGATATACGGTGTTATAATAATGATGTTAACAACAAGCACAATGTCAAATTGTGTGAAATAGATTGTAAACTGCTGCTGCTCTTTCAGCCTTGGGCCGCTCCAGATCCGCTGCTGCTTTCACCCAGATGGCTGCTGGTCAGGAGGTTGGAGGACAGTGTGGTGACTACATCCAGAAAGCACTGTCAAACCCAACCCAGCCATGGAGTCTAGAGACAACTCAAGGGAAGAGGAAGCGGCAGAGCTTGCAGGATGAAGATCCCTCCACCTCATACGAGAGACCGGCAAAACGCTCTCGTGAAGGTCAGACTTATTCTCAAGACATTGCTGAATTATTACATGATTTGCCATTGAAAGTGCTCATTCACTGATTGATGTAAACATTTTATACGTTTTCACCTGTTTTCTCTTGAAGACGTTTCTTATGATCATATGTTGCAGATGCATATGTAAAGGGCCCAATGCTGGGTCAAGGTGGATTCGGCTCTGTGTTTGCTGGGACCCGCAGCTCTGATGGATTGCCAGTAAGACATTTTCTTCCCTTATTCATGACACTTGTGGCATAAACCATATTTAATCTGTACAGAGCATAAGGTTATTGTCATAATTAGCAGGTGTAATTTACTGTGGTTCATTTGTCTGCAGGTCGCCATCAAGTACGTCACTAAAGACGAGGAGCACGAGGATGTGGAAGTTGTACGTTGATCCTTATTGGTTTATTACACACACATACATCCACATTCAGTCCTCTAGCGATGATGAAAGGATCTCATGTCTCCTCTGCCACTGCAGGAAGGTCAGGGTCTGCTGCCACTGGAGGTCGCGTTGATGACCCGGGTCAATTCGGCTCCTGCCTGTCCCAATGTCCTGAAGCTGCTGGAGTGGTTTGAACATCCTGGCCGCTACGTCATGATCCTGGAACGCCCGGATCCTTGCCAGGATCTCCACAGTTTCTGTGAGGAGAGCGGCTGTCTGGATGAGAGCCGGGCCAAGAAGGTGCTCATGCAGCTCATCAACGCTCTCAAACACTGCGAGAGCCGCGGCGTCTTCCACCGGGACGTCAAGCCACAGAACCTGCTCATTTGCACCGATACCAACGAGCTCAAGCTGCTAGACTTTGGCTGCGGACACCTCCTGAAGGACTCAGAGTACAAAGAGTTTGCAGGTTGGTTAGGACAAAATATTACTATGATATTCTGTGGAATTTGATGAATTTTGAATGTGGCTATTGAGCTGATCTCTTCCTCTTGTTGGGTCTCTCAGGCACTCTTTCATTCGCCCCTCCGGAGTGGTTTCGTTCCCACAGCTATCGTGCAGGACCAGCTACTGCTTGGTCGCTGGGTGTGACGCTCTACAAGCTCCTGTGCGGTTCTCTACCTTTCAGAAGCGCACGGAGGGTTCGCAGGCTGCGCTTCCCTAGTCACCTGTCTGCAGGCAAGAGATGGCAAACATTCAGCTTTTCACAGACAGAAATCATAGCCAGAATGACAAGTAGCTGATGTTGTGTTACTGAAGTACTGTGTTGTGTGTCACAGATTGCCGTCAGTTGATTAGATGGTGTCTTAAAGCAGCAGCTGACAACCGTCCCAGCTTACAGGACATTGAGCAGCATCCCTGGTTACAGTCAACAGGTGGCCAATCACATCACACTCATCTCAATGACATCTTGTTCATTGGACAGTTAGATTGTACTGTCAGGATAAATGTAAGTAACTGGTTGTAATTCTGTACAAACCAGAGTCCTGATGCTACAGAGATCCAGTCCAGACTGAGCCTAAACCAGCCTGTAGCTGTTTTCATCAGGAAAGGAAAAGGAAGACAAAAAAACCATCAAAACATTAGGCATTATTTAACTAGGGTTATAATTTATGTTTTACTAAATGCTATATGAGAATATTTGTTACTTAAAATAAAACAAACTGTATATATATATATATATATATATATATAAATATAAAAACTGTACATAGAAATCTAAATGTTAATAAAAAACTATAAAATCATCTCATTGTCACAGCTTGTTAAAAATAAAGATGAAAGAAGAGGATCTAAATGCAGCAGCTAGACTTTATTTACACAAAAACCACTAAACATGAACAGAATCATCTACGCTAAACGTGATGACAAATATCTGAAATTAACATAGAGCTTAAATACACTGAAACAAACCAATGAACTAAATGAACATCAGATGCAAACACTAATTAGCCCTTAAGTAACCATAGTGACTAATGAACACAAAGGAAACTGATCTAGAAACAGTGAAAACCAACTCAAAGTCAAACTCAAGTAAACACAAACACAAGACATAACCCTGACACTCATTGATACTAAAGCACTTATTTAAATGAGGACAGAAAATGGATGGATACTGTTTATTAATTAATCATACAGTCTGGGACTTTAGTTTTACTGATACATTATCAAACTACATCCACATTTCATATCACAGAATGGATTTAGAATTTTCTCTATAGAGAAAATTCTCTATCCTGTTTGATACCTCTGATGTCAGCATTTCCCCCATAGTGTCCACTAGAGATGCCACTATTCACAATATAGTATTGAATTGTTCAGTTTGACAGCCACGGTTCAATACGTGCTTGTGAATTGCATTTTTTTGGTTTTGTTATTTTATTTTTGTTTTATATTGCATTTTATTTATTTCCATGCATTTTATTTTTCTCTGAATTGGCTCTGTTTGTGTACCCACGAGTATACGCGCATTTGAAAAAACATCTATTGTAATGACTTGTAATGAGAAGTGTTTCTTAACCTGTTGTCCAGCAATTGAGAACATTTTTACTCTACAACATTGGTCGAGTGTTTGAAATAACTTCCTTTTGTGATCTGATGTGGCTTCTTATTACAGAATGATGCAAAATATATACTTATCTATTGTCTTTTTATTTAGCCTTTCCATATTAGGGATTTCCTGGAGCGTCATGAGGTCTATTACTTCCGTGATGCATATGTGTAGTTTATGCACGAGGGTGCCCTTTGGTGTCCAGTATGAATGAAACAGACATTACATGTGTTTACAACACTCAATAATGCCCACTCCATCCTGTTTTGGGTAAAATAAGACGAATAATATTTCCCTCAAAAGAAATTTAACGTAGACATTAGAAGTGTAACAATACATGTATTCGTACCGAACCGTCATGGTACGGGCATCCCGACTCGGTGCATGAGGGTTGTGGCTAGAAGGGATACAGCTCCGACCGGAAACTAACAAAGAAATGAATTGTTCTACCTATTGGATTGTGTTTTTTTAACATCTACACCTACCCCAACCCTAAACTTAGCCCTTACTATAATACAAAAACAGTTTTATTGTTGTATAGTGTGACAAAAATAACGTTAGATTGATGTGCGCATGCCCAGTAGTTAGAGCTGTGTTCCTTCTAGCCTTAAAGAAACACTCCACTTTTTTTTTGAAATAGGCTTATTTTCCGACTCCCCTAGAGTTATACAGATGTGTTTTACCATTTTTGAATCCATTTAGCCGATCGCCGGGTCTGGCGGTAGCACTTTTAGCATAGCTTAGCATAAATCATTGAATCCGATTAGACCATTAGCATCTCACTATAATAATCAAGGAATGTTGCTGCCGTACCATGGGTGCAGCAGGCGCAATGATATTACGCAGCGCCTGAAAGTGTTTGTGTAGATGCAGAGTTGCAGCCGGCAGAGCAGAGTTGGCGGCTGCATAATATCATTGTGCCTGCTGCACCCATGGTACTGCGGCAAGGTTCCTTGATTGTTACACCGGAATGAGAGTATAGTTCCTAGCCATATCGGCCTATAAAATCGCAACTTTTCATTTTCCGCCAGTCTTAGTACACGATGCAACTACAGAAGAGTCAAGTTTTAAATAGGAAAAATATCGAAACTCTTTAGTCATTTCATAGTGAGATGCTAATGGTCTAATCGGATTCAATGATTTATGCTAAGCTATGCTAAAAGTGCTACCACCAGACCCGGTGATCGGCTGAATGGATTCAAAAACGGTAGAACACATCTGTATAACTCTAGGGGAGTTGGAAAATGAACCTATTTAAAAAAAAGTGGAGTGTTCCTTTAACCGTGCATGAAGCCTTACAACGAATACAGGCAATTCACTCTCAGTCCAGAAGGGGGCGCCTGCAGTAATGCAACGCTGTTTGATAACCAACAGCAGAAGAACAGCGAATGCCGGGAGTTGCGCACGCGAAAACAAAGACCACTAGACAGTGATCATGTGCTGATTCTGAACGCGTCTCTCACTGACAAAGGCTTGCGAACTCAACTGTTTGCGAAATGGAGCTTTGTGCTCTTGTATCCTACCTTCTCTTATTCGGCACAATCCATAATATTTCCATATTTACAATGTATCCAAATGCTAAACGATTATTTATTATGTAAATTATAGGCTTTTTACTTCAGTCACGTTCTAACGGTGACACAGTGAGGCGGGCGCGCTGATGTTTGGTTCACTGTGTTTTATTTTGATAAAGTAACGTTACCAACTGCGCTGTCAAGTTAGTAATGCTAGACACCTGGAACTGATATGTTTTGATGTTTTGTGTTTGTGTGCTCCGGCGCAATTACTTTAACTGTCCTCATACCAGCAAGATAAACTTAAACAAAGAACAAATAGTCGCCTTCTGCCATTTGAGTTTTCTTTCTGTCACAAAACTGAACTGAAACTCAACATATATAGGCTACGTTACACGTCGCACAGTTTTTTTTCCCTTCCCTATCAGTTAACAAAATTCAGTTAATCAGTTAATAGCCAAGTATTTATTCCTTGTATGCATGTATCTGTGTGTGTGTATATAGATATATATATATATATACACTGCTCAAAAAAATTAAGGGAACACTTAAACAACACAATGTAACTCCAAGTCAATCACACTTCTGTGAAATCAAACTGCCCACTTAGGAAGCAACACTGATTGACAATCAATTTCACATGCTGTTGCGCAAATGGAATAGACAACAGGTGGAAATTATAGGCAATTAGCAAGACACCCCCAGTAAAGGAGTGGTTCTGCAGGTGGTGACCACAGACCACTTCTCAGTTCCTATGCTTTCTGGCTGATGTTTTGGTCACTTTTGAATGCTGGCGGTGCTTTCACTCTAGTGGTAGCATGAGACGGAGTCTACAACCCACACAAGTGGCTCAGGTAGTGCCGCTCATCCAGGATGTGCCGCTCATCCAGTACATCAGGAGACGTGGAGGAGGCCGTAGGAGGGCAACAACCCAGCAGCAGGACCGCTACCTCTGCCTTTGTGCAAGGAGGAACAGGAGGAGCACTGCCAGAGCCCTGCAAAATGACCTCCAGCAGGCCACAAATGTGCATGTGTCTGCTCAAACGGTCAGAAACAGACTCCATGAGGGTGGTATGAGGGCCCGACGTCCACAGGTGGGGGTTGTGCTTACAGCCCAACACGGTGCAGGACGTTTGGCATTTGCCAGAGAACACCAAGATTGGCAAATTCGTCACTAGCGCCCTGTGCTCTTCACAGATGAAAGCAGGTTCACACTGACCACATGTGACAGACGTGACAGAGTCCGGAGATGCCGTGGAGAACATTCTGCTGCCTGCAACGTCCTCCAGCATGACCGGTTTGGCAGTGGGTCAGTAATGGTGTGGGGTGGCATTTCTTTGGAGGGCCACACAGCCCTCCATGTGCTCGCCAGAGGTAGCCTGACTGCCATTAGGTACCGAGATGAGATGCTCAGACCCCTTGTGAGACCATATGCCGGTGCGGTTGGCCCTGGGTTCCTCCTAATGCAAGACAATGCTAGACCTCATGTGGCTGGAGTGTGTCAGCAGTTCCTGCAAGATGGAGGCATTGATGCTATGGACTGGCCCGCCCGTTCCCCAGACCTGAATCCAATTGAGCACATCTGGGACATCATGTCTCGCTCCATCCACCAACGCCACGTTGCACCACAGACTGTCCAGGAGTTGGCGGATGCTTTAGTCCAGGTCTGGGAGGAGATCCCTCAGGAGACCATCCGCCACCTCATCAGGAGCATGCCCAGGCGTTGTAGGGAGGTCATACAGGCACGTGGAGGCCACACACACTACTGAGCCTCATTTTGACTTGTTTTAAGGACATTACATCAAAGTTGGATCAGCCTGTAGTGTGTTTTTCCACTTCAATTTTGAGTGTGACTCCAAATCCAGACCTCCATGGGTTAATAAATTTGATTTTCATTGATAATTTTTGTGTGATTTTGTTGTCAGCACATTCAACTATGTAAAGAACAAAGTATTTAATAAGAATATTTCATTCATTCAGATCCAGGATGTGTTATTTTAGTGTTCCCTTTTTTTTTTGAGCAGTGTATATACATGTATATTATAGCCTATGTATGACATTATAATTTGATAATATTTAGTATTTTCACATGTAGGTGGACAAAATTGTAATTTGTACTACTGTCTGTTTAAACTAAATGAAAAGAAATCTAGCATAGTTTTTTTTCTGTTGTACCGAAATCGTATCGAACCGTGACCCCCAAACTGAGGTACGTACTGAACCCTGACATCTGTGTACTGTTACACCCCCTAGTAGACATTATAATGCATGCCAGTGTACAGGAGGTCTTTGTTGTTAATTTGTGCAAAACACTTGATGCCGAGAGATCAGAACCAAACCAAACCGAAAACTGTGGTTGAAAAATTGAGGTATGTACTGAACTGTGGTTTAACTGTATTGTTGCATCCCTAGTGTCCACTAGAGGGCACAGTGTGATTTCCCATTCGAAAGGAACTCTTTTTATTTTCTTCTCACAAAGATTCAGATATTAAAGATGAATAAAACTCCAACGATAAAAACAACTAGCCAGGTTAGCTTATTAACATCCGTTCATACTACTGTTAGCACTTTCTCTGACAAACGGCTGCAATGAGACCTGTTTTCTGATTTGTTCAGGTGATGTTGCACATTTACTGCTTTCTCTCAATTAATTCTTTGCATGAGTTTTGCTTACAAAAGGCCTGAGCCCTCATTTATCAACAGTGCGTGTGCGTAATGAGTGCGTAAGAACAGTTTCACGCAAAGTGTGAGATTTACCAACTTGTGTGTGTAAATATAAGGACAAAATATATAACCTTTTCTACACACTGTTGATAAATGAGGCCCCTGGATATCCTTTTTCCACATAATGGAAGGACACTTACATGCAAACCACACCTATAAAGTAATAAATAGTAAACAAACATCATCTAAGAGGATTAAAATTAAAATAAAATGTTAAAAAAAATGTCAGAAAGGTTGAAGACTCCTGACGTAATTTTTCTAGGAAGGCAAATTTGTGATTTCTGCTTGAGTTCCTTCGCTCTGATTTCAAACCCAATAAATGTTTAAGAGTCAGTTTGCTTCTGCGTGAGTCCTCTGAAGTAATCATTAACCTGTAACATGGATAGTGATGACTACATGATCACATATTAAATGTGCTATAGAGACCAAAGCTCAGAATCAAACAAGGATATCCGGTATAGCGGCCTTATAAAAGCCTTTAGTTATAACGTTTTTCATGCGTAACTGAAGAGACTGTGGTAGAAAATGAGTTCCCTGAGTCAAATATCAGAGGTGGATCTGCTGTGCCCTGTATGCTTAGACATCTTTACTGATCCTGTGCTTCTGTTATGTAGTCACAGCATCTGTAGAGCTTGTCTGGAACAGTTCTGGAGCTCCAGAGGATTTCAGGAATGTCCGTTTTGCGGGAAAAGATTCACAGGATGTCAAACACCTGCTAATCTTGCACTGCGGAACTTGTGTGAGCCATTCTTGCAGAAGAGAAGTTCATCGCAGTCATTATCTGAGGTGTTCTGTGATGTGCATGGAGAAAAACTGAAACTCTTCTGTCTGGATGATAAACATCCTGTGTGTCTGGTGTGCAGAGATTCAGAAAAACACCTTAATCACACATTCAGACCTGCTGATGAAGTTGCGCCACTTCTAAAGGTAAAACATCTTTACGTCTCTCTTCAGGTAAAATGTGTCGTTATGATTCTTGTGCACACTGTAACAAAAATATTTTTAAAGTTAAAAAATACAAGATTTGAAATTTTATTCGAATAAAAGATTATTGGAGTATATTTTATAAGAAAAAAAGGTTTTCTACTTAAAAATGTCATGTTTAATTCAATGCGTTGTAATTTCTTTGTAATTTTTGGTAAAATGTATTAGCAGTTTCAATTTGGAAATTGTTTTACCATGTTTTTTTGTTTGTTTTTTGTTTCATCATATGTTTCCTTTTTCATCTTCTTTTTTTTTTCTTAATGTTTTACTCTTGTAATTGTTCCGGGTTCTTGTTTTAATAGCAACGGACTTCCTTTTATTTTTTAACTTTTAACCTATTATTTGCGCCTGGGTTATTGAAAAATACCTAGCCGCTGATGTTGTGTAAATTTGGGCGGTGATGTGTTACTGTTTCCGGTTTCTTTGAAACTGGTCATGCTATACATTTTATATACAATTACAGGAGTAAAACTTTACTAACAGTTAGTACTAACAATTTTACTAACAATTTCAAAATAACTAACTACATATTTATTTATAAGACTATATGTATGTAATGTATTTATTTATTTATTTATTTGTGTTGTGTGTGTGTGTGTGTGTGTGTGTGTGTTTTGTTTTGTAGTAATAGCATCTGACTTCCTTATTACCCATTATTTGCACCTGGATGGAATGTTATTGCTTAGTGTTTTTTGTAGTTTAGTTACAGTTACAGTTGATACACTGAAATCTCCAAATATCAAAGAAAGATTTGATTTCTCATGATATTGTTCTCAGAATTTCCTTAAAATAATTTAATTCTAACATTAAATTGCTAAACACACACATAAAATGAACTGTGTTGAATTAATTTAACAGATCAGAACTCACAGTTTCTACTTAACAAAGCTTTTGAAAACAAGCATCCTTGTCATGTTTGCAGCAGAAATACCAAAATAAATATTGGGGCCTTTGAGTCAAAAAGGTTGATACTGCTTTAAATTGTATAGAACAGTCTTTTGCGTAACCTTACGATTAATGATGTTGATTTACTGATTTAACAAACACTCTTTATTTAATTTTAGGAGGAACTGAAGACTGCTTTAAAACATTTACAAGAAAAACTTGAGAGCTTTAAAGAAATCAAGCAAACATTTGATGATGCAGCACAACACAGTAAGGTAAGAACTATACAGTCAAATATTCTAGATTAAAGCATTTATAGAAAGATTCAAGTAAACGAAGTGATGTGAAAGCATCTTTGCATATTATACAGGCTCAGACTCAGCAGACCATGAGATGCTTACAAGAGGAGTTTGAGCGACTTCATCAGTTTCTGCGAGATGAAGAGATGATCAGAATATCTGCACTGATAGAGGAACAGAATCAGAAGAGCCTGATGATGAAGGAGAAGATTGAAGAAATAGACAGAGAGATAGAATCTCTTTCAAACAACATTGGAACTATAAAAAAAAATTTAGATGCTGCTGATATGCTCATTCTACAAGTAAGAACTAACCTGTATTTTCTATTTAATGTTTTATTATGTTCATCTTTTTGTATTAAGACAGTATTGTTTTATTGCATTTATCTACAAAAATAAAGACATTAAAGTGACTCTCAGAGTTGAGGTAGTCGTCAATCAATATTCAATTCAATAGTCAATTTCGGCCTGCTTGGGTGATGTGTAGGAATCTGGACTTTTATTTTCTTTAGTTTACTTTTTTATTTTTTATCGTATAAATTTAAATTAAATAATGTGATGTATATATTGTTTGTATATCTGCCACTGATCATCCTGCTAAGATATCAGCATCAGTCAGCATAGAATCAGTATCACTTGATTACTATTTGAGGGCTGAATAACATTTGATCATGTGTACATCTAGCTTATTTCCTTCTTTTGTGTTTTGCAGAACTTCACTTTGTTAAAAGATACGTAAGTGAGCTGTTTTCTTGCTGTCTTCTCTCTGCAGTGCAGTTCCTCTGTTTGTTTGTTTTTTAACTCTTGAATGTAATCGCAGAGCTCAGATCACACAGAAGAATCCAGTCATGCCAGCTGGAGCATTGATGAATGTGGCAAAACACCTGGGGAACCTAAAGTTTGAAGTCTGGCAGAAGATGATGAAGATAGTTCAACACAGTAAGTTTTGCATTGTTCTGTTTCAGTCAGTTGTATTCAATATATATATATATATATATATATATACACTGACCAAAATTATAAACGCAGCACTTTTGTTTTTGCCCCTATTTTTCATGAGCTGACCTCAAAAGGCCTATTTCTCTCAAATATTTTTCACTGTGGTCTAAATCTAAATCATTTTTGTCTAAATCTGTGTAAGTGAGCACTTCTTCTTTGCCGAGATAATCCATCCACCTCACAGGTGTGGCATATCAAGATGCTGATTAGACAGCACGATTATTGTACAGGTGTGCCTTAGGCTGGACACAATAAAAGGCCACTTTTAAAATGTGCAGTTTTATCACACATCACAATGCCACAGATGTCGCAAGTTTTGAGGATGCGTGCAATTGGCATCCTGACTGCAGGAATGTCCACCAGAGCTGTTGCCCGTGAATTGAATGTTCATTTCTCTACCATAAGCCGTCTCCAAAGGCGTTTCAGAGAATTTGGCAGTACATCCAACTGGCCTCACAACTGCAGACCACGTGTAACCACACCAGCCCAGGACCTCCACATCCAGCATCTTCACCTCCAAGATCATCTGAGACCAGCCACCCGGACAGCTGCTGTTACAGTTTGCATGACCAAAGAATTTCAGCACAAACTGTCAGAAACCGTCTCAGGGAAGCTCATCTGCATGCTTGTCGTCCTCATCGGGGTCTTGACCTGACTGCGGTTCGTCGTCGTAACCGACTCGAGTGGGCAGATGCTCACATTCAATGGCGTCTGGCACTTTGGAGAGGTGTTCTCTTCACGGATGAATCCCGGTTTTCACTGTCCAGGGCAGATGGCAGACAGCGTGTATGGCGTGGTGTGGGTGAGCGGTTTGCTGATGTCAGCGATGTGGATCGAGTGGCCCATGGTGGCGGTGGGGTTATGGTATGGGCAGGCGTATGTTATGGACAACGAACACAGGTGCATTTTATTGATGGCCATTCATCCACGACCATCACCTCATGTTGCAGCATGATAATGCACGGCCCTATGTTGCAAGAATCTGTACACAATTCCTGGAAGCTGAAAACATCCCAGCTCTTGCATGGCCAGCATACTCACTGGACATGTCCCCCATTGAGCATGTTTGGGATGCTCTGGATCGGCGTATATGACAGTGTGTTTCAGTTCCTGCTAATATCCAGCAGCTTCGCACAGCCATTAAAGAGGAGTGGAGCAACATTCCACAGGCCACAATTAACAACCTGATCAACTCTATGCGAAGGAGATGTGTTGCACTGCGTGAGGCAAATGGTGGTCACACCAGATACTGACTGGCTTTTGAAGTTGAGGGAGAACATGAGATGGGAGTTTTTCGACATACCCTAACTGTCATGAACAGGAACAAAAACAGTCCAGGAAGATTAAGACAAGACAAGCGTTTGACATTAAAAAGTATATAAATTGTATTATTTTTATTAAAATAACCAATCGTTACACTAGATAAGACCCTTCTTCCTCGGCTAGGATCATTTACAATCGCAATATTTTGGCTGCTGTTACTTTAAAAGCTGCCGCTGCTGAACTTGAAGCAGATCTGACACTGCTGTAAATGTGACTCTTAAATAATAAACACTTACATGCACAGTTCTAAGCCAGCTTTAGTCGCCATTTTTGTAACTTCATGACTTAACTGACCACATAACTACAACTAACTACATACTCGTAGTTTCATTTGGGTTTGAATATGATACAGCGCTTTAATAAGCTATAGCCTAGCACACACTGGCGTATTTGTGCATGCACTTGAAGAGCATGTGTTACGATCTACTTAAGTACAGTAAAAAAGTATTTTTTGCTTCATCACTTCCCATCTCTTTTAATCAAAATACTGGGAGTAAGCTATGCAACTTACTTCGCCTCATCCCTAGTGTGACACAAGGCATCAATGATTTATTTCCACTTGGCTTGATCGTTTGCAGCCTACTGTCCCTCAACCCATGTCAGACCCATCTCCTTTAGTTCTGCCATTACTGTAATTGTCCATGCTGCTTTTAGTTGCCCTTGATTTTTTTCTTCCAGGTGGTGTTCATCTCAGGGCAGCCTTTGAAATTCGGCCTGGTTCGTTCTAAGGATGCCATCGGTTGTAATGGCACTTGATCTTAATACAGTTCTTCATTGGTGAGCTTCATAGGCTGCTGGTCTTGTTCACGCCATCCTTAGAAACTTGTCAGCATTCTGAGCCGTACAGCAGGAATGGTTTGACAAAGCTGTTGCACAGGCATAGCTTTATTGTGGTGCTATATTGCCTAGATTTACAGACGGTGTTTAGTCTGATGAACCATGTTTAGCTTTCTGAGCCTTATTTGTCTTTTAAGCTGCGTTATCCTTGCTAACTTGGCTTTTGAGCCTTGTGAAATTGTGGATATATTCCAGTAGTTTGTTTTTGACAGTGATTGGTGGCTTAGGGATAGATTAATGCACATAACTTTGGTCTTGTATGGGTTGATGTTCAGGTTCACAATGGTGCTTCTCAGATTAAAGATCTAGTCTGTGCACGCTTCTGAACTTCTGAATCCTGCTCGTTTTTGTTCTTGTGTTATTCACTGCTTGATCTTTTTCTTTTTATAACGCAGGACACTGGTACCTGTCTCTAGAAAAGCCATTTTGATGGATTCCCATTTGCATGGATCTCTGTCTTCTTCGGCCAGGACAGCAATCCAGTTTCTTAACTTGGTGGTGAATACTTTGGTAACTTTTGGGCATTTCAGGTTATCAGTATCTAGACGTTGGCTGCTTTCCGCAGTTTTAGTTTGATGGAGGCAATGAGCAGTGGTTACTGTTGACATCAGCACCACGACAACTCTGACACCGTAAAGGGATCTCTGCCACTTGCCATTTATTATAATGTCTATCTGGTTGACGGTGTCTCTTAGGTGATTTCCATGTCAGCTGAATGTCTTTGTGTGGAAAGACGGTACCCCCAATCACACAATTATTGTCAGGCAAAAGTCAGCAAGATGCTCACCAATGTCATTCATCACTCTACATCCATGTTGCCCCATAGCTCTTTCTCTCTCTGCATTATCTGCTCCAACCTTTGCATTCATATCTTCCATGGTCAAGAGCATGTCACATTGAGGGACCTTAGAGACTGTCTGGCATAGTTTCCAATACGATGGTTGGGATACAGTGTTTAGAGTTGAAGCATCTAGAGGTTCCCCTTCTAGCAAGTTGTTAACCTTCTCTTTGTCCAAAGTAAAGTACAACAGGGCCGTTGCTGGTTACTTGCTATCCAGATCCTGCCCGTCAGCATTCACTGATCTCCTAGGATGTCCACTCTGTATTTCTTCATCTCTTTTATAACTTGAGCTAATTTCAGTGTTTCGAACATGGTGGGACATTCCATGTTCCAACACAGATACTAGTTTTGCACCTGAGTAGACTATATTTCATACTCCTGACTTGCTTTTGATGGCTTTTCATTAGGGGTCATACTGCCAGTTAGCTGGCTCAAGTCCACTTTAGGGCTGGTTGTTCAGATAATGATGATTCCATAACAATATAGAGTTGTTAGTCCTATAGTCGCCAGGCTGGAGAACCAGATGCTGCCTTTGGTCTGGCCTCTACCCTGGGAATTGGCCAGCTTGGTCGAACCTACTAGGGACTTGGCCCCCACCAGCATTTCTGACAAATATTTTATTTGATCCTTACATATTTTACTGTCGGGCCTAAGATTTGTAGGGTTAGTAGATATATAATTGAATTAGTGATCTAAATATGATCAGTTTACTGGTCTAGTGCCGTGGTTCTCAACCAGGGCCCACTAGGGGGCCTCTGAAAAATTCCAAGAAGGATGCAGTATTAGTTGTTTAAATTAATAAATTATTATTGTTATCTAGCTTTAATTTAAATGTTGACAAACACAAAATTAATACGGAAGCTTAATTTAATTTTCAAAAACTTTTTGAATCACAAGTAAGTGTGGTAATTTAAAAAGGGACCCCCTTTATCCAACACAACATTTGAAGACCCCTGATATTTCAAGTCAAAAAAGGCTGAGAGGTTAGATGTTATCTGTGTGCTCTGAGTGTGAGATTGGTGGGTCTCCACAATCAGTGATGACTAATATATAATTGTGATGATTTCCATCAGCTCCGGTCACAATGGACCCCAACACTGCACATCCTTTGCTGTTCCTGACTGATGATCTGACCCATGTGAAATCCAGCGCTGATGGACAACAGTATCCAGAAAATCCAGAAAGATTTAACTATTACCATTGTGTGCTGGGTTCTGAGGGCTTTGACTCTGGAACACACGTCTGGAATGTGGAGGTCCAAAACAACACATGCTGGTCTGTTGGAGTAACCACAGCATCCAGTCAGAGAAAAGGAGGTGTTTTCTATGACTCTGGAGTGTGGCGTGTGCGTTATATGGCTGATCAGTATACTACACAGTCACCACAAATGCCCCGCACGCATTTAGCTGTTGATAAGCGACTTGAGGTGATCAGAGTTCAGCTGGACTGGGACGGAGGAAAGATTTCATTCTCTGATCCTCTTACTAACACACATCTGTGCACATTCACCAGCACATTTAGAGAAGCAGTCTATCCATTTCTCTATAGCAGCTGTACAGATTTCCCACTCAGAATCTTACCTGTAAAGCTTAGTATAACTGTGGAGGAACCTAAATAAAGCCTCTGCATTGAAAAAAAGTAGGTTGTATGTAAATATTATCACCAATGTTTGTGTGTGTGTGTGTGTGCAGGATTTACTTAATTCATTGTTTGTTTTGTGCTTCTGCATCACCATTTGGATAAGTGTATATTTAAATAAAATTAAATTGTTGTAAATTACAAGAAATAATTAGCAATTCAGTCCATTTGTAACGCTTTGCTGTTCTGGGTTAGTCTACTTTAGGTAAACATAAAAATGAAAATTTTTATATTTTATGTGGTAAGAGGGTTGACAATACATGAACAATAAATGTATATCCTTCTGAGAAAATGGCACCATATTTTATTTACTGGAAAAGGATACTGCTGACAACCCCAGTACTCTGATAAGGAACTTTTTTTTTTTTTTCAGTCTTACATTTTTATACTAGTACCCAGCAATTTGAAATTTGTAGTTACAACCATGCAAAATACCAGTAACTTATGAACCCTATAATGCTTTTTTTTTTTTTTCTCAGCAGCTTTCTATACTATCATTTTCAAATGCTTTGCCCATAAACATAGTCCTAGTTTGTATCACTTTTAGAAAGAATGACAGTAAAAACGTTTCAATTTCAACAAAAGCAAAATGTAGCAAAAAAATGCTTTTATAAAAGAGGATGGGGCCTAGTACCGATCTTTGAGGTACCTCAGGGTCAGGGTTGCGAGGTCACGAAAATATAACCAGCACAAAGCCTACTCAAAACCCACCTGAAAGGAATGAAAACTAGCCCAATTTTTGCCCTGTCCAATCACAGCTGACAGCAGCTTTATTTTATTGATGCCCTTTAAAATAAACATTTTGATTTTATTTATTCTATGTTTTGAATCTTAGCAAGACTTGTTTATATGTAGTATGTGCATATGAAATTATTTAATCTGTATTTTCTTTTTTTTTTTTCGTTTATTTTACCCTTTCTTTCATTTTATTTTTCAGCACCTTTTCATTATAAAATTCAAAATTAGGGCTGTGATATGTCCAGAAATAATTATGACAATATTTTTTCCATATCATATTAATATTTAGCAGAATATTCATTTACCATTATTATGGAAAGAAATGCTTTCAGAATGCATGTAAACTAAAAACTTAAAAACTGAAAACTTTAAAAATGTAATCAATCTTTTAAAATATAATTTAAATTTAATATAATCTTATATTAAAATATAATATAATCTTCATCTCTCTGTTCTTAAGTAGCCAGGTATATGTTCCAAGTATAATACTTGTTAGTTAAACGTTCTATTTTCATTTCTATTTGTCTGTAGATACATTTTGGGCAGCTGTGGTACATTATCAAAGTAGCCAAAAACAACGGAACCCACGGCTCTGAAATTTTTCCCGCGACTGCATTTTCAAAATAGCCCAACTGTGCGGGAAAACCACGACCCTGGCAACACTGCTCAGGGTTTAGCTGGCAGATGTGCAATGTTTATACTTGGGGGGGAAAAAAAAAACCCAGTTGTCTAAAACGTATTCAGGTTATTCATGAGTATGTGTTCACACAAAATCCTGTAATTTACCTTCATGTTGTTTTACCAAATCTATATGTATGTATTCCTTCTGTGGAAAACAAAAGATATTTTGCAGAAGAATGTTGGTAACCAAACATTTTGGTGACCACTGACTTTGTCATTCTATGGACAAAAAACCCAGACATCAGTCAAAATATCTTTAATGTTCCACTTAAAAAAGTCATACCGGGTAAGCAAAATAATCTTGTTTTCTGCTTGAAATAAGATTATTTTGATTACCCCACTGACAGATTATTTTGCTTGTTTTGCCTGACTTTTTTCTGAAAACAGAATATTTGCTTGTCTAGAAAATCCTTCTAAGAATTTTCTGATATTTTGGCTGGAAACAAGACAAACAACCCAACATTATATTGTGCCAAATCTTTATTGAACAAAATGTACAAACAATGAAGGCCATTTATAGAAGCTCTAGGTCTGACATAATTGTCTTGAATTGTGAAAATGCATCTGACTGCATGACCGAATAATAAAACTCACAACGCCAGTTCAACGGATGTGAGCACTCAGAAAAGTTTTATTGGTACACGCACGAGTACGAGTATCTGCATTAGCTCTTGGAATAAACAATTAATGTTCATGTTTGTCAGTGAAAATGAAATTGCATTAGACAAAATTAAAAGCTTACTAAATGTTCATGCAGCTGGGGGTGTATTATAATAAATATACATTCATAAATAGGCATGTCTATTTATTTGGTCTGCTAAAAGGTGCACTCAGTCATTTTTCCTCAAAAAAATGCGACACTTTCATGTGTGTAATAAATCATGGCTGACTGTGTATTGGGCAGCTCTGCAACAGCTTTTTGATGCAGCATCTCAACTGTTTGGTGTCAGTGTAGGTCTAAATCAATGGGCTCAAGAGAAAAATCAAAAGAATTACTGAGCGCACCTTTAATTAAATAAATGTTTATACACTGTTAGGTGCCATTTGAGAAATTCAGAAAGTTTTGAAACAATATATGTAATGGTTGCCCTATTTACAAAAATCTGTGGCAATATTTTTGCATAAGCCAGTGGCTCATTGTTTACAGCATTTGTATTATACAAGCAAAGCTAAACTATTTTCTTTTGAATCCAATCAAATAAAATATCAATAAACGCAAATCTCCAAAAAAAAAATAAAGGTAATGTAAATAATTCAGACATAATACAATATATAATAATAACAATAATGTGTCTCACACAGTTTGTAATCTCAATCTCGGTTGTGATTTTTGGCAATGCAATAGCTGAGCATCTTTGGCAAATGGTAATGTCTTTAAACACCCACTAGGGGGAGGCAGATCTTTAAAACTGACTGCGGTAGCTGTTTGCAGCAGACGGCGAGGAGGCCGGGTCGATGTGTTTGAGGTGACACGCGTGACACAGCAGGTGTCCGTCCAGAGGATAGCACCGGTGACCCTCCTCGTCATTCAGCTCCATGTGACAGTCCTGCGGGAAGAGATTCACACTCACATCACACTTCAGCTTTATGCTCCTCTGTATTAAGACATCAGCAGATCTTTGTTAACATCACATGTCAAGGCATGCAGGCCTCAAGGGGAAGCACCGATTTGTTTTTCAACAAAAGTTTCTTTACTTGCACTAACCACTGGGAATGACATTAAATTAGCACAGATGAGACTTGCATAGTGTTCTGACCATTAATGTTGTCTCCAAAGTTAAACTTACCTCACAGTGATAACACTCCACGTGGTAGTCCTTGTCCATGGAAACCACTCGAATGGTTTCATCTGATCCCTATGAGAGTAAACAACCAGTGAAATGACAACACATCTGGAAAACACAACCTACCACAACACATGCAATGACATGACTATAGCGAAAGCTCTCTCTGCTTCAAAAACCAAACAGAAACATGAACCATCATCTGTCTACAACAGCTAATAAAAATTATTTTCTTTATTGCTGTGTTAATACTAGCCTAGAATTAGTAAGTTAAACATGACTGTTGCAATGTATTATTACGCTGGTTGTATGCATCAAAATATTGTTGTGCGCACTAAATAGTGAATAGATGCCCATTTTACACAAGTTTGTATGATTGTTTAGAGTCTGCAACATACTTTGGTTAAAATTCCTCAATGGTCGTGTAAAACAAAACTCTTTTTACCTTGTCGAAAACAGCTGTGCTCACATTGAGCCATTTGTCTCTTTAAATGATAATGAGCTCTGCTCACCCCACACCTCTCTTCCGTTTTTTTGCATATTCAGTGGCATGTTACCATCAAAAACAAAACGAATCCACTGTGTCCTCAGTAGGGTTGGGTATCGTTAGAATTATCAATTCCGCTTATTGATTCCGATTCTTTGATTCCCAGTTTCGATTCCAATGTGAATAAAGGATGATATCAAGCATATTTATTCTGTTTCTTTTTTGCCAAACATTTAGTTGCAGCTGAATATCATGAACAAAAATCAACAAGCTACATAAAAACAAGATTCACTTAAAAGCTGTTTGCTGGGTGGATGTTGTTGTTTTTTTTTTAAATGGAAGTTGCGGTTCTCTTATGATTCTGAAGAAAAAAAAGGATTCAGGGATTCACTTAAGATTTACTTGGTTCATTACTGGATGAATCAGTGTTTTTGAATGAATGATCAAAGACAAATACATTATTAACTGCCCCCTTTCGCCATCTACTGGCATAACAAAGCAATCAATAAATCTTTAACATTATTTGGAATGTCAAATTAACTTTCAAAGGAATGATTTACTCTATTTTGATCTCTACAGTTTATATCTGGATTATGAACTTTTATCCCAGTACTTCTGAGATTATTTGAATGTTTGTAACACAGAAATAATGAACTGTGTGGTTGAAAAGACTGTGAAACTGTTCATATACATCATTCATATAGCCTACATGACAGTGGCTCTCTTTAGGTCAGCGGCAGCACGAACGCAGATTTGAATGTTCAAATCACACTGGTCGTACGCTCCACGGAAGAAAGATTGAGGAATCAAACAGATGAATCACAGTAATTTTGGAATACAATCACGTTGGTATTTGAATCATGTTTGTGATCTTTAACGATCTGTTAAATTAAAATGCTTTGTCATATTGGTGGTGATACCTCTATTGCAACATGTTTAGCTTATCACAAATATTATACTTCGCTTTTTTGACTTCTGATCACAAGTGTAGCCATTCTTTGGAGCGCTATGTGTGGAATCGATAGGCGGAATCGGGATTTTAATTTTTACAAGTAGTATCCGATTCCTGACCTTAAGTATCTGATTCTGGAATCGGAATCGATTTTTAATTCCCAACCCTAGTCCTCAGTGGATCACATGTCAAGAGAAAATGGCAGTCCATTAGTGGTTGTGGGCGGGGCTTGAGCAGTGACATCATAGGCCATGTTCACACTTGGCGTCTTTTTTTAAAGGAACACTCCACTTTTTTTTGAAATAGGCTCATTTTCCAACTCCCCTAGAGTTATACAGGTGTTTTACCGTTTTTGAATCCATTCAGCCGATCACCGGGTCTGGCGGTAGCACTTTTAGCATAGCTTAGCATAAATCATTGAATCCGATTAGACCATTAGCATCTCACTATGAAATGACTAAAGAGTTTCGATATTTTTCCTATTTAAAACTTGACTCTTCTGTAGTTACATCATGTACTAAGACTGGCGGAAAATGAAAAGTTGTGATTTTCTAGGCCGATATGGCTAGGAACTATACTCTCATTAACTTCTCTAAACTTCCAGTGTCTGTTTTACATTATAATCCTATGGTGTAAACCGTGTTTTCAAAAAAGTCCTGAGCACTTTTTTAAATGCCACCGCTGGCGTTTTTTTCTACAGCTCAGAGCGTCTTTCAAGTTGAAAAAAGTTAAACTTTTCTAAAAGAAACGCCCTGTGTCAAGTGCCTTTAAGACAGCTGACTAATGACGAGTGGGTAGCCAGAAATGACGTTTCCATAACAATAAGAACAACAAGAAAAAAAATGGAGAAAGTGCCGGTAGATGTGGGAACCGACATTCTTCTCTCCGTTGACTTCAAATTCCAACGCACAGCGCCGATAGCCTAGTGGGCAGCGCGTTGACATATAGCGCCGTTGCTCTTCGAGTTCGGCCGTCCCTTTTTCGAGTCCTAACTCGCAGACCCTTCCCGATTCCGTCCCTCCTCTCTCTCTCTCCTACCTCGCTTCGTGTCTAAGTTGCAGCTGCTGTTATAGCAACAAAAGACGCCCTCGGCTGCAACGCTGCCAAATTTTTATTTTTTTTTTAATAAAAAAGTGGCCTTGTCAACTTTTTCTTGTCAGAAAAGATGCCAAGTGTGAACATAGCCATACTGCTCAGAAAATTAAAACGGCTTGATAATTGAGACCGTTTAGGTTTTTTATGGGTCACAAATAAAAAAAAGGAGTTAACAGATTTCATTACTGTAGGGTGGTTGTGTCCACACACAGCTAAGATACATACATATGCACCATGTAAAAGTACATTTGCATCTGATGTCCACTTGAAAAGAATAATTCACCATAAAATGACAATTTGTCAAAAATGAGAACAGCTTTTGGCTCACAAATGATGTAATGCTAAATTTATCCAAATCATAACTTATGTATATTTATAACCAAACTCACATTTTAACAGCAGTCTCAAAATAAAATATCCAGTAACTGACATTAAATAGCTTGTTCAATTTTCTTCAAAACAGATAAATGTGTATTATTATGTTGTTGGTAAACTGCCCATATCATGGTAAATCATGCACTATGGTAAGAGTGTTTTGAGGTCATAAAATAGCATTGTGCAGTATTGTGAACCACTCAAAATTAAGTCTTCATTAATCATTAATTTGCCTCTGTAATCATCATTTGTGTAAAAAGGAATAAAGGTCATTGGCGTTTTACTGCCTCTAGTGTTCAATTCAGCTGAAACTGCAGTGAATTTAAGGTAAATTTTTGGAGTTTTGCAGGAATGCAGGCTCATATTTCCAATGAGCCTGGGTTTGGTTAAAGCTTATTGTTGCTATTAAAGGAACAGTTTACCCAAAAATGAATGTTCTGTCGTTATTTAGGCACTGTCACTATGCACTGTTGTTTTATGAAAAACAGTTGTGTCATTTTTGGGTGAACTATTCTTTTTTTTTTTTGTTGTTTTCTGGTGTTTTCTTTGATGGTTCAGCTGTGAATGGTGCTAATGTTACACTTAGCTGTGATCAGAGAGGAGGAATTCCTGTAGAGTTTTTCATAAGAGCCTCCATGCAGGTGCAAGATAACCGAGCTCTTGCTCTCAATGGTGTTGGAGAGCAGCATGCCTTGTGGGTCATCACTAATTATAGACGGGGGGGCTTTAACAAATTACACATGCCCTAACTTAGAGGTAATCAGTCATTCATCAGTGCTAGCAGAATTACATTCAGTAACTGGCCTAAAGAAGGTTTAACTGTTCTGGAATGACACAGATGCTCTGGATAGTTTAAGTAACTATTTGTAAAGCTCCACTCAGTAGAAAATTGTCATGCTCTTTTTGGTTAATTTGCAAAAAAGACATCGTAAGTATCGATGGCATTGGCAGTGCTGTGGCTCTAATTCAGAGAAAGCTGATTCTATGACAGGCTGAGAATACGGCTCATCTAAATTTCAAACTCTTTCAAACTCTAAGTGATTTCCTGGGGTTTTACTGATTACACTTTACAGTTAAATGAGATTCGTCTCTGTATGAAGAGTGTTTATAGAGTACAGGCTGAACTGGTGTCTTACCTCAGAGGGCAGGATTGGCTGATTACATGCTGCACATTTAGGAGCAAGAACTCTGAAGATGAAAAGAGAAAGAATACTAATCACACAAACAGCAATTAAAGTCATATCAGCATGACTTTTTCCCAGAGTACAGTAACATAATTAGTGGCCCAAAGAAGTATTTAGGCACTTTAGCCACATTTAAAATGTCTGAATGTCATTAGATTACATGGAATTAAAAAAAAAAAAAAGCATCTTCTTCAATCAAATAATGCTAGATCTTTTCATAGAACTACTAACCATTTTTGCAATGTAATTAACTGGTTATGGGGTTTATATAGCCAATAGTAAATGCTCCCCTAGTAAAAAAGAAAAGTTTATACAGAAATACATTTATTTTGTGGTAAGTGTACTACAAATACATTTTCATATTTATGTGATTAGGAAAATACCCTTCAGTTGTACTTTTAGTATACTAGACTGGTGCACTTATAGTGTGCTAAACTGGAACTAATTTTGTGCTTAATGCACTTTAATTGTGTGAAAGTTGTGCTGATGTCCACCAAAATATAAGTACTGCAAGTCTACTTAAGGTACATTTTAATATCTTGCATTTAAAGATTGATGTACAGAGATCATACAGTCCTTATTAATAGTGGCATTAAAACACAGTGTAGACATAATATAAGGAAATGTGCATTGTGCAATAAAAAAGACTTCAAATAAAGTTTAAATATAACTTTATATCAGTACGTCTTAAGTGATATATTATCAGATACTTAGTATGAAATATTTTTTACTAGGGTCTTAATGCTGTTGTTCTTAAAATCAGTATTTGCAATATTTACATTCAGATCCAACAACACAAGTGCGAGTGTGACATTGCATGTATACAACAGTTCAATAAACAGTAAGTTACATTTTAGAAACAATTTTGCAAGTTACGCTCTTTTTGGCAGACTATGTTTGCTCCATAAACTAAAATGGTTTCAAACAAAGCCAAGGCAAAAATGAACCGTTCTCCATTTCAGAGTAATTCAATTAGTAATTTGAATAAAACAGTTAAGTGAATAATTTAACTACTCTCTTATTTCTTATTTAAATCCCTTTATTGTGAAATATTTGCTTGCAATGTGCCATTTTTTCATTTGCTTTGCATATTTTTTTGTCTAATGCAATGACAATCAGACATTTATGAGTGTACCCAAATACTTTTTTGGGTCTCTGCATGACTTGAAAGTGAAAGGTGGATTGAGAAGAGGTACTGAACTAGTTTGCAGATCTGCTGGCTCTTCGATTAGCCTGTGAATAACTCAATTCCAGAAGGACAGAGTGGAAAAGCACTGTTTGATTTTATCTCCATATGGTCACCACCTGACTGACTGTCTGGGGTTTTGGAACAACAGTAATCATTGCTCAGTTCACCGCTCACGGCAAAGGATGCATGAGAAGAATTTGCAGCGCAGCACAGCGCGCACACACACACACACCCTCAACACCAATAAAACTCACAATAAAATGTCATTACATCAAGCTACTGCTAGGAAAATGCCTGTGGAAGAAATTATGGAGAATACTGCACAACAAAAAGCACACGTCTACCATCAGCTGAAGGCAATATATAGCTCATTTTATACATCTGGAGGTAATCTTTGCTTTGCCAGCCAAAAGTCACCATAAAATAAAAACTGACAATTATTATTTTTTTAATGGAATGCAGTATTATACATCTGTGCACATTAAGGTTGATTAAAGATTATGACTTACATGAAGCACAGCAGTTAGCAAACAACTATCAATTTCCAATGGACAAAATACGATATACGTCACAATTTCCAGTTCCTGCTGATTTTTAGTCATGATTTTTATATGTATATCCTGGACAAAGTCATCCTTTTTGCAGTTTTGGTCAATTTAAAGTCAAGTGTTAAAATAAGAAAATGCCATTATTACACAAACTTTGCTAAACAGGGGAGTACCTGGGCTAGTTGTCACACTATATACTTGAATCAGTATTTCTTAGTGTAGATTTATCAGGAATGTCAACATTAATAGGCAAAGATCTTAAAAAAGAAGCCCTTGAGATCAAGCAACAACAGATATGAACTATTTGCATTCATCCTGAGTTCAATTTTTCACAATTTTTCTACTATCAGTACATTGTTGACTCTTGCCTGACTGTATAGTTTACAAAAATATGAAGATATCTGAAAGTTGAAAGAAAAAGAATTACAATTATTCTAATTTAAAGGGACAGTTCACTCAAAAATGAAAATTACCCCACAATTTACTCACCCTCAAGCCATCCTAGGTGTATATGACTTTCTTCTTTCAAACAAATAAAATTGGGAGTTAAGTTAAAAAAAATTTCCTGGCTCTTCCAAGTTTTATAATGGCAGTGAATGGCTGTTGAAGTCCAGTAAAGTGCATTAATCTATCATAAAAAGTACACCACATGGCTCCGGGGGGTTAATAAAGGTCTTCTGAAACAAATTGATGCGTTTAAAATATCCATATTTAAAACTTTGTAAACCGTAATCTCTAGCTTCCGTTGTACAGGTGTTCATATGTCTCAAAAAACACAGCTCATGAATTAGATGTACAAAATGAGGATTTATAAAGAAAAATGTCAGAAGATTTTGGTGTAAGCCAAGAGGAGACTGGTTTTCCTTTGCTGTAAACAAAACTTGGTTCTCACGAGGTCAGCATATTCTACGCCTACGTCTTATGTCATCTGCTGGAACGCCACTCTCTCTTGAACGCGCGAATGACAGTTAGCGGAAGCTAGAGATTATGGTTTATAAAGTTAATATTTTTCTTACACAAACACATCAATTCACTTCAGAAGGCCTTTATTAACACCCCGGAGCCGTGTGGAGTACTGGATAGATGCACTTCATTGGACTTCAAAATCTCAACACCCATTCACTGCCATTATAAAGCTTGGAAGAGCCAGGACATTTTTTTAACATAACTCTTGATTATATTCGTCTGAAAGAAGAAAGTCATATACACCTAGGAAGGCTTGAGGGTGAGTAAATAATGGGATACTTTTCATTTTTGGGTAAACTATCCCTTTAAGTAGTCTTGGGGAAGCTACTCTAAAACTGTACAAGCTACTCGTAAATTGAAGTAGTTAAGCTACATATTTAAGCTAGCCTTCTAAAAAAATAGCTATCTACATTGAAACTACTTTCAATTCTATTATTATTATTATTATTATTATATTAAGGTTTCTTTTTTTTTTACTTTTTTTTTTTTACATTTAACTTTGTAGATAATTATAATTGTTACATAAGAATCAAAATGAAGTAAAATATAATGAAGTTATAAGTAAGATATTTGGGTTTAAAACAACATACTGTAGTGCAATCATGATTTCAAAGAGTAACGTGAATTCAGGTTGATTGAGGCACTTTTTCCAAGTAATGTCAATTACAAAAAGTTTAATAAACTATACAATAAATAATAAAAGTTATATAGTTATATAGTTACATTATCTCAAACTGACTATCAAAGTGCAATATTGCTACAAATGTAACATCAATGCAAGAACAAAATGTATTCCACTTCAACAGGATACAGAAGAGCACATGTGGTATTAACTGACTGTGAATGGAGCCGCTCTGAGACGTCAGTCATCAGCTGCGAGAATAAACACTGCGCATTGCGTGCAATCCCGCCACAACCATCCTTTGCCAAATGATAAGCACACTAATATATTGCAATTTTATTTTCTGTTCGATTAGTGTTTACTACGAAACTGTGGGGGGACAGATTATATTATGACGGATCATCAATGTAAAATTGACATCTGACAGAGTGCAATAAAACAGGAAAATTAATCAGTTTAAAAAGGCTATTATTCACCTCCTGTATGTGCTTCAAAGGGCACCTATTAATGCCGCTTTTTACAAGATGTAATATTAATCCTATGGTTCTCCTGAATGTGCCTGCGAAGTTTCAGATCTAAATACATTACAGATCGTTTATTATGATGTGTTGAAAAGTGTTGGGCGGGTCTAAAAAGTGCTGTTTCAGGGGTGTGTTCCCTTACATGAAAATGAGCTGCAACTTCCCGCCCAACTCCAGAAGGGGCCAGAGCCTAGACGTCTTTGTTTTGCGTATGGCAATAAACAGAGAGGAGGTAAGAGGACTGGTATTTTTACTGCACTTGGAACAAATGGAACAAATACACGATTTCATACCAAGAGTTGCTGAACAATGAATCAAAGCAAGCAATCTGTGATCACGTGCCGTTGCTTACGATTGCGAAAGCGTGCAGTCGCTTTCTTATGGACACTGTTTTACTGGTTTCACTTTCGCTTTCGAAATCTATCACCTATCATCTATCATCTTTAGCAAGGAGGGGGGAGGATGGACGGGGGCACGGCACACGAATGTCCCCCACTTTAGCGTGACACCTGTCCTGCTTGACGCAGACGCAAAGCAATCTGTTTAACACATTTACATGGCAGAATTTTAATTTTGTTTGTTTATAGAAAGGTTTACCCAATCCCTCTCAAACTGATTACAATTTCATTCGGTTTGAGTATGTTTATTCCAGTTAAGGATTACTGTTTAAAATTACCGTCTTTGCTATATCCGTCAAGTAATCCATGAAAACTTGCATAATCTAATTACTTTATTTACAGGTATAGAAAAATATCAATCAACTTTACAAAAAGATATATAAATAAACTCTTATAAACTAACATTTGTAAAACCAAATCGTAGTTGTGCACAGACTTATGGAAAATTTATTAAAACTCAATTTATTAAGCCACAATAGACATTTACAGCCGAAACACTAACATCCTTGAATGTTTTATGCTCATGAAACAGAGCAAGGGTGTTCCTGACAGGACACTGCTTTCGATATGATATATATTTAATATGCGTCTGTCAGTCAATAGCGGACAGGCTCCAAAGTGCTTGTTTTTTGGGCCTGGTTTGATTTTATGAAGATTTAAAAAAAAACGATGTATTTTTATCATTCTAAGATGGCTGTGTACACACAATTCCAACACACATTTCTGTCCAAACACAGAATGTAAAGCCGTGAGGTGCGTTATATCACAACAGATGGCGGTAATGAACAAATTTAGTTTGTGATCTAGTCAGAAGAAGATGCAGCGCTGCTTCAATGCATTCCAGGCTCGTGACTCATCAGAACGCAAAAAGGAATGTAGCCTTTGGTCACGCTACACCGCTACTTATGGGAAAAAGTTGTTAGCTACCGGAAAGCTAAACTGTTTTAAAAGTGGCTGAGCTACCGTCACGCTACTGAAAAACATAGTCCCGTTAGTAGCGCTTTCTTTAAGGCAGTTTAGATGACTGAAAACATACAAGTCCACTGCAAAATCTCCAGTAATACAGCAAAATAAACCATATGTAATTGTGAGTTTGCAAAAGGACAATGTATGACAAAAATAATACCAGGAAAACACTTCTTTTTATAAAGTTATGCTTTTGGTCTGCACATAAGAACAGACACACAGCACAACCGTGTAGTCTTATGAACTTAAAAAAGCATCTTATGGACATAAAAAGACCATCAAGAAATAAACAACCTTTCATGTACAATCAAGAAATGTGATTGGCTGCGGACCTGCAGATCTGTGCAAACTAACCTGTGATAGTCCTTCACACAGTAGATCTTGTTCTCTGTGTCTACAGTGAAAGGCACTCCATCCAGACTCTCATTACAGATGGCGCAGCGGAAGCAGCCTGGGTGGTAAGATTTTCCCAGCGCCTGCAGGATCTGAGGAGAAACACCATGTTCACATGCTGCCAAACAACACACAACAAACAGCTACACATTTTGTGTGTGTGACATGCCTCATTTTATGTCAGTATGACGCTAAGAGTAGAAATGGGCATCTGCACATTAGAAAAAAAACTTAAATCTAAGTTATATTGAAACCACTTTATATGAAGTGAACTGTGTACTAACATTTAAATTAGTAATGTGATACAATGAACTTGTCTACCAGTGTTATTTTAGTATCACTGATATACTATATATTACAGTTTTATAATAGTATATCAGTATAATAGGTGACCCTGGAGCACAAAACCAGTCTTAAGTAGCACAGGTATATTTGTAGCAATAGCCAAAAATACAATGTATGGGTCAAAATTATCAATTTTTCTTTTATGCCAAAAATCATTAGGATATTAAATAAAAATCATGTTCTATAAAGAAATTTTGTAAATTTCCTACCGTAAATATCTCAAAACATTTTTTGATTAGTAATATGCATTGCTAACTTCATTTGGACAACTTTAAAGGCGATTTTCTCAATATTTTGATTTTTTTGCACCCTCATATTCAAGATTTTCAAATAGTTGTATCTCGACCAAATATTGTCCTAAAAAAACCATACATCAGTGGAAAGCTTATTTATTCTTTTTTTTTTTTTTTAAATATGGCCATATAATATTTATTTTATTAATTATTTAGTTATTTTAGTACTCATACACTAAACTGAAACTTAGCCTTGGCCACTAATTAAAATAAAATATTAATTTATCATGTCTACATAGTTCTTATTATTTTTATTTCAATTTTAATTGTGTTAGTACATTAAGTAGTACATTATTAGTTAGTAAATCATTAGTAAAAAATAAGTAACAAACTTTATGGCTTTAGTTTTAATTAACGATAATAAACCTGCTGTATACACTCTTAAAAATAAAGGTTTTTTTTTTGGCATCAATGGTTCTATGAGGAATCTTTAACAACCATGGAACATTTCAAATGCAGAAAAGGTTCTTTATAGTCGACAAAGGTTCTTTTGATTTTTAAAATGTTCTTCAACATGTTTCTTTTAGGAACTGTTCACTAAAAGGTTCTTTGGGGAACCAAAAATGGTTTCTCTATGGCATCACTGCAAAAACTCCCTTTTGGAACCTTTATTTTTAAGTGTACATAGATGTTTTTTAATTGTTCTTGTATTTAAAAAATACCTGCGTGTAATTAAAACTATCCATACCATAAACCAGTCCCGGTCACACTTTGTTTTAAGTACTGATCAATATTAATTAACTACATGTTCTTACTATATGGTTAGGGTTTGGCTTAGGGTTACTTGCATGTAATTATACATAATTTATTGTTATTATAATAGTAAGTACATGTAACGTGTAACAAGGGCACCTTAAAATACAATGTTACCCCAGTCCCTAACGTCCCACCTTCATAGCAGCAAATGTGTTTTGCAATACAATATGAACACACAAGTACATTGTACCTAACAATTATTTTTTTAACACAAGTACACAGTAATTAAAGACACCTAATATAAGGTGGGACTATTACATCTAGCCAAATCTATGCAAGAAGCACTGGATAATCAGCAGCCGTATTAAACCCAATTAAACGAACCAACTCCTTCAAGCTCTGTTGTGTGATATTCTTAGTGCTGTAATATTATGACTAATGCAGGGTGTGCCGGTACATCAGACTCACCATGTCCATGATTAAATGTCCACACACGTTGCATTTGTCGGCAGACTGCTGGAACCCAGAGTACTTTTAAAGACAAGAGTGAAGACAGAAGTGAGGTTTTCAACTGACTCTCATTCCTTTCCATCACTTCATTTTCTCTAACCCACACAACATCAACAGCTTAAATAATCATTTCTTTCATTTAAGAACCTTCAAATAACACAAACGGCACTTTCTTTTGTCTGGAATGCTGTTTCACCTCATTTGAAGCACCCTCCCAAATACTCCCCCTGAGGTAATTTGCTTTTGAAAGCCATTTATGCACCCATAACACATTTGTTTTTGCTTGTCTAAGGAAAACGTAGCAGTAATTTTCAGTATTTTCAACAAGCTACACAATACATGCATGAATGTGGCATACCTAACCTACTCTCTACACTACACAATTACATGCACAAAAGATTCAACAACTGAATTCAAAAGTCTATTTTTTTCCCCCATTGAAATCAGAAAAATGTAGAATAAAAAGAAAAGCTTTTACAAAAGAAATATTTCTGATATCCATTTCCAGATTACTAATCAAATTAACTAAACAAATCTGTGACATCAGCTCTATTCGGACAGGACTAGTTTTCTAAGGGGAACGTTAGAAAAATTTGTGTTTCACAGATGTACTTCGCGATTTTAATCCCGCCCGAATCTGCCAAGTCTTTGTTTTACCTCACACAACCTCTGTAAAAATTCCAGAGAAAATTACCCTACTGTGTTTTAGCAAACTCAATGGTCCTCTGAGAAAACGAATCCAGTCCAAATGCAAATATCTGTGATTGCTGATATGGTATTATCCCAACACTTCTCCTGATGTGTTTCTTGGCCTACCTGAGCTACCATTTTCACACCAATCTTAAGCATGCTGCACCTTTGACTATGGATGGTATGGGTTGAAAAAATAAAATACGAAAATTATTAAGGAAAGCCAAATCGCTTAAACTGCTAAGACTGGCTTTTTTAACATCAGTGTCACATGAGATGATTTCTCTCCTAACTTACGTAAGTTTATTATTATAAACTGAAAATGAAGTTTGTTAAAATAATGTTTTTATAATAAATTAAAATTATATTAACACGTTTTATTAGCCATATGTGATGCACGCAACCCCGTAATAAACATCTAAATTAGTATATAAAAAAAATACATAAATAAATCGCAGACATTGAGTGATAAGAACTGAAACTTAAACAGAGTTTAGAAAACTAGTCCCATCCGAATTGGTCAAAAGATTATGCAGAAACAGTTTCTTGCTTTCACTGAAACATTCTTTTAGACATTCTTCAAGTCAAGTGACGTTTACTTAAATTACTTTGCTGACAAATCAGTTTCATTTTGCATTAAATTAAAAAAAAAAATTCAAAAACATAAACATTTCAGACCACTAGATCTCACTGCTGGATTGCACTGGTCTACTTTTAAATGATTAGGCCAAGTTGAGCTAAGGTGAACTCATAACCAGGTTCATGTTTTGAAACCTGATACCTCATAATGTCTTTAAAGACATGCTTTAGATAAGATGACAAATTCTTCTGACATAACTATGACATGTATGACTGTAAGGCATGTCTCAAGACATATCCAGACATGAAAACTACATAATAAAGAAGAGGGGAAGACAGCATACCAGGAAGTCCTCTTCACAAAACACTTTCCCACAGACGTAGTAAAAGGCTTTCCCTCGAAGCTTTCGACCTGCAGAAAACATATGACAAAAACATTACAGGACATCCATAAATTGTAAAAAGCAAAAAACCAGGAATTTAATTTTATCTATTTATTTTTACATTTCTGTGTATATATATATATATATATATATATATATATATATATATATATATATATATATATAATTAGTTTTTATTTTTATATTTTGTGTTTCAAAGTTTTAGTAATTTTATTGTGCTTTTGTCATTTTTATTAGTTTTTTTATTGTCTAAATATTTTTGTTTTTGTGTTACCTTAGTACATCAATTTAAACTAAAGTAAACTAAAGTTATTGCTGAAATATATATTTAGATTTTATTTCAGTTCATGTTAATTTTATTTCATGTAACATGTTTTTTTATGGTTTAAAGTTAACAAGTTTTTTAACCCAATAAAAGGTAACACAAGACTATTGCATGACCTTAAATGCTTTCAGCTTAAACATAACTGCAGATGTAAACGTACTCACTGCCACTATCTTAATTGTTCTCTGTTCCCACTTAAAGCTTCAGTGTAAACCTCATTAGAGAAATACCTAACAATGTTATAATTGAATCTGATACATGTTTACAAGTTCAAAAATAAATCAGGGACTAAACTCGAAGCACATGAGGGAAAGGTTTATTGAATCCAATGAACATACACAGTAAACACATTAAGAAAGTGTCAGCACTTTCGCAAAACGTGCAGTTCAGACACTTACTGCTGTTTTCCAGCCCATGGTGAGGACTTCCTGTCCCAATCTGGACTGTTTTTGGCTTTTTACCTCAACAGACAGACAGACAAACCCTTCCCATTCAGACAGACCCCGTCCCACAGGAAAGGGGAACATTCCGCACATTTTTTGCAGAGGGGGGTTCAGGCTGATGTAGTTAACCCTTATAAGCTGAAGCTCAATGAAAGCCTTCACGCTGTTGCCATCCAGGCTCAGTGGAACGCAGTCAACCTAAACACACTTCACAGGGCCAGCGAGTCTGCTGGCAACAGGAACGTTTTCATTAATGCTGAAACGATCGCTGCTCAGCCAAATTTTTCAAATGACGCTTGGCTGAAACGCTTTTGTGCGTTGAGACACGTGCACTACAAAAGTGCGGGTTAGTAAGAAGTCGTTTCTGCTCACCAAGGCTGCATTTATTTGATCACAAAATACAGTAAAAACTGTAAAATTGTGAAATATTATTACAAATGAACTCAAATGTAACATTTTTACAGTGCCACCCACTAATATTGGCATCCTTGGTAAATATGAGCAAAGGCGGCTGTGAAAATAAATTGGCATCATTTATCTTTTTGATCTTTTATTCAAAAAATTCACAAAATTGTAAACTTTCATTGAAGTAAAACCATTGGAAGTGGGGGGAAACTCACATTATGAAATAAATTTTGCAGCATTTGCACATTTTGCAGCACACCAGGATGACTGAAATTGTCCAGCCATGGCTTCCTGTTCCACAGGATTATAAATATGAGGAACACAAAGGCCAAATTCCTTTAATCATCTATCACAATGAGAAAAACCAAAGAATATGTGACCCTGGACCACAAAACCAGTTATAAGGGTCAATTTTTCGAAATTGAGATTTACACATCATCGGAAAGCTGAATAAATAAACCTTCTTTTGATGTATGGTTTGTTAGGATAGAACAATATTTGGCTGATATACAACTATTTCAACATATGGAATCTGAGGGTGCAAAAAAATCCAAATACTGAGAAAATCGCCTTTAAAGTTCTTAAAAATGCATATTACTATTTAAAAATTAAGTTTTGATACATTTACAGTAAGAATTTTACAAAATATCTTCATGGAACATGATCTTGAAGAAAAAAAAAAAAAAAAAAAAAACACCTCCTGGCTCATCCAAAAACAAACTCCAGCATATTTAGTTGTCAGACACGACTGGAACTTCAAATCTTCAACTTCAAGCTTTCTGGCAGCAAACCCACCAGATGGGTTTGGTGCAAACAGGGATAAAAAGTACCCCATGCACACTGCTGGATCTTTAATGTGGGCCTATTTTTCTGCCAGAGGTCCTGGACATCTTGTTCAGACACATGGCATCATGGATTCTATCAAATACAGACAGATAAAAAATCTAAACCTGATTGCCTCTGTAAGAAATCTGATAATGGACCATGTTTGGATCTCCCATCAAGACAATGATCCAAAACAAACACAAAACAAACAAACAAAATCAACACAAAAATGTGTCACTGAGCACAAAATGCCATGGCTTGCTTCTGCCATGGCTGTCTCAGTTCCCTGACCTGAAACCTGTAGAAAATGAGTGGGGTGAACTGAAGACAATAAGCACCCCCTTACCAAAAAGTAGTATACTTCAAGTTTATTTTATTAAGTATACTTAAGTAAAGTTCAAGTATAGTTTTAAGTATACTTTATGTAGTAAGTATACAAATATTAGTGTACTAGAAGTATACTGTACTTGTAAGTGTACTATTTCAATACTCCTTGGGACTAAATTGGCCTACTTTCTAGTATATAAAAGTATACTTTTAAGTATAGTTTAAGTATGGCAGTAGTAAACTTTGAGTACACAAGTTTACATCAAAGTTTTTAGCTTGTACTGCAATTACACTAAAAGTGAACTTATAGGTATACTGATAGTTTACTAATTAAATACGTGTAGTAGCATTTTTAGTACACTTTGAAGTATAGTCTCAGTAAACTACTAGTTTAGTAGTTTTATACTGCAAGGATACTCGTAAGTTTTCTTTAAGTGAACTTTGCATCATACTTCAAAGATACTACTATGTCCCTATTCAGGTATTAATTTGTATATATTTTGTTAAAAGAATATCTGAACATACCAAACATCAAAAGAAAGAACAGGGTATCTGCTTGTAAACAAAAACATTTTATTGTAGCTTCATGCCTTCTTTTTTAAACACTTGAATGTGGGTAAGTTTCATAAATAAAAAAATAAAGAAATAAACAACATTTTGAAGAAAAAGCTGAAAAAATGACTATGAATTGTATTCAGAATGATAATCAAAATGTAGATGGAGTCGATCAACACCCCAAAGCTTTACAGTCATTATTACCTCTTTATTGGTCGACATTTTATTCCATAATGTTACAGTTTTGATGCTGTTTTATGTCCGGTGATTGTGTTAGATTACATGTGGACGCATGTTGTTTAGGTTTCTTCTTCACTTGTGTTTTTTGGAAATTCTGTACAGAAGATCCGTAATACCGTATAACAATGAAAACACTGATTCTAGGAGCACAAGTATATCTCAAACACATTTAGACTTTTCTAAGTATAAGTCAAGTATACTTAAATGTCATTTTAAGTATATTTCTGAGAAGTACATGAAGCCCATTTCTGAGAAGTATATAAAAAGTAGACAAAGTATACTTTCCTATTTTTTTAAGTTTAAAAGAAGTATACTATTAACACATTTGAATAAACTTCTTTTTCGTAAGGGCCAACATGGAGCTGGGAATCTGAAGGATCTGGAGAGATTCTGGATGAAGGAATGGTCTCTGATCTCCTGTCAGGTGTTCTCCAAACTCATCAGATATTACAGGAGAAAACTCAGAACTGATATCTTGGGAAAAGGACATTGCAATAATTGGGTGCACATAACTGTGGCTACGTCAGTGTTTCCCAACCCTGTTCCTGGAGGCACACCAACACTACACATTTTCCAACTTTTCCTGATCAAACACACCTGAATCAACTCATCATCTCGTTAGTAGAGACTCGAGGAACAGAAATATATTGGTCAGATAAGGGAGACATCCAAAATGTGCACTGTTGGTGTGCCTCCAGGAACAGGGTTGGGAAACACTGGGCTACGTGAACTTAAGAAAAACACTTATTTTATAATGAGATTTCTCCCCACTTTCCATTGTTCTATTTCAAAGAAAGGTTAGAATTTCGTGAATATTTTGAATGAAAGATCAAAAGGATAAAAAAAATGCAGATTTATTTTCACAGCCACCTTTTGCTAATATTTACCAAGGGTGCCAATATTAGTGGGCGGCACTGCGCCTTATTTAGTATAAGCAAAATCATGAATATGCAAATTACTCCCCGCCTCCACCCATTCACACCATCTCAAGGCTGCTTCACTTTCACTCAGTTAAATGAAGTATTAAAGGCTACACAAAGGCAAGTAGCAATACTGGATACATTTAGCTATACATGTTTGAACGAGAAACTGAATCCAAAGATAAGGGCGAGCGAATTATACAGGGTTGTCTACAAATCCATGTATCAGAATGGTAATACATTTTATCTATTGCTCTGTAAAACTTTAGACAAGCATCGGTAATTTGCATCATTAGACTTTGGCTTCACTACATTATCAAACAGCTAATAATGTGTTGATGTTATACAAACCATGTTCCCATTCACCATCTCAGACAGCTGCCTTCTAAAAACCAACATCCTTAGGTATAAACTGCTAATGATATGTAAAGCTCCATACTGCAGGATGACAGAATCGGTTTGTGACGGTAGGACGTTTTCAAACCACATTTTTGAGACTGTCTTTGGTTCGCCAGAGTTTTAAAGAGAAAATGCTCAGCAATGTTGTTGACTGATAAATCTGCACATGCTTTATCTTTAAAGATCCCCTGAGGTGATAATCAAGTTTTAACATTGATTACATGTCTAAGTGTTTTTACTATGCCTAATGACAAACCATGAGCAAATCCATCAGTCAACACCATTGCTGAGCATTTTCTCTTTAAAACTGTGGCGTACCAAAGAATGTGTTTTGAAACCACCCCTTTAACCAATCCCATCAACCTGCTGGGTGGGGCTTTTTATATCTGGTCAAAGATTTATTTACAACGTGTTTTTGCAGCGTTGAGCAATATAGCCAATCACAGACATCAGAGAGATGTTTAAGCTTGGGAATCCTCTTATTATAAGAAAGAGCAGATGTAATGTAAATAAGAGATTAAATGTGCAGTGTAGATCTTTTTGATTATATTGGAACTTTGTGAGATTGTGATGAACTACGACGAATGACAGCTTTTCAGTGATTATAAGGGTGCGCTCTTTGCTTACTTTGTAGGCTATCAGAAATTAAATAAATATATTCACAGATTTATTCTCTAGTACCATTAATCCAGTATTGACACTTGCCATTGGGTAACGTTTATTACTTCAGTTAACTGAGCGAAAGTGAATCAGGTCTGAGCTGGCGCGATTGAGTGGGGGTGGGGATTAATTTGTCCATGTGACATCAGTGGTGCAACCGTAATTTTATAAAGCTACGAGAATACTTTTTGTGCTCAAAGAAAAAAAAAAAAAAAAAAAAAAAAAAAAAAGACTTATTCAAAAATTTCTTCTCTTTCATGTTAGACTTTGACTTGCAGTCATGACAGTACCACGACACATACGTATGGTGCTGCTGATGTAGAATTGCTGAATGAGCAATTGTTTAATAAAGTTGTTATTTTTGTTTTCTTTGTTCACAAAAAGTATTCTTGTAGCTTCAAAAAATTAAGGTTGAACTACTGATGTCACATGGACTATTTTAATCGATGTCCTTACTACATTTCTGATACTTGAACATGATTTCATCAAAAATATCTTACTTTGTGTTCTGAAGATGAACGAATGTCTTACGGATTTAGAACGACATGAGGGCGAGTAATTAATGACAGAATTTTCGTTTTAAAAATGAAATTTGATATTTTCTCTTTAAAATATATAATATGTACATATTATAGCATATTAAAAACACCAGACAGACAAGGAGACAACAGTAAAAATTTTATTTTCACCACAGGGGTCTTAAAAATTTAATTTATTACTCCAGTCTCATGGATCACATGATCCTTCAGAAATCATTCTAATTTGCTGATTTGCTGCTCAAGAAACATTTCTGATAATTGTAAGTGTTGAAAACAGTTGTGCTGCTTCATAGTGAAAACTGTTACACTTTTTTCCAGATTCCTTGATGAATAAAAAGTTAAAAGAGATGTAACGTTCTAAATGTCTTTGCTATCACACTTGATCTATTTAAGGCATCCACATGGAATAAAAGTATTTTTAAAAAATGAACGGTAGTGAATGTAATAAGCAAACAACAATTACATTATCAAGCCTAGTCAGCGTGGTTCTCCACAACAGACAATCAGCAGTATGTGAGAAACTGTCAAGACATTTTTCTGGGTTTAAAGCTCACAGACAAAGATCAGTCTGTTGCCAGGAAACAGATGTCAGTCCCAGGGAATGCTGGGAGATGTGGACCACAGGACTGAGTTCATCTTTCTCCAGAGAGATGAGTAAAAATACAGAGACTTTTCACACACTCATTACTCATGAGAGGATGACTGAGGCTTATGGCAGACTCAAAAAGCACCCCCCTATAAGCTACAATAAAAACATCCATTTAAAAAAATATGTCTTTAAGTAGTAAAGTAGCTTTGGTAGTTAACATGTTCAAAAAACTATTATACACTTACAGATTCACTAAACGTTTTATCTAGATTTTTTTAACGAAAGCAGCTAATGAATGAGTGCTTTTGGGAATTGAGAGGAATGTGATGACAGATTTATGACTGTACAGAGAAACCGCTCTGTGAATGGAGGTAAACGTTATTCTCCAGTTTAACTTTAACCTTATTCTGCAGAGACAAAAATGCAGGATTTCTAAGAAACAATCCATTCTGAATCCAGTGTCTCCTCAAAAAGAAAATAAAAGTCCTCCTCTGCGTCTTCCTCACGGGAGGACATCTGACTAATGAATGGTCATATTTTACGGAAAGAGAAGCATATGGATCATTTTGCGCCTCAAGAGCTTTAGCCACATGCATCTCGATGTTCACCAAATGTTAGCAATGCAGATGGGAATTCAACTGGAATTCAGCTCTCTGATTTATCACGTAATTCACTTATTCATTTCTGTTTAATTTAGTACATACCACATTATGTGTGCTTTAAGCAAATTATCTCTTTAAGGACATTATGTGAGAACCGGTTTGTTCACAATCTTTAAAACTTTCCGTCCGAATTCAATTCAATGAAAAAGACTTTATGAGACATGGTTGTAATAACTGGATTTGAGCATTTTTAAAGACGTTTTATCTTAAAAATACTTGTAAATGTTCCTTGTGATCCGTTCATTTCCATTGTGAATATTTCAAACAGTCCATTCCGAACCTGTATGATTTTCTTTCTTCTATAGATCACCAAACACATTTTGATTGCTTTTTTGTTTGTTTGTTTGTTTGTTTTTTGGTCTATACAGTGAACATCAATGGAGTCCAATGTTGTTTAGACCTCAACATTCTGTAAATTTCTTCTTTAGCATTCTGCAAAAACATCATATAGGTTTGGAATGACATGAGGCAACTAAACCTTTAAGACTAACTAATTTGACTAATTGTTCAGATAACCAAAGATGCCACTGCTTTGTATTTTCTGTTATCTAATGCACTGGCATCTTTTAAGGCCACTATACCTATAAATACATTGGAGAATATAGGATTACCAAGCTACCATACCATCCGATTTTAGCAGAAAAACCTCGGTACAGCACTTAAATGTCAGGGAATCCCTGGTGGGTCTAATACTGAGCGCATTTGGACTGGGTCACGAACAAAGCTGCCCTCCTAACAGCTCCAGAACAATGAGCGCTCTGTCCCTTCACACTAACCACTGCTGGCGTCTCCGCCAAACACTGGCACTTCACAGAGAAGCCACAAAACAAGCCAAATTGAGTTCAAAAAGGCAAATCTTGATTGTCCAGATGAGATAAAGAATTTGGGAGTGATAAAAAAAATCAGTAACTTCTGGGTTTCTCTCTTTGAGTTTGTGTTCAGTGAAGACCCATCTGATGTACACAGCAGGGAGTTTGAAATGTAACGTATTTTAAGAGCATATCTTCCCTCGCACTAGTTGGTGTCGCTTCCTGTACATCGTTCTGAAGTCCATGATGCGCGTCCAAAAAGAAGCCAGAAATCAAAGCATTTCTTCTTGGCCTGTTGAGATTTTAAGTATTATGGGGGCTTTGCGATGTTTTCCTTCACACTTTCCCTTATATGGGCCATTTGTGTAGTCTATGATGCTATTTCAAAGTCTCTCTGCTCGACGAAGCCCTCTGATCTGAACAGCAAGAGTTCTGCTGTAGGATATTACTGAGAGATCAGTCTGAGTGTAGAGGACTGATCCAGCTCAATCCCCAGCATAAAAACTGTCAACTGTTATTTTAAATTGGAATAAATCATACAAAGCAAGTGAGTGACATGCCAAAACTGGGACACTAGTTTTGAGCTCACTGGCAGTTTGAGTTGTGGACCTAGAATTGCAGAAGATGTCTATACTGTAGAATAGACATTTTGGTGTCGATTTATTACTCGCTGTATTTTCTGGAATATAAGTTGCATTTTTTAATCATCTGAAATCTTCTGCCACTTGTATTCCAAAGTGACTTACTGTGTATAGTGCAATTAATTAAAATCAAGCATGCAAAACATGTGCAAAGCACATACATTTGAATTAGTCTCACATTAGAGAGAAATGTGAGGCCAAGTTTATTCATATTGTGCATTTTTGGCAATAAATAATTGGTTTAGGCTTGGAATTTATAATAAATATTCTAATAAATGAATTTATGTTTGTTTAATACAGTTTTCATTCCTGTTCTATTCTGAATATTATAAAGTTTAAAAGATGTGTTGCGAAGTGAGGGGAACAAATGGTTGTAAACAGTATTGCAAACAGTATTTTACATGACTTTTTAAAGGAAAAATAAAACGTGACGTACACACCAATGTGAAATATCTTTGCTTTTTTTCCCTCTCCACAATGCAGTTTTGACCAGTTATCTATATATTTGGCAAATAGTCATATAATAATGTGGGATAAAGGCACGTTCAAACACCAACACAAAAGTTTAGCATGAAAATTTGTATTTTGCATACAGTTTGTCTGTTCAGACCAACATGTACATTTACATGCAAGACAATGCACACTAACCCTCTGACAGATGGTGCATAAAAACAGAAATACCAAAATTATCAAAATAATCTGCCACCAAATTATAGTTTTCTGTAATGGCAGCAGCTCTGGCCATGTGACCAAAAGATTAAATCTTATTGTTTGGCAAGTTTTATTTGTGGTATACAAATAGTTTTCTTTTTCAGCAGTGGTTTGAACAGAATCTTGAGCAATTTTGTTGACATGTTTATAGCAAGCAATCTTATTTCATAGACACACAGAAACTGAAAAGGTCTTCACGACAACCTGTCAAAATAAAAGTTTGGTTTAACTTGAGGAAATTGTGACAGAAATGTGTTAACTATTCTACAGTAGAATATACTTTGCAAAGTAATAACAATACAGTATTAAAACTATTTTTAAGGAGTATCACAATTTTTCTTCCATGTTTTAATTGTAACAGTAAACCTCTGTTGTGCAGCACTTTGTTTGCCAAAAAATAAAAGGAATATATTTTCATGTGATTACTTTTTATTTATATTGTTTAAATTGTTAATGCTTAATGCCTTCATTTGATTACCTGAATGTTTAATAATAAATTTGCATTAAATCATAAACAAGGGGGGAAAAAAAACACACAAAACACAGAACTTCCTAAAAAAAAAAAATAAATAAATAAATAAAATAGAAATTATACAGCCCTTTTATAGTAAAAAGTAATAAATTATAAAATTTTCATTCATGCAAATGGATAAACATGCTTTTTGATTTAAATTTAATTATTAAAATGGAATCCAAAAAAACACAGAATTTAGGAAAAAGATATAATGGATTTTAGGGCTGCAAAATTTTTGTTAAAACTTTAATAAATTGTTGTTAAAGGCTAATGAAACCCTAACACACATTTTGTTAACATATATGTACAGTTTGCACATCAGCAAAAAAACAACAATAGCACTCATTATGTCTATTATTAAGGGAAAACTATTTATTTATGTATTAATTTATTTTTTTTATTTTTCATTTTTTAGTACCATTTCGTTTTTCTGGTTCAAAAAATCCGTTTAGATCCAGTCACTGTACTGTATTATGCATGAGGTTGTATTACAGCGTAGAATTCAAATCTCCTGAAAGAGCTTCTGTTCACCTCTGCAAACATGACCGTAACAATATTCAATGCGACAACACATGGAGCGCGCATGAGTATCTGCGGTTGCAGCGCTGATCATAGTTCATATCCGGACCAGAGCAAGCAAGTTTTTGTGAACATCTTTCATATTCTTTTGTGCTCCAAACATGAACTAGCACCATGTACGCGCACATATCATGACCTCTTCAACATGAAATGTGTGCAAATAAGGGCACTGATACAGCGGTACATATGACCATAAACGCAATGACACGACAGATTATTGTGATACACAGCAAAGATATAGACCAAAAATTCAAAGGAGAGTAAACAAAAAGTAACTATGCCTTTACACACCCATTTCTGGAGTCTTTTTCAAATCTTATTGTGCTTTAACACCTGGCACTTTGTTTCGGAACCTGGTGCGTTTTCCCCCTTAGCGAACACGGCAATCGCGCTCGGATCCACGCCAAAACAATCGGGTCTGAGATCGCCTGAACGAGGTGGTCGTGCCTCAATTAAAAAATTAACTCTGGAGCGGTTTGCTTGTAGTGAGACTGCAATCCGATCCAACGAACCAATGAACCAGGCTATATCACCATGTATAATGGGTAATTACAGTTCAGAGAAAAGCAGTAGCTTTGTTGTTTTGCTAAATAAAATGAACCTGTGAATGTCTGTGAATGTCAGTGGGCACATCTTCGGCATTCAAAGTTCCTTTTAATTTTATAATGCCATCTTGTTGCTCTCTCTTGTGGTACAGTAGGTGCATTTTAAAAAATGTTTTCCTGACAAATCTGGACCCCTGCTCAAAATTACAAATTAATATAATGACAGCTACAAAAAAAATACAACAACAATAAGTCCGCAAAGCTGTTGTTGTTCCATCCTGACGGATGACAGCTGAGCAGAATCCCGGAAAATAAGCTGTGGAACTTTGACCAATGACCGGACAGTTTACTTGCGTGTGACTTGTATTTACACATTTGGTCTGTTTAAAAACTTTGCCAGGTGAAAGTGAACTGCACCAAGAATAAAAAGCAACACTGTAATAATTTTAATCCCTGTTTCAGAAGACCAGTGACCAGTGCTGAAACAGGGGGGTTTCATGAAACTTTAAAATGCACAAGTTTCAAAAAGACATGCTCTTTGATTACTAAAATGTTATTTATCCATTAAAAGGGAATCCAGACTCATTTAAATGGATAAAAATGAATTTGGTGAATGAAAACATCCTGCAAAGTTTTCAATCTGAAAGTGCACCGTGTATAAAGTTACTGTCTCTCAAAACAAAGAGTCGACTCGGAATCACTGAAATGAATCATTTTTTAAACGAATCCCAAGTGGTTTCATGTTGATGTCAACATGAAACATTAGCATATTGCCCGCCCACTTGTTGCGCACACAGACCTGGAAAAACCTGAACCGAAAAACTGTGTTTACATATATATATATATATATATATTTTTTTTTTTTTTTTTTTTTTTTTTTTAAGAAAAGACCCTTATTCCTCAGCTGGGATCATTTAGAGCCCTTTAAAGCTGCACTGAAACTGATTTTCAACCTTCAATCTATTGAGCACCACTTAAGTCCTCTATATGCAAAAAAAAACTGGAATGTTTTCCTCAAAAAACTTCATTTCTTTGCGACTGAAGAAAGAAAGACATGAACATCTTGGATGACATGGGGGTGAGTAAATTATCAATATTTTTAATCTGAAAGAGGAGTAATCCTTTAAAAATTGTTGCTCTTGTGAATTCTATAGCATGCAAAATCCATATTTAGTTGTGTATGTTTGTTCACTCCGTGCTGCTTTTAAGGCTCTGGTTAACTGGCTAACAGCAATATCTGTTCGCTCACAATCGTCTAGAAATGTGTCGATGAATAGTAAATGTTTGTAGCTGTTATTACAATTACAATAAAGAATAGAGCAATAGCTTGGTGTCCAAACTGCAGTGCTTTATCAATACATTTCTGCGTTGGGCTAATGCATATACCATGGCTGTTTGGGTGTTTTATATAATGGTGAAGGGCGTTCCATTTCTGACATGTGCTGCACGCAGTAGACCATCACAACAGACTGGGTCATCGGACCAATCACTGCAAATTAGTGTCACGCAAAGGAAGAAATGAATCGCTGAGCAAATTGTTTGGGAGTCGTTAAGCAAATAAGGTAAAAATAAATGCATATTATAAGACAATGAAAGTGTTTTTGAACTTGCATGCATGTCAACCTGTTGTTGGGGACTCCCAAAATCAAAATACGAACCTTTCATAATCCATAACCAACTCCTTCTTTTGTTACTATGTTAATAAGTGTGTACAGTGGGACTGTGCATTGCGATGCATTGGCCAAGCATTTGGGTCTTCATTTACGTACTGCATTCTGACCTAACACCTGTTTCTCTCGTTCCTTCTCTGGCTCCAGCTGACTAAACACATCAGACATTCCTCCATCTGCTCATCGGACTCATCAGCTCACCTCACGCGCACGCTCCCCTGCATTCCTCTCCAGCAGGGCAACCGCTCTCTCCCGCGCAACTATGCGCCGCGCATTCTCACTATCTTTAGTCTCGTAATCCGTGTCAACAGCTGGAGGTACACGCGGACACGTTTACTGCGCTCATAACGAGACTCTGGACACACACAGAGAACAAAAGAGCCGTTGCGGAGAGCGACGCTGTGGGTCAGAGGCAGTCATGCAGAGGAGAAGCTCAGGAATGCTCATTTTCCTTCAAATAGCTGCCAGTCCCAGGGGCCGGAGCGGAGCTAAATAAAGTGTGAGGAAACAAGACTGGATGAATGCATGGAATGAAGGTTTATCTGAACTTCACCGCAGCTCTGTTTAGTTTAGTTTACTCAGAGCCAACGCTGTTTCCTGTCAGCCTATATGCTCTAAACACACACACATGCACGCCTAAACTACAATATCACTCACACGACACAGACAAATGGAGCCTGACATCCAACACAGACCAGACCTACCGCTTCCTCAAGACATATGATGGTCAAACATAATTTTCTGCACATACATAAAAGCAACAAACAGCACAAATAATTCCATGATAATACCCGAAACAAAGAAAGCGTAAATTAGGAATAGACAATGTGCTAATAGATTATATCTTGACTGTTAAGCTTTGTGATGATTTAAAACAACCCTCAGAGGAACCATTCAGTTAAAACAAACAGCGATTGTTGCTAAGTATGAATGAATGCTTAGAAAAGAACACAATACACAGTAATGAACAGCATACAGTAGTTCTCTTGAATGATTTCCACAAAGATATTCAGCAGCACAACTGTTTGCAACATTGATAATAAACAGCAGTGTTTCTTGGGCAGCAAATCAGCATATCAGAATGATTTCTGAAGGATCATGTGACACTGAAGACTGGATTAATGATGCAAAAAATTCAGCTTTGACCCACAGGAATAAATTACATTTGACAATATATTCCCATAGAAAACAGTTATTTTAGAAAACAATCATATTTCACAATATTACTGTTTTTACTGTATTTCTGTCAAATATTTGCAGCCTTAGTGAGCAGAAAAGACCAAATCAAAGACCTTTTAAAACTTTTCTGCCATACTAAAAAGTAAACCGCAAGCAAATCATCTCTAATTTATAACACACATTCAGTATTTCACCTAGTCCTATTGTAAATACAGTGATGTACACTATATGAAGGCATATTGTAAAGCAGCCTGGTCTCATTGTTTATACGTAGGTAGAATTCACAAGCACAAAACTTACATGTTTGTACGTTTTTTTATTGATGCTGAAACATACAATTCAGACGTAAATTCAACGTTTAACATTTAAAATTGCTACATATTTTTATTTTATTTTTATTTATTTAAAAAAAAAAAAACTAAACTTAAAATATTTACGTATCTTTTATATCATTAAGATATTTGTATCAATGCATTTTAATTATTTTATCAATAAACGATTTTGATGTTTAGAACCCCATAACCGACCCTTAAACCTACCCATTTTATAGCGAATATGCATTTTTATGACTACAGCAGATGGTCGCTCACTGCTCAGGATGGAAATGAAGATCGCAGAATAAAGGCTTGGATTCTGAAGATTTGGATTACAGCACACAAACAAAATTGATTCCTTTTGTAATTATGTTGCGTTTTTGGTGTATTTAATGCTTCTATGTTCAGTCACAGCATGTCAGAGAAAAACACCTTTTGTATCCAATGGGAAACAAAGTAAATATTACAGGGTAAAGTAATGGATAAACGATTGCAGCAATGTTATTCATTTTAAGGGTTTCAAGTGTCTTATTTAACATTATGTAGACCTATTCTTCGAAATGAGCTGGCAGCAGAAGTCACATAGAATGAAATGTTACCATTTCATATAAAGCCATTATTATGATAACTGAATCCAATAATAAAATTAATGTCATAATTTCAATAATCATAAGAATTTCTTTTTTTTAGGTGTTGTCAATATGTCAGTATTGTACATTAAAATGCTGAAAATACGTATTTGTACGTTTAGATGCTGTAAATATGTCAGTAATGTACGTTTTTGTAGAACAACATTTTTTATGTAAAATACATAAATACAAATACAAATTATCATGAGACCACGTTGTATAAAGATATAACCAGACAGAGGAACGTGTCAGATTGAGAGTGAGTTTGTATGAATTACTTACTGCAAGCGCTGCAGGTAAAGCAGCTGTCATGGTAGAGGCTGCCCATGGCCTGACACGCCTGACTCGCGCCATACACAGCTTTGTTGCACTTCACACAGCTGCCTGCAAAAGAGCAAGATAACAAACCAGTTTCATTCTATACTCCATGTTATCAACAAAAATAAAAAAATAAGCCAGAAAAATGTAATAAAAAAGTCTGTAAGAGAGAAAGAGCAATGCTGAAGAGAAGTCCGAGTGTCAGTGCAGAGGTCAGCTGTGTTGTGACACTAACCACAATAATGTTTGTTCTGTCTGGACAGTCAGTGTGAAGCACATGCCTGATTTATCAGCCCACTTCTGACCTTCTCAAGCTCTATAATCAGCACTTCAGACTGGGGCAAACACTTATACTACCAGTCAAAAGCTTGGGACACACCTAAAATTCTTTATTATTGCTATTTCTGCATTTTAGAATAATAGTAAACGCATCAAACATGGAGATACTGTAATTAGGTAGGGCCCTATGATATCCGTTTTATTTTTTCCCAAATTCAGTTTTATTTTTTTTATAATGTTTAGAATGTTTTTTCAAATTCTGTTTTTTCCGTTTTAATTTTCCTTGATTCCTGGACTCCTTTGTAATGGTTACATTAAACTGTATTAATCAAAAGCATGTCTAATTAATTGTTTTATTTTTGACCAGCTTATGTTGTATTGTTACCATATTCTCTGTTCTAGCATGTCTAATTATTTGAATGCATAAAAACAAGTTTCATTTATTCTTACAATAGCCTTGTGAAATGTTTATTTTTCTCAGAAATTCTGTTTTGTGTATTTGCATTTTTCTGGTTATCAGATAAAGACATAAATCATTCATTTCATTTACAGTATCTTTTAATTAATGAAAATTAAATTGTATTTTTTGGCAAATAAAAGGGATTTACTATTACAATTAAAACATCGAAGTAATATATGATAATTCCTTGAAAATAAGGTTTTAATAATTTTAGTAGTAACAGTAGTATGTATGTACATTTTGCTGAACAATAGTAATGTATTTCTGCCGCAATGTCTTCACGTTAAACCAAATTTTTATTTTGACGGTTTGCCGTGACTACCTTTACAATTCTGTCTGTATATGATGATAGTTTTAATCAAATGAAACGGTAAAATGCTCGTGAAGTGATTCTCAGAGCAGCTCTGGAGATGTTGTTCATGTATTTATGTCCTCATTTAGTGAGATGGCAGATGCTAATATCACCGCAAGTGTCACACGCGCTTCAAGTAGTAAACAAAACTGCGTCTGTGCCATTCATTAACACAGCGACACACAGAATTTTGCGGCTCAGTATTTACAAATATTAGTTCATATTGCGATTTGATACAAGTGTAATAACTTTTGATTAATTCATCCAAACTTTGACAAATTCCGTGACATTCCGCATTAAACTGTAAATTCTGTTTTTATGACTGGATTCCGTGAAAAATCACAGAAATCACAGAATTCGCGGAAATCACAGGGCCCTAATTATGTAATTCCAAATATCTATACAAAGAGGTATTAGAATTATGTTAAACTAAAATATTAAACTTAAAAGCAGCCAAATTTCATGGGAAAACTACAGATTTGGCATCCCGCCTGGGATCCTTCTTAAACAGTATTGAGGGATTTTTTTTTTTTTTTTTTTACTATTGACTGATCTTCTTTTACTCTCCGGTCCAATTCCCCTCACTCATAAAAGCATAAATAAATAAAACAAAAGCTTTTAATTAAAAAAAAAAAAAAAAAAAAACACTTTACACTTTGTAAAGGCACAATTTATATTTGTCTACAAAAATAAATTTCAAGCATTTACCATTTCAGATAAAAAGTTACATAAGAAAGATCATAAGAAACAGTCATGTAACTTAATTGCAATAATGTAACTGATATTAAAATCATACCAGCTGTAACTACGTTAGATTTTAAATGTTTTTAACTACAGTAGTCAACATTTGAAGTGGATTAAAACCTTTCATCAAAGTTGTCCTAAAACCAAAACAATACCCGTTCTTTTCTTAGGACAACTTTGATGAACTTTTTTGATCCACTTCAAATGTTGACTACTGTATTTGACAGATCAGTAATTTGTCTAGATTTGTTCTAGTGCTGCCAAATGATTAATCGCAATTAATCGCATCCAAAATGAAAGTTTTTGTGTACATAATATATGTGTGTGTACTGTGTATATTTATTATGTATATATCAATACACACACACGTATACATTTAAGAAAAAATTTGTTTATATATTAAATGTTTATATATAATACAAACTATATGAATATAAAAATATCCATGCAAATACTCTCAAAATCTATACTGTATGTGCACTTAAAAAAATTGTGGGCAGGATTTCCACAAGGGTAACCCCCCAAAACACTAAACATACCAGAAACAGTTCTAAATACAAACATAAAAGAACATTAAACATTAACGAGTCTCCCAATTCCTTATCCAGCCCTGTGCAAAGGATGATGGGAAGGGAAAATCTACTTCCTGAATACACAAGTAAAATAATTTACGTACTCTCAACTTAGTGAAGTGGTTGTAAAGAATTGTGTTGGCTTAACTTAATTTACTTATGTAAATTGAACATGCATCAAATGTTATTTTTGGCCTTATTTTTGAAACATGTTCTCTCAAAATGAAAATAGTTAAAACAAAACTGTTTCAAGTCAGTTTAACACAATGCACTTGTTTAAATGGGAAACCTAACACAATAGTGTTAAATGAAAATATTTTTTTATGAACTGAACAGTACTGTAGAATCATTGTAGAGTGTGTGTGTATTTATATATACATAATAAATATACACAGTACACATACATATATTATGTAAACAAAAATGTTTATTTTGGATGCGATTAATTGCGATAATCATTTGACAGCACTAATTTTGTTCACTTTATTTTTACTTTGGCATAACTTGTCAACTTATGGCAAAAACTGGTGCAACCTCTAGTTTAAGCATGATAAACCACACTCAAATAAACTGAGTAAGATTTACTTTCAAACTGTTCTCACTCAGAAACTATTAGTATGCAACAGAAATGAATTAGTAAGCGATACAAATGAATTAAACATGAAATTTTAAAGACTGAAATTTTCTTGTAAAATGTATTCTTTGAGAAATGTTTTTATAGTGTATAATGCTTAATAGTAAAAGTTTAATATATAATATTTTGAAATGCAATGTATCAATTCAGTATCAATTCTAAACACCATACAAGAACTGAAAAATGTAGTTTGTTTTTCTTATGTTGTTGCTGCCCCCCGAGAGTGTAACGCTATACTTCAGATCACAAACACACACACACACACACACAGAGATGGTAATGTGAGAGATAATTAGTAAACAAGCAGACCCTTATGACCTACAGAGAACATTACATTAAGATGAGCTTAAGATAACTGTACTGCTCAAGTGAAATCACAAGACCAGCTGTTAGGAAGGTGAGCTGAGAACACAAGAAGCTCTTTGTCCATCTCTGTTGGTTCAGACTGGTCTACGTGGCATGCGCTAGGAGAACATTTAAGCAAGCATGAGCTGAGATAACAGCGTTAAACAGACAGAGGTCTACTCTTAGCCAGTGCTGGAACGGCACAAAAGAGCCTCTGTTTCATCTGGTATTCAGCAAACATCACGCTAACAAGTTCTGCCCACTCAGCAAAGCCTGGTCCAAGCGCGCCAAGCGCAGTCAGACTTTCTACACAAACACGATCAGACTCACATCTGCCTTACAAAAAGGCTTTTCACTGAAACAAGCATTTGAAGTAATTCATTTAAACACCATGTTGTACCACTTTTAAAATGGGTCTGGATCCCATATAGTTGCACAAAAAAAAGACTACCAAGAGCTGATGCTAACGTCTAGCATAGCAACACCACTTTCCAAGTTGTAAGCTGCTTGTTTATTAAATGAAATAATGTAGATTTACAATCACGTCACACTCTAAGTTAGCACAAGCAACATTTTTAAATAAATAAAATGCATTTCCTATACCAATTTTTTATGTTGCTTTAAATAAAATAAATTTTAACTGAAATAAAATGTAAAAAAAAAAAAAATTAGTTTAAGTTCAAGTAGTTTTAATTTAACAAAATCAATCAATAAATAAAATAATAATTAAAATCAATTAAATAAAAACTACATAGACATATTTAAAGAAATATAGTATAAATGTCAAACTCAACAAAATTGCTAAAACTTTAAAATTAAAATGAAACAAAAAAGCAAATGCAAAAAAAATATATATATACATAAATAAATAAAAACACTAAAATAACAGCCACAAATTAGGCAAATCTGCATTTTGTAAGCAACATTGTTAAATGTATTTTAAAGTGTTAAATGCATTTTCGATTCTGTTTTTTTTTTTGGTTACTTTAAAGAAAAAATAAATTTTAATTGAAATAAAAATTTTAAAAACTTAATTTTGTTTAAGTTCAAGTAGTTTTAATTTTTTACATTTTTTCATATATATGTACATACACACACACTAAAATAACAGCCACAAATCAGGTCAATCTGCATTTTGTAAGCAACATTTTTAAATAAATAAAATGTATTTCTGATTCTGTTTTAAAATAGAAATATAATATAAATGTCAAACTCAACAAAATTGCTAAAACTTGAAAATTAAAATGAAACAAAAAGGAAAATGCAAAAATAAAAATAAAATATTTAAAAACAAAACACTATAAGAACAGCCACAAATCAGGCAAATCTGCATATTTGAATAAAATGTGGAAAGATTAACTTGGGCAAATCAGAAAATAATCAAAAGATCTATCAAGGGAAAACACTATATTAATAGACTAACTGGAGAAACAGATTAATCAGTTAAAAATTATTAAAAATGAAAATTAATTTAAGCTCTTCTGACCAAATTTGAACTGCTGCACATTTTTCAAACTGTGGGTCAGATCAAAATGATTTTCTGTAGTAATCGAGCACGGTACAGATGCTGACAATAGCGCTGAAGATGCACTGAACCTAAAACAAACCATAGACTATGTGGAACTGATTTCTATCAAGCATCTGTCTCTGTTAAATTAACACATTATCACAGATGAGACATGCAGGGGAATGTGCTTACATTCACAATGTACCGTTTCAGACTTATCTCAGATGACCTACATCTTGTACACAGATCTATATCGACTCAACATAACCATTACCAGTAAATGTAGCCACTTGCGAGCTGGCATGACCAGTCAATGGATTCCCATCAGCACCAGTGGTATTTGTTTACAGCACTACATCTAAAATAAAAGACTAGATCTGTTTTTGCTATTAATCAGACCACGTGTGTTTATTAATACATACATGTTAGTACAGCCAAATGCCACACCAGTAAAAAATAGCTTTGGCAAATTGGTAAAAGGGTTTCTTGCCAGTTGTCCCGTACTTTATTAGGAACAGACACATAACACACAGTTAAACTGAACTGTTTGCAGCACAGCAACGCTCACAACTATACAAGTAGAAAACATCAACAATCCCACTGCTAAAGAAAAACATCTTGGTATCACTTTACATTAAGGATACTTTAGTTCATGTTAGTTAATGTATTAACTAACATGAACAAACAATGAAAAATACATTTATTACAGTATTTAATATTAGTTAATGTTAATAAATATATAGTCGTTCATTGCTTGTTCATATTAGTTCGCAGAGCATTAAATGTTAAAAAGCACAACTTTTGATTTTAATAATGCATTAGTAAATGTTCAAATTAAACTAAGATTAATAAATGCTGTAGAAGTATTGTTCATTCTTAGTTCATGTTAACTAAAATACTCAACTAATATGAACTAATGAACCTTACTGTAAAGTGTATCTTTAATAAAACAATTACCCAAAATACAGTTAAATTATCAGGCAATTTATTAAATAAGTAATTAATAAATTCATGTTTAATTTAATAATTATAAAAATTATATTCCTGACTGTTTCATTGATGTGCTATGGGCTAAATGGTTTACAGTCTGAAGTTTGAAAAAAGCTGAATAAATAAACTTTCCATTGATGTATGATCTTTTAAAATCAGACCATGGTTAGCCGAGATACAACTATTTGAAAATCTGGAATCTGAGGGTTTTATAAAAATCAAAATATTGAGAAAATCACCTTTAAGGTTGTCCAAATGAAGTTATTTGCAATGCATATTATTAATCAAAAATTAAGTTTACAAAATATCTTCACGGAACATGATCTTTGCTTAATATCCTAATGATTTTTGGCATAAAAAAAAAAAAAAAAAAATCAATAATTTTGACCCATACAATGTATATTTGATTACTGCTATAAATATACCCGTGTTACTAATGACTGGTTTTGTGGTCCAGGGTCACATATATAAAAAAAAAGGTATAAACTGCATAATGGCCCATTTCAAAAGAACAAATCATGATTTAATTCTCTATTTTTTAACAGTTACCATTCACTACAGCAAAGCAGTAATGTAATATTTTTCAGATAGTTTCCAGCATTTCATTAATAAAAGTGTCCATATTTAACATTAGGGCTGCAATAAATGATTATTTTTATAATCGATTAATCTAACGATTATTAGAATGATTAATCGACTAACCATTGATTATTTCACCAAATAATCAGTAGGCTTTGATTGACTTTTCAGCTTTTACAATTAGTTAAAATATTGAGTTTTACATATTCTAAGGTAATCACCTTAGCTTTTGAAAATGTCAAACAATTATGTTATAGGATTATTTTTTACAATACAAATAAATATATTTGGCACACAAAAAGAGATTAGAGACATTTTCAATCACCCATTTAATTAACTGTCATTTGTAAGTTCATTATATGGAACAAAATAAAGGTGACTTGACATTATTTTTGGATAAATTATTTTATTCACAACATTAGCTCTCTTAAAACTTCTTTTGCTGTTATAATAATCGAAACAGTCCTGAGCTAGATCAAGCTTAAATCTATGCAAACGAAACTATCACTTGTGCAATGCAATATGTTTTTGTTGTTGTTGTTAGTTAGTTTTTTAGTTGTTTTTTTTTTTGCATTCCCTAATAAAAAGATGTCATTGTGAGCTAGCTCTATACTGGAGAGCTGAAAAAAACACTGACACTATTTTTTCATGTTAAATATTGTAAATCTGCTTGCTTTTAATCAATATATTGCATAAAGTGCTACATAAATAAATAGGGATGCACCGATACCACTTTTTCCAGTACTCGCCTGATACCGATACTTTTATTTTTGGTACTTGCAGATTCTGAGTAACGATACCGATATTTTTAAATTAACCGGTAAATTTGTAAAATATTGGGTACACAAACTAAAAGAATACGTATAATGTTAGTTGGTTAACTTCATTTATCAAATAGATACAGTCCAACCAAAATTTATTCAGACAGCTTTTCTCATATTATCAGACAACATTTCTCACATTATCACATTAATTAGGCGGTGGATATCTGGTGTCTGAATAATTTTTTTTAGTTTGACTATATATCCCTTAGTTACTTTTTATTTTATCGTATCGGTATCTTTATTGTATCAGTATCGGTGCATCCATATAAATAAATGTGAGTACCGAACTGCAGAGCTGGTGCAAACATATACAAATGGCAATGATCAGATGCTTTCTTAACTGTGGTTTTCTCATGTTTTGTTGTGTATTTATTTCGTTACTGAGAGGAAAGTGCTCAGCACATATTTACATATTCATCTAAATGCCACTTTGAGAAACCAAGTCGTGTCATTGCAGGACCTTACATGGGTCGTATTACACCATACGACTATTCGACAAAAATATTCATTGACAATTTTTTTATGTTGACTAATCGTTTCAGCCCTATTTACCATGCACATTACCGCAAAGTACAACAGGAAGGGACTGATCCCTTTTTGTAAACTCACAAATGTTAATTTACACGACAATTAAATTACCACTACTTTGGTCTGTCAAAAAAAAGTCTAAACCAGGCTTACAGGAATTACAAAAGGTTCATTTTCTCAGTTCACCCACCATTGAGATGTAGGCCAAATAGTTAATTGTGGACCCAGAGTACAGCCATTCAAGAGAGCAGGACATGAACTCAAGAGCCAAGGGACAGGAAGCCAAGAATCCTAGACAACAATTAAGATAAAGCCATCTAGTCGACAGGCAGATTAAGGAATCCTTCATCAAAAGAGCGCAGGGCACAAAGCATGAATGTCTGCTGTTGGTATGTCTGTGTGCACAAGGCGGGACTGCCTCCCTCCAGCCCCACTCACGTCTCATCCACTGTCTCTTCCAAAACAAAACACAGCAGCAGGGAGAGGCGAAGCATAACCGACTCCAGACAGGGGGGGACGCCAACCATTTGGATGTCAGCGGAGGCAAAACCGCCATTAGACTTCACTAAAGTGTCTTGTAATTTATTATCGTCTCTTTGTCCAGGTTTAGCTACTTTGCAAAATGCAGACATTCCTTAACGTCCCTGCAGTGTAGCAGCTGTCAGACTGAGACTATAAACACCAGCATGGATTATTACGCCATTTACTGCCAACTCAGCATCCAGAATGCATCAACAGGACACAGGTGTATGTCGAAACATCCTTCCGTGCCTAAACTTGGTCTTCCCTTATGAATGTAAACAGAATAGCTTAGTCATTGATATGCTGAGATCCATCTTTTCACACTGAGGACAACTGAGGACTCATATGCAACTATTACATAATGTTCAAACCCTCAATGATACTCCAGAAGGAAACACAATGCATTAAGAGCTATGGGGTGAAAACTTTTTGAATTTGAAGATTAGGGTAAATTTAACTTATTTTGTCTTCTAGGAAACATGTAAGTATCTGCTGTAGCTTCTGAAGGGCAGTACTAAATGAAAAAAATATGATATTTAAGCAAAATAAGAAAAATGTGCAAATTCTGTTCAAATGTTTACCCCTGGCTCTTAATGCATCGTTTTTCATTCTGGAGCATCAGTGAGTCCTTAAACCTTCTGTAATAGTTGCATACGAGTCCCTCAGCTGTCATCAGTGTCAAAAGATGGATCTCAAAATCACACAGTCATTGTTGGAAAGGGTTCAAATACACAAAAATGCTGGAAAAACCAAAGAACTTATGGGACCTAAACAATTTTTCTGAAGAACAGCGAGCCATTTAACTGTTCAAGACGAGCAAGGGACTCATGAACAACTATCACTAAAAAAAAAAAAAAAAAAAAACAGCTATGGATCATTCAGATAACACAGTATTAAGAATCAAGTGTATGTAAACTTTTGAACCAGGTCATTTTTATAAATTCAGCTATTATTTTTCTCTTGTGGACTATATGTTAATGTCTTTTATGTGAAATGTCTTGTTCAGGTCAGTACTAAATCAAAAATAACATGCATTTTATACAATCCCTCTTATTTCGGTTAAATAATTAACATTTTGCAGATTCGGCAAGGTGTAAACTTTTGACCTCAACTGTACGTATTACACAATTTTATTGCACAATGTGGTGGTAAACAACCACCAGACATTCAGCAGTCCAGTATAAAGCGTAATATTATATTATTTAGGGCTGTATTTTTTTTTATTCAGGCAGTATTATTAATATGGATTAATAATTTTATTCTTTTCACATTTCTGTGTTGATTAGAAGCTTAAGTTGTCATAGCTGGGTAAACTTTTGCTGCATGGCAACATCATTTTTGCATTCTCACTTAATTTAATGGCAAAAAAAAAAACAAAACCAAAAAAAACACACAAAGCATTCCTATGACTTTCCAAAAGAGGAAAAAAAAAAAAAAATATATATATATATATACATATATATATATATATATATATATATATATATATATATATATATATATATATATATATATCAGGAAATTGTTTACAGTGTTTAGATGAAAGATATCAAATTTGCCATCACTCTCAGCTGTTTTATTAGAAATTTTATGTCAAGTTACATAACACAAAGTACAGTCTTTTAAGTGTGTAATAAAAAAAAAAAAACTTTGCTAGATTTACAATGTTAATAACTGTGAAACACGTCATCACAGTTTGTGAATAGAGTCCTTTACTCATATTTAGGTTACACAACTCCCATTAACTTCAGAATATACCAAAATCTATTTTTTTAAAACTACTGCACAAAAGATACTTGTCATAACCTGAATGATATCTGACAATTTCCAGGCTTTGAGAGCTCTTAAAAAAGAATAGTGTGTGGGGTTGACAATAAAAGCAATGTACTTTATTCACCCACTCCTCAGTTTATGAAAAAATCCTTGATTTGTTCAGTTTGTGCAAGGCCAAAGACAGCATTTTTCACTCAATCTATGTTCTGGCATGAATCAGAGAGATACAGAGTGACTGTCAAGCCAGAGTACAGTACAAAGTTCATGAGGATGTGAGCTGCACGGCAAACACTCCATGTGTTTAATGCTAGCTCCGCGGCTTCATTTAGTTAAATTTAAACTAGCTATTCCCCAGTGATCACATTATACGGCACAAGTAAACAACGAATGTCCAGAGACATGCTTAAAGGAAAGTATTTATGTAGGCTCAGGCACAAGAATGCTCATGTTTGTGTTAATATTTCATGTCTGTATCTCTTCTGCGATCACAATAACGTATACCAAAGATACTTCACACACTCTATGATGGCTCTTTGCTTCTCCAGCAGGAAATTCCTTTAGCAATGACTGAATGATTTACAAGAGCTCAATGGAAACAGCAAGTGCAGCTAGGGACTTTTAATCACGCTTTTAATCTGAGAACTATTCTGTGCTGAGATCTCAATGCACTTCATCCATACAGCAGTAAAACCTCTCAATAATCCATTCAGTTATGGGTAAACCGATTCCCTTTGTTACGTTTTCCACCCTTCTACTATATAGGCATGAATGTTAAAGTGATCCCCAAGTATTAAGATTTGTGGGGCTTGATGTAACGTAAATTTTGTCTCTTACTGAAACATGTAGTAGAAAGATTTGTTTTATTTAAAAAATGCACATCATTTTATACATATGTTGGACTATGGGGGTCGCCATTATGACTTGAAATGGTTGCAATGGTTGGAAAACAAAATACTGATACGATGAAAGAGCTACTGAAAGAGTTTACAGGTGTCGATGGATATAAGCACAGGCTTAAACCAACTTTCGTGCCATTCCTTGTGATTTTCCTCACAAGGAGTCTAAACTCCCCCAGATACTTAGTGAAATCCATGCTGAAAAACTCCTTCAGTGGCTGTGGAGTCATGACAAGCATCGGCATGTTTACATCCTCCCAGGATGGCATCTAGCATTTTTTGTCTTTGCTGTTTGTAAGCTCTTTCAGTAGATGTGGTCTACTAAAAGCCTCAAAGGAATCAGGGCTAAAGTGGAAAGATGTCGGTCTTTAGGAAGTTCACAGGCATCTTCCCATTCTTTTCTCCTTTTCTTATTGCTAGGAAAGCAGTGAAGATTTACATCGCTTCTCTGACTGCCCTTCAACTGAAAATTACAACCAAAAGCATTGTATCAGTATTTTATGTTCCAAGTTGTTTTATCCAAGTTGTGTTGCAGTAAAAATGCAACAGGTAGTGCCAGAAGCTCACCAAGTGGAACCATTTCACTTCATCAAAATAATGGCACACCCCATAGTCTAAAATACGTATAAAACAATGTGGATTTTTTTTAAATAACGTAAATCTTCAATGGATTTTAAACTACATATTTCAGTAAAAGACATCATTACATTACATTAAGGCAAAGAAATCTTAAGACAAGGAAAACAATAAAACTTTGCTCAGTGCACCATCAGAGACAACACTGTCAAGAACCTAGGAAACTGAAGGACATCAGACATCAACGCGTCAACTTCTTCTGTTAGCCATTAAAGCTAGCATACTGAACTAGTTCAGAAAACATTGGCTCATTAATAGGTTCCAAATGATATTCGGCTCCTTATGTGACCTTTTGTCATGTGGTGACGCACACAGAGACCACCCGCGTTTGCTTTACGTATTTTAGTAGTTTACTTGGGCGTCATGGAGTTAGAGTTTTTATGGACCTCACTCAAGATAGATGGCATATTCAATTTGATGCGGAAGCTATAAAAAAAAAAAAAAAAAAAAAAAAAAAAAATCACAGCACAGTCCAGTGGATGGGTTGAACTTAGTGTTGATTTTTCACACATAATATAAAAATATATATATATACATTTGAGGTCAAAAGTTTAAATACACCCTGCAGAATCTGCAAAATGTTACTTATTTTACGAAAATAAGAGTGATCATACAAAATGCATGTTATTTTTTATTTAGTACTGACCTGAATAAGATATTTAACATAAAAGACATTTACATATAGTCCACAAGAGAAAATAATAGTTGAATTTATATCAAAAGTTTAAATACACTTGTTTCTTAATACTGTTATTAACTGAACAATCTACATCTGTTTTTTTTTTTTTTTTTTTTTTTTAAGTGACAGTTGTTCATGAGTCCCTTGTTTGTCCTGAACAGTTAAACTGCCTGCTGTTTATCAGAAAATGTTTATCCTTTATGTCCTACAAATTCTTTGGTTTTTCAGCATATTTGTGTATTTGAACCCTTTCCAACAATGACTGTATGATTTTGAGATCAATCTTTTAACTTTTGACCTCAACTGTATATTGAATATAGGCATAGAACCAAACAAATAATCAAATAAATAACCAACTTAAAACTGTAAAGACAGTGAGTGAATTTTATTTTTTTGCATCATGGTAAAGGGATAGTTCATCCAAAAATTAAAACTCTGTCATCATTTACTCTCTCTCACGTCATTCCAAACCTCTAAGACTTTCTTTCTTCAGCGAAACATAAAAGAAAATATTTTGAATGTTGGAAACCAAACAACTTTTGATCCGACTGACTTCCAAAAGATTTCTCAAAATATTCTCTTTTATGTTCCACAGAAGAAAGAAACTCGTTTTATGGTTTTGGAAAGACACGAGGTTGAAAAAAAATGACAGAATATAAATTTATGGGTGAACTGCCCCTTTAAATATGCCATCGTCTTTAAGCTCCATAGGTATATACCTGCACTTGAACAATAAATCCTTTTATTCTGAGGTCAATAAAGTAGGTCACTTAAACTAAATTCAACACCAAGCGTGGAAGATAATAAAATACCTTGAGTGTTTGATTTTGTGATACAGCCTGCCAGAGACTATTGGTAGGTTATATGTTGAGGCAAATATGAATGAAAACAGATTTCCAGGCCCACTGCCCACAGAGCAAATGAAAATGGGGATGGCAATGTTGGATTAGGGTAGTTTCACACAGCGGGCACCATGCGACAGGGAGGAAACTTTCCTTAAGTGTGAGAAATCTCCAATAACTTGAACATACTCCCACAGATCAGAGCCTAACTCAATTTAAAAAAAAAACAAGAGGTAACTGTGAAGTCTGCCTTTGGTAATCGAAATGTGATGAAATAAAAGAAATTAACAACAGATGAAACAAAAAGCAGGCCCAGGAATAGCTCCTGGAAAGGAAAAAGCCTGGAAATGCACCGGTAACTGGGATCTACATCGCTCTTTCGCACACTCACACACAATTGAACGTACAGCTCACTGTGGCAACAACCACACAGACACACACACACATATATATGGAGTGAAGGTCAAGTGGAAACAGACAGAGGGTTTTTCAATCAGCAAGCTGCTAAACACAATTGCAGATGTGAAAAAGATAAATAGAAAAACACACTGGCAGCAATCACGTTGTGCTTACCAAAGTACTCAGCCTTTGGCTGGGCGTCCATCTCCTTTTCCAGGCGTTCAGTTAGAGCTTCTAATTTTATTTCAGCCGCAGATGGCCCCTGATCTGTCTGTACATGGAGGGTCTGGCATGGCAGTTTGAGCGCCCGAGAAGGGCTGGAAGACTCATCATGGGGCGACTCAACAGGGGCCACCGCTGTAGAAGCAGGCATTGTCGGATTACCAAGTGCAGGGCTCTTGGGTTGGGCTGGCTCACCTTGCTTTCCTCCATGGGACAATGGAGGTTGGGTCACCTGGGTAGAGGAGGGGGTGCTAATATTAGGAGCTCCACCGTTTTGATATGTGGCAGTCCACTGGGCAGAGTTTGGCTGGCAAAGCTGACCAGGGCTAACTGGTTGAGGCTGGTGATATGCATCCCTGTATGTTCCTGTAGGTGACTGAGAGGGAGACTTCCCTGTTTGAGGGAATCCCTGAGACACTGGAGAATAATTCTGACCAGCTACAGGTGAGCTAGAAGAGGACGAACTGTTCGAAAAAGGAGACGATGGCGTCTGAGATGGGTAACTGCTTCTTGACCCCCATGTGCCAGGGGGGCTGGTAGAGGGTGCTGATCGGGCTGGCACTGGTATTGGGTTAACAACATTCCCAGTCTCTTTAATATCATAAGCCCTGTTGCTGGATCCGTCATGTAAGCTGGCTGAATGATGCTTTTGTCCTTCATAAGATATGTATGGAGTCACACTGGCAGTGCCAACCATCGGTCCAGACATGATGGGCGGTTTGGCTGCCGCTTCACCACCCTGTCTATAACTATTGATGGGTGGTCTGTCTTTGGTGTAAAATGTGTTATCTGACACTTTCGTATGACTTCCATTGATCCTTGCTGCCAAACTGTTTCTTGCCATCTCCTCTTGCTGTTTCTGCATGTGTATTTTAGTCATTTTCGAGGCAAAAACTCTCCTTGTTTCTTCAAAATCCGGGTTGTTTCCTGCATCCCTCTTCACGCGAAATAAGCCGTCCTTCGATGCTTCATACATGTTCAAGTCCTCAATGAATTTACTCGCCTCAAGTCCCAAATCGTCGTATTTATCCATGTCTGCAACGTATCGAAACACTCAGAAAGAAACGTTAAGTTTTTAAACGTCTTCTGTCAGCGGAGGATCTCCAACGGTAATTTAGTCAAACCATTGAAGAGGAAAAACTGATGGGGAACAGCTGTCCAAACTCATTCACCTGTGAAAAGCCACGAATAAGATCACTTAAAACTGCAAAAGCCAAGTGAAGAGTTTAAGTTTCCACACAGTAAACAACATCACACGACACAGATTAAATCCGCAAAAGTGATCAAGCGTGACGGGAAACCTATTTCGACGAAAAAGCTCTCGGCATCGTTGTCAGCCAGTGAATAAAACTAGTAAAACTGAAGACAGAGACAAAATGAAGTCAAAACTACTAACCTATAAAACGAACTTGCAACTGCCTGAAAAGAAACGGACGCGAGAACTTCGCTACTCGTGTAACTTTCGGAGGCAGCTCTCCGGTCAACTCAAATGAAACTCGACCGTAACTCTGAAATCTAACGAAGTCTACTCCTCACTGGACGAGAGCGAGTTTGAACTGCTCCTTTAGTGAACTCTTCTCCTCACTGAAAGAGACTGAGCGGCTCCCGCCTCCGTGCTGCTCTCCGCTCGCGCCGAGTCCCACTGTGAATGAAGAAGCGCGCGACACTGGCCTGAGCGCGCGACCAGCTGTGCAGTTCGCGGGCGCGCTAAAAGGAAAAAAGTGTCCGTGTGGCAGGTTAATCTCATGGATCCACATGCTAAGTAATCGAGATCAGCCTTTTTTGGGGTTGGAGAACGTTTTGAGCGGTTTAGAGGGCTTGCACTTGAAAGAGACGTGTAAAGACTCTGCTGTCGTGTGGTTGTGTTGTAATTTCGCATGATTAAAGTACACTGAAGAGAATTTGCTCACCACAAGACATGTGGAAATAATCCAGCACTTCAATGTATATATTATAGTGAATTTGACTAACAGTTAATTTGAGACAGTTACTTGAGGAATCAACTTGGTCTGTTGTGGAAAACACAGGGACAAGAAAAACTACACAGTGTTCGTTCATTCATTCATTCAGGCTATGAAATAGCCTAGGCATAAATGAGAAAAAAAAAAAAAAAAAAAAAAGGAATGCATAAATAAGGTTTAGGCCCAAAAATCTAAGTTTAATCATTTATTGACCCTTTTATAATTCCCAACCAATATGATTTTAGTTTTTTCAAATCATATTTGATGATGGAATGAGCCTCAAAAAAAAAAAAAAAAAAAAAAAACACACACACATTGTAAAGTACATGCACTAGCCATTTTCCAGTTTTTCAAGTCATTCAATAGCTGTGTAATGAACAAACCAAAAATGTAAGTTATTCTCTGAAAATCTTTGTTCGTCAGCTTTCAGATCTTTCAAAGCAACACATTACTCAATTATGTATAATATTCAAACGCCTCATAACGTAAAATGATTATATACATACAACCAGAGCTGGGTGGTAACTGATTACATGTAATCTGGATTACGTAATCAGATTCCAAAAATGTTTTTTTTCCATTTTTATGGATCACATGATTACATACTATTCACACAAAAGTAATAAATTATTCCATATATATTGATTCTCCCTAATTTCTCTTTTTCATCTTTGAAATGTTATCTCTGTTAAATGTTAGCTTGAAATGTAATCTCTAAAATAGCCTATACTGCTTATATACGTTCAGATCAGTTATTAGTCGGGTGGTGATGCAACATTTGACCACTGATTTACAAAAATCATTTCAGGTTTAAGTGTTTTAATATTGCATCAAGTACTGATGAACACATTAATTGTATTTGAATTATCACTCTGTAGATTATTTACCGATGTATTTCTATATCTTTGAAAGACCTTTGTCTTTCAAACACATTAAATTGCACAAATCTATGAATTCACAAACTTTTTTTTTCTCATCTGATCCTCTTTCACCTAATATATGTACCTGAAGTACCCCTGACATTTAAAAAAATATATTTTAAGTATCACATTTGCATGTTCATGGTTCTCTGACATTGGATCATGGTCACATGGCATGCAGGTAGACAAATAAATTATTTAATGTTTTTTTAGTAATAGTTTTATTTTGATTGATTTTAGAATTACTTATTTTTAATTTAAAAAAACATTTTATGAATTTCTTAATCATTAGCTTTTCATTGAACTCATAAACCCAGTTTGCAGTTCCTTTACAAAACCTAATTTCTTATATATTTTCTTAATATTTGTATTTTTATATGCCAATATGTTACAAGATTATCCTATTTAAATCAATGTGATAAACGAGATAGGTCAAAAGTAATCCAAAAGTAATCTGAAAGTAGTCTGATTATATTACCTAAAATGTGTAATGTAATGGATTACGTTACCAAGTACAATTTTTGTCACGTAATTTGGAATAAGTAACAGATTACAATTTGTAAGTAATCTACCCAGCTTTGCACACAACGTAGACGTGTTTGGTAGTTAACATGGAAGTCACAGCATGCTGATCAGCCTTACGGCTCCCATCTGAAGATATCATGCCAGAGTTCTAGTAGCCAAACCAAACCATGATGTTGTGAAGAGGAAAGTGAAGTGATGGATAACACAACTCATGTGATCAACTCCACAAGCCAAACATTCCTACACAGCAACCTTATCTGCAGCGTGAAGAGGGACAGAAATGCTTTCCCCTATAAGCACGCACCTCACACGTCCAATAACATCTCATGTGGTCATTCCTTAAAGTATGTAAACACTTAAAATGTTTTTGCACTAGCTACAAATAACTGTCATTTGCATTAAAATGCTTTTATTTTTTCTTACTTTTCATTAACAGCTATGACAGCGTTTTTTTTTTTTTTTTTTTTTTTAAGTCAGTTATCCCGCATGTTTACACAGATGCTGTTCGTCACATTAACTATGAACATGTTTCTCATCCTTGTTTGTTGTTTTAAACCCAGCTTTTTGGGAGAGGTATTTTCTTAGATAGATATTTAGATATTTTGTATATGCATGGCATTCATACATTTTCACCAATTACTTTTTGGGGCCACTGTTGCTGACAATGGTTTTGCGTTATTGTAGAAGAGTATTGACATACAGTTGGCTCTAACAGTCTGAGGGCTGTTATAGTTTCAGTATAAATTTTAGTGAAACAGTCATTTAAAAAATGTACATGAATTTTAGAATTTCCTGATGATCTTGTTCTCCATTGTGCAAAAGTATCTTGTGCTTCAATCAAAACAAAAAAATCTGACAGTTTGCATGATCAGTTATACCACTGTACTATTTACTGACTTACAAATACTGCAAAATGTTAAATATTTAACATATTTTACATGAAACTATGTTATTTTTTGATTTAATTTAAATTTTGTAAATGTAAGTCTTTTGGAATTTTGGAATAATCTGATTCTTTAGAAAAAAAAAAACAATAACACACCTCCCTTTAACAAGTAACACGATTTGAAGAAACTGAAGAGTTCTGATAATGTTTAATACTTAGGGATAATGATTTTTTTGGATTCTTGGTAACCAAACATTTCAGTTACCTTTGACTTCCATTGTATTGTCTACAAAACTGAGCCATTTCTTAAAATATCTTGTTTCATATTTCCACAGAACAAAGAAAGTCTTAAGGGTTGGAAAGACATGAAGGCGTGTAAATGACTCAATTTACATTTTTGGGTAAACTATCCCTTTAACCTCAAGTATCTGCAATAGTAATAGTGCTGCTTGCTTTAGCAAACACAACTAATAAAAGAAACTTGAACAATATAATAGACCACTAATGTGAATGCAGTAACACAATACAAAAAAAGACACAATGCACAGGAAATGAATACTCTAAAAATATCAAGTCACATGTCATCTGGGACAAAAAAATCCCTTCCTCCTTTTAAAGTCAGCACATTTGAGGAATGTGGGACTTCTGGGAAATTATTCTTCAGTGTTTTATTAGTGAGTCACTTATATAAGACCATAAGGGACAGCAGAGGGGATCGATTTCAGACTGAATTATGTGTGGTTACTGAGTAACATGGCAAAAAACATTTCCCAACAACAGAGGTACTGTCAGTGAGTGTCCCAGGACGTCAATACCCTAAAGGCATAACACTTCGTTTGACATGAAAGGCTTCCTTTATGCCAGTTCCCAACTTACTGTTCACACAAGTACTGAGAAACATACTCTCTGATGCATTTGAAGAAGGTCAGACACAAAGCAACACAGTCGAAACCCATTTAGCGAGACGCTAACTCGAGCGTGGTGTCAGTGTACATTGTGTCATTGGGTTGGGCTGCCAAGACTGAGAAAATGGGGCCAAATTACTCTGGTGATGAAATGTGATGACTCAAGTCCCATTTCCAAAGGGAATGATGGGCATTCCTCAAGCTGTCTAACAGTAATCTTATAAAAAGATCCATTCATTACCTTCCGATAATTCTATGGTTTCACATAATGCTTCCCGACAATTCACTAAAAACAGAAATATGGTTTCAGCTATTAGGCTCCGTAAAATAAAAAAAAAGATAGCTCACCTGACACCATTTTATTTCTGGAAATGTATTATTTTGAACATGCATATCAGACCACATTATGTCTGTTGTGTACACTGAAAAAAGAAATAGCGTAGGATCACTTTGAATCTATTTTCATTTAGAAATGGCTAGACATTTGCACAAATAAGAAAGAAACAGCGAGTAACATTAAACTTTTTTAGATATAAGTTTAAAAAAGCAATTTCTTGTCAAATACATTTCTGATCTTTTTAAATAGAAAATTCATTTTTAAAGTTTACATACATTAATGATCTACTTTTTTTTCCAAGGAAAAAATAAACATTCTGTCATTGTTTACAAACCCTCGTGTCACCAGTTATGGTTACCATTCACCTCCACTGTCAAGATGAAAAACACAGTTTTCTCCAAGTATCCTATGTTCCAAACAACAAATAAAGTTCAAGAAGCAAATTCAACGCAACGCAAACATCCAACGCACAGAATCAAGTCTACAGTCTACTTTTTTTTTCTTTTTCCATAAACCGTTTCACTCACATGCAAGTCACATTTTGGCCACAGCTTGAAAAACACTAAAGCTACAATTATGATACCATTTTATTTCTGATTTGCATTTAAATTGATTCACTTAGCAGACACTTTTATCCAAAGTGACTTACAATATTTGGCTTGTTATTGTAACATAGGCTTAGCCAGCAATATTGAGGATTTTAGTATTTTGCTTATTCAAGAAAATCCACTTCAAACTGTACTTGCTTGTCTATTATCAAAAGACAAACTGGTAAAAGTGGGTGTGTTAGAGCAAGACAAGCAAAATTTGAAAGTAATTGTTTTTGGTCAATGTGAACAGAGTTTCACCGACAATTTTTTCAAACTTTTTGCATTATTTATTTTTATTTTTTTACCTCATCTCACCCTAAACATTTTTTTTTTTTGAAAAGTTGTACTGTAAATGAAATAAATATACCACTTTGTCTTTCTTCATAAAAATGCAAAATTGAATTCAGTGTATTATTTATCCTTTATGAAAAATGTGAATGAAAATTGTTTCAATTTAAATCGTACACCAATTTTTTTCTCAGTGTACTCCTGATGCAACACTCCCAAATAAAATGAAATAATTTGATTCACGGTGCGTACGTGTGCTAACACCACAACCAGTACATTCAAGACCTAAAGACTTCACACAGGACAGTGAGTCACCTAAATGAGTGTTTGATGAGGTCAGGGTGAGACTCTGGTTATGAGACCTAGCAGGAATCCCACTGTTGTCTGAAAGCACAGCATGACCTCCACATCTCCATTTCAGGCAGTGCAGGTCTGTCAGAGGTGTTGTAATGTCAGGCTAAAACTGGCTGTGCAGAAATAGCTCGCTACAAAACACTAACACCACCAGACCGGCCTGGAGTCGGAGGTGACGAGGGCTGAGAGGTACAAAAAATTTATCTCATAAATGTAAAAAAAAAAATCACCTAAAATCCTCTTTATTTAGCAGCGAAGAGCAAAGCTGTTTTCATTTTTATCTCAACATCTTGTAAAACGGAAAAGTTCCTCAGTACACCGTGTCCTCCTTTGTTCCCTTTTCAAAAATCCTTCCACCAGCTGTTTTCCTGATGTGGTTCTTTGGAGTCTTTTTCACATACGGTACATTCTGGAATCAAAAGTCCAGTAAGGCACATCACGTCATTCGTCCACCAGGAAGTTGATGAGGGCCGTTCTGGGCGAGAGGATGGCCTTCTTAATGACACGCTCAGAGAGCAGACGGGCACCCAGAGGGCTGTTTAGTACCAGTTCCTGAACCTTCTGTGCGTCCTGAGCCACTTCACGGGGTACAGATAAACTCCCACACACCTTATTATTGATCTGAGGAGAAAACAGAGAGAATACTGACATCTGAAAGCTTAGAAACTAAAGATACTCAATTAAACAAGTGGTTTTATACTTTTTGAGCCAAAAACAGATGGAAGTCTGATTGATATAAATGATGACAAACTGACAGATTGACATTTTCTGAAGATAACAAGTAGTGAATGGTGCACAATTTGTTTCTTCTCCAAATATCAGTCCTTCACTGTAAGTCTAGGGATTTTTTTTTGCCCATTTGATTGTCCATCAGGGAAAATTCATGTTGTGGGTGATTGAGATGTGTTTTCTGACTGGTCTAACTCTCAAAAAGCTCTTCATGGAGAAGACAATCTTAGAATCCACTGCAAGAAATGTTTAATTAGATGGGAACAGATGGGCATGGACAGATGGAAAATGTTGGTGATAAATGTATTTTATATACTGCAAAGTATAGATACATTGAAAAAAAAAAAGCATAGATAAAAACAAAACAATTTTACCTGTAAGTCTGTATTCTGGTTTATATGTTTAGATGTTAGTTAGTTTATTTATTGCCTAAATAAATACATACATAAAATCTTACCAACACAAAACTTTTTTTTCTATTTCTATTTCTACAATCTATCTCTTTAAGAAATTAACACTTTTATTCAGCAAGGATGTATTAAATTAATGAAAAGTTACACTAAAGACATTTCTAATGTAATATAACTGTTTTCAATATTTCTGATGGTGATGATAATAATAATTATATAAGTTTCTTGAGCAGCAAATGAGGATGATTTCTGAAAGATCATGTGACACTGAAACCCAAAGTAATCACTGATTATATTTCACATGAGTTATTTTATATTGTAATATACTATTACAATGTATTTTACAATTTTGATAAAATAAATTCAGCACTTGATGAGCATTAGAGACTTTTTTCAAAAACATAAAATCATACAGACCTTAAACCTTTGGACAGTAGCTATATAGTATATATATACACTAACACATTATCATTATGTATACATTATTTATGGAAGACAACATTTTAACAATGTGTAAATATAAATTATAAAGCAATGAGCCTCTGTATTTATAATGGAAAATTGTAGTGCAACAATGGTGAGGAAGAAGATGGAGAAAAAAGAAGAGGATGCAGAGGAAAAATTCAAGTCTTTGCAAAAGTGACACTCTGTTACTGTGACTAAAAGTTAAAGGAGAAGTTCACTTCCAGAACAAAAATTTACAGATAATGTACTTACCCATTTGTCCTCCAAGATGTTCATGTCTTTCTTTCTTCAGTCGTAAAGGAATTGTTTTTTGAGGAAAATATTTCAGGATTTCTCTCCATATAGTGGACTTCTATGGTGCCTGCGAGTTTGAACTTCCAAAATGTAGTTTAAATGCAGCTTCAAAGAGCTCTAAATGATCCCAGCCGAGGAAGAAGGACCTTTTCTAGTGAAATAATTGGTTATTTTCTTAAAAAAATATACAAATTATATACTTTTTAACCTCAAATGCTTGTCTTGTCTCGTCTCTGCGATGCAAATGCGTACTCTGTGCACTCCGGTTTAATACAGTTAGGGTATGTTGAAAAACTCCCATCTCATTTTCTCCTCCAACTTCAAAATCATTTTTTGTAAAGGGCATCTGGCCACCTTTGCATGTTCACTTTGTAAACACTGGGTCGGTACTTCTGCAGTGATGTCGATGGATCTTTTACAGATGCGCATCACAGAGCTAGAGAAGACATTTGTGGTTAAAAAGTGTATAAATCGTGATTTTTTTTTTTTTGCTAGCTAAGACCCTTCTTCCTTGGCTGGGATCGTTTAGAGTCCTTTGAAACTGCGTTTAAACTGCATTTTGGAAGTTCAAATTCACGGGAACCATTGAAGTCCACTATATGGAGAACATTCCTGAAATGTCTTCCTTAAACATAATTTCTTTACGACTGAAGAAAGAAAGACATGAACATCTGTACATTTTTGTTCTGGAAATGAACTCCTTCTTTCAGAAATCAGTTTGCTTTATTCCTGCCTGGTTTAAAACTGATTACTCTTACCACATTCTCAAAATCTTTGCGCAGAATACTTCTACAATACTGCTGGAGGACAAAATATTCTTAAAATGGTTTTCCTTTAGATCAGCAGTAGTTTTAGCTGTTTAAGCTGACGCACTGTGGGATGACTAAACAAAAAAGGGTGGATAGCTAGCTGTTGTTAGCTTTGTGTGTGGGTTTGTGTGCAACTAAAGCTGGTCTTCTGGTGCATCTGCTGCTCAGTGCGTCTGCGGTGAAATGAAACGCACCCAGACAGCTGGACTGCATCATGGGAGAAAATCATCCCTGTTATTATGACTCCCAAAGTAGCCCAGCCACCCGCACAAAGCAGGGGAATCCCTAAAATACCACCGGGCTGGTGCCAGCCTGAGGCCTGGCAAAGAGTGGGCGTAGCAAAGCCTTCTGGGTAGAACTTTTTCGACTGAGTGCGCAGTACGATCTCATGCTCATTTTCCTTATTTGGAGATTAAACTCATGATTTTAATTTTTCTTTGTAAATGTCATGGTAGCTACGCCATTATCACATGTTGCCCGATAATGTGTACTCTGTGTGTGTGTGTGTGTCAGTGTCAATTTTTTGGTGGGTAAATACAAAAAAAAAAAAAAAATGAAAATGTACAGTAACATTTTTCTTTTTTCTAAATTTGATTTACAGTAGCTGAACTAGTTTGACATCAACTGTGTTCAGGTTTTGGTAATCAATATCTGGCAACAGTAGATTGTTGTCCATTGGTGAGAATTCAGAAATCATTCAATGAAAATTCATAAAATCTCAGAATTCATAAACTCAGAATTCATAGTGGAAACTGCTTTAATAGCTACCAATACAATACTATCTTACTATCTATTTCCCATCTGTCATCTTTTTTTAATGGATTCTGGGATGGATCTTCTCCATGAAGAATGTAATGCTGCAAGTGATGCTGCCTTGGATTTTGTACAAAACAAGATAGCTTAGAAGGCAGCATAAATATACCAATTTATACCAATGACAGACCCACAAGGGCAAGCAGAGACACACTCTTGCCTCAAAAGACTGTCATGGAAAGATCTTAGCTCCCAGATGGTTCAAGTCTGTAATAATCATTCACTCATCAGGCCAAATTCAGAGGCCAATCCCTTCACACACGCACAAATTACAGACAGCCTGTACTGAAATACAGGCTTTTAAGTTGGAGGAAAACACTTTCCCTTTGCTACTCTCCCAGAGAACACCCTGTGCTGAAAATTCTACATACAAACATCCTGATGACATGAATATACTGTACCGCAAATACACTGAGATACCGAGAGTAAGTTGTGTTTGCTAACTCCAGCATCACTATAACTACTGATCATGCTTCAGGCTAGTGATTCACATCAACTCCTAACACTAAGTACACAACTTTGAAGTGGAAAAATAAAAAACGAGTAATGTTTTTTAGTACACAGCACCCCTAATATAGTCCTCGGGAACAAATTAATGGGATAATTCATGGGAGAACTTCCTGTTAGTTTACTCACCCTCAGTCCATACAAGATGTAGGTGATTCATAAAATTTAACTCAATGGCTACTGTCAGTTTGAGAGTCAAAAAAGGATATACAGGCAACAGAAATTAATACCTATGGCTCCTGGCGATATATAGAGGTCTTATGAAATGAAACAATCAGTCAGTGTAAGAAACTGAACATTATTTACAACATTATTACCTGTAATCCAGAGCCTCAGGCAAACGGTCTGGAGTAATACTCGGTTTGTGAACAAGTCATTGTTTTGAATTGGTTATTTTCAGTCGGACTGATTTGTCTGGAACAGTTCACGGCTCAAGCAGCACAGATCAACAAGTTACCCAAACAAAACTCACTTTCAGACACCAGATAGTCACTCTGACTTGAAATGAGCCAAAATATCAATTTTGAATTACTCATTCAGTGCTCCAGTTCCTCCTCCTGAATCAGACCGAAGACTAGTGAGCTGCTAATGTGCATATGCATATGCATGAACCCAGCACTTGAATGCACGGGCCAAATGAAAGTTCATGGTTTCATGTAGTTTATGTAAAAAAGGCTTGATTAAAGGAGACGTCCACTTCCAAAACAAAAATTTACAGATAATATACTCATCCCTTGTCATCCAAGATATTCATGTCTTTCTTTCTTCAGTCGTAAAGAAATTATGTTTTTTGAAAAACATTTAAGCATTTTTCTCCATATAATGGACTGATATGGTGCCCCGATTTTGAACGTCCAAAATGCAGTTTAAATACGACTTCAAACGATCCCAAATGCGGTTGTAAACGATCCCAGCCGAAGAAGAAGGGTCTTATCTAGCGAAACAATCGGTTATTTTCATTAAAAAAGAACAATTTAAATACTTTTTATTCGCAAACGCTCGTCTTGCCTTGCTCTCATTGAACTCTGTGTATTCTGGCTCAAGACAGTCGAAAAACTCCAATCGTATTTTCTCCCTCAACTTCAAAAATCTTTTTTTTTTTTTTTAAATCATCCTACATCGCTGCAGAAGTACCGACCCAGTCTTTGCAAAGTGAACATGCAAAGAAGATCAAACAGCCTTAACAAAAAAGGTAAAACAGCGATATAGGACGATTTTAAAGTTGAGGGAGAACATGAGATGCGAGTTTTTCGACTGTCCCCTAACTGTCATGAACCAGAAAAAAAAGTCCAGTCAGAGCAAGACAAGAAGAGCGTTTACCATTAAAAAGTATATAAACTGTATTATTTTTAGTAAAATAACCGATCGTTTCGCTAGATAAGACCCTTCTTCCTTGGCTGGGATCATTTACAACCGCATTTGGGATCGTTTGAAGCCGCATTTAAACTGCATTTTGGAAGTTCAAAATCAGGGCACCAAATCAGTCCATTATATGGAGAAAAATCCTGAAATGTTTTCCTCAAAAAACATAATTTCTTTACAACTGAAGAAAGAAAGACATGAACATGTGAATCTTTGTTTTGGAAGTGGACTTCTCCTTTAAGACTAGCTCATTTACCTTAAAAGGCTAGTTCAACCAAAAATGAAAATTAGCTCATTCACTCACCCTCAAGGCATCTTAGGTATACATGACTTGCTTCTTTCCAGTGGTGGACAGTAACGAAGTAGTTAAATACTTTTTTCAAGTATCTGTACTTTACTGGAGAAGTTTTATTTTGAGTAACTTTCATTTTTACTTCACTACGTTCCAAAGCGTAGGATCGCACTTTTTACTTTTAAATTTCATAAAACATATCGTTACTCTTTATAATATATCACGTGCTCCGAGACGCAGAAGCGGTGTCTGATTCATGAACAAACTGATTCTTTTCAATGAACCTGTTAAACTGATTCGCAAATCGCACCAAACGATTCATTCCGAATGGGAATGATCCAAATGCAGCTGTTCTCGAGTCGACAACTCACTGATTCAAATGATCCGTTTAGAGCGAGTCTCCAGTGAACTGAATTCACAAGTTAGAACCGGGAGATGTTTTAAGTGAGTGAGCGCGCGTGCGACTGATGCAGCGAAAAGTAAGTTACTAATGTCGAATTTTTTAATTAATTTTTGGAACTGAAAATCATATTTAGATCAAAACTGTTGTTTGTGAATTAAATCTGCTGTAAAGAGTGATCTGTTTAAGCCCACTGAAATGCTTAAATTCAGACACATTAACATCAGTGTCTCTATGTTTTAGGTCAAAAAACAAAACAAAACAAAAAATTAAATAACACATTAAATAAAATAACTCATGCACGTTCATATACCCACTGCTGTAACGTTCAAAGTTTTATTAAAATGCTACGCATTTAGCCCTACGTGACGTCTGTTTTTATGTTGTTTATCAACAGTATAAATGTTTATATTGTTTGAATCAACTACCCGAGTAGACAGATATGAATATTGATCCATAACAATACTGAAAATAAGTAAATATTGTTAGCTAATGCTAACTGTCTAGCTAACAAGCTTGCTGGTGCTAGATTGAGGTAATTTTAGATATATTACATCTGAGGGAAAAAGTGATGTTCAGAACATGGTAACTACAGTGATGCCCTCTGGGGGCATTTGGCCAGGGGTGTTTTTATACCATAGACAAGGTTTGAGAGGAAAAAATCATTATGAAAATATAATTATTTTCCTTAAAATGTTCTTCCTAATTTCAGGCCTTATTCTCATATCATATATAACTGTGACGTTATGCAAAACAACAAGCTTTAAAACACTTTTACTTTTACTGGAGTAATATTTTATTATAGGTATCTGTACTTGTACTCAAGTAGTTGATTTGTGTACTTCGTCCACCGCTGCTTCTTTCAGATGAATCCAACCAGTCTCCTCTTGGCTTAAATCGAAATCCTTCAACATTTTTTCTTTACAAATCCTCGTTTTGTACTTTTAATTCATGACCATTGTTTTGTTTTGCTCTCTCCTCTGTGTTTCCACATTTGTCAATTCTTACCAGCACATGTACAACGCCAACGTCATACGTCATCCGCCCAGAGCGGCTTCTTTGTACAACAGTTAGTTGTACAAAGTTAGAGAAAAGTGATTATTATGTTTCAAATATGGATATTTTTCTCACAAAAATGCTTCGATTCACAACAGGAGGCCTTTATTCACCTGGTGGAGCCATGTGAGGCACTTTTTATTATGGATGGATGCACTTTATTGGGCTTGTTTTGACCTGTCTAAGAGGAACACCCACCCATTGCCATTATAAAACTTGGAAGAGCCAGAACAATTTTTAATATAACTCCAACTGGATTCATCTGAAAGAAGAAAGCCATATACACCTAGGATGCCTTGAGGGTGAGTAAATAATGGGGTAATTTTCATTTTTAGGTGAACTAACCCTTTAAATGCTTAAGTCATGTAAAAATCCACATTTCATGTCATTATTGGCTGCATTATTAATATAATTGTGTATAGATGATGTCAGATTAACAGCAAATTTTCATTTCTGGAAGAACTATCCATTTACTTTTTGTCCATCAATCGCTCTGGATTTCATTTCCTCAAAGGAAACGATCTTCAAAGAATAATAACGTGTATTTGGGGTGTTTTCAGTATTCTCTGTTTGCGTGTGTGTGTGTGTGTCTTACCCGTATGGACAGCTGGAGTGTGTCGGGTGTTTGTAGGTACTCTGGATCCACACTAGGCCACGGCTGCTGAAGGACACTTCCCTTCCCCGACAGCACACTTCCTAGAGGATTCCTCATCTGAGACAAGCCTGAGAGAGGTTTCAAAAACTGTCAAACATTCTGAGCACCAATAAACTATTATTATTAATCAAATGAACCACATATTAATATTTGCTGAGAAAAGCTCCTAAATGGAGGCAGTTCCAAGACATTACTGTGACAGGAGACCAAAGCTTTTCTTTTTTTTTTTTTTTAATGTAACTTTTTATCCCTTTAAAACCTGACAAATAAGTAAGAAAGCCCGAAAAACTGAACAGTTCACTGAACATTCAGACATAACATATGTCTCATGTGGCCAAAAATCATAAAAAGATGAAATTCTGATGGCTTGTAATATAAATCAACTGAAATCTTTACAACAGTATAGCAGATACATAAATGATAAAAATTCATCACTCTGTATCTCCCAATAGCATTTCTTAGTAAGATGATATTTAAATGATCAAAACATATAATGTAGTGCACTGCAATGATGAATAAGATGAAAAAATAAATGTTGCTCAAAAGCCAGATGATCTTAATTAAGACTCACATCTGAACATGATTTTTCCTACAAACTAATGTCCATCTTGAAATATTACTTACAATATAAAAGTTACATTTATTTTATACAATTTGGTAAAGATTTTTAAGGCCGAAAAGACACATGAAGCACATTCTGAGGGTGGATGTTTGTACAATTATACTAAAATGCCTCAATCAGATGACATATGGCATGTAGCAGATTGTGAACAGCAAAGTTTTGATCGTGTTCATCATTTACAGGTTTTAGAAATATGATACAGTAGGCTTTATAGGGTTAAAGATCATCAAAGGTGTCATCAAACTGAACAGCAAAAGCAGTAAATGTTTTGTAACACAATGCAGAAAATGATCGAGCACATAAACAGGCGTCCGATGGTCACGCGCTGGTCAATATTACAAATTTAGAAACCTGTGTCTGACCTCAACATGGACTTCAGGAAGGATGTACATTTCCTCTTGTCCTTAGCGTGTGGTTGTGTGTGTGCATATCGTACAGCAAGTACAGGAGGACGTGGGAGAGGAAGGAATAGTTCACACAATAATTAATTCTAATATTATTCACTACCCTCATGTTGTTATATGCTGTTATTATTGTTATTTTTTTTCCTGTGGAAAGGTTCTCTAAATCTATGAGCGCACGCCCACAAACATTCCTTTAACAAGCAATGCTTGGTCCTATAGTCACACATCTTGTGGTCAGCATCAGTCACTGTTATCAGAGCACGTGGCATGTTCATTTTTCCTTACGCAGGACAAACACACAGAGTGTGTGTGTGTGTGTGTGTGTGTGAGTGACAATAGCGGGATGTGATGGAATGGACAATAGGGGCCAAGAGTTTCCTTTTTTCCCCTCACCACTAGTATTTCCACGACTTTTCACCTAGCTTTCAATTATTCACTTTCATCCTGAGTCACCTTTTTTTTTTAAATCATACTAGCAATGTAATATTGTCACCAGAAAATACCATTTGCATTATTCTGAGTTGAACTGGGAATGCTTTTTAAATTAATAACCAATTTATAAATTAAATTTGTTTTGATGTGGCAAAACAAATGCTGAATTTACAAACACCCATAAATATGTTATCATAAACAAAACATGCATGGGGTATTTACAGAAATTATTTTTGTGACATTTAGAGAAATATGTCCAATCATCTGCAAAAAATGTATTCTGTGTATCACAGAATATTCATCTGTGTTGGGGGTAACACATTACAAGTAACAAAAATTATGAAATCAGATTACTTTTTCAAGTAACTAGTAAAGTAACACTATTACTATTAAATTTCTGAGAAAATATCTGAGTTACCTTTTCAAATAAGTAACAATGGTCATTTTTCTGCCCATTTTTCCTTCAAACTTCACAGTTGCCAAAAAATATAACTTTTGGGTTTTTTGTTATTAAAAAAACACATAAGCAAACCCAGCCCTGGTAACAAAAAGTAATGCAAAAGTAACCTAATGCAATACTTTCCATAAAAAGTGACAAAAAAAAAAAAAAAAAAAAAAATGGAATTAGTTTTTGTTTTTTCGTAGAAATATTGTAATGCATTACTTTTAAAATTAACATTCAATACATTAAAATATATTATATATATATATATATATATATATATATACACATGTTTTCTGACTGTGTTGAATTTCATTGAATTGCAATTTAGTAAATTTCTTATTACAATTAATCTTCCTGTGAAGTATGACCAACTATACAACTATACAAATCCAACTCATGAACAAAAAAAAAAAAAACATCAGTGTACAATGGACAGTCTTGGAGAAAGTACAGAGACGACAGGAAAGTATCGGGCGTAAAGAGAGGGGAGCGGGATCGGCAAAGGACCTTGAGATGGAAATTGAACTCGGGTCACCGCGAACATAATTGCGCTGTATGTCAATGCACTAACCACGAGGCTATTGGTGCCAACAGGGAAAGTTACTTTTAAAAATAATCCATTACAATATTGCGTTACATAAAAAAGTAACTAACTGCGTTACCTAGGGTGTGTTCACACTTGGTAGTTTGGTTCATTTGGTCTAAACCAAAAAGGAAAATTATACATTTGGTCCTGGTCCGCTTAGCGTTCACACTGGCATTTTTGACAGCAAACCTAAAAATACCAAACCTAATAATGATGTGTTCACAACCTGATTGATTGGCTTGAATGACATATATTTCATGACGGAACTCACCGGAACACCCCAAACAAAAGGTGTGTTCCACTTAAAGCGGCGCTGCACAGACTAATCAGTGTATATGACATTAAAGTACCCATTCACTGAATGGTTCGCTTTAAGTCGAATACATCTAATGCCATCTGCTGGACTAAGCGTGCTCATTGTTATATGTATATTATTTTATTTTCACCACCTGCAAGCTCATAAAAAGCAATTCACATCCTTGTTGCTCCATGTTTTCCCTGTGCTCAGTTCATTTTAAATACACTGCTTGTTCCCTTCTTGAAATCATGTCGCATAGCGTCGCATTTTGTCATTACTTCCTGTTTTTAGTTCGTTTTGAAGTATTTGGTCCTTGTTGCATTCATATTTCATTCTGACCACACCAGAATTCTTTTGGAAGTGGGCTGAGACCTATTTTTTAGCGCCCTCTGTCCGCTTATTTGGTGCACAACAGGGTTTGGATGGCAGCGTTCACACTTACTCAAATGAACCGCACTAACAGAGCAATCGCACCAGAGTTTGTTTTACTCGAACCAAACGTGACAAGTGTGACATACCCTTAGTTACACATGAAAAGTAATGCATTACATTCCTTTTTTTTTTTACTACCTTGGCTGGGCTTGTTTAGGGTGTGTCACACTTGTCATGTTTGGTTCGATTAAAACGAACTCTGGCGCGATTGCTCTGTTAGTGCAGTTCATTTGAGTAAGTGTAAACGCTGCCATCCAAACCCTGGTGCGCAGCAAACAAGTGGACCGAGACCGCTAAAAAGATGGGTGAAATATGAAAATGAAATATGAATGCAACAAGGACCAAATACTTCTAAACGAACTAAAAAGTAGTAATGACAAGATGCGACGCTATGCGACATGATTTCATGAAGGGAACAAGCAGTGTATCCAAAACAAAATGAGCAGAGGGCAAACGTGGAGCAACGAAGAGGTAAAATGCCTTTTATGAGCTCTTTTTGAGTTCCAGGTGGTGGAAATAAAACCATACGTACACGCAACAACGAGCGCGCTTAGTCCAGCAGACGGCATTAGGCGTATTCAACTTAAAGCGGACCGATCAATGAATGGGTACTGTGATGTCATACACCCACAGCGCTTTAAGTCAAACACACCTTTTTCTTTTGTTTGGAGTGTTCGTGAGCTCCGTCACAAAATATACGGCACTCTACCCGACCAATCAGGTTGTGAACGTATTACTATGCCTTTAGGTTTGGGATCTTTAAGTTTTGCTGTCAAAAATGCCAGTGCGGACCAAGACCAAATGTATCATTTTCCTTTTTGGTCCAGACCCAAATTAACCAAACAAATCAAACTACAAGAAAAAAAAAGCTATATTTAAAAAAAAAAAAAAAAGTTATATTTTGGCCCTTTCACACCAAAAGTGAAATTAATAAGCCTCAGACTAAAGGAAGTGCCTCTGCACCTCAATCACAATTTCTCTAAACACAGGGACAGGACAGCTGTCAGTGAATAAATGGAAAAACAAAGTAACTTCTGTTACTTATTAAATAAGTAATTCAGATACTTTGTTGCAAATTTAAAAGTAATGCATTACTTTACTAGTTAATTGGAACAAAGTGATCTGATTATGTAACTTACGATACTTGTAATGATTTATCCCCAACACTGATCATGGACCCGTCACAGTTTTCTTTGTAAGGGTTAAACACAAATATAAGTATCAAGTTTCTTATCAATTCACAGTGCAGATATTCACCAGGAACATGAACAATAGCTAAAATGTGGAGAAAATGATAGCACAGGGAACAGTGAGTCAGGTTTTGTGTATGTGCGATACGTGCAACGCTTCATGCTTGCATATGTTAGGGTGTAACAGACTCTTCCAGGATTAGATAAGCTGCTAAATGGACGTTTCCCTGAAGGTTAGCATCCACCCATCTGAGCTGCTTCATTTAGTTCTCCAATATGTAAGTCCTTATTAATTATATATACAGTATATCCTATCATTTTTAATGCAAACCTGGCAGGAACGGACTGATGTAGCATATTTGAATGAATGGAAAACAAGAAAATGATTCAGAGCAACTGTGTAGAGAAGGCTTTTCAGCGAATAACAACTTCAATTTCAGCTACTGAATACCTACAGAAGATTTAACAAGTCAACTACTGCAGCTTGACAGCATCCATCCACCATTACCTTCATTAAACAGCTTTAGGAACATGTGGATGAGTAAATGCTGACAGCATTTTAAGTATTGTGAAATACTGAGGTGGACGTGTGTGTGTCGTACCTGCCCAGAGTTCAGAAGCTAAGTGTGGACACATGGGTGCCGCCATCACACAGAGTGATGCCAAAGCTTCCTCAAACTCCACGCTGTGCAAAACCACTCGAGACGAGGCTTGCTATGGTTAGAGAGTGGAATAGATAATAAAAAGTTTAAAAAGCTCAATCAATCATTTGGATTTGCAAGCATATTATTCTGGAAGTCAGACTGATTGTTGATGACTTACTGAGAGTGTGTTGGTCAGGCCCATGAGCCGAGAGATGGCCGCATTAAACAGGAAGTCCTCTGTGAAGTGACCTGTGACCTGTCAACAGAATAACATGGCTTAGCTTCATCCAGCAGACTATCAGCTATCAGTTTCCTTTAAATATACACTACAGTTCCAAAGAAATGCATACTTTCATTCAGCACTGATTCTTAAATTGATCAAAAGTGATAGTAAAGACTCCTACAACAAATAAATGCTGTTCTTTTAAACTTTCTGTTCATTAAAGAATCCTGAGAAAATGTATGTTTTTTTTATAAAAATATGAAGAAGCAAAAACTATATATTTTAAATAAGTTAATACTTTTATTTAGCAAGGATGAATTTGACTAAAAGTGACAGTAAAGACATTTGTAATGTTACAAAAATTCAAATAGATGCTGTTCAAAATGTTAAATAAATGCTGTTCTTTTGAACTTTAACTAGAATCAGCTTTCACAAAAAACGATGCATAATATAATCAGGGTTTCTGCAGGTTTTATGAGGGTAAATGTAAGACTTTTTTAAGACCTTTTTAAGACCAACTAAAGAAAATGTAAGGAGGGGGAAAAAAAAATCAAAGGGAAAACAATACAGCAATATGTTCTCTTTTACTTTCACTTTCAAATTAGCAGCAATTCAGCGTCTAGCAATTTGGTTTTAGTTCGTTTCAGTTTTCCCTCTTCCTCGCTTTCCTTCTGTAAAAGCGCTGTGCACATTCTACTTTCACTTCCAAATTAGCGGCAATTCGGTGTCAAGCAGTTGTTTGTTTTTAGTTCGTTTGAGTTTTCCCTCTTTTCCTTCGGTTTTAAGTAGCTTGTAAAAGCATTGTGCGCATTTTACTTTCACTTTTAAGTTAGCAGCATTAACACGTAACACACTTTTATTAACAAAATGAATAAAAATACACCATGTTATCCACCTTATTTTTCCCATAAGAGTGGGTGCAGCCAATTGTAAATTTGTCTGGCTTCTGGTCTCATCCACTTCCAGCTATATTTAGCTGCATAAAAAGCTCGTTTTGCTGCTTGATATTGCAAACTGGTGTGTCTTACCATATTATTTGAATGTATTATCCTAATTATGAACACACTGGTTTGTAGTCTCTAACTGAACTAAATGATTTTTATTACCATTAAAAAAGTAAATAAAAACGACAAGTTCTTCGAGTGACTGACAGATGAAGCAGCACATACCGTCATCCACCGCATACTGTTTAATGAATAGAGCAGCCTAAGCCATGTAGCACAGAAATTACACTTTTGCTTCGCTTTAAAATGAAACACGAGGAAACAATCCCTCACGAAAATGAATGCCATGATCATTAATTTAAGACTTGATGCTCTGATTTAAGACCTTTTCAAGGCCTTAATTCACAGAAATGTGATTTAAAACTTTTTAAGACTTTTTTAAGACCCGCGGAAACCCTGATAATACTTTTGTTCAGCAAAGATGCATTAAATTGATAAAAAGTTACTGTAAAATCATTTATAAAGGTACAGAAGTTTTCATAAAAGATTCAAAAACAAAAATCACAGTTTTGTGAAATATGAAGCAGCACAACAGTTTTCAATATTGATAATATTCAGAAATGTTTCCTGAGCAGCAAAAAAAAACATATTAGAATGATTTCTGAAGGATCATGTGACACTGAAGACTGGAGTAATGATGCTGAAAATTCAGCTTTGATCACAAAAAATGTATTACATTTTAAAATGTATTCAAATAGAAATAAGCTCTGTTAAACTGTTAGAATTTTTTTTACAGTTGTTTTTTTAAATCTTCTGAACTGTAGTTCAGTTTTCTTTAATTTAAAATATAATATTTCTGTAATATTTTATGTGCTATTTTTGTTTTATAAGCATGCATGTCAAACTCTATTATGAGTCAAGACTCCAGAGTGTGTCATGTTGTGGCGTGTGTTGCTGACTATGTAGAGCAGTTCCGTTCAGTCACTTTGTGTGTTTCTTAGAAGACAGTTGCCCATTTAGGCAGCAGACAGCAGTGCAGCTCACTAGGTTTCTGAGCTTAAATGTCAGCAGGTGCCTCATTACTGTCTGACATAAATGGTTGAGGTTGAGGATGGAGGTTTGTTCGCTGATATTGTAAACACATGATCTCTGTCTGCAAAAGCTGCTCTTTTGTTGTGGTTTGAGACTAGATCACCAATTTCCTCTGGATAGCCAACATCATGCAGGCTCTGCATCATAACGGAAAGAGCAACAGCTATCCTCAAGAGGCCCTAACCGAAGGAAGGACACAGCTGATGACAGCGGCGTTTCCCAGCAGAAGATCAAAGATTGTGAGGCTTAGCGGCTCTGGATTGGATCATGTACAGTCCAGGCCCTTTTAGACCAGCGCAAAATCAATTCTGGCCCTAGAGAGGCTATTTATATGGGCTAAATATACACATTCCACATGCAACATCACTTTCCCACTGTACGCCGCCTTTTGTTAAAGAAATAGTTCACTTAGAAAGAACATTACGTATTTTATGCACACTCTTATGCTAATCAAGTCTGCATTTATTTGATCAAACATACAGTAAAAACAAATATTGTTAGATATTATTAGAACGTAAAATATCTGTTTTCTATTTGAATATATTTTAAAATGTAATTTATTCCTGTGATGCAAAGCTAAATTTTCAGCATCATTACTCCAGTCTTCAGTGTCACAGGATTCTTCAGAAATCATTCTAATATGCTGATTTGCTGCTCAAGAAACATTATTATTATGATCTATGTTGAAATCAGTTGTGCTGCTTCATATTTTACAAGTCTGTGATTTTCTTTTTTGAATTATTTTATGAATAGAGAGTTCAAAAGTAAACTTCCGTACCTTTATAAATGTTTTTGCTGTCACTTTTGATCAATTTAATGCATCTTTGCTGATTAAAAGCATTATACTAAAAATATTGATGGCTCGCTAACAAATTGCTTTTGTTCCTCTATTGTAAGTTGCTTTTGCTAAATGCACAAATGTAAATTAAAAAAATAATTTATTCAAAATAAATAAATAAAAATAAAATAAAATATACACATAAAATAAATGATCAATGACAGAGTGGAATTAATCATTTAAAAATAATTTAACCAATTTCAACTTCATTTTTTAGGTTCTACAGGATTTAACTAGACTAGAATTGAAAATTATGAGTTGAAATGACTTGTACAGCCAATTTGATTATACTCAATCATTTTTAATTTGATTCATGTGGAAATGTTCTACCGTGTTAAGACGTTACCGTACACACATTGTGCTTTGATTGGAAAATGGTGTAATTATATGACAGCACAAAACCGGCTCCTGATTTTATGTAACACACAGAGCAAGTCGATAGTATATTTGTGTTTTTGTATCACTTTTTAATAGTTAATGAGAGACTACATGAAATATGGGTACTTTAAAAATAAATTACAAACCAAAAATATTTATAAAAAGGAATTCTATCAGAATGGAACAAATACAGATGGGTGATGCAGTGACCCCAACTGGTCAAAGAGGGCAACACATAACTCAATGTTTCCTAAATACTAGTTATAGAAGTCAACTCAAGGCATCAGGGTTTGGCTAGTTAACATGACCCATTAGTCCCTGCTGCTAGATGTACTGTACTGTACACCACTCTGGGGCAAAATGCATCTTTCTCCCTTAATGGCCATTCAAGCAGCTGTCTATCCTGATTAGAAGTTTTCTGCAAGCAGCATACAATAGAATATTTACAGTTTTTATTATATTACCAATTAATTCCAAACAGGCTTCTGTAAATATTCAGTTAATATGCATTTATTGGCTCAATGTTCATATGTTTAGTAGTACTCAATGTTTAGTGAGTGCCTTGGTGCTCATTTATGCTACAACCAGGTAAAATGTGCATTTCAAGCACAGCTGGTGCAATAGCTCTAAAATTAAAGGATGAGAAATGCACCAATATGTTTTATATACTTATAAAACAATTAGGCATAATCATCACTGTCAGCTCTGGTGTGGCTTCACCTGTGTGATGGCGTAGTTCTTGTTCTCCCAGATCTTCTTGGCCTCTGATCGTTCTCTCTTGTTGAGGACGGACGGGTTGGGCGTCTCTGGACCCTCGCGTGCAGCTCTCAGTTTGGTGACCAAACCCCACAGACGGGCCTGCCATCGCAACACGCCTGGGATGGCATCAGCTGCACGCATGCAAATAAAGCATCACGTTAAAACAGAATGCTGGTATGGTGCTGGTGTCAGTACTGGATGGACGGGTTAGAAATCAGGAATGTTCACACAGGATGTGTTCTAGTCTTTTTTTTTTTTTTTTCCATTTGTAATAACATGTTGGGTTAACTAGTTAATTTCAATGACAAATGATTTTGTAAAAGTCCCTCAAATGTTATCAAACTCTACGCATGAAAAATTTTAAAATTAATTTAAAATAGTTTAGGACGGTGGCCCTCAACCACTTCTGATGAGAGAGAAAGAAAGAAAGAAAGAAAGAAAGAAAGAAAGAAAGAAAGAGAAAAAGAAAGAAAGAAATAAATTCAAATATTTAAAACATTTTAAAATGATTTAAAATATGATAAAACAAGGATTAAAATAAGATAAAACAGCTAAAAATCAAGATAATTTTTTTGTAATTTAATTCATTATTATAACTCAGAGAACTGTTTTTTTCAGTTAAAAATGAGGGTTTCCGTGATCTTGGAAACCTGTGTATTGAAGGTCATTTTAAATGTGTGATTTCTAGACCTGCAACTGCAAGTCATTGACATTTAAAAATAAAACATATTATTATTTATTATCTTATCTTATCTTATCTTATCTTATCTTATCTTATCTTATCTTATGTTTTTAATCCAATTAATTACATGATGTTTGAAGACAATTTGAGAAACATCTCAGTATTTTTTGTTCATACAATGCAAGTAATCATTGGTAAACAGCTTTAAATTTTTTATTTTTATTGTACTGCTGTGTTGCTCTGAGATGCACAATAATTCTGCTGTGGCTTCAAAGGTAATATGTTCTCTGCAAAATAGAGCAGAAACACATAATATTGTGTTTAAAATATAACACTATATCAACTTATTTACTGAACTGTTGTATAAAATCACTTTTAAGCTCATGATAGATCGGGACAAAATCAGCACTCGTGTCATATTTGCTCTTGCTCCCCATGTTATGTGATATGTGATGTATAAATATGAAGCAAAACACATACAGGGGCATTTTTTGCACCAGTATCTTGAATTTTAGGACATAACTGCATTTGTGGAGTTGTTGCCCTGCATCATATGCGTCAACAGTCAACTATATAAAACATAAAATGACGTACAGGTCTGGGGACGGGGCCAGCGTGTTAACTGCGTTAAAATATTTTAATCACACTATTTTTTCATAATTAATTAAGTTAAGGTGTTAAACCTACATCCCTAATTACATGTGACCCTGGACCCCAAACCCAGTCATAAGTAGCACAGGTATATTTGTAGCAATAGCCAACAATACATTCCTTGGGTCAAAATTATACATTTTTCTTTTATGCCAAAAATCATTAGGACATTAAGTAAAGATCATGTTCCATGAAGACAGTTTGTAAATTTCCTACTGTAAATATATCAAAACGTATGTTCATAAAGAGTGTGAGCCCTAAAGAACATTCAGTTCTCAAAAATTCTAGACATTCTGGTCTAACCATTGTTTTACTAAATTATATAATTAAAATATTAAAAAAAATAATGAATTAATTAAATATAATGAAAAAATAATTTTAATTAATATAATTAAAAATACTGTCTTTAAAAAAGGAGTGGGGGAGGTGGCCTTCTTATTTTACATGCTGTCCTAAAAATGTGGAGATGAGAAAATAGTGAGTCACAACATAGCAGCCAAAGATGTCTGTCTGATGCCTAATTACCTACAATTAAAATACAGAACAGATGGATCACAAGTGTATATCCTGCATGAACAGGCCTTCAGTGTCATGTGTCTGATGAGGGACTGTTTTATCACACTGCCGGTTCTACTCACTCTTAACGTCCCATAAGATGTCCTGCTCAGGCGGAGCGGCGTACAGGAGGTAGAGGCGCATGGTGTCGATGCCGTACTGCTGCACTACCTCCTGCGGATCCAGCCCATTGTGTTTGGATTTACTCATCTTCTCCCATGTGACCTGCAGTTGGCTGCCGGTGTTCCTCTGAATGGGCTCCGGACCTGGTAGAGAGAACATGTGACTGACGGCCCCGCTTACATCTGCTATTAACATTTGTCGTGTCATTGAGAATCTCTGGTGTTTACATCTGATAGTAACATAAGCTAAAATCTCCTGTGTAACTCCAAAAATTTTGGAGTTATTTTTTTAAATTAACGTAATACTTTCATTCAGCAATGACGCATTAAATTGATTGAAAGTGATACTAAAGACATTTATAATGTTACAAAAAAATTCTAGTTCAAATAAATGCTTTTTTTTAACTTTCTGTAGAACAAAGAATCCTGAAAAACAAAATGTATTATAGTTTTGACCAAAATATTAATCAGCACTACTGTTTTCAACATTGATAATAATCAGACATGTTTCTCAAGCAGCAAATCAGGATATTAGAATGATTTCTGAAGGATCATGTGACACTGAAGCCTGGAGTAATGATGCTGAAAATTCAGCTTTGATCACAGAAATAAATTATATTTTAACAGATATTCACATAGAAAACAGTTATTTTGAATTTTAATAATATTTCACATTTTTACTATTTTTACTGCATTTTTGATCAAATAAATGCAGGCTTGGTGAGCAGAAGAGACTTATTTCAAAGATATTTAAATAATAATATCAACTCCAAACTTTGAAAGGTCTGTCTTACTAGTACCTCGTTTACACCGGTATTAAAGGAGAAGTTCACTTCCAGAACAACAATTTACAAATAATTTACTCACCCCCTTGTCATCAGTCATAAAGAAATTATGGTTTTTGAGGAAAACATTTCAGGATTTTTCTCCATATAATGGACTTTATTGGTGCCCCGATTCTGAACTTCCAAAATGTAGTTTAAATGCAGCTTCAAATGGCTCTAAACGATCCCAGCCGAGAAAGAGGGGTCTTATCTAGCGAAACGATCTGCCATTTTTATTTTTTTTTTTAAATAAAAATTTGTATACATTTTAAGCACAAAAGCTCATGTAGCACAGGCTCTGGGATGCACGTCCACGATGCTACGAATTAGTGATGGGTCATTTGAACAAATCTTTAACGTGACTCAGGAAGAACGATTCGTCCTGGGGAGTGATTCGTTCAGTTGCGCATGCAACATCCTACTAGGTTCTGTACCGGAATTTGTTCACCTGTTTTGAGTCTTCGGGTTTTTCGAGTTGTTCGTTCATCTTATGGGTCTGTCACGTGATGAACGAACGACTCGAACCCGAAAACTTGTCAGATAAGAGGTGAGGTGAGCTACTCATAGACTAAAGACTAAAGGTAAACAATGAACTAATCTTTTCTGTTTCTTATAGCATTATAGTTTTGTCTTGTTTGTGGTGTGATCAACGTTTGTGTAAGCAGTACAGATGTGTTAGGGAAGTAACATGTAACATTTTAATTATATTTTGCTAAAATGAAATAAACAAAATGACTTGAAAAAAATTTGTTCATTTTGCTGAACGAGACTCAAAGGTCAGAGTCGATAAAATGATCCGAACTTCCCATCACTACTACGAATCACGTCTAAGTTCATCGTCTGTGTACTCTGGCTCCTATTTTCTCCTACAACTTCAGAATCGTCCGACATCGTTGTACCTTTTTGTTTGTAAACAGCGTTTGACTTACTTGCACTTTCTTCGTCTTTGCGCGTTTGCTTTGGAAACACTGCGTCTGTAGTTCCACATGACCTTTCGACGTGATTCAATAGTACGTAGTGCCGCGAATGCACATCCCAGAGCCTGTTCTACATGAGATTTTGTGCTTAAAAAGTATACAAATTTTTATTTTACCGTCGTTTTACCTATCGTTTCGCTAGATAAGACCCTTCTTCCTCGGCTGGGATCGTTTAGAGCCCTTTGAAGCTGCGTTTAAACTACATTTTGGAAGTTCAAAATCGGGGCACCAATGAAGTCCATTATATGGAGAAAAATCCTGAAATGCTTTCCTCAAAAACCATAATTTCTTCACAACTGAAGACAGAAAGACATGAATATCTTGGATGACAAGGGGGTGAGTAAATTATTTGTGAACTGTTGTTCTGGAAGTGGACTTCTCCTTTAAAATGTTAACAGCAGGTGTAAACAGGGTCAATGGTGTGATCTTATATGTTTGAACCCTCTGAAGGAGGCGCAGCTGTGTTTACCATCATAAACATTTCTCCTCTCCACTGTTTACACACAGACGCATTATAAAACCATCATCTCTAAGATCACAAAAATTACAGGCATTTTTGGGAGCCAATTCAGATGCTCATGCAAGCCTGTTTACCTTGTTGCCTGGCAACAACAAAAAAAGACTATTTTGGATCCAGTATCCACAGAAAGCAACACAGGAAGTGAGTGAGAAATGTGAGAAGGGCTGTTCACGCTACTGATGCATTTCACACACAAAAATGGCACAAGCTGTCTCACAATTTTACACGCAAGTCAGGTTGGCTGGCTTAATGGAATTTACAGGAGTCAGAGTACACATATTTTTATCAGTCCACTAGTAGGAAGCAAAGCTACCCATATATATTCCAATATGGCACTTTTTTCTTTTAACTGAAGGCAGGGCATCCATTCCTACCGTTAGAATATAGAAAACTATATATTCTACTTTTTGTGCATTATGTACAGCTTCTGATTTACTCACTTCTAAACCGTTTTAAAAAGTCTAATTCTGAGCCAGATGAAACTCCCAACATGGGGAGTTCCACACAAACTCACACCTGTGAAATCGATGTCCTCTTTCTTGAGGTACTGTCCGGTCTCTGCCACCCTGAATGTTTGTCCCTTTATCAGACCCTGGACCAGCAGCTTTTTGAAGGGCTCTCTGAAATGATGAGAATGGATGTATATTACTTGTCACCCAAATCAAGCATATCTCTAAAATAGCACACTCCCTGTATATAAAATAACACAAAGCATAGAGCTTTAAAGACAATGTGAAATCAAAACTGAACACATTTCCTTTCCTATCTCTGTCTGTATTTACTGTATTCTGTTATTTTTATATATGTGGAAGAATAAATCAGAAAAAATCTTTATGTCTGTCAAGCACCAAAAAGGACAGAAAAAAATGTAATTGTGACTTTTTATCTTTTCAATCTGACTTTCTTCTCACAATTCTGAGTTTGTCACAAAATTGAGAGAAAAAAAAAAGAATTCTGAAATGAACACCATAGAAGTATGATAAAAATAATTCATATGACATGTGAATATCGCAAAGCTACTGAATGCTTTCAGAAAACTTGAATTGAGTGTTTCTTGGATTTTTTGGTCTTTTGTGAGGTGGTGGTCAGTATGATCTACTTTTTGTGTTCCAGTTTACGAGATTATTCACTTTATGAATTAATGATCACAAAAAATGAACTTTAAAAAAAAAAAAAAAACTAATTGTTGTTGCACAATTCATCAGTGCACATCATTCTATGGAAAAAGTGTCTGCAATCTTTCCTCAAAGTCTAACAATTTCTCCACCACAAAACAACATTTCTTTTAATGACGTACTGTGATCAAAATAATGGTACCCCATAATATTACAGCCTACTTTTTATGGTAAACACTTTACAGTAAGGTTCCAGTTGTTAACATTAATCAGTTTCAAAGAAATGGAAAAAAAGGTGAGCACATCCAAAAGACCCAAAATTTGGTTCAGATGCAGGGCAAAAAATTAGCAAATAATAAACAAAGAAAAAGAATTAAGCTCATAAGCTGAAAATTACAGTGTTAATTTCGTTGATGAATAATTTGTCATAATTTTCATCAAAGGCATTTTTCACCGATGAAAACGAGACGATAACAATAAAAACTCGTTTTTGAATGACGAAAATGTTACTGTATGCTGCTGTAGATTTAGTCAACTAAAATCTTATATTTATCTTATATTTTAGACTACAACTAAAACAATTCAGATGACTAAAATATGACTAAAACTAAAATGACATTTTAGTCAAAAGACTATGACTAAGACTAAATTGAAATTTGTTGTCAAAATTAACAGTTACAGCTCCAATTTTTTTCTTTGTTTATTAACAACAGTTAACACGCTTCTAAAATACTAAAAGCATTTATTAAACTTAATGTTAACTTCAACATTTGCTAATATATTAGTATAAAATTAAAATTCTAAGTAGTATCTGTTAATATTATTTAATGCACTGCTCTAACATGAAGTAACAATGAACAGTTGTATTTGTAATAACTAACGTTAACAAAGATGAATAAAATCGGAAACAAACGCATTGTTCATTGTTACTTAGTGTTAATTAATGCATTACCCAAGTATCTATTGGGACCTTATTGTAAAGTGTTACCAAATCAAGTCACAATGCATAAAATCAGTGGTCGGTTGCATTTTTTTTTTTTTTTTTGAACCTGAAAAATAAGACTGATTACCCCTTTGCTAACTGCTGGTTGGTCAGACTAAGTCTTAAGACACTGTCCTAACATAATGTCTACGTTTAATCATCTTGGCTGTCCCAACACACATTATTCCCTATTAATTATATATGTGTCATATTATGAAAGTTCAGTGTTTCATGCTTTTTTCTCGTAGCACACATGGATGTGTTTGTTTATGAGTGTATGCTGCACCTGTGTGAAACCATGCCCTGATCTCTGCAGAAGTGGCTGAGGAATCGCGCGTAGTACAGGTGCATGACGGCATGCTCCTTCCCTCCAATATAAACATCCACAGGCATCCAGTGATCCGCTTGCGAGCGCTCAAAAGGCCTGCGAGGGGACACAAACACTTATACTGTATCTGTATTACATGAGAGCGACCACTAGGAGGCGCTCATGCACAGACATCAACTCTGAAACATGATGAGAGTGTGTGTGTGTGTGTGTGTGTGTGCATGTGTGACATCTCATAAACTCTCTAGAACACTTAAATGCTGGCGCTGCTTTATAACGACATCACAATCACGACACTCTAATAACACATTCAAACGCACTCTGAAGAGAGAATGTGAACTGCTAAGTGAATTTAAAGAGAACAATAAGCACACTTAAACAAACTGTGATAAACAAACGCATCACACTCTACATTCACCTGCCAGCAGCATCAAACTACCCAACCATACCATACAGAACAATAACAGAGCTCTGGAAGTAATTCCCATTCATTTTCTTCATGGAAATTGAGTTAAAGCGACAATGTATTTACATTTCATCCTTGAACTTCAAACGGAAAAAACCTTTTATAGGTACTCTATTCAGTGCCCGATTAGAAACGAGAGAAAATTACATTATAAAGCACTTTTAAACAGTAAAATACTTATGGTTTATACATATTTAATCATGATTAATCCTACATGTTTAGGTAGCATGTTAACCCATAGTTCTTTATAAATGAAAAATTGTGAAGTCAAGACCAATTTATTTGTATAGCACTTTACACAATATACATTGTTTCAAAGCAGCTTCACAGAAAAAAATGATGTTAGTGTTTATAATATCTTCATGCCGTATAGTTGCACAAAGTTGAAATACTTTGAGAAATTAAAAGAATTAAAATTAAAGGGGTCCTATTATGCTCTTTTACAAAGTCTTGATTTTGTTTTGGGGGTGTACTAGAACATGCTTTCATGCTTGGTGGTTCGAAAAATGCATTATTTTTAACATAATTTACATTATTACAATACATTTCTCCCAGCCTGGCACAAATGGCTCGATTAGTTCCGGGTTTAATGAAGGCCCGCCTTCCAAAAAAACTAAATGTGTTGTGATTGGTTAGCTGTCCCACTGCGTTGCGATTGGCGAACAGCTTAGACGGTGTTTAAGTACTGCTGCGCCCCTTGCCAGAGAAGCAAGTTCTGTGTACAACTGTTAGCGCAAGATAGTTTAAAGAGATTGTTATTCAAGATACAATACAGTAAATGATTGGAAATAATATTTAACGTCTTCCATTTATTATTTGCAGCATGCCAGCCACCCAGTAATTGCAATAATTTTGTGCTTTGTTGCTTTTATTATAACACAGCTGAGCTTTCAAATTCTGTCAGTTTTATCATGAAATACAAATTATAAGTGTGTTTTTCCTTTTTATTTCAAGTTTATAGCACAATATAAACGTGAAGGAACATCAGAAGGAATGAAAGAAAACAGTATAGCCTAATTTAATGAAACGAATGTCTCATTGTATTTGCATGCTACGAATTAATTCTCGTAATTTTGACTTTATTCTCAAAACACTTCGACTTCATTCTTGTAATTTTGACTTTATACCTGAAACATTTTGATTTTATTCTCATAATTTTTACATTTTTATTGAAATATTTAGACTTTATTCTCGAAATATTTAGACTTCATTCTTGTAATTTAATTTTATTCTCATAATATTTTGACTTTATTCTTGTAATTCTGACTTTATTCTCAAAATATTACAACTTTAATCTCGTAAGTTTAGACTTTTTAATTTTTTTTTTTAACATGGCATTGAAACGCCATTGTAGAAAAAAGCCAGAATTGTGAGATAAAAAAATATTTTTTTTCTAGAGGCCACTCATAGTCATTTGTTTTCCAAAGCAAAAACAAACAAACCAAAAAAACAAAAAACAAAAAAAAAAACCCTTACAAAGTGCATCCAAACACACTGGAAATGCAAACTGTAATGCAATCCTGTAAAAATTAATATAATATATGAATATTTCATAGTAAAACAATTCATAATTAACCAATTTTCCCGACACCTTATGAATGTAATCTAACTTACAGTTACAGTGCTCTGGTGTTCAGTAATATTTCTATAAATGATGGTTTTTCACTCTTGATGATGACATTTCACTGATTAAATTCCACCATGCAATGCAAATTAAGTTTTTGGTTTGCTCCAAAGTTTAGATCAGGTTTTCAAAATCGAAAATCGAAATGGCTCTAAACGTTAATGTTCAAAATTATTCAACCCCCAAATGTAAAATCTGGTGCAAAAACTTTTATTCTTTAAAACCACCAATAAACACTGCTTGAAAGTGCTTAGAAGCTTCTGTCACCACTCTACTGCAATCTTGGCCCATTCCTCACCTGAAAAAGCGTCTAGATCACTGATAATCTTTGGTTTTCACTTTGCCACTGCTTTCTTCAAATTCAACCAAATATTTTCAGTGAGAATGAAATCTGGAGACTGAACAGGACACTCAAGAACACTCTGTGACTGACCCCTGAACCAAGCATAAGTAGATTTGGATGTATATTTTGGGAAGATTGTCCTGCAGGAAAGTCCACTATCATTAGCTTCAGTCACTGTACCAAAGGCATCACAATTCTTGCCAAAATGGCCTGACACTTCAAAGAATCCATGATATCCTTCATATGGTCATGTATGGTCAGTAAAACAACCCCATAACAGGACTGAAAGGAATGTCTTGGAAATCTTCATGTAGCCTTAGACTTTCTAATATAATAAAACAATTTCTTCTCTATAGCTTTTGTGAGGGCTCTTTTGACTTTGTCATATTTGCTACTGAACTTTAGCACATGCGTGGCCTAAATGTATGTATGTGTAAAACCCCAAGCTAATTCTGTTTTTTTAATATAGTTTCTAGAGGCTTAATTCTGTTTTAAGACAATTTTGTTCCCTACCATAAAAATAAGTGACTTAAAACAGCAATGTTGTATAGGGGTTGAATAATTATGACACAGCTGTGTTATTAAAAAAAAATCCTAGAACTCAAAAACATTACATTATATATTGACATTAGCACTTTTAATATGCCAGCAAACTGTTATAGATGCATAAAGTCCTGGATCTTCAGAAAAGCTTGTATTTGTAAAGTACTGCAGTCTCTGGGAGGTTGAATAATTTCGATTGCAACTGTAAATATGTTATTATCTGCACCAAAACCTTCACAGGCAGCATTAATGCATAGACCGTAGGCTAACTGATTATATATTTCAGTTAGCCTTTAGTCTATGATTAATACTGACTGTGAAGTTTCTGGAGCAGTGCGTAAGTGTGCTCGTCCTATTTTATTGTGTTTCTGAAGATGTGTGCGATGCATTACAGGCACAAAGGAGTGACATTTTAAAATCGTTGTTGTTCATCTGAAATAGCACACACAGATGGTCTTCCTTTCTGAGTCTCGCTCTTTCAGCATCTCTGGAAGCACCACAGACTAAAACAGTCTCCACAAACACCTGGTGGGACACACAGAGCCAGACAGAGGCGGTTTTCCTTACCTCAGCGGGTTCTGAGGGTCGGTGTATCTGAAATAGTACCAGGAGGAATCCACAAAGGTGTCCATGGTGTCAGTTTCTCTCTCTGCCGGCCCTTTACACCTGACATAAACAGGAGGAAGAGAGTGAGTGATGGGCTAGTAGATATGCTTCATTTTAAGAAACGGTTTCATTTGTGCCTCTAGAATACTTAACTTAATTATACTTGTATTTAAAGGTGATGTGCATATTACAATACAAAGTAAAGCAAGTCATTCCATTTTTTTCAGCATTCACACAGAACCAGTTGAACTTAATTTGTGTTATGCATGAGATGCTGCAAAACTCTCAAGATGCGAGCACAAACACATCAATCTTGCATGTTTTCACAGAAAACAATGGAAAAGCAAAAACTGGTTCTGTCTTTTAAAAATAGTTATTTGATTTTTGTAACATCATATTTAGGGAGTGACATTATCCAAGCTTCATGGTTCAAACAATAAACCAATATGCACATGGCTTACAATGCAAATGAGTTGGCAAAAAAAAATTCACAGAAAAATTCTATTAAACAAAATTATTTGTTTAATGAAACGTTATTTATAGCACGATATATGGAGATCAAGTGATTTACATTATGACCTATTTATATATATATATTTATATATTATAACCAGTGTTCAGTATAATTGAGATACTATTCTATCTTTTATTATTAGCTTGAATCAGCACCTATTTTTATACTTTTATTTTAGTTAATTATTTTATTTTATTTTGTTTTTTGTTGTGTTTTGGTCATTTTGAGTGTTTTTTTTTTATTTTAGTTTGGTTATTTTAGTAAATCAAGTTCAACTAAACTGAAACGAGAAGTGCTGCCTGTCAACTAGCTGAAATATTATTATTTTTTGATATATTAAAAACATATATTTTAATATATTATTTTATTTCAGTTAACATTTATCTCATATAATGAATTTTTTATGGTTTTAGTTTCAGTTTTAGATTTGGTTAATTTAAACAAATATAAGTATTCTAAGTACTTTAAAAAAAATAAATAAATGCATTTGTTTCAGCAAAGGATGCATTAAACTGATCAAAAAAGACAGGAAAGAAATTTATAATGTTACAAAAGATTTCTATTTCATATAAATGCTGCTCTTTTGAACTTTATATTCATTAAAGGATCCTCAAAAATATAAGGCAGCACAACTGTTTTCAGCACTGACAATAATCAGAAAATGTCCTTGAGCAGCAAATCAGCATATCAGAATGATTTCTGAAGGATCATGTGAAAATTCAGCTTTGATCGCAGCTATAAATTACATTTTTAAACATATTCACATTGAAAACAGTTATTTGAAATTGTAATAATATTTTATATTTTTCCTGTTTTTATTGTTCGTTTGATTAAATAAATGCAGTCTTGGTGAGCAGAAGAGACGCCAAACTTTTGAATTGCACTGTATGATTTACATACCTGCATGGAAGAGTTGAAATACTGTAGCACTTTAGGCTTAGTCTCAGATTTGCTGATGATAAATGATAAGTACTGGTACTTAATATATGACAAAAGAAAAATCAGCCATCTGATTCTGACACAATAAGAGATGAAAACTAAAACTAGTCCATTTATGGAATTTTTATTTTTTATTTTTTAAGAACAATTATAGCTACTCAAACTTAAAATACAAAATGAATTGAATTTTGAATGAATTTTTCACAGTTATAACCCTGCTGTGTGGTTTTTCAGCTGCCACCACTGAAATCCCAAACATGGTCCCGTGCGTTTGTCTCTGAATGCCAGTCTCGCACCCAAAGCAAACAGCGTTTTGCATCCCGGCCCATCTGTCAGTTTACGATACAGTCACACTTACTCTAATGAGTCTCGGCAGACTTCATTCGGCTAATCATCCGCATCAAAAGAAACTAATTAACGGCCGAACCCCCGACCCGCACGCGGCGCGAGCAGATTCCAGCCATGCTAATGTCGGTCCCAAAGTGTGCGTCTGTCCCACCCCTCCCTCCACTCCAGTCTGAGAGAGTCCAGCCCGTCTTTGATAATCAGTCGAACGTTCGCACAATCCTGCCTATTATACCACCGGCAGCGGGAGCCAAGCGCCTCGCGGTCGCCTAGCAACAGGGCGAAGGTGTAGCAGGTTAATTCTTTGAAAGCCAGGTGCCATCTGAGAGACGAGCATCCCACATATGAGCCGTAATGAGGTGCTCAGCGAGTGTGTTGATAACAGATCTACGCTGGGAAATTAGGGCATTATTTATGCTTTTTAAAAAACTGATTTTACTGCTTTGTTTTTTTTGACTCGTTATCGACGAAATGGTGGAAGTGTGTGGCTGGACTGATAATAGACTGAACACAGAATGTCATGAGAGGAAGCCATTAGATGCACACACTGACAAAAGAAAGCAGCACAGCGCCGACAGCTGAAGACGACACGAGTGAGAGCAGCTGTGTCCGAAAACTACAGCGAAGCAGCGGTCAGTCAGTATAGTTCACCCAGAAATAACAATTTGCTGAACATTTACTCACTCTCAGGCTATCCATGCATGTTAGTTTCTTTCTGCATGGGATCAGATTTGGAGAAACGTAGTATTATATCACTTGCTCACCAAAACATCCTCTGCAGTGAACGGGTGTTGTCAGAATGAGAGTTCAAACAGTTGATAAAAACCTCACAATAATCAACAAGTAATCCACACCACTTCAGTCCATCAATTTGTGAACATCGTGTGAAGTAAAAAGCTATGTTTGTAAAAAACAAATCCAACATTAAGTTGTTTTAACTTTAAACCATTGCTCCTGGCCAAAATCAATAATCCATCATTTTTCTCTCTGGAGTGAAAAAATAATCTGGACTGAATCAGGAGAGAAGTATGCATAGATCAAGCACCGTTTCTGATCGAAAAAGGTGCAATTCAGTACAAATTGTGTGAGAAGACAACAGGAGATGGAAGTGATATTACGGATTATGAACTTACATTTTGGCCATTTGTTTCTTTTTTTTTTTATTTATATTTATTTTTGGACTTTTTTATGCCTTTATTTGGACAGTACAGTGTAGATAAGACAGGAAAGCATTGGGTGAAGAGAGAGGGGAGCAGGATAGGCAAAGGACCACGAGCGGGGATTCGAACTTGGGTCGCCGTGAATGCTATTGCACTGTATGTCAGCTCACTAACTGCGAGGCTATTGGCGCCGACACCATTTGTTTCTTTTAAAAAATTTTTGCTACTGTGTGAAATTTGTAAGACAGTTAATTGTGGCTTTAAACTATTCTTTGTGGTCAGAATATGACAAACCCTTAAAATGTTTTCATTCTTTACACTTTTTCCAGCTATTTTTTCTTAACAAAACAAATATCTTAATAGAAAAAAATAATTTCTTAGTTCTGCATGTTTTAATGAGTAATATTGTTTCAAATCAAGAAGAGGTTTGCGTTGCCTGATAATAATAATAACAATAATAAAAACTTTTTTTTTTTGTCTCTTAAAAATACACATTTAATTGTAGATTGAGTTAGGATGCAGATGTAGATTTATGTTCATTATCAAAATCAGTAATATCTGTAAAAATTGTAGCAACCTCATTTTTATTTGTTGAAATTTAATTATTCTGACTGTTTGAGGGTTTTTTTTTTAACCATTGGTCTTCCATAGTGGCATACATTTAGTACATGATAATAACAGTTAAAACCACAAATATAGCACCTCAATACCATTGTAAAAAATGTAATGGTTTCTAGGTATTTGTATGAAAAATAGTACACTGTAAAAGTTCAGCAGCTGCCTTAAAATTTTAAGTTAAATCAACTTAAAACTACAAATCATTTCAACTTATTACAATAAAGTGAGTTAAAATGACTGTGCAGTTAGTGCTACTACAGTAAATCTATGGTAAATCATGGCGATTTCTGACCGTATTAGTGTGCATAGCATTTCTCCTGTTTGTCAGCGCTGTTTCATCTGGCTTTAAACCAAGTTATTTCTGTTCTTTGATGAATTCAAGCGCTTCACACTGGATCTCACAGCACTGTTTAGTGGTCGCGTGACAGAGACTCATTAGCAAGTGAACGCATCTGCTCTAGTAAGTTTGCGCTGCGCCGCTGATTAAACAACAAATACTTTCTGAATGGGTGTTATTGTGGGGCGTTGAGTGCCATTTTTTTATAAAGAGAGGACCTGAGAGAGTGAGAGAGAATTTTAGACCTGAAAACACAAGTACCTGGGGTACTAATTAAAAAAATGAAACTGTATTGAGTGATCCATACACTCTTGCCATTTAGAAGTGTAACATAGTGTTGCACCAGCCATTCATTAGCTCTCATTTAAACTGTAATATCAAGCCCATACCAGAGGCTTTGCAACTACTAGCTAGTTTGAAACTAATTCTGTATTTGTTTGCACCATTTGTTCTTGAAATAAAGCTCTCTATAAAGTAATTTGTAGTTGCGTAATATGACATTTACCATCAATGACCAATGGCAGCATTCAAACTCATAAGTAAAAGTTGCTGAAAAACAGCGAAGTAGCATTTATTCACATAATGTTCTGTCTCTAAACATGTAAATGAGTGTAAATGTCAAGATCATCATTTATGTCTAAAGGACTGAAGTCTGCCAGTTAAAAAAAAAAAAAACTTAAAGCTTATTGATGCAATTCAATCAATCTGCTGTTTGTTTATTACTCCTGGTAAGAGGCTTCTGTAAATATTTAGTTTATATTTAGAGTTACGTTACTAAATTTAATGGTGCAATGCAAAAATATTTAGTAGTGTGTATGCATGGCTGATGCAGACAGCCAGAAAAAAAACCAAATAACATTTTGCAGAAATGTCACCACAGGGACATTTTTCCATTGAGGCTGGGTTGAAAGCGAGTGTTGTTTTGTTGTGCATTTCTATGTGTGTTAGTGTCCCACAACAAACATTCAAACACGTAATCAGCACCAAAGTCCAGCTGTGAGACTTTCTCTGTTTTTTATCCTCAGATTTCAATTAAACTTCTAACAGCGAAGCCAGAGACAATATCACAGCTCAGGAAATGACTCCTCTTTTCCTCAAGGACGAGGCAGATAAGCACCATCTCTCTCTTTATCTGGTTTCCGTGTCTTTCTCTCTCCGCAGCCACTTCACTCAATGTAGGCGATCATTTAAAGAACTGAGGTGATTTTCTTCGAGGCCTCACAGATAAGAGATGATCCGCTCTCCTCGTCAACACAGGAACAAGCGGTGCAAAAACTTCACCGTCTGAATCGAACACTATAATTCTACAGGTTATTATACATATGACAGACTTCACACTAATTGACTTTAACTTTGCAAGAATGAACTGATGGCAGTGGGGAGATCGCAGTATGTTTTAAAAGATCTGGAATTTTTTTTTTAAATCTGCTTTTTTTTTTTTTTGGGTGTGTAGAAGTTTCTACTTCATAACAGCTAACGATAGAACATTTATAAATCAATAGTAACCAAACCTTTGTTCATTGATAGTTCATGATAGCATGAATTAATATTAATGTATACATGTATAGAATTATATAAAAGTGTTTTTATAGACCAATTTGGAGTAGACCTCACAGTTACGTCACTTGCAGCTGTGTGCACATGGTGGTTGCAGAAAAACATTGGTAACAAGTTGAGGTAAACGGGTAAAATGGAATGAGAGAAAAAAACAATTATTTGATGTCAAAATCGGAATGCAAATAATTTTTATAGAATACTGTCGTCAAAGACGCCATCTGAAGTTAAACGCAGACATTTAAACCTACATACAATTGATGAAAACTGCTATGATTACTCTACTTTTAAAGCATAAATTTGATTTAAACAATAGGTCTACATAATATTCACATATTGTCACACCCCTGTGGACTGTTTCTGTGGTTTTTCCCTGTGTATGCCCTTATTTGGTCTGTCCTGTTCCGTTTCTAATTATTACGTCACTGTTTAATCGAACACACCTGTCCTCGTCTGATTAGCCTGTGTATTTAAGTTTGGTTCTGTTCCCCGTTGGTTGGTCGGTTCTTAAAGTCTGCTAAGTCATCTGTATGTCACTCCATGTCTAAAGTCTCTTAGGTGTGTTGCGTCTGGATTCCCTGCTGTTCCTGTTCCTTCCTGTTCTATTGTATGGATTATTTGAATAAACTGTGTGTTCCTGAGTTCCTCGTCCCTACTCCTCATTCCCGCACACGACGCTGTGACACATATGCTGTTCATAGGGGACGTACTGTATTAGCCCTACAGTTATAGCATGAAATATTATTTAAACCTATTACTATTAACATTTTTACATAACATTTATTTATTTTATCTCACAATTCTGACTTTTTTCTTGCAAATGCAAGTTTATATCTCCTAGTTCGGACTTTATAACTCGATTTAACTCAAAACAATAGTTTGTCAATTCTGAGGGAAAAAAAGCCACAAGTGTGGGATATAAACTCCTATTCTGAGCCGAGGGTAAATGCGAGAATGGCGAGTTGTGTTTCCTTATTAGAATTGTGAGATATAATCTCGGAATTGCAAGAATAAAGTATAAATTAAATATAAAATCAAATTTACCATTTTTTTATTCTTTTCTTCCATGGCTCCATAGACTGCCACTTGAAAACTGTCATTTTCTGTCACCAGATAGGCTCCTCCCACTAAAAACGTCATCCCTGTTTCAGATCTGTAAGACTATCTCACTATCTAACATCAATTTCGTTGAATAACAGTGCTTATCGCTGGGTGACAAGCTCTTGTGATATGCGGAGACCATTCTGAAAATGACATCTAATCAATATAATCTTCTTTCAAATGTAACTATTTTGTACCGTATCTGTGTAATTCTCTAGCCATAAAGGCTATCTCTCCGGGGTTTTCTGCAACCATGATGTCTGTGCATCCCGAATGTTTACAAACCTATAATTGGTCTATATGTTTTGGGTTGTATTCTCCATTACAAGGACTTATTAAATTACACCTTGAATAGCAAAAAGTTTAAATACTTGAAGAGAAGTTCTTTAAATCTCAAAAAAACTGCTAAAACTTTATTAAGAGCATCCAGATTCAAGTCCACTACTACAATAGTTCTGATGCAACACACCGAAGCACCTGCCCTAATTTCTACAGCTGTTGCAGTATTTCATCAGACCAGCGACTCATTAACACATAATTTCAATCACTTCTTCAAATTTCTGAAGGCAGCCAAGGCCATACAGCAGAACAAAACATGCAGGAGCTTGGTCCATAATTGATAAAGTTTCAAACACTTAAAGCCTTTGTTTCTGCTCTGTACTTGTCTGTATAACTGTAAATATACAGTTTTTGCTCCGTCTTCACAGTTTAACTGTACCATTTGTAAGACCATTAGTTTTTTTAATTAGTTAACAGCACTCCTGACAGCTCGTAACAGCCGGAGTTAATAAATTAAATACAATTTTGAATTAATAAAAATGTAGTCTAATATATCCGCTATTAGGTTCATTATTAAACATTAACATTTCTTAATTTTAAGACATACTTATATTCAGATAATTATAATTTAGGGGGAGGACCATGCTTATTCAGGAAGCATCTGATTGGACAAAATATTTCCAGTGCAATATAAAGACAGACCAATATAAATATGTGACTAATTTCAATATGATGATAATTATTTTCAGGCTGATAGCTGATTAAGTGACAGATGTTACCAATCTATATAACTTTGTTTAAAAAAAATACATTTTTAAATCTAAATTTTTTTTTAATTAAAAAAGAGAAAGTTTTAAGAGCAGTTCAGGAGATCGAGCTTGTAAAATCTTTGCCTTAATCAATCTATCTTAATCTTATTTCATTAAATAAGTGCTGGGAAATGGGGAAAAATATCAAATTAGCCATCTGCCAGCCTGCTTTCCAGATATTGGCATTGGCCACTAAAAACCCATAATGTTCGACCTCTACTAATCCACATTTCTGCGTCTGTGTATCCAGAGCGGGTATTTTACAAATGCATGAAATCAGCCCGCTAAGACGCGTTTGTCTCTCCATTCATGTGTCTATCCGACAGAGGATTTTCGTGAAAATGTCATCAGCTTTGAACGGCTCTGCCAGCATTAGCGCGCTTCATGGTCAGAGAGGGTCTATTAATACCCTTCACAGTGAGGAGGTGCTATCTGTGCGCACATCTTCACCACCTCATGACTCAGTGGTAATGATCCCTGTAGCCTCCAGGGGACAAGAGCTCCCAGAAACAAGCCACTTTAGTCTGGCTGGGTCTGAACTTGGCTCTGTTTTGATGAGATCTGAGACAATGAGTTCTGGTCGAGTCTGCCATTATTTCACATGACAGAGTGGGAGTACAAAGACTCAGATAATGGAAGAAAATGATTCCACTTATATTACAATGCCACCAGATGAAACTCTTATCAAACACTTTTGATTTTCTCAGAGTTCAATTTATACTCCCGACTCACGTCAAAGAAACCAAACTGTCTGACCTCTAAATCTGAGGAAAAATTTCCTCTAAGAAAAGGCCTAGTGATCAGTGCACATGCTCCAGACAGCTCATTTGTGCTCATACGGCAGGTTCTGTGCAGGATGTAATCTAAGTATATACTGTTGTTACCGTCTCTATCAATTGAAAACAAAAAAATGACAACACAAAACAAAGCAAGGCAAAAAAACAAAACGAAAAAACAAAGAAAAAGCAAAGACTAAACAAAACAAACAAAAACAAAACAATACCAAGCAAGTAAAAAAACAAAACAAACATAACAAAGCACAAACATAACAATTAAACAAATCAAAAAACTAAACCAAGCCAAGACAAGGAGGGCAAAGCAAAGCAAAAAATAAAAAGTAAAACTAAAAAAGCTAAACAAAAAAAAAAAATGAATAAATAAAAACAAGACCAAGCAACTATATATATATATATATATATATATATATATATATATATATATATATATATATATATATATATATATATACATATATATAAAACTAAGCAAAGCAAAGTGAAACAAAAAAACAAAGCAAAAACAAAACACAATCAAACAATAAACAAAACCAAACAGAAGGCAAAACAAAAGGGAAAAACAAAAAGCAAAACAGAACAAAAAAATAAAAACAAACAAAAACACACAAAAATGCAATTAAATCAATAAAGCAAAAAAAAAGAAGAAAAAAAAAAAACTAAGTAATAAAGAAAAACAAACAAAAAAAAAAACAAAAAAACAAAACAAAAACAGTAACGCGGTAAAATGCATTAAAAGCAGTAATGACTTAACTAACAGCAACACATCTGTTACTGTTTTTATTCATCTTTGTTAACAGTTGTTAATCAAGATACAACTGTTCACTGTTTGTTCATGTTAGCTCCAGTTAATCATATTAACAGATTCAGGTTTTGATTTTAATAATGTATTGCTAAATATTTAAAATAACATTAACTAAGATTAATAATTGATGCAGAAGTATTTTTTGATGTTTGATGTTAACAAATGGAACCTTATTGTAAAGAGTTACTCAAAAAACAAAGAAAAGCAAAGCAAAAAAAACTAAAACCAAAATACAAAACAGAACCGCCAAACGACCTTATGACCGTCTATATCTAAATACAATTATATTTATAACCTAATTACATATGTATATGATTGTCCTAGGAGAATGTTTTTTTGTCTAACTCTTGCACTCACCTCGGACACTGGCATCTCAGCCAATCCCGTGCAGTCTTTAAGGGTGATGCCCCTTTCCCTGTGAGGGACGGTACTTTAGGTAGCAGGACCGGCAGCTCCTCCACTGGAACTGGCACAGGCCCGCATGTGCCGCAGTGCACTATGGGAATGGGTGTGCCCCAGTAGCGCTGTCTCGAGATTAGCCAATCACGTAACTTGGTACTAGTGAGGTATCCACCAGCGTTCCTCTCCTGGGCTTTCTGGGTAACAGAGTTAAAAGCTTCTTCCCGGCTATGCCCTGTGAACTACAGAGGATGAGATGATCAGGATGTGTAACCGTTTAGCATGTTTAAGTGTGATGATGAGTTTACCTCATCCGAGTTTATTAGAGTCTGCGTTCCGTCTTCTTCCGTCTTCAGAACAGAGCTCCAGCTCAAACCCAGAGACTGAGCCAACTCGGCATCCTCCTCACTGCAATCTGGGATGCCTGTTATAAAGAATAAAAAAATAAAAGAGTTGTTTTAAAGAATATCTACCGTCTAAATGTAGAAATTTGTGACTCTTGTTGGTTATAAAGCCAAGTTACTCTCCAGGACACCTGTGTGATCTTAAGGAGAACTGACTCCTCCATCTAAGGGTCACCTATAAAGGTATTAAGGGTCACTTCATACATTTTTACTTAATAAATAGCAATCTGATTTGGTAAAATTTCTATATACTACTGGCCACATAAATGTGTCTCCGCAAAATATATATATATATATATACACTCAATCTCAGCTATCTGATCAGAAAAAATGCATAAAGTGACCAAGTGTAAAAACAAGTTTGCATGCATCATTTGGTTTAATATTTTGTATCTAATGCAATGGAATTCATGAGTCAAAATGAATATGCATTCATATTGGTCTCAATTTATACAACAAACAATTTCTTATATAATGACTCTAAAATGTCATTGCACCTGCTGCACCCATGGTACGGCAGCAAAATTCCTTGATTATTACGCCGGAATGGGAGTATAGTTCCTAGCCATATCGGCCTATAAAATCACAGCTTTTCATTTTCCGCCAGTCTTAGTACACGATGCAACTACAGAAGAGTCAAGTTTTAAATAGGAAAAATATCGAAACTCTTTAGTCATTTTGTAGTGAGATGCTAATGGTCTAATCGGATTCAATGATCTATGCTAAAAGTGCTACCGCCAGACCCGGCGATCGGCTGAATGGATTCAAAAACGGTAAAACACATCTGTATAACTCTAGGGGAGTTGGAAAATGAGCCTATTTCAAAAAAAAGTGGAGTGCTCCTTTAAACACTGAATACATGAGTATTCACATCTTAATCATTATTTAAAAATATATACATTATATTTGTCTGAGTAAATGAACATCATTATTTTTTTTTTAATTTTTTCAATCATTCTTGAATATCATTTTTATAACTATTCTTGCAATGTCATAAAAACATCAAACTAACAAATATTTGCATGCATATGTTACATGTAAAATATTTATATTTATATATTTCAAAATATTATTTGGTTTATCTAGTATTGGTTTATTATTGTTCGGTGTAATATTGTTCTGGTTTGGTTTTCTTATCTGTAAATCAAAATCATGTCAAATAAACAATACTGAACTGCCTTGTTTTCAAATATGAATAAGAATCTACAACAAAAATACTTCATTGCTCATTTCCAACAATACGTAACAGGGAATTGCAGGATTTTAATGAGACTTTTTTGCTCACACTTTATTTTAAGGTTCAATTCTCACTACTAACTAACCATTAACTACTACTAACTACTATTAGGTTTAGGTATGAGGTTTAAGGATTAAGCAGTCTAAAATATGGTCATGTAGAGTAAGGGATTAACATGTGCTTTGTAAATACTAAAAACAGCTAATATGCTAGTAATATGCATAATAATAAGCGACTAATTAATAGTGAGAATTGCTCCCTAAACTGTTACCAAGCTTTCTGATATTTCAGAATTTTAAAATATTTTCCTGAGTGTATTGTATGAATTAAACATTTTAATGAGCATCACATCATTGACTTTAAAGCATGTTATAGGTGTCTAAATACTTTTGGGCAACTGTACATGCAATGACAAATGCACAGAAAAGGCTGAAGAGCTTCATGCTGGAGTACAGCATGCTGGGAAATCGTTTAATGAGGTATCTATAGTATATGTGTAAAAGCACTGGAAAATAACTGGAGCGGTGAACTTCATAAACATCCCTGATGCATACACCGTAGATTCTCCTTAAGGAATTCACACACACACACAAAATTTTATCTCTGCTGGATCAAATTCAAATGCATTCTGGATATACTGCATTAACACTAAACAAAATAAAAAGTCTGAAATCCTCCCTTCACACACACACACACACACACACACACAGAACCACATTCTCACCTATTACAGTGTCCAGATGTCCGCTGAACTCATTCTTTCCGGAGATCACCACTGGAACCTCGCGGCCGGTGAACACGTTGAGGGCTGTGACCTCAGTAAGGCTGTCTGTGCATGCAAGGGGTCAAAGGTCAATCAACCAGAACTGGTAACTATGGCTAAATCTGAGCTCTCATTAACAGAAATCTGTCCTCTTCCAAAGCCTTTGGGATTCACAGCTATTATTAGTTTGGTGCGAGACCACAAAATCAACAACTAGCAACCACACCTACACACCACAAAAACAGTATTTAAATGCTTTTGTAGATCATCATTACATGAATGCAGTCATTCCTTACTGTCACTTTGCATTCTTCATGTACATAACTTTATAAAATATAAGCGAGTGATGCAACAACATTTCAGCATTTTAAAAATTACAATTTTCAGTTTTGCCTAAAACAGATGTGAAGGCAGAAATCATTCACTTAAACAGTGATGTTTAATTACTGCTTCACTTCGTGTTTTTTTTTTTTTTTTTTTTTTAATAAAAATAGTAAAGTAGAAAATAATATTGTTAAATATTATTACAATTTAAATAAACTGTTTTCTATTTTGAATACATTTTAAAATGATTTATTCCTGAGTGTTGACGATTAAATACATTTGATTAATTACTTGATTATTAAATAAACTCTTTTCAGTTTGGGTTTTGGAAAACTCCAATTTCGGGTTCAGTGTTTGTAAAAAAATAATAATAATTTGGTGCACCACTAATAAAGCTTTAAAAGTGCTGATGGAATATGTTTCACTATTAAACGCTCTTGAACGGTTCACCACTTGAAGATGTCCCTTAGAGAATCACTTCTTAATCATCTAATATCTATGCCTTCAGGAGTGTTTGTGTGTCTGTGTGTGCGTCTCACCTCTGCCGGGTCTCAGGGCTCTGAGCAGAGCTGTTTTGAGGGCGCTGGAGCCGTGCAACAGCCGGTGGGAGGGCAGGACTGAGACATAGGCCGCTCCGAACACGGCCTCTGGAGAACAGGTGTACGCAGACAACACCTCCCCTGAGTCACGACCATCCACCTGACAAACAGAGAAACAGAGATGAATTAGATTCTGGCAAACGGACACTCTCTGTACTGGAAATCAAATGATGATTTTAATAAGCACAAATATCCTCCCACAACAGACAGACAACAGACTCGAAGAAACAAAGCTGTACACACAGTACACAGCCAGCAGCCAAGCTCCGAATCCAACCTGATGAAATGCACCCGCTCAAATGCCAGCATGGAAATTCATCATTTCATAGAAAGCGCTGCATGAGAGCGGTTAGCAGTAAATACAGCTCTGAAAGAGCTGTGGAGCTGATAAACGCCAAATCCTGTCTGGTTGCACTAGAGCTGTAAGGGTGTTTCACAGATGAAGCATTCAGTACCTTCAATATGTGGTTGAAAAAGCAGCCTGAGCAGTCACCAATCCAGTTGGCCTGCATGCTTTTGACTCCGTACCATTCAGGGAGATCCGCCAAAGCATCCAGAAGAGGCTGCAAGACAGAATTCTGTATTAATTAACTGCCAAATAAATAAATAAATAAATAACAAGGAAAGAAACAAGCGAATAAAAAATAAAAATAAAAATTCTGTATTTATTTTAATTATTCTGTATTTTAATTCAGAATTCTGTATTTATAACCACAAAAAATTAATTAAATAAATAAAGATAGATAGATAGATAGATAGATAGATAGATAGACAGAAAATAAATAAATATTAGATTTATTTTTTTTATTAGAATTATTATTATTATTATTTCATATATTTTTATTAGAATTTTATGTTTCTTAGTTTTATTTCTATGTTTTATTTTTTTTAAAAAAGACTCTCATGTTCACCAAGGCTGCATTGTATTGAATATTGCATATTGTACATGTAAAGTATAATGTATTCCTGTGATCAAAGCTGAATTTTCAGCATCATTATTCCAGACTTCAGTGTCACACGATCATTCGGAAAACTTTTTGCTGCTAAAGAAATTTCTGATTATCATCTTTTTTAGGATTCTTTGATGTTCAAAAGAAGCACATTTATTTGACACAGAAATCCTTTGTAACATTATATGTGATCCTGGACCATAAAACCAGTCTTAGGTAGCACAGGTATATTTGTAGCAATAGCCAACAATACATTGTATGGGTCAAAATTATTGATTTTTCTTTTATGCCAAAAATTATTAGGATATTAAATAAAGACCATGTTCCATGAAAATATTTTGTAAATTTTCTACCGTAAATATATCAAAACTTAATTTTTGATTAGTAATATGCATTGCTATGAACTTCATTTGGACAACTTTAAAGGCGATTTTCTCAATATTTTGATTTTATTGCACCCTCAGATTCCAGATTTTCAAATAATTACATCTTGACCAAATGTTTCCCTGTCCTAACAAACCATACATCAATGGAAAGCTTATTTATTCAGATTTCAGATAAACCTTTCTGTATACATTTTAATTTTTAAAAAAAAAAAAATGGCCCTTATGACTGGTTTTGTGGTCCAAGGTCTTTACTGTCACTTTTAAACAATGTAATCCTGGCTGAATAAAATTATTTTTATTCAAACTCCCTAAACTTTTGTACATGTAAATATATTACCTATTTCTGGTTTGCCAAATAAATGCTTTTAAACAAAGCCAAAGCAGTAATTATCTCAGCAGTGGCATTACTGAATGAATGAATGTTTTTAACAAATTGGTTGAGTGAATAACTCAACGACTCACTGATTTTCTTTACAATCCAGAAAAGTGTTCAGCAACGCCCCGTTTGTGGTCACTATTTCCAATAATCTCTCCTAAGCAGTCATGGTGTAGCGCGGGTAGGTTATTCCCTGCTGGTAGATGCTGCAACTACATCATTTAGCAGCAGGGTTGCCAGGTTTTCACAACAAAACCCGCCAAACTCAATCATGTTTTGAGGGGGTCCCCATTAAAATCATATTCCAGGGAGTAAAATGCATGATTTTTGGCAGGGTTCGTCTGGTAAAATTCGCATCCCAGGAGAAAAATATTACATTATTGGGGTCACGTCAACCGCAGACATGAAAAACAATCAGCGACAACAGTGTTAAAGTAGCCCAAGTCCATGGGAAAACACTGTTTAGCAGGAAAAAAGTTAGCAAAGCTTTATGTAGGATGCATACTTCTGGCGAGTCCTGTGCAATCACCATTGAGATGAATGGGAATGCTAATGGACAATTTTCTCCAAATATTATAAACTTTCTTGATCCCTCCATGCTGATGTCATGTAGCCACAACTGTTTGTTTTTTTTACTCGCATAAAACAAGTGACTGCCTTCACATTATGATTAAAGAACGAGGCTTAAAGCAAACCTTATGAACTTATGCACAGCACACACATACACACACACAGACTGAGACTGAGAAAAGAAACTCTTGGGGGTGAGGGAGAAAGGATGAGGCGGACGATGGAAGAGAGGAAGCTATGCATAATAACGAAGGTTCGGGCCAAAAGGCTCAGCTGGGCTGCCGAGCACTGAAAGGATGGGATATGAAAAGCTAACGGTTGGGTTTTGACATCTCGCTCCTCTCTGTCACTAGCCATTAGTGGTCTCACTCAGAAGAGCCTTCGTTCCCTGAGCGCAAAACAAATAGAAAATAATTGAAGGGCCCCAAATGTTGTCCATTTCCTCAGCACTCTACTCATTAGCGACTCGGACGCGCTCACAGGAAGGAAATTTCACACTTGCACGAAGAGGCGGAAGGGGGTAGAGATGTGGCCGTCTCATTTGAGAGCGCTCCAATCACTGTATTCAAATCTTCAACTCATTTGAGCAGAGCGCCCGACAAAATGAGTTCTGAACAAGACAATGCGAGCAATTTTTGAAACGTGTAAAGGTCATGAGTGTCATTCTTTCAACTGAAACACTTTCTTCCAGTTTGATGTCTAGGGAGAACTATACTTTTCCATTAAGGAGTAATATTTGCCCATTGGAAGTGATTTACAGGAGAAACTGTAAGTGGCAATTATTATAATTACCTAATTAAAAAAATGTTATAAATGCATTTATGGGATATTTTACGTCAAATAAGATTTAACAAATTACTTCAATAAATCAGAACACTACAGACCAACCAAATTCTGTCAACAAAAGCCATGTTTAAACTGCAAAGAACAGAACAGAACCTGCATTTGACATGGCATTTATGTTTATTTTAGGACTGTTGATTTAACATGTTAATTTGATTAGATTAATCATGGAAAACTAATGTGTTCAAATTATGAATGCGTTTACTGCACCCCATCCAACAAGGCATGTCGGAATCACATCAGCATCGGCTATCGCCCAAATGAGTTATAAAATATCAGCATATTGGACATTGACAAAATTTTGAACCGTGAGGTCTAGAAGCAAAATTCTTTTTTCCTCTGATTCCTTGGCTCATGCCAAGTTAAATGCATACCAAAATTTACATTTCTACAGGTCAAGATTTTTCGCAATTTTGAATTTTCCAAAAAATCTACATTTTTCAAACTCATCCTAAACGGTTTGTCCGATTTTCACCGAAATTGCCTCAGATCATTTTCAGACAATGCTGGCAAAAAGTTTTCAAAAGCTTTTTGATGTATATCGAATATATAACGAATTTGGTGAAATTTGCGCAAAAGGGACACAAGGCTATATCTTCGCAATGCTTTAGCAGATTCAGACCAAACTTGATGTGTGTTATACCAAGCATAACCTGAGGGCACATGAGTAGTTTGGGCAGAGCGCCTCCCACTGGTCAAAAGATCTGAAAATTTCGACATTTTTGTTTATATTTTCTAAAGAGTTTAATAAAAAAAAATCATAAGAGTGATCTTGTTACATTTGGAGTAGCATACCGAATCAATGTCAGCCATTTTGAGCGTGGAATTTTGAATTTGAATTTTGTAGCAAAAGTGCTGCATCTTTCAAATGGTTTAACGTATTGTTATAAATCTTATAAGATCGCTTGCGAGAAAGTTATGAAATTTGGCACATGGATAGAAGACAGTCTTATCATTAATCATAGCAAATTTGGAGTCTATAACTCAAACTCTCTAGTGCCACCAACAGGCCAAATTGGCACATATCGCTGCCTTGGAATCGTAAGGTTTCAGCTACATTCTGAGCACTTTTGAGATATTGAGCTTCAAAGTTGCGTTTCACAGATTTCTGTAGATAGAGCCCTTTTTGTTTTCTAAAAAGGCCCAAAATGTACACAGCTTACAAAAGCAAAATCTCATAATGTAAATAAGTTGTCACAGAATAAGAATATGTAAATAACTCAAATTTTGACAAAAATGTCAGATAGAACCTCATAATTCCAAGGGCAGCAATATTCCTACTAATAGGCCTAACTTTTAAACCGTAAGATCTAAGAGCAAAATTATTTTTTCTTCTGATTCCTTGGCTCATACAGAGTTGAATGCATATGAACATTTTTATTTCTATGTTAAAGATTTTTCACAATTTAGAATTTTCTGAAATGTCTACTTTTTGAACTCATTCAAACCAAGCTGCCTAAACAAGCGAGTTAAAAAATGTGAAGTTTATGCAAAAAGGGACATGAGGCTATATTTCCGCAATGCTTTCACAGATTCTGACCAAACTTGGTATGTCTTATAACAAGCATGACCTGAGGACACATAGGTCATTTCAGCACAGCACCACCTACTGGTCAAAAGATGTAAAATGTTTACATTTCTGCTTATAACTCCTGACAAGTTTGGCCAAAAATCATACGATTAGTCTCATTAGATTCGGAACGGCATGTCGAATTGAACACCAATTGTTCCATGTTGGCCTTTCTGGACATCATCCATTTTGAGTTCTGTAGTAAAATTCTGTATCAACAAATGTTTTTAACAGGGGTCTCAAACCCTGCTCCTGGAAAGCTACCATACTTCGAAGTTCAGCTTCAACCCTAATCCAACACACCTGGACCAGCTAAACAAGGTATTCAGGGCTACTTAATTACAGACAGATGTGTTGAAGCAGGGTTGAAACTTAAGTCTGCAGGAAGGTAGCTCTCCAGGAGCAGGACTGGAAGATCCTGGGCTCATATACACAAAACATCTTAAGGCTAAAAGTAGCTCATAACTTGCTGATTTAGGAGAAAATCTTAAAAACAATGGGCGTGCCAGTCCTAAATTTAGGACTCCTAAATTTGGGGGACATTTTTGTTCATTTTGGTGGCATTTTTGCCCCAAGCCCTGTTCAATTCCGACCTTATGTCTGACAACCTTACCAAAATCGTATTGTTAAGTTGGCTAGTGGAAAACAACCTGAAAAATACTTATTCTGATATTTCTAGAAAAATACCATAAGCCATATTGAAACTAACGCTAAAGCCACAGTTATAGTGACCCAAAAAATGTTCACCAAAATTATCCATGTAATTTGTGATTTTGTTTCTCACAGCCCTGTAATGCAGGAGAGGATTTCATCAGCCAAACAGGCCTGCCAGCATTCAGTCTGCAAACACGCTTAGATCTGACTTGGACACACTGCGAGGTGTAAGAGGCAAACAAAACGCTCAAAGAGCCAAGAACAGCAGAAGAGCCAAACCAAAGGCTACATCTCTCTATTCAAACCTGTCCATGTTTTCAAATGAAACATGGTTCAACAAGGCTATAAGAACATTTCTGAAACCATATAGAGTCTCCATGGCAACGTACAAATCTAGGAAACAGTGGAAAACGTGATGCAAGGTAGCAAGTGTTTGGTGATCTGTTAGAAGACAAAACTATTTTGTTCTGGGTGGTTGTTAATTAGCCTACATCCTATAATAAGTCTCTATGAATGTCCCTCCTTCAGTGTACACTGTTAATGTCAATTAAATTTTGTTTTGTTCAACAAGGATGCATTACAGTTTTTGCATAATGTGACCGTAAAAGACATTTAAAGTGAAAAAAAAAACAAAAACATGTGAGCAGCAAATCAGCATATTAAAATGATTTTAAGATAACACAGAAGACTGGACTAATGAAGCTGAAAATTCAGCTTTGATCACACAAATTACATTTGAACACACATTCACTTAGAAAGCAGTTTTTTTCATTTTTAATTGTAATAATGTTTTACAATATTTTACTGTATTTTTGTACAGACGTATTTATTTGCTCAGTGTGTAAGAAAGATGTTGCTTCTGGTCTCACCAAATGTCATTTTTTGACATGGTGTTTTCAATGGACAGGACAGTTATTCAGACATGCATAAATAAACACACACACAAACACACACCTCCACTACTGAGAAAATGAGAGTCTCCGTGAATCACAGGAACATGCTGTGTCATTGCAACACATCCGACAGACACAGAGAGTGAATCAACATACACATGTTTCAGTGAGCAGCTTTGAACTGATCTACAGCACCATCCCACACACAACTGAACTGATCTGGAACTCTAAATAGGAAGAAACTAGACACAAACACAATGGAGACACCGCTGACATCTACATTTGCTGTTAGCATGTTACCAAGCTAAAGACACATTGCTCCAAAAAGTTAGTTGCTAATTAGATTAAGTTTGATGACATGCTTGATGGCTTGACAAAGCCTGGCCCAAAAGTTCTATATGCTGCAGTTCTAAAAGCTTGAGGTTGAAAGATTTGGGTATACTAGCACGTATCAGCACATTGATAGCATGTTTCTATCATGTTCATGTTTCTACCATGTTCATGGCATGTTATCTTGCTGCTAGCATGTTTTAGTACATTGTTAACATGTTTCTAGCATGCTCATAACATTTTAGCATGCTGGTAGCATGTATCTAGCATGTTCACACTTTAACATGCTCCTAACATGTTTTAGCACATTGTTAACATGTTTCTATCATGTTCATGATGATTTAGCATGCTGCTAGCTTGTTTTAACATTGCTAACATGTTTCTAGAATGTACATAATATTTTAGCATGCTGCTAATATGTTTACAGCATGTTAATGTTTTAGCATGTTGCTAGCATGTTTCTATCACGTTCATGACATTTTAGCATGCTGCTAGCATGTTTCAGCACAATGATAGCATGTTTCTAGCATGTTTATGTCGTTTTAAAATCAAAAGTTGTAGCATGTAGCATTGCGTTTTGGATGTTTCTAACATGTTTCAGCACATTGCTAACATGTTTCTAGCATGTTCATAACTTATCCTGCTAGCATGTTTTCTAGACAAAGTTAACATGTTTCAGCACATTCCTAATGTTTCCAGCATGTTCACATTTTAGCATGCTGCTAGCTTGTTTTAACATATTGCATCTAGCATGTTTCTATCGTGTTCAGAATGTTTTAGCATGTTTCAGCACACTGGTAGCATGTTTCTATCAGGTTCATGACGTTTTAAAATCAAAAGTTGTAGTATATTCATTACATTTTGGATGTTTCTATCATGTTTAATCACATTGCTAACATGTTTCTAGTTTCAGCCCATGTTAAAATGTTTCTAGCATGTTTATAATTTTTAACATGCTAGCATGTATTCCAGACAAAGCTAACATGTTTCAGCACATTGCTAACATGTTTCTAGCATGTTCATAACATTTTAGCATGCTGCTAGCATGTTTCTAGCATGTTCACATTTTAACATGTTGCTACCATGTTTTAGCACATTGTTAACATGTTTCTATCATGTTTATGACATTTTATCATGCTGCTAGCATGTTTTAACACATTGCTAACATGTTTCTAGCATGTACACAATATTTTAACTATGCTGCTAAAATGTTTCTAGCATGTTCATAACCTTTATCATGCTGCTAGCATGTTTTCTAGACAAAGTTAACATGTTTCATCACATTGCTAACATTTCTAGCATGTTCATAATTTAGCATGCTGCTAGCTTGTTTCTAGCATGTTCACATTTTAGCATGCTGCTAGCATGGTTTAGCACATTGTTAACATGTTTTTTATCATGTTCATGATGACTTAGCATGTTGCTAGCTTGTTTTAATACATTGCTAACATGTTTCTATCGTGTTTATAACATTTTAACATGCTGCTAGCACGTTTCTATTGTGTTCAGAATGTTTTAAAATCCAAAGTTGTAGCATGTTTATTACATTTTGGATGTTTCTACCATGTTTAAGCACATTGCTAACATGTTTCTAGCATGCTCACGACATTTTATCTTGCTGCTAACATGTTATGGCACATTGTTAAAATGTTTCTAGCATGTTTATAACTTTTAGCATGCTGCTAGTATGTATTCTAGACAAAGCTATGTTTCAGCACACTGCTAATGTTTCTAACATGTAAATGTTTTAGCATGCTGCTAGCATCTTTTAGCACATTGATAACATGTTTCTAGCATGTTCATAACATTTTAGCATGCTGGTAGCATGTATCTAGCATGTTCACACTTTAACATGCTGCTAGCATGTTTTAGCACATTGTTTCTATCATGTTCATGATGATTTAGCATGCTGCTAGCTTGTTTCAACATTGCTAACATGTTTCATAAAAAAAACCCTTATACTCACTTCTGCTGTAAGTGAAGCTGGATCACGATTGATTCGCACAAACACAGATGGATATATGTAGATCTGGAGGCGCATTCCCTTCACAAACAAACGTAATCTACTGCATCTTCAGCGGCTCAGATGTCAGGAGTAAATGATGACCACTATGTTCATTATTACATCCAGCAACACAACACCTCAATCGCTCAATCTGAGATATTCTTGTCTAACTTACATCCCTGCTCCGGCATCGAAACAATGGAGGTCGGACTGTTACAGCTGATTTAAGGCGGGTCTGAGGTAAGACGCTCATGTCAATCAACTATCGTGGGAGCGGCCTCTGTCGGTGTGAACAATGAACAGTTGTATTTTTACAAGTGTAAACAAAGATTAAAAAAAGAAAAAAATACTGTAACAAATGTATTGCTCGATATTAATGCTGTTATGTTACTATGTGCCATAAGTGTTCCACGATTAGGTATATCAATTTAAAATAAATTTCACTGTATCTTTACTACCCAGGTAACCAATTAACATATTTTTTTTCTTTTTCTGCAAAAATGAAAAACTTTTCTTTTTTTTTTCTTCATGTAGATTTTTCCCCCCTGAAGAAATTATAAGTGGTGTTTGCCTGTGAAAGGGTTGCCAGGCACTGCGCTTTTAAGGATCACTGAATGAACTAGCCTGCAAGTTATAGGTTGTATAATAATAGCTTTTACACAATATAATAGCAGTAGTGGACAAAAAAACATTTGTGAGTTCAGAGGTGCCACTTCTGTCCAGCAGGGCTCCGGCCCTCAATCCCAGTACAATCAGAGGTGAAGGACCAGACAAACCAGCTGCTGTTCACACCTCACATGGAGTCAATCTGAACCAGGAGGAACAAGATCGATTCATCCGGGACTAAGCGCTGCGGGAAATACCGGTGAATTACACTGGAGACGGGGCTCTATTCAATCAGCTCACGAGGGAAGTGAAGCTGAGCGAGATCTAGAATGACCTCCTGATGATGCCTGTCAACTCTACCTTTTAAAACTGAGCTAATGCTGCCTTTTGGTCAATACAATATGGGTGCATCTTTGCTCTCTTTTTGCACTTACAAACACTGCAAAAAGTGACTGATTTCAGTCTTCCAATATCTTAAGTCATTTTTCTTCTCAAGTAAATGTATATACTAATTTAAGAATGTTCAATTATTTGCACTGGAAAACAAGACAATAACATTAAGTAAGAAAATCACTTTTGCGGCGAAGACGGGAAGCTTTACAGTGCAAATGCAACAAAATAAAAAGCAAAGGAAGTGCATTAGGCATGTAATTGATGCATTATGTAATTTATCTATTTAACTCTGCCACAGAGAACAATGGGAAAGTTTTGTCACACAGCTATCTTGGTTTATAAACTGTCTAAATGAGTTATATTTTCTGATAAGCTTTACTGCTATGCTTGATTAGCATTACACGACACAACACAACTGCACAACCAACATTCACGTTTTAAAGCTAATTAAGTCCAATACCGGTGTGCTTCCAACATGATTATTTAGCAGACGCCTCCACTGATAATTAGCACACTGTAGTGGCGTTCATGTACGGTCATCTTGTAAATATGATTATTTGGAAATGACTCGAGGACATCATAAGCCTCCAAATCTTCAGCACAGACAGGCCTCCTCCGTGAGATCTTGAGCAGTTAAACTGATTTCGACGTAAAGGACTTTTAACCAGTTATTGTGGGGGTGGAATATTTTTTTTTTTAAATAGAGGAAGTGTAATTAAGATGGAGAGCACTCTAGCCAGCAGCAGATATTGTACGATAATAAACTGCAGGCATGTTAGTGTGGATTCATAATGAAGCACTGTGCTGTAACTGAGCATCTGATTGTCAAATCTGAAAATCTCTTAAGTACATGCTGTTCTGGAATATTACGGAGGCTCCCTGTAAAAAGACTGCAGATTGCAGATATCTGATAAAATGAAAAAATGTTTTCTGTTTGACTAATAAATTGTAAGGATTTAATGATTCACTCAACTCAACGATGCAATACAATTTATGATACTGGTTTCACAATGTGACTTTCTCATGATTTTGTTAACAAAATGAGATGAGATAAAGTGTCCTTTTGTTATTTCTCAGTTAAAATGCATGACATTTCTTTGTGAAAATGGAATATCTTTTATGTCAAATAACAAAAATAAATTGACTTTGAAACATCCCCAACAAATAAAAGAAATAAAAGAAATTTCTTCATATAAAAAATATGTCTGTGCTCTTTCTTAGCTTGGATTTTTTTGAAATGTTTATTTATTTATTTGTTTGTTGAAATGTTACACCCCTAATAAATTGTCCTAATAAAATGTTTCCATAGACTATCCAGTTATTTGTAAACACTGCATAAGGAATAAAATAATAATAATAATAATAATAAAATGATTAAAAATAAATAAATAAAATTCACTACTAAATAATTCTGACTAATTTATGAGCTGGTTTGACTGAAAAGAACCAACTCAAAACCAGCTTGCAAACCATAGTGATGTCTGATTTGCAAATCATTCGTTAAATTGACATAAGATTAAAAATATTTGTGACCCTGGACCACAAAACCATTCATAAGGGTACATTTTTTGAATATTATCATCTCAAAGCTGAATAAATTCCACTGATGTATGGATTGTTAAGAAAGGACAGTATTTGGCCGAGATACAACTATTTGGAAATCTGGAATCTGAGCGTGCAATAAAATCTAAATATTCCGAAAAATCACCTTTAAAGTTGTCCTGAATGAAGTCCTTAGCAATGCATATTACTAATTAAAAATTAGGTTTTGATATACTTAGGGTAGGAAATGTACAAAATATCTTCATGGAACATGACCTTTACTTAATATCCTAATGATTTTTGGCATAAAAGAGAAATCAATCATTTTGACCCATACAATGCATTTTTGGCTATTGCTACAAATATACCCCAGTGACTTATGACTGATTTTAAGGTCCAGGGTCACATTTAAAGCATACAATTTTGTTTTCATTAGACTGTAAAACATTCTTTCAAAGTAAATAAAACCAAGATTATTGTATGTATTTTTGCAAGTAAATACTATTTCAGTTTTTCTACCGTCAAATTCAATATCATTTGTCGCATCTTTGTAATTATTTGTGAAATTTACTAGCAATTTCTAAGCAAAAACTGTTTCGAAGTAAATCCTGCATGACATGTTTATATAGAAATTTCCTGAATGTTTAGTATTTCCCATTCTAAAATTACTTAATTAATTTAGAAAATAATAATAATAAACACAATGATTTTGGAACCTGTCACAATTCGTAAAAAGCATGTATGTTTGAAGGATCTGTCGTACCTTGGCATAGTTGGTGGTTTTGATGAACCACTGCTTAAGGAGTTTCTGTTCCACAAGAGCTCCAGACCTCCACGAGCGACCGCTTTCATCCACCTGCTCATCTGCCAGAACCGTCTGATCCACTGGGTCCCAGTTCACCAGCGCCTGAAAATTGATTTCAACATTTAAAATGTCTACATGCCACTGAATAAGAAATGAAAAATAAAGAAGGTAGAATCTGCAAATGCTGCAGGATCTTTTCTCTTCATTAACGCTTGCTTTTATTTATCATTTTTTGCTAAATGACTTTGATTCAGCTGGTGTCAGTGTGATTTTTAGTGGATGTACAGAGTTCTTCTTACAGAGGAACCACAGGATTGTCTTGGATCTTTATACGATCCTTCAGAAATCATTCTAATGTGCTGATTTCCTGCTCAAGAAACATTTCTGATTATTATCAATGTTGAAAACAGTTGTGCTGCTTCATTTTTTTTCTGGAAACTGCAATAATTTTTATTTTTCAGGATTCTTAGAAAGTAATGATGAATAGAAAGTGGAAAATTCAATTTAATTCATTATTGGTCATTTAACTTCTTTAAAAAAAAAAATGTTTGAACAGTAGTGCAGTTTAATCACTTACATTCAGCATCTTATGAAATTAACTTATCTTTCTTATGTTTAGGTGAAAAACAGACTGATAAATATGCTGATGACATTCTCACCTCTTTCCGATAGGCCAGTCCAGCCTCAAACAGTTTGATGAACAGATACTGAGTCCACTTATAATAATCAGGCAGACATGTAGTGACCTCCTGAAAAAAAAAAGGTTAGACAAGACCACATTTAAATGAAAGAAGGCAAATTTTACTTTAACATGTAAATGTTTGAAAAAACATCCATACCATGAGTGGAAGGCAAAGTAAAAACTATCAGTAACAACAGACAGGGCTAAACAATAAGGATAATATAGATATACACAAACTGTATTTCTAAAAGTATATGTGTACGTTTATAAATCATATGAAAGCTGAATAAATAAGCTTTCCATTGATGTAAGGTTTGTTAGGTTTGTTTGGTCAAGATACAACTATTTGAAAATGTGGAATCTGAGGGTCAATAAAATCAAAATATTGAGAAAAATCACCTTTAAGGTTGTCCAAATGAAGTTCTTAGCAATGCATATTACCAATCAAAAATTAAAGGAGAAGACCACTTCCAAAACAAAGATTCACCTGTATTGTACTCACCCCCTTGTCATCCAAGATGTTCATGTCTTTCTTTCTTTAGTCATAAAGAAATTATGTTTTTTGAGGAAAACAATTCAGCATTTTTCTCCATATAATGGTTGCCCCGAGTTTGAACTTACAAAATGCAGTTTAAATGCGGCTTCAAACGATCCCAAATGCGGTTGTAAACGATCCCAGCCGGAAAAGAAGAGTCTTATCTAGCGTAACAAGCGGTTATTTTGATAAAAATAATACCATTTATATACTTTTTAATGTCAAACGCTCGTCTTGTCTCACTCTGCACCATATCAGTCCATTATATGGAGAAAAATGCAGAAATGTTTTCCTCAGACATGAACATCTTAGAGTGAGTACATTATATGTGAATCTTTGTTTTGGAAGTGGACTTCTCCTTTAAGTTTTGATATATTTACAGTAGGAAATTTACAAAATATCTTCATGATCTTTACTTAATATCCTAATGATTTTTGGCATAAAAGAAAAATCCATAATTTTGACCCATACAATGTATTTTTGGCTATTGCTACAAATATACCCGTGCTAAATTAAGACTTTTTAAGAGTCTTTTTAAAGACTCAGAGTGTTTTAGAGCCCCAAAGAAACCCTGAGTAAAGGTCATTGCACACTGAGTCTGAAATTTTCATATGTGTTTTTCTGTTTTTTTCCTATTCGTCATCCTGCTCTTTCAAAATGCTTGCTACGGATGCGAAAACGCAGAAAATCGAACCTGATCCAAACTTTTTTAGGACGGACAAAAGTTTTGGACGCAGTGTGTAAATTAAATTGACACAACGTGAGGTTGTATTTATTTTTTTACGTGCGAAAAATTCCGGACGCAGTGTGCAATGACCTTAAGTCAAATGTATTTTAGTATAATTGTAGAAACATCCAACTTCAGCTCATGCTTCACATGCCTCCTTTCTGTGAAATCACTTCTGTTTTTTAAGTAAGCATAAGAATAACTGAAATGTTTACACATTTTTCACACTTACTGGACTGAAGCAACTGTAGGTTTACTTTTTCAGAAAAATTAAGTTCAAATGTGAGTCTCAAATATGATCATTAAACTTTAGGGGAACATTTATTTGTTCATAACCTAATTCATCATGGTATTGCATTGCATTATACAGTAGTCAACATTTGAATTGGATCAAAAGTTCATCAAAGCTGCCCTAAGACAAGAACGGGTATTGTTTTGGTTTTAGGACAACTTTGATAAAAGGTTTTGATCCACTTCAAATGTTGACTACTGTAGGTTTTAATAACAAAACTAAGCATTTAAATATAATCTTACTAAGACACATTATTAGCAGATATAAAGTGATGCCTGATTTATATAATTTCATACAAGTAGTCTGCTGTACTGTTATAAAGATCTCATTCATTTACAGTAAAAATATCATCTTACTTTTTGTCCATATTTTTGCTCAGTTTGGGCCTTTGAATAAAACTGAGCTGTATTTTTTTATTATTATTTTTTTAGCTCCATATTCATACTATACGAGCCATAAAAGCCTGGTGTGTCAAATATGACATACAACCAAAAATGCCCATTTTAGATTTTTTTTTTTTTTTTTTAAATCTAGAAAAATATTACATTTTAATTTGAATAATAAAAACACATAAATAATAAAATAATTAAATTTCAGGTTATAAAAATAAATAATTCAATTTCAGGTTCAAATTTTTTTCTGTTATTTGATAAGTCAACTTCTATGCATAGTTTTGTGTTATTTCATATTCTCAATGACTTTTCAATTATTGTAAAATTCTGAAAATAGTATAAATAATTATATTAAATTATTTTAAAAAATTATTACTGGTAGCGTCACAAAACATTACAAAATCAGCAATTAAACGAGTTTCCAGGAAGTAGCACACTCCACTCTGACGGTCAGCTCTCCATCAGTCTGGTCTCTGTGCTAATGTGACTAAACTGAAGGCAGTCTTGAGTAAAAGACATCAGACAGCCAGAGCCTGAGCTTGTAGCACTTAACAAACTCTGAGAGCATGAAGAAGACACTCTCTGATCCAATTAGGCAAAACTGAACTCCAAGTGGCACGTCTGGCACAAACCCAGAGCTGCTCATCAGCTGGATATTACCACAGCTACAGTCCAACACCATCCTGCTGCCAGAGATGACAGAAACACGGCCACGAACAGCACCCACAAAAAGCCTCCTAAAAGGCACTCTGGGTTTAAATGCACTACAAAGGAGAGAACGGTTTATGGACTATATATATATATATATATATACAGGGGTTGGACAATGAAACTGAAACACCTGGTTTTAGATCACAATTAGTATGATATTGGGCCTCCTTTTGCAGCCAATACAACATCATTTCATCGTGGGAGTGACAAATACAAGTCCTGCAAAGCAGCCAGAGGGATTTTGAGCCATTTTCCTCTTGCAGAACAGTGGCCAGGTCACTATGTGATGCTGATGTGGGAAAACGTTTCCTGACTCGCTCCTCCAAAACACCCCAAAGTGGCTCAATAATATTCAGATCTGGTGACTATGCAGGCCATGGGAGATGTTCAACTTAATTTTCATGTTCATTAAACCAGTCTGTCACCAGTCTTGCTGTGTGTATTGGTGCATTATTATCCTTATACAGAGCACTACCTTCAAGGTACAATGTTTGAACCACTGGGTGCACATAATGAAACTTTACACTCTGCTCTAACTGGTGTAATGTACAGTAAGTGAAGACTGGGCACCAGACAGCGCAAATATAGCCATGAAACCTCCAATACTATATTGGCGAGTGTTTCAGTTTCATTGTCCAACCCCTGTATATATATATATATATATATATACCCGTTCTTGGTTAACTTTGATTAACTTTTTTGATCCACTTCAAATGTTGACTACTGTACTGTACTGTATACATATATATATATATATATATATATATATATATATATATATATATATATATATATATACAACATATACACAAGTTTGTGAACCCTTTACAATTTTCTATATTTCTGCATAAATATGACCAAAAAGTTCATCATATTATAAGTTTTGAAAATTGACAAAGAGTACCCAAATAAACAAATGAGATGAAAATATGTACTTTGTCATTTATTTATTATGAAAAATGATCCAGTGTTAAATATTTGTGAGTTGCAAAAGTTTGTGAATCTCTAGGATTAGCACTTAATTTGAAGGTGAAATTAGAGTCTATCTGTTCAGAAGTGTTTTCAGTCAATAGGATGACAATTAGGTGTCAGTTTATGCCCTGTTTTCTTTAAAGAACAGGGATCTATAAAAGTCTGATCATGTTTGTGAAAGTGAATCATGGCACAAACAAAGGAGATCTCTGAGGACCTCAGAAAAAGACTTGTTGTTGCTCATCACGCTGGAAAAGGTTACAAAACCATCTCTATAGAGTTTGGACTTCACAAATCCACAGTCAGACAGATTGTGTACAAATGGAGGAAATTCAAGACCACAGGTACCCTCCCCAGAAGTGGCCGACCAACAAAGATCACTCCAAAGTGAGATGTATAATAGTTTTCAAGGTTGCAAAGAACCCCAGGATAACTTCTAAGCAACTAAAGGCCTTTCTCACATTGGTTAATGTTGAAGTTCATGAGTCCATCATCAGGAGAACAATGAACAACCATGGTGTGCATGGCAGGGTTGCAAGGAGAAAGCCACAACTCTCCAAAAACACTGCTGCCTGTCTGCAGTTTGATAAAGATCATGTGGACAAGTCAGAAGGCTATTGGAGAAATGTTTTGTGGACAGATGAGACCAAAATATAATTTTTGGTTTAAATAAAAAGTGTTTGGAGAAAGAAAAACACTGCATTCCAGCGTAAGAAGAACCTTATCCCATCTGTGAAACATGGTGGTGGTAGTATCATGGTTTGGGCCTGTTTTGCTGCATCTGGGCCAGGACGACTTGACATCATTAATGGAACAATAAATTCTGAATTATACCAGCAAATTGGAAAATGTCAGGACATCTGTCCATGAACTAAAATCTAAAGAGAAAGTGGGTCATGCAGCAAGACAACGACCCCAAGCTCACAAGTCATTCTACCAAAAAACGGTTAAACAAGAACAAAGGTAATGTTTTAGAACGGCCGAGTCAAAGTCCGGACCTTAATCCAATTAAAATGTTGTGGAAGGACCTGAAGCAAGCAGTTCTTAGGAGGAAACCCACCAATACCACATGATTCAAGTGTTTCTGTACTAAAGAATGGGCTAAAATTCCTTCAAGTCATTGTGCAGGTCTGATCAGCAGTTACAAAAAAACGTTACCTGCAGTTATTGCTTCAAAAAGGGGTCACATCAGATACTGAAAGCAAAGATTCACATACTTTTGCACCTCGCAAATATTTAACACTGGATCCTTTTTCTCACTAACTAAATGACAAAGTAAATTTTTTGTCTTATTTGTTAGATTGGATTCTCTTTGTCATATTTAAGGACTTGTGTGAAAATCTGATGATGTTTTGTGTTATATTTAGGCAGAAATATAGAAAATTCTAAAGGGTTCACAAACTTTCAAGCAGCACTGTATAAAGAGACAGCATAAGTATTGGGACAGTTGTAAAAGACTAAAAGCTATTATTTTGTTCAATCAATCAGAGCTGTGAGTTTGCAACCTATAGACATCACCAGACTCTTGGTCTCATCCTTTGAAATGCTTTTCCCAGCCTTTAATGCAGCCAGTTCCAACTGTTGCTTGTTTTGGGGAGTTTCTGTCTTTAGTCATAAATGTTTTAACAGCTAAGGTCTTTCTGACTGATCAGCAGGGATATTAAAAAGCAGGGAATGTGTCATATCAGTCATATCCATTGCTTCTGCATTCTGAGTCTTGCATTCGATGACGACACACAAAGCAGGATGAAGACTAGGGAGCTGACTCTGAGAGAAAAGCAAGCAATTTGGATGCTAAAAGAAAAGAGGAAGTCAATTACAGCTATAGAAAAAACAAAGGGCGTGGAGAAATCAAAAGTTTGGAGACCACTGGAGACATCAGCAGCCAACAATGACCTGATCAGCTGAGAAAAACAACAGGAGTTGATGACAGACAAATCATAAAAGCTGTGAAAATGAACCCTAAAATACATGTCTGTAAAATCACCAACAACCTCCAGAGCGCTGGGGTGATGCTCTGACAATCTACTGTCCACGGGAGACTTTGACATAGAATTACTGAAGCTACACAGCAAGATGCAAACCGCTGACCAGTACCAAAAATAGAAAGGCAAGATTAGAGCTTGCAAAAGCCAGTAGAGATTTGGAACAGGGTTTTATGGACAGATGAGACAAAGATTAACCTTTACAGTGCCCTCCACAAATATTGGCACCCTTGGTAAATATGAGCAAAGGCAGTTATGGAAATAAATCTGCATTGCTTATCCTTTTGATCTTTCATTTAAAAAATAAAAAATAAATAAAAAAATAATAAATCACAAAATTCTAATCTTTCATTGAACTAAAAAGATAAAAAGTGGGGGGAAATCTCATTATGAAATAAATGTTTTTCTCTAGTTCATGTTGGTCACAATTATTGGCACCCAATTATTGCAAAGTCCTTTTCTCAAGATAACATTTCTGAGTTTTCTCCTATAATCCCTACTGAGTTTGGAGAACACGTGACAAGAGATTAGAGACCATTCCCTCATACAGAATCTCTCCAGATCTTTCAGATTCCCAGGTCCATGCTGGTGCTTCTTCTCTTCAGTTCACCCCACTCATTTTCTAAAGGGTTCAGGTCACGGAACTGGGACGGCCATGGCAGAAGCTTCATTTTGTCCTCAGTGACACATTTTTGTGTTTCTTTTGGATCCTTGTCCTGGGGGAATATCCATTATAAGATATGGTCCATTATAAGATTTCTAACAGTAGCAGTCAGGTATAGATTCTTTTTTATCTCTTAGTATTTGATAGAATCCATGATGGCATGCATCTAAACAAAATGTCCAGGATCTCTGGCAATAAAATAGGCCCAGAACATTAAAGATCCAGCAGTTTATTTAAATGTGGGCATGGGGTACTTTTCATCCCTGTTTGCACCAAACCCATCTTAAGTGTTTGCTGCCAAAAAGCTCTTTTTTTAGTTTCATCTGACCATAGAAGCCAGTCCCATTTGAAGTTCTAATCGTATCTGACAACTGAATATGCTGGAGTTAGTTTTTGGATGAGCGAGCAGGATTTCTCTTGAAACCCTCCTAAACAACATGTGGTGATGTAGGGGCTATCTGAATTTTTTTTTAAGCTTTCTGGCCCCAAGACTCAACTAATCTCTGCAATTCTCCAGCTGTGATCCTTGGAGAGTCTTTGGACACTCAAAGTCCTCCTCACCATCCATTATGACGATACAGACACACGTCCTATTCCAGGCAAATTTGTAACATCTTTAGTTGATTGGAACTTCTTCATTTTTGCCCTGATGGCGGAAATGTGGATTTTCAATGCTTTAGCGCTTTTCTTACAGCCACTTTCTTTTTTGTGAAGCTCAGCAATCTTGTTCTGCACATCAGAACTATGTTCTTTGGTTTTACTCCTTGTGATGGACACTTAAGGGAATTTGGCCTTTGTGTTCCTCATATTTAAAATCCTGTGCAACAGGAAGTTATGGCTGGACAGTTTCATGCTCCTAGCTCCACCCTGGTGTACTAAAAAAAAAAATGTAAATATGAATGGGAATATACTTCAGAGATATTTTACTCATAAAAATTTCTAGGGGTGCCAATAATTGTGGCCAACGTGAACTAGAGAAAAACATTTATTTCATAATGAGATTTCCCCCCCAATTTCCGTTGTTTTACTTCAATGAAAGATTAGAATTTTGTGAATTTTTTGAATGAAAGATCAAAAGGATAAACAATGCAGATTTATTTCCACAGCTGCCTTTGCTCTTATTTACCAAGGGTGCCAATATCTGTGGAGGGCACTGTATCTAAGTGATGGGAAATCAAAAGTGCGGAGGAAAAAGGGAACTGCAAATGATCCTAAGCCTACAACCTCATCTGTAAATCATGGCGTGGGCATGCATGGCTGTCTCTGGAACAGGCTCTCTCAATTTTTATGATGACTTAATGTATGATGGCAGCAGCAGAGTAAATTTGGAAGGGTACAAAACTATCTTGGCTACTAGTATTCAAGAAAAATGCCACCAGACTTATCAGAAAGCACTTCACATTGCCTCAGGACAATGATCCAAAACACCCTGTCAGTTCAGTCAAGGAGTTTATCAGGGCAAAAGTCTTAGAATACCCAAATCAATCTTCAGATTTAAATCCGATATTACATGAATTTCACCAGCTGAAGAGGAGACTAAAGGCAGAAACTCTCCAAAACAAGCAACAGTTGGAACTGGCTGCATTAAAGGCTGGGAAAAGCATTTCAAAGGATGAGACCAAGAGTCTGGTGATGTCTACGGGTTACAGACTCACTGCTCTGATTGCAGGCAAGGAATCTGCAACAAAATAATAGCTTTTAGTCTTTTACATCTGCCTTAAGTTGTAAACTGTCCTAATACTTATGCTCACATCAAATAGTGGGATGAGTGCTGTCCTTTTTATTTGGTAAAACATGTATGTGTTGAAAAAGCTAATAATTTAAATGTGACATTTTGGAGTTTTGTCTCACATTCATCTTTTAATCATATTTGCAAATGTCTTGACTCCACAGCAAACAAAGCAATTTTGTCTCTACCGTTCCAATACTTACGGAGGGCATTGCATATATATAGGTTACGACGGGGCTAAAGGTGTCCCTTGGTAAAAGGTAACTTTGATATTATTTTCCAATTAACCACCTGATGGCAGAAAAATGGGGCAAAGCACGTTCCAAAACATCTGCTTTTCAACATACACGTGCAAAATTGTCTGATCCTTGACGCGATCGCGGGCAGCAGATTCTGTGTTTACTTGATCTAATATTTGATATTTTTAAAAATGTTGTAGATTTAAGTAGCAAATACAAACCGCTAAAATTATTAAATATATCTTGAGACAAATGTCTTCTTAATGATTTTCAGTTTTATTTAAGATAATTAAAACAGCAGTTTTTAAATAACAGAAGAATATGTAAAAGTATGGTATTTGGGGCAAAAAAAAAAAAATCACCCCTGCTGTTGGGGCTAAAAGGCACAATATTAACATGATAATTAATAGAAGGCTGACTTTTCCATTTGTTGACATGACATGGTTAGATTCAGATGGTAAATATCATATTTTATGTTGGGTGTCCATCTTAGAAATAATCACCATGTTTAGAATGAAACCATCATATTTAAAAACATGCTATTAATCATATCATATGATAATTTGTTGTTACTACTGTAAATCTATTTGAAATTATTATGGGATCTCCTTCGATGCTTTCAGAATCTTTACATTTTGAAATGATTTTGTTTCTGTATTTTAAAATATATGCTTTATATTAACATATTTTAATGATAGTATATTTATTGAACAAAAAGTAATTCTTTTATTTATCAAAACCCTTGGTAAATCTGATCAAAGAAGGCTGTGAAAATAAATCTGTATCATTAATCCTTTTGATCTTTAATTTTAAAAATGTACAAAAATCTAGCCTTTCATTGTAGAATAAGAATTTAATTATGAAAAAAATATTTTTCTCAAATAACCATTGGACACAATTAATCATACCATTTTATTCAGTAGTTTTGGCAAGCTCCTTTTGCCAAGATCACAGCACTGAGTCTTCACCTATAATGCCTGATAAGTTTAGAAAACATCTGACAGAGATCAGAGACCATTCCTTCAGGCAGAATCTCTCCAGACCCTTCAGATATTGGTGCTTCCCCTCTTCAGTTCACCCCACTCGTTTTCTATAGGATTCAGGTCAGGGAACTGGGTTGGTCATGGCAAAAACTTGGTTTTGTTCTCAGTGACCCATTTTTGCTTTGATTTTGATGTTGGTTTGTGGATCATTATCCTGTTAGGGGATCCGATCATGGCCCATTATAAGATTTCTAGCAGGGACAGTCTGTTTTCAATTTTTTATCTGTTGGTATTTGTTATAATAGAATCCATGATGCCATCTGTCTGAACAAGATATCCATGATCTCTGGTAGAAAAATAGGCCCACAACATTAAAGATACAGCAGTATATTTCATTGCAGACATGGGGTACTTTTTATCCCTGTGTGCACCAAACACATCTTGAACGTTTGCTGCTAAAAAGCTCATTTTTTAGTTTCATCAGACCATAGAAGCCAGTCCCGTTTGATGTTTCAGTCGTGTCTAGCAAATGAATATGACATTTTTGAATGAAGCATCAAATGGATAAACAATGCAGACTTATTTTCACAGCCTTCTTTGATCATATTTACCAAGGGTATGAATAATAAGTTTTAGTAAGCTGTTTTGATTTTGTCATTAAAGGGTGCTTTATGTCAATTTATGGAAAGATTTATTGAATCAATTTTGAAATAAGTCTATAATAAAATGATCCAGAGTAACGTCTAGAGGCTCTTATCCACCTTATTCTTCAGTGCGGAAGTAAGTCTATGGGTGAGACTTCTGGTTCATTATCCGCTAAAGGGAAATAACTAGAACAATAACAACAAGCAGTAAACGGTAAAAGTGTTTGCACTACAAACAAGTGTGCTCATAATTAAGATAATACATTTAAATAACATGGTAAGACAAACCAATCTGCAATATCAAGCAGCAAAACAAGCTGTTTTGTACAGCTAAAAAATGCTGGACCTGGATGAGACTGGAAGCCACACGCATAAATTTAACAGCTTAAGTAATAAATGTGCCATGTGAAATCACACTCATTCAGAGTGCTTTTGTAGACACTTTGTGAAATATAAGTTAACAAGTGATATCCAGATATTTGAATTAGCAAAGTATAATTCTCTTTATTACCTGTTATTGTAACAATTCATTATCAATCTTAATAATTGTGTTTTTATTCAAAAGTTTGGGGTCAGTACATATTTATTTATTTGTTTGTTTGTTTGTTTGTTTGAGGAAATGAATACCTTTATTCAGCAAGGATGCATTAAATTGATTTAAAGTGACAGTAATTTCTTTTATGATGTTACAAAATTTTACACAGTGTATATTTCAAAGAAATGCTTTTCCATTCATCAAATAATCATGAAAAAATATGTTTGCAACATTGATAATAATCAAAAAATAACAAATCAGCATATTATAATGATTTCTGAAGGATCATGCGACACTGAAAACCAAAAACAATTCAGTTTTGATCATAAGAATAAATTGTATTTTACAATAAATTCACATAGAAAACGGTTCTTTTAAATTGTAATAATATTTCACAATATTACTATTACTGTATCTTTAATCAAATAAATGCAGCATTTACAAGCATAAAGGCGTTTTTCGAAAATAAATAAATAAATAAATACATAAACATGATGCAATCCGGGAAAACCCATCGGATGTCGTGCTGGGACGTTTTCAGGAAATTCAAAAAAATAGGTTGAATGTCAATTTTTTTTGTCAAAATTAGGTTTTTATTAAATTATTATTTAATATAATATTATAACATCTTGCCTATCGTCTCTGAAAATATCTTGGTGAAATTCACTTGTCTAGTGCAGAAAAATAGCAATTTATTGCAGCAAGCAGAAATTTTCTCTTATGTTAAGAACACGCTGCAGAGGTGCTTTCTCTTAACACCACAAAAACAATTAACCTAGCAAAATAAACCACGTAACGCATTTAATAAAGGTGTATCAATGCACATTACTACTGGCAACTGATATAAATAACTGTAATTAACCACAATTAATTGCAATTATTTATATACATTTCCTTTGAACTAATTCGCTACAACATCCAGAGATGAAGGATGGGATGAAGTTACTAAAGAGGAGGAGTCCGATGACAGTCTGTTTTATGCACAGTGCACAAACAGTTGCGCTGTGCCCGCTTTTCTAAATGCAAACTACAAGGTACTCACGGTATCTAAACATACAAGTGGTGATCAAAAGTTCAGAGACTATGCCCATGATAAGCAACAGAAAACAGATGTTAGATAGCTATAACTTTTGTTTTGTTCAAGACAAAATAAAAACAGTTTTGGAAAGGGCTTGAACCCAGCTTTCATATGGTATCAAAACCTAAAAAATGTAAAATTTCACCATGTGTTGGGTTTTCCTAGATCACATCGCAAATAAAATAAATAAATAAATAAATAAATAAATAAATAAATCTTATCAACCCCAAACTACTATTCATTTTTTTTTCTTTTGAACAGTAGTGTACATTTTAATACAGTATGAATTTTTTGGTTCAGCAACCCTCTCCACATTGCATATGGGGAAGATAAAACAACTCTAGAAATCTCCATGACTTTTTCATATTTTCCATTACCTCAGGAAACTGATTTAAAATAATGGTTTAAGAAATGTGTGACCTTATCTTTATTCTGTAGTACCTATTTTAAGAAAGTAATAAAAACAGCTGTGCTCCACTGTCTGCTGCAATGGCTTTTAAAGCCAAAACTGTTGAACCCAGACAGTGTGTGTCTGAGTCTAAGTTAAGAATACTGACGCAGTGATGCAAGCCACCGAAGTTAACAGACAGAGGCACAGGTCAGGTCCCACAGCTGTTGAATGCAGGCTCTCACTCACCCGATCCCAATTAAAGCAGAGCCCCAGACTGTCCAACTGCATCCGCATGGACTCGATATTACTGTAAGACACAGAGAGAGGCGTACGGGATGATTAGAGCTTGTGCTTTGGATCGTTATGTGTGTGTAGTCGTAAGTGTTTGGATAAGCATCAAGTGTCCCTCGGCTCCACACCTTTTGGTCCAGTCCTCCGGGTCCAGGCCTCGTTCGATGGCGGCGTTCTCAGCCGGCAGACCAAACGCATCCCAGCCCATCGGGTTCAACACCTGCAAGTCAAACAACATCGAGCTGTTAGTAAACCACGCAAATCCAACTACGGCACGGTACGGTTCACCCAAAATGAAAACTTGCTGAAAATGTAGTTGTTTAGTCTCAGTTTTCACAGCTCATAAGGCCTAAATAACCTTCAAACTTCAGTTTTTTTCAGCTTTCAGCCAAGTTTGATGAACTTCCCTGTTCCGGCATGGATTACAGCCAGAAGAATTACAACATACGTGACATACTGTAACTCAGAGAGATGTGACTAATAAAACACATGTAGTTGTCATGAAGTGTTTATGGAAAATGCAAATGGAGAGCATGAACTCTCTGAAAGCATGCACTATATTTCAGACTAATGTGGAGTCGTGTCATTGTGCCCTCATCAGCACACGATCACAGATATAATAACAGCTCTATCTGACTCAGTCCTGTGTCGGCTTTCTTTCTCTCGCTCTTTGTCTTTCATTTATTGAGTGTCTGTTTATGCAAAGGGAGAAAGAAGAAGCAGCAAATTAGAGATAAATACATAGATTAGGAAAGATTAAATGTACAGTTCAGTCAAAAATACATATAACAGGTGCAGAGCACTATATTCCAGGTCTTCTGAAGTCACATGAAACCAGTTTTTTTTGAGTATACAAGAACAACAACAACAACAGCAGCAATAATAATAAAAAGTTATATACATATATATATATATATATATATGTATATTTATTTTGTCATTGAAATATAACAATTAATTAAATCAGTAAATAAATATTACTGTTGTACTGTAAAATAAACAACACCACCAAGAATAAAAATATATAATAATATTATATTGTTATCATATGAATGATAGCAATCAAATCAAGAAGTAAATATTACAATTGTAGTGTACAACAACAAAATTGTTTCACAAAAATGTTTCACAAAAGGACATGTTTGTGACAAAAGAAGGTTCTTCAGATTATAAAAAGGTAAGAAAGAGATGGTTCTTTAAAGAACCACTGACTAAATGGTTCTTTTTGGAACCAAAAATGGTTCTTCCATGGCATCGCTGTGAAGAACCTTTTGAAGCACCTTTATTTTTAAGAGTGTACTATTGTTCTTAATAATAATAATAATAATAATAATAATAATAATAATAATAATTATTATTATTATTATTATTTATAATAGTTAGAAATTTTAACAATTAAAAAAGCCAAAGAAATGTATTACTGTTGTAGTGTAAAAAAAAAAAAAAAAAACATTATATTAGTAATTATCATTAAAATATGTATATTTAAAAATAAAATGAAAATAAATAACATTTTAAATATAATTTTAAATTAAAATGAGAATAATTAAAGAAAGAAATCAACAAAGGAATTTATTACTATTGCACTGTAAAATAATTAAAAAAAAAAAAAAAAAGACATAATTAAGACTTCAGAAAAGTTTGACACTTTTAGAGTGTTCTTTAGTTTCTAAAGCTTGACAGACATGGTCACGATGAACCTGTAATATGGAAAAAGCTGTGTGAAAATTCTTGTAATATTTTCCAATTGTGTTCCAGACATCACACGAGTGAGAAAACAATGACAGAGCTGTGGATGTGCTGTTTCTTTAAGTGAGCAGCAGAGACGAGTGAAGAGCGAGCGCTACAGGAGAAGATGCTGTATCCGTGGTAACCGGCTGCATCTCATTCGTTAAGTGAAGTGCCGTGCATTAATAAACCAGAACAACCAGTTCAGTGTCACACGACTCCACAAACTGTTATATACATTCACTAGAAATAAACTGCTCACATTTTAACACCAGAGGACTGTCTACCTTTCTGAGGAAGGTTTTTAATAAAAATGAGGAGTCACACTATCACACTAACGTCACACTTAAGGCCACTTAAGATGTTGCAGGTACTGTTCAGTTGTTGTTGTAAGTTGCTGTTATTAGTGTTGTTCTTCAATAAACTAAGTATGTCTTGATTCCAAAGACAATGTTAATAATGACAAGAAAACAACATTTCATCGATCAGTTAATTAATGAACTGATGGAAGCACATCAAGAGTGAAAAAGCAATATAATCTCATCTGAATCACAAATCAAGCAAAGTTTACAAGCCAAAACAGTTCTAAACAAGTTTGTGGGTGGATTGTGATGTAAGAGACAACAGCAGATGGACTTTAACACTGGAGGAAATGTTATTATGGATTACGGCCAGCAGCAATAGTTTAAAGTTAAAACATCTCAATGATGGATTTGTTTCCAACAAACACAGCTTCTGGCTTCACAGGATGTTAACTGATGGACTGGAGTGGTGTGGATCACTTGTAGATTATTGTGATGTTTTTATCAGCTGTTTGGACTCTCATTTTGACGGCACCATTCACTGCAGAGGATCCATTGGTGAGCAAGTGATGTGATGCTATAGTACTCTAAATCTGAAACAAACTCATCGACATCTTGGAGTGAGTAAATGAGTGGGTAAATGTTTAGCAAACTTCTTTTTGGACTTAGTTTTAACTATTCCTTTAAGAACAAGGCAGCTAGAAACATTACAACAGTATAAATATGTTTGAAAACAAGTACTAATTCTAAAAAAAAAAAAAAAAGAAAGCAACATATTTAATAAATAAATAAAGAATTATGAATAAATGAGTGAGTTAATAAATTAGGGTCAATTATTGTAAAATGTATAGGGCAATAAGAATTGTATTTCTTATTATCCCAATATTCATACTTCCTCAGCAGTAGTGCTGTCAAAAATATATATATATATTTTTAATACAAACTGATTCTGAATATTTCAAAGTATTTTGAATACTTATTATATTAATTATTATTTGAATATATAATTCTATTTTAATATATTACTTAATATATAATAATAATTGTATATATAATTAATGTATATATAATAAATATAAACATTATATATCGGCACCCTTGCAATTCTGTCAGAAAATGCAACACTTCTCTCTCAATTGCAAATGTTTTGGTATTCACACGCTTATTGTTTTTGTTTGCACTGCAACAACACAAAAAAAAAAAAACAGAAGAAAAGTCAAACTTGATAAAATTTCACACAGAACTCAAAAATGGACTGGACAAAATTATTGGCAACTTGTCAAAATTGCAAGAAATAACTGCTTTTCAAGCATGTGATGCTCCTGTTATTTGTATTTAGACACACCTGTGGCAATATAGTAATCACAACCAGTTAAAATGGAGAAAAGTTGACTCAACCTTTGTGTTGTGTGTCATGCTGAGCATGGAGAAAAGAAAGAAGTGTAAAGAGTTGTCTGTGGAGAGAAAAAATTGTGGAAAAACATGGACAATCTCAAGGCTACAAGTCCATCTCCAGAGATCTCAATGTTCCTGTGTCCACTGTGCGCAATATCATCAAGAGTTTTACAGCCCATGGCACTGTAGCTAACCTCCCTGGACGTGGACGGAAGAGGAAAATGAATGAAAAATTACAACAAAGGATTGCTCGAATGGTGGATAAAGAACCCCGATTAACTTATCATGTTTACAGGAAGCGACTGATTTCAGTTATTTTTTCCAAAGGGGGTGCTACCAAATATTGATTTCAGGGTGCCAATAATTTTTTCCAGTGTATTTTTTGGGTTCTGTGTGGAATTGTATCAGATTTGACCTTTCTTCTCTGTTTTTTTGTGTTGTTCCAATGCAAACAAAAAAAATAAACATGTGAGTACCAAAACATCTGCAACTGCAACAATTTTCTGAGAGAAGGTTTGCATTTTATGAAAGAATTGCAAGGGTGCTGATATTTTTGGCCATGACTGTATGTATGTATGTATGTATATATATATATATATATATATATATATATATATATATATATATATATATATATTGTGACGAGTCGGCTGCCTCCCCCCTAACTATCAGCTTCACCCCGTCGGTAATCGCCGCCCTTCACCAGGCTCCCGACGGGAGTGGCCGTGTGGGAGGAGGAGGAGGAGGAGGAGGATATATATATATATATATATATATATATATATATATATACACAGTCATGGCCAAAAATATCAGCACCCTTGCAATTCTGTCAGAAAATGCAACCCTTCTCTCTCTCTCTCTCTATATAGATGTTAAAAGACCGCTTAAATGTGGCTTCAAACGATCCCAAATGCGGTTGTAAACAATCCCAGCCGAGGAAGAAGGGTCTTATCTAGTGAAACGATCAGTTATTTAAAAAAAAATAAATAAAAAAATTCAATTTAAATACTTTTTAATCTCAAACTTATATATACAGGTGCATCTAAAAAAAATTAGAATATTGTGAAAATGTTAATTTTTTGTTTGTAACTCATTTCAAAAACTGAAACTTTAAAAACTTAAATTAAAAACTTTTTTTAATTTTGATTATTAGAGTTTACAGCTCATGAAAGTCAAAAATCCAGTATCTCAAAATATTATTATTATTATTATTATTTTCTAAGATCAATCAAAAAAAACGGCAAAACAGAAAAGTTCAAGTTTTATTAAAGTATGTTCATTTATACACTCAGTACTTGGTCAGCAGCACAAATTACAGCATCAGTAAAGTGTGGCATGGAAGTGATCAGCCTGTGGCACTGCTGAGGCACTATTGAGCCTTCAGCTCATCTGTATATTGTTGGATCTTTCTCTTGAAAATATCCCTTAGATTATCTATGGGGTTCAGGTCAGGCATGTTGGCTGGCCAATCAAGCATAGTAATATCATGGTCAGCAAATCACATGAATATGGTTTGGGAACTGTGGGCAGGTGCTTTAAGTCCTGCTGGAAAAGGAAATCAGCATCTCCATAAAGCTTGTCAGCAGATGGAAGCATAAAGTGCTCCAAAATCTCCTGGTAGACGGCTGCATTGACTTTGGACTTGATAAAACACATTGGACCAACACCAGCAGACGTCACGACACCCCAAATCATCACTGACTTCAGAAACTTCACACTGGACTTCAAGCAGCTTGGATTCTGTGCTTCTCCAGTCTTTCTTCAGACTCTGAGATCATGATTTCAACATGAAATGCAAAATTTACTTTTATCTGAAAAGAGGACTTTGGACCACAGTCCAGTTAATTTTCTCCTTAGTCCAGGTAAGATGCTTCTGACGTAGTTCCTGTTTCAGAAGTGGCTTGGTAGCCCTTTTCCTGAAGACGTCTGAGCGTGGTGACTCTTGATGTGCTAACTCCAGCTTCAGTCCACTCCTTGTGAGGCTCTCCCAAGTGTTTGAATCAGCTTTGCTTGACAGTATTCTTAAGCTTGCGGTCATCCCTGTTGCTTGTGCACCTTTTTTCTACCCAATTTCTTCCTTCCAGTCAACTTTGCATTTAATATGCTTTGATACACCACTCTGTAAACAGCCACCCCTTTCAATAATTCTGTGACTTACCCTCTTTGTGGAGGGTGTCAGTGATTGTCTTCTGGATCATTGCCAAGTCAGCAGTCTTCCTCATTATTGTGGTTTCAAAAAACAAGAGATACCCAATATATATATAGCTTTTCTATTGTCAAATGTAGATGGTGTATAAGATTTTAGCACTAAAAGCAATAGAATAAAGCAGCAGATTGCACAATAGTTGTATAACACTTCCTCCATCTGCAGCATGACTGACCCACCCATGAAACAAACAGCTGAAATTCATTCTGAACCAAAGCCATGTTTCAACAGGTCTACTTTCTTGAGAATCCATGGTTGAGCTTCTTTTCTGAGTGTGTGTGTGTGTGTGTGTAAGTGGGTGTCTGTCTGAGCATGTGCATGCGTGAACATTGTAAATACTTTTTTTTTTGACAGAAACATGGAGAAAACAACACATTGACAGAGCTGTCAAACACAAGTGTCAATCACAGCTGAAAATGCATCCTTGTCTATACAGTTTTTTGTTCTAACACTCCTGCTCCAGACAGCTGAGTGCTTTGATGACTGCAAAACATCTGCTAAAAGAGCACAGCGTTACCACATAATGCCAAAAAAAAAAAAGCCAGCTAAAGCTACGCTCACACTTTGAACACAATAAATTACTTCAGACATTGCAACTCTTTATATAAAATTAATATTGACCAATAAAGGATCTAAACATCACATAATAAGCCTTAGCTAAAAGTCAAATATGGATGAAACTCACATTTTGGAGGTTTGGCATTAATGCAATGTTAAAACTTTAATTAAAAGTAGATATACATGGTCTACTTGCCAGTTGGAAATTAGGAATTATTACAAATTATATTACTTTTTACAATTAATATAACTATTATCTGAACACTGTTACCTCTTAACATGTTGTCCCTGTTTTATTAAAAATAAAAAATAAAATGATACAATAAATAAAAAAAAAAAATGTACACTAACATGCAGTACTGTGATTTTACCATGGTACAAAGGGAGGCACAAACTTTTGCTTTATTGAAACATTTTATTGTTTTAGTTTTAATGCATTATATATTAAATTGCACCTCAATACTATAAAAAAAAGTATGGATTTAAATAGCCATAAAACTCAAAACAGTCTAATCAACTAATCAAATTTACTTTTTAACAAATTATTATTAAACAATTAAAGGTTAAATTAGTTCAATTAGAAGATTTCCTGCGTAGATGCCGAAACCTATACACTAAAAGTAGATAAGGAGTGTACTTATAACACCAGAAATATTACATAAATAAACCTAACATTCCTGATTAATGTACAACAACATGCAATTTAGATAAAGCAACGTGAGGCAACTCACTTATTTATGGGACTGTTTCCAATCCAACTCAATATTCTCAAATGTCGTAAACTATGCAAACTTAATTTTCCTGAAACATGTCCAACTATTAGGCGGGAAGCCATTTGTGCAACACACTAGAACAAAATGTCATATGATGGAGAAGCGGAAAGAAAGAAATGGTAACACTTTATTTTAAGGACCAATTCTCACTACTAACTAACATGCATGTTATTAGCATATTGGCTGTTTATTAGTACTTATAAAGTACATATTAATGCTTTATTCTTTGTGACCATATTTTAGATCCCTTATTCCGACGTAGAGCTGGGCGGTATGACCAAAAATTTATATCACGGTATTTTTCAAAATTATATCCATGTCACGGTATTTGACGGTATTTTTTTTTCCATGCATGACTAGGTGTTAACCCCATTTCCTAATAAATTAGAGAATAATTACTGCAGTATATTGGCTTACATTGCCCGGACTAGTATTAACCCAGGTTTGATTGGTCTCACAAAATGCTGCTGTTCACAAAGAGGTGACAGTGGCACTCATAATTGTAATGAGGTGAAGAAATCAGAATTCATGACTTGCAGTCAAAATACACAACACTTTATTGTGCAAGTTTTGCAACTTGAAAACATCTTTAGGCTGGCTACAATGTAAACAATATGTCCCCTGTAACTGCAAAATGAAAACTTTATCCACTGGACTTTCATTAAGGCAAATTACCTGAAACAGGTAAATACAAAAGGAGTGAAACTTTTCACTTTGTGAACTCGCCAGTGTGATCATCGGGGAAAAAGCTTGTTTGCAGACAATGACTATGCAACACCCAGTCGTCACTTATAAAGTGAACAGTCAGGCTTAGGTATGGCTCCATGCTTCGACTAGACCATAAATCAGTTGTTGCTGAGAAGTGGCGAACGGTAGCCAAGTCTGCTTCTACCTTGACTCTGTGCTTTTGGTACAAGTTAGGGATTGCTGTTCGGCTAAAGTAATTTCGATTTGGTAAAACATATCTGGGATTCAGTACTTTAATCATCTCCTTGAAGCCAACTTTCTCAACAGTATTAAGCGGTACCATGTCTTTAGCTAAGTGGAAAGTAATAGCGTTGGTAATATCGTTCCACCGTTTGCTTTTCTTGTCGTAGGCAGTCCCCTTAGTAAACGCGTCTTTGAGTGACGTCTGAGTCGTGTTTTGTGTTGCAGTGCCAACTTTATCGTTACCTGCAGATGTGGAAGAGGATGCAGATCTTAGTTTCATGCATTCTTCATATTCCAGGACATGTTTGTGGCGGAGGTGGTGAAGCAAATTGCTTGTGTTGCCTCCTGCAGCTACAACTTTAGCCCGACAACATATACATATGATGGTTGTTTGATCAACGTCAGATTTTTTAAAGCCGAAGTATTTCCACACAACCGACATGGCTCCTCTTTTCGGAAGAAGTTCCTCTTTGTCTGTGAGATTTTCTTCGTCCATGCTGTTCACCGCTCAACACACACAGGCCGTGCTTCCACCGCTCTCATGCAGACGCATACAGCTTGTTTGGTACCACTGCAAAACGGCGGGACGTTCCACCGCTCTGTGTTCCCGACGCTTTGTACGCACACGCTCACCGGTATTGGGGTATATGAAAAATGAATATCATTAAAAAAAAAAACACCGGTATTCGGTATGAAAAGGTATACCGCCCAGCCCTATTCCGACGCCATACCTAAACTTAACAACTACCTTACTAACTATAGGTAAGCAGCAAATTAGGAGGTTCTTGCAGCAAAAGTCATAGTTAATAGTTAGTTAATAGTGAGAATTGGACCTTAAAATAAAGTGTGACCAAAGAAATTTATAATGTCAATTTTGTCATCTTCTTCAACTTCTGACCACAGTTCTACTGAGACATCAGCACTGAAGTCACTAAAGATTGCTATGAGGCAGCAAGGCTTCTTCTTTTACTTGTTCTCTATACATGTAAGAACAAACATGTGGTAAATCATAGCTGAAGTCAATGATAACATGGCGAGATGACAACATTGTCGGTCTGTTTTGGCGAAGCCTTCGAAACCGAACACTGTCGATTCCAATTCAATCAACAGCAGCACTTCGTCAAGCTCCATTAAATCATCACACACTTAGTGCTGTGCTTACAACACACACCAGATGCTGCCTGTGCCTTTGAGCAGAGAGACGTTCGTCACGCAGAGGACAGAGATGGATGAGGGGAGGATTTAAAGGACATGAGGGAGAGAGAGACTCAGACACAGTAAGACAGAGAGGCTGGGAAACATGAGTGAGTGAAAGAATAAACAGCACACAATAACAAAGAGTAAACATCTACTGAAGTACAAAAAAGACTTAGGGGTGTATGACATATTTCATCTGCGATAATCCCTGAAACATAATAAAGGCCACAAACGACCACTAAGAGAAGAGCAGATTTTTGGAAACCGAAATTGAACAACATTGTAATTATCATTTTCAAAAGTTCACTGCATGATGCCTATTTTAACGTCCCCAAAATCAAAATATACAAGCCCAATTTCATTTTTATATCACATGAGTTATACTGTTATTCCTAAATATCAGCACGAACACATAAATCATCATTTTGAGTTACAAAATATTGTCAATGTTATCTGTTTTTGCTTTTGTTCTGTCATAAAAATCCCAAGTGGATCCTTAGCAGAACTGTTTTACATCTGCTAGCAACACACAGCAGTGTTTCCTTACTAAACAAATCAGTTTAATGAATGATTCAGTGACTGAATGAATCAGCCGTTTGAACAAATCATTTGAAGTGACTCACACATTAGGGCTTGCCACCACCTACCGGCAGTTTAATTTTCACACATAAAAGTATCAATTTTTTTTTTTTTTAAAATCATTCCTTAATTAAATATTTTTTTAAATCTCATAACATTATTTATGCACTTGTAAATGCATTAATTCCACCTCCAAGCTGCAATAAACAGTCCGTACACTACAGATACGGTACTTCTGTTCCACTTCTGTGCAGTGCAAAGATGAGTGAGTCACTTTAAATGATTAGTTTACTGATACTAATTTCATTTGATTTTGTATTTTGTATTGGACCAACAGTATTTTATTACTATCATTGAATTTATTGATGAAATGTAAGAATTTGACATAAAAGATTATGCACACATCTAATAAAATTGACCTTATAAAGGTAAAAATTCCCTTAAAATTAGTTTATGGGGGTAAATATTGTAGTGGTAAAGCGCATTTGTGTCATCGCTGTGAAATGACCACCATACAGAATATGAAAAACTCTAACTCTAAATTTCTGTTATTGAAAAAATCCCAGAAAATATTACGATATTTTTCTGGTCAACACAACGACTACCTTTTGCATTTTTTGCTATTTTACAGCACATTCTTGCATACGTGCCTGTGACGACATTTCTGCAAAATGATATTGCGTTGCTTCTTGTACATTTCGTGGCTCTTTCAACATTAAGAGTCAAATGAGCAGCACTAAAAGCATGTTTAGTTTTATCCAAAACAGATGAATGTGAATCTGGCAACATTTTCTTGTATCACAGCAGTTTAAAAATGAAGTTAAATGCCTACACTACATCTAACCGATAGTATCAACAAAAGCAATTAGCTAAATCATAAATGCCATTTTAGTTTGCTTCTAATAGTCTTTGAGCTTTGCATGTGGACTACTGTACCAGGTGCGCTACCGAGCAAGTTTACTATATCAGAAAAGCGGTAACACTTTATAATAACTTTCATTAATAAATCATTAACAAACATTAATGTTTTACTAATCATTACTTATTATATATTCACATATCTATAAGATAACGTGCTGGCTAATGTTAACTAATCACCTTATTAAACATTACCAAATGATTAACAGATCATTATTTAATGTATACTGAAATACTAACAAATGTCATCAAACTTTCAATACATATGATCATGCATTTTTTTAAAAAGTCTTCAAATGATTTTGACATGGTTTACAATTATTAAAAACTTCATTAATGAATCATTAACAAACATTATATAATGCTTTATGGATCATTAGTGTATTAAAAATCTACAAATGATTTGAACAGAAATTATACTCATGATTACAAGTTTATTTGTTAATGTACTTTTGGAAAGGAAAGGAAAGGAATGCTTACAAATGTCATTGAACTTCAGTTCACATATTAGCTAATGCTCATTTTTACATTTACAAATGTTGTGAAAATATAGCTTAATTAGTCATTTTAAGCACTTCACAAATTATTCATGTTAATATATTCATTAACTCATAATCACAGTCTGTAAAGGTCCTCCATTTGGTCTTTGTGAAGATTTGTACTATTTGCTGCAGGCTGCACAATTAATCGTATTTTATCTTGAAAACTATTTCCACCTTTCCCGATTAATTAAAAACAAACGTCACGATATTGGCCGGCTTATTATTTATCCTGAAAACGTGTTTTTAATTTGGCATTTGTATTATGTTGCATTGCTAACAAGTCTTCGCTAGCGTTCATGCTTGTGGTTGCCAGATATGACGAGATTAAGTCCTCAAAACAGAGCTCTTCTCGTTTAAGGATACACTTTCTGGCCGGTGTTTTACTTAATCTGTGCAATCTGGCAACCCTGTGCGCGCGCTGACTGATGGCGGAACAAGCGCTGATGATATGAAAACGTGCTGGAGTTTAGCAATCTCTCTACAGCAATATTCAGCTTACATGAAAGTGTCATACAGCCAGCGTGTGTTTTTTCACAAGCCATTTGTGCTGCTTATGTACCCAAATCCGCCATGATCAAACTTTCACCGAGTGAGTTCCAATAATAGATCAATTGTTTGAGGAATAAATGCACTTTTGCTACCTGTGGCAATACAATGGGGGAAAATGCACATAAATTAGAATTATTTTAAGTTATATTAAAATTTTTACCAGTTTTGCACAATATTAATCTGTTGAAAACGGCATGGCAATCAGTGTGTATTAACGATCTTTGAGCAAATTTAATGCGCGATCTGAGTATTATTTGCAAACAAACTGTCACTTCTAATGCAAATACAGATTTCAAAACACTAACCAAAACCATGAGTTTTGTATTATCATAATTGGTTAAATGAAGTCATTGTATATGTAGTCAGTGGAGGTTGGTTAAATGTTAATTACCCTGACAGAATAATCGTTATTAATAATTGTGATTATAATTTTATCAAAATAATCATGATTATCAGTATTAATCTATTTGCACATCTTAAATCATTTATTAATTATTTGTTAATGTTTTTGCTGTACCTGAAGTACTGTCTAAAGTGTTTAATGCATTTAACATTTACTAATCATTAGTACCTTATGCCTTATGAGCAGTCATTTTGATTGCAAAAAGTGTCCCAAATGACTGGAATTCACCCTATTTTCACATCTTTACAAATCATTTAAGTTGTTAATGTTTTTGCAGTACCCAATCTAAAGTTGAGACTATTCATCATTTGTAAATGTTTATGAACATTTACTGATTTTTTTGTTTAGTATCTTGTTAGTTCAGTTTAGCTTAATGCTTGGTAAACACATAACACACATTGCAATTTGGGTGCAAAACATGTTTTTATTACCTCAACACTAGCTACACTATTTGTATCATTAAACAGAATATTCCTTGAATCATACATCAACAGGAGGGGGAAGAAAAACTAATTTTCAAGAAAATACTTCACTTTTCATGCATCAAAATAATGCAATAAAAACAGATTGAATCGTGTTGCCTAGTAATCAAATTGGCCCCGTACACTACTGAGCCCTTACCAGACCCTTAAACCTACCCATACCACCAAACCTGAGCCTAACCTTACTCGTTTCACACCTCAATGACAACAGAAGTGTTGTGCATTAACAAAAGCTTTTAATCATTGTATAACATCTGTTAAAATCATTTGTAGATTTTCAGGATGTGCATGATCATATGAATTAGAAGTTTAATGACATTTGTAAGCATGTCAACATACATGAATTGGTAACACTTTAGAATAGAGAACACTTATTCACTATTAACTATGACTTTTACCTCAATAAATTCCTAATTTGCTGCTTATTAATAGTAAGGTATTTGTTAAGTTTAGGTATTGGGTAGGATTAGGGATGTAGAATAAGGTCATGCAGAATAAGGCATGAATATGTGCTTAATTAGTACTAATAAATGGCTAATATTCTAGTAATATGCACGCTAATAAGCAACTAGTTAAGAAACTGTAAAATAAAGTGTTACCCTTGAATTTTTAAATACATTAATAGGGATGTGACGAGATCCGATGTGACGTTATCCTCTCAAAATATTTTGCAGTGTTTACATTAAAGCTGCACGATTAATCCTTAAAATATGAGATCTCGATTCAAACACCCGCACGATCTTATTCCTGAATGACAACGATTTACTTATGTCTATTAGGACTGTTTCACATCGCGAGTGTCAGTGGAGCGCGAGAAGCACGTTTTGTCGCTGCCCATGTTAATGAATCAGAGGGTCGGGGCAAATGTGAACACAGAAAGAGCAACACAAACAGTCTTTTTAACCACATTATAACCATTATTTCTGTGTTACAGACATTTAAATAATAGAAGTACTGGGATAAAAGTTTACGTGATTATAAATCTGAATATAAAGCTGAATTTCCAGCAACATGACTCTTCTATATATTACTGTATGTACTGTTACCATGACATAAAATGACTCCTGCAGTCATATCAATTCAGGTCACAACACCTACCCATATAAAACACACTCCATCAGCTTAGCATCAGGATAATGATGTCTGTGATGACCTTCTGTCTCCTTGTTATAAACAGACAGTACTGTTCAGAAACATTCTCACAAATCGTAACATCAGTCCTTTGGTGCTGTGAGCCGCAGGCTTTAGCAAGTGCTGTTTTCAAAAACTGTGAGCACATGACAAACTTTGAGCTCTAATTAAGAACACATTCACACTGTTTCCATTATTCAGACAGCTTATAATTAAAACACACATCATTCCAGCAGACCTTGACTGCAGCTTTTACATTTATGAGACGTGTTTTGGTGTGTCTGTGTGTGGGTGGGTGAATATAAAAATGAGGCAGGAGAGAGGATAAATCATCAAACTATGTCTGTGCTGCTGACAAAGAGCAGTACATTCTCATATGACTGTTTGAAGAGTAAAATTACCTGATGGCCCCTCATCCTCTGGAAGTGGCTGATGGTGTCGCTAATGGTGTAAACCCTCACGTGGCCCATATGCAGCCGACCCGACGGGTACGGGAACATGGAGAGGACGTAGAACTTCTTCCGGGAGCTCTAAAGACGAAAAAACAAGAGTCAGTCTGTGTCTTTTCATTTATGAAGAAGATTTTTCATGATTTTCCAAACCTGTATGGCTTTTTTTCTTCTGTGGACACAAAATATACTTTGAAAATAGTTTCAGGTCCTACTGACTTCCAAAGTATAGACAAAAATACTATGGATGTCAGTGGGACTTCAAACTGTTCGGTCACATACATTCTTTAAAATATCTTCTTTTGTATTCCAGTCCTACAGATTTACAATGACATAAGGGTGAACGAATGATGTCAGAATTTTCATTTTTTGTATAACTGATCATCACAAAACAACTTTTGGAAAAGCGCTTACATAAATTCTTCTGATAAAACCTTTGTATTATTTGAGCTGTACTGTACTTTCTATTTGATTACATCTTAAAAGATTAATTCAATTGTTAATTTTTTATGCCCTCATTTGATTACCACTGTTTTTGATTTATAAATCATGAATCCAGAAAAGCTACAACAGACAACACAGCATTTCTGAGGAAATAAAACATTATTATTATAATAACAAAACAAAACAAAACATTAAAACAATTTACAATAAGGTTCCATTAGTTAATGTTAATGTATTAACCAACATGAATAAACAATGAACAATACATTTATTACAGTATTTATTCATCTTTGTTAATGTTACCTAATGAAAATACAGTTGTTCATTGATTGTTTATGTTAACTAATGTTAAGAAACACAACTTGTGATTTTAATAATGCATTAACTAATTAACCCTTTAACTGTCACTCCCATTTTTGAACACAGACATAAAAATGCACTATCCTGACTTACATTTTTATAATTCAAGAATGAAAACATTTTGTAATATGGTTTTGATGTACATTTTCTGTGGTAATGCAATGTCTGAAAATCTCAAAGGATGAATTTTGAGATTTTTTAAGTTTTGAACTGATATATAATTTATGATATCTAAAGCATGAAAAGGAAAAAGAAAATGAAGAAAGTCTTTTGTGACAAAGGTCAGAACTCATGTTATGATGTAGATTTTGTACATATGAAGTTGCACTCTTGACATATATTAATCTATTACTTTTCCTACATAATTTGTAACACAAAAATACGGTAAAATATCTATTTAGGAGTCTTAGACCTTTCCAACGATGTATAGCTTGTCATGATTAGATTAGGATTTATTTGTAATATGGTGAAGTAAACTTAAAGGTTAAAGGGTTAACTAAGATTAATAAATGCTGTAGAAGTATTGTTCATTCTTAGTTCATGTTAATGTAGCTAATGAACCTCATTGTAAAGCGTTACCCAGGTACCCAATAAATTATTATTACAAAATAAAACATATTATTATTTAAAAATAATAAATAAATAAAATATTTTAGAATTTTTAAAAAAGTTTTATAAATTCAACTGATTAGATTAGCTTTTTTTTTTATTAAAATGTAATTAAACCATTAAAATGGAATCCAGAAAAAATAAATAAAAATGGAATACACAGAATTAAAAAACAACAATAATAATAAAAAATAGTCTTGGGGAAAAAAAGAACAAATTTCATAAAGCTCTAAAAATGTGGTGTTGTGTGGTGTTGTTGTTGGGGTTTTTTTTACATTTAAACAAACTTCTTCCAATGTTGTAAAAGTTATATGATTTAAATTAATTAATCATGCTTTCTGATCACTAAAATCTATTTTAACCATTAAACTGGAATACAGAAAAATTAAAACTGAAAAAAAAAAAAAAAAGAAAACTACTTTTCAGAACTTTGGTGGTACCATGTAACAATGTAATCGCTGGCATTTTTGATAGGTACCATAGAGTACATGATAAATATATTAATCTACCATGGTATTTACATGGTAATTCGTTGTGCTACAATAAAACATTGTGCAATGGCACTTTTTGGTAACCCGCTTGTTGTAACAATATTCAGGCCAGATCCTGGTCCTGGTCAAAAACAAGCAAACACGTCTAGTGCAACGGCAACTTATAAACCATCAGGTAGTTACCACAGCAGATCCCTAACACGAGGCATTCACGTGACTTGTTTAAACGCAGGCTGCTGACCCGCGAGACCCGCTTAGGCTCATACATTCAGTCACGCTCTCCACGGCAGTTTTAATGATTCATGACGGCTTTGAAGAAGCGCACCGCACTGGGCAAGCATTAATCAGTGCAGGTCAAAAAGGCCTGAATTATTTAGCAGCTGAAAGAGACAGAGACACATCTTGGGAGAGAATACATCTCCGCCGCATCTCTCCCAGAAGCTTTTCCCTTAATCCAGTGAATCAGCTTTCAGGTGGGTGGAACTGGAGACTCTGAGAAATTTGGTACATAAACAATTGAGGTCAGTTTTCATAGATTCGACCCCACTAAAATCTATTCGGAGCACAAGAGAAACATATTTCTTTTTATGAAAAGCACAGTGACTCTACAAGAAACCCGTGGTGTGGTGAGAACATGTGAAAACTAACAGTGTGAGAAAACAATAGAAAGAACCGCTGATGGAAAACAAAGCAGATGGAGCAGGACTGCAGCACATGTCTGGGGAACGAAAGCAAAAGGTGTTAAATGGTCTCGCCTCAGGGTCAGACTATTTTTAGAAGCAATGCCATGAACACCTTCAAACGTCCACAGAAATGCCACAGCAGAAACCCATCTGATTTTTCATGGGTGTTTGTTATATCGCTCAAAGATAATATTTCACTAAGAAAAGATCACCTAAAAATGAACATTTGCTCGCCCTCATGCCGTGATGTAGAGGAGTTTGTTTCTTCATTAGATTTGGAGAAATGTAGCATTACGTCACTTGCTGTGGATACTCTCCAGTGAATGGGTGCCGTCAGAATGAGAGTCCAAACAGCTGATAAAAACATCACGCTAATCCACTCCAGTCCATCAATTAACATCTTGAGAAATGAAAAGCTGTGTGTTTGTATGAAACAAATCCATCATTAAGACATCCATAATCCACAATATTGATTTCATTAGTAAAAAAAAGTCACCTGGCCTGAATCAGGAGAGAAATATGCACAAAATTACAACCGTTTACACACAAAAACAGTTTAAAACAAATATGCGGCTGGATTTTGATGTTTGAGGACAACAGGAGAAGGACTTTTATACTGGAGGAAGCGTTATTATGGACTCATATTTTAGCCAGAAACTTCAGTTTGAAGTTAAAAACGTCTTAATAATGGATTTGTTACTTACAAACATGCAGCTTTTGGCTTCACAAGATGTTAACTGATGACTGGGTTACTAGTGTATTATTGTGATGCTTTTATCAGCTGTTTGGACTCTCATTCTGACAGCACCCATTCACTGCAGAGGATCTATTGGTGAGCAAGTGATGGAAAGCTACATTTCTCCAAATCTGATGAAGAATCAAACTCATCTGCACATGCACTTAAGATGCAGGCTGTGGATGAGTCAGTCTAGCTGGAAGACATTTATAGACACTTAAAACTAAAGTGGAAAGAACATGAGAAGGTGCGCACACTGATTTGTTTACTGTGGCATAGTGGCAGAATAAAGTCAGAAATGGCAGGGTGTTACAACTGTCCTGATATCACAATAAAGTAAAAGCTTTCATTAGGGGTTCAAGCGCGTAGCACTGAAACCCTATTGTAATTGTTAGAATGGTCACGGATCAGCAATCTCCACGTAAAACTGATCGTGCAGACCAAACTGCAAGTCGTAGAGACGTACTTGGTAGTACTTACAACCTACAACATGACCAAGATGCGCCCCAATCGGCCTGACGTTACAACGATCAAAAGTACGAAACCGCTCATAACTCCTAAACCGTCAGTCGCAGGCTCAGGTGTTTTATGTCGTTGGAATCCTTGGCTCATGCAGGACAAAACAAATATTTATTTGAAAAACCTACTTTTGAAAACTAGTCCTAGGTCTTTCACACGATCGGAACCTAACCAACGCAGAAACAGAATATCAATAACTGAAGTGTTCAGATGCAAAACCAGCGAAAATCCATCTGACGTCTTTTTTATCAGGCTCAGATGTATAGGTTTCTATGTAAGTACCGGTACTTCAGATTGGGCTGAGGCTGGTATTTTAGCGAGTTTGAAGAAAAATTATTTGATGGACGTATAATAATGTCGAGAGCATTCACTCAGTATCATTATCTCATTTTTGACCGAGATGGCTTTTAGCTGGTTTTGCATCTGAACTCTTCAATTATCAAAAAAAAAGTTGAAGTTGATGCTGGTTTATGCTGGTCCTTAGCTGGTCATGTTGCTGGTCAAGGACCAGCTTAAACCAGCATCAAAACCTACCTACCAGCATGTGCTGTTTTTTTCAACAGGGAGCTGTGTGCTAACCTGCGTATCATATGCACACCAAGACATTGCGTGTCATTTGCACGTCAAAACTGCGTATCATATAAATTCCCAGAATTTCATATTATATGCACACCAAACATGAATCAATTTCTGCATGTAAAAAAAAAAAACCCTGCACACTGGTGCATTTATAAATTGATGTTTTATATACATTTCATTAAATTATATTTATTTTACATGATATGAAGCAATGTTAATTAAGCTCTTAATTAGTTTTGTTTATATATAGCCTATATAAACCTAAAACAAAAAGTACCGATAAGAATACCGGTAAAAGTACCGGATCGATAAGCAGTATCGGCAAGAGTAGTAATACCATTAAAACCTTAACGATACCCATCCCTAACTGTCGCAAAGGGGCATCAAAACGTGGAATGGGGCAGGGCCACTTCTAGTAAAATGCCTACACAGAATGAGATATCTTTGCCAAACTCAGAACACTTATGGCAGAGCTCAATCTGAGGTCACAGAAAAAAAAAAAAAATAATAATAATAATAATAAATAAATCACAGAGCTTGGTCACTTGGTGGCACTACAAGAGGGAAAACACATAAATGGCTATAACTGGGCAATCAATTATCCTACCAACATGAAAATCACTGAGCACAGTCTTGGCCCAAAGTGCCACAAGTGCCTACAAGGACATTTGCATATCTCAAAAAACATGGCTCCCATTAGCCAACAAATCTTGACCACCTGTTAGACATGATTAACAAAGGCTGGTCGGAACGAAACTCGGTGGGTCTGTTCGACTCATGGCCCCAAAGATCTAAGAGAATTTAAACGAAATCGTCCACAGGGGGTGATATCGCATTTTTCAAGGCCATAAACAGCGCATGATATTTATATCATACAAAATAACTCCTCAAAATCCTATAAAGCTGAAAGAAAAACTCAAAACTTCACAAAACCTGGTAAGAGCACATGCGATGGGTGATTCTAAACAAGCGTGCAAAGTTTTAAGGAAATCGGGCCACAGCTGGCACTATAACAGTTAAAAAGGATTCACTGGAATAAGGAAAAACTGTATTTTTATGGTAAATGACCTGTATTTGCCAAAAATGCTTTTTTAATAAATGATTTAGGTGGGTACAACCTTGCTAAATAATATGTAATATCTTTTCCTTATATGCTTAAATGCCTTAAGCACTTAATCCCCGGTAATCGCTGCTTGCAGCTATATTTATTCAAGTAATTTGGGATATATTATCATTATTATTTCTTATTAGTTGGGAAAAAATACGCATGATTTATTTATGAATAAAAAAATGCATGATATTTGTAAAAAAAGCAAAAAAAAAAAACCAATGAAATTATTTCTGAGAAATAATGATTAAGCTGGTTAAGATTGAAGTGTAATGGAAATAGTTTGAAGTGTAATGGAAATAGTTTATTTTACATTTTTAATAAACTGAAATTTTAAAGACTGAAGTATAATAAAAATAAATGTTTTTTTATATTTTCTTGAAAATTGTATAAAAGTTTTTCAAAACCATATGAAACATTTCTAGAAGAATATGTTTCTAATAACTAGGCAAGTATTTTAAACTAGATTTTTTCCTTTATCATGAACACTTTTATTTATTGCTGACCCATATATGAATAATATCTATTTTGCCATGAACATTACATTACGTAGGGGCCAAAACCGACCAAAAATTGTCCAAAATTTAAGATAAGAAACCGTTTTTTATAATAAAACCGTTTTTAATAATATAGCAACCCTGGTACCCCTGTTTTTAATTTATAGACAATATACATTATGTGATTGTTGTGTAAAAGCATGTATACCACCTTCCAGCAGCATTAAACAATCTGTATAGCTTCTGTTCCACCTTTTCAGTAAAAAGATGACTTTTGTTAATGTTGATCAAATTCCTTTAGTAACAGTGTAACAAGGTAAGAAAATCAATTCCAGAGGGTAAACACTGAAAGGAAAAAAAAAAATCTAACCCTGCTCATAATCAATGACAATCAACAGTTTCATATTGTTTTGCCATTTCTGTTTCAGTTCATTCCCTCGTAAAAGAATTTAAACACAACCTTGTACTTTTTCTGATACTGATACTGAATTAAATTGTAATGTGATTAATAGGTCGGTTGGTTGGATGGATAAAATCTGATCCGTATACATCTAGAACTGAGCTTTCAGTCTTTAAATGATTCCATTAACAAATGCAACACCAGCAAACACATTAAATGAGGGACGTGATGGAGAGATGTGTCCTCACGACAGCAGACCACTCTCTCCTACTGAACGCAACAACAAGCCTTAAAAGCCAACAGAGACCAACCTACAAACCTGAACAAAAAGCAGCTTCTGTGTAAGATTAATGCTTTAGAAGCCAGACGTCTCTTTTCTCACACATACAAAGGTTTTCCTCCGCGAGGTGGAAGCAATTCTTTGAATGAAAATCTCAAGGGAGAGACACTTCAAAGCAAAAACATGGCATACTGTAACTGTACAGGCTGTAGGGAGAAAATATCCTCCTGTTGCCTGTAAAAAGAGAATTTATAATGGATTTTCACATTGCTCTTTTAATACAAAGACAGTTGATAAGGTCTAGAAATGCATCATAAAAATTAACCATATGACTAGTCCATGTCGCCTACATTGGGGAAAAATGCAACACAATTGCTAGAGATTTTATCACAACTTCATTTCATTGTGTTCAGTTTACTTCTCATATGTAAAATCTACTTTAAATTTTATTTGTGTTAGGACTTCATGAATCATTTTCAATGCATTAACTGAAAATGCATGCGTGGAATTTTTGTTTTCAGCATTATATGCATAAGACTGAATTGGGATATTGATTGCTAATATTAAGGGTTATTTTATGCGTTTTGAGTAAAAGGGAAGACCCTGTTTACTTATGTTTGCCATTTAAAAGAGTTACTATGGTTGAAGACTAGAGCTTGTGGTTAGGTTGTGGGATGGTTAAATGTTTTTAGGTGGGATGGTTAGGTGTTTTTTGCTTTATTCATTTGCTTTTGGTGTGTTCATGTGCTGCTGGGAAGTCAGTATTTATGAGTTAGGATATTGTAATTACAACATCAGATGCATTCAAATCACTTTGGTCACCTTTTTGTTCACCTTTTTCCACAAAAAAAAAGATTTTTAACTCTACTTCTACAAAATGATGAATAAAGAATGTGCATCACATGTGTTTTTGCTTCGTTTTTATTCGGTTATAAAGGTGCTGTAAAATGAATTGTTATGTGTTGTATCATTATTGTACAGTCCTTTTTTTTTTTTGTTTTTTTTTTTACAAGAAACATAGCTGGTCTTATTGTAAATGGATTCAATAAATTCAACAAATTTACAGTCGATGCATATTCAATTCAATTCATATTTTCTCACTGACATGATCCTACACAGAAACTCTGAGCGTTCAGAAAATCAGTTTTTTTTTCACTTGTAATTTTGACTTTGTGGTGGCCTTTATGTGTGTTCAACTCATAAATATGATCTTTCTGACATGACTTGACCACACCATTAGACACTTTCATAACTTACTTAACTTAGCTAAGTGGATTTTACTTAATTTCAAGTATAAAACTTCAAAAATCTAACTGGAAAACTTTGAATGCAAAATAGTACACTTTCCTTTTTCCCCCTCAGTGTATCAGAGCTTTAGGGGAGGGGAAGATTATCAGTTTACTACAATTATTGGTCCTTGTTCTTCACATGAAGCTATCGAATGACTTTTGATCAATTTATTGTCAACTATCACTTGAAAACAGTTGTTTTAAACGTATTCAAAATTCACATTTTGTGTGAATTGTTTTATATATTTTGTTTGCTTTTCTTTAATCTATTTTTATTTGGTAACACGTTAGATTAGGCACACACTATTAAACAGATGCTTATTTGCATGCTTATAAATAGCATAATGGCTGTTTATTAGTTTGTTTGTTTGTTTGTTTTCAGATGAATAAGTCAATAGGGTAAACTATTTAACTAATAAATAACACCAGACTTTCCCAGTTGATAATCACAGTACATATTTGTAGACAGTACAATTGTTTTATACTGCAAATTTCCTGAAATATCATATTTAAATATGTAAATGAGGCATGGTCTATTTAAATATGCAAAAAAAAAAAAACAAAAAAAAAACACAAATCTGAATACTGGACAAAGCCTGGTACAACATTCATCAGTTTCATTTTGACGTAACGATTTTAGGAATAAAACATTATGTAAATGTTACAGTACATTTGGAAACATTACCGATTTCTATGTGAATATCTGTAAAAATGTAATTTCTTGCTGTGATTAAAGCTGAATTTTCAGCATCATTACTCCAGTCATTACAGTGTCACATGATCCTTCAGAAATCATTCTAATATGCTGATTTACTCAGGAAAGATTTCTGGATATTCTGGTGTGTGTGTTTAATAGAAATTAATGTTTTATTCAGCAAATATGCACTAAATTGATCAAAAGTTACAGTAAAGACATTTATGTTACAAGTAATTATAATTCAAATAAATTCTGTTCTTTTGAACCTTTTGAAAACTGAAAAAAAAAAAAAGTTTCCACAAAATATTAAGCAGCAAAAACGGTTTACAACTTTGATAATAATAAGAACCATTAATAACTGAGCACCAACAACAACTGAGCAGCAAATCAGCATATCTGACTGATTTCTAAAGGATCGTGCGACACTGAAGACTGGCATAATGATGCTGAAAATTTAGCTTTGATCACAGGAATAAATTACATTTTAACATATAAATGTTTACATAGAAAATAGTTCTTTTAAATTGTTTTACAATATTACTGTTACTGTATTTTTAATGAAATAAATGGAGCTTTATTGAAAACATTTAAAAATCATTATGTTTCCAAACTTCTGACTATAGTACCATGTATGTTCACCTTTTATGTTAAGAAGAAAGAATGTCATACAAGTTTAGAACTACATGATGATTGCATTAAAACAAAATCCTGGTTAACTTTGTCTATTGATGGTTAGCTGTTGTTTTGAGCATCTTCCCATAATAGAATCATCTGCTGTGCATCATCAGTCACATGGTTCTTCATGATGTAAATTACCTGATCCGCTGCATCTCTCTGCCATTGTTCCTGTATGCGTCCGTGCCACCATTGCTCCACCCGACGCCGCGTCTCCGCCTTATAGTCCCGCTCCCAAACCCCCGATTCACTGAACAGACTACGGACACTGACCCTTATCAGATGGGCATCGAGGAGCTGCCTCCGCGGGCACACACCAACTCTCCACACAGTGAGCAGCATGAGTCTGGGGGAACATACAATCAGCGATTAAACTGGGTAACAAAAGATTACAGTACAGCTATACACACACAGTCAAAAAGAGAACAATAACAGCATGGCCTGACGATGAATGCCGATACATTACACATATATATAACTTCATATACATCAATGTCCTTCTTTTAAACTGATAGGGTAAATATGGTGTATTGTGCTCAGATGTCTGTTCTGTTAGTGAAACAAATAGACTCGCATATATTTGCACAGTAACTATGGCAACATGAGATAGTGTAAGGTGGAAATAAACCTGTCCCCTTGGAAACAAATGTTTTAACACCTACAAAAAGTTCTAAATTAGTCACATTCAAATAAATTATCAGTACAAAGACAATGCATGTGGGAGTTTTATCAAAATGTTTTTAAAAAAAAAAAAAAAAAAAAAAGACGAGTTACTTTCTTTTTCATTTTCTCATGGAAAAGTATATCATTAGTTGGTTATAATTTATTTTAGGTCATTCTAATAAATCTGTGTCGTTTGGGTTCTTCATATAAATGTGTTTAAAATGGCTTTAACAATAAAAATTCAGCCATTTTACTCCTGTATATTATAATATTCCTTATGTTTTGTACAATTTCTTTATTGATCAATATAGAGGAAAACTAGTTTTAATAAATAGCCTTTTAATATATGTGTTGTAACGTAAATATACATATGTGTTAGAAAGTCAAAATGTATTTTGGATGTAAATCTGTCAATCCTCAAATTACCATCAAACTGTTCCCTTTTTAATAAGGAATAAGGAAAGTGTTTTTATGGTGCGTCATCAATCGGCCATATCGGTGTCAGTAAATGTAAACCATGCCACTGAACCAAACGAAACAAATTTTCACATATTTTGCTGATTATTGCTGCTGAAAATGATCAATAATTGTCATGTTTTGGGCTGTACTAATCGGGGAAAACACTTGGAAAGTTATAACAAATCAAGGAGAAGATGCAAAAAACTGTTTGAGGAACAAAAGACATTTGTGGTTGCCCAAACTAAACCAGGATTTCCAGAGCAATAATCTTGACAACATTTGTGTTTGTTCTTATCACTTCCGGTCAGCCAGGTGAAATATTAGGCTAACATCTTAATTAATACTGCTAGTACGTGTCTTTACCACCTATTAACTTTAGTTTGTCAAAATATTGCACCCTTTCCTGCTTACTAAGTCCTTCTCTATAAGATTTAGCAGCTTTCAGACGTTTTTCCCATGGTTTAGACAGCACAAATTAGCAGAACAACTTATTCAGTAGTGCAATCCACGCTGTTGTTTACATCCGAGTATCGCTAGTACCGCCGCCATCCGGGTATCTGTCCAAACCGTGACGTAAGTGCAAACCCTCAATAAGGCATTACATTAAAGAAAATAGTAAACATATTTAAATCAACGTATTAATGTAGCATTATGCAATGCAACTTCTTAACACTTAAGCATGTGTAATAGCTATTTGGATTTCTTTTCATAAGCAATGACCTAGTTATCAAACACCTGCTAATGTGACGTACACGAGGCTAGTGAGAACCATGGTGTACGGCTCCATTAGGGTGAGATGTTAGAGGACAGAAGCGTTTCTGTCAGCCGCCCACCAGCTCACACACACTCAAGGTCTCATGTTTGTGGAAGAGAAGTGAGGGAGAATAAGCAGTGTCTCGTTGCTATGGTTACCCGTCTTCCAATGAGGAAGATTCATTGTGATCTTGGACTCCAGTGTGAATATCAAAGACAACACAGTGTTCAACGTGATAATGAGTGTTAAAATAACCACGCCGACTCATATGGATGTGTGCACGTCAGGTCTAAAGCATTTGGATGCGTCAAATTGTTTTTAACAAAATTAATAATCGCTTTAACTAATAAAGCCAGTATTTCTAGCAGGAAATGATGTGCAGATATAAAGACATCAGATGTAAGAAGGTTACAGCTGCAGAATAGAGAACATGGGTCACATTATACTTACGCGACAAACAACGGGACCTATACAGATGTATTGCGATCTGTAATCGGTGTGATCGATATTATACATCCATTCAAAACGTCACTGTGGTGCCGCATTAATATACGACACACTCATTTGACAGTTTCACACCGCTACACGGGCGCCGCCATCTTGTTCAAATACGTCGAACTTTATTTAAACACCAGCGCGTGAGGATTCAGGAACAATGGTGATATTCAGAATTCTAATAATATTAAATACTTGGAAGCATTCCACACTGGAATTCTCTTCTAAATATAGTGGAGATGCTTTCTATGTTCTTTTATTGCTTGTGAAAAATGCGCTTTTGGACAGTAAGCGAATCATTAGGCTAGCCTATAGGAGAAGTATGAATGAAATTCTGACATCTCTGCTAAAAAAAAAAAAAAGAAAAAAAGAAAAAGAAAGAAAGAAAGAAAACACAAACCATCACAGGAATTCTGATGGTTTCCGCTACAAATACCCTAACACCCATCAACTTTTTGACCATTTAAACCATTGAAAAAAAATGTTTCCTGTAGTTTGTTTTGGGACATATTCCATAAGGATTTAGTGGTTTTAACAAGCCACCAACAGAAGGCAACCAGTTACACTGCTGTTCAAAAGTTTGGGATCATTAAGATTTTTAATGTTTTTTAAAGAAGTCTTTTTTGCTGATAAAGGCTGCATTTATTTGATTAAAAATACAGAAAAAATCAGTAATATTGTGAAATATTATTGAAATTTAAAATAGCATTTTTCTGTTTTAATATACTTTGGAATAGAATTTATTTCTGCGATTTCAAAGCTGAATTTTCAGCATCATTACTCCAGTCTTCAGTGTCACGTGATCTTTCAGAAATCATTCTAATATGTTGATTTATTATCATTGTTGGAAACAGTTGTGCTGCTGTTTTTTTTTTTTTTTTTTGACTTTTTCAGAAATAGAAATCTTTTCAAACAATATAAACTACTGTTCAAAGTTTGGGGTCAGTAATTTTTCTTTCTTTGTTTTAAAGAAATTAATGCTTTTAGCAATGATGTGTTAAATTGATAAAAAGTGATAGTAAAGACTTATATTGTTAGAAAATAATTCTATTTTTAATAACTGCTGTTCTTTTTTACTTTTTATCCATCAAAGAATTCTGAAAAAGTATCACAGATTCCAAAAAAAAAAAAAAAAAATATTCAGCAGCACAACTTTTTACAACATTGATAATAAATCAGGATATTAGAATGATTTCTGAAGGATCATGTGACACTGAAGACAGGAGTAATGATGCTGAAAATTCAGCTTTGATCACAGAAATAAATTATATTTTAAAGGAGAAGTCCACTTCCAGAACAACAATATACAAATAATCTACTCACTCCCTTGTCATCCAAGATGTTCATGTCTTTCTGTCTTCAGTCGTAAAAAAATTATGGTTTTTGAGGAAAGCATTTCAGGATTAAAAAAATAAAATTTGTATACTTTTTAAGCACAAAAGCTCGTGTAACACAGGCTCTGGGACGCTACGAATTAGTGATGGTCGTTTGAACAAATCTTTAATGTGACTCGGGAAGAACGAGTCGTCTCGGGGAGTGATTCGTTCAGTCGCGCATGCGCAACATCCTATTAGGTTCTGTACTGGAATTAGTTCGCCTGTTTCGAGTCTTCAGGTTTCTCGAGTCGTTTGTTCATCTTATGGGGCTGTCATGTGATGAACGAACGACTCGAACCCGAAAACTTGTCAGATAAGAGGTTAGGTGAGCTATGAATTAATGAATTAATGAATTAATCTTTTCTGTTTCTTATAACATTATAGTTTTGTCTTGTTTGTAGTGTGATCAACGTTTGTGTAAGCAGTAGATGTGTTAGGGAAGTAACATGTAACATTTTAATTATATTTTGCTAAAATTAACGAAATGAAAGAAATGACTCGAAAAAAGATTCGTTCATTTTGCTGAACGAGACTCAAAGGTCCGAGTTGGTTAAATGATCCGAACTCCCCATCACTACTACGAATCATGTATAAGTTGATCGTCTGTGCACACCGGCTCAAAAAGGTAGAGAATAGCGAAAAACTCCATCTTATTTTCTCCTACAACTTCAGAATCGTCCGACATCGTTGTACCTTTTTGTTTGTAAACAGCGTTTGACTTACTTGCACTTTCTTAGTCTTTCCGCGCTCGCTTTGTAAACACTGGGTGTTACGACCCCAAGGTGGTCTAGGGGTTCTGGGGTCGAACATTTAGGAAATATATGGACATTAAAAAAAACACATATACATAAAGCAGTGCGCCGGACAAAAGTACTGTGCAACCAACAATATTTATTAAATGTGAAAAGGTACAAGAGTGGAGTGAAATCCAAAAGAGTGGTCTGTAGTTCCGCCTACGTTCCGCGTGACCTTTCGAAGTGATTCAATAGTACGTAGTTTTGTGAACGCGCATCCCAGAGCCTGTGCTACACAAGCTTTTGTGCTTAAAAAGTATACAAATTTTTATTTTCCGAAAAAAAAAAAAAAAATGACCAATCGTTTCACTAGATAAGACCCTTCTTCCTCGGCTGGGATTGTTTAGAGCCCCTTGAAGCTGCATTTAAACTACATTTTGTAAGTTCAAAATCGAGGCACCAATGAAGTCCATTATATGGAGAAAAATCCTTAAATGCTTTCCTCAAAAACCATAATTTCTTCATGACTGAAGACACAAAGACATGAATATCTTGGATGACAAGGGGGTGAGTAAATTGTTTGTGAATTGTTGTTCTGGAAGTGCACTTCTCCTTTAAAGTATATTAAAATAGAAAACTGTTGTTTTATATTGCAATAATATTTATTTTTTTCTGTATTTTTGTTCAAATCAATGGAATTTTGATGAGCATAAGAGACTTCTTTAAAAAACATTAAAAAACTTACGGATCCCAAACTTTTGAACGGCAGCGTACTAGTAGAGACCAACAGACACCATTACCGTTTCCACTAAAACCAGTAAATCCCATTATAAACAGTAAAACCATTACAAATTCTGTTTTCTGAGCTTACCTTGCGAAAAGGTAAGCTCATCTACTAACTAGTTGCTTTCACAGCCTTATTGTGTTTATAATCACGCTCTTGAAAATTATTTTTGACACTGAAGTCATGTGACTGTGGTGTAGTTCGTTTTTGGCCTATAGCTTTAAACTTCTGTCAGTTGTGTATTAGGCTTTTGAGCTGCAAATGAAAGCACACACTCATCTGAAATTGGCCTATGACATCTCATGAGATGCAGTTAATCTAAATGTAAATGTTAAGCATGACTCTACAAATCACATATCTGTGATTTGGAAGTCAGTTGTCTTGTTTGATGCTGCTTCATTAAACCCTGACTATAAGTGAAAATTCAAGATGGGTTGCTGTAAAAGCCACAAACATATCTGAAAAGATACATTTAAACTGTATCATCTAATCGTCCATATGAGCCATTGCAGCTTGGCCTGCAATGATTGCAATTTAGAGCTATATTTTATTAGTGTATTTTTTATCATAGTTTTAAAACATTATCATGATTTTCTTCATCTTTGAATCTGACACTTAAGCATCACAATGAGTGGCACAGTATTCTGTCATACAGTAGCTGCCAGGCATGAAAATTCAGTGTTGGATGTTTTTCCCTGTTACCTTAGCAACCCTTTTATCTCTCAATAGCAGATTGTTTTCTGTTGAAGCATTCAGATTTGTGAAATGGAGAGCAAAACACAGGCTCCATTTCACACCGAACGAAACAAACAGAGCATTAACTCCTTTGCTGTATAAGGTCACTGAAGTTCAGCCATATCTTCAGCCCCAAAGGCTCTGTCATATGTTTTTAAAATCCATCTGCGGTGAAGCTGCACCTGATGATTAGATTTTCTTTTGTTTATATCAAACGGAAGGCGTTTGCCTTATTTTGACTTTTTTTAGAACAGAAATAAGAACTTTTGAGTCTGCAGAGTTGTAATCTTTAAATCTTTAACTACAATTAAAGATATCTAAAAAAATTACTGAAATAAATAAAAAAATTATTTTAGTTAGTAGACAAAGCAACATTTATAGTTTTGCTTTTGCTACTAAAGACATATCCTACAAAAAAAAAATATTGACATAAAAACTGAAAATATAAAAATAAAAGCTAAAACTTTCACTAAAATTAACTGAAAAAAAGACTAATATAAACTAATTCCAAACTAATATAAATTACAAAAATACAAATTAAAAAAATCAATGAAAAAATAAAATCATAATTTGAAAAAGCACTGGTAATTTTCTGCTAGGACATTATTCAGTAATTTTACTGACATTATTGTTAATCCTTAAACAAAACATGAATAAATATATATTCAGAAAATTCCTTCATTAATATAGTACTAATATAGTACATTGTGCACTATTTTTAGAGATATTTTTCTATATTTTTCTACAACAAATTACTGAAACTTAGAATTAACATTAACTTTCACATTACTAAAACTAAAATTAGCATTAAAACAGAAAATATAAAACTAACTTAAAACTATTAATAAACATTATAAAAGTAAATGAATGATAGTAAAATAACACTTGTCTGTAGTTGATAACATTAAATAAATACATAAACAATTTTTTTCCACAAACTTTTTTTCTTATGATGATCATAATGGACTTTTGCCCACCATAATTTCCTCTGCTTGCCAAAGTCTTGATCTAGAAGCATAGTGATGAATGAAAAGATGGAAACAGTAGAAGAGCACTAACCCAAGAGCATGAATAATTGTTCGTTTTATTAGTTTGCAAAGGTAACCATCACCTGTTGGTTAGGAGCAGCCAGTATATGATTAAACAATTAAAATGTGTCCTCTTCACTTCTTATACCCCATATACTGCATATTGAACAATAACTTTTAATAAAGAAGCAAAGCACACACATTCTACAAATGTGGTTGGATCTGACCATTTTGCCTCAATGTTACGAAGATCTCTTAGTCAGGAACTGGTTATAATTATGTGAAATGCCCATTTCCCTGATCCTATTTCCTCATTGCTGTCTCCTCTCGGGCCCCGGGCATCTGTGTGATTCTCTCTCTGATGAATGATGTTCAGCGGTGCCTCGGGCTCCGTACAATGAAGTCAAAATCTAAGATTAAATCTTCCCCCCTCATTTCCTTCACTTTCCTCTCCTATTTGTCCTGTTTAGCTGTGTGTTTGTAGTGACGGATCACCATTATCATCTTCTGCAACCCCATCTCATGAGAAAACAAAAGTGTTTCACGAGGTGGTAATTTTTATATGAATTTGTGCGATTTGTTCTAACTTGTAGAGAAACTGGCAATATTTCGAAAAATCTACCCCTACCCCCAAATTTAATTGTAAATGAAGCCTGCATCGGATTTAATTGCATTTCTTCCATTCTGACCAAAGTGTGCATGTGCTAAATCTACAGACGGATAATGTGCTATACTCAGGCACCCATTCACAAAACATTAAACACTTGCGGGGAGCTTAGAGACATCATGCATCAGAAAGCTTCTTGCTTCATTTCTTTACAGTCCCAAAATCCAAAATGTGTTTTTTAGCCAAATTATTCTTAAAAAAAAAAAAAAAAAAAACATTGCTTGGTTCTACATGCAGCCATCTGCATTTTCATACTACTGAATTTTCACTCTAAAAGCTCCATTATTTGCAAATTATTAATCTGTTTGTTTTCATTCCTTTGCTTTTCAATTGAAGGTTTTTCATCTCTAGGTGTGCACTTTCCTAGATATCCATATCTTCCTTTCTAGTTTTAAGTAATCCTGAGTGAAAGTACAGATATCATAATAAAATATTACTCCAGTGAATGTACAAATACTTGTTTTCAATTGTACTTGAGTAAAGTACTTGATTTTTAATATACTTGAGTATTATCAAAAAAAAAAAAAAAAATCAAAACATTAAACTTAAAGGATTAGTTCACTTCTTTTTTCAGTCGAAAAGAAATGAAGGTTTTTTGAGAAAAACATTCCAGGACTTTTCTAAATATAGTGGACTTCAATGGGGATCAGCAGGTTGAAGGTCCAAAATGCAGTTTAAATGCAGCTTCAAAGGGCTCTACACGATCCCAGTCAAGGAATAAGGGTCTTATCTAGACAATTGGCCATTTTCTAAAAAAAAAAAAAAAAAAAAAAAAACTAAAAACCTACTTCCATCTAAAAAAGTAGGCTGGGTGGAAAAACATCTCATTTTCTCATCTGACATCTTTGTTTTACCTTTTTTGTAAAGGGCGTTAGACTTTCTTTGCATGTTCACTTTGTAAACACTGGGTCGGTACTTCCACCTACATCATGCGTGATGTTGATCTAGTGCAGGACGAGCATTTGTGGTTAATAAGTATATACATTTTTATATATATTTTAGAAAATGACAGATCGTTTCACTAGATAAGACCCTTATTCCTTGACTGGGATCATGTAGAGCCCTTTGAAGCTGCATTTAAGCTTCAGTTTGGACCTTCAACCCATTGGCCACCATTGAAGTCCACTATATGGAAAAAAATCTTGGAATGTTTTCCTCAAAAACATTAATTTATTTTCGACTGAAAAAAGAAAGACATGAACATCTTAGACGACATAGGTGTGAATTATAAGGAAATTTTTATTCTGGAAACAAACTAATTCTTTAAATATATTACAATCTAAGCAGATTTAGATCAGAAATAACTGACAGTCATGACCTGTATGATTTTCAATTACAATTAAAGCTGCAAGCAGCGTTGAAAGGGCCCTTGCACCTGGGCTCACCACCATCGGATGCAAAACTCACTTTTACATGTTGTTTGAACATAAATGTGTGTTGGCAGTGTGTGTACACAACCACCCTTTTATGATAAAGAAAATCCACCCAGTGGTATTTTTTTTAATCTTTATAAGTATTATGACCTTTTTCAAATCAGGTCAATTTCCACTTCTTGTCAGTGTGACATCACACCGACCAGGGCCGCTCCTACAATAGTTGATTGACATGACCGTCTTACCTTAGACCTGCCCTAAATGAGCCAAGTGAGAGCTGAGAACAGTTCGACCACCATTATTGTGTCAACTCCGGTGCAGGGAAAGACAAGAATGTCTCTGATTGAGCGATTGAGGTGTTCTGTTGTTGGATGTAGTAATCAACATAGCAGTCGTCATTTACTCCCGACATCTGAGCCGCTGAAGACACAGGATTAACGTTACTTTTATTTTTGAAGGAAATGCACCTGGTGATCTACATAAATGTGTCTATGTTCATGCGAATAATTCGTGATCCAGCTTCACCTACAGCAGAAGTGAGTATGCAGTATGGGTGTTTTTTATGCACCTTTGCAAATCACCTTTCTTAATAATGTGCTAGTTAGCAAGTTTCATTAGCATTTAGAGGAACATGCAACAGAATGGCTTGCTCTAAAAAGGGCTGATTTTGACATACCACTGAAAAATTTTAACCAAAGTATGTTATAGAGTTCTCATTAAGACCCTAAAGAATCTCAACTTGTGGAATGACCCCTTTAAGAAAACAGCAAACGGTGGGCAATATGCATTTAAAGTAGTAATTATAGAAGGAATGTCAAAGTCATTAATATGTGCCAAACACCAGGTGGTGGCGCTATGACTACAACTAGATATTGGCATATAGATGCCTTCAGGCCAGCACTTTTATCAAAAATATAAAGTTTGGTGCAGATTGAACATGGTATGTTTGAGTTAGTGTAAAGCGTGACGTATCCTGTTGCCAGCAGGTGGTGCTGTGATTATAACTGAATATTGGCCTTTAGGTGTCTTCAGGCCAGGACTCTTACCAAACATTTGAAGTCTGGTGCAGATTAGACCTTGCATGTTTAAGTCGAAACATCGAACTTTGTCTGGCTGCCCTGGACACACCCTTCAACAAAAACTCAAGATCTTCGCAATTTAACATCGCAAAGGCCTTTAGATTAGACTAACCAAATATAACGTTGATTATTCAACATCATTAAATTTCTATGAGGAATTCGTTAGAGCGTAAAACATGTCACTTCCTGTTGCCAGCAGGTGGCATTATGACTATAGCTTATTATGGTTATGGGCATGTGTTCAAGACAGGACTCTTATCAAACGTGAATTTTTGTGCAGATCGGTCATTGCATGCCTGAATTATAACAACCTTTTTCATGGCGAAACATCGAAGTTTGTCAGGCCGCCACGGATACGCCCTTCAATGAAAACTCAAGATCTTCACAATTTAACGTCACAAAGGGCTTTAGACTACACTGACCAAATTTGAGGTTGATCTGTTAAAATTTCTAGGAGGAGTTTAAATACAACACCTGAAAATGGCTAAAACGGCACACAACTTGTCAAGAAAATTCATTATAACAGACTTTCTGTTGGGTTTTGGATGTTGTACCGAGGGACTTTTTTGTAGGTATTGGTGTGTCTACCGAATTTCGTACATGTATGTGAAACATCGCTCCGGGGGCACTTCGCCGAAATTTTATAGGTGGCGCTATCGAGCCATTTTTCCACACCCATTTCTGAAACCCATATCAGATGTAAATTTTCACCACTTTGGCATGTGTGCAAAGTTTCATGAGTTTTCGAGCATGTTTAGGCCCTCAAAAATGTGATTTATTTTGGAGAAGTACATCGGTACTCTGGCCCTAATAATCAATACTAAAATTTAGCATACAGTTAGGCTCTAAATATAAACAGGTTCTTGGCCATTTTGACTAGAGTGTATAAGTGTAAAAGTTTGCCAAAAAAAAGACTCTGAAAAAGTGCAGATACTTGAAAAAAGTATACCCAAACATACAAGATATAAACCCAAAACTTACAATTCTGTCATCATTTGCTCACCCTCATGTTATTTCAAACCTGTGTGAGTTTCTTTCTTGAAGAACACAAAAGAAGGTATTTTGAAGAATGTTGGTAACCAAACAGTTGCTGGTAGCCATTAACGTCCATAGTGTGGAAAGAAACACTATAAAAGACAGTAGCTACCAGCAACATTACTAGCAGAAATGCAGCCTGAGTCTAAGAAAAAGGTATCTATCTAAATTGTGTTATACCTATCCAAGCCCTAAGATTTGTAGTATAATCCAAAACAAAATACGACATAATTGTGAAAACATGGCCCTCCTCAGTGCAGCAGCCTGACAGGAGATTGTCCTGTGATTGTGTGATCTGTAATCAGTGTTTTTGATGTTTTCCATCACAGTTCCTGTGGATTATCATGCTGACAGCTCCTTCGGTCCCCTGTGTGCGCATCAGTCTCATCTCTCTGCCCTTTCCCCTTCCTGCTTCTCATTAATTAATATTACTAATTAGCGTCCTGATCATTTGGATGTGGGAAAGAGCTGCTGCACTCAAGGGGATGATCACGTGTCCCGAGACTCCTGTGCTGTGTACTGCCCGTCTCGGCTTCCAGAGTCTAGCCATTTTATTCAGGCAACACTATCATTAAAGGTCAGCTGTGTCATTTTTTCAGTGTTAAGATCATTTCTCATATCCCTGTACTGGCAACCAGTTTCCATAATGTGACTTTATTTTCCAAGTGAATATTGTATACATCTATACAATCTATACAATATGAATATATTGAATATATTTGTGATGTCAACCAGAATATTTTTTAAATATTTAATATTTTCATATTTTAATAAAAGAATACAAAGGCAACACACACCAAAAAAAAAAAAAAAAAACAAGCACAATAAGACTTAAGTCTAAAAGTAAATGTGACTCTGTGGTGCTTTCACAACAAAACTCTGTTTGAGCATGTCAGCCAATGGCATGAATTTATGTGAGGGTTCATCTGTGCTTGTTTTGGTTTTGGTAGTTGGTACGTGTTTGCTCTGTGACCAAGAACTGACCCTTTTAACATGGATCTAGCAGCCAGAGAATCCATCTCCTTTCGCAGTGCCTAGTAAGGATGTTATGAGAAGTGATACTTCGGAAGCAACTTGATAGCAACATTTTAAAATCCTGATGGTACTTGTTATTCTACACGAGCACAAGTACAGATGGTACCAAACGAAGCGTGGCTGCAATTCTTCCGGAACTGATGGGGGCAGCACATACGCCTAGAAGTGTTTCAGTCAGTCCTAATAAGGTAAGGTAGAAAAACGCGTACAAGAACACAGAAGATCTACACATGGAAGATGGCGACGAGTTCAGATACTGTGAACGTTAGTAATTCGCTTCAACCTTTTCTAAGTTTATGAATGATTATTGCAGGTTCAGGTGGTGTGTGTGCAAGGAACTGGACGCAAGCAAAGTATGGCTGTTTCTAAAGCACATCATGTGTTGTTAAAGGGGTCATATAATGCGATTTCATGTTTTCCTTTGACTTTGGTGTGTTACAAGCTCTTTGTGCATATATAGTAGTCAACATTTGAAGTGGATCAATACCTTTCATCTAAGTTGTCCTACAAGCAAAACAATATCCGTTCTTGTCTTGAACAACTTTGATGAACTTTTCTGATCTACTTGATCCACAAATGTTGACTACTGTATAGAATCTGTAAAGTTGCAAACATTTAAGTCTCAAACCCAAAGAGATATTCTTTATAAAAGTTCAGACTCAACCACATCTTCCTAAAACGACTCATTCAAACACGCCCCCCACAAATCTACATCACAGTGTGCGAAGATTTGCATAACACCGCCCAAAAGTACAACATGGCAGCAGCTGCCATGTTGTAGAGACGCTGTGTGTTCGTTGTGAAAGTGAAAGTACTTTGTTTGGTGTTCAAAATGAGTACACAACGAGAAATCAGTGCTTAAGTTATATCAACAACACTGTTCCGGAACAGTACAACGCAAATATTTGAGTGTGTGTAGCGCATTTTATGGAGGAATGTTTCCTGAACCTGGGAGAGTAGCCTTCAATGCTGGCTATGCACACTATAAACTGGGGCAGTTCCAAAGTTGCAAGGACAGTCTGGCACTTCTGGCTCATAGCCTGTAAATATGTTTTCATATTTAAAGAATTTGCTACTGGCTATTCAAATGCAAGTTTTGAGCAGTGTAGAGCAAGGCTTCTTGTTTGACATTTGTACGATCACAAATGCAGACACAGTGTTATGTTTATGCGGCGCAACGCAACACGTAAAAAGACAGTATGAGTCATTATAATCAGTAGTTATGTCCCCACTGGATGCAACAAATGCCTCATTTATAACATGGTAAGGGGCGTAACATTTCCATCACACACTTGAGGTATTCAGCCAATCACAATGCACTGAATAGCTGGCTAATAAGAGCACACTGCACTTTTCAAAACAATGAGCTTTGCAAAACTTGGCGTTTCAGAAAGGCGGGGCAGAGAGAAGAAACAATAATGTGGAAAATTTGAGCCTCAAACACATTGCATTACACCAAATACACAAAATAATGTACTTTTTAGCAACATCATGTGACCCCTTTAAAAACTAAGCTCAGATTCAAGAGAGAATCGCAATGCATTCACAAAAAACGCAGGATCGAATCTTTATGTTAATGGGTTTAATAAATATTTTCGACCTGCCACTATGTCAGTGAATTTACACTAATGCTTGCATTTAGAGTAGGTATGGGGGTGCGTGTTTATAAGTGCACTTTAGCACCTGTAGCCTCTATTGTTTTAGTAGTCATTGTCACACAGTATGTTTGATAGCTAAAATATCTTTTTTTTTTTTTTTTTGTAAACCAGTATCAGTCAGAAGATCATATCCATCAGGAGCAAAGTCATTAGCAAAGCCAACCTTAACAGAAGCAGAAGTCACGTAAAATATGACAAAAAAGTCAAAGGAAACTGGATAGGGCAGTATCTAAATTAATATGCATGGATCAAATTCCCATAAATGGCAGAAAAACATGGATTCCAGCATATGCTTCAGGTAGCAGAAATTATTTCATGTATATGTAGTCAAAGACTATAGAAATAGAAAGACCATTCACTCCTATATTTATGAATGGGAGAAACTGCAACGAGCAATATGGCGGAATAGTCCCGCCTTTTAAATGAAAGAGCCAATCGCTGAATGGCAAAGTCATTGTGTCACTGCAGCAGCCGTTAGGAGTGCCGGTTCCCATAGAAACCTGAGGCTAGACCGGCCGATGCGCAGTTACATGCACGTTGTGGCTGCGCATGCGCATTGACTGGTCTAGCTTGAACAGTAAGTTTTTTAAAAGCATTAGAAACAACAATCATGGGGCAGTTAATTTCAGAGTTCGTTGCTGATTGGAAATATGTAATTTAATTGTGAGTTCAGCGAGCCATTTTTTGAGATTTCACGATTCCCCCATTCATTTAGATAGGACTTGGTCTTGGATGAGCTGCCCAGAGGCATTACAAATATGGCCACTGAGTGAACAGACTTTTATTGAAAGGGACTTTGACATAACTCCTCAAAATACACACTGAAACCAGAGAACTAATTTCAGAGCATCTCAAAGTAAAAATATCTTATGCCTGTAAAACTGATCTGTGGACAAGAAGAGCTGCAAACACATTCATGTCCATTACAATGCGTATATAACCAAGTTTTGGGAGAGATGCACTCCTGGTTTTTGGGCCATAGTGGCAGACAGACCTCTCACTCCCAGAACTTAAAACTCATGCATGATGAGCCCACCTGAATTCATCATATGATATGGTTGAAATTTTTTTGGAGCAGCAGCAAACTGTGTGTGCAGTGCTGGCGGAGGACCAAAAGAAATTTTAGAGACTTTAAAAGAAGTCCTTACAGATGCACTCAGTGGTGAGAAACACACAACCCTCTCAACTGTCTTAACGCTATTGTGGAAGATACTGTGTCGATGATGAAGACATTGATTCTGTACTTGCTAGGGAAATGAAAGGTTCAATCAAAGAAAAACTTAGGCAGTGTTATGATGATGGAGGTGGAGCCCATGTGCCAAGAGAAGCAGTGACTTTAAGCCAAAACAGGCCCTCTAAAAAGTTTAAGACTGATTTGAAACATCTCCTTTTGAGTATCCAAGGGGAAAGGAAAGGCAGTGATGACACAGCTACTCAGGGGCTTTCCACAAGTGACTGTTTAAATGGTGAGTTTCTGGTATACAGCAAAATGCCAGAACTCAGTGCTGAGAAGGATCCACTCTCCTGGTGGAAAACTGGAGCACATTACCCTCTATCAGAGTTTGCCAGAAGGTATTTTTGCATTGCAACATCAAGCTGTGCTTCTGAGAGAGTATTCAGTACTTCAGGGATGATTGTCAGTCAGAGACGCTCAAGCTGCCCAAGATAGCGTAGATATGTCAGTGTTCCTTTCCAAAAATCCTGAACTTCTTGTTTGAATCTGGCATCTGGTAGCATGTCAGTCATACTAGTATTGTAGACACCAAAACAGTTTGAATTGAACATTTCATACAGTCCCTTGACTTCTCAGGTGCTTTTCTTATGTTAAGGCTATACCAGTTCTTGACTTAATAGTTGGAGCCTAGTCACAGAGTATCATGCCAAGCTATATATGTTTACTTTTAATTTACGTTCCCATGTCTTGATACTGAAACTTTCATGTCAGTTATTTTAAATCTAATTACAGTATTGTTTTGAATACTTGAAGGCTATGTGGAAGACATCAAGAAGACTTGAGATGGCTAGGTACTGCAATAGTCAAGCTGTGCCTTAAAAACTTTGACTGCATTGCACATCTTTTTTTATAATGGTAAACTGTTTCATTTTATTATTATTTGAAGGTCAAGTGCCACTAATGTTGTGTTTTTGTATCGCCTTGAGTATTAAGTATTGTATACTTTTGGTGGTAAGAAATTTTTGGTATTGTGACATCCCTAGTCCCTAGAGGCACACAGGAATTTCTAGACCTTTGCCATCAAGTCCCGTTATGATGACGACTGCCTTTGTGGTTTTCCAGGAGAAGTATCAACATGAAGACAAGATTGTGCTTGCATGGAAATGAGCTTTTAGGGACTTTCACAGAGTATGTGGAGTGGGTACTTCTCCACAATGGTTCCCTTTTCACAATCTGCAAGAGTGAGGAGGAAATCGGAGTGCCATTCACACCTACCACCATCCCAGAGATTTCAAAAAATAAAACCCATCACAAACCCATGCTTGTGGAGTTTGAAAGCATGGAGTGAAGCGATGCCCACACTCCCGCTGCTGTGGTAATGCTGTATTTGGTCTCTGTGGATATTTATTTGGTAGAGAATTTTTCCCTGTGTCTCCAGTCCCCACTGGTGCCACCCAGCCCTGAATCTCCTGTGTCCCACCCAGCACCAAGTCTGTGTTGTTGTTGATGCTCCTTCCTAACCTCTCTTTGCCACCTCCTTTTCCAAACTCAGGCAGTTCCTGAGCCCCATCTCTGGTGTTTCCCTTCACTCCGCCTGTGAACCAAGTCCTGGGAGATGCACTCCTGGTATTTGGGCCATAGTGACAGACAGACCTCTCACTCCCAGAACTTAAACTCATGCATGATGAACCCACCTGAATTCATCATTTGATATGGTCGAAAGTTTTTTGGAGCAGCAACAAACTGTGTGTGCAGTGCTGGCAGAGGACCAAAAGAAATAGTACATGATGCCTAAAGATATGCACTTAGTGGTGAGAAACACACAACCCTCTCAACTGTCTTACTACTGTTGTGGAAGATACCATCTCAATGATGAAGACATTGATTCTGTACTTGCTAGGGAAATGAAAGGTTCAATCAAAGAAAATCTTAGGCAGCGTTATGATGATAGAGGTGGAGCCCATGTGCCAAGCAGAGTATGTGAGCGGAGTGGAGCGACAACAATTTCCCCTCCGTGCTCCGTGCATTTTATAACCGCTCCGCTCCAGCTCCGCTCCGGGTTCACTGTTTCCTGCTCCCGCTCCACTCCTCGCTCACTGATACCAGAAACACCGCTCCGCGTCTTAACTATATTAGTATGTTTGAAATACCACAGTTCTGTTCATAACGTATATTAAAAGAAGAAAATAACATAAATAAAACTAAAGTATAGTTTTAATGTGGCTCATTGGAACACTAGTGCGCAAACTTTTTTCCTCGTGGCAAGCTAACGTTGTCAGTCAGCATTAAAAGGTATAACTGCTTTTTGCAGTGCAAATATTTGTGATAAAAAAAATTTATAATAATAATAACAATATGTTTTGTCAGTTATTTTACGTACAGATCGCTGCATTTCTTATAGATTTCTTCTCATTCGAAATCGGATATACAGATGAAGTACCACAGTAAGTTTACATTTGTTTGAATGCATTATTGAGAGAGCGATTGCGTGTGAATAAGTGTTGTACTTGTTTAGATCACGCTTTCACTTGAAAATATTCAGTATCTTGAAAGAACAAATTCATTGAAAACTATAACTTTCTGCTCATGTCCATTGCGGTCATCCTAGTTTTCACATTCTTTCTGATTTGAGTGCTCCATCTCTATCAAACTAGCTAAATAGGCTATGTTTAACATGTGAATTCTTGCTATATATGCAGTTATATTATGGGTCGTTGTCATGAATTGTACTCGTGATGGAGCGGTAGCGGAGCGTTCTTGGAGCGAGTAAAAACCACAACCCTCCGACTTTTAAAATTTCCGCTCCTCACTCCATTAAAAATCACACCGCTCCACTCCACGCTCCGCTCCCACTCCACTCCGCTCACATACTCTGGTGCCAAGAGAAGCAGTGACTTTAAGCCAAGACAGGCCCTTTAAGAAGTTTAAGACTAATTTGAAACATCTCCTTTTGAGTATCCAAGGGGAAAAGAAAGGCAGTGATGACACAGCTACTCAGGGGCTTTCCACAAGTGACTGTTTAAATGGTGAGTTTCTGGTATACAGCAAAATGCCAGAACTCAGTGCTGAGAAGGATCCACTCTCCTGGTGGAAAACTAATGGGAGCACATTACCCTCTATCAGAGTTTGCCAGAAGGTATTTTTGCATTGCAACATCAAGCTGTGCTTCTGAGAGAGTATTCAGTACTTCAGGGATGATTGTCAGTCAAAGACGCTCAAGACTGACCCAAGATAACATAGATATATTCCCTTCAGTTCCTTGGCTTCTCCTCTGACCCCACTCTCCTGTGTAGATTTGGCATCTTCAGTTCTATCCTGGGTTGTTGATCCCTTGGCTCCACCTCAGTCCTCCGAGCCCTGGACTCCACCTTGGCCTTCTGACCCTTCAGCTTCTCCTTGGCTCCACACTCCCTCAGCTCCACCGGAGTCAGTCAGTGCTCAGACTCCACCAGGCTCCCTCGTCCCTCGTTCTGGCTGTGCCTTGTCCCTCCATCCTTCCAGCTCCACCTTGGTCCTGCGAGTCTGTGGCTCTGCTTTGGCCCTCCAAGCCTTCAGTTTCACCCTGGGTCTTTGTCTCCTCTGCTTCGCCTGGGTCTCCACCTCCATCGGCTCTGTCTCTGTCAGTTGTCCCCATGTTCAGCTGTCAAGTCACCACCTCTCTTAACTATAACTTAGGTCTGCATCCTGTTTCTTATGATGCGGATTCTACCCTCGCTTCTCCCACCTTTATCTCTACTCTAGCTCCTCCTGCCTCCGCTCACATCCTGGGCTTTCCCGGCTTCTTCTCCACCATGGCCCTGCCTGTCCCATGTTCCTGCTTGGCGTCCCCCACCTAAGCCCCCTCCTGTGCTCTTCTGTTGGACTGTTTAGTTTGTGGATTCTAAGGCGCAAGGTGGCACCTTCTTGATGGGGCGGTAATGTCAGGGTTCATCTGTGTTTGTTTTCATTTTGGATGGTCAGCACATGTTTCTTCTGTGAGTTTTCTGTTAGTTTCCTTGGTTACTCATTGATTAATTTGCATACCAGCTCTTCATATCTTTGATTGGTTTAGTCTGTCTGTTTAAATCTTGTGTTTAGTTCATTTCTTGGTCAGTTCTTGTTGTGTGTTACCCAGCTGTTTTGTTCTTGTTTCTAGTTTTGAGTTCATGTAAAAAAAATTGTAATGCTGCATTGAGATCCAATCAGCTTAATTGCAGCCTGGCTACAACAGTTTAGAGACTACCTGTTTGTCTGAAAATGGCAGATGAGAGATGGGGCAGAAGTTCAAGATTTTGAGAAACATTTTTGGAAATAATCATTTGGCAAGAATCACAATTAGTGATTCAAACAATTCCTCAACACTAAAGGCCCCAATATACTTCAAGCAAAATAGAAGATTGAACTGGTGTGAAGATAATGATGACTATTACCTGATCCCAAACTGAACCCAAACTGACAATGGCCCTACGTTATGGTCTCGCCCACAATCTGGTAACTCCCATTACTGTCCAACAAAGACTAATTGGGAAACCGGTTCATTTCCTTTGTTCAGTTTGTCAAGGTCTGACGTGGGTAAAAACATGAACATGCCAGAGAGCTGCTTTATATTAGTTATTGAAGCTGTAATTCTAATTCAAAGCAACACTGAAACCGTTTTTTCTGATTACTTTTTACTTTTACTCCTTACATTTTTACACAAATATCTGTACTTTCTACTTATAACATTTTCAAACCAAGCTCATTACTTTAGTTTTAATCAGTATTGGGTGGATCACCATTCGAAAGCAAATCTCTGTTAAATCATGGATTGGTTAGTCTTGACTGGCAACGCGTTTCGGCTCGCGCGCGCGCCGCGCCTCCGCCAAACGGTTTCTATCAGAGTGATCACTGCAAGTGACTCAAGAATGGAGTGGAAGCGCCTGGTGGAACTAAGTAAACAAAGACAAAACTACAGCAGTAGTACTATAAACGAAACTAAATTACTATCATAATACTTCAAAATACTCAATGCTAAAGGACATCATCTACTGTAAAGTTACAGTAGTAATTTAGCAAACAAATGTTATAAAACATTGTTTTGTAATGCGTTCAGAGTGAGCTAGGGCAGATAACAACACAACCCTTACGAAAATTAAAATCAAAATCTGTGGTTACTATAGTTAAACCATGGTAACCACAAATGAACCATGGTTTTGCTACACTAACCATAGACTAACCATGCGATGTGTAGCAAAACTATGGTTGTAGTGAAATGAAAACAGATTGCAATCAATCTGGCAAAAAAAATAAAAAATAAAAAATAATAATAATAATAATAAAATAAATTAATAAAAATAAACAAACAAACAAACAAAAAACATGGTTACTATACTTTTACTGTAATAAACAATGAATAAGAAAAATATGACTCATGATAATACAATAACATTAAGTATTAATGTTAAGTTAAGTATTAGGTTAAGTATTAGGAATTTTCTGAGAAGATATCGTCATGATGTAACCATTATTGTACTAATTTTGACATTTATGCAATTTAGAAAATATAGTTTTCTTAAATCTATAGTATTTAAGCCATTTAAGATAAAACAACAACACCTGGTCATAATGTGATACTTTAAATTGAACCTAAATAAAATTGTTACTGCAAATAGAATATAATGAGGTGGTTGTTTTGCAACCAGGTGGAGACAGTTCTGCTCATAACAGTAAATTGCTGATGGGAAAAGTGACAGGTACAGGAAAATTTGTGAAAAACGCAAACAGAGAAAGTGACATGCAGAGAGATATCATGGAAAATGAAGAGACTGAAAAGGAAAATGGAAGTGAAGGTGCAGTTCAATAGAGAGCCTTTTTCTAATTTTGCACGGCCCAAGCCTAAGGTTTTAAACATTTATTTAAATGTGATGAATACAAAAAAAAAATAGGGTTGTCCATGGTTTCAGAATTTGTTGTGGGTGTATGGGATGGTCTGGATGAGTGTGAGATTTCCCGGCCTGAAATTTTGTCCCAGTCCGGCCCTGTTCTACATGGTGGTTGTTTAGCCTTGATACATTCATTAGCTAACAAATTTTAAACGCAAGTTATTTTGTATTAATGTGTCAATATGATGTGAGGTCCAGTTTCCATTGTGACACTAAAACAGGTAGTAGTAATGGGTACTTTTTACTTAAGTACATGTCTGAGCCCATACTTCTGTATTTTAAACTTAAGTAAAAAAAGTATAGTCAGTACTTCTACTTTTACCAGAGTATTTTTAAACATGAGTATCTGTACTTCTACTTGAGTGAAGGATGTGTGCACTTTTGCCATCTCTGTGTAAAGCTGCATGCTTTAAAGCAGTCTATTGCATAAAGTGCTATATAAACTAGATAAAAAAGTTTGTCAAGACAAACTTTAAGTTGGCTTGAGAAAGCCGGACCAGAAAGTTTTAAAAAGTTTGAAAACTGTAAAAAGTTTAAGAAGTTTGAAAAGTTTAAAAAGTTTAAAAAGTTTGAAAAGTTTGAAAAGTTTGAAAAGTTTATGAAGTTTAAGAAGTTTTAAAAAGTTTAGAGTTTGAATTCAGTCTGTCAGATAGATAGATAGATAGACAGATAGATAGATAGATAGATAAGTATGTTTCTAGCATGATTAGCAAAGTTGCTAGCACGGTTCTGGCATGATTAGCAAGTTGCTAGCATGTTTTTAACAGGATTAGCAAAGTTGCTAGCATGTTTCTGGCATGATTAGCTGTTACGGGATGAACGAGACGAGAGGCGAGCGGATCCATATGCAAGCTTTTATTAATAGGACGTGACAAAGACATGGTCGTACAGGCAAGGTCAAAACAGGAGCAGACAGGGATATCACAGGCAATCGTAGAGAATAATCCAATAACGATAGATAGTCCGGAAAGGCAGGCGGCAAACAGTCGAAAAACGGGGGAGCCAGGCGAGAGAACAAAGAACTAGGAGACTAGGAAACGCTAACAGTGGAAATACAACAATAACAACACACAATACTCCGTGGTTTGCAAGGGGAAAGACCGGGGCTTTTATAGCGTCGCTGATAGGTTGCGGATGAAGTGCAATGGCTGATGGGGAATGTAGTCCGGGGTGTAGTACAACCGTCAGAGTGTGATAATGGGGTGAGAGTGACATCTGGTGGTGAGCGGACAGCGGGACACCGACCAGATTCGTGACATTAGCAAGTTGTTAGCATGTTTTTAACAGGATTAGCAAAGTTGCTAGCATGTTTCTGGCATGATTAGCAAGTTGCTAGCATGTTTCTGGCATGATTAGCATGTCGCTATCATGTTTCTAGCATGATTAGCATGTCGCTATCATGTTTCTAGCATGATTAGCAAGGTTGCTAGCATGTTTCTAGCATGATTAGCAAGTTGCTAGCATGTTGTTATCATGTTTCCAGCATGATTAGTAAGTTGCTAGCATGTTGCTAGCACGTTTCTAACATGATTAGCAAGTTGCTAGCATGATTTTAGCAAGTCGTTAGTATGATTTTAGCATGACTAGCAAGTCGTTAGCATGATTTTAACATGACTAGCAAGTCGCTAGCATGATTTTAGCATGACTAGCAAGTCGCTAGCATGATTTTAGGATGACTAGCAAATCATTAGCATGATTTTAACATGACTAGCAAGTCATTAGCATGATTTTAGCATGACTAGCAAGTCGCTAGCATGATTTTAGGATGACTAGCAAATCATTAGCACGACTTTAGCATGATTAGCAAGTCGCTAGCATGATTTTAGCATGAATAGCAAGTCGCTAGCATGATTTTAGGATGACTAGCAAATCATTAGCATGATTTTAACATGACTAGCAAGTTATTAGCATGATTTTAGAATGACTAGCAAGTCGCTAGCATGATTTTAGGATGACTAGCAAATCATTAGCACGACTTTAGCATGATTAGCAAGTCGCTAGCATGATTTTAGCATGACTAGCAAGTCGCTAGCATGATTTTAGCATGACTAGCAAAGTCGCTAGCAGGATTTAAGCATGACTAGCAAGTCGCTAGCATGATTTTAGCATGATTAGCAAGTCACCAACATGATTTTAACATGACTAGCAAGTCGCTAGCATGATTTTAGCAAGTCACTAGCATGATTTTAGCATGAATAGCAAGTCGCTAGCATGATTTTAGCATTACTAGCAAGTCCCTAGCATGATTTTAGCATGATTAGCAAGTCGCTAGCATGATTTTAGGATGACTAGCAAGTCGCTAGCATGATTTTAGCAAGTCGTTAGCATGATTTTAGCATGACTAGCAAGTTGCTAGCATGATTTTAACATGATTAGCAAGTCGCTAGCATGATTTTAGCATTATTTTAGCATGATTAGCAAGTCGCTAGCATGATTTTAGCAAGTCACTAGCATGATTTTAGCATGAATAGCAAGTCGCTAGCATGATTTTAGCATTACTAACAAGTCTCTAGCATTATTTTAACATGATTAGCAAGTCGCTAGCATGATTTTAGCATGACTAGCAAGTCGCTAGCATGATTTTAGCAAGTCGTTAGCATGATTTTAACATGATTAGCAAAGTCGCTAGCATGTTTCTAACATGATTAGCAAAGTCGCTAGCATGTTTCTAGCATGATTAGCAAGTTGCTAGCATGTTTCTAGCATGATTAGCATGTTTCTAGCATGATTAGCAAGTCACTAGCATGTTTCTAGCATGATTAGCAAAGTCGCTAGCATGTTTCTAGCATGATTAGCAAGTTGCTAGCATGTTTCTAACATGATTAGCATGTTTCTAGCATGATTAGCAAGTCGCTAGCATGTTTCTAGCATGATTAGCAAAGTCGCTAGCATGTTTCTAGCATGATTAGCAAGTTGCTAGCATGTTTCTAGCATGATTAGCATGTTTCTAGCATGATTAGCAAGTCGCTAGCATGTTTCTAGCATGATTAGCAAGTCGCTAGCATGTTTCTAGCATGATTAGCAAAGTTGATAGCATGATTCTGGTTGCTAGCCATAGATAGATAAATAGATAGATAGTAATGGTTAAATGATAGACAGATAGATAGATAGATAGATAGATAGATAGATAAAGGTTTGAAGATAGATAGATAGATAGATAGATAGATAGATAGATAAGGTTTGAAGATAGATAGATAGATAGATAGATAGATAGACAGATAGATAGTTAGATAGATAGATAGATAGATAGATAGATAGATAGATAAGGTTTGAAGATAGATAGATAGATAGATAGATAGACAGATAGATAGATAGATAGATAGATAGATAGATAGATAGATAGATAGATAGATAAGGTTTGAAGATAGATAGATAGATAGATAGTTAGATAGATAGATAGATAGATAGATAGATAGATAGATTAGTTATTAGTTAGAAAGAACATAGATAGCTTAAAGCTTAATTGAGTATCAATGGCTTCTAGCAGTTTACATTAAACATAGTTCAAACAGACATGGACTTTTGGTCAATGAAAGTCTATGGGATTTTTTATGATTTTTAATATTAATTTTTAAGAAAACCGTAACTCAAACCAGTCTGAAAAGATAGAGCACACTAAGTCAGAACAGTATGAAGATCTGACCCGAGTTTGGAGTATGTAGCTTGAACGGTCTAGGAGGAGTTAGTGTCCAAAAAATTTGCAGTCAGAAAAATAAGAAGAAGAAGAAGAAGAAGAAGAAGAAGAAGAAGAAGTTTAAATAGGATTTCAGTAAGTTGGCCAACTTAATAAACGTGACATTACTTTTTTTGACTGGAGTGGTGAACTGCAGAACTGGTGTAAAGTATCCACATTGCTATGATCAGATGCTTTCTTAACTTCTGTTTTCTCACTGCGGTTATTTTAGTTGTGTGTTTATTTTGTTACTGAGAGGAAAACATGCATATTTAGATATTTATTTGAATACTGTGAGCGACGTTGGGATGTCAACAATTAGTAGACTAAGCAAAGAACGAAAATGAACATTGTCATGTCATTGTGAGTATATTGGGGCCTTAAGTAATAAACATGGAGACAGAAGTCATCTGGTTTCTGTCGACGGCACAGTGGAAAAATCTGTCTTTAGTACCAATGAGAAAATGCAAGACCTGGAATCAATGAAACATCTTGAGCCTAATCAACACAGGAACTTGAACCGGCAGGGGAAAACAATTGGCAGCCAATACCTAATTACAGTAAGTCAGGTGTAAATGTGTGTGTGTTCTGAAAATGAAAAAAAGGGGGTTCTTCAAAAAGCCAGTGGAAGCCAACCCAGAATCTACAAATATGTCTCTCTCTTTTTCCTGATTTTAAAAAGAAAAGAAATATTCTGAATCTTTCATACATTCTGCTTTGACAAAGGAGGCTTTTATCTTGGTCCCATTAGCATTTTTGGCACTGGAGCAATTTACATTTTTATAGCATAATTAATGAACAAGAAAGTCATTTACATTTTTCCTCTGTTCACTGCCACATTGTGTGAAGCATATTTTATTTCAGGGGCCAGTATTTGGGAATTTAGACAGTGTGTGCATGAAGGAAAGGGAACGGCAAGGTGAGAGGTTTTGATGAATAATCCGTTCTGCTTTAAAATCCGGTGCAGGGCAAACGTTCCTCTTTCAGGTGCAAATGGAAGGTAATGTGTACGACACATCAGTTGGCTCTCGCATCAAACGGGAGACGGTATTCAAGCACTAATTAAGCCATTTAAACATCCCTAAAGAAAACTATTCATACATGTTTCACACATGTATTCCTCAGAAAAGCAATTGGCTATTAGATTTATCTTGCTTGGACAAGATGTAGTAATATTCTTTTAAATGTATCATTCAGATATTCTTTACTTTAGTACCTGATGAATTCTTATGTTGATAAGGATATTGTTAAGCAGTAGATTACCCAAGAATGAAAACTTGATGAAAATGTACTCACCCTCAGTCCATCCAAGGTGCAGATGAGTTTGTTTCTTCATGGGGACAGATTTGGAAAAAAGTAGCATTACATCACTTGCTCACCAGTGGATCCTCTGCAGTGAATGGGTGCCATCAGAATGAGAGTCCAAACAGCTGATAAAAACATCACAATAATGCACATGACTCTAGTCTATTAATTAATGACTAGTAAGCTGTACTTGATCTGTATGTATTTCTCTCCCGATTCAGACGAGACAACTTTTTAATGAGAGGAAGCACTAGTATAAATTAGTATTTTGGCAGAAAGCAACGGTTTTAATGATGGATTTGTTTCTTACAAGCATGCAGCATTTTGTGTCACAAGACTGATGGACTGGAGTGGTGTGGATTACTTGTGGATTACAGAGATGTTTTAATCAGCTGTTTGGACTCTCGTTCTGACGGCACCAATTCACTGCAGAGACGAGCAATTGATGTAATCCTAAATTTCTCAAAATCTGATGAAGAAACAAACATCTACATCTTGGATGGTCTGTTGGTGAGTACATTTTTAGCAAATTTTCATCTTTGGGTGAACAAGTCCTATAAAATTAATCACTTCTTATGAACTTCACAGGGCTCATTTTTATGCCTCATATGACAGGTCCATAAATATATTAATATTTGGTTAGATGTACCCTCAGGACACGGGTAGGTCTGCCTAGCAGGTGACACGTGTGAAAAAAAAAAAAAAAAAAATTCTACATTTAAAGCATAACAATTTCAGCAGTTTCATTAAAATTAAATTATATTAAATTAAAATATTTCATTATTTTTGCAGTTTTTTTTTCTCAGAAAGAATTAGTGAAGCGATTCAGTTTCAAAATATGATGTTATGGTGTAACTAACATAGCATTTTGATATGACGTGACATTAAAGCATAAAAGAGGAAATTACATGATACAGATGACACCTGTAGACATGACATGTAAAAACGCATAATTTGGTTACAGCAGTTGACATGTAGTCACTGAATCCAAACCTGTTGAAAACATAAAAAAGAGAGAAAAGATAACAAAAGAAAAATCACCAGAACTTGGCACATGTGTTTTAAACTTGTGTTTTTACACTATGTGGGCTAAAATTTCAAAATGAATTTCACTATTAAAATGCTTTTCAGCAACAACTGAGCAGTAAAACACTTATAAAACAAAATGTGTGCCATGCATGTATATATACACAAATATATATATACATACACTCAGCGGGTAAAATGAGTATTGAACACATCACAATTCTCAGTAAATATATTTCCAAATGTGCTTGTTGACTTGAAATTTGTCGGTAACAACCCAAGTACATACAAACAAAAGAAAACAAAACAAGTTCATAAATTAAGTTCTGAGTAATAAAACCAAATGACACGGGGAAAAAGTATTGAACACATGAGGAAGGGGAGGTGAAAAAAGGCATGGAAAGCCAAGACATCGGCTAATCAGTAATTAGAAAGCATGATCCCAAACACAGTCAAGGAAACTCTCAATTGGTTTAAGAAAAAGAAAATAAAGCTGCTAGAATGGCTCAGCCAATCACCTGACTTGAATCCAATAGAAAATAAGAACTAAAGATCAGAGTTCATAGAAGAGGCCCACAGAACCTTCAAGATTTGAAGACTCTGTAAGAATGGGCCAAAATCACACCTGATTTTAAAATCTGCATACAGCAGGCGTCTTGAAGCTATCATTACCAATGAAGGCTTTTGTACAAAGTATTACATTTCAGTAGTTCAATACTCTTTCCCGTGTCATTCCATTTGATTACACATAACTTAATTTCTGAATTAATTTGTTTTGTTTTATTTGTATGTATGGATTGCTTGGGTTGTTCTGGACATGTGGTGAAAATATATTTATATATATTTATATATTTACCAGGGAAAATGGTGACTGATATATATATATATATGGGAAACCAAACATATTTCTGCTAAATAATGTGTATCTTTAAAACCGAAATTTGCAAGATGTGACAACTTGCCCTTTTCTTCATTTTATAGTTTGCAGTTTCATTGTGTTTCTTTCTTACCCAAAAGATACTACAAAAAGAATGTTGACATTTTAAATGATAATGATAAATGATAAAAAAAAAGAATAATAATAATCAGGTGTTGGAAACCAACATGCAAAACCATTGCTACGTTTTTGGACCTACATTTGGAACTTCCAAGTGTGACAACTTGCCCCAGTCTCTCCAGTGTATAAAATACATCTTTCGTGTGTGAATTGATCCTTATGAGCCCACATTATCACTCTGTCATATGAAGACTCTGCCTGAGAAGCCTCCTACCCCTTTCGATGAGGACATCTCATCACGCTAACAGCTGAAGCAGTGAGGTGAAGGAGCAGAAGTCTGTTTCACAGACAGTCACACGCTGAAGTGAAGCGGTGACGCGCGACCGTGCGCTCGGTCACTTCGCTCTCCATGCGCGCAGAGGCAGCAGCGCGTCCGCGGAAGCGCACAGGACACACGCGTAACTGATGGAGCAGATAGACGACGAGCTGCTCAGCAACTACGACGGAATAAAGAGCGAGTGCGACGAGACCACCATGAGCCTGGAGGAACCGCGCGCTCTGCCATGCTGAGCATCTCTGTCGCGCTTCTGCTGGCTCTGACCGCTCCCGCCCGCTGCTCCCACAGCTGGAGCGACGAGGACCTCCTGCTGCCGCCCATCAACTCCTCCGGCAGATTCCTGGCCAGCCTGGAGGTGGATGTGGGCTACTCGAAGAGATCCGTGGAGGAGCCCGAAGCCTCCTCGCAGTGCAACGTGAGCGTGGAGAGACTCCCCACCAAACTCGTGGCGCGCTGGGACAGCAACTTCGGCTTCCAGTGCGACGTGCTCATGTACACCACCAACAACCACGGCAAGGCGTTCTTCTCCGCCGCCTTCAACCGGGCGATCTCGCCGGTCTACATCGAGCACCTGGGCGTCACGGGCGGCCAGCAGGAGTTCAGACTGTGCGTCGGGTGCGGTCTGTCCCGGTACAGGAGATTCCGACGGGGCAGGTCGGAGGGGCAGCAGACGGGCGACTCGGTGCATTTCTGCTGCGTGGATTTCGCTCTGGACGAGCTGAAGGGGGACCGGAGCTGGAGGCTCAACCGCAAGCCCATCGAATCCACTCTGGTGGCGTGTTTCATGACTTTAGTCATCATAATATGGAGCGTCGCTGCCCTCATATGGCCAGTTCCCATTATCGCGGGATTTCTGCCCAATGGAATGGAGCAGAGAAGGCAGAGGTAATAGAATAGTACGGTATTCAAATTAGCGTCTATAATATAGGAATCCCCAACTAGCTGACCTGCCAAACATCACATATGCTTAGTGGCAAACATGTTGCTTAAACAGTACTAATCTCGTGTTTGAACCTGCTAGCTACATCTCCTGATGAACTGAGATATTTTATTAGATTTCATTTGTTTTTATAAATTGATTGTAATAGAGAAAAACATTATATGTGATATTCAGATCTCATTTCAAATGTTTGTAATGTTTTTATCTTACGATTTCTAGTGTTTATAGCGTTCGAATAAGTATGAGTATCTTGAGTATGTCTCAGGACAAAAATCTCTTTTACGATGTGCGTAAAGACATTTTGAGACTAGCTGGTTGGTACATTAAACACATGCAGAAATATTCCAATGATTTTCAGATGTTTGAGGACTGATTTCTTGTGTTTGTATTTGTTTGTATAAATAATAAGAAAACGTGATTAGACATTTCTTTAATGTGAAGAACGCAATTATAGCTTGAGAGACTAAGTGACAGGCAATCCATTTGTAAAAAGTGAACAAATTTGTATAAGGTTTATACTTTATAGCACTGTTACAACTGTTATTTGTAGTATCAATAAATGCATAAAATATTCCTTTGTGGAAGTTTTGTAGCAGGGCTCAGTAGAGTCAAATTCACTCTTTCTCTCTTTCTTTTAGTATTTCCATGAAGTATACAAAATCCACATTAAAAAGTAATATAGCAGAAAATGGCAAACATCTGGGTCCATGCAATGGCTTATATGGAAGATTGCCATGTGTTTTTGTTTTGTTTTTTCAAACTATGTATTTTACTGAGAAGTCATACTGTAATTTTGATTAAAAGCCTTACAAAAATACAAGGTAACAAAAACAGCCATTTATTTACACTGAGATAAATACAAGTCTTGCGTATTGTATCATCAAATCTTATTTGCTGTTAGACCCACAGAATCGGTAAGAAATGAAGGAAATACAGAGTTTCGTGAATTTCGCGTATTGCATTTATTTATTTATTTTTTTGTGCAAACCCAATTTTGCACGACCTAAGATGAGTTTGGAAAAAAAAATGCTTTGTGTGAAAATGGATAAGCATGTGAACATGCCATTAAGGGACACTGATTCAGAGGAAAGAAAAGATTCTTTTCTTTTTATTATAATACACAGCTGTTGTATCTTTCATCTGAATTCAGGTTGATTGGAGCACTTTTTGCCATTGAAATGACTTGGTGTCCCAATCAACTTGAATTCATACCAAACGTTGCTAAAATTTTGCTACTGGTGTTTATTTTTGTTGATTTGTACAACTGATTTTTCATAATTTGGTAGCACTTGTCCTGAAGAAGATACACACTAAACTGTCTTTTCCTTGAACAAACTGTTGCAGAGTTATGAGAGGTTTTCATTTGTAGCGCCCCCTATTGACACATTGTGAAGTCATTTGGCATCCACCCACAAAATGACCTGTTGGCTATGCCTATTAAGTTTCATTTAGTTTGGACATTGCATTGAGCAGATATGTAAATTAGTCAAAATGGGTGATGACAGGCTTTTTAAGTGGCTTATATCTTCACAACGGTTTGATAAATAAATATTCTTGTGATAACATTTGAAATAAGACATGTAGGAGCAGGGATGAGTAGAAACATAGTTCATGCAAACTTTACATGCATGACAACATAACAGGTGCCTTTGGAATTACTACCACAACTGTAATCATAATTCAACTCTGAACTGTATAAAGGGTTACTGTTCAATTTACTCACACAAATTTAGGAAAAGTTGTGCTGCAACTCTTATATGACTCTATAATGACTTTTTTCTTCTGTGACTTTCTTAATGTTCAGCTCTGTTTGAACAAACATCTCCATTGATCCTTCTAAAAGTGTGGCATAATGTGTGCAAATGGATAAAATAATAACGTCTCACAGCGCCTCCTACAGGATAGCTGTTTAGTTTAAAGCGATGTGTTTCCAGAGCCTTTAATTTATTTCATTCCAAACTAAACTAAGTTTGAGCTAATTTATAAGAATATTGAAGGCATTAGTTTGCAGTGAATGTATGTAATGAGTGTAAAAACAACAACAAAAACAACAACAAAGGCTTTTATTGCACCTCACATTGCATTTAGCAAAAAAACGCCTTGAGTGAAAAGAAAAACAAGCTTATGAATTTGCCTTTATAATAATTTTAGATTACTGCATCTAAATATTAGCCTATTTTAAATTTAATTATAGTAACTTTGTTTGTTAGTCTGTTTAATGTTGAAGTAGGCTAAGATATTTCCATACTTTAAGCATTTTCGTGCATTTGTACATAAATACCACTTTACATGTAAAATTAACATTGTTCCGGATAACGGGAGAAAGAGAAAAAAGGGTCGTTGAAGTACTGACCAGCGATTACCTGTTCTGATAAATGAGGTTATAAAATATGAGGCGGGACTAACACTACACGTTGTTTACATGAAAAGCAGGTAAATTAGCCTACTATTACCAGGTCATTTTATTCTCTAGCCCAAGTTTTTTTAAGTGACCCGAGTGAATATGAGTTCGTCGTTTCTACGGGTTCTGTGATAATTTGCATGCTTCATGCGGATCCACGCAGTCAGCATGGATGACTAACGTGAAGTCTGTCGCAAACCAGGAAGCCGCTTTATGTTCACTGAAGAACACTTAAGATATGATATGTCTGCGGTCGATGGCGCACTCTCACATTTTCAGGCCATTGTAAGGAGTTTTAATGCTAAAAAGTCATGCGAATTTGGCGGTTCACGTCGTTTTCACTCCTTTTTGGGTTTTTCCTGTCGTCAGTCCCGGAGCTCACAGGTAACAGCAAAACCCACCTCGACACTTACCTGCGCAGGTATTAGCTTGCTATCGATGTTGTTGTCTAGTACATTAGGGTTAATCTTTACCTCTTCTCTAATTTAAATGTAAATCTAAATCTGCTGGTTTTATAAACTCGACTTAGGTTACACCGTTTTTAAGGATTTAATCAGGTTTGATGTTTGGTCAGTTAGTTTTTTGGTAATTTTTAAATATGCTTTTTCACGCTAAAAATGAATTATGGCTTAGCTAAACTACACGGGTTAACAATGTGTTTGATTAATCTACCTCGTCATTGCCTGAGATTAAAAAAAAAAAAAAAAAAAAAAAAAAAAAAAAGCAGGGTGTTGGATTTATTGATTTTTTTGGATTTATACTGGCTAATGACAAATCTCTTTTCCATAAAAAAACAACACCTTTTAACTCTGATGTTTTTGGGGGGCACATCTAAACTGCATTATTTTTTTTGTGTTTTTATAAATAATTTAATTTTTTTTTCACTCACTATATATGTGAAAAGAGCTAAAAGTTACGGTGGTTTCGATTAAAGTGTCTAAAATATATTTTCCCCTTATACAATTATACATTTTAATCTAAAGTCTCGATGTTTATTTAATAAAAATGTTATTATGCATAATATATGTCATTCTGCATCATTTCAGGTGGTGCAGAGCTCAATGTCACTGTTGATCTGGGCACAACCATACGCATTAATTCTAGTTCAAACGCAAATTGCAAAGTTTGTATCAAACAGGGCACACAGCTGTGCCAGTCGTCCGTGGTCCTCAAAAGCAACACGCTTTTGGACTTCAGCTGTTCACTGCCAGAGAATGTATTCACTGTGCAGATCATCAGAGAAAATGGTGAGAGCTGTCAGATAAAACATTTTCATTTAGACATTCATATTTCACTGGTTATCAAGACAAGTATTTTTTTTTTATTAAACGTATGCATAAAATGTATAAATAAAGGGTATAATTCTTTGTGCTTTTAAAGCTACTGTAGTCTTTCTCTGACTTTTGTTCCACAGTGATATCTAACATTGAACCCAAAGAACACGATGCCTTTAAAAAGTTCAATCGCACCTTCATCTGGAATTTGAAGCCAACAGCCACACAGATCTTACATTTGAATTTCAGTAGGACTGGTTTACGGCAGATTCATCCCACAGACAGCTGCCTAGACAAACACGTTTACATGCTCACAGTGGGGAATGTCAACATTGGAAGGTTTTGTCAGAATGGAACCATTAGACAAGTCGACGTGCGTAATGATGGCAAACTGTCTTTGGAAGTTTCTGGAGGTCGAACTCTGGACGCGAAGGTTATCGGCGTATCACTGGGACGTCTCATTAACTGTAAGTACAATATTAAACTTTTTTTTTTTATTTAAGCAAAAATTGTTTAAACAAACTCACAAAAGCATATGTGAAATGTTGAACTTTCTCTATTTTACAGCACTGTCCACTCATATCCATGTTGTTCTCCCAGAGAGGAGTTCAACCCAGGACTTCTTTACCCCAAACGCTTTTCCTGAAAGTGCAGAGACAATGTGGTATTTTACCGTTCCCCTCGCGTACTACACTGATGTGCGCATTCTCAACTACACTGTTCCAACATGCCTCCAACCTGAAAACATCCCTACAATGAAGTACACTTGGCAGGGCAAAGACCCTCTGGTGAAACTGATGAATGTAAGCCAGCCGTCGGTGGAGCCTGGAAACTTTAACCTCTCCATAAAGAACTGCAAAATGTCTGGGGCACAACCTCCGTCGCAAGGCTTAATGGTGCATTTTCAGATCTCTGCCATCAAGAGAAGCAAGGGTATGTAAAAGAAAGTATTTGTTTCTATGATTAGAATTGCATATTGTTATTTACTTTTATTGCAATCATGTTGGGTAATTCCAACGAGTGTTTTTGGTGGAAAAAAACTACATAAATTAAGGAGAAAAGCCAAAATACTAAATGCAATGGATGCGCATTTACTGAGTAATCATCTATTTTGTAGAGAGAGGTCAAAATGACACGTTTCAAGTGAGATTTGGAGCTAGAGGAGGGAGAAAAACAATGAAAAAAGAAATGGTAGCATTATTAGTTTATTTTTACACAGAGATCGGTGGGTCTTTTAGTAAAAATCAGTTCAATTTTCCAGTCCTTGTTGCATTATATGCCAATAATGACAGTTCAAAAAGCACTTTTCACATCTCCCCCTGCATGCCTGTAAAATAAGAAGTATTAAATGTATCTCAATATTCTTGTTCTTAATAAACATTTCTTTTGGTATTTTCATTTTTAAGGTCCTACAACGTTCAGTTCCAGAGATACCAGATCTCAATATGGCTTTATACTCGCCTGAGTGACAGTAATATTATTTTTTAAAGTTTGTGTGCCTGTAACTTAAGAAGTATTAAATATATTTTAATATCCTTTTAGATTCTTGCTTTTAACAAACTTTCTTTTAATTTATCTATTTTTAAGTAACTACACTACCGCTCAAAAGTTTGGGATCAGTAAGACTTGTAATGTTTTTTTTAAACATTAAGAAGTCTCTTATGCTCATCGAGGCTGCGTTTATTTGATCAAAAATACAGAAAAAAAAAAAAAAATGTTATTACAATAAAAAATAATGGTTTTCAATTTAATATACTTTAAAATATAATTTATTCCTGTGATGCAAAGCTGAATTTTCATCAGCGCTTACTCCAGTCTTAAGTGTCACATGATCCTTCAGAAATCATTAGAATATGCTGATTTATTATTAGAATTAATGTTGGAAACCGTTGTGCTGCAAAATATATATATATATATATATTTTGGAACCTGTGATTCTTTTTTTAAGGATTCATTGATGAATAGCAAGTTAAAAAGAAGAGCATTTATTCAAAATATATATCTTTTGTAGCAATGTAAATCTAGGCTATCACTTTTTATCAATTTAACACATCCTTGGTGAATAAAAGTATTAATTTCTTTTTTTTTTTTTTTAAAAAAAAGAATAAAAATTTACTGACACTGAAGACTTGATAATGATTCTGAAAATTCAACTTTAATTACAGATATAAATTAAATTTTAATGTATATTAAAATAGAAAAACATTAACATCGTAATAATATTTCACGATTACATTTTTTTTTCCTGTATTTTTGATCAAATGAACACAGCCCTCATGAGCGTAAGAAATGTCTTTAAAAACCATTAAAAATCTTACTGATCCCAGACTTTTGAGCGGCAGTGTAACCACCTTATTTTTCCCATAAGAGTGGGTGCAGCCATTTGTACATTTTTTGTGTCTGGCTTCTGGTCTCATCCACTTCCAGCTATTTGTAGCTGCACAAAAAGCTTGTTTTGCTGCTTGATATTGCAAACTGGTGTGTCTTACCATATTATTTTAATGTATTATCTTAATTATGAACACACTGGTTTGTAGTGCAAACTGTTTTACTGTTTACTGCACTTCGATATTCTTCTCCTTATTTCCCTATGGTGGATTATGAGCCGGATGTCCAGAAAACAGCTTACTTCCGCAATGAAAAATAAGGTGAATATCAGGGGTGCCCAAACTCAGTCCTGGAGGGTCGTGTCCTGCGGAGTTTAGCTCCAACCCTAATTAGACACACCTGAACCAGCAACTCAAGCTCTTACTAGGCATACTAGAAACTTCCTGCCAGGTGTGTTGAAGCAAGTTGGAGCTAAACTCTGCAGGACACCAGCCCTCCAGGACCGAGTTTGGGCACCCCTATTTGAACTATTTGGTTCAGTTTCAGAGATATTGGGGCTTTCAATGCGGCTCCATCTGCAAACTCTTGAATTTTACCCATTGTCAGTGTCAGAGTGTAAGATTTGTTGCGTTTGCATGACTATTTTCATGACACATTTTTATTTTTGATTGATTGCTTTATTATTCTTGATTTACTATGCTTACACAAGACCTTACTTTGACTGAGCCATCTGTTGTGTCATTATGGAAAACCCATATAGTTCCAGGCCATGACTCATGAATACAGGAAATGAGAAGAGAGCTTGCTCTCTCTTCAGTAGATTTCGAAGAGCCTCACGTCTCACAGGAGGTGCTGTTTCAAGCTACCTCATTTTACCTTTCTTTTTCACTTGTTTGATTAGGGTGGAGAAGAATGAAATATACAGCAGCAGTCACTGATTCAGTGTTGAATCAACACTCATTTGTTTTAGTGTTTCAACACTGACCAGACAGTTATGACAAACATTTAAATTGACTCATTTTTTTTGTTATATTCTAAATGCAGTAGGGATTTTTGCTTTAATTTCATCCATTGTTACGTTTTTTTTTCATCATGTCAGAGTAACATGTCAGAATTACAATTGTAACAAGAGTAAATTAATCCAGAATTTTTTTAAAGCTGCTTATATGACCTTACATGTGGTCAACTTATTGAATGTGTTGAGTGAGTACATAAATGTTCTATTAGCTCATTACTTCCAAAAAGTAATCAGTTTGCAAAACTTATATGACTTGATGTGTTACCCTCAACACTGTTTATGTTTACATGAACTCCAGACAACCACTTATTGTGAGAAAGTTGCTTATCACATGAAAGCGGTGTTTTACATGCACTGTGTTAGCAGGATATTCTACATTTTTAACCAGCCATGACTTTAGTCATTCCATGCACATGCGCGCTCTTTAAAAACCTGTAAGAAAAATGCTTATGCATTTACATAACCACATAAGCCAGTTCTCTAGCAGACATCCAGGTGTGTTAAACTGCTTTCTTTTAATCCCTTAAATACTGTAATGAAGGTGCTGTTTACATAATGTTTCAGAACACTGCGTTCTGTGAAAACCATAGAATAAACTGCTTTCTGGTCCATGAAAACATCATCTGCAGGCTCGACAGTAAGCTAATAAAATAACTTCTAGTGATCAACTAATAAATTGGACATTGTAATGTCAACTTATGCCAGAAGTGAACATTATTATCAGCCAGTTAATGAAAGCGTTTACCAACCCGCTTTGTTAATTCCTAATTAGAAATCTTTTTTTTAGCATTGAGTTTTGTCATACTCTATATATCAGCATTAAATCACCAATCAGCCACCCTGCATTTTTACATTTCAGCCATTGGCCATTGAAAAACCCTCATTTGTCAACCACTAATAATTTGAACCTAAATCAGTATTTCATGTCTGTTATTTGCCTGTTTATTAAGTGAATAGACAGATCAGGTCAGGATTGGCTAAGTTCAGTGCTTAGCTCTTAAAGGAGGAGTCCACTTCCAAAACAAAGATTCACATATAATGTACTCAGCCCGTTGTCATCCAAGATGTTCATGTCTGTCTTTCTTCAGTCATAAAGAAATTATGTTTATTTGAGGAAAACATTTCAGCATTTTTCTCCATATAATGGTCTGATATGGTGCCCCGAGTTTGAACTTCCAAAATGCAGTTTAAATGCGGCTTCAAACGATCCCAAATGCAGTTGTAAACAATCCCAACCAAGGAAGAAGGGTCTTATTTAGCGTAACGACTGGTTATTTTCATAAAAATGCTTGTCTTGTCTTGCTCTGCCTGGACTGTTTTTTTCCCGTTCAGGACAGTTAGGTTATGTCGAAAAACTCCCATCTCATGTTCTCCCTCAACTTCAAAATCGTCCTATATCACTCCTTTACCTTTTTTGTTAAGGGTGTTTGATCTTCTTTGCATGTTCACTTTGCAAATACTGTATCGGTACTTCTGCAGTGATGTAGGATGATTTTTGAAGTTGAAGGAGAAAATACGATTGGATTCTTTCGACATACCCTAACTGTCTTGAGCCAGAATACACAGAGTTCAACGAGAGCAAGGCAAGGCGAGTGTTTGAGATTAAAAAGTATTTAAATTGTATTTTTTAAAATGACAAATAACCGTTTGTTACGCTAGATAAGACCCTTCTTCCTCAACTGGGATCGTTTACAACCGCATTTGGGATTTAAACTGCATTTTGGAAGTTCAAAATCGGGGCACCATATCAGTCCATTATATGGAGAAAAATGCTGAAATGTTTTCCTCAAAACACATAATTTCTTTACAACTGAAGAAAGAAAGACATGAACATCTTAAATGACAGTGGGGTGAGTACATTATATGTGCATCTTTGTTTTGGAAGTGGACTTGTCCTTTAATATCTCTTTTCTCATAATAAAACATCCTTACCGTTTTATAACTCTGTAAGTTTATTCTGTGAAAATGACAGACTGACTGCATGTTATACCTTACTTATTTCATATAATGTTTATTTGATATCTGTTTTTCTTATTCTTTCCACTGTTGCAGGGCAATGTGAAGGTGATCTGCCTAAGAAGCAAGTACTACAGATACGTGTCATGAAAAAGGATCCCAAGTCAACCTGTGTGTTGAAACTGGATTCAGTCATAATGGATACAATCACCATAGCTTCAGGGAACCATTTTGTCCTAAACTCCTTTGACTGTAACAAAGATGAAATAGAGTTGACTGTCAACCAGACCATAGGTACTCAACTTGAATTTTAGAGTTGAATTTTTGAGCTTTGAGTTTTATTTTACACTGTAAAATAATCTGGTATCTCCCAATCACCATTAGAACAGAAGATCCACCAGCTAAACCTATATTTATTATTATTATTATTATTATTATTATTATTATTATTATTTTGGCTTGTTGTGGAAATTATTTGAGCCATTTTTGGTGACAAGAATAATAATGACATAAACATGAATTTTGAGCAGTTGGTGGTGCTAAAAATGGTATAGGTACTTTTTAAATCCTCCCCAATCAGTGTGCCAACTTTCTTTCAAATGTCAATGATACAATAAGAAGAAAACTAATAAATAAGGTTTAAGGCTCGCTCACACCCAGGACAACAAATATACAATAAAGTTTTAGTAATTGTTCTAATTCTATGAATAGGTAAGTCCAATTACTATAAACTAGCTATACTATACTACTAACTATAAAGTTACCACTATATTTTTTAACAACAATATTGTTTGAATCTCTTACAAAACAAATTTTCTGGCTGCTAAAATGTTAAAAATATTGACAATTAGAATCCACACAGTGTTTTAAAATGCAGAATCCACTATTTAACCCTTGTACGTCAATTAAAAAAAAGTTACACATAGGCTCATAGAGGACAAAAATGTCCATGTCCAAAAACTGCCATAAAAATTAAAAGCTTGGGAGTACAGACTTATGTTTTTTCTCATTTTAAAGAAGACTCTAGGTAGATTATTGTTGAAGTTAAAAAAGTTGTAAAAAATTTAAACCAAAAAAAAGTTATAGAGATTTAAGTTTATGAAAATAATTTATGAGAAACTTTTTATATAAATATATATATTTTCTAAAACATGTTGAACACAAAAAATCTAAACAATAAATCTAAACAAGTTGTGTTCCAAAATTGAGGATGATATCTCAAAAAATTAGCTTTTAGTAAGATTTAGTTTGGGTGCAGTACCAGACTTTTCCCATTAGATTCCAGCAGAGCTCCGCTGGCATACACAGCGCTAGGATTTGTGACTGTGATTCGCAGTACAGCATAACTTCTTATTCTCAAGCATTACAGGTGCGCACACACAAACACATACATTTTTATTTAGGACACACATACAAGCTGCACTCTGACATCCATACCAACATACCCACACAATTATAGCTGCATAATTTATCCAACTGGCTCTATAATACAGCAAAAGCAGAAAACAGGGAAAATGTGAGTATTTGCTTTATAGGCCAAACCTAAGAAAATGGCACCATCTGGTCATTTTTATTTACTTTTTTAATTTTAATTTTGAAGCCTTACCAACAGAATGAAAGCCTATTAACAAAGACTGCATTATTTTATAGTTAAATGGCCCTGGGATTAAAAATTTTTGTCCTTAAGGCCTTGAGAGGAACTTTTTTTTTTTTTTTACCTAGTGTAAAATAGATTTATTAAAGGAAATGAGGGTGATATGATATTAAAATTCCAATAAAAATACACACCAGTGCCAAAATGTATATGGTTGGCAACACAGGCAAAATGATCAAAAAAACGAAACTGAAAAAGACTAAAAAGGTCGCACAAGGATTAAAGTGATAGATAGCAAAATAGCAGTGGACACTTAGAATAAACAGAACATCATTGTCCACACATATGTAGTTATTGTTATAGTTATCGTTCTTGGTGTCAGCAGTCCTTTACATTCCTTTCTTGGACCCTAATTATGAAATATTCCTCTGTTCGTCAAAATACTTTGTATTTCTTTATCAACAGAATGTAAAGAATGGAGAGACTGTGCATCCACTCCATTCCCCCTAACTTTCAACTACGAGCAGCAGTGTATTCCAGGAGTTTTGAAGACGATCATCTGGCACCTTCATGGCCCTCAGAACAGTGCGGTGGAGCTACAGTCTCCTGCAAGAGATCTGCGTCACTGTCTGCCTGAAGACAAATGCAACAGCATCCTCCTGCTAAATGTGTCCCATGTTAACTCTGGCATCACTCTTGGGCAGTTTTGTCCAAGGGGAACCATTCAGAAAATCCAAATCCGTGAATCCAAGATTGCAATAACTGCCTCCGTTTTGAGTTTCAATGACCGGAATTTGGCAACTAAACCCTTTTTAACCTACTCATTTACACAGGATATATCAGGTAAATGCTTTCATTATACATCCATAAACGGGTACTGTACCTGCTCAAACATCTTCAGTGCAAATATCAAAAAACTGTTTTTAGTCATTACTGTTCCGCTTTCCTCATACAGAGCACTACATATTCACTGTTGCACCAAGGATGGATAATCCTACCGTGTTGGCGACCCCAGCCTGGCCGTCTGGCATGAAACCATCTAGCACGGTGTCCTGGATTGTTAACCTTGAGCCTCAGTTTAAAAGTAATCTGATGTTCAGAAACATCAGCCAGCCCAAATGTAAGGAGGTGCACACAAACATTGTAGTGCAGACCATTCGTTCTCAAATGACGCTGTACAGCACTAAAAAAGATGAGAAGATTAAGGATCTCCTGGTTCCAGAAAGTTTTTACCTGAACATGACTAACTGTAAGTCACCGACAGGAGCCTTCCGGGCAGTGGTGGAGATCACACAGCAAAACGGCACAAGTGAGACGGCCTTAACTGGCAACTAATTTTCTTCTGTTCACTAAATTCCCACTAGAATTTCCATGTAATATAAAAGAAAGATTTGAAAGATGAAGTGAAATTTATTGTCATGTTTTCAGACAAGCTTTTGCCCATCATCCTGAGCATTGTTGGAGTTATGCTGGTGATCATAATAGCCGTGGGGATCTGGATCGTTCTCAGGTGACAATTTTGCAAAAACATTTTAAATATTTAAGGCCTTTAGGTGCATGCATAAAAATATTTTTCCATGTTATTTAATAAGCCTGTAACTAAAAAAAAGGACCATATCAGGTAATTTACCATATAAATATACAAATTTTTACCTGTACAGCTGCTGTAGCACCACTTATTGGCCGATCCTCATAAACATTTGTCTATAATCATATGTCACGTGCCTACCATGAAGGCCCATACTTTAAATGACCCTACTATAGCCAACCAAATATTACACCCTGCTGAAAAAAAATAGCTAAAACCAGTCTAAGCTGGTTGGATGGTTTTAGCTGGTCATCCAGCCTGGTCTTAGCTGGTCATAGCTGGTCAGCAGGCTGGTTTTAGAGGGAATTTGGCCACTTCCTTAACTGGTCAGGCTTGGAGACCAACTAAAACCAGACACTTCCAGTTTAAACCAGCTAAGACCGGCCGACCAGCTTAGCTGGTTTTAGCTGTTTTTTGTTTGTTTGTTTGTTTTTTCAGCAGGGCAGATTTACATTTTTTGATTCATTATTGATCTAGGGTGTCCAGAGATTTATTCTTCACTGGTTTTGTTACATTTGAGCAAAACACCCAGGACTAGTTTGTGAAATGAGGTTTTTAAAATGATCTCAGATATTTAACAAAAAGTTTGATTGATAGTAGTGATTGTTAAGGCAAAAATTCTTCAGAATGAGGAAATGATTTGAATAATGTGTGTAAAGTGTAGAATATTGCACAATGTACGATCATTTACATACACGTAAAACACGGTAGTGCCCCCTGGTGGCTGATTTCTTTTAAATGTCCCAGACTTCTGGGGCTATAAGTCAAATAGGCCCACTGAGTTTCATTCCATCAGTCCTCATCAGTGTTGGGAATGTTACTTTAAAAAAGTAATTAGTTATAATTACTAGTTACTTCTTACAAATAGTAACTGAGTTAGAAACTGAGTTACATCATTATAAAAGTAACTAATTACCAGGGAAAGTAACTATTGTGTTGCTTTTTAAAAAACTGTTTAAATATATCAAACAACTTGTATGCCCCCAATGAGCATCAGTCAGTCAAGCATTTTAATATTACATTATGATAATTTAGCATTAAACTTTAGCAATTAGAACTTTAGTAATTAGAATAACCATGTATGAATTCATATTTGTCATGTTGATTGAACTTAGGACTGGTGGTGATGCTTAAGATATTGTTTGTAATTAAGTCTTTCTATAAAAAAGGGGGGAAAAAAACTAAAAATTATGCTGATGAGATAAAACTACTACAAATTCTACTATTAATAACAATATAAAACGCACTAAGGATTATTGAGCTGCTGGGTTCATTAATATTAATGGCGTTGTCTGCGTTCACTCGAACTGATTTGCTGAAATCAGAACAGGGACGATAATAGGTGAGTGCCAGCCAATGATATTGCTGTTTGCACATTAGTTCCGCCTGCTGCCAGAGAAACCGGCAGTTCTTAAAACCTGAAGAACTCCACAGGAACTCCGTTACGGAAGAAAACGGTCATTTGTTTGACTACTTGTTAACTGAAAAAAATAACAGCGTTAGTAATGCCGATTATTTATAATGCCATTATATTATATAGGCAATGATCGCACCTTGGACAAAGACACTGCATGCCAATTTTTAAGACAGTCAGACCAAGAGTTGCATTGTTAGAGCTAATTTCATTTAATTATAGCCTAACCCAGTGGCCAGCAGCTGCATTTTTTGTGAAACATCAGTTTGACTATATGCACACATGCACCAAATTTGGTGAAAATATCTCCTTCCATTCAAGAGTTATAGCCATTTAAGCAAAAGTGGCCACGCCCACTTCAAACATTTTGGCGTTCCAGTGAAAGTTCCGATTTATTTGAGAATTATTGATATTCTGTCTCCAGAGAATCTACGCTGGTTTGTTTTTTAGTCGGAAACTGTACTTCACACTTGAACCCCTATCAAATATTGTATCAATTGATTTTTTTTTAATAAAGCGTCTTATCACACAGGAAAAAGAAGAAGAATAAGGCTCCCCCAGTGTCCGTCTACAATCCCAATGAGCATGCTTTCCTTCCAGGCCTCCATGGCTTCCCCAAAGCACCGGAGGAGGAGGATCCTCACACTTATGCATACATAGATGAAACTCTAGTATATAGTCATCTGCTTGAAGATGATGCTGAAAAAGAAGAATATAAAAAAGCCACTACAAATGAGAATGACCCACCTCTGACTAACCCACCTTTACCATCCAGAAACAGTGAAAACCTTGTTACTAAAAACAAGGCCTTGATTGACAGTGAGCTCTATGGTTACGTTCAGGGACAATCAACTACATCTGACAAGCCAAAGACTTTGGAAGAGGAAGGTAGCTATGAAACCAGACTGCGTGTATGAGAGGAAAAAGTCCTAATGAAAAATCATTTTCTACTGTAAACTAAAGTTTGTTTTTGAGTGCCAGTCTAAGATGTTTTTATATTTAGAGATTTTGTGTCAGCACGCTGCTTGTTTTAAAGATTGTATGTTTTTGATATTAAAACTCCTTTGTTTATTTATTTACAGCTTGAGAAGTTAAGACATGAATTGTCTAGAAAAGTTGTAATTTCTGGGAAAATGATTGAAAGTGGTTTGCAATCAGGGCGTGATCCGGAGGGTTTTGTTGCAGATCTCGGAAATCTGTCCGTAAATCTGTTGCAGATCTTGGAAATTTGTCCAGCAAAATCCAGCCGAAAATCATGAAGCGTGGGCTTGCTTTAACTGTCAAGATCAAATGATGGAAGATTCGAACCCTATCTCAGGGGACAATGTAAATATTTCATGGTGCGGTGATTTTGTTTGTTGAAACAGCCTATCCCTAAACCTAACCATCAGTGGGGATTGTATGATAATGCACTGTACAAATGCACATTGTACAAGTTCAGACAAGTTAGCCAAAATGTAAAATATATTTACAGATTGCCATGATTGTTGGAGATTCTGGCCATTTTTGCTGTCTGGACATGAAAGGGACGGATGCTAGAGGTTCCACTGCAAACCCATCTAAACTACTGAACTACATAAAAAAGGGGGCTTCTGCTATCAGTAGGGTCTGGTAAAACTGATCAATCTTCAGTTTAGACTTAACATTGAACTAACAATGAACAATAAATCCGTTTCTAGAATTAGGTTTGTTTGAATGTCATTTTAGGTAAATATTTGCACTATTTACCACTTACGTTAGTATTTCAAAGCGTTAAAATCATTTCTTTTTTTTTTTTGACTTTGCTCAATTATGCAGCTAAATTCCTTAGATATCCACCTAGCAATATCAGTTATTGCAAATGCACAAAACCAGTGAAAACTGAAAGATTTTCTTTTTCAAATTGTCATTTTAGTGTAATGTTTGTTTGTTTTTTCACCATATGAAATAAAAATATTTTAATTTTAGCATTATTTGTCATCACTTAATGCATGTGATTGTGCTAAATCATGATTACTGACAAAGGTTTGTTTTTCAATGATATCAATCCATAAATCTGACTTGTGATGCAGCCTGTAATCAATATCACAGTGTTCATTTGCTAAGACTAGAGGAGAAATGGTCCACCGACTGAGCCTGGTTTTTATTTCTGTCACCTGATGGAGTTTTAGTTCCTTGTCACTGTTGACTTTGACCTGTTTAGTTGGAGATTAAACATAATATTCTGTAATATTGACGGCACTGGCACTATCAAATGAGAACAGAATTGATCTGGAAATTGACAAAGTTGTCTTCTGTAGAGCTGCTTATAGCTGAATTGAATGCTTTTCATAATTAATGAACTTTACATTGTTATTAATCTGAACTGAGTATACACTGAACTAACTTGAGATGAATACAGCAAAATTTGGATTTGTTTGCACTGATTCTGTTATTGTCCTGTTTTTGAAACTGTTTTTTAAAAATCTGTGCTGGAGAAGATAGGAACTAATAGACACACATAAATATTTTGATGTCACAGATGAAGTAAGAAAGAGCCTGAGAATCATTTCCACTGCATTATTTTCACCCTGAATTCCTTACACATGAAATAGGCTATTACACAGGGTGTAATGTAGTTCCAGTGAAACTTCAATTTCAGAAGTACATCGGTTGTGTAATGCTTTTCTCATGATCTTGCATCAGCCTTGTAGCACTTTACTGTTTGTTATTGTATTAATAAAAGTTGAGGGGTCATTACAGAGACAGAAATAAATTGCAGGAATTGATCACTTTTATGACTTGAAAATTTTGTATAAATTCTTACGTAAACCTAACCTTCACTGGGTCATAAGCAGATTACGAAACCATACAAATGAGATTGTAAACAGTTTATACAAAATTGCCAACAATTTGCCATATATCAACTTAGATATATCAACATAGATCAACTTGAATCACATCTGCAAAGTAATGATATTTATGAGCATTTTAAGGCAGGCTTCCGACCCAAACACAGTACAGAAACAGTTCGTGTTAAAGTTATAAATGATCTTCTCCTAGCTGCTGACTCTGGTTTTCTGTCTATTCTTATTCTTTTAGATATTTGTGCTGCTTTCGATACTATTAGTCACTCAGTATTATTGGAAAGGCTGGCCAGAATAGCAATAGCTGATAATGCACTTCTTTGGTTTTCATCTTATTTAAGTGATAGACAACAGTTTGTGCAGATTAAGAATACACGTTCAGATCCTGTCTCAATTACTCATGGTGTTCCACAGGGGTCTGTGTTGGGTCTGCTTTTATTTATTATTTATATTCTGCCTCATGGTCGTATCTTTCGTTCTTATGGTATTAATTTTAATTTCTACGCTGACGACACACAAGTATATATCTCTACAAGACCTAATGTTTCTCTTCACCCCCCCCCCCCCCCCCCCCCCCCCCGGGTCTAGGTCTGTTTTGTCTAAAACTCAATCTTTTTCCTTGCTTATTGACAATTGTCCTGTTTTCAACTCAGGTGAAAAGTTTAGGAGTTGGATAGTTTGCTATTGTTTGGTTCTCGCATTAGTAATATCTCACGTTCTACATTTTTTCATTTACGCAACATTGCTAGACTTCGTTCTTCACTCTCTCAACATAGTACTGAAGTGCTTATTCATGCCTTGGTTACATCTCGGATTGATTATTGCAGTTCTCTTTTATTTGGCATTCCTGAGAAACAACTTCATTGATTACAGTTAATCCGGAATTCATAGTTAGTTAGCCGTTCACGTTCTTTTGATCATATAACTCCAATTCTTTTTCAGCTGCATTGGCTTCCTGTTTGTTATCGTGTACATTACAAAATTTGACTTCTTACATACAAAGCTCTTTATGTTTTCTGTTCTACGTTTGTATTTCATTGTTTTGTTTTATATTGTGCGGTGTGCTTGAGTGTTTTGAAAAGTGCCTATAAATAAAAAGTATTATTGTTATTATTATATAGATTGGTTACTAATTGCTGTCAGAGTGTATTGGTATTTATGTCTCTTTTCATTTTTTATGTAGTGTAAATGTACAGTTCCTGTTAGGTTACATAATGCTGAATAATTTTGGTTTCTTCCTGTTCTTCCTCTTCTCCTGTTATGTATACATGCTTATGAGGAAACTCCTGTTTACTCTGAATACTGATGTCTGACTTGTACATGTTTGTGTAGCTGCACAAACAAATGGTGCTTCAACCAGCCAAACCACTGCTATATAAGTTGGCTCTGAGCGCCATTTTGTCATAATTTCCGCTGCACTCTAAAGAAGAAGCAAGAAGCTTAAAGCCAGCTACTTGCCATAGAAGAGCCCCAGCAGTGGAAGGTCGCCTCTCATCAGAGTTTGCCCATCCAGCGAACACAAGAAAATATCCTAAGAGAACATTTCGGAATGTTCCGGAGAGGATCCTGACACCATTCCTCCCAATGACTCAACATAGGGTGGTGCGGACAGCGAGATGATTCGCATCCTCACTAAGGCTATAGAGGAACTGGACTTGGATTGGCCAGCTCCATAAGAGCCTGCCCGCAGCCGCTTAGACAAGTGGTACCTGTAGACAGGACGCAATCCTGTCAGAGGTCGGCACTGTTCTTCACAGAAGCTTACGACAAAACTTACCAAAGTGTGGCACACCCCCTACTTGGTGCTCGTTCATTCGTCCACTTCTGCCGCCCTCACCACCGTTGACGGCACTGAAGAGAATGGTTATGTCAACTTCTTTCCCCCCTTTCAAAGAGGCAGCCACTGCACATCTTTGCTCTCCATCAGCCCTGGGATTGAAGGCCCATGCGGTCTATTTATCCAAGCTTGCAGGACCACCTCTGCTCTGGCAGGCAGGGCTTATTTGGTGGCCGGACAGCCTGGCACAGCAATGCATACAGTGCTACAATTTTTTCAGGCCAAACTTCTCAACACAATGGACAAGTCCGGCCTGAGTTCTGATGCCTATAAGGAGCTGTGCACAGCGACTGGCCTGGCTCTGCGCTCTATGAATGCCACTACACAGGCAATTGGCAAGTCCATGGCCAACCTTTTGTTGAACTTAATGGAGATCAAGGATGCTGACAAGGTCTCCTTCCTCAACTGCCGTTTCCCTCAGGGGCTTATCAATTTACAGTCCTGCCCCTTTGGATTTTCTCTGCATTTAAGAATTACCTTGACAACTGGCTTGTGTTAGCCAGATCGGAGCAGGAAATCAATTTAGCCAAGAGATCTCTGTCTCCCAGCCAGCGAGTTGTCTTTCTGTCAACTCTGCCCTGATGTGGGCTTAGCTTATGCCGTTACCCTCATTGACAATTCAGCGACTAGTGACATTTTTCAGGTTGGCAGACGAGGAGTAGACATGCTGTCCCAGGGCAATGTACCTCCAGGAGAATGGAGACTACATCCCCAAGTGGTTTAAAAACGTGGCCTGTCTTTGGGAGGGGAGAGGTGGACCTTCTCACCTCAGAAGACAACTTTAACGGGGGCTCACCAGTGGCCCCAATGTGGGGTAATCAGCTTCTTGGCCAATTACATTAAGGAAGGACCTCCTCTCTCAAGTGAGAAGCATGAGGTTTCAGACTGGCTCAGTACTTTATACAATGGCAGTGCACCAAGTTTTTCAGGCCAAACTTCTCAACACAATGGACAAGTCCGACCTGAGTTCTGATGCCTTTAAGGAGATGTGCACAGCGACTGGCCTGGCTCTGCGCTCTATGAATGCCACTACGCAGGCAATCAGCACCTTTCGGCCACCTTTTGTTGAACTTAATGGAGACCTCTTCACCTCAGAAGACAACTTTCACGGGTGCTCCCTCCTCCTAGTGGCCCCAATGTGGAGGAATCAGCTTCTTGGCCCATTACATCGAGGAAGGATCTCCTCTCTCAAGTGAGAGGTATGATCTGGCATCCCTGGGCCGAACTGTGAAGCCCTCATGTTTAGCCCCTCGACTGGAGTCTTCTTTGCAGCTCTCCTTGAGGGTGATAAACACCATTTTAGAGGCTAGAGCCCCGTCTACGAGACATCTCTACACCCTTAAGTGGTCAGTCGTTTCTGACTGATGTGCAATACGTGTCACAAATGCCATGCTAACTTTTCTGCAAGACCTACTGGATAAGGGGCACACCCCTTCCACACTCAAGTAAACAAAAAGCCGGCACTGAGAGGAGCTCTTTGCAGGCTTTGGAGGCCGGTCTAAAGAGCTGCCATTTACGAAGCAGAGACTGTCAGGCTGGAAAGTTGAAGCTATAGCCCTGGTTAATGCATCAGTGGGCTTACAGTGTCCTATTGGAATCAGGTTAGGTATCCTCCACCAGAGTAATGGCCTCCTCATGGGCTTGGTCGAGTTGAGTCTCTATTGGTGTTACCTATGCGGCTGCGTCTTCACCGTACACCTTCACCAGGTTTTATAACTTGAACAGTTTTGCCCTCCAGGCACTGATTTTGTTCATGTTATTTACCTAATCCCTCTGTGTGTTACCACGGCGGTCTCTGTGGCTCCCTCTAGTCACCGTCAGCGGGAGCTATCCCCGGACTACTAACTACATTTCCCATCAGCCCGTGCCTGGGACCCGTCCTTCCGTTTCCGGGTCGTTCGGAGCACTCCCTCCGGCGGCCATTTATGGACCCGTTTCGCGGGCGTTTCCCCGCGAAGTTTTGGCTAGTGTATTCTAACAATCCTGAGCGTTTTTCCTCTACTTCTGTTGTCTACCCGTTGCCGATCGGACTGTTTATACTCTTACGATTCTTGCTGCCCGCCCACTGACCCTCTGCCTGGATTATCGTTGCTGTATTGGATTACCTGCTCTGTTCCCGATTGTTATTGATTGACCTCCGCCTGTTTGACTTCGCCTTTAATAAAGTTACGTTGCATATGGATTCCCCGCCTACGTCTCAATCAATGGCCGGCTTACAGAAAACTTCGCCGTCGACGGATCCAGCGACCGCTTCCGCCACGGATGCACCACCAGCTGAATCAGCCACCGAGCAACAACTCACTACGGAGTTATCCGCACAGGCATCAAGGCTCCTCGCTCACGAACAACAGTTGGATCGCCTCACGGATCTCACTGCTCAGCTGGTAAGAGCCCTGCAGGGCTTTCAGTCAGCGGCGCTGCCCGCTTCTCCCCCCCCGAGTGCCCAGCCCGTCACATCGGGTCCACGCTTAGCATTTTCTGAGAAGTTCGATGGTACTGCTACCAAGTGTAAAGGCTTCCTTCTGCAATGCTCATTGTTCGTCAATCAGCAACCGCATCTGTACCCCACCGACGAGTGTAAGATCTCCTTCGTCACGTCGCTTCTCTCCGGACGGGCGCTGGAGTGGGCCACAGCGGTCTGGCGCCTGGATCGCCCCACTTTCCCCTCATTTGCTAACTTCCTGCAAGAGTTTAAGAAAGTCTTCCAACCCTGCTCGGAGAGTGGAGATGCTGGGGAGCAAATCATGGCGTTGAGACAGGGCAGGAGGACCGTCGCGGACTACGCGCTGAGCTTTCGGACCTTAGCCGCCCAGAGTGGATGGAACGACGGCCCTTTGAAACTCCATTACCGCAAGGGTCTCCACCCGGACCTGCAGCTGGAACTGGCCTGTCGGGATGAGGATCTTTCCTTGGACCAATATATTGATCTCTCCATTCGAGTGGACAACTTAATGAGGTCTCGCAAGCCAGTTCGACCGTTCCATTCTATATCCGTGTTGGCCCCCACCGGCGAATCCGCACCTGAGCCCATGCAGCTACCAAGTTAACCCAGGAGGAGAGGGAGAGACGGCTGCGTGGTAATCTCTGCCTTTACTGCGGACTGGCCGGTCACATTCGGGCCAACTGTCCCACTCGACCTCCTCGCCCAGCCCCCTCGGTGAGTTCCGATAAACCTCCTACAAACTGTTGTCACCTCCCAGTAAAACTCTGGTTTGACGATACCAGTGTGGATACCACCGCCCTGATTGATTCTGGTGCGGCTGGGAACTTTATTGATGAACCATCTGCCTCTTCTCTCTTGTTCCCCTCATGTGGCAGTGGCCGCCCTCGACGGGCGACCGCTAGGATCCGGAAAAATTCGATATACCACTGACAACATCCACCTGCAGATTGAGCCCTCACACCGGGAAACTATACGTTTCTTCGTCATCACCTCACCTCAGACACCCGTCATCTTGGGCTACCCCTGGCTCAACCAACATGGACCCTCTGTCTCCTGGGCCACTCGCACGATCACCCACTGGTCACCCTACTGTCAAGAGCACTGTCTAAGCACCGCCTCCTCACCACGAGAGCCACTACTCCCCAGCAACACCTCCAACTCAATCCCCTCGGACTACTCGGACCTGCTCGAAGCCTTCAGCCGCACTAAGGCTGCCCGCCTGCCACCTCATAGACCGGGGGATTGCGCCATAGATCTCATCCCAGGAACATCACCACCCCGAGGACGGGTGTTTCCCCTGTCCCGGGCCGAGTCCGAGGCCATGAACTCTTACATCCAGGAGGAACTGGCCAAGGGATTCATCACACCATCAACCTCGCCCGCCTCGGCGGGTTTCTTCTTTGTGAAGAAGAAGGACGGGGGGCTCCGCCCCTGTATTGACTACCGCGGCCTGAACGAGATCACCATCAAGTACCGGTACCCTCTGCCCCTCGTTCCATCAGCTTTGGAACAGCTGCGATCCGCCCGGATTTTCACCAAGCTGGACTTACGCTCTGCTTACAACCTGATCAGGATTCGAGCGGGGGACGAGTGGAAGACCGCGTTCTCGACCACCTCGGGGCACTACGAGTACCGGGTGATGCCCTTCGGACTGGCCAATAGTCCTTCCTGTTTCCAATCCTTTGTCAACGAGGTCTTCCGGGATATGCTCAATCGGTGGGTGATCGTCTACATTGATGACATCTTGGTCTATTCAGGGTCCCTCCCCGAACACGTCAACCATGTCAGACTGGTACTACAACGCCTTATCAAGCATCAGCTTTACGCTAAGGAGGAGAAGTGCGAATTCCACTGAGACACGATCTCCTTTCTGGGTTACATCATCAGTGCGGAGGGGGTCACCATGGATGAGAAGAAGGTGAATGCGGTCTTGAAGTGGCCCCGTCCCAGCACACTCAAGGAGCTCCAGCGCTTCCTGGGCTTCGCAAACTTCTACCGACGCTTTATACGCCACTTCAGCTCCATCGCAGCTCCTCTCACGGCCATGGTCAGGAAGGGGGCTTCTCGCCTAGCCTGGTCCCAACCGGCCCTCCAGGCCTTCGACGACCTGCGTCAAAGGTTCACCACCGCGCCCATTCTCCATCACCCTGACCCGGACCGACCCTTCATTGTGGAGGTGGACGCGTCCAGCACCGGCGTTGGGGCCGTACTGTCCCAACAACACGGCGAGCCGGCCAAGATGTTCCCCTGCGCCTACTTCTCGCACAAACTCAGTCCAGCTGAGAGGAATTATGACGTTGGCAACCGGGAACTGCTGGCTATCAAGCTGGCGCTGGAGGAATGGCGGCACTGGCTTGAGGGAGCTAAACACCCCTTCACGGTTCTCACCGATCACAGGAACTTGGAATACTTACGATCGGCAAAGGTTCTCAACCATCGCCAGGCCAGGTGGTCATTGTTTTTCACTCGGTTCCAGTTCCAAGTTTCCTACCGTCCAGGCACCCAGAACACCAAGGCCGATGCTTTGTCTCGCATTCACGAGCCCGGTCAACCTGTTGCTTCCTCAGAACCCGTGTTGCCAACCACCCTGATACTCGCCCCGGTGACGTGGGATCTTATGACCGAGATTGCCGAAGCCCAGCTCCTGGACCCCACTCCCACGGAATGCCCTCCTAATCTCACCTACGTTCCTCTGTGCTTACGTCCCAGGGTCCTCAGCCAGGTTCATACAGCACCCAGCTCGGGGCACCCAGGCATCGAGGCCACCTTGCACCTCCTCCACAATCGTTTCTGGTGGCCAACCCTCCGCCACGACACCATCAAGTTCGTGCAGAGCTGCGCCGTCTGCAATACCACCAAAACACCGCGGCGCCTACCTGCTGGACTACTTCAGCCTCTACCGGTGCCCCAGCGCCCTTGGTCTCATCTAGCCATAGACTTTGTTACGGACCTACCTCCCTCTAACGGGTATACCACCATCCTGTCAGTGGTCGACCGCTTCTCCAAGACCTCACCCCTTTCCAGTGTACCCTAGGGTTCCAGCCTCCCCTGTTCCCCTGGTCAGGGGAACCCTCTGACCTGCCAGCAGTTAATTCCTGGTTCCAGCGCAGCGAGGAGACCTGGGACGCGCTCACGTCCACCTCCAGGGCGCCATCCGCCGCTATCAGGAACAGGCCGACCGCAGGCGCCGCCCCAATCCCGCCTACGAACCCGGCCAGTGGGTCTGGCTGTCGACCCGGGACCTCCGACTCCGTCTCCCTTGCAAAAAGCTCAGTCCCAGGTACGTGGGTCCCTTTAAGATCATAAAACAAATCACTCCTGTATCATACCGTCTTAAATTGCCTGCCGAATACCGGATCTCACCCACCTTTAATGTCTCTCTGTTTAAGCCCGCTGACTATCCGGCTGGAGTGGAGAACCTAGAGGGGACCGCCTCCCAGGGACCAGCCCCCATAGTCGTCGACGGCGAGGAGGTTTACCGGGTGAACACCATCCTGGACTCCCGACGCCGGAGGGGTCAGCTGCAGTATTTGGTCGATTGGGAGGTCTTTGGTCCTGAGGAGAGATCGTGGGTCGCCTCCGGGGACATCCTAGACCCCTCTCTTACTACTGACTTTCACACTCAACACCCAGATCAACCAGGCCCCCGAGGAAGGGGCAGACCCCGGCGTCGGGTGCCTCCTCGCGCCAGGAGTCGCTCGCAGGGGGAGGGCTTCTGTTACCACGGCGGTCTCTGTGGCTCCCTCTAGTCGCCGTCAGCGGGAGCTATCCCCGGCCTACTAACTACATTTCCCATCAGCCCGTGCCTGGGACCCGTCCTTCCGTTTCGGGGTCGTTCGGAGCACTCCCTCCGGCGGCCATTTATGGACCCGTTTCGCGGGCGTTTCCCCGTGAAGTTTTGGCTAGTGTATTCTAACAATCCTGAGCGTTTTTCCTCTACTTCTGTTGTCTACCCGTTGCCGATCGGACTGTTTATACTCTTACGATTCTTGCTGCCCGCCCACTGACCCTCTGCCTGGATTATCGTTGCTGTATTGGATTACCTGCTCTGTTCCCGATTGTTATTGATTGACCTCCGCCTGTTTGACTTCGCCTTTAATAAAGTTACGTTGCATATGGATCCCCCGCCTACGTCTCAATCAATGGCCGGCTTACACTGTGTAAATGGAGAGGCTCTTGTTATGTATCACTCAGCCTAGTTGTTTGGGTCCCATAATTGGTTCATGCTTACAGGCGCTCATGGGCTTATAGGCTTCATTACAAGCGCTCCTGGGCTGGGCTTGCAGAGTGGTTTGTTCTGCACTTGCTTATAGCATGGTACTATTGGATGCATTCCCTATAAGCGTGTATATGCAACGGGAGAGACCTTTTAATTGGGATCACTCCAGTTACAAGGCTGCACGCAAGTCAATGACTGTCAGTCAAAAGATTCTGACGAAACAGCAGTCAGCTCCGCCCAGTTTTGCAGTTCTTGCAGCTACACGAATGTGAATAAATCATAAGCGTGTATAATTGGAGCGCTACATTTTTTGTCAATATAAACTAATTCATCAAAGCATATATTAGTTCTGAAGTGCCATGAGAGTCTATTGGTATGTTTTTTTATTTCAATTTTTTACATAAAAATGCACAGTTCCTGTTAGGTTACACAGTAAGGAATACGCTTGATTAAATCTCAGCACTTTTTGTATTTATTCAGCATCTTGTAAATATAATTACATTTGTGAACACACTTGTTAATAGAACAAATAAATATGTTCTTCCATCCAGTAAATTATTTAAAGAAACTGTACGTAAGGGTTTTACTTTGAAATGTTAGTTTCAAAGCCATTCCAATGGTAAAATGACTTTTAATAAGGTGAATGGCTTCTGTTTGTTTCCCGCACTCCTCACTAAACATCTGCACTGGAATTGTTTGATAAAAACGTGAGTCTGGATTGCTTTACAGCTGCAACAGATACACGTGTACCGCGATCCACCTTTATTATGATGGTATTAAATTTACCAGTGTATTCCTCTCATTTAACTGTAGGGGGCTCCGAGTCACAAAATAGACAAAACTACATACAGTAGAGACGCAATTGGTGCGTCCAACATCCTGTACTGTCTGGGTAGGTACTACATTTAAATTTGAACTTACTTTGCGACCGTTCTATATGAATATGGGTGCCATAGATATGTATACGTAGATGCCTTATTAGCGGCTGTTTTATCTGCAATAGACTTTGATAGACTTAGGTGATTTTGCTAAACTAACACAATACAACATGATAAAGCTGTTGGCTAACACAACATAAAAATGTTACCATAGTACAAAAACCTGCAATATTGAGGTGATAAATATTAAAAACACAAACCAACTCACCTGTATAAGTCTATTCAATTTCTTCAGGAATTAAAATTTGGGCCGTTTTTACAGCCAAATGCTGTGTAGTGTTGTGGCATCTTGGAAAATTGATTTTTACTGTGAGTGGCAACAAACTGACCTTTCCAAGATGGCCGATGTGGCATCTACTCACACATATTTTGGTAGTATTAATGAAATTCGGACGTACTACATCCACCATGTTGTTATTATTCTGTGACCTATTGCGTTGCCTTACTGCCATTCATAAATCCTGTACTGTGGCTTCATGGGATTGTAAAGTGTCCATCAAATGTGCACTCCAGAATCCCAGTGGTCATCTGGGTACTTTATGCCTAATGTTTTTTGAAAACTATAATGAATTCGGACTGACTACTCTTTTGGCATACTGTTTTTTTGCATACTATATAGTAAGGTAAGTCTTCGATTTTGGATGCAATGAATATGTCTGTTCTGTTAAGACGAGCGTGGAATAATGGGAGTTGCCGTGTTCACCACCGTCACTGACAGGTGGCACAATGATATGGACCATTTCACTGGCTAAAACTGCATATTTCTCTGGATTTAAATGTTGGAAATATTTGGGATAATGTAAGTACACAAGTCAATAAATTATATAAAAGGGGTGCCCAAACTCGGTCCTGGAGGGAGGTCCTGCAGAGTTTAGATCCAACCCCAGTTAGACACACCTAAGCCAGCTAATCAAGCTCTACCTAGGCATACTAGAAACTTCCCGGCAGGTATGTTGAGGCAAATTGGATCTAAACAGGACCGCGTTTGGGTACTCGTTATATAACATTGTTCTAGTGGTTTTTTTTTTAGATATTTTAATGTAAAAATCAAACATTTTCTACCTTTAACTAAACTTATTGCTACATATTCTACTGTAAATGTCTGTCTAATCCCTCATTCTGCAGGGTGTTGCTCTACAAGTCACTTAGACGATGTTAAACTGGCAGACGGATGCCTTTTCGCCACGGCAGTCCTCGTCGAACCACTTCCCGTTGGCCGTGCTGGACAAGATGGCACAGTTTTGGCTGCGGCCTCCATCGGGCTGATGGGTGATCTCTGATTCCCAGTTCTTAAAGCGTATCAGTGAGCCTGTCTGGTCGGTCCACTCGCCCTCCTTTAGAATGTCATTCACACCCAACCAGATGTGCCCTTCTGGCCCGACGGTCTGCCGAACATAATCGTACAGCTGGTCATTCTCATCGCCAGAAAGAGGGCTGCTGAGTGTTCCTCCTTTAGTAATGCAGTCATCGTTTGCGGCGTGAAAGCTTTTCTTCTTCGTGTCTACGAGAAAACACTTGCCTGGGATCTTGATGCCTTTTAAGCAAACTGAAGAGGGAAGAAAAGAAGTAAGAACTTTAGGATTTTTTCTTCCAGGTCATTACCCTGAACAGGTCTGATGGACACGCTCTTAATGTTATGAGCTGTGACTAACACACTACAGACAACACTGAATTTCCCACACCTCATATCTCATACAGAGGAGAGAATGTTTTCCAGGAACAAATACATCAACAACTAAATCTTATGCAGATATCACCCGTGTAAAAAGAAATGTACTTAACTGGACTAATGTCCACTTGTATTTCAAATCTTAACAGTAATATTAAAATAAACTGTACTTGCAGATAATGTAATATTAATCAAATAAAAGGCCATTTAGCTTTACTTTAAGAGAGTCACTTTTCTTAAAACACTCAAGTACACTTTCAAAAAGTGCAAGTTCAAGTATATATATATATATATATATATGAAACTGTAAACTATAAATATGATATTAAGCTTGCTTAAAGACATCTATACTTGCAGTATAAAAATGATTTAAACCTAGCAGTTTACAGAGAGTATACAAAGTTTGAACAGTAACAGTAACTCTAATCTATAAGTTATCTTGTAGTGTAGTTTTCAGTATAGTTAAAATACAAAAAAAAAAATGTATGTAAAAATGTATTTATTCCCCAGAACTACTGAAACAGTGCACTTACAAGTATACTATTACAATGATTTTATTATACTTAGGACCTAGGACTTGGAACGAATAATTGAGCTTTGTACCTAAATGAACTTAAAATAAACTTGAAGTATGCTTTTTATTGTTGTCTGTCTGGTTGTCAATCATTTAACCAACTGAAAATATTTGTGACTTGAAGTTCAAGACACACTTGACTTCCATAATTTTGATGGCTTTATTGTTATACCACAAAATAATAATAAAAGCATTTATTAATATTCATAATTAGTAAATATAATAATTGCTATATTTATATATAATTGCTATACAAGCTTTACCTGCTTGTAAAGCTTGTTGTTCTTTCAGCAAATTCAGATCCTGCACAATCTGCTCGATTTGTTTCCTCAGCTCCTCAATAGCAGCACTGTTTGACTCTTTATTACCAGCACACAGAAACAGAATTACACATCATACATACACAAGGTCAAATTAAAGTCACAATATGCAATATACATACACACACATTGCATAAAACCACAAATAAAAATGTGGGTATAGAAAAGATTTATTCTTTGTAAAAAGTTTTCCGTTTACCTTTTTTGCCATTCTTTTTCTTGGTGGAGCTCTCCTCCGGGCTGCAGCGCACCAAACAAATCATACAAAAAAGAAATTTCACGGCTCTGAAATCCATCTTCCTCACTGTGTGTGAAGCTAGAAGTGTTTAAGCACACTGATGTGTTCAGCTGAAGCGAACCTGCCCACCGTGAACTGCGTAGCAGCATGATCAACAGATGATTCTTATTTACCAGCGTCTCAAACAAAGCAACAAGCCTTTTCTGGCCTTCTGGGCTACATTATTGGTTATTGTACATAATTATTGTTATTTATTATTATCATTATAACAGTAAAAGTAGTATTACAGTGTTTTGCCTTACATCAGTTACAAATCAGTGTATCAGTGGTTTCTTATTACAGTTATTAGTCATCAGTAATAATAAACTGTTTTCTTTGCATTTATTAGTGGTATTGATTTACTTTTCGCTGTTAAACAGGTTTTTGTTTTAACATTATCCTCTGAGTTCATAATTTTGTACTACATCAGTGTTATAACCTCAGTATCTGAACTGGGTGGAGTGTCTGTATCTGTTTGTTCTCTACACTCACAGACACTTGGCAAGGGTAGAATAATAAATGAAAAACATGGGTGGATATTGTGGGTGTTAACTAGCAACAGCTGCACATGCAACAGTTAGATATTTGAGTGAGTATTCGTATTTTTCCTAAATGTCAGCTTGAGCTAAATAGTTACATTTACACTACCAGTCAAACGTTTAAGGCAGTTTTACAGTAAAAACAGTAATATTGTAAAATATTGTTGCAATTTAAAATAACTATTTTCTACTCTACGTAATATTAAATATTATTAAAACTTTAAATTATTAAAACATTGTTAAATATTATTAAATAACTGTTTCCTGTTTGAATTATATTTTAAAACCTAATTTATTACTGTGATCAAAGGTGAATTTTCAGCATCATTACTCTAGCCTTCAGTGTCACATGATCCTTCTGAAATGTTGTCATGAAACCATGAAAGTCAGTGGCTGCTATCAACTGTTTTTTAACAAAGCAGGAAAAAAAATGAGAAATGAGAGCAACATTTGTTTAAATATATATTTTATTTTTTGCTTTGAAAAGTATAAATAAAAGTAAGAAACATAAATTGCAATAGTTTATACATCTACAAAACTGTTAGACACGATATTAATAACCGTATATTGTTCATTTAACACAAAGAACAAACTAAACCTCTGAAATAACTGACAACCGATCGCTGTCCAGCTAATTACTATGTCTTGTTAGGAAACCAATTTAAAGGAATAGTTCACCCAAAAACAACCAATTTTTATTTTTATTTTGCTGAGAATTTATGCACTCTTTGGCCATCAAAGATGTAGAAAAGTTTGTTTTTTTCATCAGAAGACTTGCTTACCTTACCAATGGATCCTCTGCAGTGAATGGGTGCCGTCAGAGTAGACTTGTCCACTGGAGAAATTATAGATAGAGGATTTTGGCCAGAAGCAACGTTTTGAAGTTAAAAATGTCCTAATGACAGATTTGTGTCGTACAAGCACACAGCTTTTCTCTTCACAAGATGTTAACTGATGGATTATTGTGATGTTTTTATCAGCTGTTTTGAAGTCGTCATTCTGACGGCACCCATTCACTGCACAGCATCCATTGGTGAGCAAATGATGGAATGCTACATTTTTCCAAACTTATCAACATCTTGGATGGCCTGATGGTGAATACATTTTTAGCAAATGTTTACATTTACATTTTTGGGTGAACTGTTGCTTTAACAGACACACAAGCGGATCTTACATTCAAACACTGGCACAGTAACACAATCTCACCAGCATGTAGATTTGTTTAATAAGGCGTAATGTGTCTCAAGTCAAGATACTGTAACTCTCCAGGCCGGATGGCTGGTCAGTGCCGTGCATAGTTTCAAACACACAACCTTAACAGCAAAATGTAACAGAGTAAAGCTCTTTTAGAGTTGGTTTTGTGAGTGAATTGATGTTTAGTGACGTAAGGCATTATCAGCTGATTCACTCACTAGAATTCAATCAATAGGAGCAAAACAACACACATTTAAAAGAACAGTAAGTGCACATGTTACAGGACATCTAATCAACCCTTAGGATTGAAACTACAACACCCCATGATGAGCTGACAGTAATACAGCATGCTTCAGTGGTTCTCAGCTGGTTTTACTTCAGGACCAGGGCTGTAACTGCAATAGATATTAAAGGGGTCTTATTATGCTTTTTCACTTTTTGAATTTTAGTCAGTGTGTGGTGTGTATGTTTGGGCATAAACAAGATCTACAAAGTTACAAATCTCAAAGTCTACTCCAAAGGGAGATACTTAGTTTTTAAAAAATCCCTTTTCAAGAACTACAACGAACGGCTCCTTTGGACTAAAGCGTTTGTTTTCTGCATGCAATGATGTCACAACGCGGTCCATGAGAATATCATCAAATTAAATCCCACCTACGGAAATTCAAATTGTTGGGGGGTGGGTAGAGGCGAGGTGGGGGATTAGCCTAAATTTAGCGATGCAGCGTGGAGAACCGCTTCAACGGGCTGCAGGGCAGCTGGTATAAACACAAGCACTGACCAGAATGCCCGGTTCAGAGCCGTAACCCGCTGCAGACGTGTGCAGTGTGTGATAAGACATTTATTCATCATACAGTGTAGATAGCTTCACTTGTAACGCGAGTGTTTTTTTAAAATGCATAAACTTGCACTAGAATAGGCTAGGCTAATCAGTGATGATGTTCTTTGATAATGTTAGGCTGCTTTTAGCCTTATGCTGGAGCTGGTTTCGGGCAATGAAACTAAGTATGTAAATAATTAAATAAATTAGCACGATCTCGCTGGCTGACGCCAGGACCCAACACTACAGTAGCGTATTATTTTACTCACCCTCCATGCATCCTAAGTGTATATGACTTCCTTCTTTCAGACGAATGCAATCGGAGTTATATTAAAATTGGCACTCCCAAGCTTTAGAATGGCATAGACGGGTGTTTCTCCTCATCAGTCCAAAACAAGTCCATTAATGTGCATCCATCCATAATAAAAAGTGCCTCACATGACTCCGGGGGGTCGATAAAGGCCTCCTGTAGCGAATCGATACGTTTTTATATGAAAAATATCCATATTTAAAATGTAAGAATCACTTTAATCTAGCTTGCGCTAACCATTGTACACGGAACTTGCTTCTTTGACAAGGGGCGTGGCAGTACTGAAACACCGTCTAAGCTGTTCGCCAATCACAACGCAGTGGGAGAGCTAACCAATCACAACACATTTCGTTTTTCGGAAGGCGGGTCTTTATTAAACCCGGAACTAATTGAGCCATTTGTGCCAGGCTGGGAGAAAGGTATTGTAATAATGTTCTAGTGCACCCCCAAAACAAAATGAAGACTTTGTAAAAGAGTGTAATAGGACCCCTTTAAGAGGAGAGTCACACCCAATGATTAGAGATGGCCACACTGTCCCCACAATACTGTAAATTCTTGCACTGATCTGCTGCAGTCCATTTCACAGTGCTCTGATTGTTGTTAGGATGATAGAAAGGTTTATAAGTGACATGTTCAGGTTAGTCAAACAGTGCTAGTCAATGTCAAAACGACTGAGATGGCCAATCAAATCAAAGTAGGCGGGGTTTGTTCACAGAGAGAATTCCATAGCGAAGCGTCCTGCAGTTTTCATTTTGAAAGAGAGCGAGGTAAGATGGAAGAAACATTTAATATTTATATTTAATATTTATGTAATATTATACATAACAAATATTAATATTATAACAGAAATGTTAAATGACTGACAGTAATATGCAGGGAAGCAAACTACTCGACTTGATTTGAAAATATTGTATGATTTATCCACTTCATGTAATTCCTAATTGCATGTGATGAGACAAAACTGTTTGCTTTTCTGACATATTAGGCATACAAGTAAAAGTAAATATGTTTAAATTTGAATGTTTTTGGAAATAATTCAAAATGATAATTTAGAATTAGACCTATAATTCAGATATTGTATTTTGTTCATGCTTTGTTTAAAAAAATAAAAATAAAAATAATAATTGGTTCTCCAAAAGTTTAAACCATGGTTATGTTTACAAATTACAAAACAGTGCCAAAAGTGTTTATCATGCAAAAGTAACTGAATTAATATTACCATGAACTGCACAGTCCCAAAAATATGTCAAATTATTAAAACCATCATAGTCAGTAAAAATCAGTGGGGAACTGTACTTGCAAGTAAATTTAATTTTATATACACATGTATAAAATTTTTTATTTAAATTTAGTGAAATAAAATTTAACGAATGATATCACAACATTATATAATATTTTAGATTTTATATTAAAATATTAAGCATTATTTATATATATATATATATATACAAAATAAAAATCAACCACTAAGTTTGATTAATATTACTATTAAATGCACAGCACCAACAATGTCAAATTATTAACATGATATGAGCACAATTGTCACATAGTGTGCATACGTTACATTATTTGTATGCTATTTTAATTAATTTCTAATAAAATAATATATATAATTTTTTTTAATTATTATTATGTATTTATTAGAACAGCCCAGCAGCTCATTTTTGGTTTGTGAGCCATCAGCTGAAAACCACTGATTTAGATCATACAGTACATAGACAAACTGCTGCTTATCATGGGATGGTAAAAACTTGACTAACCCACCATTAGTATCTGAATACTGCCTACCTTATTTTCACCGTAAGAACGGACGTGGCCATTTGTAACCTGAATGAGTGAGGCTTCTGGTGCCATCTGCTTCCAGTTATTTTAGCCCTTAAAAACAGTCCATTATGTATATATATATATAATATAGTATTTATCATATTATTTTAATTTATTTTCAGTCATAAACTCACTGGATTGTAGTGCAAATAATTTTACTGTTTACTGCATTTTGTTATTCTTCTACTTATTTACCCATAGCAGCTAATGAATCAGAAGTCTCACACACTCACAGAAAACAGCTTACTAAGTTGCAAAATAAGGCAGACGTTTACACTGAGCTCTACAATCCAGATTTGGATTTGTCCTCCATTTTCTCTAAACACAGAAACCTGCAAACACACAAACACTGGATACTGCAAACTGCCATGTGCGGTGAAACATGCAAAATACAGACCATCACATCAGAACAGAAGAACTGAGTCCTGCAGCTTAAGTCAAACACATCATGCAGTGAGAAGGTCAAATCTGAGGAACACAGTGAGTAAATCTCTCCAGAGACGCTTCAAGCTTCAATTCGCACGAGAACACAGAAGAGACGTGCCTCTCTCTAGGTGGGGCAGAGCACTGGAAAAGAAAAATCATGATCAAAATCTAACCAAAATCATGAATCAAAATCTAAAGAAAGAAACTAAAGGAGAATTTCTTAGCAATCTTAATGCTGCTTTTTCCATACAACAGTTTATAGTGTCTGACAAAAACAAACAAACAACAAAAAACACTATAAAAATTAGGGCTGTCAGTTGATTGAAATTTGTAATCTAATTAATTACATGGGGTTAATCTAATTAATCGCAAAATAAATTGTAAAAAAATAAATTGACTGTGGAAATACACACAAAAGATTATTTAAAGTTATTTCTGGGTTACATAAGAAAGTGTCAAGCAGACATTACAAACTGTAGCTTTAGAAAGAAATATTTTATTTGATTCAACATAGAGTTTATTACAGGTTTATACGATGAAAGTCATTAGCAACCCAAACAGCTTTGTTACCTACAGTCATTAAAGGAGAAGTCATTAAAGTCATTGAGGAGGAGTCCACTTCCAAAACAAAGATTCACATATAATGTACTCACCCCCTTGTCATCCAAGATGTTCATGTCTGAAGAAATCAGTCATAAAGAAATTATGCAATTAAGCAATGAAAATAACCGATTGTTTCGATAGATAAGACCCTTCTTCTTTGGCTGGGATTGTTTACAACCGCATTTGGGATCGTTTGAAGCCGCATTTAAACTGCATTTTGGAAGTTCAAAATCGGGGCACCATATCAGTCCATTATATGGAGAAAAATCCTGAAATGTTTTCGCTGAAATTAAGACATGAACATCTTGGATGACAAGGGGGTGAGTACATTATATGTGAATCTTTGTTTTGGAAGTGGACTTCTCCTTTAATTCATTCGATTTGTTCAAACAGCTGATTCATTCAGGAATGAACTAAATGTCTTTATGAATTGGCTTTTGAATCATTGATTCACGCAATTCGTTCAAAACGCGGATTCATTCAGAAACTAAACACCGCTGTGTTGCTCAGAGACGCGCAACAATTCTGCTATGACTTTAAAGGTAATATGTTCTCTGCAAAACTGATCAAAAACACAAATATTGTGTTTCAATTACGTTTTCGGTTTTGTAATGTTAAAAAAAAACATTACAAAACCAGATCACAGTGAAATCTTGCGACCCTGGACCACAAAACCAGTCATAAAACCATCAAAACCAGCCTTTCCTTTCGAGTCTGATTCAAGATGGCGCCGCGGATGGCTGCCTCTGTGCTTAGCTCTCCAGTTGTTTTAGTGTTTTTGTCCGTTTTTCCTGTTTTTAGTTTTGCTAACACGATCAGTTTTACCAGGGATGAACTGCTGAACATTCGGCAGAACACACCACAAAATCTCCTACCGGTTTTTGATTATTCGGACGTTTTGCTGAACATAGTAGTTGGCGGAGTAGCAGCGCTGATCAGACGCTTTCGGACGCGCAGGAGGGGAAACGCGCCGGCGCGCTCGTGAAGCTTCGTCAGCGTGGATTTAGGATGTCACTGCCGGGCATACATCTGGCGAATCTCCGCTCTCTACCCAACAAAACGGACGAACTCCTTCTGCTCTCCCGGACAAACAAGGATTTTTCACATTCTGCTGGTCTGTGTTTCACGGAAACCTGGCTGAACGCGGCTATACCGGACAGCGCGATTCATCTACCGGGATATCAGCTGTTCAGAGGAGACCGCGACACGGAATTAACGGGGAAATCGCGTGGCGGCGGGACGTGTTTTTACATCAATGAGAGGTGGTGTACAGATGTGACAGTGATAAAGAAGATGTGCTGTTCTGATCTAGAAGCGCTTCTCATAAACTGTAAGCCGTTCTATTCGCCACGAGAGTTTTGCTCGTTTATTCTCGTGAGCGTGTACATTCCACCGCAAGCGCACGTAAGCCTGGCGTTGCAGAAACTCGCCGATCAGATCACAGAGACAGAACAACAACACCCGGACTCTGTTTTAATCATTCTTGGGGATTTTAATAAAGCAAATCTCTCACGTGAACTGCCAAAATACAGACAGCACGTTACATGTCGTACCAGAGACAGTAATATATTGGACCACTGTTACACCACAATTAAAGGAGCATATCACTCTGTCCCACGGGCAGCTTTGGGACTCTCTGATCACTGTCTGGTCCATCTTATACCAACCTACAGGCAAAAACTTAAATCTGCTAAACCTGTAGTTAAGACTGTAAAAAGATGGACCAACGAAACAGAACAGGTCTTACAATCCTGTTTCTATTTGACTGATTGGAGTGTTTTTGAAGCTGCTGCCACCGATCTGGACGAGCTCACAGAGACTGTTACTTCATATATCAGTTTCTGTGAGGATTTATGCATTCCTACCAGAACTTATCTAACATACAACAATGACAAGCCATGGTTTACAGAAAAACTCAGACATCTTCGTCAGGCCAAAGAGGATGCCTACAGAAAAGGGGATAGAGTCTTGTACAACCAGACCAGGAACACACTGAATAAAGAGATTAGAGTGGCTAAAAGGACCTATGCAAAAAGGTTAGAAGATCAGTTCACTTCGAATGATCCAAGTTCAGTGTGGAAAGGCCTGAAAACCATCACAAACTACAGGACACCACCCCCATGCACTGAGGCGACTCAACGACTTGCTGAAGACCTGAATGAGTTTTATTGTAGATTTGAAACCCCCCACACCCGCTCTGATGATCTCTTCACACAACCATTACCACCTCCAGCAACCCCCCTCCCCCCCCCTCCTTCACTTCAAATCAGCGAAGATCAGGTGCGCCAGGTCTTCAGGAAGAACAAAAGAAGAAAGGCACCAGGCCCAGACGGTGTGACACCAGCCTGTCTGAAAACCTGCGCTGACGAATTGGCCCCCATCTTTTCACAGATCTTCAACAGGTCTCTGGAGCTGTGTGAAGTCCCTGACTGCCTAAAACGCTCAACCATTATTCCTGTTCCAAAGAAATCCAAGATAACAGGACTTAACGACTACAGACCTGTGGCGCTAACATCTGTCGTCATGAAGTCGTTTGAAAAACTGGTTCTGGCTTATCTGAAGGACATCACCGGACCCTTACTGGACCCCCTGCAGTTTGCTTACCGAGCAAACAGGTCAGTGGATGATGCAGTGAACATTGGCTTGTACTTCATCCTGCAGCATCTGGACAGGCCAGGGACTTATGTGAGGATCCTGTTTGTGGACTTCAGTTCGGCCTTCAACACCATTATTCCTTCACTCCTCCACACCAAACTAAACCAACTTTCTGTTCCTACCTCTATCTGTCAATGGATCACCAGCTTTCTGACAGATAGGCAACAGCTGGTGAGACTGAGGAAATTCACATCAAGCAGCTGCACCACCAACACTGGCGCCCCTCAGGGTTGTGTTCTCTCCCCACTGCTCTTCACCCTCTACACCAATGACTGCACCTCTAAAGACCCCTCTGTCAAGCTCCTGAAGTTTGCTGACGACACCACGGTTATCGGCCTCATTCGGGACGGTGATGAGTCTGCCTACAGACAGGAGGTAAAAGAGCTGGCTGTCTGGTGCAGTCACAACAACCTGGAGCTGAACAAGCTTAAAACTGTAGAGATGATAGTGGACTTCAGGAGAAACCCCCCTGCACTTTCCTCACTCACCATCATGGACAGCACTGTGGCTACAGTGGAGAAATTCAAGTTCCTGGGATGTTTCATCTCCCAGGACCTGAAGTGGGTCACTCACATCGACTCCATTGTTAAAAAGGCCCAACAAAGGTTGTACTTCCTTCGCCAGCTGAAGAAGTTTAACCTACCACAGGAGTTGCTGAGACAGTTCTACTCAGCCATCATCGAGTCTGTTCTGTGCACATCAATAACTGTCTGGTTTGGCTCAGCTACAAAATCAGACATCAGAAGATTGCAGAGAACGGTCCGGACTGCTGAGAGGATTATTGGTGCTCCCCTGCCCACCCTTCAGGAACTATATACATCCAGAGTGAGGAAAAGAGCTCAGAAAATCACTCTGGACCACTCACACCCAAGCCATCCCCTCTTTGAACTCTTACCATCCGGCCGGCGCTACAGAGCCCCAAATATCAGGACTACCAGACGCATGAACAGTTTTTTCCCCCAGGCAATCCACCTTATGAACAGTTAAAATGTTCCTCCCATTGTGCAATAAAAATTTGTAGAATAATCTGACATCTACTGCTACCACCTCCACCCTAATACATCCCTAAAACATCCCTGCATTCCATCCTATCATATATAGCACAACTGTACATACCACCTAGTTATTTGTCAATTTATTTTTAACAATTATAATTATTATATTCTATTTTATTTTTGGTCTATTTATATTCTATTTATGTTCTATGTATATTTTTCTTATTCTCTTATTTTTATTGTCTGTGCGTTGTTGTCTCTGTGTACTGGAAGCTAATAACACTGAAACAAATTCCTTGTATGCGCAAGCATACTTGGCAATAAAGCTCTTTCTGATTCTGATTCTGATTCTGATAAGTGTACATTTCTTGAAATTGAGATCTATACATCATTACATCATATTTGGCTGAGATACAACTATTTGAAAATCTGGAATCTGAGGGTGCAAAAAAATGTAAATATTGAGAAAATCGCCTTTAAAGTTGTCCAAATGAAGTTCATAACAATGCATATTACTAATCAAAAATTAAGTTTTGATATATTTACAGTAGGAAATTTACAAAATATCTACATGAAACATCGAAGAAAAAAAAACGATAAATTTGACACATCCGATGTATTTTTGGCTATTGCTACAAATATACCCGTGCAACATAAGACTGGTTTTGTGGTCCAGGGTCACATATAGTGACGGTATGGCTATTGTTTCTTATAATGTCCTATTGTGACTGGAGTTGTGTTGGACATAATTATTTAAATTATATTTAAAATAGTTCAGCAAAAATACTTTAGCTTTAACTTCCTCTTTACTCAATGGCACACATGCCCTTTTTCAGTTTCAGCACATGCCCCTCAAAAGGTCTGTACACGGCCCTGGTTGTAGCCCTGCATCATATTTGTCAACAGTCAACTGTATGAACTATAAGATGATGTACAGGTCTGGGGGCGAAGCCAGCGCGTTAACTGCGTTAAAATATTCTAATTGCGTAATTTTTTCATAACTAATTAATTAAGTTAGTGTGTTAAACTGACAGCTCTAATAAAAATATAAAATGTTGAACTGCTGCATGGAAAATTCCTGAGAAATTCTCCTTCTACATTACTGGTCGAAAGTTTGGAATAATTTCTGCGACAGACACACCACACAGGGGTTTACTGCATGAAACTGAACAGCAGCGACCATTACCAGGTACATCTAGAGGGAGGCTGTAACTAGCAGAGAAATTCTATCTGTTGCTATAGCAACGGCAGGTAGACGCATTATAAAGCAAACGCAGGCACAGTATGATCTAAATGCTCATTACTCATTGAGTTGGAACTTACTCAATAACTGCTCATTAACTAAACCTCTTACAAACCTCACAACAACAGAGAGATCATGGAGGAGGAGATGACGATGATGATGATGGAAGATGAAGGATCTGAGATCTTAGTAGAAGCCATGCAGGCACTGAACAGCTTAAATGTGAGCAGAGCAAAATCATTTTACATTAAGATGACTTTTTGTGATGATTAGTTAGGCTTTGCCTACAGTAGAACAATCGCTATTGTGTTCTGCGCCATTCAGTATTGAAGTGAGAGCAAATAAGACAGAACTGTAATCTGTAAAATCTCTGAATGCAAACGTATGTGCAAAATTCTGCAGAAGAAAGAAAGCGGGACCAGGTGTAACTAAATACCATAAAAAAACTAGCAGAAGAATGACACATAAACATTTAAAGCTATTCCACTAACTCTAAATAAACACTTTCTAAATATACTTTTAATTAATTATTTTATAATATTTAAGTGTTATACAAAACTGGCTGAATAGACACTGCCAAAATGAGCGCCTTTTCCACTGTGGATTGGATATATCAGTTTTGTTTTGTTGCTATGTTACAAATTACTTTCATTTTTGCTCTCTTTCATGAAAAATGGCAATACTTGCACAGCTGACAATATCCAAAATTATATCTCACCAGTACAGGGACACCTTAACACAATTAATGCACTATGGGCTTTTCCAATTTATATTTATCATTTTGATGTCAATAAAGTTATTGCAGTGTGCTGGACATTTTGTAGTGCTGTATGGCAAAATCATACATGATTATCTACAGCATGTTGTAAAACTTGTGTTGGACTAATGAAACTCCTTAAAGGAGAAGTCCACTTCCAGAACAGCAATTCACAAATAATCTACTCACCCCCTTGTCATCCAAGATGTTCATGTCTTTCTGTCTTCAGTCGTGAAGGAATTATGGTTTTTGAGGAAAGCATTTCAGGATTTTTCTCCATATAATGGACTTTGGTGCCCCAATTTTGAACTTCCAAAATGTAGCTTAAATGATCATTTTTTCGGAAAATAAAAATTTGTATACTTTTTAAGCACAAAATCTCGTGTAGCACAGGCTCTGGGATGCACGTCCACGATGCTACGTACTATTGAATCACGCCGAAAGGTCTACGAAACGTAGCTCCAGATCCAGTGTTTACAAAGCGAATGTGCAAAGAAAGTGCAAGTAAGTCAAACGCTGTTTACAAACAAAAAGGTACAACGATGTCGGACGATTCTGAAGTTGTAGGAGAAAATAAGATGGAGTTTTTCGCTATTCTCTACCTTTTTGAACCGGAGTACACAGACGATCAACTTAGACGTGATTCGTAGTAGTGATGGGGAGTTCGGATCATTTTACCGATTCGGACCTTTGAGTCTCGTTCAGCAAAATGAACGAATCTTTTTTCGAGTCATTTTGTTCATTTTAGCAAAATATAATTAAAATGTTACGTGTTACTTCCCTAACACATCTACTGCTAACATAAACGTTGATCACACTACAAACAAGACAAAACTATGATGCTATAAGAAACAGAAAAGATCAATTCATTGTTTACCTTTAGGCTTTAGTCTATGATTACCTCACCTCTTATCTGACAAGTTTTCGGGTTTGAGTCGTTCGTTCATTACGTGACAGCTCCATAAGATGAACGAACGACTCGAAAAACCCGAAGACTCGAAACAGGCGAACTAATTCCAGTACAGAACCTGATAGGATGTTGCGCATGCGCGACAGAATGAAGCACTCCCCGAGACGAATCGTTCTTCCTGAGTCACATTAAAGATTCTTTCAAAAACGTTCAAGAACGACCCGTCACTAATTCGTAGCATCGTGGACACGCATCCCAGAGCCTGTGCTAAACGAGCTTTTGTGCTTAAAAAGTATACAAATTTTTATTTTTTCGAAAAAAATGGCCGATCGTTTCACTAGATAAGACCCTTCTTCCTCGGCTGGGATCGTTTAAAGGCATTTGAAGCTGCATTTAAACTACATTTTGTAAGTTCAAAATCGAGGCACCAATGAAGTCCATTATATGGAGAAAAATCCTGAAATGCTTTCCTCAAAAACCATCATTTCTTCACGACTGAAGACAGAAAGACATGAACATCTTGGATGACAAGGGGGTGAGTAAATTATTTGTATATTGCTGTTCTGGAAGTGGACTTCTCCTTTAAAGAGACAGCAGCCTAATAAACGAGCTGCCTGTCATTAATGTTTAATGTTAATTCACTGATCTTGACTGAATATCTTTCGCAACTTTAATGAGTTAATCTATATTTTATTTATGAAAAGAAAAACTATGCAGTGTTCTTAAGTTTTTGATTTAAATTTCTGTACCTGTAATTTGCTCAATTGTATTTATTTATGCAACTGCTAATTTATTTGCTTGTTCCTATTTTATTGCTGTTTACTTGCCTTTAATAATTTAATGTTTGAAATTCATATTAGTTGTTTATTAATTGTTTTTGCTGTTGTATTTTTTTGTTAAACCATAGGCAAAAGTTCCTCTAAGGCCTGTGTTCTGTAGGCTGCTGATTTTTGCTCATGTTATTCAGCTGCAACAGAAAGCTTTGTAAACATGCACAATAAAATGTTTGACCTCATTTTTTATTGACTTCTTAATGTTTTAATGGAATCATAACTAGTAATCGTTAAGAATCGGAATCGGAATGTAGAGAGAATCAGGGTGATGTGGACTTACAGACTGGCCTACAAAAATACATCAGCACCGCAGCACTCTATTCTTAAATTGACTGTTGTTACCTTTGAGGATGTAGTCGGTGAGGAGGCTTGGGACTTTATCGCTGTCATCTCTCATGGCTTCTAAAACTGTATGAAAGCAAACGTTAACAATGATATGTCATGATTTACAGTACAATGTGCTACTAACAACCTGTAGCAGTAATAACAAGGTATGTTATTCATGTTAAATAAAAGCACTTTCAAGTCTCACTTTTGGTAAAAATCTGAAGGTCCTGGAGTGATGGTGGTCCGTCTTTCCTTTCATAAGGGATGACTGTTGTTACATACTGAATAAAAGCACAGATGAGAGGGGTTAAGCATGCCATCATACGGGATGTGTCTCAAAACATCTGCACAGTCTTGGAAAATTTACTTACCACTTTTTAAAACATATAATCTCATTATACAAAACATTTCTGCAATCACAGTAGTATTTTGTGGTCCAGAAACAATAAAGATCTTTATTAGGGTGACCACATTAAACTTCAACAGATATATTAAATGAAATACAACTAAGTAACCTAAAAACTCTAAAGAAAATGACTGAGACAAAGCATATGACATTTCTTTGATGTCAGTATATGGTCACATGGCATGCAAGCAAACAAATAAGTTATTTATATTCTTTTTTATTTGTTTTTTTTTTTATATATATTATTATTTTAAATATTTAAATAGTATTTGAATTATTTTTTTTTTTTATATGTTATGATATACTGTTATTAATTATGACATTTTTATCTGAACCCTGGGTTAGTGTTTTGTTCCAAACTATAACCCCAATATGACCAATAGTAACATCTGTTTTAACACCACTACTTTCTATTTATTCCCAGTTCTAAATAAAATATATATTTATAATGAATATTTGTCTTCATTTGCTACATTTTCAAGCTGAATGTCATTTTTCACTGATTCTGGTACAGCATCATTTTGCAACTTATTATCCAAAATAGCCTTGAGATTGACATAATGCCTATAATGGCCAAAAAAGATATCTACTATCCAGCTCACTAGATTTTTTCAGATAATGTGAATTTTTTGAGCAGTTTCCACACTCCCAGAAGAGCAGAAAAGAGAAAGCGGGAGATATAGCCACCTGTTTGTCCCCGCCCCCATTGCCAAAAGTGTGGCGAAACCCATTCTGAATGGCAGTAGAGATTCCCTCCATGCTGAAGCGCTACAAGCACACAACAGAAGAAAGAAGAAAAAGAGAGAGAGCGGGACAGAACAGAATGAAAAGGAAAACATATCACATCAACTGCAGCAAGAGTAATCAAGGAAGAAGGAAGGGCTCTATTTACTCTATTTAGATCTAGGACTGACATACATCTCAGATGTGTTTCCAGACACGTGGAAATTTGGTCAAATACGGTAAACTAAGGCTCATTCATGCTTGACTGATGCAAGAGAACCAAATAAATTTGTTCTTACACATCAAGCAAGCACAGTTGAGCCTGTTTACCATTTTTGATGTGATATGTATGTGCGATGATCAATGCTTATATGTGAGAAAAGCTTCAGGTAAATCAGTTTATTATATGTGAAGTGATCATGTCTGTTCAGAACACTTGGATTAAACTGTTTGACTCAGATTACATTTGCAATGTCTTGACGATGAACCTTGACAATTTGTTTGTGTTAATGAGAGGATGGGAAATTTTAAGAAAATATAAAAAAAGTCTTGATTTCTGCTCTGTATATGAATTATTGGTTTGAATTACATCTTTAAATTCTGTCAACATTTATTCACCAAGCAGATTGACTTCCATAGCATGGGGAAAAATATTATGGAAGTCAATGGGGACCAGGACAACATCCTTCAAAATAGTGCTGGGCGATAAATCGATAACGATAATTATTGCGCAATATGAATTTCCTCGATAAACGATAACAAGAGTTCAATATAATATTTATGCGGCAAAAGCAGAACAAAAGAGCGCTAGTCAAAGTGCGCCACTCGGACCGTTTATCCACTCGGATCAAAGTTTAAATGGCGGCACAGCGCGAACTTACGTACTAGAGCAGATGTGTACACTCACTGAGAAGTCTCGGTCTCTAAACAGCGCAAATGTGAAGCGCTTAAATTCAGTGAAGAACACAAATGACTCGGTTTAAAACCAGATGAAACAGCGCTGACAAACAGGAGAAACACTGTGCACAACCATACAGTCAGAAGGCTTTTTAATCTACAAATCGCCATCATTTACCATAGATTTACTGTAGTAGCACTAACTGCACAGTGGTATTGTGTCAGAAATGTGGATATATTTGTGTCGAATTTTATTACATTATTAATGTAGACATGTATTAAATGTACTGATGGAGGAGTAATGGAAAATTACAGTGTTTTTTGTGATTAAATGACGTTTATGCATTTATGCTAAATGTATTTAGGCTACTGTTTTTCATACAAAGACCTAGGAACCATATTACATTTTTACATGTTATCGAGGTGCTATATTTGTGGTTTTAACTGTTATTATCATGATCTATGGATGATACTATGGAAGAGCAATGGTTAATAATAAAAAAACACCTCAAACAGTCAGAATAATTCAATTTCACCATATAAACATGAGGTTGCTACAATTTTTACAGATATTACTGATTTTGCTAATGAACATAAATCTACATCTGCATCCTCAAGCTCCTATCAAATGTGTATTTCTAAGAGACCAAAAATGTTATATTATTATTCATTTTATTAGGTAACACAAACCTGTTTCTTGATTTGAAACAATATTACTTATTAAAACATGCAAAGGTAAGAAATATTTTTTTCAGTTAAGATGTTTATTTTGTATATATGTAGGAAAAATGACTGGAAAAAAGTGTGAAGAATTTAAACAAATATGAAGTGTTTGTCATGTTCTGACCATAAAGAATATTTTAAAGCCACATTTAACCTACCGGTTTTGACAACTTTCACATTGTAGCAAAAATCTGCCTTTAAACTTGAAAGAAATAAAAAATGTACATTTATCATGATAATTATCGATATCGACCGATATGAAAAAAAATTATTGTGATAATTTTTTGGCCATATCGCCTAGCCCTACTTCAAAATATATTTTATGTTCAGCAAAAGGTTTGGAACAACTGGAGGGTGAGTAATTGATGACAGAACCCTTTAAAGATGTATTTTGGATGTTTTCTTTCCACTTGTCTGAAAAAAAACACATTATGGAAAGCCAAACAGCCCAAAACTGACCATTGCATGAAAAAACAATAGTTTGCCTGTAGTGTCTTGCCTTAAGAAAACAAACAGGCTAAATTTTAACCATGCTCAAGACAAAAAAAACCATAAATACTCCCACTAAAAGTCCCAATCTAATGACTCGTGCTACTCACAGAAGACGGCAGCTTCTCCGATCCAGACACGTTCTTCACTTTCCTTTTCTTTCTCAGCATCTCTCGGTGGACCTTCTGCCGGTTCTGTACGTCTATAAGAACCAAGATGAAGCTGTTTTTCACCTCCTTCTCAAACTCCAGCTCATCCCTGATGGCCAGGTGCTGGATCAGCTCCTCTGAATAGCCGCGTATGGCCGTCTCCACGTCCTCCAGCTCATCGTTCAGCTCCAGCAAAGACATCAGCCTCACTCCTGCACAGAGAGAGACAGAGAGAGCACATGCTCAGACACGCTTCCAGCAGCCTTGAACTTGGCCTCCAGAAGGACATACAGTACTCACTCTCCTCGTAGATGTGGCTGCTGTGAGATCTCTGGGTCTTCTGAGAGATAAACGAGAGGTCTGAGTGTGGAGCGATCTGCTCCGATTCCATCTCTGGGGAGTCCTGCATGAGCTCCTCTATCTCCTCTATCACCTAAAAAGCATCAATCAAAGTTTCATTTTGGACATACAGTTAGATTTGATAAAAAATACAGTATAAACAATAATATTCTGAAATGTTATGCAATGTAAAATAACCTTTCTAATTTAATATATTTTAAAATGTAATTAGGGGCCAAGCACCGAAGATGTGAAGGCACCTCTTGTAACCGTTAGATTTCGTCGTCTTCTTCTTGTGCATTGGAAGTCTATGGCAACCCAGAACCGCTTGCAGGAAAGTTATGAAATTTGGCACAGCGAGAGAGGACAGTCTCAACATTAACCATAGCAAGTTTGCAGTCTCTAACTCAAACTCTCTAGCGCCACCACTTGTCCAAAGTTTCTCTCATGTTTATGCTAATACATTTTGAGCTGTAAGGTCTAGAAAGAAAACGATTTCTTGGCTCATGCCGAGTCAAACTGACAATTTTTTTTCCCGTTATTTTTAATAGTTCGTCAAATATACTTTTTCTAACTCGTCCTAGGCAGTTTGTCTGATTTTGGCAAAAATTGGCTCAGATCATCTTCAGACCATGCTCTCAAAAAAAAGTTAAGGAATTTAAGTTGATTTGTCAAACTGTTTTCAAATAACGCACAAGAGAATTCTATGAAAAGCACACAAAAATGGATGTGAGGCTACATCTCTGCGACGGTTTGGTGTATTGAGACCATACTTGGTGTGCGTTATAACATGCATGACCTCAGACTACCTGCACAGTTTCGGATTAACGTCACCTTGTGGTGAAGACATATGAAAGATGGCTATTTTTGCTTAGAACTTTTGAATGGTTTGGCCAAAAATTACAAAACTGGTCTCTTTAGATTCGAGGATCATCCCGAGTCGAATTTTCCCATGTCAGCCATTTTGAACTGAATCATAAAATGCTATATTTTATGAATGCATTAGCATATCATTCAAAAACTCCTTATGTGTCTTCGGCACCATGCCCTGACAGTACTCAAAAGGTTTGGGGGCAGCACCACCTTGTGGCCAAAATTTATAAAGAAATTTAAAAACAACAATGTTAATAACATTTGCTTAAATTGGCCTATTGTAATGAAAGTGATCTCAATATAGTCCTTGGGTCATGCAGAACATCGATACCATTTTTGCCATAGTTGGCCGAACTTCCTGTCCGCTATTTTGATTCATGTTGAAAACCTACTTTTTTTTAACTCCTCCTAGACCGCTGGTTTTCACCAAATTTGACTCAGATCACCTTCAGACCACACTGGCAAAAATAAATGGATTTCGTGTTGAAATACTAAATGGTTTTTATTTAATGCATCAACGAATTTGCTGGAAAGATGCCAAACTGCATCTGAGGCTGTAGCTCTGCAAAGCTTTGACATATTTACACCAAACTCTGTGCCACTGTCACCTCACACTGACCACGCCACATCAATTTGGTAACAGCGCCACCTAGTGATAAACCATTCATTAACCATTAATTATGAAATTTCCAAAAATGCTTTAATTGCATTAGCGTATTGGTATTAAACTGGTCTCAAAATATTCCTTGGTTAATGCCGGAAACATAGATACCAATTCTGCCATAGTCCGCCGAACTTCCTGTCCGCCATTTTGATTTATGTTGAAAACCTACTTTTTCTAACTCGTTCTAGACCATTTGTACGATTTTCTGAGGTAGGCTATATAACGTTAAGTGACGATTCACAAGCTGTTTTTTACGGTATAATACAGCAAATGATTGGACATAATATTTAACGTCTTCCATTCATTATTTGTAGTGGCCAGCCAATCAGTAATCATAATAATTTTGTGCTTTGTTGCTTTTAATATTACACAGCTCAGCTTTCTAATTCTGGCAATTTTATCACGAAATACAAATTATAAATGTGTTTATTTCAACTTTATAGCATGATGTAAAAGTGAAGGAACATCAGAAGGCATGAAAAAAAACAGTATAGCCTAATTTAATGAAACGAATAATTATGATTGACTTACATGCCACTTAAACTGAAGCGGATGCAGTAGTGATGGGTCGTTCTTAAACAATTTGTTCATTTTGAACGAATCTTTAATGTGACTCTGGAAAAACGAGTCGTCTCAGGGAATGATTCGTTCAGTCATGCATGCGCAACATCCTATTAGGATGGAATTAGTTCACCTGTTTCGAGTCGTTCGTTCATCTTATGGGGCTGTTATTGGTTAGATTCGTTCATTTTGCTGAACGAGACTCAAAGGTCCGAGTCAGTAAAATGATCCGAACTTCCCATCACATTAAAGAGCATGAAAAACACATTATTGTAATAGACATATTGTTTGTATTTCACTATAAAACTGACAGAATTTAAAAGCTGAGACTTTGGAATATCTCCCAGTGCTCTCAACCCGGGCCATTTGCATGCGCAATAGACTAGAATATACTCTCAAAATATTATAACTTCAATCCCGTAATTGCTACAAATTAATTCTCATAATTTTGACTTTGTTCTTGAAATATTTTGACTTTATTCTCACCATATTTCAATTAGACTTTATTTTCATAATATTTCGACTTTATTCTTGTAATATTTAGACTTTATTCTCGAAATATTATGACTTTATTCTCGTAATCTTACTTTTTTTTTTTTTTTTTTGCTGTTGTACTTTTAAACTGTTCAAATACTTGCTTGGATAATGTTTTTCATTGTTTTCTGGTTATTTTTGACTGTATGGCTCTTTAAATAAACTGAATTGTCTGTTTTCCAGATAGGAGTGAGGAGTGAGGTTCAATCCTCACCTGTTCAGCAGTGAGGAGAGGTTCATCATTGATACAGGACACAATGATGGAGTGCAAGTCCATCTGCTCCCTCACGTCCTCATCATCAGACAGATCCAAGTTCACACTCTCCATCCGCTGATTAAATGAAACAGAGGAAGTGTTAATGTGATCTGAATGCTGTCATTGGGTGGATACAGGTTCTGGGCTGTAGACTCACCGGTCTGTCATCAATACTCAGCGTCGAGAGGTGAAGTGAGCGGGCTTTAGACTGACTCCAGTCCACCGGCATGACATTGCCATAGTTATCTGTCAGAGCATTCCAGATCCTGCATGGAGGCGAGAGAGTCTATAACCAAAACCCCACTCACACACAGAAGACAGCCTTCTCACACAAAGAGCCAATAACCCTTCAAGTGCATGTAGCTATAAAAAGTTTTCAAGCTTATTCACATGTCTAATTTTGTCAAAAAAAAAAACATTTAGTCACACTCACGAACGTCTGAATGTCATTGCATTAGATAATTCAACTGAATTTATTTATTTATTTGTTTGTTTGTTGTTGTTTTATAAAACTTAGTAGATTAGGAAGAAAGTTGGGAGGAAGGAACCAGGACTCAGAAGCCTGTTTCCTTGGGTTTGGTCCATATTTAATAAATGAAAACAATGCATTCACTACTGTTCAGAAGCTTTGGGTTGGTAAAAATTGATAATGTTTTTGAAAGAAGTCACTTCTGCTCACTAAAGGCTGTATTTGTTTGATCAAAAATACAGTAAAAACAGTAATATTGCGAAATATTATTACTACTTAAAATAGCTGTTTTTCATTTGAATACTGGTTCAAATGTAATTGATTGCTGTGATCAAACCTGAATTTTCAGCATCATTTCACCTGTCTTCAGTGTCATATGATCCTTCAGAAATCAATCTAATATGCTGATTTGCTGCTCAAGAAACATTATTATCAATGTTGTATTTTGTAGAAGCCACGCTACTTTATGTCAGGATTATCTAACAAAAAGAAAATTCAAAAGAACAGCATTTTTTGAAATAGAGATATTTTGTAACAACTTTCCTGGACTATTTTTGCAAAAGAGTAGATTTAAAAAAAAAAAAAAAAATTATCTTAATGCAGCTTTTTCCAGTCACCATGTCAGAAATGACAATACAAATAAAAAGCCTTTTTTTCCCTATCACATATTTTAGTAATCATACTAAATAATATATCTTTCAAAAGAGTAAAAACTCAAAATTCATTCTGAGAAAACCATCTTGAAATTGGACATTGCATTTCTATGGAAACTGTACTTTAAACCTTTAAGTTGGCTCCTCCCCTAGTGGGCGGTGTCAAGTGAATATTAAAAATTGCTACAATAAATTCTAATCTAAGTTCTATAATTCAAGGTTCCATATTTGGTGTTTATTTTGTGATAGACATAATACTGTGACAAATGTATACATTTGTGACAGGAAATCTCACAGGAACCTCATTTTATGTGATATCGACTTCAAATTTGGAACACAGACAGATGGCTTTGATTTTATAGCAATTTTAGTTTACAAACAAATTTATTTTATATAAAATAAACATTTTTAGTACATTTAGTACTTTATAGTAAACTTAGACTTTTATAACTTTTGACACTTTCGTTTTTTTAATGCGTTCACTTCTCCAATAATAATGTAACTATACGATTAAACTATTACTGCTTAATTACGGCGAAACTGTTTCCTTCCTGTTTTAGTATAAATCATGCCTGTATACATGAGACACAGTAAACAACATCCTCAGTCACGTGACCTCCGCTGATGCGCAGGAATTCTTCACAATATCCATTCCTAACCAGTTATAACTAATAATTAGACACTTAGCTATCAGCAAGGTATCATCTGTGAACACTGCACAAGATGAACCATGCACTCATTAGACGCCGTTACAGAATGTCTTCAGTGGTCCAGTGATGAAAATAACAACCATGATGTACATTAATTACGCTAATGCATGCTTTTGTTTACTCACTCATCGCATTTTAGGGTCGTATCCTCATTTATCGGCGTCACTGGATGTATTGCGTCCAGTTTTGAGTCTATATTTTGGAAGCATAATTGTAACTTCTCGTCGAAGTGTCTGATCATGTCCTCTGTGGATGTGTAGGAGCTCGTCTCAAGCCCGTTCTCGGTGTCTGAAATTCCATCCAGCAGAAGCGACATCTCTTCAGTGTTCACATGGACCCGATCCAGATGAATATTCCGTCCCGTTCCGCTCTTGAATTCGTTAAAATCTTGCCACTCATCATGATCTCTCCGCGGTGAAGGCTCCGCCATAACTGCAACTCGAGAGATGTGCTCGGTTCGGACCAAATTACGAACCCTACTACGGCGAAAGCCTAGCTCATGAATATTAATTAGAACATACTTGCAGTGCGTCTTTGGTTAAAATCCTTCTGAGTCCAGCTGCGTAAGCTAATTAATATTCATGTACTTCATTTAACGTATACTTTGCAGCCAATTAGTTAAACCAAAGCCGCTTTGAAGATATAATAATAATAATAAAATAATAATTAAAAATAATCTTTGGTTAAACCCGTTGAATGAACCTCCGTTGCGTAATTAATATTAATGAGCGAAGCCTTTACCATAGTACGATTGTAGGAATGTAACATAAAGGTTCTTAAATATTTAATGAAAATGAGATGTCAGTGATTGGAATATCAGTGTATGTAATTAATAATGCAACGAGGTATTTTAGTTGTATAAACATTAATATTGTGCGGTTTTGTATGTTAAACATATTTAAAATATTAGAAATATACCGTAGTAATACAGGATAAGCCAAAAACACAGTTTGGAAAATGGATTCATGATGTACTGTCTTTTTATTATAGAAATGTTGTACATTTAAAACACAAAAAAGTTACTGACTGTAGCTTTTAGTTTGTTTAATTTAGTTTTTAATAATTCTTGTTAAATTTTCCTGATACTTTTAAGGCTCCGTTCATTTTTTTCCAGACTGCGTTTTATTTTTATAGAAGCCCGTTTCAGCCATTAAATATAATAAAATGTGTCAAATAAATAACTATATTTAAATAACTAGTTTATGTACAGCAATGAAAATAAATTACTTTTTTCCCAAATAAAAATGCCTTATTATAATAAATATTTGAACTGATCGTATTTATGCAATAATAAAGAAAAAAAAAACTTAAACCCTGCATTTTTATGTCTAAATATGTTTTAGACAGAAGTTCAAGTTTCTACTGGTGTCCGATTTGTAAATGAACCGTTCTTTTGAGTCGAATCTTTTTAATCGATTGTTGAAACTGTTCACAAAACCGATTTAAATGATTCCTGAATCGCACTGAGTCAGTCTGAGGAGTTCTCGAACTCACTGCACCGATAATCCTTGTATTTATTTATTTATTTGGTCCGCTTTGTAATGAGTCGTGAACCGTTTAGTGAGAATTTGACAAATTTGACAACTTGAATTAATGAATTTGAATTTATGAATAATAATAATAATAATAATAATAATAAAAAAAATAGCAGAAATAAAACAATGAAAACATGCTGGAAATATGTTGGCTTGATGGCGTTTTGTATGGCGGGTTTAAATACGTCCAAAACAATTTCAGGCAAATTATTTATACATTTTTACATATCTGTTTATTGATTATTTAATTCCTTTTTGATGGTAGTTATGTTTTTGACTGTATTATGATTACATTTTTTAATTTAAGTTTTGTGTTTATTGAGGCGTGCTGTGTATTTCATTCAAGCCATATAGAAGTACACTATCTTGTGAGGCAGCAGCATCTTTCTGTACTCAGCTCATGTTGTTGAAATGATTCGGTTCCGCCGAGTGGTGGCGCTCTAGTCACTCGACACCGATGCTTCAGCAGCGCGAAAGAAGAATCACCCGGAAGCGGCAGTAGCAGTGCTGAAAGCGGAAGTGCAAAAATGGAGGCAGCCGTGTTCATTTTATCCCTCGTCGACTGCTGTGCTTTAATATTCCTCTCCGTGTATTTCGTATCCTTTATGAACTCTTCAGATGAATGCAGTTGTCTGTCAGTGATCGGGTCTCGGCGGGGTTTGTGGTGTTGTTCGTGTTCGCGGCAGCTGCAGGCTGTGATTGCGGCCAGATGCTGATTGTTTAGGTTTTGTTGGTCATTCATAATGATTTATCTTTGTAATGTGTGTTTTACCGCATTATTGTGTTTAAATAGGATTGCCTGAAGCTCCGTATCTTCAGTGAGGTTTTAGATGATAGTCTCCTGTTAGGGGTTGAGGAGTGCTCATAATGCAGTGACAGATTATATTATTATTGTTGTTGATGATTATTAATGACCTGTATATTTCCCTAACTCCATGCTCAGATTATTACTCTGTCTGATCTGGAATGTGACTACATCAATGCTCGATCCTGCTGCTCCAAGTTAAACAAAGTAAGTCAGAATTGTGAATGGTGAGGTTGATGGCAAATTTATTGTAATTTATAGTTATTTTTTTTTGAGAGCAGGGATCAAATCAAATCACATCTGACAGCACAGATCTGAGCGCTATTTATTTTTATTTTTTTTTTGTACCTAAACTTTGATCAAACTAAATGCAGCAAAGAAAGTGAATGTAAAAATGAGGCTTCTGCACCAATCCTGTTTGACTGATCAAATAAATAGGTCGTGTAATCATGTAAATTTGTGACATTGAATCATATGACTCTTTGTACAGACAGAATGTTCTTGCTTTAACTGAAGCACAATGTGTGTTTCTCCAGTCATGCTGGAGAACATGATCATCAGGTTTTGCTCAGCTTAGGTGTTGCTCTCATTAATGCAAATGGCAACTAGAAATCATAAAATTCATGATATGTTTTTTTTTTTGCCTAAGCTGTTATGCCAAATAAACCAATTTTAAATGGATTAGAAATGAATTCATAATAGAAAAAAAATGTTCCAGACTTTTGGACCCCACTGTGTGTCTCAAATAGCCTGATTGTTTTAGATGCAAAACCAGGTAAATGTAAATTTAACTGGTATTGTTATATATTACTATATTTTAAATTAGGGCTGCACAATTAATCAAATGTGTAATCATGATTACAATTACAGATGCCACAAGTATGTAATCGCTCAAAGGCACAATTACACACACACACACACACACACACAAAAATCCACTTACATTGTTCTGCTTTATTCAGCTGTGTTTGTGTGTGTGTGTGTGTGAGAGAGAGAGAGAGAGAGGAAGTGTGTATTTTTCCTACAAGTTATCTTAAGGTTTTTTTTTTTAAATTATTATTATTATTATTATTATTATTATTTTTTATTTTTATTTTTTACATTTTTAGGTTTTTTTTTTATATTTAAAGAAGAAACTATATACAAAATGTGGCATGCAGTTGGTATAAAGCCATTAAAAGCATCATTCAATGTAAATTGTGATAATCATAATTAATCACAATTACAATTTCAAGGGAATAATCGACAATTATGATTTTTGTCATAATCGTGCAGCGCTATTTTAAATGATTATTAATTTATGATAATGAATAATATATTATTTTTATGTTTTCATTATATTTTCATATGTGATTCTTAAGTTAACTTTTTGTTTTTCATTAGATCATTAATTGTCAGTTGTTACAGAAAAAATCATTGATGCTATTAATAAAATGCCATATTTAAATTGAAATTTAACTTTTAACTGTAGAAACAACAGATTCTATTAAGAAAAAAAATCTCTCTTTGATTTTAATTTTTACTGTAATTGTCTCCACTGAAGTTGTTATGCCCTAATATACATTTTTACTAGCATTAACAGACTGTTTATTATGTAACGATTGACAACGGAGGATATAGTGAAAACATAAAAATTACTAATTTTCATAATAATAATATATATGTGAACTTTTTTTTTTTCTCGTAAGAAGGACTGAAAAGGGCAACTATAAATTACATAATCAGTTATTAATTATTAATTTTAGGTTAATATTTAATAAACTATTTATAGTAATAATTAATAATAATTTAATTGATCAAAAATAATACATATATATATATATATATAGTGATTATTTTTTTATATATATTAATTGTGGTATTAACAGACATAATATAGGTTTATGTGTAACTTTTTTTTATTTATTTTTTTAAGTAATTTTAAGAGTGTTAACAGTTACATCTGCCAGAATTTCAGTATTTGAGCTTGACACCTGCCTATCCATTAAAAAATAAATAAATAAAATATTGTAATTCTTTAAAATCAGGTTTTCAGTTCATTTTGCATTCCTGAGTGACATGGAAACAGCAGAAATGTGATTTCAAATTAAAAAAATTCCATTTTCAGAACAGATAAAACGGTGACATTTTACAATAAGGCTGACATGAACTAAGAATGAACAATACGTCTACAGCATTTAGTAATCTTAATGTTAATTTCAACACTTGCTAATGCATTATTAAAATCACAAGTTGTGTTTGTTAACATTAGCTAATGCACTGTGAACTGACATGAACGATGAACAACTGTATTTTTATTAACCAACATTAACAAATATGAATAAATTCTGTAATGTGTTGTTCATTGTTTATTTGTTAGTTAATACAATAACTAATGTTAACAAATGACACCTTATTGTAAAGTGTTACTGATAAAACTTGAAGAAATCCACATGTCAAATACTGTTGTAAATGAATGCAGATGAGCTGATGTTTTGTTGTGGCTGTGATGGTGTGATGATGTTGGTATGGTTTGTGTTCAGTGGGTCATTCCTGAGATGATCGCTCAGGCTCTGGCCACAGTCCTGATGCTGGTCTCCATGCACTGGTTTGTGTTCCTGCTCAACTTACCTGTGGCATCATGGAACGTTTACAGGTGATTCAGCCCCGTCACACCTCACGCACACTGTATGTTTATATATAAACCTGAGGAATACTCCAGCTAACGATCACGAATGTTGTATGAACAGATACGTGAAGGTTCCCATGGGGAACATGGGAGTGTACGACCCCACAGAGATTCACAACAGAGGCCAGCTTAAGTCCCACATGAAGGAGTCCATGATCAAACTGGGCTTCCACCTTCTTTGCTTCTTCATCTACCTGTACAGGTAAAAAAAAAAAAAAAAACACTTGGCCTTTACAGTTTATTCTGGCTATTAACTATCTGCTTAGACAGGAAGTGACTGTGATCAAACCCAAGTTTGGGTCACTTATACATTTGAAAACACACCAACCACCAATCTCATAATTGTTAAATCTGCTGTCAACAAAAGAAAAGCTTTTGGGGCTCTATGCTTTAATATTTAAAAAGCAAAGAAATTACTATAAATATTTGTGATTTATGACCCTGGACCACAAAACCAGTCTTAAGTAGCACGGGTATATTTGTAGCATCAGCCACCAAAACATTGTATGGGTCAATTTCTCTTTTATGCCAGAAATCATTAGGATATTAAGTCAGGATCATGTTCCATGAAGATATTCTGTAAATTTCCTACTGTAAATATATCAGAACTTATTTTTTGATTAGTATTATCCATTGCTAAGAACTTCATCTGGACAACTTTTTTTTTTTTTTTTTCCAGATTTTCAAATAGTTTTATTTCAGCCAAATGTTGTTTTATCCTAACAGACCATGTTAGGATACCAGAAGATGTGTAAATCTCAATTTCAAAGATATTGACCCTTATAACTGGTTTTGTGGTTCAGGGTCACATTTTGCTGCTGTTCTATAAAATAAAATAATAGTAATAATTATTATTATTAAATAACAGTAATAATTGCATTTTAATTTACAGCAAAATAGTATTGCAACAGCAAAATGTATTTGATTTAAGTAATAATTAAATTAAAAAAACATTTTAATAATAACAGAATTACTGTTATTATCAGTATTTTATTGTTTATTATTAACAATAACAGCAATCATTTTATTTTTTTTTATCATTTTATATTTTTTATTCTTTTTTTATCACTAAATATTTTATTTTTATAAATAAATAACAGTAGTATTAGTTTTTATCAGCAGTAAAAAAACATTTTTTAAAAACTTTACAGTAGCATAATATTATTGCAATAGTAATATTTATTTTATTTTATTTATACATTTATTTTTTAACTAATTAATATTAAACTACATATTAAATAATACTATGTAATAATAATTTATTGTCATGATTATTGTTATTAACAATAATAACGATAATAGTTATCATATTTTTATTAAATACTCTTACATTATTTCAAAATTTTATTTAAATAATAAAATAAAATATTTTGAACTTATTACCAATAACAATAATTATTGGTATTAATAATAAGAATAATAAGTATTACTATTAATAATTATTTAATTCATTATTGATGATGATTATTATTATGTAGTCATATTGAATAGGTGGAAAAAGAGTTTTTTGTTTTGTTTTTTTCCCCACATGCTCGCATACAGCATTCAACAAAACATAATCAAATCACGTAAAATCTAGAAATGATTAACTCACAATCTGAGTCCACATGCAGTTCAGTTTACAGATTGCAGATGAAATGTTAAAGAGCTGGTCGTGTTAAAGTCGAGTGTAAATGAAGTTTGTTATTTTTTTCAGCATGATCCTGGCTCTCATCAACGACTGACCTGCGACCGTCTTCACAACACAAACTGCCAAATAATGAACTGGCCTTTACATTTTGTGAATGAATTCCATACATCCCAATCAGAAGATTAGTTCAGCTCTCCTCATCACATCCTCACTACTGACCGTCAGAAACGGCTCAACTGCTGACCACAAACCCCCGATGAAGCGAGTACGCTTTCCTCCCGTCACGTCTCTGCACTTCACTTCGGTTTCTCAGCATCTTGCACTGCTTCTCAGGGCTGAAGCATCAAGACAATCGCACTGAATCACACAACGTCTGTTTGACCAGCAACTGCACACGAAACACGGCCAGCTCACACTCAAATGGAAGCTTGTTTCCACCAATGGAATAAAAAATGATAGAGGTAATTGTGACTTTTTATGACACAATTTAGTTGCAAATCTCAGTTTGTCTTGCTCTTCAGACTTTTTCTTGCAGTTCTGAATTTCAAAATATAAACTCAGAAAGAAGTCAGAATTGCAAGATTCTAAACTTGAGAACTTGGAATTGCAAAAAAGTTTGAATTCCTAGTTTATATCTCACAGTTCTTTTTTTTTTTTTTTTTTTTTTTTCCCTCTAAGAATTGTGAGAAAGTCTAAACATATTTTGTAATTCTGAGTTTATATCTCGTAATCATGACTTTCCCCTCAGAATTCACATCAGAGTTAATATTGTACGTTCGGACGTTTGTTTCTTTGTATGTCAGTTCTGGAATTGCGAGATAAAAACTCGAAAATAATATGAAACGCAAGATGTATTTGTATTTTGTTTCAGAATTAGGTGATACAAACTCATAAAAAAAGTGCAATTGCAGAATTTAGAGTTTATAACAATTCTGGCTTCTCAGAATTGCAAGATACTGATTTATCAGAATTCAGAATTGTGATATGAATCATAACATGCAATTACCTTTTTCATTTATTTTTATCCTGTGGCAGAAACAAGATTTCATACATTCACCCTTCAAAACTAAAATAAAAAAAAGTTTTACATAAAGATAATGAAGCTTGTTTTAGGACCTAGAGTTTTGGCATTATGATTATGACAATTAAGCACATTTTAACCTGCACTGTCATTACTGTAATGAGCTTTTTTTTTTTTTAATAATTCTTATTACACTCCATGCTTGTTTTGTTTTAAAATAAAATACAGTGGTACAATTATTACTGTAATGCACAAGTATTACCATTTAAATTTTTACAGTTTAAATATTCTCTTTTTTTTTTTTGCATTATAATAATGACTAATTAGAATCAAAATGTGCTTGCTTGTCGTCTGAATGTCAGTGCAAGAGGTATCAATGGTTAAAAATGTATGCATCATTTTTCTTTTGATGAGCTGGACATGTTCTTGGCAAGTTTCTTGATTTTCTTCTTTATCCGCTTGCATGCTTTTGTAAATCTCCCGTCGCTGGAAGCGTCGTCTGTGTATGTGAACTTGTTTACAGCTGAACGGCTCGTGAGTCAAAGGAGCTGTAGAATAACTAGAACAAGCGCTAATGTGTTCATCACAGCCTCTCTGATTCAGATCCGCTCTGAATCACATCTGAGCCGTTTGATCAACTTCCTGCTAATGACATTTCAATGGCTTGTTTTAGAGCAGATATCATTGGGTTTGTGTCTCCTGCTTTTTATGTTCAAGAACGTGTCGGAATTTTATCAGATCAGACCACCTGATATTTGCAGATGTTAAATTGAATTTCATCCTTGTAGGGGTGGATCTCACAAAACTTGGACACCAGAATCGCAAGAAATAAAATAATATTTTGTTTAAAGAAACTAAAGGCAATGTTTAGAACCATTAAGATATTTTTAAATGTTATTTTATTGAAAATTAAGCACATTTCTCTTTCATTGTAATTCATTGAATTTAAATCATAAAATATGTTTTGTATTTACATATCAAAGTATTTGCTGTGCTGCCTGTTGAGCTTAATTGTCATGGAAATACTGTACAAAAAATCTAAATGGTCCTTAAAAACGGGCGTCATTTTCTTTACACAAAATTCTCTTCTCTGATTTTGAATTTTTTTTTGAGAATACACCTTTGTTGAGGTTAATGAATGCTGGGTAAGCGGGTGTGGTTTTGTTCAAACACTACGCAGTGTCACATGATCTTCAATGAATTTTATCAGTCAGTGTTCTGCATTGAATAGCCCTGTTCAATAGCTGTTCATGTCTCATCATTTGAGAGGGTTTGTTTGTAAGCATGTGAGATCTGTCTCATCGGTTTTGTTTAGTTCTTTTGAAAATTTGCGTTTGTGGGGTTTATTAAATAAAAAGATCATGAACAAGCACGTTTTCACAGTTCATTCGTATTCAGTTTAATGCACATTATGCTTTTTGATCCAGTTTTGTTCTAAAACTACATTTGATTTGAGGAGAGAAAATGGAAAACCTAATTATGTTGGATATTTCTCAAAACTGTAGGTTGCCTAAGAGGTTTGCTATTGTAATACAGGCATTATTTTTAGTATTATTAAGATACTACTATATATATATATATATATATATATATATATATATATATATATCTTATTAATTATTAAAATTATTTTCAAGTTTTTAAGGTTAGTTTTTGCTTAAAGATTTTTTTCTTTTTATTTTAAAGCCCTAGTAATTTTTGTAACTTATTAATTTTATTATATAAACATTCATTTTTAATTCAGGTTTTAGTTTTAATGTTAAGTTTTTAGAAATTTTTTAATTTGAATTAATATTTTGAAATTGTATATATACATATACAGTATATCTCAGAGGTCGCGTTAACCGAAAATTGTCCGTCATTGACAAAATTATTATTATTTTTTTTATCAGTGACGGAAAAATCTGAAGGCTGTCCATCACTTTGACAGATTATACTGAGGGTGAGGAAGTTTCACATCAAAAGTAACACAAAGCCTAGCCTATTATTGCTATTTATTGGAAGGAAGACGCACTATGTACTGTTAATGGTGCAAACAGCATAGACCAAAAGATGATTGGGATTTAAAAATCGATATTGGTTCATTAAAATGAGAATCTTTTAAAACTGAGAAATCTATTTTTTTTGTTATGTTTACCCAGCCCTAGCGTATTTTGTTGTTTTTAAACACTGTGCTGTCATCCTGTAGGTTCGTGATTAAAAATGAAAATGTGAACAAAAATAAAAGCAATTAAATGTGTTATTCTAATTAAAATATTAAAATTAAAATGATGGCTAATAAGAGATTATGACAGAATTTTTACGACTGTCCACCAAAAGGACAGACAATTTTAAAGTCTATTGCAATGTCTGAAATATATATAATTTACTTTAAAGTAACTGGCAACACTTACAATAAGGTTCATTAGTTAACATTAGTTAACTACATTAATTAACATGAACTAATAATGAAAAAATACTTCTACACCCATTACTAATCTTAGTTAATGTGAATTTCAGCATTTACTAATGCATTATTAAAATCACAAGTTGTGTTTGTTAACATTAGTTAATGCACTGTGAAATAACATGAATTAACAATGAACAACAATATTTTTATTAACTAATATTAACAAAGATTAGTAAATAGTGTAATACATGTTTGTTCATGTTAGTTAATACATTAACTAATGTTAACAAATGACACCTTATTGTAAAGTGTTACCAAGTAATTTAAATTCAAGTAATGAAAGTTCCCTTATCCATACGGTTTACTCACATTGCATCAGTTTAAAGTAACCCTTTAAACTGATGCAATGTGAGTGAACCGTATAGATAAGGGAACTTTCATATTAAAAAAAAAAAAAAAAAAAAAAATCCACTCCAAAATGAAAATTTTGTCATTAATCACTTACCCCCATGTCGTTCCAAACCCGTAAAAGCTTCGTTCATCTTCAAAACACAATTTAAGATATTTTGGATGAAAACTGAGAGGCTTGTGGCTGTGCCATTGACTGCCAGGTAAATACCACTGTCAAGACCCAGAAAAGTATGAAAGACATTGTCAAAATAGTCCATCTGCCATCAGTGGTTCAATCTGAATTTTATAAAGCGACAAGAGTACTTTTTGTACACAAAGAATATTAAAATAACCACTTTATACAACAATTCATCTCATCTTCATCACTGTAGCGCCATTTTGGACAATATCCGATGGACACAAACTGCATACATTCTGTGTGAGCCGCACCACTTGCGACGACAGTGTCTGGCCCAAAAAGCTGTGTTTGAACACACCGCGCACACTCTAAATTTTCCCTAGATATTCTAGATTCATTACATGTAAAGTAAAACATTTCTAAAGTTTTTTGTTATAATTTTGATGATTAGAGCTTACAGCGCATGAAAGTCAAAAATCCAGTATCTCATAATATTAGAATATTTACATTTGAGTTTTATTATATGTCCATCACTACAGTATAAATTCTGGGTATCTCTTGTTTTTTGAAACCACAATAATGGGAAGACTGCTGACTTGGCAATAGTCCAGAAGACAGTCACTGATACCCTCCACAAAGAGGGTAAGTCACAGAAGGTAATTTACTGAAAGGGGTGGCTGTTTACAGAGTACTGTATCAAAGCATATTAAATGCAAAGTTGACTGGAAGGAAGAAATTGGGTAGAAAAAAGGTGCACAAGCAACTGGGATGACCTCAAGCTTGAGAATGCTGTCAAGCAAAGCCAATTTAAACACGTGGGAGAGCTTCACAAGGAGTAGAATGAAGCTGGAGTCAGCGCATTAAGATGAGACGGTTTCAGGAAAAGGGCTACCAAGCCACTTCTGAAACAGAAACAACGTCAGAAGCATCTTACCTGGGCTAAGGAGAAAAAGAACTGGACTGTTGCTCAGTTGTCCAAAGTCCTCTTTTCAGATAAAAGTAAATTTTGCATTTCATGTTGAAATCATGATCTCAGAGTCTGAAGAAAGACTGGAGAGGCACAGAATCCAAGCTGCTTGAAGTTCAGTGTGAAGTTTCTGAAGTCAGTGATGATTTGGGGTGTCGTGACGTCTGCTGGTGCTGGTCCAATGTGTTTTATCAAGCCCAAAGTCAATGCAGCCGTCGGAGATGCTTGAGTTCCTTTTTTTCAGCAGGACTTAAAGCACCTGCCCACAGTTCCCTAACCATATTCATGTGATTTGCTGACCATGATATTACTATGCTTGATTGGCCAGCCAACATGCCTGACCTGAACCCCATAGAGAATCTAAGGGATATTTTCAAGAGAAAGATCCAACAATATACAGATGAGCTGAAGGCTCAATAGTGCCTCAGCAGTGCCACAGGCTGATCACTTCCATGCCACACTTTACTGATGCTGTAATTTGTGCTAGGATCAAGTCGTTTGTTGTAATTTGTGCTGCTGACCAAGTACTGAGTGCATAAATGAACATACTTTAAAGAACTTGGACTTTTCTGTTTTGAAAATCAGTTTTTTGATTGATCTTAAGAAATAATTTTATATATTGAGATACTGGATTTTCGACTTTCATGAGCTGTAAGCTCTAATCATCGAAATTAAAACAAGAACAACAAAACTTTACAAATGTTTTACTTTACATGTATTGAATCTAGAATATATGAAAGTTTCAGTTTTTGAAATGTTACAAACAAAAAAATTTACTTTTGCACCTGTATATACTTGTCATTCAAAAGGAGAAACTGAAACCAGATATACAAAATGTAAACAAAAGCAGAGTTTGCTTACCATTTTGAATATCAGTTTTGTTAATAACTTTATTCATTTCAAACAGTCATGTTGTTATGAAAATATTCACATATTGGAAGGCTTGGGTAAGATCACGTAACATTAGAACAGTCTTCTGTTTGTGCCACCTTCATTTACTTATTCGTTTCCATCACTTTCGCTTTAGTTCTCCAGCACTGACTCGTTCGCTAAACTGAACATCCAATCATAGTTCTCACTCACGCCGGCGGCCCCTATGCGGATTCAGCCTGTTGAATCAGGCAAACTCCTGCTGACGTGAGCCCGATGAAAGCCGATGTGTGGAACACACCAAACAAACTAGCCTGAGAGACGCTGGCCAACGGTCTGACGTTGACTGACGGCCAGCTGTCAGCTTGGTGTGTCCCGGGCTTTATGTGGTCCATCTTCTTTGACTGATGCACAGCCTAGAACATGGACCCTTTGTCTTGTGACACTGCATTCACATTATTCTTCCTACAGGTGCTGCTGGATAACACCCGTACCCCTTCCACGCTTAACATATGCATGGCAGCAACTGCATTGAACTACGCTCTTGTACGCTCACTGCTATGTGCCTCTAAGGTAAGGTGCTCTCTAGTCCGTTCAGGGCACACAGGTCATTACCCTCTCTACTCTTGCCTTGCACTTACTCTGTGCAGACTGTGGTCCGGGGTCTCAGAGTATATGCAGAGCTCTCTTAGCTAGTTTTGGCAATTAAAATGGCTTTTTGAGGCTGCGAAAAAATTATCCCGCTGGATAGTGGAGTGTGTCAGTGTACTATTGGAGTGAGAGCCCACTCCACCAGGGGTAGGCCTCTTCCTGGGCATGGTGGAGTGTCTATCAATGACATCTGTGCAGCAGCCAGCTGGTCCTCGCTGTCTACCTTTGCCAGGTTTTATAGATTGGACGTCTCTGCCCTTCAGGCACTGATTTTGTCCACTTAAAGGAGAAGTCCACTTCCAGAACAACAATTTACAGATATTGTACTCACCCCCTTGTCATCCAAGATGTTGATGTCTTTCTTTCTACAGTCGTAAAGAAATTGTGTTTTTTGAGGAAAACATTTCAGGATTTTTCTCCATATAATGGACTGATATGGTGCCCTGAGTTTGAACTTCCAAAATGCAGTTTAAAACCGGCTTCAACCGTTCCCAAATGCGGTTGTAAACAATCCCAGCCAAGGAAGAAGGGTCTTATCTAGCCTATGACCCTAGTGGTGGTCGAGCCTGCAAGGAATCCGGCATCATGACCTAAACCTCAGTTTCTGGATGAGTTGTAGTTCCACTCTAATATTAGCCCATGCAATCTATTACGGCAGTGGATTTCAATCCTGGTCCTGGGGACCCACTGCTCTGCACATTTTTTTGTCTCCCTTATCTGACACACTCAGTTCAGCACATGGATCTCTCTCATAATGAGCTGATGATCTGAATCAGGTGTGTTAAATAAGGGAGACACACAAAATGTGCAGAGCAGTGGGTCCCCATGACTGAAAACCACTGTATTACAGCCCTTAACCTTGAGTACCCTGCGGCTGATCTCACAGGACTGGTTTCCATTTTGTGCTTTTAGCATGACGCTTTTGGATTTTGTTCCACAAATGGTCGGCTAAACGGAAGCAATGAGAGTGAACCGTATCAATAAGAGAACGTGTCAAGTACTAACGTAACCTCGGTTCCCTAAGGAAACGTAAAAGAACATTGCATAGGTGGCTGTCGATGCGTGCCGTTCTTCAGTCAAAGATTCTGATGAAATGGAATTCATCATCAACTTACATTGGCAGATGGCTCTGCCTATTTTGGCAGCCTAAAATGCCATTTGTTCGTGCATTTGCACAAACGTGATTCAATCAGGCTTCAGTATTTCAGTGAAACTGACTTTTCTCAAAGCTCCAACTAAACCATGGGTGCCCAAACTCAGTCCTGGAGGGCTGGTGTCTAGCTGAGTTTAGCTCCAACCCTATTTAAACACACCTGAACCAGCTAATCAATATCTCTTAAGTGTGTTGAGGCAAGTTGGAGCTAAACTCTGCAGGACTCCGGCCCTCCAGGACCAAGTTTGGGCACCCATGAGCTAAACTGATGCAATGTTATCTCAGGGAACCCAGGATATGTTTGTAACCAAGACAATTTGTTAATGGTTTTAGTGATGATTTAGTTTTAGCCAACTATAGTTCTGACTGAACTCTAGCAATCTTTAAAAGTCATAAACATTCCAGTTCTTCTAACACAGGGGTGCCCAAACTCAGTCCTGGAGGGCCGGTGTCCTGCAGAGAATATATCCAACTTGCCTCAACACACCTGCCGGGACATTTCTAGCATGCCTAGTAAGAGCTTGATTGGCTGGTTCAGGTGTGTCTCATCGGGGTTGGAGCTAAAGTTTGCAGGAAACCGGCCCTCCAGGACCAACTTTGGGTACCCCTGAGCTAAACTGATGCAACGCTATCTCAGGGAACCCAGAACACGTTTGTAACCAAGACATTTTCTTAATAGTTTTAGCTAACTATAACTCTGACTAAACTCTAACTAACAATCTTTAAATCATAAACATTCCAGTTCCTCTAACACAGGGGTGCCCAAACTCAGTCCTGGAGGGCCGGTGTCCTGCAGAGTTTATATCCAACTCGCCTCAACAAACCTGCCGGGACATTTCGAGCATGCCTAGTACGAGCTTGATTAGCTGGTTCAGGTGTTCCTAATTGGGGTTGGAGCTACAGTCTGCAGGACACTGGCCCTCCAGGACCAAATTTGGGCACCCCAGATCTTTTTTGATGTTTTCATGATGGATTCCAAATTCTGACAGAAATTCCATCAGCATTCCTTTCAGATCAACTCTTCATCTAACAAAAGTGAGGACTTACTCTGGATAGTTTAAAACCCTGAATGCTTTATTGAAGGTATGTATACATAACACCTCTCCTACAGAACATTACATAATAGTACAATCACTTAGAATAATAACACACTGAAATGCAAAACAGATCCTCAGAACCTGACTGCAATAAACTTAGTCGTAGCCCAGAACTCCACCAGGGCGCAACCGTTACCGTCACCCCGCCTTTTACACCGCCTCAGAGCACAAGAAAGTCAAACTAAGACTGAAATGAAACACAAATATTCAGAAGGAAAGGAAAGTTCAGTTGCATAAACCAGAACGTACAACACCACGATTCGGTGAAATCTCGCATATGTGTGAGGGTGTTTCTGCATGCACCTGTTTTGTCTTTTCGTTTGTGCGCGTCACTCCTCGCTAACGGAACAGGTTCGGCTGGTCAGGGAGCAAATAACCTGTACAAGGAGTTTACCTGATGCAGGTGAGAAACGGTTAACATTTGTAAGGGAGGATACATGGCAAGAAATACACACACATATTTGTATATATATATATATATATATATATATATATATATATATATATATATATATATCTCTATAGATTCTTCATATGTATGCATATGAAGAGCACATAATTACAGAATAAATCATAGTAGGCGAGTGATAACACTCTGAATACCTAAATCATTACGGGTACACCTGCGTGTACTAATGCGTCATATGGTACGAAAGTATAAGAAATTTACCAATAGAAAAAAGCATTTAAGAGGCCACTTGCCAAGACATCCGTTATACGATAATACAAGGGAAAAAGCAATAAAGCAAAACAAATAAATCAACCCAAAATAAAAGCCAGTAAAACTAAGAAAAGCTGATGAGCAATCATATACATGTCTGAAAAGCGTTAAAAAAAGCCCCATAAAAAGTGAAGATGTGATCATACGAGAGGAAACGAGACCAAAAAGGAGGGGGGAAAAAAAAAAAAAAAAAAAAAAAAAAAAACAGACGAACATCATGGAAACTGAACTTGGAAACATTTGGGAGTCCGTTCTGACGTACTTACCATGACAAAATCACTCGTCTCACACCGAGAGCCTGAACATTCACTGCAAAAATGACCTCGAGCACGTCACGAACACCTAACGAAGGCAAAGTACGCACGCTGAAGGCCCGTATTTACATGTGGAACGTGACGTCAGCTCATTCGTGTGGCATTAGCATGCCGTGAGTCTTAGCGAGCCTAGCTTAGTTTGTCTTCGACCCCCTTGAAAATAACAACCTGTTTTCTCCTGTCCTGTTATACGTCTTTCTTCATAAATCTTACATCTCTAGACTAAAGAATAATAATCCATCACTTCCCGCTCTCAGAATGAAGTACCATAAGCAATGAAAAATAGTGGGGTCGTGACTGGACTTTTCGAATCGAAATGAATATCTATCTGTTAAAAAAATGCCTGTTAATTCAGTCATTTAAAATGCTTGTGAGGGAAACAAAAACAATATCTTATATCTCTGCTGGTGAAGACACTTACTTTCAAGCATACGAGGTGGCTAAAAGAAGTTCATGCTGAAAAATAAAGATATGATTTGTTCTCTCTCCGACACGTGCGAGAGTCTGCACATTTTTTTTGTCCCCTCGCCAAGTAAATATTGTACAGAACACAAAGCAAGCCTGAGGCCTTGATTCATTCACAATAATAAATTAAAGCCGTAATAAATAACGATCTGAGAGATGCTTGTCCGTGTGTGTGTGTGTGTGTGTTTTTGGGTGGGTGTGGCTTCAGGAGGCAGTCGTCCACTCAGGATGCAGTGTACGGAAGAGGGGGAGGAGCCGAGGAGGGGCGTGTCCTCGGGCGAGGTGTGTAGCGTGTCCGTTTGGTGCCGCCACACGGATGTGAAGTCAGATGGTGAAGGGCGGCCGCCGGCTTCATGTGTCCGCTGCGCTGCGGGTGGGGATGTGAAACCGCCAGGAAAAAACATCCGTCTGCCGTTAGATTTACTTCATTTCTCGTTCTTCATTCACAAAGTCTATAGTGTGTCTCACTGTATGTTTTCCAAAGTGGACATCTGCTCCAGAGTCAACATCAACTGTCCATGCTATAGCATTCTACAGGAGAACAGAAGCAGAGACGGAGACCAAAACCACAACATTACAAACAAGCTCAGCTTAGTCCCTGAATCTGAATGAAATCCATTTGAATTCCAGAAGCATATTTAAGACCATATTTAAGAGTTGTTAAGATTGTATATATGAATCATACAGTTAAACCACAAAATGAAAGTATTTTTTAATTCCACATTGAAATGCCATATTGGTTTTGGTTATAAAAACTTCTACAGGAGTTTTTAAAAATGTACAAATGTAATGAGTACACTTTAAAATTTTAGCCTCAAAGCTAACAGGCACAAAATTTTAATCTCATGGCTTTTCAGTTTTCACTACAGTACTGAAAATAGACAGATACGTATAAAAACGCTTTTAACAGTGAGTTTTCAATTGTACTGGTGTCAACTACTGAATTTTTAATATAATGAAAATCCCATTTACTGTTTATACCAGCCACATTGTTAGTAAGACATTTTTATGAAATTAGGAATACTGGAGGGTGTGTATGCAACATGGTAACTGGGTAGCAATGTTATTTTAGTATCATAATAACACTGATGGTACCATTATAGTTTTTGCTAATATTTTGAACCAGATTTTGTTGTAATATTTTTTTGTTTTTACTGTAACTGTAAATGTGATTTTGTTGTTCATATTTGTCATTTTTATTAGCTGTCTATACCATTTTTTTTCAAACCTTTTAGGGCCAAATTCTTTTTCAAAGACCCTCTCATAATTATATTAGTGATTAAGCATATGTTTACTACAATTTATACTCTTAGATGACATTAAAAATGTTTTTTTTTTTCCTGATAATTTTTTTTTTGTTTAAAATTTTGTTTTAATAATTCAATTTTACTAATCTAAAAGCATGTCTAAATCAATTGCATTTACAAAAGTTTATACTTTATATATATATATATATATATATATATATATATATATATATATATATATTAATAATAATATGGTCATATGAAATGTTTTATTTTTAACTTTTTAAACACTTTTTAAAACAGTTTACTTTTACTTTTTCTGGATTTATAAATTAATACAAATTTATTATCAAAAATGGTGGTGATGAAATGAAGGCATAAAACATTAATAATGTAATCTTTTTAATTCCTTTTAATTTTAACATTTATAATAATTATAATAATAATAATAATAATAATAATTATTATTATTATTATTATTATTACTATTTTTTTTAAGTACATTCTTCTGTACAACAGTAATATATTTCTGTCAAAAGGTTCAACCAAACCATTTAAACCAGTCCATATGATGATTTGAGTGATAGGTGTACTGCTTTTGATCTATTTGTTCTACATTTTCCACATAGCGGAAATCATATCGCCCTATATTTATTTAGCAGACCCCTTGGCTATGGGTCACCACCAGTTTGAGAAGCCCTAGTCTATACAGTTTAAATTTTAATCTATTTAGTTTTAACTACTTCCAAATTAAACTCAAGACATTTCAGAAATGCTGCCTTGGCAACTCACTGAAATAAATATGTACTTTTAAAACACTTTAATTGTTTTTCTTTTTTTCTTTTTTTTTTTTTTTTAGATGACGTTTATTTTATTTCAAATAATGATTTTAGTTTAAGTTCAACAATCATAACCCTACTGAGTAGTTGACATGTTGCTTATCCATTAAATGCTGTTGTTGTTGTTTTTCTTTTTCTTTTTAAATGAACATCAACATTTTAGGTTAACGTAAGTGTTATATTTAGTGTTATATAGACATTTCTCACATTATCACAGTTTATTTGCTATAGTAATAGCAGAAAATGGTCATAAAATATGACAAAAATTCAAAACAGTTAAATGGTTTCAAAACAAATCTTCGTAATGTCAGATAACTTTGATAGAAAGGTATGTAATGAATTAGGCTGAATAGCTGTCAGCTGTTAAATTTATGTACACAATTAGATACCAATTTAGGTTGACCAGTGACCAAGCAATGCTTAATTTTGTTCAGTATGTGGTGTAAAAAGGTCACATTAACAATTAAAGAAAGAAAAAAACACTTAAAGTCCACTTCCAGAACAACAATATATACTTTTAAAGCGCAAAAGCTCGTGTAGCACAGGCTCTGGGATGCGTGCCCACGATGCTACAAATTAGTGATGGGTCGTTCCTGAACGATTCGTTCACTTTGAAAGAATCTTTAATATGACTCGGGAAGAACGATTCGTCTCGGGGAGTGCTTCATTCTGTCACGCATGCGCAACATCCTATCAGGTTCTGTACTGGAATTAGTTCACTTTTTTCGAGTCTTCAGGTTTTTCGAGTCGTTCGTTCATCTTATGGGGCTGTCACGTGATGAACGAACGACTCAAACCCGAAAACTTGTCAGATAAGAGGTGAGGTGAGCTAATCATAGACCCAGGTAAACAATGAATTAATCTTTTCATATAGCATTATAGTTTTGTCTTATTTGTAGTATGATCAACGTTTGTTTAAGCAGTAGATGTGTTAGGGAAGTAACACGTAACATTTGAAATATATTTTGCTAAAATGAACGAAATGATTCGAAAAAAAGATTTGTTCATTTTGCTGAACGAGACTCAAAGGTCCGAGTTGGTAAAATAATCTGAACTTCTCATCACTACTACGAATCACGTCTAAGCTCATCGTCTGTGTACTTCGGCTCAAAAAGGTCGAGTATGGCGAAAAATCTTATTTTCTCCTACAACTTCAGAATCGTCCGACATCGTTGTACCTTTTTGTTTGTAAACAGCGTTTGACTTCCTTGCACTTTCTTAGTCTTTGCGCGTTCACTTTGTAAACACTGGGTCTGGGTTTTTCGCTAGATAAGACCCTTCTTCCTCGGCTGGGATCGTTTAGAGCCCTTTGAAGCTGCATTTAAACTACATTTTGGAAGTTCAAAATCAGGGCACCAATGAAGTCCATTATATGGAGAAAAATCCTTTCCTCAAAAAAAAACAATTTCTTCACGACTGAAGACAGAAAGACACAAACATCTTGGATGACAAGGGGGTGTGTAAATTATTTGTGAATCGTTGTTCTGGAAGTGGACTTCTCCTTTAAGCAAAACAGGGTCAGGTCAAAGTGTCTGAATAATTATTGATCCCAAATTTTTATTTTTATTTAATAATTTTTGGTTTGACAGTAACTGATCATTACTTCATTCAATTAATGGTTTTCAGCTCATTTTACAATTAGTTTTTTGCCTTTGCTAGTTATTTTTAAATGGCTCAGTGCTGCATTTTTACACGCAGTACAAATATTTCATATAATCTGTTACTCATATGAGCTCTATAAAGATAAGCATGCATTAGAAGACAATTAACAAAACGCTGTTTGAAATAGTTTTATAGTTTACCAGTTGAATATTTTTAGATGGAGTTCAGTAGTTTCATATTAACCACCCACTTACATCAATTCAGCAGCATTTTGACTGATGAAGAGGTTCGTACCCGTAAGCCCCTCGGTCTCCTGGGAGTCCAGAAAGGGTGCGGGGCCCCAGACCCTCACGGTGCCGTCATCCGAGGCGCTGGCCATCAGGCCCGGCAGCACGGGGTTCCAACTCACACAGTTGACGGTGCGCGTGTGACCCGTCAGCTCGGCGATGGGCAGCTCGCTACGCTTGTGCCAGATGTAAACTTTGTGATCTAGAATAAACACACAGATCACAACGCCATCAGATCTCTGCCGGACGCGTTCAGTCCGTTACACTGAGATGCAGACGTTCTTACCTTCACTGCCACTGGCAATAAAGTCTTCATTGTAGCCGCCAAAACAGGAGTGGATGGTGTAGAAGCCCTGAGTCACACCCTGGTACTTCCTGACTAATACCCGGTCCTGCAGGTCCCACAGATGAACTCCCTGGAGACAGGAACACACAGTGCTAAGACAAAATTATACCATACTGTGTGAGTAATAAAACAAACATTCCTACTAGGGATGAGCGGTTTTTGTATCTTATATCACAGTATGAGTAATTTGGTTACAGTTTACAAAAAGGTCCCATTAGTAGTTAGTTAAAGTGTTAACAATAAGAGGTTTGTTAAAGCTTTTTCTGCCGAATACCATAATTATAATGATAAGAATAAAGATGTAGTATTAAAAATCACTCTAATCGAAATGAACAGCAAAGTCCAGAGCGCCACTATAATGATAAAGACACAGAGGAATGATATTATTGCAATTGCTTTTACAGCTTTTTATTCCCTAGCTGATGAACAATAAAAACAGCCAATCAGAATCCATCCTGCTTTAAAGAGTGCAAGGATTTAAAGTGGCAGATGACAAAACTGCACCATGTGCCTTAAAAAAAAAAAAAAAAAAAAAAACTGCTGAGTGCTGGTGTTGACAACAATACAGTGATACACTACCTGTCAAAAGAACAGTAAGATTTTTTATTTTTTCAAGAAGTCTCTTCTGTTAACCAAGTCCGCATTTATTTGATCCAAAGTACAGCAAAAGCAGTAAAATTTTGACTTATTTTTAATGTTTAAACTGTTTTCTATTTGAATGTATTTTAAAATATAAATTTATTCCTGTGATTTCAAAGCTGAATTTTTAGCATCATTACTCCAGTCACACGATTCTTCAGAAATCATTCTAATATGCTGATTTGCTGCTCAAAAAACATTTATTATAATGTTGAAAAAAGCTGAGTGGATTTTTTTCAGGTTTCTTTGATGAATAGAAGGTTTAGCAGCATTTATCTGAAATAGAAATCTTTTGTAACATTATAAATGTCTTGATCATCACTTTTGATCAATTTAAAGCATCCTGCTAAATAAAAGTATTCATTTCTGTAATTTCTTCCCAAGCGTTTGAATGGTATAGTGTATAATGTTACAAAAGCTTTTTATTTCAGATAAATGCTGATCTTTGGATCTTTCTATTCATCAAAAAAAAAAAAAAAAATATTTAAATATTATTATTATTATTAATAATAATAATAATAATAATAATATTATTATTATTAATATTATAATGTTGTCAACACCAGCACTTTTTTTTTTTTTTTTTTTTTTTAAGGCACATGGTGCAGTTTTGTCATCTGCCACTTTAAATCCTTGCACTCTTTAAAGCAGGATGGATTCTGATTGGCTGTTTTTATTGTTCATCAGCTAGGGAATAAAAAGCTGTAAAAGCAATTGCAATAATATCATTCCTCTGTGTCTTTATCATTATAGTGGTGCTCTGGACTTTGCTGTTCATTTCGATTTCGAGTGGGGCAGCCGTGGCCTAATGGTTGGGGAGTCGGGCTCGTAATCGAAAAGGTTGTGGGTTCGAGTCCCAGGTCCGGCAGGGATTGAAGGTGGAGGGAGTGAATAACCAGCACTCTCTGCACCCTCAATACCACGACTGAGGTGAGTCCCTTGAGCAAGGCACCGATCCCCCAACTGCTCCCCGGGCGCCGCAGCGATAGCAATATGGCTGCCCACTGCTCCGGGTGTGTGTTCACGGTGTGTGTGTGTGTGTGTGTTTGATCACTTCTCACTACTGTGTGTGTGCACTTGGATGGGTAAAATGCAGAGCACAAATTCCGAGTATGGGTCACCGTACTTGGCCACACGTCACGTCCTTTCCTTTCCTTTCCTTTCCTTACTGAGATGAAGTACAAGTGGCTATTTTTCCATTCAATTTCAGTATAATAAATATATATTGTAAACCTACAGTAAGGTTTCATTATTAACAGTTTATTATTAACAGTAGACTTCTCTGTTTTTTGGTACATTGATGCCATGCTTTAATTACCATAATTACCAGATGATAACTAAATATTCTGACCTGTTCAAATCCACAGATTCAAAACTACACTGTAATTAAAATAAAAATTACTGGAGTATATTTTAGTATTTCTACTATAAAGATTTTTCTTGCATTATTGCAACATTAACAATAGTGGCGAAATACCTACTTAACTACATTTTACTGTTGAAGCCAATCTCAGGTGAAAAAAGTGCAGTAAAAAAGTAAATGCTTGGCACACTTCCATAAAGTACTTAAAGTGTTCTGTTTTCGCACACTAATTTTGTACTTAATATACTAAAAAAATTATTTTTTAGTACTCAAGATGATCTTGAGAACATCTAAGTGTACTTAACTGTGCTATTTTGGGACAGCATGAATATAAGCTAAAACATGCTTTTAACACTTTCTCTGTAAAAAATAAATAAATAAATAAAAAATAATAAATAATATTTTTTTTTAATAAGAAAAATATATAATGAATATTTACTAAATGTACTTATAATGTATTGTCCACATATTTTTATAGATTAAATAAATAATTTCAAATGGATTGTAATGATGTTAACATTCCCTTTATGTGATATACTTAAATAAATGTTTATGGCGCCTTTAAATAGTACAATCACGTACACTATTACTATGTAATTAGTATCACTTGTATACTTACGGTTAAATTGTGAATTTTTGTACACATCTAAACACATCTAAAGTAAAAGTAATTGTTTTTAAAAAGTAACTATCATATTTGCCACATAGATGCAATGCATAAAACAATGCAGCACAGGTATGGTATGTAATGTACAAACAAACAAAAAGTATATCTTTCATCAAAAACACTGTTTTTGTGACGTACAGCAAAATCCCTTCACACACCACACGAATCCAAACCGATCTTAAGTAATACATTTCAACTGTGTATTCATGAAAATCTAAATAGAACTTACTGATAGTATATATAAAATCCAGTAAAATTTTATGTGAAGGTATTGTAGCACACTTTTAAGCAATGCATTTATAAAACACTTCTGGTGTACTTTATCTGACTACACTTAAATATTTTTATTAAGTATTTATATTAAGTATTTATATTAAGTGTACTTAAGTAGCACAGTTGGGAAAATTTTAAATAAAATCATTTTAATTTAAACTTAGGATAACTATATAAAAGTGTCCTAACATTAAACTAATTCTTAAAACATTCAAAGCACACTTTTAAGAAATGCACTAATAAAGCTGTTAATATTTTGTATTAACAGCTTTATTAGTGCATTTCTTAAAAGTGTGCTTTGAATGATTTAAGAATTAGTTCAATGTTAGGACACTTTTATTTCAATGTATTATGTTGATTTAAATGTCAGTGGTATTTAGTACATTTTTTGCAATTGCACTTAAGTACTACTGAAGTAGAAATATGCTTTTAATTAATGTATTAATAGTGTGTAACTTTTACCATTTTATTTAGCACAAAAAATAAGAATGTACTTGCTGGTATTTTTTTTAGTGCATTCAAGTATACTTTATTTTTACCTGGGATGCCATTTCAAGCGTTTCTGCATGATGTTGCAGCCGTACAAGTGAGAACAAGTTTACAAGTTGCAATTGTGAGTTCTATGAGGATGTCAGCACTTCTTATAAGTTGAAATCGTAATTATGGTGATTCTGACATGGCACGAACACACCTTTAATTTAGAACTTCATGGAATCACACCATAGTTCAGATTTGCATAACAAATCAGTCAGTCTGGTATCAGTACAAAACAAAGCTTGACATTATGAAACACAAAGAACTGAAAACAGTCCGTCCAGCTGTGTTTTCATGCTCACCTGAGTTGCGACATTTAACAGAGCTAATCTTCCATTCTTTGACACGGTGAAGGACATTATCGGATGGTCCTCTTGAACTCTGTGAGAGACGACAACCAAACACACACCAACACATCCATATAACTCATACAACCACTTATAGAAAAGCCTTAACAGGATCTGTGAGCGATAATAAATGCAGTCAACATACATGTTCCTGTCAGTCAGATCTTCAAAGTTGTATCCACGTATGCGCTGGTGTGTATCAGAGGCCAGCACTGTCCTACCGTCACCCAGACACCACAGACACTGAACACGAACACCCTCCCACGAGTCCAGCAGGTTTCCGTCCAGATCCTGATCAGTAACATTAGCACATCATCATTCACCATCACTTGTGTGCATTAAAATGCACCATACTTCTTAATGGGTGAATCTCCACATGCCTGTCAAGAACATGTCTGAGTCATATTTCACTGCAAAAAAATATACACGCATACAAAAGTTAAAAAGTTTGGGGTCAGTAAGATTTTTTTTAATAAATTAATACTTCGATTCACCAAGGACGCTTTAAATTGATCAAATGTGACAGTAAAGACATTTATAATTTTACAAAGGATTTGTATTTCAAAAAATTCTGTTTATTTCGAACTTTATATTCAAAGAAAATAAATGTTTTCAACACCGATAATGATAAGAAATGTTGCTTGAACAGCAAATCAGCATATTAGAATGATTTCTGAAGGATCATGTGATTGAAGACTGGAGCAATGATTCCGTGATTTGCATCACAGAAATACATGATATTTTAATATATATTCACATAGAAAATGGTTATTTTAAATTATAATAACATTTCATGATATTTATGCTTTTACTGTATTTTTAATCAAATACACTGCTACTCAAAAGTTTAGGATTAGTAAGAATTATAATGTTATTGCAAATGTTATTACAATATAAAATAATGGTTTTTATTTTAATATACTTTAAAATATAATTTATTCCTGCAATGGAAAGCTGAATTTTCATCAGCTGTTACTCCAGTCTTCATTGTCACATGATCCTTCAGAAATCATTCTAATATGCTGATTTATTATCAATGTGAAAACAGTTGTGTTGCTTAATAGTTTTTTTGGAACCTGTGATACCAGGATTCTTTGATCAATAAAAGGTTCAAAAGAACAGCATTTATTTAAAATAGAAAGGTTTTCTAACAATATGCACTACAGTTCAAAAGTTTGGGGTCAGTAAATATTTACTCTTTCTTTCTTTCTTTTTTTTTTGTTGAAATTAATACTTTTATTCATCAAGGATGTGTTAAATTAATAAAATGTGATAGCATAGATTTACATTCTTAGAAAAGATTTATATTGTGAACAAATGCTGTTCTTTTTAACTTGTTATTCATCAAAGAATCCTGAAAAAAAAAGAATCACAAGTTCCAAAAAAATATTTGGCAGCAAAACTGTTTGGAAAAATGTTCTTTAAAAAAGAAAAAAATCTAACTTTTGAACAGCATAGTATATTGTTCTGTATATTTTAAACTATATGCATATATATGTACATCTAAATATTTATTTAAATATTTATTTTGATTTAATTTGTAATGAATTTTGACATTTTTAATGATAATTAAGCACATTTACACCCAAATTCTCATTACTTTAATGTACAGAAATTTCACCTTTTTATATATATATATAAACTAAGTAGTTGTATTGGTTTCACTGAATTTAATGAAAGCTGGTTTTAATAAAAATTATAATAACTGTGTTTGTTTGACCAATAATTAGAAATACATTTCTATCATTGTGCAGAACTGTGGATTAAAAAATGGGTAACACTTTACAATAAGGTTCATTAGTTAAACACATTAGTTAAGGAACTAAGAATTAACAATACTTCTACAGCATTTATTAATCTAAGTTAACATTAATTTCCACATTTACTAATGCATTATTAAAACAAAAGTTGAGTTTGTTAACATTAGTTAGTGCACTGTGAACTAACATGAACTAACAATGAACAACTGTATTTTTATTAGCTAACATTAACAAAGATTACTAAACAGTGTAATACATGTATTGTTCATTGTTTGTTCATGTTAGTTAATACACTAATGTTAACAAATAACACATTATGGTAAAGTGTTACCAAAAAATGAAAGCACAATAAGCACAATACCAAATGCAAAATAAAATAACAATAACTGTCATTCAATATGACTTCTTACTGTTTGATCTTAGGGCTGAAATACGACCCGGACATTTGCTAACGAGATTCACCCAATTATATGCGAGAACTCTGTAACTGTACAGCGGCACTTACACACTGGTAGAACTGGCCTCTCTGACCTCCGGTAACAAAACGCTTGCCGTCTGGATTCCAGGCCACGCTGGTCAGGCTGTCCTCATGGGACTGACTCATTTTGGTTCTCAGTTCCCCTGTCTGGATGAGCAGAGTGGCGAATTAAACGCGAGACGAGCCGGTGGAAAGAATCTGAGCGCTGACTGCGGGTCAGCGGTGTCTAAGCGGGCCAGACCCTCACCTGAACGTTCCAGAGCCAGAGCTCGGAGCAGTCGTCCGGGCCGCACGCTATCAGATACGTGTCATCGGGGCTCCAGGCCAGATAGGAAACCCCATAGGCATGACCCTCCAAAGTCTTCAGCTGCTTGAGCTGGTGAGTGTCCTGTCAAAACACCACAGACCATCAGACTCTGGGATCATGAGCGAAATGCTGCAGTATTTCCAGTGCTGGGTAGTACCTGATTACATGTAATCTGGATTATGTAAATCAATGTGATAAACAAGTTAGGTCAAAAGTAATCTAGAAGCAATCAAAAAAGCAGTCTGATTACATTACCTAAAATGTGTAGTGTAATAGATTACGTTACTGATTACTATTGTTGTCATGTAATTTCAAATCAGCAACTGACTACAATTTGTCAGTAATCTAGCCAGCACTGGATATTTCATGGCAATGAGGGAAAGGTCACTCACAGGGTCAACCTGCCATATAATGACTGTCGTGTCTTTGGATCCCGAGGCCAGTTTGGTTCCGTCGTTGGAGAATTTACAGAACCAGACTTCATTGCAGTGCTCTGTCAAGATCTGCTGGGTGTAGCAGGGGAACTGTTTCCTGGAGATAACAGTCAAAGCATTTTAGAGAGTTGAACTTGTACTTGAACTTGCATTCATTAAAGAACCTGTATCAGACTACACTGACAAACACAATGACACAATCTCACATATATGAGAAAAACAGACGTTGCAGGTGCACTGACCACTGCTCTGAAATTTCAGACTAATTTTGGTATTAGAGGACAAACATAGACACTGTTGCTAAGTTAAAATCCGTGTAAAGCATTAAATATAATACGCATTTTAAATGTGTTCTGAGTTCATCACACAGCAGAAAAATGTGTTATTAACCATCCAGACAAATTTGAATAATAAAAAACCTGAAAAGGCTTGAAAAAAAAAAAAAATAAAATAAAAAAATGCAGTATTTTCTGCTCTCAAACGCTGGGGGCATGTAATAATAAAATAATTAAAAAATAATAAAATAAAATAAATAATAGCATGTAGCCTTCTCAAAGAAGTAAACATGACAAGCATTCACTTAAACAGTAAGAAAGAGATTTTAGGATTTTTGTCGTTTGATTGTTATTGCCAAAATAGTGGCAGGTCTATTTACACAGCACAGATCCCACAAATCTGCACATTTTCTGCACAAATCTGATGTTTTGACTTGTCTGTTTATGTTCAGCTAAGACAAAATAGCTATGTTTATATTCATAATCCAGCAAGATAGGCATTTTAAAAAAGAGAATTTGTGTATTAGGGCTGCATGATATTGGACAAAACATTTGCAATATTTTGTTGTTCTTTCATATATATTTAGCGATATGAAAAATACAGGCATTTTTCATTCCAGTTGGAAAAGAATGAGTGATTCTATATTCACTCATTTGAGGTTATTCTGAAGGGGAGCACATCTGCATAGAAAATAGCTGAATATGACGACTTTTAGCCCTGAACAATTTGGAAAAAAAAAACCTTGGGTATACTCTTTACAAGAACTATACTTAGAGCATGCAAAATTTCTTCAGATGCTGCAACGGTCATAATGAAGTCGTCATTTTAAAAACTTAAATTCAACACATAAGTAACAATACATCCAAAATGTAAAAACATACAATCTGGTCCACTTTCCTGCTGTGCTGCAGTTTTAAATGTATGTTCTTTTAATTCAGCTATGAGGTCGTGCTGTGACGTATCGATCTGCCGTTGGTCAGACAGTTTCATGTGATGTAAATTCACAGAGTTCACCAAACCTGACCTTTGGAATACAGCGAAATGCGAACCACTTTATATGAGCTTGCATTTCTGCTCTCCTTTCACATGCATATGAATGGAAGTTTTTTTAATGGATTTAATATGACTAAAATGATTATGATTTTTGTTTGTGGAAAAATTTGTAATAAAAATAATTATATAAAATAATTAAAATAATTATTTTATAGTATTTTAACTAAAATTATTTAAATTTTTTTTAGCTTTCAAAGGGTAAACAATCAAGCTTTTTTTTCCCCCTCTTAAAGCTTCTCCTTTGCCAGCAACTAGTTTATAAATGCATCTCATTAAAAATCTTGTTAAACGATCCCAAATGCACGCTCTAAGCAACCCATTCGCATAGCACTTGCTGACAAGAAGCAGATGTGAAGCAGCATTTACTGTGAACTGAGCTGTTTTGAGACGCCGAATGGCATGTGTGTAAATGAATACAGCACCGCACTTCACTCTAAGGGTGTGTTCACACTTGTCATGTTGGGTTCGATTAAAACGAACTACGGTGCGATTGCTCTTTTAGTGCAGTTCAATTAAGTGTGAACACTGCCATCCGAAACAAGATGGCTCTCAGTCCGTTTCCAAACGAACTCTGGTGTGGTTCGAATGAAATATGAACGCAACATGGACCAAATACTTCTTAAAAAAAAAAAAAAAAAAAAAAAAAAAAAAACAACAACAACAACAACAGGATGCAATGCGACATGAATTCATGAAGGGAACAAGCAGTGTATCCAAAATGAAATGAGCATAGGGGAAACATGGAGTAACGAGGAGGTAAACTGACTTTTATGAGCTCTTTATGAGTTTGCAGGTGGTGCAAATAAAATCATACAAATGTTTTTGAATAGTACAATTTTTTACGTTTTTTAAAAAAAGTCTCTTCTGCTCACCAAATCTGCCTTTATTTGATCCAAAATACAGCAAAAGCAGTAATATTGTGAAATATTTTTACTATTTGCTTTATAATATTTTTAATATTATATATTTTATTTATTCATATTTTTACTGCATTCTATTTAAAAATATTTTAAAATGTAATTTATTCCTGTGATCATTTAAAATTTCATTGCTACATTTTCAGTATCATTACTCCAGTCTTCAGTGTCACATGATCCTTCAGAAATCATTCTAATATGCTGATTTACTGTTCAAGAAACACTTTTTATTATTATTATCATCAATATTTAAAACAGTTGAGTAGATTTTTTTTCTTGATTCCTTGATGAATAAAAAGATCCAAAGATCAGCTTTTCAGAACCTGGAAAAAAAATCTACTCAGCTGTTTCCAACATAATAATAATAATAAATACTTTTTGAGCAGCTAATCAGAATATTAGAATGATTTCTGAAGGATCATGTGACACTGAAGACTGGAGCAATGATGCTAAAATTCTAGCTTTGAAATCACAGGATAAAACACTTTTTAAAACACATTCAAATAGAAAACGGTTATTTTAAATAGTAAAAATATTTAAAAATGGTACAGTTTTTTTATGTACCAAATAAATAAATGCAAGTTTGGTAAGCAGAAGAGACTTCTTTCAAAAAAAAGTTTTCCTTTCAAAAACTTTTGACTGGTAAAAAGCCTGAGTGGTCCGATCGGTAAATGGATATTTTGTCATACACTGATCAGTCTGTGCAGTCTGTGTGATCAGTCAAACACACCTTTTGTTTGGCGTGTTCGGTGAGTTCCGTCATAAAATATACGTCATTCAACCCGACCAATCAGGCTGTGAACGTATCACTATGTCTTTAGGTTCGGTATCTTTAGATTCGCTGTCAAAAATGCCAGTGTGAACGCTAAGCGGGCCAAAACCAAATGTATTATTTTCCTTTTTGGTCCAGGCCAAATGAACCAAACGAACCAAACTACAAGTGTGAACACACCCTAAAATGCACTGCACACATACTGAATTAAATTGGAGTCTTTGTGATTTAATAAATCAGTATAAGCCATATCATGATTATGATTTTATTTAGATATATTTTATAGCTCTAGTAAGTGTTCAATAGCAGTCGCCTGTCAGTCAGTAACTACTATTATTGACATCCCTACTGCCTACCTAGACAATTTTTTTAGTCCAAAAAATGTAGACTTATAAGATGCCTTGTTGTAACTGAATTCTGAGACCCAAAAATCCTTCAAACACAGAGTGATCTCAGAATACACTATTAAAATTATAGTCAACAATGTTATGCTAGAAGTTTTTGGGGAAAATCTGATCATAAATATACTTTATGCATACTTTCATAGAGTTATGAAACACTCTGATACACTTAGAAAACAGAGTTTGCTTAACTAGAAGAATGTGTGTTCAGCAGGGGTTCATCATTCTGAATGGTACAGCATAAATCAGAGTTATTATAGTTAACTAAAACTAAAATCATAACAAATTTCTCTTACATGAAATGAAATAAATATTAACTAAAATAAATCAGCTACTTGCATTTAAATGCTAAATACAAATTGATTAAAACTATATTGGAATACACTAAACTAGAAAGACAAAAACACAATATACTAAAAACTGTAACCGGGTAGTTGAAATAGTCAGTAAACGTTTTTTTTTTTTTTGCAAAAGTCCAATTTTGAAGAAGAAATGCATATATATTTATGTAGTGTGAAGTCTGATCTTTGAGAAAATATCAAGGGTCACTAACTTCGTCAAGACATTCATTGTTTTTTTATAGCCTCTAAATGCTCAATTTTTACAAACTGCGTCTTTCATTAAATTCACCACTCTTAAAAAAAAAAAAAATCTTAATAATAAACTCTTAATAATATACAAATAGCACAAGAGAGATTTATCTTCAATGTTAGACACTTATTTTCATTTAGTGTCATTTATTTAATATGAAATTTTAATTAACATGATTATTTTCCCCATGACTTGCTGAACAATTTCAAGACATACTTTGACAAGACAAGCTTTGCTGTCATCTGTTCATTGCTGCTGAAAATTATACCATTTTAAGATGAGTGATATTTCTATGTCCCCTATTGCAATACTCATCTGTTTTTTTTAAGATATTTGGAGATAAAAAGAAATCTGTGGCTCTTTTATGTGTCACACCATAGGACATTACATCACACCAAAGGACAGAAATAGTAGTTATTCATTTGAACATGTCAAAAAAGAAAGTAAGTTTGATTTTGATACAAACAATATCAACATTTTTTAAAAATCAAAACAAAATAATTTTTTTCCACTAATTTCACTCCCTCAATACTTTCTGTTTTAAAAACAAAGTATCACAATTTATACTTCTTTTCATGACACTTTATAAGTGTTTATAACAATTGTTCTTATTATTTGCATAAACACTGACAATATAAATTTGCGCATACCTGCTGCACACGTGGTCTATGAGCAGAGACACATTGTCCAGTCCACTGTCCAGTTTGGTGTTGTGGTAGAGACAGCGATCTCTCTGCAGCTCCACTGCCTGACGCAACAGCGTCTGCAGACGACGAGGCGGCAGCATCACAGACGGGGGCAGATACGCTGTATGAGAGACATGAGAGACAGACACAGAGATGGAGCAGAGAGGTCGCGGAGGGTTAGACTCAGTTTCATCTGAATTCAGCCAACACAGGACATCAAGTGAAATTCACATCTTGCACTTGAGACTACGCCGGTCCGACACGCTCTTTCGGTTACCACCCGAATTCAATTCATCTCCTGAATTGGCTGAACTGAAATAGAACTGACCCGAACCCTAGTTGAAAAAAGAATTACATGAAACTGTACAAAAGAAAACAAAAGAGGGGATGAAGAGAGGAAGAGTGAACAGAATGAATATAAAAGTGAATAATAATTTTTACATAATAATTCTCAGATAGAGAATTAGTTCTGTGCAGTACATGTTTGTATCCTAATCATATGTCAAATAATCCAAAAAAAAAAAAAAGAAGAGGGTTTTAGCAGCTTTATGAATTTGCTAACTAAATAAAGCTATTCCTTATCACTTAAATGTAATTAATTATATTCAAATATAGAAATATAGTCTTATCACAATTAAATAAACAGCGGAGTGAATTGCAAACAATTTAATAAAAATAAGTTAAACAATTAAAGCAATCATTGACAATTTGTCATGGTGTTCTTATATGAAAAACTGGAAATTTAAGATACACTTTACCAGTCAAAAGTTTTTGAACAGTAAGATTTTTAATTTTTTTTTTTTTTTAAAGAAGTCTTTTCTACTCAACAAGCCTGAATTTATTTGATCCAAAGTACAGCAAAAACAGTACAATTTTGAAATATTTTTGCTATTTAAAATAAATCATTAACAAAAATCATTCTGATATTCTGATTTGCTGCTCAAAAAACATATATTTTTATTATTATTGTTGTTGTTGTTGAAAACACCTAAGTAGAATGTTTTCAAGTTTCTTTGATGAATATAAAGTTCAGAAGAACTATCTGAAATAGAAATATTTTGTAACATTTATGTCTTTATCATCACTTTAAATTTAAAGCATCCTTGCTAAATAAAAGCATTCATTTCTATAATTTCTTTGACAGAAAAAAATAAGATAAAATACTGCCTTCAAGCTTTTGAATGAAAAAAGTACTCAACTGTTTTAAATACGGATAATAATAATAATAATAACATTAATAATAAATGTTTCTTGAATGGCAAATCAGCATATTAGAATGACTTCTGAAGGATCATGTGACACTGAAGACTTTAGTAATGATGCTAAAAATTCAGCTTTGAAATCACAGGAATAAATTGCATTTTAAAATGTATTCAAATAGAAAGCAGTTATTTTAAAGAGTAAAAATATTTCACAATATTACTGCTTTTGTTGTATTTTGGATCAAATAAATGCAGGCTTGGTGAGCAGAAGAGACTTCTTTAAAGAGACATGAAAAATTTTCAACTAGTTCAACTGGTTGACATGGTGTAATACTTTCTTTATTTTTATTTTCTCTCATTTTTATTATTCATTGAAATGTTTTAAGCAAAACATTGTCATGGACATACTGTATTACAATAATAGTGACCCAGAGAGGATTTCCTTTTTCCAGAAAATGCTAGTTAATGTTATCGAATTGGATTAAAACCTATTGCCTTTGTTCAATTTTTTTTGACACCATTCTGTTGCACTTGTCATGTTCCCACTGAAAAATCAGCCAACAAAAAAACCTCTCATTATGCTATTTTATTACCAAATATTGCATTCAGACTATTTATTAACTTTTCTTTTAATTGCCACAGATTTTGTATTTCTTTTTGTAACTGACTGATCATGGGCCTTAAGTGAATATTAACAAAATAATATGGAAATGTTGCTTTTTTAACTAAAAAATTAAGGTGTATAATCCTGTCTTTTACAATATCCCTTTAACTAACAATAGTTCCTGAATGACATCATCCTGCAGGAAGTGACATTAACAGCACAAACATCAGTAAGGTTTAGCAGTGGATTTGATCAATTCTGTGGTGTTTTGTGGAATTAGTGGTTAAAACATCCTGTTTGCTCAAATTACATAAATTAGTATGACAGCAACATTCAAAATTAACCTCAACATCCTGCTTCAGCTCTTTGTTTCACTCCTGATAGGAATCATGTTTATGTACTGTGTAATAATCAAGTTATAATAAATCATTAATAAATAAAATAATATGATCAAGTGTCTAAGCTTGATCACAGAATATTTCTGAAATTCTGCTTTAACCATTTAATAATATTTCCCTAAATGACCACACAAGCATATTTCTTTATGATTGCTGCAGGATGACAGGATTGATCCGTATGCATTTATGTGAACTCACTCTGCAGCTTGTCGAGGAGTTTGGATCGTGACGCCGTCCCTTTCCCTTCCCACTCAGCTTTAGCACGCAGGTCATCGGGATGACTGCACATCAGGTAGCTACAGCAGAAACACAAACAGAAGGCATCATCAACAACAGGCCTTCGACTGCACAATGGATCTCAAAATCTGTATCCTTTCTATACACTGACGAAACAAGGCTGGAGCCACAGAGCAATTAGACTTCAATTAAAGCCGTATGCCTCATTTGTTAGTCGCTTTGGAGCATAAATTAAAGTGTTCATTAGATTAGATGACACGTGGGACGCAGAAGGTTTAAATTCTCAGTCTGCATTAACATTCTGCAAATCATATTAATCACATCATGATTACATCCTTCTATTCTCACTGAGAAAGTGTTAATTTGGTATAACTGATATACTATTATACTTTTTAATATTTTTATTTACATTTTTTTAAATATATTTTTTGTTTTCTATGGAAGCTTGTTTCCGCCACTGAATAAAAAATAAAATAACTGTGACTTTATCTCACAATTTGAAACATAAATTCAGAATTGCAAGATAGAACTCACAAATGCAAATAAAAAAAAAAGTCAGAAATGTGAGCTGAAAAAAAAAAAAGTTTATATCTCACAATTATGACAAAATAAGTCAGAATTGTGAGATAAAAAAGTCACAATTAGCTTTTTTTCTATAGTTTTCATTTTAGGTTTAGTAATTTTGTTGTGTTTTTAAAATTTTTATTATTACTTTTTAAATAATCTAAATGTTTATACAAGTTTCAGTCGTTTTAGTACGTAAAGTACGCAAGTAAACAAAAATGAAAAATATTTGCTACACTAGCCGAAACAAAATAATTTAAAAAGTTCTTTTAATTGCACGTAAGGAAAGTGTTTTCATATGGTGTAGTTTTAGTTAACAATAACTGTGACTGATTTTAGACCTCTATTAAGTTTTTCAAGACCTGCTTGACTCTTGAAAATAAATGGGTCATTTTTTGCTGCCGTGCCTTTAAAGTCAACACGACATCACCTTTTGCAACAGATGACATACTTCCAAAAGAAACAGAGCAACAGAACTTTGGTTTTGATTTAATTTTGATTTCATCTTGACTTTAAAAATGTGTGAACACTCTTTTACATGTAAAATGAGAAACAGTGCTTTGCTGCTTTTGGCAAGCAACATAAAAAAAGTAACTTTAGATGATGATGTAGTTATGTTACATTAACTTATTATAGTAATAACAGAAAATTAAGCATAATTACAAGAAACTAACCCTAAACCAAACCCTAATCTTAACCATATGGAAACTACAGATAGCTAATTGATATTACTCAGTACTTATGACACTGTAAAAACCTCACATTAAAAGAAATTTTAACAAAAAAAAAACAAAAAAAAAAAAAAAAAAACACAAATACTTGTACTATTTTAGTAAAAGTTCTACCAGTACCCAATTCTTTGGATGGCTTTAAGAAGCAGAATATTTATATATTTTTAACAGGGGTGTGACGAGACACTTATCCCACGAGACGACACGAGACTGGGTTCACGAGAACGAGACAAGACGAGATTTTTAAACTTTTCTTAAGAAATCCTCAATGATGAAACATATAGGGAAGATAGTCTTTTATTCAACTGAAAAAGACAAAATGCAAAAAAATGTAGGTGCATTTTGAACTTTATGAAATTAAACTAAATTATATGCAGTAACAAACAACATTTAAACAAGAGCTTCACGATTCTGGATAAATTGAGAATCCCAGTTGTTTTTAATAAATTGGAGACCATGATTCTTTCACGATTCTGGAGAAAAAAAAGATTAGAAAACTAAACAAAATAACGTAATTTACTAGTGGTTCTGACAAACTGTTCATTAAGTCTTTTAAAAACATATATTCATTTAAACAAAAAAAAAAAAAAAAACATTCAATGAAGGAGTCAGTGTCTCACTTCATTAAGACTTGTTTGACTATTGGAATCTCCTGAATGAACGATTCAATGACATACTTTCTTTAAACGGGCAGTTGTCGCCACCTCCTGGCGGAAGAGGATAAGCATTACAATACATACAACAAGTGTTAAGATACTTTCGTTTTGATCGCTACTGTAGACAATAAGTGTTTATACCCAAACTATAAACTTTTATCCCAGTACTTCTATTATTTAAATGTCTGTAACAGAAATAATGATTACAATGTGGTTGAAAAGACTGTTTGTGTTGCTCTTTCTGTGTTCACATTTACCAGGACCCTCTGATTCATTAACATGGGCAGCGACAAAACCTGCTTCTCACGCTCCACTGACACTCGCGATGTGAAACAATCCGAATAGACATAACTAAATCGTTGTCATTCAGGAATAAGATCGTGTGGGTGTTTGAATCGAGATCTCATATTTTAAGGAATAATCGTGCAGCTCTAATGTAAACACTGCTAAATGTTTTGGGAGGATATCGTCACGAGATCTCACAAGATACAACTGGTCTCGCGAGACACATTGGACCTTGCGAGATCTCGTGCCATCCCTAATTTTTAACAGTTTTTTTACTATCTTCAGCCTCCATAACAGGAATAGAAGCATGCAGGCAGTATTTCTTTTAATGGTCAGAATAAAGTTTCTTTCTCATGATAGAACACCTAAAAATGTCATAAAAATAAAATGAGGAAATGACATTGTTGTCCTAATGCAACCAAAATAGGAGTGAAGTGTGATACCCGCTGAGGACGTGGATGCGTTCAGTGTTGTACTTCAGGGGTGTGAGTTCAGCTCTGAGCACCTGCAGCGCTTCTAGAACCTTCCCGTCCTCCAGGTACTCCAGATACTTCTGCTGCAGGAGCAGGAACTTCATCCGCTGAACAACACAGGAGAAAATCAATCGGGCATGTTCAGAAAACGGATGGCGGAGATGTTCAGAGGACTTTGAACTCTTACCACCACAGCGCTGGGTGAATGCATCAGTGCTTTCAGCTCGTTGAGGTCACTCTCAGCCTGTTAGAAACCACAGACAGATTAACTGAGTTTTCACAAGTTGACAAACCCTTGCCTTGTTTGTTTGGCTTGTGACCCATATGACCATTACATACACAAAAATGGGCAAAGTTTAGAAACGCCCATAAGGTGTAATCCTACTAAATACTAATGGGAATCAAAAGCAGTTTAATAATTCTGGTTCCAGCTCTGATTCCACTTCTGTTAACAACTGTTTTAACGGGATATGTAACTCAAAAATGACAATGTGCTGAAAATATACACACCCTCAGACAATCTAAGATATAGATGAGTTTGCTTCTTCATCAGATTTAGAGAAATGTAGCATTACATCACTTGCTCACCAATGGATGTGAATGGGTGCCATCAGAATGAGAGTCCAAACAGCTCATAAAAACATCACAATAATCCACAAGTAATCCACACCACTCTAGCCCATCAGTTAACATCTTGTGAAGCAAAAAGCTGTATGTTTGTCATAAACAAATCCATCATGACGTTTTTAACTTCAAATCACCTCTTGGTTTAAATAAGAGTCCAAAAAAATGGCCAAAATAGAGTCCATAATCTACAGTAATACTTGCTCTTGTCAAAATCCACCCACTGAGCTGTTTTGGCTTGTAAATGGTGCTTGATCTGTGCATATTTCTCTCCTGATTCAGACCAGACAACTTTTTCAGTGAAGGAAGCGTTATTGTGGATTATGGACTCATATTTTGGCTGAAAGCAACAGTTTAAAGCTAAAACATCTTAATGATGGATTTGGTTTTTTTTATGAACGTGCAGCTTTTTCTTCACAAGATGTTAGCTGATGGACTGAGTTGGTGTGGATTACTTTTGGATTGTTAGGATGTTTTTTTATCAGCTGTTTGGACTCTCATTCTGACGGCACCCATTCACTGCAGAGGATCCATTGGTGAGCAAGTGATGTACAGGTTAGTGTTGTCACGATACCAAAATTTTGACTTTGATACGATACCTGATTAAAATATCACGATTCTACTACTGAACCGATACTACGAAAAAAAACATAGAACAACAGGAAAAGTAACTGAATAATGGATGATCCAAATGGAGATCATAGTTATTTTATCTATTATAACAAAGCATTTCACCCCCCCCTTAAAAAAATAAATAAAATAATAATAATCACATGCCAACGCCACTACACAGGATTATGGTGAACAACTACCGTGCCTACAGGTATGTAGAGATCTTTGCTATATTGGTAAGTTAGCTTAAAGGATAAAGCCAAATCTTACTTCATGATATAGTAAATTTATTTCACAACAACAATTTGTATCATGAACTAGTCATTTTTTGTTATTTTATCTTTGTTTTTAATAATAAGAACCTAGATGCAAGTAACAAACTAAAGGACAACTACAATAAAACAAAGACACAAATGAAATAAAGAAGGCCCTATGAAATCGGTTTTGTTTTTTCCTAAATTCCATTTCAATTTTTCTAGACTCTATTTTAATGGTTACATAAAAAAAAAAAAAAAAAAAAAAAAAATCAAAAAGCATGTCTAATTAATTGAAATCATGAAACTTGCGAATTTAACAGCAATGTATTAAAAGTTGAACAAAAATTACATGTTTTTAAGGCCCTATGAAATACGTTTTATTATTTTTCTCAAATTCAGTTTTGTTTGTGAATCTCTATTTTCCATTAATTTTTAGGATTGTTTAATTAGTTTCATTACATTTTAATAATCAAAAGCATGTCTAATGAATTTATAAAGGATAATTAGATTTGATAAAGAATGAATTTATTATAGGCTATTTATTTCCTTTTTTCAGAAATACTGTGTTGTGTATTTACAATTTTCTGGTAAATAAATTCTGGTAAATATTTTTTTCTGGTAAATATTCCATAAACATTGTTTTATTAATATTTTTATTATTAGTAGTAGTACTATCTTCACATTACGTAATATATTAATTTATTTCTGACTGTCAGGTTAAACCGAACTTTTATTTTGACGGGTTGCTGTGAAGACCTTTAGGGTCTTCATTATATGACGATAGTTTTCCGCAAAAGAAACGGTAAAATGGACTCTCAGAGCAGTTCTAGAGATTATGTTCATTTGTTTCAATATGTACTCACATATTGAGGTGGCAGAGGCTGAAAACAGAGCGAGCGCCACGTGCATATGTGTAGTAAACAAAACTGTGCGTCTGCGCCATTCACTAACAGACACGCGGAAATATGGCTCTTATTAAAATGCATTCTTAAAATACCAGTACTAGTAAAATGCGGAATCATACTGTTTTTAAAAGCAGGGTATCGTGATACTTTTTAAGTACCGGTTTATTGTGCAACACTAGTACAGGTTAAGATACATTTTTTCCAAATCTCTTCCAATGAAGAGACAAAAAATTATTTACATCTTGGATGGCCAGAGGGTGAGTAAATTTTCAGCAAACTGTCATTTTCAGGTGAACTATTGCTTTAATAATTTAGTTGAAGACTGTGTTTCTTATTCACTGGCCTCTAAAGCCTGTTGTTACATTATGAGACAGCTGCATATGCAAGTCATAATCTAAAATTATGCATCATGTCTCAGCTACAGCATGTATACTATAAAAAGGTGTGATTGCTAATGACAAGAAACAACTTGTACGCTTAAAATTTAGTGATTAAAAATATGGATGATTCACATGCACAGCAGACAGAAAACGAGACAAATAAAGGTTGACATCATCATGACAACAACTATCATGCTTGTTATTCAGATATGCATCAGAGTAACACCATACCATTCTTTAAACTAATTTAGTTCTATGCTTTGGGACACATATATGTCAATCACTCAGTAACACTGTATTAAAATCTGTGGTCACTGTACCATGGTACCTTTACAGTGCTTTAAAAATTCCTTTCATTGTGTCGAGGGTAAACAAAGCATTACAGTTGTCTCCCATCTGCATGCCGCAAACTGTTTTTTCCCTTCTGTATTGTTAAGATATTTCCTTGACTGGCTACATGAAGACTCACCTTTTCCCACTCTCCCTCCATCACATGATTCCTGAACTTGGTAGCAGCAGGATGCTCAAGTCTACAGCCTGACTCCTGCATCAACAGGTCCACAGTTTGACTGAAACAAGAAAGATGTTAATGAATACTGAGAAGTAGATTCATACTCCTTTCACATGATAGCCTCAGGATTGGAGAATTGATTCAGAATTTTTTACTCCTGCAGACTCACACGGCACCAATCTCCTAGCAACAAGAAGTGTTTGATTCATGAACACAATAATTAACATATAAACTCCAGAACATGTCATTTCCTAGAAAGGAACACTACTCCTAATCAACTAGATGTGCCCCTAATACACTAGATGTGTATACACACATATAGGTGTTTTTGCAACTTTTTCATTTCCTTCTTTTTGTTATATGAAGGTCTTTGAGTTCTACAGCAATGTTAAATTACACTGTATTTGCTAAAGCAACATTATATTATATAAAAGAATGTCTGACAGTTTAGAGCAACATAGCATGAAAATACAAAAATACCACTGCAACATCATGAAAGTCACTATTATTACACTATTAAAGCAGAAAACACCACAGACACCATCACTAAAGCACAAAAACAATATGAAAACAATATCACAAAAACCGACTGACATCTTCATGAAAGCACAAAAACACACATATATATATATATATATGTGTGTGTGTGTGTGTGTGTGTGTGTGTGTATATGTGTGTATATATTATATATATATATATATATATATATATATATATATATATATATATATATATATATATATATATATATATATATATATACACACACACACTAACATATCACAAAAAACGTGAAAACTCCACTGACACCATCAGACAGCACAAAGATACCACTGACACTGCAATTAAAAACAATAACAACACTGACATGTTACAAGAACACTACTGACACCGTCATGAAAGCACAAAAACACTATTGAAATCTAAGAAAACACGATCACGAAAGCACAGAAAGACCACTGACACCGCCATTAAAACACAATAACACCACTGACACGATCATGAAAGTAAAAAAGCACTGCTGGTTATGAAAACAATAACAGCACTGACATGCTACAAGAACACTACTGACACCATCATGACAACACAAGAACACCACTGACACCATCATGACAACACAAGAACACCACTGACACTTTTGCTAAAAAAACTGACATGGTTCAAAAACTCCACTGACACCATAATCACAACACAAAAACTACTGAAAATATGTTATAAAAACAATAACAACACTGACATGTTACAAGAACACTACCGACACCGTCGTGAAAGCACAAAAACACCATTGAAATCAAAGAAAACATTACAAAATAGTAATGACACGATCATGAAAGCACAGAAAGACCACTGATACCATTATTAAAGTACAATAACACCACTGACACGGTTATTAAAACAAAATAACACCACTGACATAGTACAAAAACACCATAATGACAACAAAAGCACCACTGCCACTGTTATGAAAACAATAATAGCACTGACATGCTACAAGAACACTACTGACACCGTTGTGAAAGCACAAAAACACCACTGAAATCTAAGAAAATGTTACAAAATAGTAATGACACATCATGACAACACAAAAACACCACTGACACTTTTGCTAAAAAAATACCACCACTGACATGGTTCAAAAACTCTACTGACACCATCATCACAACAAAAACTCTACTGACAGTGTTATGAAAACAATAACAGCACTGACATGCTACAAGAACACTACTGACACCGTCGTGAAAGCACAAAAACACCATTGAAATCTAAGAAAATGTTACAAAACAATAATGACAAGATCATATAAGCACAGAAACACCGTGCTTAATAACTGACACGGTTATTAAAAAACGGTAACACCACGGACATGGTACAAAAACACCACCATGACAACAAAAAAAACCACTGCCACAGTTATGACAATAATACCACTGACATGTTGCAAGAGCACTACTGACACCACCGTGACAGGACAAAAACACGGGTGCCATAATCGTTAAAACATAAAAACATCAGTGACACGTTAGAAAAACACAACTGACACCACCGTGAAAGCGCAAACACACCGCTGACACTATCGCGAAAGCCGCACTGACAGCATCATGGCTTCATCTCATCTGACCAATCCAATAATAACCCGACGATAACGCGCTGATCGCGGCTGAGCTTCACTTACTTGAGTCCTAACCCGTGTAGATGTTGACCTATGAGCCTGATCACATCCTCGTCGCTCTGGGAGAGTCGTTTCTTCTTCTTCATGCTGGTGTCTGACGCCGGGCTCTCGGTGGACGGCAGCCCGTTATTAGCGGAGGACAGCAGCCCGTTGGAGTGCACAGCTCCCGCGGCGGAGGACGAGGACTCTCCGTTCCTGCAGGACAGCTGCGGCTCCGGCTCCTGTCCTCCTGTCCCGTTGGCCTGCATGTTATAAAAGGCGTTTACAGTGGCGGATCTGCGCGACTGCGAGCTGTTATTGAGACGGATGGCCGAGTGCTGGTTGGGGGTTGGGAGAGACGCCGCAGAGAGGCCCGTGATCCCGGCAGCAGACGCCCCGCTCTCTCCTGCTCCCTCCGCCGCCGAGCCTCGGCTTTTCTTCCGCGGGGGCGGCGAAGCTCCGCCGGTTTCCGAGTCGGAGGAGGAGGCAGCGGAGGCCAGAGTTTCCTCGCCGGCAATGTCAGAGTCGAGACGCCTCACAGGCTCAATATCAGCGCGATTGCAGACACGGAAGCCGCCGTCGTTCGCTCGCTGCTCTTGTTATTGTTTGTCAGAGAACAGCTGCAAGTCCATTATGGACGTCGGTCGGTGCGCGATGACGTCACCGGAAGAGCTGCAACAACCTTGAACTCGCTAGAATCATAAAGCCACACTCAAGAGAAGTGCTGCTGGCTTCAAGTTGGTCTTGTACAGTCTGTAACAAAATGTACTGACGCTATAAGACTGTAATACAGTGATACTTTAATGCTTACTGAATGATAAGTATTGAATGCCATGAAGTGGAATTACAACAAGCTTGTTAATACCTAGGTATTAATATGGTACTTCTTAAGTGGACTTAGTGAAAAGTTTTGTATCCAGTAATGCCATTACCGATAATGCTGGTATGAATGTGTTTGCGTGGTAAATAGGCCTACCTATATTTACTACTACTACTGCTGCTGCTGCTAATAGTAGTAGCAGTATGTAAATTAATAACTAAATACATGCATACCATGGTACTGCTGTGTTTCGATGGCACATCATCAAAAATATAAAATAAGTAAGCTGTGTCCATAAATCTATAGTAATACCATGGTAATTTTGGTATGCTTTCGTTTAGTAGTATAGATGTGCTATACCTGGCATGACCTTTGCCCTGAGAAAAAGGGATTTTAAAGAAAGACTTTGTGAAGAGATTTCTGAAATGGAAACCAGGTATTTCATCCAAATGTCATTATCTTAAAAAAAAATGTGAATTTTTTTTTTTGCATTCCATATACTTTTATGTGGTTTTAGTGTCAGTTTGACAATTCACCAAAAATTACACTGTAAAAAAAAAAAAAAAAAAAAAATCAGGGCTATGTCTTTACAAAAATAAATAAATGAATAGTAATAAATAATTAATTAATTAATTTAAAATAAAACATTTTAAGCATTCTCTCATTGTATTTAATATTTATACTGTGTAAAGTACTTACAAATATTGGTCACACTTTATTTTTTAGGTCTCACTATTAACTATGCTATTTGCCTCAATAAACTCCTAATTTGCTGCTTATTAATAGTAAGGTAGTAGTTAAGTTTAGGTTTAGGGATCTAAAATATGGTCATGCAGAATAAGGCATTAATATGTGCTTTGTAAGTAATAATAAACAGCCAATATGCTAGTAATATGCATGCTAGTTAATAGCAGGGTTGCCAGGTTTTCACAGCAAAACCCACCCAATAGCTACTCAAAAATAGCCCAGAAGTATCCCAATGGAGTTTCAGGGAGGGTCCCCAGTAAAAAATTGCGCTTCAAGGGGTAAAATACGCGTTTTTGGTGGGATTCCCTGGGTAAAATTGGCATTCCAGGGGATAAATATACGCTTCAAACCACGGACAATGGAAAAACAACCTGCAGCAACAGTGTTAAAGTAGGGAAATTCTGCGGGAAAGCTGTGGACTTGGCAACACTGATTAACATTGAGAATATGTCCTTAAAATAAAGTGTAATATACACAAATATTACAGCAGATTTAAAAAATTTGTTTGTGCTTTTGGAAGCTATATTTTTCTGGATTTTGCAGTGTGTTTGCGAGGTGCTGTGAACATGCTGTAAAATGGGGAAACTTCTGGGAACAGGAGAGCAAAAACCAGGGCTTTAAAACGTTCTCCATTTGTGACCCTGTTGAAAAAGTTGGTTTATTGGTCTTTGTCTCCCAGTACAAGTCGCTAAAACTTATCTAAAACCATACCAGCAAACCATCTTAGGGTGGTTTTAACATTTTGGGAGGGAGTAATACAGCACAACTTTATATATATTAATTATTTTGTTGATGTACCAATGCCATGTTACCAAAGTGTTACTGTAGTAGCAATAATTGGAGTAGCTATGGTATTTGGTAAACCATTTTGTTGAATAAATTTAAAAACACGAATAAACGCATTTAAAATGTAAACATTTAAACAAACATTTAAAATAATTAAACTCAGACAGCATTAGGTAACAGATCATTCAAAGTGCCATTTTATTCCATATCTAAGGGTAATTCAAAAATATCAAATTTTAGCAAAATCCTGCATCAAACCACAGCGATCGGCCACAATGTCATGCCTTCATAAACCTTTTCAACATCTGAAAGTCAAAATCAAACGGACGTCTGCTTACCGACAGAGAGGGTCCCTGACACTGGTAATAAATGAACTGTTTGGCCAGTTTATAAGACACACCGATCCAGCCTAACGTCCCGTCTCTTTGTACAATACTCTTTAACTACAACTTTTACATCATAATATAAAAATATGACTTGCCAGGAGAGGAGGGCTCTTCGTAAATCTGTACTGGAGAGCAGAATGCCGTAAAAGAATAAACTATTGCACATTCATCTAATCCTTTAGGAAAGACACCGTGGGGAATATATTCTGAACTAAGAAACATTCATCCCTGCAATACTGCCCATGAATGACACGAACAATGAACCCGTTCACAGTGATACTCATACACCCCTGCTGCACTTACGTCCTCAGAGTACCACAAACTGACACACAGTGGCTTGTATTTGGCACGCGAGGAACACTAGAACGTCCAAAAGCCGGAGACCGACAGTGAAAGTGCTTACTTTTATTTTTTATAATTTAAAACAATATTTTTCATTACTAATTACATTGTCAGCATATTTTTTTTTTAGTTTTAAATTTTCTCATTTTTTAGATATTTGATGAGTTTTAAAATCCTAGAAGTGTATCTGTTAAAACTCATGATTTAATGTGGTCTCAGACTTTCGAACCCTCATGTAAATGACTGAAAGTCAAAAAACAAAGAAAAGGTGACTGTAGACTTTAGAAATGCATGAACACACACACACACACACACACATACACTTTCATAAGAGGCAAAGGCAGTCAGTATGCTTTCCTACACAGGCATTCGGAGTAGCTTTTCAATTGCAAACAACATTCAGATATATCTGGGACTTTTAGGGTAATCTTTAAATAAAGGATTAAATAACATAAGCATTTCAAGTGAAAGGAGAACAAAAATAGGTAATTCATCGGTTCCTTTGAGCAGCGCGGCGTGTAATATACAGTAGAGTTCATTGTATTCGGTGTGGTTTGAGTTTAAAAACAACCGTTTTAATCACTTTAGCAACCTAATAAAATCATTCAGCTTGTTTGACTTTCATTCATTCATTCGTCTCTGTGCACACTTCCAAAATGTATATTATATAGTACTTCTCTTATATAAACAGAAAGTCTTTCTCTCTCTCGTTTCCCGCCAGCATTTCTTTCCTCAGCCTAATAAATAGAGAAAACACATTTGAAAGTACTAATTACTGGAGCACATGTACTCGGCAGAAGAGGTATGACGTGAGGTGTGCGCGAGCAAGAGTTTTATGTACGACAGGATGTGTGTGCGTGTCGGTCAAGAGCTGTCCACCACTTGGTGCGGCAGGGTGACAAAAGAGCCGTTAATGAAGGAGCCTTGTTTTTCACGTCCCTTTAGGAAATAGGTGAGCAGCTCTCCTTTCCCCTTGACAAATATGGGTCCTCTCCTGACGAAGCGGAAGCCGTAGTCCTTCAGGATGCAGTAGCAGTCCTCCACCACCTGGGGGAAGCAGAGTTTGTTTAGCTAGCATACAGCATTTTCACTGCGAGGCCTAAAACTGAGAAAACAGTTTGCACTTTTAGAATTTCAAGGGTTTTTAAAAATATTCTCAGGTTTTGTTCTAAAACATCAGTAAAACCCTACAGAGGTTGTCGAGACATTAAACAATCACACTACACAAGTAAATTTATACTCATTAGATGCTTTTTGCTGTTTAATAATCACATTCCTGCTAACTATTCTTACTCATCCTTTACAAGATGTAGATTTTAAATAAAGATTGAAATAGTTTTTGAAAGATTTGTGATGATGTTGAAATCATATGTCCATATCCACTATAATATACTTTCAAAAAGACTATTCATTACAAAAATAATACTAATATACTTGAACTGAACGTATTAATTTTTGTTTCATTATTTATAATAAATGCAGTTAGTTCAATTTTAGTGCTTTTTTAACCCACGTAAGTAGAACTTCAGTTTATATTTATACAGTTGAATTCAAAAGTTAACATACACCTTGCAGAATCTGTAAAATGTTAATTATTTTACCAAAATATGAGGGATCATACAAAATGCATGTTATTTTTTTTTATTTGGTACTGACCTTAATAAGATATTTCACATAAAATATGTATATGTATAAAACTGTGTTGTTACCTGAATGACCCACAGCTGTGTTTTTTGTTTATTGATAGTTGTTTATGAGTCCCTTGTTTGTCCTGAACAGTTAAACTGCCTGCTGTTCTACAGAAAAATCCTTCAGGTTTTTCAGCATTTTTGTGTATTTGAATCCTTTCCAACAATGACTGTATGATTTTGAGATCCATCTTTTCACACTGAAGACAACTGAGGGACTCATACGCAACTATTACAGAAGCTTCAAACGCTCACTGATGCTTCAGAAAAACTATGCATTAAGAGCCGGGGGGTGAAAACTTTTGAACAGAATGAAGATGTGTACATTTTTCTTATTTTGCCTAAATATCATATATTTTTTTTCATTTAGTACTGCCCTTCAGAAACTACAGAAGATACTTACATGTTTTCCAGAAGACAAAACAAGTTAAATTTACTCTGATATTTAAATTCAAAAACCTTCCAAATCTTCTGTAATAGTTGCATATGAGTCCCTCAGTTGTCCTCAGTGTGAAAAGATGGATCTTAAAACCATACAATTATTGTTGGAAAGGGTTCAAAAACATAAAAATGCTGAAAAAGTTATCATCATCATCATTCAGATCGGATCATTCGGGTAACAACACAGTATTAAGAATCAAGCGTATGTAACCTTTTGAAAAGGGCCATTTTTATAATTTCAACTATTATTTTCTCTTGTGGACTATATGTAAATGTCTTTTACCTTAAAGTAAAACCTTTAATATGACATTATTACAGTGTATAAGAAACATAGTTATGAAAGTATCTCTTTTTAAGTGCATTCAACTGGCCTTTTATTTCATTAATAATATATCTGCAATTTTATACTTTTTAGACTTTAAAGATTTGAAGCACACACTACTTTTTTTTACAAGAGTTTTCTGGCAGTTGTAGCTGTGTTCATTTGTGAAGATTATCATGATGAACAAAACGTGTATAACCGAGTCATAAACTTTTGTTCGTCACAGAGCTTATTTTCTGCAATAATCCAAGAGCCAACAGAAAAAACCCGTCCCTTTTGATGGGTGAATCACCTACAAAAACACACCATCACTACAGCGCTCTATTTCTAGTGTTGGGGAAACTACTTTATAAGTAGTTCACCTAAAGTCAAGCTAAGTATTATTTTATTTTAATAATAAGATTAAATATGACAGTCTGTAGCATTGCTACTTTACTCTCTGATGCTGAAGTATCATTAAAACAATGTGAAACTCATCACCTGGATGTTTCCCATCACCCCTGTGGACTCCATGCGACTGGCGACATTCACAGTGTTTCCCCAGATGTCAAAATGAGGTTTACGGGCCCCAATAACACCAGCCAAAACGGCCCCTTTATTCAACCCTATGGAGAAAACACACAGCAGAACATGAAGCGTAATAATGGTTGTGTCACTCACACAAAGCTGGATGTCAGGCCACTAACCGATGCGGAGCATGAAGTTATTAAAGGACTGGTAGTTGATGTTCATCAACGTGACTTTCATGGCCAAAGCAAAATCAGCAAGATCTGCCAAGTGCTGCCACCGTTCCCTTTCTGAAATCTCTTCTTTCTGTTGGGACAGACAAGGAATCCTCTTTACCTCTGTGTCATCAGAGCTAGATGGATATACTGGACTCATATGTAGCTCCTTTACCTTCACACAAGTGTAACCGTTAGTGTTATTGTCTGAAGTGACTCCTGATGCTGCCATGTAGGTGCTGCCAATAGTCTTGATCTTGGTTATAAAGCGAAACTGCGGTTCGTCTAAAAGCTAAAAAGCACAAAGCAAACAAATAACAGCGTCTCTACTTCTACTTCTGTTGGCAACAACTGGGTGAAATACTCCTACTACTACTTACGCTATCAAAATCGGAAATGATTTCATTGAGGAACCTCAGACACTCAATCCCGCCGTTGTTGATGCTTTCCTCCGTATAGAAATCAGAGAAGTTCGGGATGGAGGCGAACATGACTCCGATCTCATCGTAGGACTGGCTGTAGAGCTCCTGGGACATGTGCGTGTGAAAGTTAATAGAGTTTGACAGAATTTGTGTAAAATATGTAATCTGAGACCGACAGGCTGGATTTTCTCACCTCATCTCTCTTCTTGGAGCCCAGGAAATGTCGGGCGACGTGCTCCGGAAGCATGTTACCGACCAGAGCCTCGTTCCAGCGCCGCATCTCATACACCTTCTCCTTCTGCTCGTGCACTTCAATCTTCCACAGGAACAGCGTGCGCGCGAGCTTCTCCACCTGAGCGATGTCAACAGAAAGAAAGGTGAGAATGTACACTGTTTTTTGTAATACTTTTATTCAGTAAGGATGCATCATCAAAGGGACAGTTCAAATAAATGCTGTTCTTTTGAACTTTCTATTCATCTGTGAAACCTTGTAAAATAAAATGTATCAGGTTTCCACAAAAATATGAAACACCACAACTGTTTTCAACATTGATAATAATGTTTCTTGAGCAGCAAATCAGCATATTAGAATGATTTCTGAAGGATCATGTGACACTGAAGAGTGCAGTAATGATGCTAAAAATTCAACTTTAATTACATAAATCAATTACATTTTAACAGATATTCACATAGAAAACAGTTATTCGAAATTGCAATAATATTTCACAATATTACTGATTTTACTGAATGTTTGATCAAATAAATACAGCTTTGGTGAGCATTTAAAGGAGAAACAAAACAAAACAAAGATTCACATATAATGTACTCACCCCCTTGTCATCCAAGATGTTCATGTCTTTCTTTCTTCAGTCGTAAAGAAATTGTTTTTTGACAAAAACATTTCAGGATTTTTCTCCATATAATGGACTGATATGGTGCCCCGAGTTTGAACTTCCAAAATGTAGTTTAAATGCGGCTTCAAACGATCCCAAATGCGGTTGTAAACGACACCAGCCGAGGAAGAAGGGTCTTATCTAGCAAAACGATTGGTTATTTTCATTAAAATAATACAATTTAAATACTTTTTAATCTCAAATGCTTGTCTTGCCTTGCTCTCCCTGAACTCTGTGTATTCTGGCTCAAGACAGTTAGGGTATGTCGAAAAACTCCAATCATATTTTCTCCCTCATCTTCAAAAATCATTTCAAAATCATCCTACATCGCTGCAGAAGTACCGACCCAGTCTTTTCAAAGTGAACATGCAAAGAAGATCAAACACCCTTAAAAAAAAGGTAAAACAGCAATATATGATGATTTTGAAGTTGAGGGAGAACATGAGATGGGAGTTTTTCGACATACCCTAACTGTCATGAACGGGAACAAAAACAGTCCAGGCAGAGCAAGACAAGAAGAGCGTTTGACAATAAAAAGTATATAAATTGTAATATTTTTATGAAAATTACCAATCGTTATGCTAGATAAGACCCTTCTTTCTCGGCTGGGATCATTTACAACCACATTTGGGATCGTTTGAAGCTGCATTTAAACTGCATTTTGGAAGTTCAAAATCGGGGCACCATATCAGTCCATTATATGGAGAAAAATCCTGAAATGTTTTCCTCAAAACACATAATTTCTTTATGACTGAAGAAAGAAAGACACGAACATCTTGGATGACAAAGGGGGTGAGTACATTATACGTGAATCTTTGTTTTGGAAGTGAACTTCTCCTTTAAGACTTTCAAAAACATGAAAAATCTCACCAACCCTAAACTACTGAAATGTAGTGTACTTTAAAAGAATAGTTAACCCAAAGAACTAAAATTCTGTCATTATTTACTTAACCTCATGTCACTTCTATAGAAAACAAATTTTAAAATAGATCCTGGCTGCTCCTCTTAACCATACAATGCCAGTAAATGGAACTAGGCATGTCAAGCTTTAAAATGTGACCCTGGAACACAATTATATATTTGTAGCAATAGCCAACAATACATTGTATGGGTCAAAATGATCGATTTTTCTTTTATGCCAAAAATCATTAGGATATTAAGTAAAGACCATGTTCCATGAAGACATTTTGTACATTTGCTACCATAAATATATAAAAACCTATTTTTTATTAGTAATATGCACTGCTAAAAACTTAATTTGGACAACTTTAAAAGTGATTTTCTCAATATTTTGATTTTTCACACCCTCAGATTCCAGATTTGCAAATAGTTGTATCTCAGCCAAATATTGTCCTAACATAACAAACAAAAAGCATATTTATTCAGCTTCAGATGATGTATAAATCTCGATTTAAAAAGAATTTACCCTTATGACTGGTTTTGTGGCCCTGGGTCACAAGTGACAAAATAATCATCCAAAAGTATAATAGTAGAAGATTGTTTTACTAGCGGACTACATACGATAGATGTAAGAAATAGTTCGACAAAATGGTCAGTGATGCAACAAACATTACAATTGGTGTGGTCCTCAGACAAAACTCTTGTATGTCTTCGGAAGACTTGGAATAGAAGACATGTATGGGCGTAATTATATTTTTAAGATGCTTTTATGTCATTTTGGAGTTGGAGTTTCTTCTTTCACTTTCAATAAATGAAAAAGAGTGGCCAGGATATTCTTCAAAAAAATTCTACTTTTGAGACTCACTAGAGAAAAAAAGTCGTAGTAAATAATGACAGAATTTCCATTTTTGAGTGAACTAAAAATGATCGCAGAAAGAGAGGGAAAAGTAAATCTCACATGTCTGGAGAAATAGTAGAAGCTGACCATCATGACGAAGATCATCATACTCATGGCGTATTTGGAGGGCACAAGATTAACTCTGTAAAAAAAATAAATAAATAAATTAAAAAAATAAAATAAAATAATAATAATAATAATAAGTAACACCCCATTTCTACATTATAATATTATAATACCTAGTAGGGATGTGCATCTCCACAACCGAGGCTGATGCAATACGCATCTCGATGCATAACCAATAGTATCATATATTCAATATTCATGATTCAAGATATAAAGCAGGTACCCTATCACAATGCAGTGGAATTAATTTTTGATTCGATTTAACACAATGCAATTCAATTCAATACAATGCAATGGACAAACATGTGATGCTATGCAATTCAATATGGTACAGACAACATGGTATGGTACAGTTCACTTTTATTCCTTTGGTTCATTATAATTATTTGGTGGAAGATACAGCTCTTCCTCTGCCATGTTAATTACATTCTGTGTGACTCTCAGGACACGCCTCAGTCTCCATTGTGATACGTCATATTTACACTGCAGCAGTGGTGGTGAGAGAATGCGCTTGAGAAACAGTTTAAAAAAAGAAGAAATCAATCTACATATAGAGTATTGGTCACAAATTATTTGTCACTTTCTAAATAATGAAAGTATAGCGCATCTACTCATAATTATATATACAGTGGTGCTTGAAAGTTTGTGAAGCCTTTCGAATTTTCTATACTTCTGCATAAATATAACGCAAAACATCATCAGATTTTCCTACAAGTCCTTAAATATGGCAAAGAGAATCCAATTAAACAAACAAGACAAAAATATATACTTTGTCATTTAGTTATTGAGAAAAATGATCCAGTGTTAAATATTTGCGTGGTGCTTTCAGTATCTGTTGTGACCCCTTTTTGAAGCAATAACTGCAGGTAACGTTTTTTGTAACTGCTGATTTAGTCCTGCACAACGACTTCTTTAGCACAGAAACACTTGAATCATGTGGTATTGGTGGGTTTCCTTCTAAGAACTGCTTGCTTCAGGTCCTTCCACAACATTTTAATTGGATTAAGATCCGGACTTTGACTCGGCCGTTCTAAAACATTAGCTTTGTTCTTGTTTAACCGTTTTTTGGTAGAATGACTTGTGCGCTTGGGATCGTTGTCTTGCTGCATGACCCACTTTCTCTTAAGATTTTAGTTCATGGACAGATGTCCTGACATTTTCCTTTAGAATTTGCTGGTATAATTCAGAATTTATTGTTCCATCAATGATGGCAAGTCGTCCTGGCCCAGATGCAGCAAAATAGGCCCAAACCTTGATACTACCACCACCATGTTTCACAGATGGGATAAGGTTCTTCTTATGAAGGAATGCAGTCTTTTTCTTTTTTTCCAAACATAACACTTTTAATTTAAACCAAAAATTATATTTTGGTCTCATCTGTCCACAAAACATTTCTCCAATAACCTTCTGACTTGTCCATGTGATCTTTATCAAACTGCAGACAGGCAGCAGTGTTTTTGGAGAGTTGTGGCTTTCTCAAGCACTTCTGGGGAGGGTACCTGTGGTCTTGAATTTCCTCCATTTGTACACAATCTGTCTGACTGTGGATTTGTGAAGTCCAAACTCTTTAGAGATGGTTTTGTAACCTTTTTCAGCCTGATGAGCGACAACAACTCTTTTTCTGAGGTCCTCAGAGATCTCCTTTGTTTGTGCCATGATTCACTTTCACAAACATGATCAGACTTTTATAGATCCCTGTTCTTTAAAGAAAACAGGGCATAAACTGACACCTAATTGTTATCCTATTGACTGAAAACACTTCTGAACAGATAGACTCTAATTTCACCTTCAAATTAAGTGCTAATCCTAGAGATTCACATACTTTTGCAACTCACAAATATTTAACACTGGATCATTTTTCATAATAAATAAATGACAAAGTACATATTTTCATCTCATTTGTTTATTTGGGTACTCTTTGTCAATTTTCAAAACTTATAATATGATGAACTTTTTGGTCATATTTATGCAGAAATATAGAAAATTCTAAAGGGTTTACAAACTTTCAAGCAGCACTGTATATAAATAATGTTTTTTTACTAATGTAAATATGTTATAAACGATGCATCGCAATACAAATGCCAACTTGTATCCAATGAACACTTTTTTAAAATCGATGCATCGCACTGTTAACTTTTATGCCAATGCACCGATGTAAATCGGTGAATCTTACCATCCCTAAAATCTAGAGATAATAGACTCAATCAATGTAAGTAAAAATCACAGCTAAACATCACAAGTCTGATCACTGAAAGTGATAGTTTACCCATTTACTCGCTATGAATTTGTTCCTTGTTCTTCTGTTGAACACATTTTGAATAATACTGGTAACCAAACTGACGCTAGCCATTGATGTCCATAGTATGGAAAAAAATACTATGGCTGTTGGTTTACCTGCATTCTTCAAAATATCTTTTTTTTTTTCGTGCTCAGCAGAAGAAAGAAACTTGTGCAGGTTTAGAATAACATGAGGGTGAAGTTTCCTTTTCAGTGAACTGTCTCTTTAAATAAGTAACAATACACCTCTGCTAAAGAGACTGCTTGATTTGAGATGTTATTCATATCATATAATAATAGTGTACTAATGGGTAGTAATGGTATAATACTGCTAATCCTTACTGTGATTGGTGCTTGACCCACCTGTATTCCTTAAAGCGTGTCAGGTCGTACAGGTCAAAGATGTCCCTCCAGGTGTAGATGTTGACCACACCTGTAGCTCCAGTGATCAGCAGCATGAGGGTGAGTTTGACCATGTGGCTGACCTGCACCAGCATGGTGGTGGCGATGAGCGCGAGTACGGCAATGTAGCTGTAGTATTTAGGATTCTCCGAACAGCCACTGGCGGGCGAAGTGACTGGAGTGACCGCAGTCGCCTCAGGTGTGGAGGACTCAGGTGGACGACAACTCAACTATAGAAGACATGACAGGCACAGGTCAAAAACATCATCCTAAAATTAATGCGTGTTGTTTTTTTCTATGTTTTAGATATTAAAATGTCTGTCCATTTATTTAATCTCATTGGTGTAATAAAATGTTAGAAGTTACACAACCATTCAAAAGTTTGGGTTGGTAAGATTATTTAAATGTTTTTGAAAGAAGTCTTTTCTGCTCACCAAGGCTGCATTTATTTGATTAAAAACACAGTAAAATCTGTAATATTGTGAAATATTATTACAATATAAAATAACTATTTTCTATGTGAATATATGTTAAAATGTATTTTATGCCTGTGATCAAAGCTGAATTTTCAGCATCATTACTCCAGTCTTCAGTGTCACATGATCCTTCAGAAATCATTCTAATATGATAATTTGCTGCTCAAGAAACTCTTCTGAATATTGTCAGTGTTGAAAACATTTGAATATTTGCAAACTGTGGTACTTTTTCACACTATTTGGTGAATAGAAAGCCCAAAATAACAGCATTTGTTTGGAATAGAAATCTTTTGTTATATTATATATGTCTTTACTATCACTGTTGATCAATTTAATGCATACTTGTTAAATAAAAGCAGTCAATCTTATTGATTAAGCATTAAATCCTATTTACAAACTTATGTTGTTAATAAGTAGTAAACTAGTAAAAGTCGCCCACAATGATTTTACTTTAATGTAATTTAAGGCAATGTAATAATTTCATTATTGTCCAGTGTTGCAGTATGCATGCTGTTGGTGTTATATTTTTACAAAAAAAAAAAAAAATCCATCTTGGTGTTGACGGCAGATGACTGTGTAGGCAGCAGACAACAATGCAGCTCACTAGGTTTTGGTACCTAGCCCTAAACCTTGGATAGTGTGCTCTGCATACTAGTTTTAACTTGTTTTTAATCCTTCGGAGCACACAAATCCCATTTTTTGGTAGCAGACATGTAGACATTTTCAATTATACATAAAAGACACATAATAGATACGTAAAATGATCATAAACCATTATTAACATTAAAATATAGGACAAAAAGTAACACCAGCACACCAGTGTCTGTTCACTCAAAAGTTTTTGAACAGATTTTAATGTTTTTTTAAAGAAGTTTATTCTGCTCACCAAGCTTGCATTTATTTGATCCAAAATACAGCAAATGCAGTAAAACTGTAAAATATTTTACTATTTAAAATAACTGCTTTCTATTTAAATATATATTAAAATGTAATTTTTCTCCTGTGATCAAAGCTACATTTTCAGCATCATTACTCCAGTCTTCAGTGTCACATGATCCTTCAGAAATCATTCTAATAAGCTGATTTGCTCCTCAAGTTGTCATTATTAAGTTAAATTATAGAAATTAATACGTTTATTTAGTAAGGATGCTTTAAATTGATCAAAAGTGACGATAAAGACATTTATAATGTTACAAAATATTTGTATTTCAGATAAAAGCTGTTCTTCTGAACTTTCTATTCATCAAAGAAACTTGAAAAAAATTCTACTCAGCCGTTTCCAACATAAAAATAATAATAAATGTTTTTTGAGCAGCAAATCAGAATATTAGAATGATTTCTGAAGGATCATGTGACTGGAGTAATGATGCTAAAAATTCAGCTTTGAAATCACAGGAATAAATTACATTTTAAAATATCTTTAAATAGAAAACAGTTATTTTAAATAGTAAAAATATTTGAAAACTTTACTGTTTTTGATGTACTTTGGATCAAATATATGCATTAAAAATCTTACTGTTCAGAACTTTTGACTGGTGCAATTCTACCAAAAAAAGGTCCCAAATTAAAATTACGGTGAATTTGCAACATTTTTACTTGCATCCCTGTTACGCAATTTTCCTTATTTATTTATCTATTTATTTAAAAATAAATAAATAAATAAATAAAATAGCTAATAAAAAAAAAGCTAACTTGACTTCCTGAGTTTGATAATCAACCACAACAAAAAAATACTTTTGTTTAACTCATTCACTTGTTTCTTACCATATCTACTATGTCGGCCATTGTGACTATGAAGATGGCCGCCATGGCCCAAGTGTTGCGAGCCCAACGCGTGTGATCAATCCAAGTGGAGAACGACACCAACCTCTTTGGAAATACCTTTGAAAACAAGACGAAAAGGCTACATAAACACCCAATCACAGCAACAGTTGTTAACCTTGTACGCACGTGACCTGTTCTGACAGTAAGTGAGCAGTGAAGTCAATGGAAAGGCCTGTGATCTAATCACGCTGTGCATGTGTTCAGTTCAGCCCCGAGGCGGCCGCATGTACAGTGATTGTGGAAACAATTGATTTAATTCACAACAACATGCTTTTTAAAATCAATAAATTCTTCAGTTAAGCCATATGGACTCATATGTCCTTCATCTGTTGCCTAGTGGACGCGCGTGTGACCATCTCCCCTTTCAGAAACACATTATCACTGCGCTCGCTCAATCTGTGTGTGTGTGTGCTTGAGAGGGAATCAATACCGGGAACTTTATTAGTCAATTGGGAATGTGTTGACCTAACTAATGAGGATGAGTCAAATATACTGCTGCATGTTCCAACAGTAAATGGAAGCGCATGAGCCTCAGGAACTACATTTCATTCATGTGACTTGTTATATTAATATTACATAAGCTGTTGACAAAGATGCATTAGAAATGGAAACATTTTTCATCACGATCCCCATGACTAATGGAAAGAATAATCGTGCAGGAAATCTCATAGCAAAAAATGACCCGATATTAGCACTAAATGAGGTCCAAAACTTTAGTTTTTAGTGAGATGCTTTTGAGATTCACGTTAAAGTTGATATCAAACCTGAACCAAAGTTTCTACCGTGTTTTTGAGTGTAACAAGAAATTCGCATCACGTACGAAACCTTTTGGCCTCTGAACAAGTGGATACATGTTCTGTGTGATTGGTTGAGGAAGATGAACAGTAACTCACCCGTGGGAAAATGGCTGCTAGTGAACAGATAGTAAGAATGAGTAGCAAGACTTCACCTACGGCCAGAGTCACATAGTTTGCAACCAACCTGTGCAGAGCAAAAATACATAGGCAGGGGAAAATGAAAAGAACGACAGAGGAAAATTACAGAATAAACTAATACATCAATAAAAATATACTGGCAACACATTTGGCCATTTCACACTGCATTGTGCATTTATATTCTACTTCAAATCTTAGAAGTATAAAACTATATTTGCACACTAAAAAAAAAAAAAAATACAGAGTGTCTATTTACACAAAGTGCAAACAGCCCGCCTTGTTGGCAGAGGCTATTTACACTAACTCCGCCCACAAACGTGTGATTGGGGTCATCAAGAATACAAAAAACAGCCGTCAATCATCAGCTCCAGTGGCGTAGGTGTGTGTCGTAGTCATTTTGACGCGATCGAATCCGCCTGTTGCCAGTCTCCCTTTTCAAATGTCATATCACATTGGAAAGGCATTTATTTTTAATAAAAATGAAGATAATAATCAAAAAGTTGAAAATAAAGTATTGGGCAGGGTTAGGGTAGGTGTAGGGAGGGCTTTATCGTCCAAATAAGGTGGCATCCATTTAATCATTTGAATTAAAAGTATAATTTACACTCAATACATTATAAAACAGTATGCAAAAATAATGTACTACAATACTGAGGTGCAGATAATTGCCACTTTTTGCAATAACTACTATAAATAGCAAAAAATTCTGCTATTTTAACACAGTGTAAATAGAATGTATAGCTATTTGCACTTGTGTAAAGAGTAAATAGCATATTGCTAAAAAAAAGAAAAAAAAAAATACAGCTATTTTCACTAAGTCTAAATAGCATCCATCACAAAGAAAAAAGGCTGTTTTTACTTCCAAAATAGACGCTGTCAAAAAAATATGACAACCTAAAAATGGTAACATCTAAGAGTCAAATGAATTACTTTACACTTTTACACTTTTATAGTTATTTTTTCTCATTTTTTAAGGCCTAACAGCCCCAGTCTCCATTCACTTTCATTTGACTGAAAAGCCCAGTTTGAACATTCTACCTAACATCACCTTTTACAAAAGACAGCAAATCATTTGGGTTGAGGGTGAGTAAATAACGACAAAAATGTTATTGTTGGAAGAAATAATCTTTTAAATAAAGAAAGTAGGATTTCAGACTTGCAGATTAGTCACATAAAAAAATAAAAATGCTGTGCAGTGCAAAAGTATGGCAAGAAAACATTTCTTGTGAGTTTTTCTCGTCTGCTGCATGCAATAACGTGTAGCACGATCAGCGTAGTCTGATTCATGAATAAATTACCTTTTTAAACCATTTGTTTTTGCAAAGCAAATTTAAAGTTTACGTAAGTCGGTACACACAAAAAACGTGTTTTTCTTTTCAAAATTGTAAAAAAAAAATAAAGTATTGGATTATGTTTTACAAGAAAAGACATTGTGTTAGTTTTTCTACCTCAGAATTTCATGTTTAATTTACCTGCTATTTTTTTGTAATTATTTGTAAAATTTACTAGCAATTTCTATGTGAAAATGATTTCTACTTTTGTACTAGGAGGCATTTACTTATTTATTTATTTATTTATTTATTTGTATTGTAATGTTTGATTATTTTTATTTATGTGTATTTATGTATTTGTGTCTATATGGGTATTTTTGTGGGGTTTTTTTGTTTTGTTTTTTTTTTTTTTTTGCCTGTTGACTGTTGTAGTAACTGGTTAGTTTTGTTATGTAGTGTTAAAAGCAAGGTGTTAAAAAAAAAAAAAAAAAAAAGATTTCTACATCATTTTCATCAGTGTATCCAAAAGGTTGTTTTGCTGTGCTGATTATTTTCTCTGTTAAATTAAACTGCTTAGTTTGTACCCTGTTTTTATTTTTTTTAATTCATATTTTTGTAATAAACAACATTAGATGACTCCTTGTATAAATTGCAGAAAGAGAATTTCGCTCATTTATAAGCAAAATGGATATTCCATAGAAGTGCCGATGGAAGGGGAAAACTCTCCGTGATTTGCTGACAATGCACAGATTATTTCCATTATGACCAGCGCAATCTACCAAGATCAGCGCAAATTAAATTTGTGTTAAATAACGGCGCAAATGCCAGTAGTTCAACTATCGCAAACGTTAGTAAATTAAGTTGTGTGATTAATTTTAATACTCTCCTCCCATAAATTTTGCGTCTGAAAGGGAAACTCCTACAAATGACAAAAATCTGTGTCCACACCTTTTCAGCGCTAATTCTTCACTGCGCGTCTTTAGTAAATCCTCACAGTACTATTTTAATTCCAAAAGACGCCAAAGTCGCCAAAGTCCTACACAAGTGAGTCAAAAAAGCACTTTTAAGTTCAACTAATTGCATTTAAAAATGTAAACTAAAATACATTTTGAATTAATTGTAAAGAATATGCAATTAAATGTTCAAAAACTTTACATTCAGTTCCCACTTGCGTGTTCTTTTTAAAGTAAGCTGAAGTGTACTTGTTTTTCACAAGGGTCTGCACAGGCGAATGGAAATCAAATCAAAATAAGAATCTAATTGGATCAGGAAACCTGTACGATTCCCAGCCTTGAATGAAGGTGGATATTTCAAGTCCAGAGACAAAGGGAAATGCCAAATAGCAACAGGACCTTATTTTTAGACCAACAGACAGATGCTGTAATAACTGTAAATAGATTATGACTGGCCTCCGTTGACCTTTGCCTGCTAAAATAGCCAGCTGGGATGCGGCTGATGGTGTTTGTGTGCTGATGTGTTAATAGTTAACTGACCAGGGGTCAATGAGAGCCTCCATGACAGCGGTGAAGAGCAGCACCACACATGAGCAGCTGAACGCCGCTCCGCTCTGCTTCTCCTTCTCCACGGAGAAGCGCGTCTCCAGCTCCGGATCAGTAAAGCGCAGAGACAGACGATTAGTGTACTTCCCTTTCAGCCTGAAGCGGACATGAAAACACAGACACACAGGAGTTCAACACAACCGTTGTGAAAAAGAAGTGCACTGACTTAAGTGTACAACAAATCTTAAAATATTTATTTTAGAAAAAACTGTACTTGCAAATAACGTAATATTAATGAAATAAAAGGCCGCTTAAGTGTACTTAAAGAGAGACAGTTTCATGACTTTACTTTTAAAAGGTGCCATTTGTAATATCAAATTAACCCTAGTGAAAAATAAATATAGTAAAATGTATTTAAAATACATTTATTTCATGCTAAGTATACTGCATATACATTTACATATTATATGCCTAATGAAAATTCCCTGTAAATGTACTTTGAGTATATTAAACTGGTATATTTAAAGCCTGATAAATTGGAACAACTAATTTTGTACTTAATGCATTTTAATTGTGTAAAAGTAGTGCTGACGTCCAACTAAAGATATACTTAAAGTATATTTGATTGTGCAAAAGTGGAACTATTGCAAGTATACTTCAGGTACACTTTAAATATTTTCCATTTAAACACCGATATTATTTAAAAATTATACAGTCCTCATCAACAGTGACGTTAAAACATATTTTAGGCTTAATATTAAGAAATGTGCATTGTGCACAAGTAGTACTCCAAATAAAGTTTAATTACAACTTTTGTACAAATCAGTAAGCCTCATTGCGATATGTCAGTAAATATGTTATTAGACTTGACCTATACTTAGTATAAAATAAATCTATTACTTTTTTAATAGTACATTTTAAATAATTATGTTTTAATAATCATTTGTTGTGCTTTAAAAAAGTATACTTGTTTTGATGTGTTAATTACCTACTAAAGCATGCGTAAAGTACTTGATTATAACTTTAATTGTAGTGTGTTATTTAATATTACATTTGGAGTTAATATATTTTACATGCACTAAATTCCAACTTCATCATTACAAATGTGTAATCGTGCATTCAGCAGTACGCTTTCACCATATTTTAAAGACAATGGAAGTAATTACATATAAAGACGTACTTAAGTCTAACTTAAGAGGGTCAAAAAGCACTCTTAAGTTCAGCTCTTGTATACACTAAAACTATAACACATTGAACTGTAAATATCATGAAATCAACTGTCTGAAAACATTACATTCAGTTGGGGCTTAAGTATATTCTTAAGTATATTATTTCCACTATAAATACTCTACGTACGCCTGTACTGTCTCTCTCTCCAGCAGAGCTTCATTGAGGAGTTTATTGAGCTCCTGTTCGTTCTCCTGAGCGTCGATGACTCTCTCAGCCAGATCACGCAGACGCAACCGACGCCGAGGGTTTGGAAATGAAGGGTTCACCACCTACGGCCAAACACACAGACATTCACATATATGCCGTCTGTTCTCTGTGATTTGCACACCTCACTTATATTTCCAAAAAACATTAACCAAATACATAACAATGCAAGTGCAAATATTTGGCACAAATTTCATTTTGTTAAATGAAACAATGTATCCATATGGGCATCTTCACTCAAATTTCTGTTCTTTAACACACTAAAGAACACTAATAAAAAGAATTAAACTTTTGTTTCTTTTATTTTGTCTGAAATCATCATGCTAATATCATCATACATTTTTTCAGGCAAGGTAGCAACTAGTTGATTATTAGGAAATAATAAAAAAGGCTTTGTTTTTTTTCTGGTTTGCTAAGAAATACAGCTAGATTTTGGTGAAAATATTTTGTAAATGCTATTTCTCATTTAAAACATTTAAAACATCTAATACACAGAAGGAATTGATACCTAGCAACTTGTTTATTAAAACATTATTTTTTAACGCATTCATTCATGTATGCAAATATTTTCTGGGACTGAAACCTTTTTACACATCACTGCACATCACCTTTTTAAGTGAAAATGTAATTACTTCCATTCCAATATCAGTTACATAATTATACGGGGCTTCTTTAAGACCGATTAGTCAACTAATGAATTTTGAAAATCCCTATTACCATTAAGGAAAGAAATGAAATCCCACTATACTAAGTCTTTTCTGCTCACCAAGGCTGCATTTATTTTCTCAAAAATTGTGTAAAATCAGTAATATTGTGAAATACAGCTGCAATTTCAAATCTGATGCAATCTGTGAAAATTCGTCGGATGTCGCACTGGGACGTTTTCCGGAAAATTGGAAAATAGGTTGTTTTATTGTCAAAATTAGGTTTTGATTAAATTATTATTTTATAACATCTTGTCTATCATCTCTGAAAATATCTTGGCAAAATTTACTTGTTTAGTGCAGAAAAATAGCGATTTATTGCAGCAGGCAGAAATGACTGTAGCTATGTTTCCATCACCCTGTTTTTAATGCACATTTTAAAGTATCGCATCAGAAACAAGTGATCAAAACACCACATTTCGAATAAAAATCCCTTAATTCGCAAAAAAGCTTTTACGCTCGCTTGAGGTGACTTGTCTTGTGCGAAAAAGGGTTAATGTGAATAATGGGAGATGGAAACGCATTTGCCGAATAAATTCCTCCATTTGCAAAAGTCATGTGACTTTGCGCTATGGGACGGCAAAGTCCATCTAACCGGTGGACCGATCTCGTTCCACAGCATCTGAAATGTTGTTATGGTCATTCTGAGCATCCTGAGCAAAGTCTGTCGTCAAAGTATTTCTGCATAATTGCCTCCCAGAACAGCAGGCATCCACCTCCGAAAGAAATGATCACATTTATTGTGTTTTGTCTGCTCGCTCTGAGGCGCAAGTAATTTATTATATATGAAAATTACTATATTCAGTGGATTCTCCTACTTTTCTTAGTAATATACAGTGTCAGTTTATCAGAAAGTGACAATTTTGTTCTCTTTGACTTGCTGGATGGAAATGGTGCTTATTCGCAAATGTTTTATGCGATATTCCCATTTTTGCGCAACTTTGGATGGAAACCCGGCTAGTGTCTTTCTCTTATGTTAAGAACGCGCAGTGGAGGTGCTTTCCCTTAACACCACAAAAATAGTTAATCTATCAAAAAAAACATGTAACATTTAATAAAGGTGTATCAATGCACATTCCCCACCAGTCCTGTGTAATTTACAGCACACAAAGTTTTATTTATTTATTTTTTTATATCGTGAGATGGCAGTTTGCAACAACGCAGTCTGAGGTACAGTAGCTGCCCACTTAAACGATCTTACTCATCTCAGTCTGCTCAATCTTGCTGATGTCAGTGCCCTAAACGATGTTATAATGGACTATTTCACATCCAGAGATGAAGGACCGGATGATGAAGTTACTAAAGAGGAGGAATCATGATGACAGTCTGTTAATGCTTACTTAAATATACAAGGGGTGATCAAAAGTTCAGAGACTATGCCCATGATAAAAAAACGTTAAACAGATGTTAGTTGTGTAATGATGCAGTATAGCGCTCCTGACTAGACAGACAGCTCTCGTTAAACCCGTGAAGTGAAAGTAAAACGCATCTCACTTTAAACCCGTTTTTCTCAAAATTCCATTCCTGAAAATCACAGCTATCAGAAAACTTACACTGTAAAAAATGGCCGTGAATTTAACTGTAAAAAACTGTAACGGTATAAGACCGTAAAATTTATAGTAAATAACTGTAAATTGACATTCCCAGAATTCCCTGTGTTACATTTTTTTTTTTTGTTTAAATAACTCTTTCTTCTTAGTTTTTTTTCTTTTGTACATTAGGGTTTTATGTTACATCTAATGTTGTTAAATGAATGTTTATTGCATTATTTCGGTTTGATGTGTGTTACCATGATGGCGTTTAGTGTTTGTGTGAATGACACTGTGCGCCTTCTATATATGTTAATATTTAAAAGCTGTTTGTGATGAGCTTTGGTTCATCATGTGTCACCACCTGCTTTTGTTGGTTATCAGATTTCAGGTACAAAACAGATTTTAGTACTTCAATAGGTTGGTACATAAACATTATATCAGTTAATGAAATTGCGGTATTTACCTGTAAATTTAAGTGAAAACCGTAAAACATTGCTGATTTTTTACCGTAAATTTTACAGATTTTTTTTTTTTACAGTGTAAGATATCCATAACTTTCGTTACGTTCAAGCTATGGACAAAATAAAAAAACAGCTTATTGCTGTGATAGTTGAATTTTCAGCATCAATACTCCAGTCTTCAGTGTCACATGATCCTTCAGAAATTATTTTAATATGCTGATTTGCTGCTCAAGATCATTTCTGACAATTATCATTGTTGAAAACAGTTGTGGTGCCCAATATTTTTGTGGAAACCATTGATATGTTTAATTTTTCAGTATTCTTTGATGAATGGAAAAAAATAATAAGAACGGCATTTATTTGACAGAAATCTTTTGTAACATAAAAGTATTTACTAGGGATGCACCGATACCGGTATCGGGCCCGATACTGAGCTCCTGTACTCGTACTCGTACTCGTACTCGTTAAAATGCCCCGATACCAAACGCCGATACCACACAGCATGTGACAAGTGCGTATTCAGGCAAAGAAACACCGACAACAGAACAACAGACAGCAGAATGGAGTCATTAGAGATTAAGAATGTCTACGAAGTATATGCATGCAAGTAATATAATGTTAAACATTCAGTATTAACGCCTGTATAGCTGGTGCGCGCGAGCTGATGCACGCAGAGTGGATTGAGCGTGCGGAGGTGAAGATGTGCGGGCTTGTGGAGATAAGATCCTGCCTTGACATCACTGGAAAGTTTGTAGTTCGGTCGGATATGCCGAAGACAAGTAAGTAAAGCAATGCACAAGTTATTTAACGAGAGAGAGAGAGAGAGAGAGAGAGAGAGAGAGAGAGAGAGAGAGAGAGAGAGAGCGCCAAAGAGAAAGAGAGAGAGCGCGCACTTTTTTTGCGTGATCTTTATTGTTGTTCGCTTTATAGCACATGCATCATTTGGATTAAAACAAATTCGTAAATATAAAACAAAATTTATAGGGGTATTCACTACAAAAGATTATGTTAAACCTTAAGCATACACGACTGAACAGCGAAAGTGAAACTAGCAGTCTGTGTGAAATGCGCTACGCTGTACTGTACTTGAGCGCGTTGCGCTTGTTTTGCTTGCTTGTTTCAGATGAAAAAAACGCTACTTATATTTCTGAAAATATCAGAGTTATGAGATTCATGACGAGTGGTTCCCTGCATACAGCAAAACGCGTGATTTCAGTACTGAGCCGCTGCAGCGGAGCAGTTTAATGCTATTACATTAAAGATGTACCATAGAGCAAAAAAAAAATAAAAATAAAATAAAAAATAAAAAAAAAGAATTGAACAGTGAAAGTAACAAAACACATTTTAATGGGCATAATTAAGTGTAAAAATAAAAATAACTAAGGGATTTATAGTCAAACCAAAAATTATTCAGACACCAGATATACACCACCTAATGTTTGATTTTTTTTTTTTTTTTTTTTTTACTTGTGGGTGCAGGACACAGTTGATGATAATGTGATAATGTGCAAAATATTGTCTGATAATGTGAGAAAAGGTATCTGAATAAATTTTGGTTTGACTGTTTCTATTTAATTAAAGAAGTTAACCAACTAACATTATACATATTATTTTAGTTTCTGTACCCAATATTTTACAAATTTACTGGTTAAATTAAAAAAATATTGGTATCGGTACTCGGAATCGGCAAGTACCAAAAATAAAGTATCGGTACCGGGCGAGTACTGGAAAAAGTGGTATCGGTGCATCCCTAGTATTTACTGTCACTTTATATCAATTTTATGCATCCTTGCTAAATAAAAATAATAATTTATTTTTAAAAAGTAGCTTAAAATGGGTTTTGAATGGTACTTCACAAAGAAGTTTTTTCAGGGACGGAAGTGAAATCCTTCGGCACTTTAATCTGTAAGTAAAGAACTTCTAAAGTAAACAGATTCCATTGGCTTTAGAAAAGTTACAGATGTCAGTGTGTGAGATCATTATGTCAATACCCGCGTATCCAGCTCCTCTGGCTCCTCCGGTGTGGTACAGGCCGTGTGGACGCTCCCATTACACTCCGTAGTGTTGATCAGCAACGGAGAATTGCCGTTAGATGACGTCACCGAAAGCTTCTGGAGAAAAACCAACAGCGAGAGCGTGACAATGAGAGAGACACATAGAGACGTAAACGACAGAAACAGGAAATGACACTCACTACCCCGTTGATGCCGTTTTTGCCCACGGGTCCCTTGGGCACCACCACCAAGTACGTCTCAATGCCCCTTTCCTTCAGGTATTCGCAGCGGTCTCCTCCATTCCCCGGCTCAACGTCAAACTCTCCATGCAGACACTCCAGGGTACTCTGGGAGATGTGCACTCGCCTACCAGACACATGATTGAGTTCAAACACAGCCTGAGTTTGTTACTGACAAACATAACCAGTTGATTCACTCATTACACAATACTTGCAGACAGTGTTGCCATTTAGCTGTGGAAAAAAACCACAGGGCAAATCCACTAACCGGTTTCAGGATCCACATCCCTGAGACTCATTCAATAACATTCAGCTTTAATCATTTTAATGCATTTGCCCTTGTGAAAAACAAGTACACTTCAACATACTTTTAAAGTACTTATTGCGGAAATAATGTACTTTACATTCATTTTGCACTTTAGACACTTAACTGCATGTTATTTGGAATTAGAAGAAAATGTACTATCGTTTAAAATTATATTAAATGCAATTAACTGAACATTAGAATGTTTTTGACCCACTTAAGTAGGACTTAAGCACATCTTAATATGTACTTTAATAATTAATTGAAAATTGGTTAAGTATTTATGCTAAACTTAAACTTTAATGTCATTTCTAATGAAACTTGTATGTTATGTATTAAAATATATAAAAATTACACATCTGTAATTATGAAGCTGCAATTTAGTACATTCAAAATATATTAACTGTAAAAGTAAAAGTAAAAACATTTCTAAAAAATGCATAATTTTTAGCAAGGGAACGGAAGTATATCATGCTTTAAAACCCTAAAAATACACATTATTTATTTATTTTATATATAGTTTTTTTTTTATAATTATTTTTTAAAAGATATACCCTAGTAAAAAAGTTTTTAAATTGATTTAAAATGCATTTATTTTATACTAAGTATAGTTCAAGTCTATTAACCTGTGCACAATGCACATTTTTTAATATTATGCCTAAAGTATGTTTTAATGTCACTGTTGATGAGGTTTGTATGATCTTTAAATAATATCGGTGTTTAAATGCAAAATATTTAAAGTGTACCTAAAGTATACTTGCAATAGTTCCACTTTTGCACAATCAGATATACTTAAGTATATCTTTAGTTGAACTTCAGCACTACTTCTGCACAATTAAAGTGCATTAAGTACAAAATTAGTTGTTCAATTTTAGCAGACTTTAAATATACCAGTTTAGTATACTAAAAGTACAATTGCAGAGTATTTTTATTGAGAATATAATATGTAAAAGTATTTGTAATATGTTTAGCATGAAATAAATGTATTTTAAATACATTTTAGTAAATTTATTTTTCACCAGGGTAACCATTTTTAAAAAAAATTAAACATTTTTTCACAAATATGCCTATTAACAAACCATTACAGCATGAAAAACTGATTACTTTTTTTCATCTGAAAGTGAAAGTTTATGTATATAAAATGATTCTATTTATTTATTATTTATTTATATTTTTTAAACATTTCAGAGTAATATTTAAAAATAAATATGTAGGCTTCATGATTTTGGACTGCTTTTGAGCAATATTGAGTTATAATTTCAAAGGATTAATTAAAAGAAATAAATTCTGTTAATTCCAATGGGGTAATGCAGGTAATTCTTAGATTATATGTTCTTATAAATTTCACACAATGATATATTAAAATAAAAATTCTCATCAGTATTAAAACAAAACTACATGTATTTTGCTTCAGAGTTGCATTGTTGGATTTTTTTTATGAGGTTCACATGTAATTTGAAATTTTAAAGAATTTATTTAATTAATAAAAAAAGGAGTAAATGCAGTAATAACATGGTGAACATACATGATCATGGATCATACATGATACATAATGTGGACTTAATTGAAAAAAATATTAAGTTATGACCTGGAATGCATTTATATATACACACAGTTGAGGTCATACGTTTACACACACCTTCTGCCAATTATTTTACCAAAATAAGAGGGATCATACAAAATGCATGTTATTTTTATTTAATACTGAAGTGAATAAGATATTTCACATAAAAATATTTACATATAGTCCACAAGAGAAAATAATAGTTGAATTTTTTTGTTTTTCTGTTTAGTGATAGTTGTTTATGAGTCCCTTGTTTATCCTGAACAGTTAAACTGCCCGCTGTTCTTCAGAAACATCCTTCAGGACCCACATATTCTTTGGTTTTTCTGCGTTTTTGTGTATTTGAACCCTTTCCAGCAATGACTGTATGATTTTGAGATCCATCTTTTCACACTGAGGACAACTGAGGGACTCATATGCAACTATTACAGAAGCTTCAAACGTTTACTGATGCTCCAGAAGGAAAAACAATGCATTAAGAGCTGGGGGTGAAAACTTTTGAACAAAACGAAGATGTTTACATTTTTTCTTCTTTTGCTTAAATATCATATTTTTTTCATTTATTTCTGCCATTCAGAAGTTACAGAAGATACTTACATGTTTCCCAGAAGACAAAATAAGTTAAATTCGCCCTGATCTTCAAATTCATCAGTGTCAAAAGATGGATCTCAAAATCATACAGTCATTGGTGGAAAGGGTTCAAATACATAAAAATGCTGAAAAACCAAGAAATTTGTGGGACCCAGAGGATTTTTCTGAAGAACAGCGAGCAGTTTAACTGTTCAGGACAAACAAGGGAACTCATGAACAACTATCACTAAACAAAAAAACACAGCTGTGGATCATTCAGGGAACAACACAGTATTAAGAATCAAGTGTATGTAAACTTTTGAACAGGGTCATTTTTATAAATTCAACCATTATTTTATATTGTGGACTATATGTAAAAGTCTTTTACGTGAAATATCTTATTCAGGTCAGTACTAAATAAAAAATAACATGCCTTTTGTATGCTCCCTCTTATTTTGGTAATTTTGGTAAAATAATTAACATTTTGCAGATTTGGCAAGGTTTATGTAAACTTTTGACCTCAACTGTCTATATACATATATATACATATATGTATATATACATATATATATAAAAGTGTGTAAAGAATTATGAAAATATTATGTATACTTAAGTGGTCTTTAATTTCATTAATATTATATTATCTACAAATACAGTTGTTTAAAAATACACATCTAAGATTTGAAGTACACTATACATTCAGTACAATTAAGTGCTCTACTTTGTTCACAATGGTGAACACTTGTTTTAACGGAGTCTTAGTAATGATTACGATGGATAAGAGTCTTATAATCAAGCATATATCTAGATGTTTCCATCCGTAAGTCTTGTTCATGACTGCAGCACTCCTGTATTCAGGTGTAGTTTATTTAGGGAGGAGTAAAGTTTACATATCTGACCTAAAAACCAGATGCATTTACACTTGTCTGAGTCACTTGTTGGATTGCTGTTTGTCTTGACTGTGTCTCACACTTGATATTTTCATAAAGGGATATCTAGTGAATAAGCGGATGGATATTTAATGAATTTCCCCTAGCATTCAGAACCAAACCAAACCCTTTAGTGCTGGTGAATGTGCAAGTTTTTACCCTGGTATTCCTCCAGCCTCCATCTTGTTGGCCACCGTCACGTCAGTAGACCACACATCATACTGCCAGCGCTTCTGTCCGAGCACACCGCCCAGAACCGTCCCAGAATGCACCCCGACACGCATGTCCACGTCCGTCTGCGTCTTCTCTCGAACGTATCTGAAATCCAGATGAATGTGTCAGATCTCATCATACTCAAGCACGCCCAGATCAAGCTATTTAAAAATAACTGTCATGAATTAGTCACTATTTTCCATAAACAATCCTGAAGAGTTGAGTACACATCACTCACGAAATGGCCTCAACCATGGCCAAACCCATCATGATGGAGCAGGCCGCATGGTCATCGCGGTAATCTGGAAGGCCACAAATACAGTAATAGCAGTCGCCCAGAATCTTGATCCTCAACTGGTGGTATTTCTGAAAGAAAAGCATCTTAGTTAGCTTCAAACTGCAGCAGTAATTTGACTGCGTTCTGTATTTTTATTTATTTTTTTTATTCAATTTTTCCCCCATATTTTTCATATCTAAAAGTGTTGAAGTATGTAAATGTTATTAACTTTTAATATTTATTTATTTATTTTTGTTAACGTGTTGGTGGTGGGTATTACCAAAAAAGGGAAAAAAAAGTGAATGGAAGAGAAAGTAGAAGGAAAACTGAGGAATAACTGTTGGTAAAAAATATTATGTCTTCAATGGAAAAATTCACTAGCATAATTGTATTAAATGTGTATTTTTTTATTTTTTTTTTTAACTGAAAGATATAATAAAGTATAAAACTGCAGTAGTAATTAATTGAGTGTCCACTGAGCACAACGACGTGTATCCACTTTTTCATCTGCCTTGGTTCTGGAAATACTTCATTCTTTTATTTTTATTAAAATAATTGTAAATAAATTCTAAATTAACCAAACTTTATCATGGTAAATAAAACATACAAAACAAAGGTACTGTGTACTTGGATACTATATATAAGGGGAAAAAATCACTCAGAAATTACTAGTAAATTTAAAAAATAATCACAAAGAAAAGGCAAGTTATATATTTTAATTAAACTTAAAATTTTAAAAAATCTAATTTGTTAAAATGTACTCCAATAATCTTTGTTTTATTTACTTAAATAAAAAGTTTAATTCCACTTTTTAATTATTTAATTCAATTTTTTATTATTTCCATTTTTTAATTTTAAGAACATTTTTTATCATGTTTAATTTTCAAAACTCAAATTTGTTAAAATGTACTCCAATAACAAGTTTTATTTACAACTTCAAAAAAAAGTTTAATTCCATTTTTTAATTATGTTTGATTCAATTTTTTTAATTGCATTTAATTCCATTTTTTAATTCCAAGAACATTTTTTATCATCAAGAAAAACCAGTAACACATTTTAATTGAACCTAACCCTAACCCTAAAAAAAAAAGAAATTAATGTAAAAAAATCATTACTCCAGTCTTCAGTGTCACATGACCCTTCAGAAATCATTTTAATATGCTGATTTGCTGCTTAAGAAAGATTTCTGATTATCAATGTTACAAACAGTTGTGCTGCTGAAAATTTTTCAGGAAACTGAAACTTTTTATTTCTTTGATTCTTTGATGAATAGAAAGTTCAAAAGTGCATTTATTTGAAATGGAAATCTTTGGTAACATTAAAAAATGTCTTTACTGTCTCTTTTGATCAGTTTAACGCATAATAAAAGTTTCTTTTTAAAGGGATTAAGACCATTAGACATTAAAAAACGATTTCATCTTGTAAAATTTACTAAACGTGTTTAAAAAAGCATGTGTGCTGATAACAGTAACTCACAGCTGCTAGTTTGTCGAAACGGGCGAACAATTCGTTCAGCAGCTTCACCAGTTCCTGCGCGCTACAGGACGAGGACAGCTGTGTGAAGCCCACGATGTCTGCGAACAGAATACTGGACACAAACACAGTCGCAGTCAACGACAACATCAAGCTTCGCCTTCATTTACTGAAATGCTGCTCGTAATCGTAACTGACCTGACGTTCTCGTGCCGGTACATGTACATCGTGTTGAACTGCTGCATCTCTTTCTGACTGGCTTCTTTCTTCTGGTCCTGAAGCATCTCGTCTGCGATGTGCTTGGGTAAGATGGACAGCAGGAGACGCTCCTGTATGCAGAACAACAACCACTGGTTATAAAGCCATATATTATCTGCATCTGCAGAATTTATGGATATATTCACACAATCCTGCACATAAACCACCTCTTGCATGTTTGTTTGCTAAATACTCATTTGTTAGTAGTTTCAGTCACTAATACAAAAATGTACTCTGAAATGAACACAAATTTTACAAATATTTATCATGTATAATTATATATTTAAATCATATTTAACTCCAAGAGTTAAAAAAAAAGAAACAGAAAATACTTTTTGAAAAATTTGTTAAAGGGGTCCTATTATGCTTTTTCCCTTTTTGCATTTTAGTCAGTGCGTGGTGTGTATGTTTGGGCATAAAAAGGATCTACAAAGTTACAAATCTCAAAGTCCACTCCAAAAAAAAATCCCTTTTCAAGAACTGCAACAAACGGCTCCTTTGGACTACAGCGTTTGTTTTCAACGTGCAATGATGTCACAACGCGGTCCATTAGAATATCATTAAATTAAATCCCGCCTACGGAAATTCAAATGGTTGGGGGGTGGGTAGAGATGAGGTGGGGGATTGGCCTAACTTTAGTGATGCACCTCTTGGGCGTTTCAACGAGCGGCACGCAACAGTCACAATCAGTGATGATGTTCTTTGCTCGTTTTCTGTAGCTGCTTTTTGATTAACTAAGGAAATGGAAGCATTATAATTAGTAACTTACAATGTTTTTATTCAATTGTTGTCATGTTAAATACAAATTAAGTCATATTAAAAACATTAGGCTGTTTTTAGACTTATGCTGGAGCTGGTTTCGGGGAATGAAACCAATAAGTATGTAAATAATTAAATAAATTATCACAATAGTATCACGTATCGGCGATCTGGCAGGCTGACGATAGGACCCAACACTATTGTAGCACATTATGTACTCATCCTCCAAGAAAAATATCCGTATTTAAAACTTAGGAATCACTTTAATATATCTTGCGCTAACAGCTGTACACAGAATTTGCTGCTTCGGCAAGGGGCGTGGCAGCACTGAAATGCCGTCTAAACTGTTCACCAATCACAGCGCACTGGGAGAGCTAACCAATCAGAACACATTTTGTTTTTTTCGGAAGGCGGGCCTTCATCAAACCTGGAACTAATCGAGCCATTTGTGCCAGGCTGGGGAGAAATGTATTGTAATAATGTCAATTATATGAAAAATAATGCATTCTCCAAACCACCAAGCATGAGAGCATGTTCAAAAAACTTTGTAAAAGAGCATAATTGGACCCCTTTAAAAAAGAAACAGAACATAAATTTTAAAAATTTCAAAAGATTTTTTTTTTTAATTCTAAAAAGAAAAACTGCACGGAAAATATTTTTTTATTAATTCTAAGAAGACAAAATTTGTATCATTTTTTTTTTAATTATTTATTTTTCAGAGAAATTAATATTTGTATTCAGCAAGGCTGCAATTAATTGATTAAAAGTGACAATAAAAACATTTAAAATGTTACTAAATAAATGCTGTTTCCTTTTAACTTTCTATACATCAAAGGATCCTGAAAAATACAATGCATCATGGTTTCTTCAAAAACATTTGGCAGCACACTATATATATATATATATATATATATATATATACACACATATAATATAAAAAAAAACTATTTAAATAAGAGAAATAAAAAAAAAAACTCAGCAATTTTTTTAATTCTGTAAAAAAAAAAAAAAAACTGAACTCAACAGGAAAAATGTTTAAATAATTTTTAAATATTCTGTTTGGGCCAGGATGTCCCAGGTCCTGTAATTCATTCATCTGTTTCTTAATTATTATTATTATTATTTAAAGAAATTAATACTTCTATTCAGCAATGCTGCATTTAATTAATTAAAACTGGCAGTAAAGTAAATTTATAATGTTATAAAAAAAAAGGTAAAATTTAAAAAGCAATTAAAAAAAATGCTGTTCTTTTGAACTTTCTATGCATCAAAGAATCCTGAAAAATACAATGCATCATGGTTCCCTCAAAAATATTGGGCAGCTCAACTGTTTTCAGCATTGATAATAATAAGAAATGTTTCTTGAGCAGCAAATCATCATATTAGAATGATTTCTGAAGGATCATGTGACACTGAGGACACTGATGCTGAAAATCCAGCTTTGATCACAGCAATAAATTACATCTTACAATATATTCACGTAGAAAACAGCAATTTGAAATTGTCATAATATTTCACATTTTTACTGTTTTTACTGTATTTTTATCAAATTAATGCAGCCTTTTTGAGAATATAATATCTATCTCCAAACTTTTAAATGGTATTCTATATGTGCTAAAAAAGTTTAGTCAGCTTTTAGTAGTTCACTACTAATGACCTCACAGCTAACAGACATTGACTGCCCTTTATATGGTCAAAGAAAATGCAGATTAAGCTCTTGGAGAAAAAAACCCCCACAAATATATGTAAATTTATTGGTCAAATATGTTCCTTGACGCATCGACGGCACTAACCATTAACTGAAACTCCAGATGGCGACCTGTTAACATGTCCACTCACAGCAGGCCGTTTCAGCCCAAACATATTTCACACGTGAACACATTAAGCGGCTCTGCTTTGACCGGTGCGCCATCGACGTGATACCACTCTGACACGACAGGCAGGACGACGCAGAGCCCTTTAGCGCACACACACTCTGCCCACCGCTTCTCTCCGACACATTCTAGCACTCCTACACACACACTCACGCGTGAGCCGAGGAGGCAGCTGACGACGTATCGGGTCAGCGTATTCACCCGAGAGTCTGACAATAAAAGAAGATAAAGGTTGGGAAGGATCAAGAGGAGGGAGTCGCTAGTGTGATTACAGCTGACATCGTCTCAGGAGGTTGGTCGCCATGGTAACCTGCACCCGTAGCCGGATGCTCCTTGATTGGCTGGCGGACCCCGTCTCCCAGCAGCCCCTGCTCCTCCATTAGTATTCAGGGAGTTTCTCCTCATATGCTTCTTATCGGCCTGTTTTGCACTCTCTCTCTCTCTCTCTCTCTCTCTCTCTCTCTCTCTCTCTCTCTCTCTCACACACACACACACACACACACACCTATTTCTCTTCACAAATTGCAGCTAATAGGAACCGTTTGCTCTGTAAGTGTTGCACTGACTGCTGAATCTCTACACATACACACAAATCAATGGCACAGCGACTCCAAAAGCATTTTCTGTCATCACAAAAACTGAAAATGCCATGTCACACACTCTCAGCCAATCAAGACATGTCAGATGTTTGATAGACAGTTTTGCAGGCCAGGACTTCAGGCCAATCAGATTTCACAGTGGGCGGGGCTACAATGTATGATCTCACTGACAAACAGACCAAACAATTATCAAAAGCTGAAGCGAGTTATTTTACCTTTATATAACATTATGAAGGTCCTGCGTGAGGAAATCTTTTAGCTTCACGTGAAAATTGTTTTTGACTGTGAAAATTCGCAAATCAGCAGTAAATGTGACTGTATTTGGTAAATTCACTTTGTTCTGCTATGAGGGCGAAAGATTTCCTCAAGCTGGGTTCGGGTTCAAGTTTGTCACGTGAATTGGTCGCACTGATCAACAGAAAGCTGCTTCATACATCGCTACACAACTGCAAAAATTTGCTAATGTGACTGCATCTTAAAACCAGGAATGTGCCTGCATGATTAATCAAAACTGAAACTGAAATACGGCTCAGTGCAATTATCAAACCACAAAGGCTGTGATTTAATTAAATAGATATATGATCTGCGTGTTTCTGAGTGAAGCGCAGCCCTGCAGTTAAACATGAGCAGCTCACGACTGCAGCGTCTCAGTGCAACTTTGTTCACAATAAAGGGTGCTCTACATAAACATTTGGAAACCAAACGTGTGCCAGATGTCTAGCCAAACATGTAATGAGAAGTGCTTATCAACAAAAGAGAAGCTTTAAGCAATTCCTGCGGTTTTCTGTCAAAATAAAATGTTGAGAATGAGGACATTAAGACAGATATTAGTATTCTAATTTTACTGCTGTAATGTAAAACATTATTGTCATATTATTTTTTTGTTTTGCAGTGAAATATTAAAATAGAAATATATATTTTTTCTTTTTTTAGTAAATAAGTATTAAATAAATTATTATTATTATTATTATTATTATTATTATTATTATTTTAAAGCCATATTTATATATAATCACAACATTTTAGTCAAATTGTAAAGCCCTACAAACCACAGCAAACCTGGATTTTTTTAATTTTTTTTTTAAAAATTTTCACAAATTGCAATTTCTTAAAATTTTATCAGGAAAAATTGTTTTGGTAGGTTTTTTCTGCAAATCATGCAGACCAAACCAGAAATGTATATCCAGAATGTAGCAAGTTTTACTTGCTATACACTATAAAAAAAAAAAAAAAAAAAAAAAAAAAAAATCTAAGTTGTAAATAAAACAAAGATTTTTGGAGTAAGTTTTACACGAAAATACAATTTCAGCCTGAAGTCTACAGTCTGTTTAATTCAGTGTGTTACTTGTCATTTGTTTGTAAAATATTCTAGCAGTGTCTGATGTTTCTTGTGTAGCCCTATTTGGACAGTAACTGTTTCTTATTAATGCAACCACTGGTTTACATAAGGTAAACATAAAGCTGCTTTGTTTATATTATTATGTATGTAACTGTAGACCTATATAATACATATTTTAAAATTGGTTTGCATATCTGTTGCTGCCATACACTGTAAAAAAATTAATCATGGGTCTTGTAATTTTCATTTTAAAAAAGGTGGCAATTAAAAATAGTGTGTATATTAAATTGCGGTTCAGTATGGTATAGAAAATACTGAAAACTTTTCACTAATAAAACTAGATATGTTTTCCTCATTTTTTAAGGAAACTTAAGCAGTTTTAAGGCTTGAATTGAATTTAAATGATTAAACTGAAAAAAATTAAGTGAGGAAGGCTACCTATTAAAGGAGAAGTCCACTTCCAAAACAAAGATTCACGTATAATGTACTCAACCCCTTGTCATCCAGGATGTTCATTTCTTTCTTTCCTCAGTCGTAAAGAAATTTTTTGAGGAAAACATTTCAGCATTTTTCTCCATATAATGGACTGATATGGTGCCCCGAGTTTGAACTTCCAAAATGCAGTTTAAATGCGGCTTCAGATGATCCCAAATGCTGTTGTAAACGATCCCAGTCGAGGAAGAAGGGTCTCATCTAGCGAAACGATCGGTTATTTTCATAAAAATAATACAATTTATATACTTTTTAATGTCAAACGCTCGTCTTGTCTTGTTCCCGACCTCTGTTTTGTTCCGGTTCGTTAGGGTATGTCGAAAAACTCGCATCTCATGTTCTCCCTCAACTTCAAAATCGTCCTGTATCGCTGTTTTACCTTTTTTGTTATGAGTGTTTGATCTTCTTTGCATGTTCACTTTCAGAGACTGGGTCGGTACTTCTGCAGCGATGTAGGATGATTTTGAAATGACTTTTGAAGTTGAGGGAGAAAATACAATTGGGGTTTTTCGACATACCCTAACTGTCTTGAGCCAGAATACACAGAGTTCAGGGAGAGCAAGACAAGAGAAGCATTTAGGATTAAAAAGTATTTAAATTGCATTTTTTTTTAATAAAAAATAACCAATCGTTTTGCAAGATAAGACCCTTCTTCCTCAGCTGGGATCATTTACAACCGCATCTGGGATCGTTTGGAGCCGCATTTAAACTGCATTTTAGAAAATTTGGAAACTCAGGGCACCATATCAGTCCATTATATAGAGAAAAACCTGAAATGTTTTCCTCAAAAAATTTCTTCACGACTGAGGAAAGAAAGACATGAACATTTCGGATGACAAGGGGGTGAGTACATTATCTCTAAATTGTTGTTCTGGAAGTGGACTTCTCCTTTCCTTCTCCTGGAAAAAAACATTGGTATTCTGGATTTGGACGGCAATAAAATCACAGACTAACCCCTGTAAATGTTGAAAATCGCTTGCATCCATAAGAAACAATTTAGGGATGTTCATTTCGGTTATTTTTCCTAACCGACAGCCGACGCTCGTTAACCGATTATTAAACGTTAACAGACAAGATTATTTCAAACTAGAATTTAATTATTTTAGAAAGGATAAGTGTCTGTGACCCGTTAAAAATACCAAAATTTGTTTTCCAGGGATTAATTTTACATGCGCAAAAAGCAGTAAACAACAGAACATGAGGATTTACCATGGGATTTACATGAACATATCACATCATGCACCTGCAGCACTAATGCATGCGAACGGAGAAAAATATAACAAAGCTAGGCTAGGCTAGGCTATATATAATGAATGAATAGGCCTATACAATAAATATTTTTACTTAACAAAGCAAAAGAAAAAACTGTGCAACAAGTAGCTAGGATGCAGAGTTTTGGTTACGCTGCACGAAAGGAAGACGGCTGAAAACGGCATCCTATTTTTCTTTATTTTTACAAAAGCACAAAGGTTTGTTTTTATTGTGAATGTACACAAATAAAAACGAAGCATTTACAGTTTCGATTATCTGTATGACTAGAAGGAGTCGTTTCTACTTTTAGAAGGAAAAAAAAAAATCAAGTGATCGCACCGGCGCCGCACACACACACACACACACACACACACACACACACACACAGTTAAGCATTGCTAACTTGACAATGCAACTTTTCCATTATCATAATAAAATACAGTTAGCCAAATATATGGAAAAATCACACTGCCTAATCGTTATCACCGTACTGCCATGATATTATGCCAAACAATTTGTTTTATGTTGATATTGGAATGCAAGTAAAGCACAAAACCAGGTTTACATAATAAATAATATTTTGGCATTCAAATACATCTCGAATACGGAAACATTTGGATTTATGTCGTATGAGAGACCCAACGTTAGTTTCAGTTTCGCTTTAGCCTAAATAAATTCGTTTTGGCTTGTCGTTAATATAGCCTAGCTTCTTATATTTTTCATTCTTGTTTCTTTTTTGAATACTGTTAAATTGAAAGTATTCAGAGTATTATTTAGAATTGGAAAAAAAAAATAAAAATCAGAAATGATTTTTTGTGGAGTGAGGGAAACTAAAATAGCCTAGCCTATGTTTATAGTGTTTGTAAACATTTCGCGTCGGCATCAGGTCTGTTTCTGAATGTAATAATAATATGCGACTTAATATTGTAGGCCTACGTGATTTATCTTTTTTTTCTCTCAAAAATGCAATTTTATTTTATTTTAACCGTTCAGCAAACATTTGAAAATATTTTGATAAATTACTGAAAAAAAATTAAATGGCCTTTTAAACCGTTTAACTGATTGTATTAACCGGTCAAAATTCTTTCTGTCGGTTAACGGTTAACCGGTTAAAGTGAGCATCCCTAAAACAATTATCATCTGAATCGGGCTTGTGTATACATATGCATGCATTATTCAAAGGTCAAGTGTGTATGTGATTTCTGCATAACCAGTGGCATCAAATGGAACTGCAAAAAATAATGACTAGCTATGCTGGAAATTGAATACTGTATTAAATCTTCCTGTAGTCTGAACACTGTGTACAGTGAATGTTTCAGTTTGTACTGTATGATGCCTTCTGTTTTAAGAAAAACAGCATCTACACATTGTACAATGCTTCAAACACTAGTATGCACCACTGTTGTCCCACTTCACTACACTGTTTAATTCACAGAGTTCACCTAGTTATCATCAAGGGGTTGTTCATGCGCAGAAAAGGCTACGCTTTTCTCTGCATTTCTACAACATCTGAGTCCACTCCTCTTGACTCTCACATCTTTTGCATGACACTGCATTCTAAAAATTCAAGTTTTAAAAAGTGCATCTCGAGATCCTGCACCTCTAATGAAGGAACCGATTGGCCTGGATTAAATTCCACACGCTCATGTTGGTTTTGTCCGGCTGTTTCTCTCACCTGCTGCTGACTTTGCTCCTCCATGTTGAGCTTGACCTCCAGCGACTGCCGGGCCTCTAGAAAGGCCTTGCGGTGTTTGCGGTCGGCCATGTAATACGACATGACGCCCACTGTGATGGCACATAAGTAGATCACAATGTTGGCCAGCAACTGCAAAACAGAACAGCACCATGAAGACATGACAAACGAGCCTTCCTCACCTAGCATCTGCTTCTTTCAGACCACTACTGTATTTATTGGCAGATATAATTGAGTATTCTTTTACAAATAAGTAAACCAAAAAAATACTGTAATATATATATATCTTTTTTTAAAAAGGCAGTACAAGAAATACTACCATCATGTATAAATGCTATATTTATTTGTAGATGTCATTTAAAAAAAACATGATTCATCATGAAAATGCGGTAATAAATAAATAAGTAAATTATAAAATACTGTAATGTTTTTAAATCAACACAAAAAGGCATTATTGCCTTTATTTGTATATATAGTTCTATAAACATGATTAATCATCATGAAATATACAGTAATAATTGAATAACTAAATAAATAAAAAATATTGTTTTAAATTAGCACAAAAAGGCAGTACAACAAATAGTACCGTTATGTACATAAATACCATATTCATCAGTAAATATAATTTAGAAAACATGATTAATCATCTTTAAAAATTGGTTTGGTTTTGATTTTGGGGTGAAACAGCCTTAAATTGTTCTTTACAGATTTCATGAGATTCATCAATGAGCCATTGATCTCCAGGTTCTGTCTCTGTAATGTATTTGAATAAACTGCTTTCTGTGTTATGCCTCTCGGGGCTGCAGTTTGTACCAAAAACAGTCTTGCTGAGTAAGAAGAGCGAAGCACCTCGGCTGGACACCCACCTGCCGGCCCTTCTGGCCCCGTCACCATCTTATGACTGCAGTGACACAAACACCACTCAAGCAAATATCAGCTTACTATTTATGATCTATTAGCTGAATCTGATGAACTTGTGTCCAGTCATATTTCATCCGAAAATCAACAGAAAATATCTTACATTATATTATATCAAGAAGACCAGATTTTCTGCATTTTAACATTATTTTTATGACAATTAAGCATATAAAGGCAAAATAACAAATGCTACCATGATGTGTAAATATTTTACAATGTCATTTCTAAAACTGCTGTAACAGTACTTGGGATAAAAAATATGTTTAATCGTCTTAAAAATATCTCGACATCAACCTGATGGTCTTTTGGTTCAGAGGTTTAGCTTAATTCAGAGGATTTGTAAAGAAGCCTAAATTCATGGAATGAAATAAAGGTCTGTGTCTGTTAATATCTGTTGCACCAGAAATGTCCACGCTTTTCTTAAAATGCAACACAGAACCATTTTGTTGTCAAGTGGAGACCAAAGGGCAACTCTAACATATGACATTATCCACTCGCACAGCCCCTCATCTGAAAAGTTCTTTCTCTTCCTTAGAAAAGAAATGTGATCGATTGTACACTATGTCAGAAATATTAAACAAACAAAACAAAAAAATGAACAAGGCATGAATGTGATCTGAATGTCCAGCTGACTCAGGATTTGATGCCTTTGATTGTAGACATATCTATTTTATCGTTAGTCAGCTGGTTAAAAGTTAAAAATAAAGGTTTTCACAGTCATAGAAAAATCATTTTGGATTCCCCAAAGCGTACAGTTATTAAAACAACCCCTTTTTTGGTGTGAAGAACATTTTAATAATCTAAAGAGCCTTTTTCCATTATAAAGAACCTTTTTGTGGAATAGAAAGATTCCATGGATGTTAAAGGTTCTTTATGGAACCATCAATGCCAATAAGTAACCTTTATTTAGATTGTAGCATGTGAGATCTGGTGCAGTTGCAACATGTTTTATAAAATAATAATTTTATGGTAACACTTTGCAATAAGGTTCCATATTAACGAACACAAAGCATTAACTAATGTTAACAAACAACTTGTGATTTTATTATTGCATTAGTAAATGCTGAAATTAACATGAACTAAGATTAATAAATGTGTAATAAAAGTGTTGTTAATCCTTGTTCATGTTACCTAAAATAGTTAACTAATGAAACTTATTGTAAAGTGTTAACAATTTTATGACTAAAGCTTTAGTTCAGTTTGGATGAAGGTACCATTTAGACTTCGCAGTACCATATAAATATAAACTATTCTAACAAGCATTACTAATTAGTATTAATTAGTACAGTGTCATGCATTAAATTTAATGATCTAATCAAATTTGTTTTAACACTGTTGACACTTTACAATAAGGTTACATTTGTTAACATCAGTTAACTACATTAGTCAACATGAACTAACAATGAAAAAGCATTTATTAATCTAGGCTAATGTTAGTTTCAACGTTGAAATCAGAAGTTCTCTGTTAATACTATTTAATGGACCTGAGCTAACTTGATCTAACAATGAACAGCTGTATTTTTTATTAACCAACATCAGCAAAGATTAATAAATACTATAACAAATGTATTGCTCATTGTTAGTTCATGCATAAACTAAAGTGTTACCTTACTATCAATTTTTTAATAGTACTAATTAACTGGTACATCGCATACCAAACATTGGCAGGTAGCTTATAGACAGATAGATAGATAGATCTACAAGGCTTTTCAGGATGTATTCCCTTCAAAATGACTAAGAAAAGTACAAATTTATTTAATCTTATTGATTTAAGATCTAAATGACTGAGATTATTTATTAAAGAGAGTCAAATCTTCATGCAGCCTTTAGACTACAAAGCCTGTGTTTGTTTGATGCCAAAAATTGTTGTCATTGAGTCGTTCACATTAGCAGGATTTAACACCAGTTGAATTGGGCTTTGATCAGAAACCTCAGGAGGAACTGAGAGATGATATGAACCATTGATTCACACGCTTAAAAATAAGGCTTCCAAAATTTTCTCTTTTTTTTCTCAGTGATGCTTGAGAATCATCGCCCAAAGAACCTTTCAGTGGTCAGTTTTTTAAGAACCACATCTTCCACTATACTTACAAAAATAAATGTTCTTTATTAGCATCAGTGGTCCCATGAAGAACCTTTAACATCTATGATGCTGTTTAATTCAACAAATGGTTCTTTAGGTTATTAAAATATATTTTTTCACACTTAGCAAAAATGGTTCTTTTAAGAACTGACCACTCATAGGTTCTTTGGGGAACCAAAAATGGTTATGGCATCACTGTGAAAAACCTCCTTTTGAACCTTTTGTGGAATGTACAGGTTCCACTGATTTTTAAAGGTTCTTCATGGAAGCGCAGATGCCTGTAAAGAACATCATGATCATTTGAATCTCTCAAGATCCGTCTTCAGTCCTTCAAACTCCTGCCATCTTTTCCACCATTTTTCTCACCTGTCTTCCAAGAGCCGCCCCCTGAATGTCCTCCTGCTGCTGCTGGGCAATAGTGACGCCCAGGACGAGGGTGTGCACGCCGCAGGACACGGCCGTGATGAGCACTATAGGGGTCAGCCGCAGCGGCAGCGTCAAAAAGAAGGAAAAGCTAAAAAAGGCCTGCCAGCCCACCGTGTCGCTGGGCTGATGGAAGCGGGCGAAGTTCAGTCCTAGGTAACAGAAGATCTGGGCCGCTATGAGCACCCATAAGGCGTAGGGCACCAGGCGGCGGGTCACGCGGTCCGGGAGCAGGCCGTACCGGCACAGCAAGTACAGCACCACGTCCGCCGCCAGTCCCACCGACGCCACGGCCACGGAGGCCAGCTTATCGCTCGTGTAAAGCACAGTGCACATCACAATGACGTAGCAGTCGAAGAGGGCCGCGAACACCACCAGCACCAGCAGGGTCTCGTGCCGCTGCCGGCGGAAATAGGTCTGGTAGAGGTTCTCCAGAGAGTCCGGCGCGAAGGTCAGACGCATGAACCGCGGCAGACACAGACAGCAGCCGGAGCTGCGCACCGTCACCTCGTGGGTGCGCCCGACCGCCTGCCCGGGGTCAGAGGGCAGGGTGACCGAACAGTCCGCCGAATATTCCGCAGAATACTCGGGCTCGGAAAAGGCCCGGTTCCGAGGCATCCTGGGGCGTTGGGTTGTAAAAGATGCTCTGAAAACTAACACTCCGTGTGGGTTTTAACGCAAACGTGTTCGCCAATGTCCAAACCTGAGATCAGATCCGAAGCGGCCACCTGATTGTCATGCCTGGCATGTTTAGACGCCGAATCAGATCTCGCACGCATGTTCGTGGCATTGGCCCCCGCCAGCGCCTAGAGACGCTTTGGCACTTGGGATGCGCTTCTCGAACAAATGCCCCCAGCCACACGCCTTTGTTTTTCTGAGGTCTGCACAGACAAGTCTCAGCAAGTTGACATGAAGGCGACAAAAAGGATATGGGAGCTGTTTACACATCCATCAGCCTCTCGGTTTCCAATCCAGGATCCAGTCTCGGTGTCCACCAGCGCTCACTGTGGGTTTCCATGGTGAATCCTCGCATGGATGAAGAACATCAGGACTCAGGAAGGAAGCGATACGACCACTGAACGCGATGTTTCGCCCCAGATCGGCATGACACCCTGTGATAAGCAAAATAAAACCCGAGTGGCAGCTCAGATTGAGAAAACAGACGCGATCGTGATCGGAGAGCGTATCGTGGCCTGACACAGTCTGTTAAAATGCATTTCTCTTCCTGTGCATTATCGGCGCGTACAAGATTCACGCAGGAAATACATGTTGCGCTCCAGTGCCCTATGAAATATGGAAATGCATCTTACAATACACCACTACCGCCTTCTGTTGTGCCTAGAAATGGTGCATATCCTCACATTTTCACTACTGAAATCACCACAAGACGTGCAAATCAAGATTTTCGCAGAGGTTCAGTGATGAAAACGTGGATCTCTCTTCAGACTGTCCGTATCTAATGGAAATGCAGCGCTGTCTTTATCCGTAACGTATCCATATAACATAACACGGTCCGATCTGTGGCTCCCTCGAAGATGTAAACTGTGACAAGGAGCAATTTCAAAATCACCCGTGAAACACATGAAAATCCACCGTATGCTCGATTCGAAGGCTTTTTCCACCAAAAGTCATTAATAATCAGGCGAATTCCCGTTTCATGGATGAAAGAAGGTGATACTGGCACAGCCTTCAGTTCTGCTATCCTGACAGACAAGATCTGACACTAGACAAACCTGACTTTTCATTGAGTCTGTGTATATATACGGAGAGATCCAGTCGTTCTCACTTTCCAAATGCAAACGAACGTTTTGTCCGATTCGCGGAGGAATTGTTGTTTTGAGTCGGTTCTCATTAGTGATTCAAACGAACCGATTCCTGAATCTTTCGTGAATCATTTGATTTAGGTGGAGAAAGTTGTGTTTGACCGAAGCTAACATATAGGTTACATATGTAGCGTAAGCACGCTATTTATAATTCGCAATCAAAAAGAATATAGTTAAATAGCAGTAATGAGCAAAATGTTAATTTCCCTTCATCAGTTCGACTGTAAAATTGTGTAATTTAGTTATAAACACCAAGCATAACTATTTAAGCTTATACAAAAAAAAAAAAAAAGAAAGAAAAAGAAAAAAACAGGACGTAAAATGCCACTTTTCAACGATGACTCGTTTGAATCGATTCTCTAAATCGAACGTTTCGAGCGAACCGATTCGCTTGAATGAATCAGACTTCTCAACGCTACAAACGAAAATTACCAATCGTACTATGGCGACTGCTCGCTACATGAATATTCATTCGATTGAGCTGACGTATCTCTGGAACCGTCCAATCGCGCGGCCTGTTTAATATTCATGAGCTTGGCCTTTTTTATAGTAGGATTGGTAAATTCGCGTCCCTGGCACCCCCTCCTTTTCACACCCCCTTCCGTGGGCACGGTTTGTGGAGCAAGGACACGGGCCAGCCTATGTCAACCGCTAAAAATATGCAGCCCATCTTATTACAAAACCAATAGTGAGTTTTTATGGATAAATAATGCAGCACTGTTAGGCATTTTCAAAGTATTCTTCACAAAACTGTCAACACCCTCAGTGTAAACAAAGCAAGAGAATAATAATTTATTTGCTAAAATAATTCACATGTACAGCATAAATGCACATGTTTTAGGTTCTAGATCTAGGAGAAGTTATGAGAAGTTAAGAGGTAGCATAAAATCACACAATGAAGTCTGTAAATGTATATTTACCCAGATCTCTCTCTCTCTCTCTCTCTCTCTCTCTCTCCCACAAACACACACACACAAAGGGAAGTTGCTTTACCACAGCTAAATTTATGGCTGTTTGTATAGCTGCGGACCAATATCTGGCTCTAGGCGTGTTCAAGAAGAGTTGGGTTAACTTCAATCATAATAACATTACATAAAATGACATGTTTTGTCTATTGTTAAAGCCGACGCTGACTGTCTGACACCGGATGCCTCCGCTGACATCACCTCAGGGTCATATTGATTATTCCACTGAAACCCTGTATTGAACAAGTAATCAATAGTCAGACAGCTGACCTTTATAAAGCATAGATAGAACACATCAACATCACATCATGCCTGACAAACACATCACATCAACTCACACTACTCAACCATGAATGTGACATCACATTATCACCGAGCAAACCTTCTCTGCGAACAGGAGTCACTTCGTAGGCCTAATGTACCGACTGTGCTGTTCACCTGAGCGCTGTTTACGGTAATTAATATATATTCCCAGGCTCTTGTTGCTAAGTACACAAAGAGAACCTGAGGGAGAGCGGGAGCGTGGTAATTATTAAATTCGCTCTGCCTCAGAGGTTCATAGGGGAACAATTATCCAGTACTTCATTATACATGTGGAAGTTTGGGACTTTAAAGCTTCAGGGAAAAGAAGAGTGACCTTTTAGCACCTCGTTTAGTCATTTTCTCTTCTGCTCCACTTCTGGTGCAAGCATTGCCCAATTTTATGTTGAAATTTACGTCATAAGATGTTTTATTTAAATACTGCCGTTTGAAACTGTGCAAAAAGGCTCCTTGGAGGGCAAACGACAGGGGGTTAATATATTAGGCTCTAACATTGTGCTTCTGGGTTGTTGTAAATTATGTTTCTTAAATGCTGATGTCGCTCCACGGGTTCCCAGAAAATACAGTTTTGTTTTTCTCTCTGCCTTTGTCTGAAAAAGAAAATGAAAATAAAACTCACTTTGACAATGTGCTTTACATTTTTAGCTGTTTTTTTTAAATTGAACTAAAAGCCTGAGGAGTAACTCTGAAAATGAGACAAAGTAGAAAGCAAAAAGAAAGAAAGAACTGTGGTTAAGCAAGTGATTCCAAAAGTACTTTTAAATATATAAATAATAAATAAAATTGAATAGCTTTCTAAGATGTAAAACAACGTAACAGTAAAATACTGTCTCTAAACTGTCTTTCTTTAAGGGTAAGAACATGCTGTGGTAAACAAGAGTAAACTCATTAAAAGTAGTGAAAAATGCATGTAACCTGGTTAGATTTTTATTTTTCACTTTCCATTTGTAAATAACACCACTTTGTGCTACAAACATGTATTTTTAACTGCATGTAATGGTAATATAGACATTTTCCTGGCAGCTGCCTTTCAGCTTTTCAGCTTAACAACAGCTTTGACAATTTAAAGTCTCAGGTTGCCATCTAGAGCAGATTAGTATTCTAAAGTAAATCAATATTAAAGACTGGTTTTGTAAACATATACAATATTTTTATATAATTTAAGTCATATGTTGGTTAATTTGTTTATTTTTAAATTTTGATATTGTATTTTAATTATATTTATTATTTACTTAAAATATTAACTTTAATTAGAAATAATTTAATTTTGTTTGAAATGTATTTGTTTATTTAACCATTTCAAAAGTCTTAGGTTGCCACCTACAGGAGAGTAGTCAAGAATTTTATTATTAGCTGAATATTTTGGTCTAAATTTATATTTTGAATAAATATTTATATTAAAGATTATTTCTTAAAAATATTTGCAATTTATTTTGCTATTTGCAATATGTAAAATATTTGTTTTTACAGTGTTATATTATATTATATTTATGTTATAGTTATTATTTACTTATGTATTATATAATTAATTTATTAATTTTTGTTTAATTGTTAAAATACACCACCACTCAAAAGTTTTTGATTTTTAATGTTTTTTAAAGAAGTCTCTTCTGCTCACCAAGCCTGCATTTATTTAATTCAAAGTACTGGAAAAAAAGTAAAATTTTGAAATATTTGTACTATTTAATATAACTTTTTCTATTTGAATATATTGTAAAATGTAATTTATTCCTGTGATCAAAGTGAAATTTTCAGCATCATTACTCCAGTTTTCAGTGTCACATGATCCTTTAGAAATCATTCTAATATGCTGATTTGCTGTTATTATTATTATTATTATTATTATTATTATTATTATTATCAATATTTAAAATGGTTAAGTACAAAGAGCATTTATCTGAAATAAAAAGCTTTTGTAACGTTATACACTATACCATAAGTTTAGAGACAGTATTTATTATTATTGTTATTATTATTATTATTATTTTTAAACAAATTATAGAAATTAATCCTATTATTTAGCAAGGATGCTTTAAACTGATCAGAAGTGATGATAAATAATGTTACGAAAGATTTCTATATTCAGATAAATGCTAAACGTTCTATTCATCAAAGAAACTTGAAAAAAATTCTACTCATTTGTTTTCAACAATAAAAATAATAATAATAATTAAATAAATTATGTTTTTGAGCAGCAAAACAATATTAGAATGATTTCTGAAGGATCATGTGACTGGAGTAATAATACTAAAAATTCAGCTTTGAAATCACAGGAATAAATGACATTTTAAAATATATTTAAATAGAAAGCAGTTATTTTAAATAGTAAAATATTATGGTTTTTCCTGTAATTTGGATCAAGTAAACGCAGGCTTGGTTTTCTTTAAAAAGCATTAAAAATCACTTCAGTGACGCAAACGAGTTTACTCCATTCAAACTTCTAGTTGCATTTTTACTACACTTATTACGGTTGCGCGTATGACGCCATGCACGCAGGCGCGTAGGATGTGACGCTCTGCTGACGTGTATCTAGGGAAACAGAGGAAGTAGATGGTGGTTCTTTGACAAATGTTGTGAGAGATCCAGTGGGAAATAACAGTGGCATGTCCACTAAACACTGGAATAACTGGAGTAAGAGACGGGAGCGCGTCCACAGACACAGGTGCAGTGACTCACACCGACACCGACGCGCTAACTCACAACTCGAGCCTGAGAGATAGCGAACAAAGACAGCATACACTCACACATAAACGGAACCGAATGTATTAGTGAAATGATGTTTATATCCCGTTATCCGAAAGAGTCTCTGTAGTGTAGGATGTGCTGTGTTGTAATGACAGGGATTGTGACTGGAATATAGAGCTGAAGGGATTAAGGTGCAGATGGAGCTGCAGTGAATGAAAACACAGAGAATCCAGTGTTTATTTTGCTAAATAACGACATATAATGATGTATGTAGATGTGTTTATAAGTCTCTGTGATGTAACTGAAGGGAGTCTGTCTATAAAAGTGTATACTATTAGAAAGAAGATCTCAGACAAACTGTATGAAATGAACAGTTCACTCAAACACACAAAAAAAATTTCCACACCCTCAGGCCATCTAAGATGGAGATGAGTTTGGTTCTTCACAGAAACAGATTTTAAGAAATTTAACATCACTTCCTCACCTTTGCAGTGAATGGGTGCTGTCAGAATGAGAGTCCAAACAGCTGATAAAAACATCACAGTAATCCACACCACTCCACTCCATCAACTAATGTCTTACTTTTAAACTCTTTTGGACTTGAAAGCAGTGCTTGAACTGTGTATATGTCTTGCTTGATTCAGACTAGATGACATTTTCACTGGAGAAAACAATATTATAGACAGAGGACTCATATTTTAGCCGGAAGCAATGGGTTGAAGTTAAAAGGATCTTAATAATGGATTTGTTAATTGCAAACACGCAGCTAGTGGATTACTTACATTACTTGTGGATTATTGTGATGTTTTTATCAGCTGTTTGGGCTCTTATTCTGACGGCACCCATTCACTGCAGAGGATCCATTGGTGAGCAAGTGATCAAAAAACATACTATTCTCATCTGTTTATTAAAAAAAAATTGGCTTAAAGTTTTTTTAAACAGGACACATTCTAATGTACAAAAATGTAAAGCTGTATTAAACATTTATGGTTTTGAGGCTTGAAATCCCATTTTTAAAAAAAAAAAAACTTTTATTGTTTTGATGCTTGAAATCCCATTTTCAAGAAAATGTGTACACTGTGCAAATTTACTTTCAGACCAGAGTCCAGAGATCACAGCGCAGCATGGGTAAACGAAGAGCGCCTGAGCTGTACAGAGCCCCCTTCCCTCTCTATACTGTGAAAATCGACCCCAAGACGGGCCTGATCATCACAGCTGGAGGAGGTGGTGCGTCCAAGACCGGGATCAAGAATGGAATGGTACCGTTTCTAACAAATATCAGCTGCCTTTCAGAAATGACTTACATGGCTATTCACATGTGCAAAGTTGCTCGATTACACAATCACAATTAATTAATCAGTCAACATAATTACATATTTGTCATTTATGGTCTTTCCGTAGGATGTATAAGGTTTTATTATAATGGTGCAACATAGAATCAGGTGCTTTATATTCTTGAATCAACCAAATTATGAAAAGCCTTGCTTGGCTTCAAATATTCAAATAAAAAATAAGGTTTTATGTAGAAGCAGCACTGTTTGCACTTTTATTCCTGTGGAAAGCGCAGAGAGAATCGTGGAATGCTGTCATAAAAATAGGATTTATAATGCAAAATGTGATGCAGTTTCATCAAAAGTGATTGTGAGTCTGCATATATTATTATGTATAACAATATTACTATTGTACAGTAGAATGTCCTGCATAAAATAATAACAATAATAGTTATTTACAGGATTGTTTCAGAAAAACCCAATTATTTTTTCCTCATTTAATATAATTTTATAAACTGTAAACCTCTGTTGTGCAGTACTTTGTTTGCCAAATGAAAATGAAAGGAATTGTTCAAACTTTATTTGATTACATTTCAAAAGATTAATTAAAGTAGGTTTTGTGCATTCATTTGATTACAACAGGTTTTGATTAGGGCTGTCAGTCAATTAAAATTTTTAATCTAATTAATCACATGATGTTTCGATTAATTAATGGCAAAAAAAAATTGACTGTGCAAATACCCACAAAGGATTATTTAAAGCTGTTTTTGTATTAAGTATCAAGTAGACATTACAGATTGTAGCTTTAGAAAGAAATATTTTATTTGATTTAGCATAAAATGTATTACACATAAACGTGAACTATGGAACACAAGAGATCATTTGAGAAACATTCTTTTATTTTTATTATTATTGTTAATGAAAAATAAGAAACTAAATCTGCTAGCAGGTGGTGGTAAATGTCTGTGTGAGTCATTCATTCGATTCGTTCAAACGGGTGATTCATTCAAGGAATGAAATAAATGGCTCTCTTTATTAATGGGCCTTTGAATCATTGGTTCACGTGATACGTTCAAAACACGGTAATGTGTTCTCTGCAAAAATTGAGCAAAAGCACGTAATATTGTGTTTAAAATATAACACAATATCAAACTTCTTATTTACTGAACCGTTGTATAAAATCACATTTTAGCTCATGATAGATTGGGACAAAATCAGCACTTGTGTCATATTGCTCTTGCTGCCCATGCAATATTGTGTGATATGTGATATATATAAATATGAGACAAAACACATACAGGAGCATTTTTGCCCCAGTACCTTAAATTTTAGGGCATAACTGCATTTATGGAGTTGTTGCCCTGCATCATATTTGCCAATAGTATGAAATATAAGATGATGTACAGGTGTGGGGGCGGGGCCAACGTGTTAAAATATTTTAATCACGTTACTTTTCCATAACTAATTAATTAAGTTAACACGTTAAACTGACAGCCCTAGTTTTGATTATACATTTTTATTAAAACATAAAACGCATAACCTGGAATTTACAAAATAATTTTAATGAAACACACTGTTATTGTTAAAGTTTTAATAAATTATACAATTGCTAGGAGTTTTAAGAATTCAGCTGGTTTGACATCGTTTTTGATTTATGAAATTTAACTAAAAGAACTTCAACTTCCATTGAAATGGAATCCAGAAAAAAAAAAATATATATATATATAACTGATTTCAGGCCCTATTTTTTATTTTTAAACTTTCAATCAGTTGTTGTTGAATTGTATACGTTTCATTATTTCAAATTGGATTTTGATGACTAAATTTGAATTAACAATTAAAAATGGAATCTAGAAAAATGTAAACACAAACCCCACTGTTGGATTTCACACATTATGTACTATTTAGTTGTTGAATGTGACAAAAGTGAAGTGAAAGTGACAGGGTGTTTTGTGTTATCGTTTTGTTGCAGCATTTCCTGAGTTTAGATCTGGTCGGTGGTGCGCACAGTGCCACCTTGCTGCACACTCACGAAACGGACACGCGAGCCACCATGTGCATGTCTCTGGGTGGGGATGTGATTGCTGCGGGGCAGGATGCCAATTGCAGCTTGATGAGGTTCAGTCAACATGTGGCCAAACAGGCAAAGAAACCTGCAGCCAAAGATGGTCAGTAGAGGCAAAAGCACTGGTGAATGAACGGTCATGTGTACCCATTATCATGCATCTTTTACTCTGACACCTGTTAATAGGGGCTGGAGATAAAGGTGCAGCCAGGAAAAGAGGAGGAAAAGGCCAGAACGGGGATGGGGGAGGAGACGTGACCCAGATGAAGGAGGATTCTCCTCAGATCGTGGTGGAGGATATTGGAGCGGTGCAGGGTGACCTCAGCCCACAGGAGCCCTGCGTGAAGTGTGTGCGCTTCAGCGCCGACCTCACGCTTCTTCTGAGTGGCGGGGCCGACGGTTTCGTCAGAGTGTGGGAGGTGAGCTTCTCCCATGAATCTGTGACTTTTTTCCAGCACTGTCCTTGTCTGAACTTGTTTCGTCTTTTTCCAGTTCCCCTCTTTAAAGGAAAAGTTCAGCTTCAAAGCTCACAAGGATGAACTGGAGGATATAGACATCAGTCCTGATAAGAAGGTGTGTTTTGTGAAGATTTGTTATAGGTATTAAGAGCCGAGAAAAATCAATTAAAGGAGAAGTCCACTTCCAGAACAAAGATTTACAAATAATTTACTCACCCCCTTGTCATCCAAGATGTTTATATCTTTCTTTCTTCAGTCGTAAAGAAATTATGTTTTTTGAGGAAAACATTTCAGCATTTTTCTCCATATAGTGGATGTCTATGTTGCCTCGATTTGAACTTCCAAAATGCAGTTTAAATGCGGCTTCAGATGATCCCAGCCAAGGAAGAAGGGTCTTATCTAGCAAATGATTGGTTATTTTCATAAAAATTAATACAATTTATATACTTTTTAATGTCGAACGCTCGTCTTGTCTTACTCTGCCTCTGTTTTTTTCCGGTTCATGTCAGTTAGGGTATGTTGAAAAACTCCCATCTCATGTTCTCCCTCAACTTCAAAATTGTCCTATATCGCTGTTTTACCTTTTTTGTTAAGGGTGTTTGATCTGTTTTGCATGTTCACTTTGCAAAGACTGGGTCGGTACTTCTGCAGCGATGTAGGATGATTTTGAAATGATTTTTGAAGTTGAGGGAGAAAGTATGATGGGAGTTTTTCAACATACCCTAACTGAGAAAAATCCTGAAATGTTTTCCTCAAAGAACATAATTTATTCATGACTGAAGAAAGAAAGTCATGAACATCTTGGATGACAAGGGGGTGAGTACATTATCTGTAAATTGTTGTTCTGGGAAGTGGACTTCTCCTTTAAGCAATTAAGAACTGATTGTCTATTGCCAATATTTTACGCTGGTTCATTAAAGTAGTGCTGTTTTCTCCTTTTTAATGTAGCACATTGTGACAGTAGGCCGTGATTTCGAGTGCAGCGTGTGGAGCGGCGATCAGCTGGCCGTGGGTTTGTGTTGGCATGAAAACATGCCTCAGATCACAGAGAAGATGTACCGCTACAAGTCATGCAGGCAAGTTGTGCACTTCCTGACAGCTGCTACTTTCCCTGAATAGGCTAAAAAGTAGGGTTTAGCTCATTTTCTTTGTCAACAGAGGATCAGGCAAAGGATGTGTTGTTCGCCAAACCTTAGGACTTAAAGTGACAAAAGTATTATTATATAAAGTATTATTATATTCTATAAATGTTACATTATTAAAGGTTCAAGAGCATGGCACCGAAACCCTGTTGCAAATGTTAGAATGGTCACAGATCAGCGATCTCCATATAAAACTGATTGTGAAGACCAAACAGTAAGTTGTAGAGACCTGAAACTTGGAGAGATGGTAGTACTCACACCACCTACAACATGACCAAGGCTCGCTCCAATCGGCCTGATGGGGGCGCCACAGTGAACAAAAGTATGAAATCGCTCATAACTCCTAAGCCGTCAGTCTCAAGTGTCTTATGCCATTTGAATCCTTGACTCACGATGGACAAAACGCAACGCAAGATTCGATCGCAAGTCTGGCGAAATTCTCAGGTATGCATTTTTTGAAAAACCTACTTTTGCGAACTAGTCCTAGGTTTTTCATCTGATAGGAACCAAACCAGTGCAGAAAGATTCTCTGGAGAGTGAATATCAATAATTATCAAACAAAAATTGAACTTTTGACTCCCCGTTGCAAATGGATGCCAAAATATTCGAAAAGGGTCTGGGCCACTTTTAGTAAAATGCTTATACTGTAACTCCTGAACGGAATGAGATATCTTCGCCAAACTTATGCACACTTATGTAAGAGCTCGATCTGAGGTCACAAGACAAAAATCGTGGAGCTTGGCCACTTGGTGGTGCTATTAGAGGGAAAAAAACATAAAATGGCTATAACTGTGCAACCATTTGTCCTTTCAACATGAAAACTGGTATGTACAGTCTTGGTCCAAAGTGCCATGCGTGTCTACAAGGACATTTGCGTATTTCAAAAAACATGGCCTCCATTTGCTGATGAATTTTGAGAACCTGTTAGACAAGGTTAACTAAGGCTGATTGGAACGACTCACGGCCCCAAAGGTCTGAGAGAAATTTGAAAGAAATCAGCCACTGGGGGACAATATTGCATTTTTCAAGTGCATAAACAGTTGTACGTCAGACATTTTTTCGCACATACATGTGATATTCATATCATACGATAGAACTCCTCATTTTGGACAACTTTGCCTCTAGAACCACTGCTGTCAATCAAATCGTTTGTTAAATGATTGAGAAGATGAGAAAACCTACTTTTGTGAACTAGTCCTAGGTTTTTTGCTCAGTCTGGAAAAAAACACTGCATTACAATTTTCTGGACACTCTAGGCCAATAATTATGAAACAAACAAAAAATAAAAAGGTTAAAATTTACCCTTTGGGAGGCTATAACGGGGTCATTTAGAAAAGGGGCCTGTCCAAATTTACCCAAAATCCTGTAAAGCCTAAAGGAAAACTCAAAACTTCACAAAATCTGGTGAGCACATGAGACATGTGATTCTAAACAAGCATGGAAAGTTTTAAGGAGATCGGACCACAGCTGGCACTATAACAGTCATTAACAGAAAAAAAAAAAACGTAATATTTCTATGGTAAATTACCTGGATTTGGCAAAAATGCTTTTATAAATCATTGATTTGGTGGTTACAGGTTTGCTAAATAATGTCTTTTTTCATATGTGCTTAAATACCTTAAAGCGTTTGACCCCCAGTAATCGCTGCTTGCAATTTATAAAAACAATTTTTACAATTTAAAATAACTGTTTTTTATGTCAATATATTGTTAAATAAAATTATTCCTGTGATGCAAAGCTGAATTTTGCAGAGCATTTATTTGAAATAGAAATACTTTGACTCCAGTCTATTAGTTAACTTTTTGTGAGAGAAAAGCTGTGTGTTTGTAAGAAACAAATTTGTTTATATATTGATTGCATTACTGAAAAAGTCATCTCGTCTGAATCTGGAGAAAAATCTGCACAGATCAAGCACCGTTTACAAGCCAAAACAGCTCTAAACAAATATGAAGACGGATTTTGATGTGAGAGGACAACAGGAGATAAACTTTTACACTGGAGAAAGCGTTATTATGGATTATGGCTTTATATTTTGGCATGAGGCAGTGGTTTAAAGTTAAAAATGTCTTAATGATTGATTTGTTTGTAACAAACATGCAGCTTTTGGCTTCACTAGACGTTAACTGATGGACTGGAGTGGTGTGGATTACTTGTGGTTTATTGTGATGTTTTTATCAGCTGTTTGGAACCACATTCACTTCAGAGGATTATTATCTAACAAATCTAATAGTTAAAAAATGTGATTTGCATCACTATAGCTGTAAGAAAATGTGATGGAAAACAAAGTCTACTATATTCGTGGAAAGGGCCAGTTAATAACAGACAAGGAGCTGTCCAACTTTCTAATGTTTTGTCATTCTATTTTTGCTCAAACTCAGGTTTGCAAAGGTAGAGGACCAGAAAGATGCTTTAAGACTCTATACAGTCCAAATCCCCCACAAACGGGACCGCAAACCCCCTCCATGCTACATCACCAAATGGGACGGACGAGCTTTCCTGCCGTTGCTCACGAAGCCTTGTGGAAATGAAGTTATATCTTGTCTTACAGTGAGGTAGAGGGAATATTTCTGTGCCTCTCATGCATTATTCATTGTTATGGTGAATTATCCTGTGTTTTATGGTGGTGTGTTATTCCTCAGTGACTCTGGGACATTTCTTGGTCTTGGAACGGTGACGGGATCCGTGGCCGTCTATATAGCATTTTCCCTGCAGGTACAAACAACATAATCACTAATCAATTACATATAGTCAAAACCTAGCTTTTTAAGACTGAAAATTTCTGATTTTTAAGATACTTTATGCTAATTTCTAAGGCAGCATTCATTAAATACAGTAAAAAAGTAATCTTTTTAAATATTATTGCAATTTAAAATAACGATGGCATTTTAGGGCTGTGTTAAAAAAAAATCTAAGATTACGATATTAAAGTCGTAATACTTCGAGAATAGAGTTGAAATTATGAGAATAAAGTTGATATATTACGAGAGTAAAGTCAAAATACTACGAGAATAAAGTTGAAATATTACAAGAATAAAGTCAAAATATTTTGAGAATAAAGTTAAAATTATGTGAATTAATTCATAGCAATTCATAGCAAGATCGCCAATCTACAATAACAATTTGTTTCATTAAATTAGGCTGTACTGTTTTTCTTTTTTTTTCCATGACTTCTTATGTTCCCTTCACTTTTATCTTGCTATAAACTTGAAATAAAGAGGAAAAACACATTTATAATTTAGATTTTGTGATAAAACTGACAGAAATTGAAAGCTGATTTGTGTAATATTAAAAGCGACGGCACAAAATTATTGCAATTACTGGGTGGCTGGCATGCTGCAAATAATGAATGAAAGCAGTTAAATATTATGTCTAATCATTTACTGTATTATACCGTGAATTTACAACTTGTGAAAAGACAACAATATAACGTATGTTAACGAGCTGGAGTCCACTTCAACCTTTAGAATGTTTTATTGTTGTTTTTTATTAAATACATGTGAGGAATAAAAGACTGGATACCACAGACATTTTTGCAGAGCAGGTGGTGGAATTTTCACAGAAACGGAATAATTGAATTAATTGATTTACATGAAGACAGCGATCTGTCACACCACATTGAAGAGCTTGAATAACGCATTATTGTAAGACACATTGTTTGTATTTCACTACAGAACAGATTTTGAAAGCTGACACTTTGTTTTATATTAAAAGTACCAGAAGCACAAAACTTATTGCTACTGGGTGGCTGGCACACTACAAATAACGAATGCAATTGAAGACATACTGTAATTTTCCAGGTCTCCCTGGAAGAAGAGACTGTGAAGTCTCAATGGGATTCTCCTGGCTAAATAGAGGATAAATAAATAAATAAATACTGTCCCCGCAAGTATTATACATGGTATGATTTCTTCTAATAAAATCATATATTTGTAGTATTAAATAGGATTAAATAAGAGAGCTATGGTGCACCCCAAAAGAAATGTCGAATGGGTATGCGAGGTGATCAGATTAAAAAGTTGTTCCTGTTCAGTCTATTAATAAATATCATATTCTTGATATTAAGCTGCGAGTCCTGAAAATGGACTCTTCTTCATTCCAGTAAGATGATGCAGCTGCTTGGACACAACAATATTCAAATAAATTCCAGTTGCCTGGCAACTTCTCCCGGTACTCCCAGTGCAGGCCGTTTGTATGCGCAATATAGGCTATACTCTCAAAATATTAATTCATTAATATTTTATATTAAATAATTAATATTTTAATTAACTTTAATTTCTACAATTTAAATTTTCAAAACATTTCGATTTTTTTTCCTGAAGCATTTCGACTGTGTTGTCGTAATTTTGACTTTTTCGAAATATTTCGACTTCATTCTCATAATTTCTACTCTATTCTCAAAATATTAACGCTTTAATCTCGTAATCTTAGATTTTTTTTAAATTAACGTTTACACTAAAGTGCTGTAGTAGTTTTCTGTGTGAATCTTTTACTCTAGATTTCAGTGTCACATGATCCTTCTAATATGCTGATTAGCTGCTTAAGAAACATTTCTGATTATTATCAGTGTTGTATAAACAGTTGTACTGCTTCATATTTTTGTGGAGTCATTATTTTAGTACTGACCGTCTCTTCTGATCGCCCCTCCAGAAACTGTACTACATCCAGGAATCTCACGGCATTGTCGTCACAGACCTAGCGTTCCTACCTGACGCTCCTAAAAGCAAAGCCGTGAAGGGGAATAATGAAGTGGTGATGTTGAGCGTAGCCGTCGACAGCCGCTGTCAGATGCATGCCGTGTCTAACCGGAGTAAGTGTGACAAGATCAGATTTATGTATTCATACATGTCCACATTTGTCCGCATACATGCAGACAACAAACTGTATGAAATGAACCCTAATGTGGATAAAATTCACATCTGTATTTTCAGTAACCACTGGGATCAGATCATGTATACATGATGCCAAATAGGACATTTCACAATCATACACAATTTATTAATATCAGATGAAGATTCACTGATATGCTATTCATAGTTCAGTGTCTCATAAATTATTAAATTGTGCTGGTTTAAGTTCAACCCTGAACCCATTTTAGATTTTTCATTTAAAGCAAACCCAATGGAGGATTTTAAATGGCTCTTTATATGAAGTTAAGAAAGTTATTATCTCATAAGAATGCCAACTATCCAATCAGCCACATACATACAGTATACTATATAGTAAATTTCAACCACCTGATTTTTTGTTTTGTCTCAAAATGTAACTGTGTTACTGCTCAGCTGTTTATATAAAGTTGGATTTATACGTATGTCCAACTTTATCCTCGTAAATACAGCAAACTCACCTAAAGCATAATATACTGTAGGCCTATAGCAAGTCTGAACTGCGTTATTGCTTGTATAGTTGCAAAATATTAGCAATTAGCAAAGCTGCTAATTGTGACTATAAAGCATAAAGATATTAAGGTATTATAAATTATGAACACAATGAATTTCTGTAAAGCCGCTTTGAAACAATGTGTATTGTGAAAAGCGCTGTACAAAAATTTGTCTTGACTGTTATATTCACTTTTTTTTCACCGCTCCCCAGAATACTTGATTCTGATTGGTCAATCAAGCCTTTTGATATGACATTATATGACATTAAATTGTGTATTTGATCATTGCTCTGGTGCTAATTACGTTGTATCTTTTTGTATAATTTTTAACAGTCTAATTTAAATTTAAATAGTGAATGCTGATTTGTCAATAATGCTGTTAAATTTGTATTTCAGGATCATTCCCGCTGTGGCTGGTGCTGTTCTTCTGTGGTCTGATGGTGGTTGGAGTAATTCTGCTCCTGCAGTCTTTCTTCCCAGGATTCATTTAGTGTAGCGTATCCATTCTCTCCATCACCCGAGCGTAACATTTTATATACTAAAATGACTTGAAAACAAGGCTGGATCTATGAAATTGTTTAAATCAATTGGAAATAATGATGGGAATAGGAATGAGAGTGTTTAGCATCATGTTTTAACTGAAGTATCATCTCTGGAGTGTGAATTTGAGCTCTGAATTCTTATGAATCAGATCAGATGAAGAATTTGGGCATGACCTGAAGATCCTGAACTGCTGTTTCTCTTCATCAGTAAGAGAAATGTTTCAGGACTGTTGAAAAACTGGTTGGAAACAGGACTGGATTTCCTCATATGGACGTCGACTGCTCCACCAGCATGAGTCGAGAAATGCCTTTTAATGGAGAAATATATATGCAGGGAATTTCAACAGTGAATTATTTTAAATATTTAAAACCATGTAAAAATATAAATGTACATCTGAACAACACATGCTGTTGCCAAGTCTGTCCAGTTATTTATATGTTATGATCAACAGTATCCCAGCCTCATGTACCACAACATCTCATTCATTGAGTTTTCTAGAAACAAACAGTCCTCGTATGTAAATCGCATCCCATTTTACTTACATAATCTAAGATATGTTAGATTAAAATATGATATTTAGGGAGAAAACAGTAGGAAGGGATTGAATTTAATCCATTGGAAATTGATTGGATTTTGAGTGTTATATCATACATAGTGGATTTGTGATGTCATGCAAAATAGAAAATCCTTTCAGACACAGTGCAAAAGATTACAGAGTCATGCAATAATAAATCTCTCAAGGAGACAAGGAAGATGTTTTAGGTAGAGTAAAATTTTATGTGACTAGTGTTTTCATTCACTCCACTAGGGGGCGCCCTTGCATTGCTTTTAATTAGACCAGCTGTTCTCAGATGTTTGCTTGATGTAAACAGGACATTGAGCAGTGCGCCAATATCACTGATAAATGTATTTTTTAAAAAAAAAAATGTCCACAAAACCCAACACTGACTGTTATAAAATACTCTACAGGTTGACACAGAATTTAAATTCAACAAAAAAAAGTTGATAAGCCTGTATATTTTACACTCCTACCTACACACAGTATAGAATTGAGCAACCCTTGTGAAAAATAAGTGCACTTCATTGTATTGACTGTGCACTTACAGTGTACTGTGCATTTTAAAAGTATATTTAAAAAAACGTAGATGATATAATATTAAAGGGGTACTCCACCCCAAAATTAAAATTTTGCCATTAATCACTTACCCCCTTGTCGTTCCAAACCCGTAAAAGCTTGATTTGTCTTCGGAACACAATTTAAGATATTTTGGATGGCCAGGTAAAAGCACTGTCAAGGTCCAGAAAAAGTATGAAAGACGTCATCAAAATAGTCCATCTGCCATCAGTACTTCCATCTGAATTTTATGAAGCGAATATTTTTGTATACAAAAAAAGTAAAAATAATGACTTTATTCAACAATTCGTCTCCTCCGCGTCACCGTAGCGCCATTTTGGATAGTATCCCTTGTACGCAAACAGCGTACGCTGTTCTCTGTCAGCCGCGTCACGCGGATACGCTGTTTTCGTAAATAAACGGAGAAAACGTATTCGGGTGACGCAGCTGACAGAGAACAGCGTACGCAATTTGCGTCGAACGGATATTCTCCAAAATGGCGCTACGGTGATGCAGATGAGACGAATTGTTGAATGAAGTCGTTATTTTTATTTTCTTTGCGTACAAAACGTATTCTCATTGCTTCATAAAATTCAGTTTGAGCCACTGATGGCAGATGGACTATTTTGATGATGTCTTTCATACTTTTTTGGGTCTTGACAGTGGTATTTACCTGGCAGTCAATGGGACAGTCAAAATCTTCCCGGTTTTCATTCAAAATATCTTAAATTGTGCTCCGATGAACGAGCGAAGCTTTTACGGGTTTGGAACGACATGGGGGTAAGTGATTAATGGCAAAAATTTCATTTTTGGGTGGAGTAACCCTTTAAGGAAATAATAATAATAATAATAAAACACTTAAATGTAAAGAGAGACACTGTCATGACTGTGTTTCTTTACACACTTAAGTGCACTTTTAAAAAGTACACGTTGTAATAATGTCAGATTAAAAATCATTGTTTTAATCTTTTGTCATGCTTTAAAGAAATACACTTATGTTTACTCTTATTAACATGCTAACATGCACATGTAAAGTACTTGATTAAAATTTTAGCTCTAGTGTGTAACAGTACATTTAAAGTTAGCATATTTTAGATACACTAAATTACATCAGCATTACAAATGTGTAGTTATAAAAATATTTATTACAAGTTTCAATAGAAATGACATTAAATTATATTTTAGTTTACTATAAATGTACATTGATCAGTAACACTAACCGTATTTCAATAGAAAATTAAATATTTATAAAGTTACATGTAAAGATGAACTTAAGTCCTTTTAAAACTATAAATTTAAACTACAATAAATCTTAATTCCAGATAACATTTAGATAAGTGTCTGAAACATTACTTTTCACACCTAAGTATATATATATATTTTAATTATATTATTCGATAAGTACTTTTTTTTTTTTTTTAAGATTTATTTTGGCCATTTTATTATTTGGATAGGACAGTAGTTACACAGGAAGCGAAGCGCAAGCTGGGAATGCCTACGAGGATATCGGCACTGACGTAAGTATGCTATTTAAAAGTATTTTTACGTGTAAGTGTACTTCCTTTTCACGAGGGTAATGCTTAGCTTTACCTGAGTTAGCTTAGCAATATTTTCTAAACATTTCAGGAGTAGTTTAGGTGTAATGGTATAGGGCAGCTAGGGTTTTACGAGTATGTTCCTGGATCTGCATCCTTGTTTGTCCAGAACAACATCCCAGCCAAAAACCGGACTGGTGTTTGTGCTTTAACAGCATTTATTTTAACCTCTAATTTGCTGTTGATTTATGGGTAGTTGATTTATTTACACACAGACACTTCATAGTGCATAATGAAGCATTTGGAACTGAAACAGAAAGAAAGAACCCAAAAACTACGCAACAAAGGAACGTGAAAGAGACGAGATAATCAAGTACAACAAATTGATTGCAATCACAATAAGCGAGTCAGCATGCATAAACATTTCAATAACGCTGAGTAAACAGATGCGTCTTTAATGAAGTTTTGAAGTTGGGAAGAGATGAAATTTCACAGAGATGTTGAGAGACTGAATTCCAGCATCTAAAAAGCTGTTGCACTGCCAGACGAACCACCCCAGATGAGCTTGGGAAGCGGTAAGAAATGCACTGGAGGAGTCAGAATCAATCACATCAGATAAACATCACACATGACACCATAAAGGGCTTTAAACACTCATTAGAACTCTGTGTTTGCGAAAATCAGCTTTGTGTCAGTGGAGTTTTAGATTGATATGTTTGCCTTTTGTGCATGGTATGACCCAGGAAGCAGTCTATAGTAACGCAATTTACTGGGCAGGCCAGTTAGAAGGTTACAACCCTGCTTTTTTAATAGTTTTAGTGATGGTTTGTAGTGTTCGATGGTTCTACTGTTTTTTCTTTTTTTTTTTTTTTTTTGCTAAATCCACTGTTTTTAACTGTAGATGAACTGGTTTTAGCTGTTTTTTTTCTGCTGGTTTTTAGCTGTTTTGTTTTCTTTTTAGCTTTTTTTTTTTGGCTAAATATGCTGGTTTTAGCTGTTTTTTTCCCCTTAAATGAACTTTTTTTTTTTTTTTTTTGTGGCTAAATCAGCTGTTTTTAACTAGTTTTAGCTGTTTTTTAGCTGTTTTTTTTTTTTTTTTTTTTTTTAAATGACAAGCACCATATAAGCAATGTGTTAAATCACTATTACCCAAAAATACCCTCACCTTCAGGCTAAGATGTAGATGAGTTTGTTTCTTCATCGGAAGAGATCTCACCAGTGTATCCTCTGCAATGAATGGGTGCCGTCAGAATGAGAGTCCAGACAGCTGATAAAAACATGACAATAATCCACAAGTAATCCACATCAGCTACATTTCTGCAAATCTGATGAAGAAACAAACTACATCTACATCTTGGATGACCTGAGGGTGAGTAAATGTCAGCTAATTTAAAATTTCTTTGAACACCAAATCAGTGACTGGAGCTTCCATCCAATAACTCTTCTCTTCAAGTAATACAACAAACACAACTTTTTGCCTCTCATCATTGTGGATTGCAGACTATTTAAAATGTTTGCATGCTAATTATTTCCAGACTAGTCCGGATTGTTCAGAGAGTCATTGTGTTGTGGAGACTGATGCATGATAACGGTTAGTGTTTGTCATTCTCGGTCCTTTAGGTATTTGTGAGGATTCAAGCAGCCGTCCACATTCCCCGTTTACTGCCAACATGGGGAAAAGGGGAGAAGGAGATTTCAATAGCTTGTTAAGTTACGGCCTTCAGAAGAAAGCTGGATATGGAGCGGAGTTAATCCAGAATCCTTTAAAACTGAATACACCACCATTTAAAGCAGGACACCATGACATTGAGAGCCTCAAACCCTTTGAACCCTGTTGATATGTTTTACAGCAGCGCCTTAAATATCTCAGGCTAAATAAGTCTAATTATTTTCATCCAGTTAAGCACTTTGTGTAAGTTTATATTTGTAGCTTAATGGCCTTTAAGTGAACGGCTTACATTTGTTTTCGCCTTTTTCCCGTCACGTAAAACTTGACTGTGGTCCATATAACCACTAGCTGATCCACAGTAACATGTTTCAATTTGACACACTAGTTCTGCTCCAAAACCTAGTGATAGGCAACGTTTAAAGGGATAGTTCACCCCAAAAAGTACAATTCTGCCATTAATTACTGTCTCATGTTGTTCCAAACCTGAATGACCTTCGTTCATCTTCAGAACACAAATTAAAATATTTTTGATGAAATTCGAGAGCTTTCTAACCCTCCATAGGCAGCAAGGCACAGAAACGCAGTAAGGACATCATTAAAAAAGTCCATGTGACATCAATTTTACGAAGCTACAAGAACACTTTTTGTGCGCAAAAAAAAACCTCTTTGCCCCAATTATTTACTTTGAGAAATCCCTGATATTTTAATTAATATTTTAATTATTTTCAACAACTTTTTTTAGTAGTAAATATTACACTTTATACTATTCTTTAGAAGTTGTCATTTTTAGAAAGCAATTAATTACTACATTTTTACAACCTACCTCCAAGTATACAGGGCATATATTTTCTATTTTCATTTTTTTTTTTTTTTTTTTTTTTTTTTTTGTTACTTTAGTTAAAGTTTTAGTATATATATATATATACATACACACACACACACACACACACACACATTTATATATGTTATACACATAACATATATATATATATATATATATATATATATATATATATATATATATATATTTAGTTATTTTAGTATATCAAGTAAAAGTACATCAGGTACATTAAATTAAAATGAGAAATGTTACTTTGGCAAGCTGAAAAAGTTATATATATTTATTTATTTCAGGTAACATTTGTTTTATTTAAAGTAAATATATTTTTTATGATTGACTATAATAACCCTGTCTATAAATCTATATGATGATGATGATTATTATTATTATTATTATTATTATTATTATTATTATTATTATTATTATTATTTATTTATTTATTTATTTATTTATTTATTTATTTTTAAACCTATTTTATTGTCTGTACCTAGTTTCAATGTAAATATATTACTGGCTTTTCTTTCTTTTTTTTTTTTTCTTTTTTTGTCTATAGAAAAATTAAGTAGGTGAAAATAGATTTACATTGAGCGAGGGCCCAGAGTCAAAACTAAAGTCACTTTTTACCCCCAATTTTTCATATTTTTTACATTTTACATTTTTTCCAATTTAAGTTTTTTTAAGAATATGTATTTTCAGTTTTTATTTTAATTTGAGTAATTTTAGTATCTGCTTGTCATTTTTATTATTTTATTTTATTTTATTTTATTAAGTGCTATTTTAGAATTATTTATATACTATTATAGTATTTATTAATATTTTAAAGTAAGTTATGTTTTCATATTTAAAGTTTTTCATCTTAATTTTAGTGTTAGTAATTTTGTTATGTGCTTTTGTCATTTAATTAGTTTTTTTTAACCATTTTTTATGATAATAATAATGTATCTTTAGCTGTAATTCTATTGGGTTTCAGTTCAGCCAAGGCAAGTTTAGAATTTTTTTTTTAAAGCTTTTTCATCTAATATTAATATTTTATTTTATTTATATCTATATTTTAATTAATGAAAATGTTTTAATGGTTTCAGTTAATGATAAACTTGCTTGGATCTATAGTGCAGACCTTCCATGTCCGGCCACCAGATGGTGCTGTTCACCAGTGCTGTGAGCTCTGGCTGTATTGTTGACCCAACCTACATTTCTCAAGCACAGCACAACAACTTTCCCACACACCAGAGGAGAGCGGAGGCTCATCACGCGCCACGGCGTCTGCAGTCACTCACCTCAGTCACGGACGGAGACTTTCTCTGTGCCGTGACCGCAGTGCTGTCCGTTCTCGTGGAAAACCGCCGTCTGGTGCGTGTGAAAGAGCGAAACCAGAAGCCAGTGTGTGCGAAAGCGCTGAGACATTGGTCAAAAGGACAAAATGATGTTGTAAAAGGTTGGCGGCTCGTGTTTGTTTAGGCCTTTTGAAATGTCATCCTGCAGGCCAAATTGAGGGGTCGAGACGCTCTCTAAACACGCCCTCAGCAGTGGGCAGGAAACTCAACACCCACCTCGCACCTACGCCCGAGCCCGACAGGAAATGAACGGCCCAGACAGAGCAGCGTCTCGGACGCTCGCAGGAACAAACAGCATTCCTCTTTCTCTCGCTCAGCCTTTCTCATACAAGAAAGGCCAATTCAGCCTGTTCAGGGAGTCTCGGTTTGTTTCAAACACCAGTGTTCACAGGGCATGAAATCCTTAGGAGTGATGTGACTAATTCTTTTGCTATTTTTATCTCTCTTAATGTCAGTTTATGCCACAAGATGAGCAGCTGTAGCTCTCTTTTCAACCCTGACATTCACCTGTTAAAAAATTATGCCTTGATCTTTCTAACATATTCAGGGACTGACATCATAAAAGTCTTTCTGACCACATGGTTCAAACAGAAGTTGGATTCTCTTACATCTTTTTTTTAGTATTACTTTTTTTTTTTTTTTTTGCCATATTTCAAATCTTATTTATTCATGTATGTCTTTATGAGTTAAGGTTAGGATTAAATCATAGTCATTACATAGTTATTACTATAGTAAGTACATAGTACTTGTGTGCATGCAGAACAAGACTGTAAAATTAAATTCTACAAAAATATTAAATGTGATGTAATTATATTATGGTGTATTGCTATATAGTTTAGTTAAAATTTTCTTTATACTATATGTATATAGTATAAAGTTTAGTTTAGTTAAAGTTTTCTTTAGCCATTATTAGCCATTTTTTGTAACCGTCTTTATCTCTATAACTATAAACCTTGAAATATTTTAAATGTAGTAAAATTAAATTAAAATGTAAAATATTTTTTAGAAAAAGTTTTGAAATATATAACACTTATCAAGTAAGTGTTTTAAGTTTTTATTGTTTTTATTTAAAAATGTAAAAATTATTTAAAATTTATGTTTTCATTAATTTTAGACTGAATAAATGAGCAGTTCCTCAAATTGTGTGCCTTGAGGTGATGAAGACTACCACTTTTTAAATAAATATTTTAATAATTAAATATTTTAAATGCAATAAAATATAAAATAATACTTTCTTAGAAAAAAGTTTTAGAGAAAAATATATATTAAAAGAGCACAAATGCGACCCTGGACCACAAAACCAGTCACAAATATATCAAAACTTAATTTCTGAATAGTAATATGAATTGCTAAGAACTTCATTTGGACAAATTTAAAGGTGATTTTCTCAATATTTAAATTTTTTTTTTTGCACCCTCAGATTCCAGATTTTCAAATAGTTGTATCTCAACCAAATATTGTTCTATCCTAACAAACCATATATCAATGGAAAGCCTACTTATTCAACTTTCAAATGATTTCTAAATCTTAATAATAAAAAAAAAATAAAAAAAATTGACCCTTACGACTGGTTTTGTGGTCCTGGATCACAAATAATAATAAAAGTATATTAATAAAGTAATAATAATAATAATTAATAAAGTAAAGTCTTAGAAGTATGTCCAAAATACAAAGTTTGACCCAAAAATGTCTGTACAAGTGAAACATCTGCCAGTTACTTACTTGTTCAGGAAAAAGTTGACAATAAAATTGTGCTTCCAATAGTATGGAAGTCCGTTTCCACCACTGAATAAAGAAAAAAAGGTTATTGCTATGTCACAATTGTGACTTTTTTTCACAGAATTGCGTGATACAAACTCACTTTTCTGAGAAATAAAGTCAGAATTGCAAGATATAAACTCGCAATTTCAAGTTATACTTCTTTCCTCATAATTGTGTGATATAAACTGACAATTGCAAAAAATGTCAAAATTGTGAGATAAAAACTCACAATTCTGACTTTTTTCTTGCAATTCTGACTTTTTTTCTCAAACTCTCAATTTTGAGTTATAAAATCTAATTTTTTTAAAGGGGGGGACTGATATGTTCTCAGAATTGCAAGTTTATATCACAATTCTGAATTAATAACTTGCAATTCTGAGAAAAAAAAGTCACAATTTCTATATATAAACTTGCATATTTGGGAGTTTATATCTTACAATTCAGACTTTTTTTCTCAGAATTGTGAGATATAAACTCGCAATTGTGAGTTATAAAGTCAGAATTATAAGTTTATATCTCACAGTTTGGCCTTTATAACTTGCAATTACGAGTTTATATCTCACAATTCTGAGAAAAAAAAGTCTGAATTGCGAGCTGTAAACTCACAATTGCGAGTCTGAATTGTGAGATAAAAAGTCGTACTGTTGTACTTGCTCAGTTGATTTTAGATCATTTTTAACAAAACAAAAAAAAAATTACGTAAACCAGCTTTAATTTATTTTAGCCATTTTTTCCAATATAATTGAATCAAATCAAATCAAAGTGAGTGAAACAACCCGAATTTGCTGTTACCCATTCAAAAGTACAATAAAATATACAGTATGAACTCTGAAGTTTTTCGAAGAATTGAAATGTTGTGGGGCTTCAGGGGTTAACCCATTGATTATGACTAATCTGAACACTGGAGTGGACGTGTGGTGGTAGTTCAGCCTGAAGTGGGAAAATATGCTTTAAGTTCAGCAGTAACTTTTTCAAATGAACATTTTGGGTTCAAATAGCACTGACCCGTATATATAATGAGTTACATGTACATAACCCGGGGTTTTTGTTTCCCATCTTGCTTTTCTGAACGAGCGATTCGTCAGTGGCTGGTCCTCAGTTCTGTGAAATCATAAATCAGAGTTGGCAAGAGTTATGGGTTAAGTGAGCGGCGCTTATGACGGGATTTCAAAGGTGTGATTTAAAATATGGGAAACATGCACGTTTGCCCCATAAATACTGGGCCTCTCTGATGCCGCCTGTAACACGCACAGGAAGATCAAGCATTTCAAATTAAGGAGAGAAAAATGCATTCTGCCAGATGAAAAAGGTTTCCTGGGGTCAATTTCACATAAAAAATCCTCTTAAATGTAGAACAGTCAAGTAACCATGAAAGCTAATGTAAAACAGACAAGTCGAGCAACTTTACCTGCTTCTGCTGGTGTCAGCAACACAAACAACAGCAAACATTGGAGAAGAGCTTCTCACACACACACACACACACAGACAGACAGGTAAACTTCATCAGTACGTCTGATATCAACATAAAGTAACACGGATCATGTGACACACAAGTGAAGTTAAGTTATTACAGCTGCTGCACTGAAATAGCTGACAGATCTGCTCCAAATTTCCAGTGCTTAGATGTGCGATTTTTATGCACTTTTTCTTTCGCTCGTTGTCATTTGTTTTTGTGCTTTATTAACATGCAGCTCATTAAACAACTATACGTTTAGGCTACTATAGCGTTTTTATTTTTAGTGGACTTTTTTTTGTACTTTTGTTCAGCAAGGATGCATTAAATTGATCAAAAGTTACAGTAAAGACATTATAAATTAAGATTTCAGTTTCAAATAAATGCTTTTCTTTCAAACTTTCTATTCATCAAATAAATAAATAATTATTAAAAAATGGATTAATTTTGAAATTGATTGATTGATCAATTTTAAATGCTAGCTATATATTCTGATGTCAATATTCATTTATAGATTTTCTTTTTTTTTCTACATTTTTATATTATCAAGCCATTTAGTGGTGCTGTATGGACAAATTAATTTTAATTTAATCAAATGAATTAATGTAGTTTTGATGGCTTTTAAATGTTATGACTTATGAACTATATTTATTATACATAACTAGAACTAAACACAATAAAATTCTCATAACATTAACAAAATAAACATGAACAGAAATAATAAATAAAATAAAGTAATTTTTTATTAAAAAGAAAGAAAGAAAGAAAGAAATCAGTCAGTTTTAGGGAAATATTTCTCATTTTCCCAATTTAATTTAACTAAAATAACTAACACTGAAATAAAAATTCATAAAATATTTTAATTTTTAAAATATTTTAACTAATAAATATAATAAAATATAAACATATTTAAACACAAACAACAACTACTACAATTAAAATACAAACTGCAAAAACATGAATAAAAATTATACTAAAACTGTATTGAACTCAATTCAGAGAAATACTGAATGTCTATTCAGCTGAAAAAAATGTTTATAGGGAAGTCAAAAAAAAAAAAGACAAAAGTGTCACAGTCTCCACAAAAATATGTTTCAACATTGATAATAATCAGAAATGTTTCTTGAGCTGCAAATCAGCATATATTGCTGATTTCTGAAGGATCATGTGACACTGAAGACTGGAGTAATGATGCTGAAAATTCAGCTTTGATCACAGCAATAAATTACATTTTACAATATACTCACATAGAAAACAGTTATTTCAAATTGTAATAATATTTCACAATATTACTGTTTTTACTGCATTTTTTATCAAATAAATGTAGCATCGATGAGCATAAGATACTTCTTTCAAAAACATTTAAAAGTTCACCGAACCTAAACTTTAGAATGGTAGTGTACAGTATGTCCTCATGCAGGAAAACATCCATATGTGAACTGTGGGAGAAACTTTACTGTATAAGACATTAACAGTAGATCACAGCTGGACAGTTTTAGGAATATATGTCTGAAGGTGTGTGTGTGTGTGTGTGTGTTTGAGATGGAGGAGTATATAGTCAGAGTGGCACCAGGTACAGAGCTTTATGAGAGATGGAACACATTAGAGGATTATTGCTTCAGCATGTTTGAAGCCACACATTATTTCTGTCTCACTGACTCCTATCATAAGCAGCGCGCACTGGATGGGTTAGAGGTTAGCCTTGCATTTCGCAGATAAATCTGTACATTTATTTTCATTGAATCTGTTGTGAGCGCGGCCCTGCTGTGCGCATGGAAACTCAAGATAAACAGAGAACGACCGCTAACGAGGTTGTTGGTGGTCGTGTGTACGGTAAAATGCGATCTGCACGGTTTCATTTTGTGGTGGGCAAAACCCTGAAGAGCTTCCAAAACGAGTTTGTTTTTGACTGAGGGCTGCAGGGCATGGCATGGAAGAAAATAGCAAAAATGTGTGTCAAGAACTTTAATTGCGGGGCCCCTAATCTGGCGTGATTCACCCGCGTCTGGGTGGCAGACAGTGACTCAGTCTTTAAATGTGAACGAGAGGCTCATCTCTGCCTCACCGTAAACCCTGTTTGTTCTGGATTGGCCAAGCGTTTCTGGGGTGTTTATTATTCTGTTTCACTGATTTTGATGATTATTTTTTGTCTGTGGCCTACTGTATATTTGTAGATCGATTAGACGTATTTCTCTAAACTGAACTGAGCAGTGTTATTTTTTTGTGTCATTGAGTTTTTTTTTTTTTTTTTACTATTTTGAATGAACTTTTCTTATTTTGTTGTCCCTAGTAAAAAGTAATAGATTTAAAATGCATTTATTTTATACTAAATATAGTTCAAGTCTGTTAACATATTTACTGACATATCGCTTGAGACATACTGATATGAAAACTGTAATTAAACTTTATTTGGAGTATTTTTTGTGCACAATGCATATTTCTTAATATTAAGCCTAAAGTATGTTTTAATGTCACTATTGATGAATGAGGATTGTATGATCATTAAATAATATCAGTCTTTAAATGCAAAATATTTAAAGTGTACCTAAAGTATACTTGCAATAGTTCCACTTTAGCACAATCAGATATACTTAAATATATCTTTAGTTGGACCTCAGCACTACTTATGCAAAATTAAAGTGCATAAAGTACAAAATTAGTTTTTCCAATTTAGCAGACTTTAAATATACTAAAAGTGCAATTGCAGGGTATTTTTTTATTAAGTGCATGTGTAAAATGTATTTGTAGTATACTCAGCATGTTTAATTAAATAAAATAATTGTATTTTAAATACATTTTAGTATATTTCTTTTTCACTTGGGGTGTATTTCCATTATTTTTTAAATTATTTTTAATGATGTTTTATTAACAAGGTTCGGGAGGAGCGCGTCAGATACCTAGCCTAATTAACACAACAGGAGTCCACTCAAGTCAATCAACGCTATGCATTCAAATACAGCTGACTTACCTCTATCCTTTTGACGGTTTATCAGCATCCCTCCACCACCCCATCTCCTCACTCCGAGTTCTCACTACACCTAAGGGGGGTTCTCGGGGTTCGGGCCATTCCCGAGCTCGGAGCCCTTCCCCGGACAGCACGCCAAACATGCATTACTATACTCCGGCTAATTATATGTAAGCGTGAACTCGTGAAATATGTTTGTGTGTGTGTGTGTGTGTGTGTGTACCTGGTATTTATCAAAATCACAAATGTCCCCATAAGGATAGTAATACCAGTACATTTTGACCTTGTGGGGACATTTTTTAGGTCCCCATGAGGAAAAAGCCTTTTAAATCATGCAGAATGAGTTTTTTTTTTTTTTTTTTTTTCATAAAGTAAAAGTGTGCACAGTCTCCTGTGAAGGCTAAGTTTAGGTGTAGGGTGATAGAAAATACGGTTTGTACAGCCTATGGAATGTCCCCATAAAACATGGAAACACAACGTGTGTGTGTGTGTGTTTTGTTTTGGGTTTTATTTTAGAACATCAAGTTAAACAAAACAAATATGATAAATGTTTCTTTGGCAACTGGATGAAATTTTATAATTATTATTATTATTTTAAGTAACAGTTTATTAAAGGGCACCTATTATGCAAAATCCACTTTTAGAAGGATTTTGGACAGAAATGTGTGTTGGAATTGTGTGTCCACAGCCATCTTAGAATGTAAAAAATACATCCAGTCTCCTTATTTTTTATTTTATTTTTTTTTAAACCTTCATAAAACAACAAGCACTTTGGAGCCTGTCCGCAAAATGACGTCATATTTCGGTAGCCCCGCCCACCGCTATTGACTGACAGGTCAGCCATTTTGTCTGCATTCGATCAGCTGTGTCGGAAGCAGTGTCTTATCAGGAACTCCCTTGCTCTGTTTCATGATCATAAAACATTTAAGGATGTTACTGTTTCTGCTGTAAATGTCTATTGAGGCTTTTTAGGAGTTTTACTAAATTTTCTATGCAGGTAAAGTTGCAAATCTGTGCACAACTACGATTTGGAAAAGTTTGTTTGTAAGAATTTATTTATATATCTTTTTGTAAAGTTCATTGATATTTTTCTATACCTGTAAATAAAGTAATTACATTATGCAAGTTTTCATGGATTACTTATAACATATAAATTAATATAACAAAACTACATTAATTCATATAACAAAACAGTACAGAGGTACAGAGTTTATCTTGCTCATTGACTATTTATACATTTATTGGATTTAGGAAAACGTGAAGCTAAAAGTTTTGTAAGATCATCTAACAGGCTACTGCAGTTATATTCTATTCATTGGCACTCACTAGGTGCCTTTACGTGGAGCATTGCAATAGTTTAAAAAGTCCAGTCCGAATGACAATGCTCCATATTAACACCTTAATCGGAATAAAAATGCTCAAACCAAATGAAATTGTAATTGTAAATGAAACCGGTAAAACAGCGCGCGTTAGAAAGCGACTGCTTGCGATCAAAGATTGCACGCTTTGATTCATTGTTCAGCAACTCTTGGTAAGAAATCACGTGTTTGTTCCATTTAAGTACAGTAAAAATTCCGGTCCTCTCAGGCTCGCTCATGTTGCTTCTCCTCTCTGTTTATTGCCATACGCTGGCATAATCTGGATTTAGGCAGGAAGCTCATTTTCATGTAAGGTAACATCCTGAAACAGCACTTTTTAGACCCGCTCGATGATATAAAAATAAAATATATAAATACGAACACTGACATCAGAATTTGGTGTAAATTAGAGCATTCTTGAAAATGAAGAGAGAGTCTTTCCAAGTGATCTATAAAATGAATGTTTATTAGATTATTAAAATACAGATGCATACAGAGCCCAATCAAATATGATTTCATGACATTACATCACGGCACCCAAGAACTGATGAGGCTTGATGTGCTTAAATTACACTTTGTTCATTTTACAAAGTGATTGTATATAGTAGCTTTTTAATAATCAAATGTTAGTTAAACACTTTTGGTTTACGTATCAGTTGGAAATACATCTTGTATGCCCATCTGAAAAGTCTCTTCCATTAACAAAGTCAACATATTATAAGTATTCACAGTTTATTTCAGTGAAATGTTTGACAGAAATAGGAAATTACCCAGCCTTGGCGCAGATTTGCCATTAATGAATTCATCTGTTTGTAAGCTCTGCTTGTTTGTAATAAAGTAAACACAATTTCACAAATGTTATCTAATCAGGATGTCATTTAATCATAAATATGCATTATAAATAACATACTTTTGATTATATCCTAATTTAAATAAAATTTTGAAACATTCAATTCAAATACACAGACAACATTTTTAAAACCTACATAAACATTGCAGAAATGTTTTTGGTCTTGTCATTAGAATGATGTTTTGAATGTGAAGGGATTGTTCACCCAAAAATGAACATTCTGTCATTAATTACTCTCCTTCATGTCATTCCAAAGCCGTAAGACCTTTGTTCATCTTCGGAACACAAATTAAGATATTTTTGAGCTTTCTGTCCCTCCATAGACAGCAAGGGTCCTACCATGTTCAAGGCCCAGAAAGGTACCAAGAATATCAACTAAACAGTCCATGTGACATCAGTGATTCAACTGTAATGTATTGAAGCTGTGAGTACTTTTTGTGCACAAATAAAACAAAAATAATGACTTTATTCAACATTTCTTCTCTTCCCTGTCAGTCTTCACCTTTCTCAAGAGTATCACAACACATGCATGTGGTGCTGCTGAGGCAAGAGCTGGAATTCTGAGGTAGAACATCGTCGTTCATCGTCTGTATATTCTGGTTAAAATAAGTAAAGCTGGGTACACCACAAGATAACTGGGCTGATTTTGGGCAGATTTCTCCCCTTCCAACAATCCTAGGTAATGTCCGATCAGATTTTCCTGTGGTGTAAGGTGCGTTAAGAGTGACTGAATCTGCTCGGAAGAACGCTGGAGGCCTCACGATCACGATTGGAAATCCTGATGTGTGGGGGGAACCCTGAGGACAAATGTGTGGATTATCACGTGAAACGAAACGATATCCAATCAGAAAGCGAGCTGACAGAAGACGAAAGCATAACAAACCCAGCCATGGCGCAGCACAAAAGGATTTGGACAGCAGAGATGCAGGATTCACAACTTCACCCAAAGCCTTTTCTTTTTTTTTTTTTCCCTCTCGTGAATTTTCTGTCAAAATCATTCCAAACACTATTATTGTAATTTCTTCCTGCCTGTCGTCCACCATGTTTATTCTCAAGTGTTTTTTTTTTTAAACAAGATGAAATTACATGTATATGACAAACATTATACATGATATAAACAATTATACATTTTATACAAGTTTTTACATGAAAATATTAAAGCGTTTACAAACTTTCACTGTTTTAATTGCTTTTTGCTTCATAGAAAATTGTATAGTATCATTGTAATGCTCCATTTCCTTCCTAAAAGAAAAAAAGTTTTTATTGCAGGAGAACTTGAGAATATAAAGAATATGAATAGGTAAATATGAAATTTTACATGTAAAAAAAAGAGAAAGATTTATCATGTAGACGTGACTGCTTTTCTTTGCTGTACTGCCGGGAATAAATAATACAATACAAATGTCCATAACAAAACAAAATGATTATTTTGTACAATAAAATCACAGACATTTTGTTTCACAAAAGGGCAATGCCAAAATAAATGTACCACCAAAATGTTTCAGGGCAACTGACATTAAAGGAGCAACTAAATCAATATCAGATTTAAATTTTAAAATAATATTTTGCTGGGTAAATCCGGTGTATAATTTTGAATGATACTTCCTTAACCCTATTTTTAATTACAGTAAATATTGATTAGGTATTAACAAAACCTTTTTCCTGTCTGTTGATTCTAATATTAATAAAAATAAGGCAAAAACAAACTGTCTCATTGTGTGATTTTGCGAGATTTCCCATGTTCACAGTCGGGACTCTCGTTGAAAATCTGTTGGTGTGTGGCGTGCTGTCTCTGTCACATCGTGGCACACCACACACTATAGGAGCAAAACGGTTTATTCTAGGATTTTTTGATCCTCATGTTTGTGGTCTCTCACATTTTGAAGATCTTGGAAGATTTGAAAAATCAAAAAATCGCAAGTCATCTTCTCTGTTGAAATCATGCATGTTTATGATGACTGTTTTATGTACAGCGTGCATCTTCTTCTGATTGTAAACACAAAAAGGCAAAAGGCAAAATTTAACTTAATGTAGGTAAAAAAAGAGGAACCAAACTGAGGGCTTAAATACATGGCTAAGTGAGGAGCACAACAAGACACAGGTGAACATAATCAATTGATCAATGAGTAACCAGTCTTGCAACTGGAACAAATATAGGAGGGAAACACTGGAAACAAACGAAACACATGGTAAGAGTCCACAAACAGAAGGTAACTCTTTAACTGTCACCCCCGTTTTTGAACACAGACATAAAAATGCACTATCCAGACTTAAATTTTTATAATTCATGAATGAAAACATTTTGTAATATGATTTTTTATGTACATTTTGCATGGTAATGCAATGTCTGATTTTAAAATGCCTTTCAAAGGATGAATTTTGAGATTTTAAGTTTTAAACTGATATGTAATTTCTTATGATATCTAAAACATGAAAGGGAAAAAGGAAACGAAGAAAGTCTTTTGTGACAAAGGTCAGAACTCACGATTTTTTAACTTACACTCTTGACATATATTAATCTATTACCTTTCCTACATAATTTGTAACACAAAATATGGTAAAATCTATATTTAGGAGTCTTAGATTTTTCCAACGATGTATAGTTTGTCATGATTACATTAAGATTTATTTGTAATATGGTGAAGTAAACTTCCACAGGGTTAAAGTAGCTTTTTTTTTTTTTTTTTATACAATTTTTGATATTGTTTTTAGAACATTTTTTAAAAGTTGTACTGTGACGTAACAACTGCCATGCAATATTGTGAACTGTAAAAGGTTTGGTGTTTTTGGTTTCTGTGGCTCCACACACAGACGAGGGAGGCAGTGAGTAAGCAGGGTGTTGCAGGGAGAAAACCCAATCCTATTTACAGTGTACGCAAGGGTTTGTGGAGATCTGACGTCAACCCGTGTCACCACACAGCCAAAACGGAAAGCTGCTGCATGCAGCTAAAAGTGGACGCAGTAGTGTGTAAACATGATGAATGCAAGACTACCAAAAATACACAGATTCCTTTTACCGCTCGCTGAACTTTAGCATGCTTTACAACCCCACATATTAGAATATTTCAGTCATAGCTTACAGTGATCCATACTCTTATATTCAGCTTTAGTTTGAGCCATTTTGTAAAACACAATGTTTAAAAAAATAAATAAATTGTCAAATTCTTGGCACTAGATTGAAAGCTCTGAACAGGGTTGACAAGAGTTTGAGATGAAGACAAAGTCCAATGGCAATCAAAACCACAAATCTGGTATAAAAAACATTTTTTTCATTTCATTATTGTGTGATGTAATAAGTTGTGATATTGGTGATTTGAAGTTGAAGTGGGTTAGATGTGTGTGACCCCTTCTATCTGGTGTCAGGGATCAGTTTAAATGAACAGTTATTATGTGATGACTTTTTAGCAGCTCTGTTTATTATTTAGAGGTGGGCGATATGACCACGACATAAGTAATTTTCAAGCAAAATCTTTACCACAATATAAATCATTTTCAACCAAAATCTTTACCACACTATAAGTCATTTTCAACCACAGCAAAGAATGCCACAACGTTACAGTAATTCTGTCTGAAATCAGAGACGCTGCTAACTGAAATTAAAGCCATACTGTATGTTTCCCAGCATTGTTGCTTAAATGACTGCAAATTAAATTTGGAAAAAAAAAATTAAACTCACATCAGACTCTTTGACAACTTAAGACGACCAGATCATATCTTTATCGATGGTTTTTGATACTCTTGCTTACATCAAAATGGACTACTGTCTAAATCCCTTTGCCTTTTCTCCTGCTATGTGCCTGACCATCAGACTTTTTGCTTGTGATTTTCAATCACACTTTCATGAAGACTTTTTAAGTTTCACTTACTCTCCCTTGAATAACCCCAACAAACAGTTCAATCTCCTAATGGAACAAATCCATCATTATCAACATCTCTTAATAGAACGAAATTGACCAAATACGCGGATCTCTTAACAGAACAAAACTGACCGACAAAATCCCTGCTCACACTTTATTCTTAAGGTCCAACTGTCACTATTAAGAATTAACTATTAACTACAACTTGTGCTTCAACAAACTCCTAATTACAGTAGCTGCTTATTAATAGTTAGTAAGGTAGTTAAATTTAGGTATGGAGTAGGATGAAAGGATCTTAAATATAATCATGCAGAAAAAGCCATTAATATGTGCTTTATTAATTGCTAATATACAGCCAATACGCTAGTAATATGCACGCTAGTTGAAAGTGAGAATTGGTCAATGAAAAAAGAACAGTGTCTATTTTCACTAAGTGCAAACGGCCTTCTCCCTTTTTTGTGGAAGCCTGTTTCCGCCACTGAATAAAAAGTAAAAAAAAAAAAAAAAAAGGTTATTGCTTTTTCTCAGAATTGCGTGATATAAACAATTCTGCCTTTTTTCTTGCAATTTCAAGTTTATATCTCACAATTCTGGCTTTTTCTTGCAATTCTGACTTTTTTTTCTCAGAATTGTGAGACATAAACTTGCAATTTGGAGTTAAAAAGACTGACATTCTTAGAATTGCGAGTTTATATCTTTTTTGAGATTTGTGAGATATAAACCAGCAATTCTGACAAAAAAAAAAGTTACAGTTGCGAGATATAAACTGAGAAAAAAGTCATTTGTATCACGCAATTCTGATTTAATTTCTCACAATTACCTTTTTTTTTAATTCCGTGGTGTACACTGTAAAAAACAATTTGTTGAGTCAACTTAAAATAATTTGTTACCTGGCTGCCTTAAAATTTTAAGTTCAGCCAACTCAAAAAAAGTTTATTCAACTTGAAATGTTGAATTATACGAAGTGGCAGCTTAGATATTTGAGTTGAATCAATTAAAAATTTTAAGGCAGCTGGGTTACTTACCCATCTGTTAAGTTTAGCAAACATAAATAAGTTGTTACTTAGTAAAAACTTAACATTTCAAGTTGACTAAACTTATTTTAGTTCACTGAACTTAAAATTTTAAGGCAGCAGGGTAACAAATTATTTTAAGCTGACTCAACAAATTGTGTTTTATATATTTTACAGTGTAAACAGGCTTCCTTACTTTTCATATCACATCAGCTCAGAAAGGCATTTATTTTTAACAAAATGAAGAAATAGTCATAAAGTGTAAAATATTTGACTCATACCCTAAAAGTGGCAATTTTAACAAGTTATAAAAAAATTATCCGTTGAGTATTTTGAACTCAAACTTCACATACACACTCTGGGGACATTAGAGATGTATTTTACATCTTGTAAAAAGGGGCATAATAGATCACCTTTAAAATAAAGTGTTACCAAATCTCCTAATGAAACAAAACCGACTAATATTAAAATCTCTTAATGCAACAAAAACGACTAAGATTTAAACCTCCTAATAGAACAAAACCACCAATGGTTAAATCTCCTAAAGGGGTCATTGGATGCAAACTTCACTTTTACAAGTTGTTTGAACATAAATATGTGTTGGCAGTGTGTGTACACAACCACCCTATAATGATAAAAATAATTTCCCCTTTTTCAAATCAAGTCACTCTCAGCATCTTGTTTGTGTGACGACACACCGACAGAGGCCGCTCCCAAGATAGTTGATTGACAAGGCCGTCTTACCTTAGACCCGCCTTGAATGAGCTGTAACAGTCCGATCGCCATTGTTTCGATACCGGAACAAGGACATAGACAAGAAGTGATTGAGGTGTTCTGTTGTTGGATGTAATATTGAATATAGTGGTCGCCATTTACTCCCAACATCTGAGCTGCTGAAGATGCAGTGGATTACGTTTGTTTGTGAATGGAATGCACCTCCTGATCTACATATATCTGTCTATGTTCGCGTGAATCATTCGTGATCCAGCTTCACCTGCAGCAGAAGTGAGTATAAGGTTTTTTTTTTTTATAAATCTGTGCGATCGCCTTTCCTAATAATGTGCTAGTTAGCTAGTTTAGCAGCTAAACACAGCTAAAGTAAACAGGCTCTTCACTCCACAGATAGAAGAAAGGGGCGGGGCAATCAGAGCTCATTAACATTTAAAGCAACATCAACCAGAACAGGAGGATTTTTGCAGAGCTGATTTTGACAAGGTAAAAAAAAGTGTTTTTTACACTACCACTGAGAAATATTTACCAAAGCATGTTACAGACTTTTCATTAAGACCCTAAAGAATCATATCAACTTGTAGAAAAAGGGCATCCGATGACCCCTTTAATAAAATGAACCTTACCAAATACTTTAATCTCTTCACAGAACAAACCGACTGATTTTAAGATCTCTTAATGTAACAAAACAACTAATATTTAAATCTCTTAATTGCTTTTGAACACTCCGATGTGTGTCACTATGGCACTGACATATGTGCTAGACAATACTACAAGATAGTAAAATCCGAAGGATTGCTTATATCATTGTTTTCGTCATATCGCCTAGTCCTAAAACATATGGCATTATAAATATTACTTTATGACTTTCTATAAAGCTGCTTTGAAAAAAAAAATGTGCATTGTGAAAGAACTCTACAAATAATTTGGCTGTAATTATTTATACATATTTTACTTAAAAATGCAAAATGAATCACATTTGTACAATATGTCAAGCCCTCAACCAGCAGGGGAAACAATTAACCTCAACAATGATGTAAAAGTAGCTCAGTTTCCTTACTTAGCAACTCTGAGTAACACTTTGACATTACAAAACTTTCATTTACAGGTTTATGTGAAAATAATCTTTTCCCTCATTCGTCCAGCAAAACAGGCTGACCGGCTCAACTTTGTGTGTGGAGAGACAGATGTGGCGTTTTCATGGGAGAACTGAAATATACATGCTGTTTAATTTCATCTGATATGATACTGTTTCCGATTTTGGCTATTACAGCATACAGAGTCTGACCACAATAAAGCAGCGAGCAGCGTTTAGTGGTTCTGACCGAGACTCTGGTTTCCCCCCGTGTTTTGCTGTTGTCTGACCACTCAGCCATGACCCACCCCTCCGTCTCCCCGCTGGTGGAGAGCGAGGGGGCACAAACCTCGCAATTTGTCTTCCACTGGCTCGTAGTTGCGCTAATGAGTCAGACTTGCGAAACCCCAAACCGTTGAGGGGGGGAAGAAGAAGGACGTCACCGCATTTGGCTCGGTTTAAGCGAGCGTGGGAGAGAGAATTTTTAGATGATGAGTTTAGTTCGGGTGCACACACACGAGCAGAGGGCAAAGTACCTTTTAAAAGCGGCTTCCAGGGAAAAAACAACACATTTGTAACGAGAGCGAGAGCTCAGGTTTCTGGACCGAAACGACAGGGCGAGCGGAACAATCGTGTCCCCGCGTCTGACTCGTTCACGTCGCCTTTCCACTCTCACCAGAACGGTCTGGAAAGCGGGAAATATCGCCAGACAGTTGGAAAACTGATTTTGTGGGGTAACGGGATCACCATGCCACATCACAATTCAGAGATGTCAAAGGATAGACACACTTCTCTTAAAGTCTTACAGAGCTGACATCACGAGCTTAGAGCGCTTGAAATATAGGACGCTGACAGGGAGAAGAGGATGAGTGATTACGCTAATGATAAAAATAAAGGGTGTGCGTTAGAAGACGTAGACTGAGATACCCCATTTGTAGAGACACCCAGAGACACACAGTCTGGCCCCTAATGCTGAGGGAGATGTGCGGCTCGGAGCCAAAGCCGTGTGTAACAGTACATTTCAGGCTGCCGGCTTTGCGGCGGGGGCTCCTCTCGTGCTCATGACATCACTTTCCCTGCCGCCCGCGCGCACGCTCTCGCTAATATAATAAAATTATACGTCTGGTTTATAAGGCAAACACGTAGTGATTCAGCACGGCGTGGTGTTTCGAGAGACGTACGAGCAGACGTACGCTTTCGTGGGAGTTGGCACCGAAAGGCAGGGTGAGAAAGTGAGGGCAGGGGTCATTTTAAGTGAAATAAATCGCTTCCCCGTCCCAGATGGTGGCCGCTGCTCACATGTGGGCAGCCTCATTATCATGAGGTGAATTACAGTAAAACATTACCAATCTCTAGCCTGTAATGAGCTTTACAGATGTGGCTCAAACTTGTGGTCTTGTTTCCCTACTGAGCACTCATTTCGAAAGCTCATTTTACCTGGTTAACATGCCCCTCGGGCTCAGGGAGGGATGGGACAGCGATAGAAACCCTCAACAACGCCATGTATTGCTTTAGAGAAATATGGACTCTGAGTAATTCAGCTAAGTTGCTTTCAATGCCATTGCACTTATTGAAATATAGTAAGTGAGAGGCCTTGAATTAACTTTAAAGAGTTAAGCAGCATTAAACCCAAAGTATACTTTGGTTTTTGCGCATACTTGAGGGTCCGTGAACAGTGCACATGACACAAATTTCATCATCAGAATAGTATGCACATTGACTTGGCACTAATCAGTTGTTCCACAAGGTGGCAACACTTGACCAGGCGAATGTTTCACAGTAGAAAATGAAACTGAGAGACAGAGCACCAACAACATAACAGTGGAAACGGGTTATGAGATAGTAGCAACTTTAAAAGAGTACAAAGATATTTTTTATCATCATAACTTCTAGAGAAAATTAGAACAGACACTGGACAAAAATGAAACTTTCTATACCATCTGATGAAAGGCTATGCATTCAACTGTACGAATACACTAGTGTACATGGACAAAAATGAAGTACACTTTGGGCTTAAGAGTTTGGTTGCATGTGGCACAGGAACTATTTCGGAAAATGATTGCTCAGTTTTAGAGAGATCTGTCAGTTCAAGTGCATGCCAGAGGTCACCAAAACAGATTGGCTGGATATATGCTTTGGCCTACTTTAATATATGCAGGTTTTGTTTTGTGGCAATTTGCCTTTAATTTGACAGGAAGCAATGGGCAAGGAGCAGGACTGGGTAAGGACCTCAAGCTTACAGGTTCACCTGAGACGCTGCTGCGGTACTGCACAGTCCACAAGCCTATGGCTCCAACATACTTTTGCCAACTTAAAGGAGAACTCCACTTCCAAAACAACAATTTGCAAATTACTTACTCACCCCTTTGTCATCCAAGATGTTCATGTCTTTCTGTTTTCTTTCTGTTCATGTCATCCCAGCTGAGGAAGAAGGGTCTTATCTAGTGAAACGATCTGTCATTTTTTTTCGAAAAATAAAAATTTGTATACTTTTTAAGCACAAAAGCTTGTGTAGCACAGGCTCGGGATGCGCGTCCACGATGCTACGTATCACGTCTAAGTTCATCATCTGTGTACTCTGACTCAAAAAGGTAGAGTATGGCGAAAAACTCCATCTTATTTTCTCCTACAACTTCAGAATCGTCCGACATCGTTGTACCTTTTGTTTGTAAACAGCGTTTGACTTACTTGCACTTTCTTAGTCTTTGCGCGTTCGCTTTGTAAACGCTGGGTCTGTAATCTCGCCTACGTTCCGCGTGTTTTTTCGATGTGATTCAATAGTACGTAGCGTCGTGGACGCGCATCCCAGAGCCTGTGCTACACAAGCTTTTGTGCTTAAAAAGTATACAAATTTTTATTTTCCGAAAAAAAATGACAGATCGTTTCGCTAGATAAGATCTTTCTTCCTCGGCTGGGATCGTTTAGAGCCCTTTGAAGCTGCATTTAAACTACATTTTGGAAGTTTGAAATCGAGGCACCAATGAAGTCCATTATATGGAGAAAAATCCTGAAATGCTTTCCTCAAAAACCATAATTTCTTTACGACTGAAGACAGAAAGACATGAACATCTTGGATGACAAGGGGGTGAGTAAATTATTTGTGAATTGTTGTTCTGGAAGTGGACTTCTCCTTTAAGCTGGGTATGGACTAGAGGTCTTCACAGGTCCACTTGGATCCATAAACCCAAGGTCCGACCCAAGACCCAAGTGGGTTCATGTCCAAAACTTCTACAAGTCCCTCTTACACGGGTTGGGCTCGGTATTACCGGTCTCAGGTATCGGTAATTAAAATAAATGTGCTTTTTTTGAAAAAAACCCAATAAGACCCGAATTCTTTTAAAGTTTTGAAAAATGTACATAGAAAAGGAAAATCCACTTGCTTCATTACGCTGTGTGTTCATGCAGACTTTTCTTTTTTTATGTGCAAAAGCCTTCAATATGAGGTAAATAACATTGAAGACAACACTAGAAAATCCATGATTTACTTCGATTTAATTTTTAATCAAAGTATCACGTTTATTTTTCAAATCCACTGGTCACAATTGAAAGCCAAACTCAGAAATAACATGTATCCGTCAGACAGGCAAAAATATTAAGTACTAATAAGTAAATAAATAAATAAAAGTAATGGAGCTGTAACGGAGCGAGGGAGACGGGAAGGTTGGGTCCAAAACGCAAAGCTTTATTATGCAAAGACAAGGTCAAACACAGGCAGGGTCGAACATAGGCAAACAGGCATATTCGGGCAAGACACAAGAGTAGTCTGTAAGGCAGGTGAGGGTCGATCAGGGGTGAACATAATCCAAAGGACGAGGCAAATTGATAATCCAAAAAGACAGGCTAGAGTTCATTCGAGGGGCGAACAGAGTCCAAAGCGACAAGGCAAAGGGTTAAATCTACGACAGGCAAGAAGTCCAGGGCATGCGGAAGGCAGACAAGACGATATAACAAGGCTAGAAAACAAGACTAGGAAAAACTAACTAGATACACGACAGAACTAGACTAAGGATTAACAAGGAGGCTCCGTACGGCAGCTAACACCAAGAGAGTGCTAAACGCAGTCCAATACTCTGCCAAGAAAAGTGGGAAGGGCCTCGTATTTATGCTGTTCGTGATTGGCTGCAGCTGTGAGTGAGGTAGAGCATGGGAAAGGTAGTCTGGGGTGTAGTGCAACAGTCAGAGTAATGGCAAGGTGACCTCTGGTAGCGAGTGGACCGAAGATCAGGACCAGATTTGTGACAGGAGCAGTGGCTAAATCAGTGAGCAGGACGCCGTGACTTTTCCTGACTGACCGCGAGGCTGCAGGCTGTGCACACGTCAATGCTGTTTACGTTTGGGTCAAGTCGGGTTCGAAAATCGCCTAAATGCCATTGGGTCTAATTTTATCAGGTCTGTCTCAGGTTGGGTTTTTCTTTTAAAAAATAAATTTTTGCCACCCACAACCAGCATTTTCACAAAACTTTCATGGGCCCCAGAAGATTTTTTAACATGAATATCTTAAAGGGGTCATCGGATGCCCATTTTCCACAATTTGATATGATTCTTTAGGGTCTTAATGAAAAGTCTATAATATACTTTGGTTAAAAATTCTCATTGGTAGTGTAAAACAACACCCTTTTTACCTTGCCAAAATCAGCTCTGCAAAATCATCTCATTCTGGTTGAGGCTGCTTTAAATGCAAATGAGCTCCGCTCCCCCCGCCCCTCTCTTCTCTCTGTTTACTTTAGCCGCATTGAGCCGCGTTTAGCCGCTAAACTTGCTAACTTGCACATTATTAGGAAAGACGATCGCAAAGATTCATAAAAAAACCCTTATACTCACTTCTGCTGTAAGTGGAAGCTGGATCACGAATGATTTGCGCGAACATAGACGGATATATGTAGATTGGGAGACGCATTCCATTCACAAACAAACGTAATCTACTGCATCTTCAGCAGCTCAGATGTCGGGAGTAAATGACGACCACTATGTTCATTATTACATCCAGCAACACAACACCTCAGTTGCTCAGTCGGAGATATTCTTGTCTAACTTACATCCCTGCTCCGGCTACGTCTAGATTGGATTTAGATCAATGATTAAAGCATGCATGAAATAGATGAGTACTTCCATCAACACTGCCAAAACTTCACAGTCCTAAACCACTTCCTTTGTCAATGTTTCATTTGGTAAGGTTAGGCAGCTTTAATTTATATGCTGTTTAATGTTTGATGATTGTGTGTTATTTTACATTTTCATCTGCTGTTTTTTGATCCAGTGATTCAGTACTCTATCAGAAGATGTGTAATAGGGCCTCCTACTGTATAATACTGCAAACACGGAATACTGTAAAATTCTATCAATGGCGGGGAAGCATTGTTTCATAAATGATGGAAAATTACATCAATAGCAGGGAAAGAGTTAATTTGCTGTGATTTGGACATTACATGATGGACTGGCAACTCAGATTGCTCAGATTTGATAATTCACACTATGTGATCGTCATTCATGTGAACTAGCACCATTTGCCTCAGATTTTGGGCTTTTGAACAGTCTTCAGAAAACTGTCAGTGAGTGAAAATCGGGCCTACGATTGTGACATGTAAGCAACATTAGTTATTATCTCCCATGATCCTGGGAACCTGGGGATGACTGAAAAGTCTGAACTTCCAAGCAAGCATCTTATGTATATCACAAACTAATCATAGAATATGTGAAAATTTAAGGAGAATGTGACTTTGGCTCCACCACTGTAACTTTGTGGCACTTAATCTGTGGACTTAGTCTTCAGTCCTCCCTTGGAAGCTGGGTCCAATTCACATTGGTAAAATACTAAGAATCTCTGAAAATAAAGAATTAATTAAATGAAATTATAATTTTCAGTGCGCTGCTCAGATCCGAATGTCCATTAATGTCAAACTCATGTAACTATTCATTGACTCTGGTGGCAGTCCAGCTTAAATGGTACATGCATCAGGATGGACCCACATCATCTGGGTTATAATATGTCATGTTTGGTGGACTGAGAAGGCTGACCAAGAAAGTGGGATTCACCTGAGGACAATCTGGACCGATCAATGTGCTTCTAGATCCAGGGGCTAGAGCTGCTCCTAAAGAGTGGGGTTAAGCCACACAAGATACTTCCAAATATTTAGGAATCAAAAGTAACATTTTAAGAACTGGCAACTGAAAAACACATTATCATCTATCACTAAATTTCTATGGTAGTTACCAAGGGGTCATGGTTTGGCTGGTTATAATGGTCCAGTTGAAGGTAGATGGGATGTGCGAATGCGTCAGCCAAGCAGCTGCCATTGAGATGAATGAGAATATTAGCGAATAGCTTTCTCCAGGAATTATAAACCTCCTTGGTGGTTACAGCCTTGGCTCGAGGTCCTCATCTGAATCACTTGGCTCTGAACTGAATCTTTGATCCCTGTCCCTTGTGTCTTGATTCACAAGATTTGCTACATTTCGAGTGTGTTTTTGCACATAATTGTTTTGCATTAGGATTCACATCGACGTTAAACCTTTGTCTCGATTCCTGTGTAGTTTCCACTCTTTAGAGGGACTTTGTTATACGTTTATAGGCACATATGGTTGGTCACACCCTTCCTATATTACATTAGTAAAGATGTCAGTAATCATCTCCCGACATATGAAATGCATTAAATGGCTTTTTGCTTTTTTAGAGTTAGAATGGCTTAAACAACTGCTCCCTGTTAAGAATGTATTACATAACAGTTCAAGTTTTTATGACACTTCTATAAATAAAGCAAAAATAAAGAAGAAAATGCTCTGGTAAAACCATCAGTGGTCTCATAAACAACACACCCCTGAACGCCCTGTGAATCTGGCTCTGAACGTCACAGCCCATAGAACCTGGCAAAGACGGCCTATCAAAAATCCATGACAAATACAAGAACAGTCTGTCTGTAATGCAATGCCGTGTGTCAACCACTGGATGGATTCAGACTGCTGGAATGCGATCTAGGATGTCTACAACTACTGGCCAGATCGCTTGTGCTATTAGTCAGGCATTATATGATTGGCTGAAGACGTTATACCAGCAGCGCTTTGTATTTTTAACTCGCTCTCAACAGGAGTGACATTTCACAAATCTCCATGCGGAGTATCCTACAGTCTAATCTTTCACTCTTTTTTCATTAATCAAGTCAAGTCACTGTAATTTATACAGCACTTAATACAATACAGACTGTTTTAAAGCAGCTTCACATTAATAAACATGAAAATAACAATGTTAGGGCCAGATTTACTAACAGCTTGCATCAGCGCAAATCTCCTTTTGGCGTTAGAAAACTACTGTCAGGATTTACTAAAGACATGCAGTAAAAAAATTGCTTAAACTTAGCTATTTTTGTGACTGACCTTATTGCTTGTGCATTTGTAGGAGTTTCCTTTCAGATAAATTTATGGGAGAAAAGTATCGAAATGATTCATGCAGCGTGATTTACTAACGGTTTGCAACAGTCAGTTTACTGGTATTTGCGCCATACTTTACCACCCAAGAAAAGCATGCCTTGGCTGTGACAGTTACTAATTTGTGCTGCTCTTGGTAGATTATGTCTTTATGGAAATTAATCTTTAATATACGATTGTCAGTACATCACCAACTTTCCACTCTGAATCAATCCCGGTCCTCCCTATATGCGAAGCACGGAAGTTCCACAGGGCCTCTGAACCACCAGGGGGCCTCCTTGCTCTCAAAGATGATTTAAAGGTGACCTATGCCCTTTTTTTACAAGATAAGTCTCTGATGTCCCCAAAGTGTGCATGTGAAGTTTTAGCTCAAAATACAGGTGTGATAAAAAAAGAACAACATAGCTGGTCTCATGGTGCCATCGCGTGCTATCACAAACTTTATAAGCCCCACTTGTGATTATGAGGTCGACAAATTCAAGCAGTCGGCTTCACATTGCTTTCATATGCAATTTTAACCACCGCATTCCTATCAGCATCAGTGAAAACAGGCAGAGACAATGCTAGGTTTAGCAACATTAACCTTACAGAGTGCTGTGATACTTACTTTGTCTGGAGCTGACGTTTGTGCACGAAGAGTTGGTATTGATCCCTCTTTCAGAATCAAACTTTGTGGAAGTCCAGCATTGAACTGAACTGTGAATGATTTGCATAAACATATACGACTTTACCGTTTTTTTCCGGGTCATTTCCTTCAAAAATGAAATTCAATCACAGTGTTGTCAGCTCCAATGACTCCAATGTGCGTTGCTGCATCCCAAATCACTTGTAATGCCTCTTTGGCACTGACATTGTATATCTCCACACTGTAAAAAGTTTTCACCAGTTTCAACTTTAGTTAAGTTTAGTAGCTGCCTTAAAGTTTTAAGTTAAATCAACTTAAAAGTACAAGTCATTTCAACTCACAAGTTTAATCAACTTAAAAGTACAAGTCATTTTAACTCATTTTGTTGTAATGAGTTCAAATGACTTGTAATTTTAAGTTGATTTAACTTAAAATTTTAAGGCGGCTGCTGAACCTTAAGTTTTTAAGTTGAAAATGGTGAACACTTTTAACAGTGCAGTAATGGTGGACTGCTGCTTCTCGCTCAGGGCTGTGTCTATTCTAATAGGGCAAAGATTGTCACAAATGTGTGGGGATTTCTCCCTACGATGATGTGTACGTAGGGAGAAATCTGGAATCGCTTGTTCAGAGAGACTGTTTATGATTTATTGAGTGGGTGGATTTTTACCATTTTAGGCTAGTTGTTTTCACACTGTTGTTTGTTTTAGTTGGTAATTTTAATGTTGTCCGAATCCAGGATGTCAGTGTTTTTCTCTCACCACCTGCATAAAAATCCCAGACCGAATTACCTACTGTTTTTTGACAAACACCAAGGTTGTGTGGTCATTTAAAGGAGAAGTCCACTCCCAGAACAAAAAAATCACAGATAATGTACTCACCCCCTTGTCATCCAAGATGTTCATGTCTCTCTTTCTTCAGCTGTAAAGAAATTATATTTTTTGAGTTAAACATTTCAGGATTTTTCTCCATATAATGGACTTCATTGGTGCCCCGAATTTGAACTTCCAAAATGTAGCTTAAATGCGGCTTTAAAGGGCTCTAAACGATCCCAGTCAAGGAAGAAGGGTCTTATCTAGTGAAACGATCTGTCATTTTTTTGGGAAAATTTGTATAATTTTTAAGCACAAAAGCTTGTGTAGCACAGGCTCTGGGATGTACGTCCACGACGCTACGTATTATTGAATCACGTCGAAAGGTCACGTGGAACGCAGGTGGAACTACAGACCCAGTGTTTACAAAGCGAACGCGCAAAGACTAAGGAAGTGTTATTTCGAACGGTTATTTCACTAAAAAAATACTATTTAAATACTTTTTAATCTCAAACGCTTGTCTTGTCTCGCTCTCTTTGAACTCTGTGAATTTTGGCTCAAGACAGTTAGAGTATGTCAAAAACTCAGATCGTATTTTCTCCCTCAACTTAAAAAATCATTTCAAAATCATCCTACATCACTGCAGAAGTACCGACCCAGTCTTTGCAAAGTGAACATGCAAAGAAGATCAAACACCCTTAACAGAAAAGGTAAAACAGTGATATAGGACGATTTTGAAGTTGGGAGAACATGAGATGGGAGTTTTTCGACATACCCTAACTGACATGAACCGGAACAAAAACAGTCCAGGCAGAGCAAGACAAGATGAGCATTTGACATTAAAAAGTATATAAATTGTATTATTTTTATGAAAATAACCAATCGTTTCACTAGATGAGACCCTTCTTCCACGGCTGGGATCGTTTACAACTGCATTTGGGATCGTTTGAAGCCGCATTTAAACTGCATTTTGGAAGTTCAAAATCGGAGCTCCATATCAGACCATTATATGGAGAAAAAATGAAATGTTTTCCTCAAAAAACATAAGTTCTTTACGGCTGCAGAAAAAAAGGCATGAACATCTTGGATGACAAGAGGGTGAGTACATTATCTGTAATTTTTTGTTCTGGAAGTGGACTTCTCCTTTAATTGCCATCCGAATCCACATCTCTGAGCTTATGAGAAGAAATCGATGCAAAATTCATTGTTTAAACCCTTTTTGAGCACTCCTGAACAGCGTATGGTAACTGTTGTGCTTTGGTGTAATTTGCATGCATATTTATTACTGAAATGCTGGAAAGCATTTACAAGAACAATATTTTATAACTGCTCCACCACAGCGAGTGGGAGCAGAAAGAGAAGAACATCACGTAAACATCTCAATTGGGTCTTTATTATGGCAACAGCAAGTATGCAATACAATTTTAAAATGTGTATTGTATATAGATATATATAACCATATTGCATGCATAAATATATACAACTATAGCGCGTTTGTTTTCCCATGTTTAAACAGGAGATTTATATAATCAAATAATAAATAGGATTGTATAGGATGTATTTGTAAATACGTTTTACACAATACTAAGAATACATTTGTAAAGAAAATTAATTTTATTTGCAGCAGACAATCATGTGACTGGCCACGTGAGCAGTGCGTTCCTGGGATCATAGGATCACAGAACTCGCTTCTCCACTGTGAATAAATCACCATCCAAATCCGAGGTGATATGTAAAATGATTTTTACAGACGTCCATATGAGAAACCATTACTGTCCGAATAGGGCTAAATACAAACAAAAGTATGTCAAAACATCCATATTGGTGAGTTTTCACTTATATGCAGTTAGTTATGTCTTAAGTGAACATAAAAAAATCAAATGCTTGTCAGAATATTAGATTTATTAATTAAGTCTAAAAATGACTGCGGCTGCTGTCTTTGCCATTTAATGTTAAGGTCCTTGCAAATTTTTGTATGCATTTATTCATATTCATCATCCTTAAAATTTGTCTTGCATAGAAACCTTGCACACTGAAGCTGTTTAATGAATCTGTTGCGGAAAAAATGAGCAAGACAATACAAAATGGAGTCTTCAAGCCCTGAGGATGACTTTGTTGTCTTCTCTCTTCTTAAAAAGAGAAAAAGAAAGAGGAAATATTGGGTCCATCCAATCTTGAAATTGAATCTGAATTGTCAAATCACCTGTCAGAATGCTTGCTATGGATGTGAAAAACCAATTGAATCCAATCCAATTTTTCTATGACGGACAAACATTTTTGGAGGCAGTGTGTAAATGTGGTTGATATAACATGAGATCGTGTTTATTTTTTAAAGTGCAAAAATTTCAGATGAAATTTTGGACTCAAGGTCCTAGCACACTGAGTCTGAAATTTCTGTATGCGTTTTTTCGTATTCATCACCCTAAAAATTCATCTTGCAGAGAAACCATGCACACTGAGTCCATTTTAACTAATCCATTGCGAAAAAATTCGCAAAACAATACAACATGGAGTCAATACAAAATTTGTTGTCCTCTCTTTTCTTAAAAAGAGAAAAAGAAAGAGGAAATATTGGGTCCATCCTGAGACTGCATAGAGATGAAGGAGAGCTCCACCTCCTAATCAAGGAGCTGCAGGATTATCCCGAGCGATTCAAAGTTTACTTCAGGATGTCAGAGGCTCAGTTTGATGCTTTGCTAGCTATCTGTCTTTATATTTCCTCTCTTTGTATTCCGCACTTTGTTTGTCATACAGTGCTTTGTGCTGCGAAACGAAGTGGATCAAATTGTCAGACGCCATTCTGGATTTTGGTGTTCTCTTGTGCCGTAATTTTTTTATTGTATTACTAACTGTTTCAACTTGTTGTTTACTCACAGTGAAACCGCTCTGAAAGAACAGATTAGGAGTTTGGGGGTCATTTTGAGGTTTTATGAACGCACTGACAGGCGCCTCCTGATAAAGTTTTGCTGAGAAGTCTAGGACGGGCACCGTCCGGTCACAGGTTTTGTGTTGTGAAATTCATCAATTATGAAAACAATTCTAGCTATAAGCAACATTACAGCAGACAGCATTGTCATTAGCTCAATGTGAATTCAATTCAGTTCAGTAAGCATGTCAATGTTGCAAAGTTAGTGTCATTATTCAGCTCAGTTCAATTCATATTTTATTTTCATTCGATAGTATCAGTGCATTTAAATCAATAATGTTACTGTATAAGCCAAAAACAACAGTGGCAAGGAGCCAAAACTCCATCAGCTGACAGTAATCAACGGAAACACACGTTGTGGTGAAAGTCAAGGTAGAATTACAGAGCGCACCGTTCCCATTGTGTAAATTGAAGCTATAAAAAAGCTCACCGCATGACTCCACCTTACATTGGCAGCGAGATCAGAAGAATATTTGCGTGGAGGTGCGAGGGGTGTGATCTTACTCCGCCGTTTACCTTAAAAATGCACGATGGAAAGGGAAAATAGTGCATGTGAGCTACAGATAAACAAAAAAAGGAGTGTAAAAGAAAACAAGGGGAGTTAAATGGATGGCTGTTTAGCTGAATGTGTGCACCACATCAAAGCGTCACTGGCTTTGTACTACACCACAGACCTTCAGTGGGGAAGGCCATCTATAGCATCTCTGAACACAGTGCAGGCACCGTCTCATGATAGCACAGACTGTAGGAAAATATGTGTTTTGGAGGAGTGCCCACCATTAAAGTAACTCCCTCAGGCACTAATGTAAACATTTGGGAACTTCTACCATCCTATTGTGTCTGAAATAGACAGAGGGATCGTCTTCCATGAATTTCACTCTAACATGTTGAGAAATAAAGGGGCTCAGGTTGTGTATTTCAGGTTGGTCCAGCTGACACACATACACACAACCTTTGCTGTGACAAGACGGTTACTTTGCCAATTGCTGATTAGCTGTTGTGTTTCGAAGCCAGGACTTAATTTAGCTGACATATTAAGCTTTGCACTTTTGTCTCATTCACTGTAAATGGTCCATTGGCCAGTCTCACATATACAGTCTCTGGTGATACTCATAGAGGTTCCCATTAAATTACAATGTGTTTATCCTAAAACATAAAAGGGGACATCGGATGCCCATTTTCCACAAGTTGGAATGATTCTTTAGGGTCTTCATGAAATGTCTTGATTAAAATTCCTAGATTAAAATAGATTAAAATGGTTGTGTAAAACAACACTCTTTTTACCTTGTCAAAAACAGCTCTGTTCACAGCAGCCCGTTTCAGTGCATGTCTCTTTAAATGATAATGAGCTACTGCTCACCCCATAAGGAAAGGTGATTGCAAAGATTCATAAAAAAAACTCACTTCTGCTGTAAGTGAAGCTGGATCATGAATGATTTGCGCGAACATAGACGGATATATGTAGATCGGGAGGTGCATTCCCTTCACAAACAAATGTAATCCACTGCATCTTCAGTGGCTCAGATGTCGGGAGTAAATGATGACCACTATGTTCATTATTACATCCAGCAACACAACATCTCAATCGCTCAATCGGAGATATTCTCGTCTAACTTACATCCCTGCTCTGGCATTAAAACATGGAAAGTTACTGGACTGTGACAGCTGGTCTGAGGTAAGAGCTCATGTCAATCAACTATCGTGGGAGCGGCCTCTGTCGGTGTGACGGCTCGATTTGAAAAAGGGGATATTATTTTTACAGATTAATTAAAAACCACTGCATGGATTTTTATCATTATAGGGTAGATTTGTACATACACTGCCAACACACATTAATGTTCAAACAACATGAAAAAGTGAACTTAGCATCCGATGACCCCTATAAAAAATTTAGGAGCACAGTCAAAATTTCAGGAGCACCTTTTAATCAATAATCAAAAAATCTGATTAAAAAATTAGCCTTTTCATTACAAGGTGATAATTGACTCCTTAAGGTGATTTATAGGAAAATTTTGTTTTTACCTTTGTAATGGCATTTTTCTAATTTTAGCAAAAGTATGTCATCTTCTGTCAATTTTTTTAAATATAGGCTTTTTAAAAATTCTAATTAAAACAACAGAATAAGAACAAGTAGAATAAGAAAAAGTTACCAATCGAATTAAATCAGTATTAACAAAATTAATTGGTACTACAAAGGGGGCACAGAAGAACACAAAATATTTTCATATGTTTCATGAGGCTCAGAGGTGGCATGTGTGCAATCAAATTCATAAATTTATGTTGAGATTGTTTTAAATATAAAATTTTGAATATAGAAATATTAAATAATTTAAATAACTGAAAAGATGAAACTAAAATTGCCAGTAGGTGTCAGCAAATCACTGATTTAATTACTGAATCATTCATTCATTTGATTTGTTCAAATGGCTGATTCATTCAGGAATAAAGCAAGTGACTGTCTTTATGAATGGGGAATTGAATCATTGACTCACTAGATTTGTTTAAAAACGTACATTCATTCAGTCAGTTGTGACTTGTTTCAAACTATTTTTGATAAAATAGAGCAAAATCAGACAATAGTGTTGTAGTCAGACAATGTAAGTCACTTAATATTAACTTCTTGTTTATTTAACTGTTGATTTAAATCAATATCTCATTTACAGTCTCCCTTAAAAAACATTAAAAGCTGTCAATCATCTTAGTTCATTGCGATCTCACAAAGTTCCAATCTCTTATTTACACTCTCTCTACACTTTTTTTATGAAAGGATTAGTGAGATATGTCTGTGATACATTACTCAACGTTGCAAAAACATGTAGAAACCTTTGAAGTTCCCCTCAGCGCAAACACAAATATGCTGATCGGGTCAGTCACACTAGTGCTCCTAAATATTTTTTCATAGTCGACCACAGTAGTTGTGACTGAAATGGTCACGCTGTAGAGCCCTGCAACTACAAAACACCAGCATTGCTTATGAGACGTTGTCGCTACAGCTGCTTGAGTGCGGAGAAAATGGAGAGCAACGTACAGCTGAGGAAGGAGATATGCTAATACGGTACAGTCTGTCAGCAGTTGTGGACGGGGTCTGAGCAGTATGACATCACATCGCTTGGAAAATCAAAACGGCTTGATTATTGAGACTGTTTAGGTTTTCTGGGGATTAAAAAAGGAGTATAATTGTAGGGTGGTTGTGTCCACACACTGCTAAGACACATTTATATGCAATACTAACCGTTACAATTTTTCCTATTCATTGTAATAGGGTTGCATGATTAATTGCATGCAATTGTCACTTGCATCTTGTAATCAGTAGTAAGTCTCTATTACATGCTTGCTTTCAGATGGTGCAGCATTTACTACACAGAGCCGTAGTTCACTGAAGAGCTACGCAAAACTACATTCATAACTGCATCATTATGAAAACATTCTGCGATAATGAAAGTTGTTTGCGTAGCTTCCGAGTGAACTACGGATCTGTGTACTAAATGAAAGCATGTGAAAATACCACATTTAATAACATGTTTTTACTCCAAACTCACTTCATAATGTCAGTCAAATGTTTGAAATAAAATGATGATGTAGCTTCTTACACAGAATAAGGCACACAACATATTTCGTAGTATTCTAAGCAGTGAGGCTATTTTATTATACTTTATTATAATGTAAATTATAGTAATAATTATAATAAGAACTCAGATGAAACATATATTGTCGTAGTCATGTGCTAATTAGTCACATTGAATCAATGAAAGCAGTTAAATCTGTTTATTCAGCTGCAGTAATCTGAATTTCCTGGACATCTTCTGTGGGGCGTGTATTTGGAGTTTCCGCGCAAGAGCGCCCTCTGGCTTTAGGATGGAGATTTACTACTGATCACAGAACTGTGCTTCACTGACAAGATGTGCATGATCATTGCAGATTTTGCCTGAGCATCAAGTGCATTTTCATTGCAATTCATCGTGATTTGTTGTGCAGCCCACCATTGTAATAGTCTACCACTGATCTATCATAAAGTTTCTGGTGCTACTTGAATAGTTTCCCATTAAATTTATTATTGTAATTTGATTGGCTACAAGTTTGTGATGGGCAGTTTAAACAGCGTTTTGAAAATGTTTTTGGTCTCATTGTTTATATGTAGGTATGAGTACATAACATTTACAAGCACAAAACATACATTTTTGTAAGTTTTGTAAGTTTTATTTTATTTGTAAGTTTCTCATTCAAACACACCTCACCAGAAACGTGGCAAGCTGCAGTTGCAGGCAAGAGCCAATAAATGTTTGATTTTTCTGTTGTAAAGCTTCTTGATGTGCCAACTTTTGAATTTGTAGCCAGCGTGTCAGCATGGGTATTGCTGCTTACGGTCGCTGCGCAGGATGAAGGTAATTATCGCTGAATAAAGGCTTGGATTTGGTTCTGTTCCTTGCAGTCATATGGATCTGAAGATGTGGATTACAGTGCACGAATAAAATTGATCCTTTTGTAATTATGTTGCAGTTTTGGTGTATTTTATGGTTCTATTGTCAGTCACAGCATGTCGGAGAAAACACCTTTTGTCCCAAAGCAAACAAAGTAAACACACGATAAGTAATGGTTAAACAATTGCCGAAATGTTATTTATTTTAAGGGTTTAAAGTGTAGTCTTGTCATTATGTATTTTATCGAAATGATTTGGCAGCAGAAATCACACAGAACGAAATCATTTCATATTAAGTAAATGAGTAAGCTTCGTTTAATAATGAAATTGAAAACATAATGTCATTGATATTACAACTTAATATAATAAAAAGTTAATGGCGTGATTTCAATATTCATAAGGATTGATTGTAAAGGTGTCATCAATATGCCAGTATTGTATGTTAAAATGCTGAAAATACGTCAGTATTGTACGTTTTAGCGCCTGTGAAAATGTACGTTTTTGTAGAACCACATTTTACGTAAAATACTTACAAATTTTCTTGAGAAAATGCTCAGCAATGGTGTTCACTGATGGATTTACACATGTTTTTTTCTTGAAGGCTTTTTAAACACCAGAGACATGGAAACTACATTAAAAACTTGATTTTCACCACAGGGGGTCTTTAAGTTAAATCATGGCCACAGTTTTTAACAAGGAAATGAATTACAACACAGCCATGATTTAACTAAAATGAGAGATTGAACTAATGAGTATAACATACCATGGCCACAAATGAATAGGTCATGGGAACTAATTCTCAATTTGAATATTTCTTCTGCATGTCATGTGTGGGCCTCTGTTCTCGATTCAGATTCAACATCCAGTCCAAATGCTTCAGTGCATGACCAGCTGTACCAAGCATATGTTGTTTTAGTCACAACACGGCATAGCACTTCTAGTCTGAGGTGTCTCGTCCCTTCAGTAAACAGATTCACTGAAAACACCACAGACAGCCAAATGCATTATGAACGTCATTAGAGGATCTCAAAAGAGCACCAGTGAAACTATAATATCAAGAGATTTGAAGTTCATTTAGATTCAGACATGAGTGTAAGTGGTGATGCCCAAGTGTTTTACACACTATTTTAGTAATATTTGTTTTATATATTTTAGTACTGTCGATTATTATCACCTCTAAATCTTCGTGAGGAGTCACCGCCTCGGTCTCGTCTGCGGTTGAGGGCACTACATTAAAAGTAATGTGTTTAGCCATTTGATCATGCTTTGAAATGTTAATAGTGTGAAATCTGAATGCGATCTATCTTCAAAACAAGCAGCAGTGGGCAGCATGTGTTGTGATTGGAGAGAGAAGTGTTTACCCTTGTGCTGGACCGCCGTCTCTGCAAGCAAGAGGTTTTCTCTGGCAGGAATGGCCCCACGCAGCCCAAATAAAGTGGCGGATGATTTGAAAAAAAAAAGAAAAAGAGGTTGAGTAAGTTTCTGTCACCCTGAGCGCTCCAGCTGCCTGGCCCCCGAACGCCGAATGAAAACATGAGCGCCCTCACGGGGCTCTGAGTCAATACTGCCTCCTTCCGCTGGCGGACGCTCGCAGCTGCTTTTGTAATCACAGGAAAACCTATCAGCAGAGCTCTAGATGAACCAATAGTCACAAACGCATACACACAGTCACTCTTGTAAATGCACAATACTATCATCAGACGCTATTAACTGAGTCACATCTTTCAGCAGTGTGACAGTAGCGCGGCCGTTTAGCTTTTCCAAGTTAACTATTTTTTCCAAGTGAGCGATGTGAGGCATAATCAAACAGTGAGGCAATAATCAAACACACTTCAGTCAATGTCTAGACTGTGTCCCTCTTAAATAGGGCTGGGAAGTCTGATTAATTTTTAGTGAGTAGATTTGTTTGAATGGTTCATTTTAGTTGGAGAGGTTAAAAAAACAATTCATTCGAATCATCTCTACAGTTGTGTGTCTGGAAATCCTGGTGTCATATTATATGACTAAAACGAACTATTATGAATAAATATTTAGTGTATAACCATGTTTTTGATTCAGCTATATTTGGTGAAAACAGTCTGGTGTAAGATTTACTTTGGAACAATTTAACTTTGAAGCTAATTTTGCTATTTGAAATTGCTAGTGAATTTCACAAATTATTACAAAGAAATGGCAACACATTGAACTAAATGTTAAATTTTGAAGTAGAAAGACTGATATATATATTAAATAGTAAATATCTATCTACCTTACTAAAAACTAAACTCATATGTGTGTTTGAGTTCAGTGTTAGTTTCACTAGTTCAGTGTTTTGTCACTTTAAGCATTAATATATTAGTTCATGTGTAAGATAAATACTGATCTTGTTAACCAAATCATATAATCTGCTAATTATATAATTGAAAAGATGATGCCTCTTATATTATTATTATCATAATCAAAAACACACTGGTTTTACCACTTACTGCACTTTGTTATTCTTTTGGTTTCTTATATAGAGGCTAATAAATCTCTTAAGGAAACCAATTTCTGAATAAAAAAAGGTAATTGTGACTTTTTATCTCACAATTCTGACTTTATAACTCGCAATTGAGTTTACATCTCACAATTCTGATTTGTTTCCCAGAATTGCATGATATAAACCTGCAATTCAGATTTTTCTTTTCCTCATAATTGCAAGATATAAACTCACAATTGTGAGTTATAAAGTCAGAATTACGAGAAATAAACTCACCATTCTGGCTTTCTTCTCACAGTTATGACTTTTTCTCAAAATACTGACTTTTTTTAACAGAATTGGGAGACAAACTCACAATTGTGCATTACAGAGTCAGAATTGCTGTAAGTTATAAAGTCACAATTGCATGAAATAAACTCACAAAGTCAGAACTGTGGGAAATAAACTCACAATTATGGGTTTCCTTGAAATTCAGATTTTTCTTGAAGTTGCAAGTTTATGTCTCGCAATTCTGACTTTTTTTTCGCAATTGATCCTTTGCCGGGAGTTTGATTGACAGGCGATCCGACCAATCATAACAGCAAATCTGTCATTTGATCCAACTAACAAACCAGACTGGACTGTAGACTTACGTCGGTGAACCTGAACTTGAAAAATGGTATGTATTTACATCTTTCTGTGGTTGAAACAAGATAACTTCTGATGTTCATTCATATTTGTGACCCTGGACCTGAAAAGCATTCTTTAGTAGCACATGTATATTTGTAGCAATAGCCAAAAATACATTGTATGGGTCAAAATGATCAATTTTTCTTTTATGCCAAAAATCATTAGGATATTAAATAAAGATCATGTTCCATTAAGATATTTTGTAAATTTCCTACCGTAAATGTATCAAAACTTAACTTGGACAACTTTTAAGGTGATTTTCTCAAAGTTTTTGCACCCTCAGATTTTCAAATAGTTGTATCCCAAATATTGTCCTATCCTAACAAACCACACATCAATGGAAATCTTATTTATTCAGCTTTTAGATTATGTATATTTCAAAAAACTGACCCTTGACTGGTTTTGTGGTCCAGGGTCACATTTATTTTATGCTATAACTAGTAAAGGAGAAGAGATGATCATTCACGTGCCACTTTAACTAACTGCAGCGATCTGTCATGACACATTAAAGAGCCACAAAATGGTGTTTATTGTTTGAATTTCTTAAAAATAAATAACAAAATTTGAAAGCTGAGACATATGAAAACTGCCCTGAAATACAGAATTGCCTTACTATTATGAGTTTACATCTCACATTTCTGACTTTATAACTCACAGTTGCGACTTTATATCACTTTATGATGTAAACTTGTTTTTTTTTTTTTTTTTGATGTAAACTTTTCCAAAGCAATGCCTCCTCCAATTACATAAACGGTACAAGCAGACCAGAGGCTAACCAGTGACACGATGAGAGATGGTTGAATGCAACGCTGTCAGATTACCTCATGTCTCATTCATTTGATGAGAAAACATTACAGTACAAAGTGGATAATATTACAATAACAACACATTCAATTTTTGCTCTGTCTGCAGTAGCGTAAAGAAACGCGCTGATGACGTATGCTTGCAAATACTTACAATGACAGGCAGGTAGGACAGCCTATCGCAGCACTCGGACCGAGGGATACGACTGGACGAGCATTTTATGGTTATATATAAATACATATAAATGCATTAGGACCACTTAACTTAGTGATTGCTATCGGGATGTGAAGAGACATTCAGCCGGGATAACAAAAATGTTTTTAAACCAAGTCACCCTATTTAAAAAACGTTCAATAGTTTTCCCAAAACTATTTATTGGACATGACTTACTGGCAACATAGACAAATAATCAGACGGCTGGACAACGACGTCCACGTAGACGAACTTGAGTCATCTGGTTACGTGTGCTCACAAATTCCCCAAACTCTCACGATGACACGCGCACTGCTGTTTATACTTTCATTATTTAAAGCAGAATATTCCCCGTCTCCCAGTAAAATTCAGAAGCACTGACACAGTGAGTGATTCACAAAACTGTAATGATATCATTGAGTCTGAAAACGGCAGCATGACTAATGTTCGCAGACACCGGTGCCATTGTGTGTGACATCATCACTGTAAGAGCAGGCTGATCTGTTGCAAGGTATTCACATCTTAATTCCAAAATTTTATACCATGTGTTGGCCGTCTCAAAGAAGGATGAGTGTTCTCTTGGCAAGTGCGAATGTTTTCCAGATAAAAACTCACATAAACACAAAAAGGAGTGAGGGAAGAAAAACAGACAGACAGACAGACAGACAGACACACAGACACACAGACAGACAGACAGAACATGAGTCATTTAGTCGTGACATTACCACATATGAAATATATGTGCTATGACTAGTGAAACAGACCGGTCTCAAGGTAGATGCGAGTAAATTTGAGTGTGACATCATCATGTAAAGAACGTCTGCTGCTTTATCTCTGACAAAGTTCCCGAGCTGTTCGCTCACAATGCATCTTTAGTCACGGCAGGAAATCGACTGCGCTGGCTAGTTAGTTAGCACTACACCATCACCAACTACCTGCTGAACTGAACTCAGTCGACAGCATTTGTGGCATAATGTGAATTATCACAAAAATAAATAAATAAATGAGATATGTTAGTATAATTAGAACTGGAGATAATGTTTTAATATTATGGCCACAAGACGAAGACAATATGCTCATTAATAATAATAATAAAATTAAGCCCAATTTTATAACCTACATAAACCCTAAAATAACTGCAAAAAAAGGTTTAAACAGCTCTGTAGCTCAAATAATACACAAGAATTAATTACTGAATAGTGTAGCGAATTAAATGATTAATGTAAATAGTTTTATACAAAAAATATGTTATTTCAGTATTAAATTAGGTAATGCTTTACAATAAGGTTTCGTTAGTTAATGTTAATGTATTAACTAACATGAATGAACAAGCTTTTATTTTCATATTTTTCATATTTAATGTAGTTTTTTTTTATTATTTTCATTGTCTATATAGTACTTGTTTATTTCAGTTCTTTCTATTTTTTTTAAATAAAGTTTTAAAGTTTAAAAATGATTATATTATATACTTAGATATTGTACTTAATTTAATTTGACTTTAATTTTATTTAGTTAATAATAACAACACTGATTATAAGATTTAAATTTATGATTTAAAATCTTTTAAAAAATGGCCCCCTAACACTCTTAAAAATAAAGGTGCCTCACGATGCCATAGAAGAACCTTTTTGTCTAAATGGTTCCATAAAGAACCTTTAACATCTGAAGAACCTTTCTGTTTCACAAAAGGTTCTTCGTGGCAAAAGAAGGTTCTTCAGATTATAAAAAGGTAAGAAAGAGATGGTTCTTTGACTAAATGGTTCTTTGTGGAACCAAAAATGGTTCTTCTATGGCATCACTGTGAAGAACCTTTTAAAGCACCTTTATTTTTAAGAGCACAGCTTGTATTATAAGTTCCTCACTGTAACCAACCTTACCTCAACCTATTTATTTTTTAATTAGGCATGTCTCAAAATGATCTTTTGTGTGTGTGTGTGAATCAACATTACACTACAAATATGCTGTTTGAATTGAACACAAAATATCTTTAAAGGGTTAGCTTTCCCACAAAAACAAACTTGTGTCATGATTTATACAAGGCTACCATATGACTTCAAAAAACATGGCACACTAGACATTTAGACTACTGTTATGATGTTGTATTCTCCTTATTCATTTCCATAGTGCATATTCCGTAATAGTCTCCAGAGAAAAAAAAAAAAAAAAAAAAAAAAGCAAGTCATACCAGTTGGAGAAACCCGACGTGGGTGAGTAAATAATGACAGAACATTTTTGGATGAGCTATCCCTTTAAGATCTTTTCTCCTACATTTGGGTTTGTTTTCATTGTTGCTCTCCACAGTAAAACAGCCATATTAGCTTGTTTATGCGGTTACCGCTAAATGCATAATGGAACCAGCTATTTTTTAGGGCTTTTTAATGTTGTACTCGCAGTTATAAAGCCTATCCGTAAGAAACAGGAAAAGGCCAATTGGATTAGGACAATTATGATGAGCTCAGCTAAAGCTGCTTCCTAATGGCCTCGTGCAGTCGAGCTGCTCCTCGGGGAGAGGCCTGGCGCTCGTATAGGGAGATAAGTCAGCGTGGGGCTCCGCTTACGCTAGTTCTCAAATGCCCATGAGAAAGCAGGAGGTAATACGTTTTCATCATGTGCATATATACTATAACGTAGCCTACGGGAACTCTCGCTGCGTAATTTTGAGAGGCCCTGCGAGGCCACTGACAAACAGAGGATGACAATTAAAAGCATCGATGTCTTTGAGCTCAGGGGTGGCCTTCTTGTGCCAGCTCCGGCTACACCGAACTGCCTTGAATATGGGAAGTCCCACACTCCCAGAAACATCGTACAGCTCTGCTGCGTCGGCACTCGAGACTGTAATAGCGTGAAAATGGAAAAGCCATAATAGGAGGGCAAAGTCAGCACTGGGGGTTTGGAGTGCATGGGATCATGGGAAGAATAATTTGGGGTATGGGAACAGAATGTCTGGAATAATTACGAGTGTGGTAGTACTACCGTAGGGCTTTTTGCACCCCCGTAATTTAACATGGACATGAAAGCATGAATTAGCACATAGGGAGACTGTGGTGATGTCCAGTGTTGGGGGTGACGTAATGTGAGTTACATAATCAGATTACTTTTTCAAGTAACTAGTAAAGTAATGCATTACTTTGTAATTTTCAGGAAAATATCCAGGTTATTTAGCCAGTTATTTTATTTTCCCATTTATTGACTGACAGATTTCATGTTGCCATGTTCAGAGAAATCAGGAGTAAGTGCAGAGGTGTTGTGTGCAACGTGTGTGAACGGGAGTAAATGTGAACGTGCATTTACTCAATTGCACAAAAAACAGATTCAGAATTCCTCAAAATGAATACAAACTGTGAAATGCAAACTTGCAATAATTAAATGTTAAATAACACAACTGTTCATGTATTTAAGCCCATTTTATTAACCAATGTCTTTGCTGTTGACCTTTGATGATCCAACCAGACCAATAAGCAAAAATGGCTTTAGATAAACATAACACTTGTGTTTCATTTTTCATTTCAGTTGAACTTTCTTCTGCGTCCTATTATTCATGCAAACCAGAATGGCAGCACAGCTGAAGGGTTTGTTTGAGCAGCACCCTCTATTGTACAGGTGTGAATTTACATTTCCTTCAGCCTGAGGCTTATTCATTTCATTTTTGGTTGTTAAAGGTCTTTCACATTTGCTAAAATAGAACTTTTTTATATTAAAAACAAACAAGCAAGCCCAGCCCAGACAAGAAGTTGTTCACTTCCAGAACAAAAATTTACAGATAATTTACTCATTTTGATGGCGATTTTGAAGTTGGAGAAGAAAATGAGATGGGAGTTTTTCAACATACCTTAACTGTATCGAACCGGAATACACAGAGTTCACGCAGAGCTAGAAAAGATGAGCATTTGAGGTTAAAAGTATAAAGATTGTCAGTTTGTTTAGAAACTAACCATTTGTTTCGCTTGATAAGACACTTCTTCCTTGGCTGGGATCATTTAAAGCCCTTTGAAGCCACATTTAAACTGCATTTTGGAAGTTCAAACTCGGGGCACCATAGAAGTTCATTATATGGAGAGAAATACTTAAAGGAGAAGTCCACTTCCAAAACAAAGATTCACATATAATGTACTCACCCCCTTGTCATCCAAGATGTTCATGTCTTTCTTTCTTTCTTTAGTCGTAAAGAAATTATGTTTTTTGAGGAGAACATTTCAGCACTTTTCTCCATATAATGGACTGATATGGTGCTCCAAGTTTGAACTTCCAAAATGCAGTTTAAATGCGGCTTCAAACGATCCCAAATGCGGTTGTAAATGATCCCAGTCGAGGAAGAAGGGTCTTATCTAGCGAAACGATCAGTTATTTTCATAAAAATAATAAAATGTATATACTTTTTATTCTCAAACGCTCGTCTTGCCTTGCTCTCCTGTTTATTCTGGCTCAAGACAGTTACGGTATATCGAAAAATTCAGATCGTATTTTCTCCCTCAACTTCAAAAATCATTTCAAAATCATCCTACATCACTGCAGAAGGACAGACCCAGTCTTTGCAAAGTGAACATACAAAGAAGATCAAACACCCTTAACAAAAAAGGTAAAACAGTGATATAGGACGATTTTGAAGTTGAGGGAGAACATGAGATGGGAGTTTTTCAACATACCCTAACTGTCATGAACCAGAAACAAAAAACAGTCCTGGTAGAGTAAGACAAGACGAGCGTTTGACATTAAAAAGTAAATAAATTGTATTATTTTTATAAAAATAACCGATCGTTACGATAGATAACCCTTCTTTCTCAGCTTGGATCATTAAATGATCCCAGCCAAGGAAGAAGTGTCTTATCAAGCGAAACAAATGGTTAGTTTCTAAACAAACTGACAATCTTTATACTTTTAACCTCAAATGCTCATCTTTTCTAGCTCTGCGTGAACTCTGTGTATTCCGGTTCGATACAGTTAGGGTATGTCGAAAAACTCCCATCTCATTTTCTTCTCCAACTTCAAAATCGCCCCACATCGCTGCAGAAGTACAGAGCCAGTGTTTACAAAGTGAACATGCAAAGAAGATCAAACACCCTTTACAAAAAAAGGTAAAACAGTGACGTAGAATGATTTTGAAGTTGGAGAAGAAGAGTTAATGCAGAGTTAATGCAGAGCTATTTATTAGAAAATCGTTTTGCTAGATAAGACCCTTCTTTCTCGGCTGGGATTGTTCAAACTTGGGGGAACCATTGAAGTCCACTATATGGAGAGAAATCCTGAAATGTTTTCCTCAAAAAACATAATTTATTTATGACTGAAGAAAGAAAGACATGAACATCTTGGGTGACAAAGGGGTGAGTAAATTAAATATTATATTAAATTTTTGTTCTGGAAGTGAACTTCTCCTTGAAACAGTAAAGCAAAAGTTATGTAATTAGTTACTTTTTAAGGGGGTGAAGTAAATATTGTAATGCATTGCTTTTAAAAGTAACTTTCAGCAACACTGGATATGACTTACTTAATTTAAAAATAGACACTTCAATTATTTTTCATGTCTGCATGTCAAGTATTCACTGAGTTTCCATATATTTTTGTGACGCATTTCAGAAAGAAGTTCATGGAGATTGAGACAGCAGAAAGCGCACCTTGTCTGTTTTCTTTAAAAAAATCTTGTATGATATTGTGAGTGTATAAAAAAAGTAGACCCTTTGCAGTTTAAAATGACGTATTACTTTTATTTGTATGATCAAAAGTGATGGAGCATTTTCATTTTGTTTTTCGCTTTCATCAGGAAAAAATGCAAGTGATACTGTTCAAGTTGCCATTTTCATACTTCTTTAATATTTTTTTATCAATATTAAATTACTGAAAGAACTACAAGTTTCACTTGGAAGTAATTTTTTTACATGCAGCAATCAATATTGTAATCAAATTGCAATTTTAAAGTAGTAATTAGTCATTTGTAGTGGATTACTTACCCAGCAGTGGTCATATCGAAACAAATATTCTCTGATAAAGTAATTCTATGAAACCAAAGTCCAGTCTTTCCCATCTGAGCTCATGAACAGTCATCAAGTTCATCTCGGCTACTTTCAACTTGTTTTTGGAAGAAGACGCAATGTGAGGAATAAATCTTGTGTTAACCTTAGAAAAAGAATATGATGCGATAAGCGGCTTGATGCAGCAGAGAATATCATTCTGATGAGCAAGTCATTTTTTTGTAGGTATATTAGTGTTATTGTGACATAAACTAGTTGGACTTTTCCCATATTATAATGCCAGACTAAAATGTGTGAAATTGAGGGCAACATTTTAAAATATGATATGAAACATTTTGGCAACCTTCCATTGCATCTAAATGTTGCTTGACTAGTCTGCATCCATTTTAGCTCACGTTCTATTAGAATACAGTAAGGCCTTACTGTGTAACATGTTACCTGCAGATAGGGAGAATGAATTAATCTTTTTCATTCACACATAGCATTTATTTTATATACATTAGCTTTTATTTAAAAACAAAATATTTGTGAATTATACTTAATGGAAACTACAAATGGACTAGAATTACATTCAAAAATGGGCTTTTTGTTTAGTTTGAAATGCTTCTGGTTTAAGCCTTGCTCATCTCTGATTCTATTCCAGTACAGATAAAGACACAACTCTAACAAATGCTCATGCATGACATTACAGATTACATTAAAGTAAATGACAACGTGACTTATGACAATATTTTTGTGCTACAATTTGGGTCATTGAATCATTGACACAACCAAGTTGTAAGAAACAGTGAGTTGTTCATGACCAAATCAAGTACTTTAATTCCTTTATTGAAATTCAAGTGCACAAATCTAATGTAAGGAAGATATATATAAATAATTTATATATATATATATATATATATATATATATATATATATATATATATATATATATATATATATATATATATATATATATATAAAATGTGGAAGGATAAGCATGATTAAAAAAAAACAAACAAAAAAAAACACCCATATAATACAAAGATACAAGACATACCTTCTAGGATTGACTAAAAGCTAATTTACTTATTATTTTAGTATAATTAGAATTAGTACTATATACATTTATTAAGTTGGTTTGAGAAAGCCAACTTACTGATCTAGTATTCAAATTTTAACTCCTTAGAGCTACAACCACCAAACTTGGGCTAGATCTTCAGACTGGTCTGACTTGGTGTGCTGTGTCTTTTCTAACTGACCCAACTTACGGTTTTCATAAACCAGACTATCAAAACCACCAAAAATTCCATGGACTTTCATTGAGGGGGTGAAAAATTTTGTACAATGAGACTTATGGTGTATTTAAGCTGTCTATTGCTATAGCAAGCTTAACAACTCCCTACTAAAAAAAAACAGCTAAGACCAGCCTAAGCTGACTGGTCTCCTAGGCTGGTTTTCAAGTGGTTCTGGCCACTTTTTAGCTGGTCAAGCTGAGAGACCTGCTAATTTTCTTAAAACAGTTAAGACAACAAAACCAGCCTAGGTTGGTTTTAGCTTGTTTTTTTTTTTTTTGTTTTTTTTTAGTTTAGTTTAGTTTTTTTTTTTTTTTTTAACTAAATCACCTGGTTTTAGCTACATTTTTTTTCATTCATTTTAGCAACATGGTAACCATGCTAGAAACATGTTAGCAAAATGCTAAAAACATTCTAATTATGCTCAAACATGCTAATCATGTTAGAAACATGCTAGCAACATCTTAAAACACGCTAATCATACTAGAAACATGATTAGCAACATGCTGACCGTGTTAAAAAAATGCTAGCAGCATGGTAGTAATGTTCAAAACATGCTAATCATGCTAAAACATGCTATCAAAATGTTAAATGTTAACAATGTGTTAAATCATGCTAGCGATATACTATCAACATTTATCTAATCTGTTTATCTAAACTTTCAGGCTAGGCTTTCTCAAGCCCTTTAAAGTTTTTCTAATTAGATTTTATTTTTATATTTTCTTTATCTTATTTTGTATATATTTTCATCTCATTTTAATTTTACCTTAAGTTTTAGCAATGTGTTATTTTTGTTTTTAAACATGTCTATATAGTTTTTATTAATTAATGTCAACTTCACTATCTAAAATAAAAAGGTAATTAAGTTATTAAAAACTAAACTAGTTATTAAGTTATTAAAAACTAAAAATAGTTTTTAGTTTTAGTTCATTATAATAACCCTTTGCTGATCTAATATAAATCATTGCTGTCCACAGTTTAAGCACTGTACTGAGTATTTGATTAATTTACCGTTCAGGGCTTGTAGAGTGCAAACAAACAGTTCTCCGGTGTAAAGCCTGTTGACAGGTAAAGATCAGGAAACCTGGGTCTTGCACATTTCACATCTTCATTCAGAAATCACAATCCTCCATTCTAGACTAAAAAGAGAGAGAGAGGAAAGGCTTGATTATTCACTGTCTGACAGATGAACTGAACAAAATACAGTTTGGGTTTCAGAGCCCAGGGTGAGAGCAAACACACAGTATGATTGTGTTACCCTTAATATGAACTACAGATCTGGACACGATGTTGGAACAGAAGTTCAGGTCAGTTGTCCAGCAGAGCCGTGACCCTCGGATGGGGGGGCGTGGCCAACAGGGCGATCTGGGATCCGTCAACACCTCCGTTCCCCAAACAGACTTCTCCTGCCCGGAGCCTCTGGAGCGGCACCACATGGAAAGTAAGTGCAGAGTGGAAACTGGCTGCCAAAAAGTCCTAGCTCTGCACCTCTTCCAGATTAGCATTCCTTCCATCTGACACATGTGCTGTGAAGCAGATTATCATCTAAGTGGACAAAGCACAATTTAGAGAAAGGTGGAAACCTCAAAGGCAGGGTGAGGAGGTACCTTAGAACAACACCATTCACGGAGGGTAATTGCACCATGGGAAAATGAAGCAGTTATGTGATTTGGGAAATGGTCACTGGGAGTTTGTGGAATGTAAATATTACACGTCATCCTAGTTGAGACTTGGGTCGGGAAACCATTATTTCAGAAATACTTCGCTTCCGCTAACAGTTCTGGAACGTCTGCGTTCTTCCACGTTCTAAAATATCAGAGGACTTTTGTTCTCCTTCTTTTTGTAATAACATTCCATGTGCATTGTTATTTTGCACTTTTTCTTATCTGTGCACAAGAATCTTTTGAGTGGATGATATGATATTCATATTATATGCTGTTGATTTTGCTGGTTAGCATGCGCTACACTGTAAAAAATGCAAATGCATATTTTCCAGTTTACGAATCATTTTGAGTCTCAAATACCGAAAAATTGCTCTTTTCTTGAAACAACATAAAATCCCTTGTCAGATCAACAAAATTGCCCCAAATGTTGTCCCAACTAATCAAACACAGTTGTCTGAACAAAGAATTTCATACTGTTGAAATGTTAAGGCTTTGTGAGTTCCCAGCAAGCCTGTCGCCAAGGGGGGGCATTGGGGGGGCAATGCCCTCTCCTTCAGGGAACGAGGGTTACAGTTGTAACCGAGACATTCCCCTTCAGTCATACTCTACGACGTTACGTCAATACTGACGTTTTTGGGGTACCTCTGGAAAACGCCATAATCATGAACCGCGTTACGTAGTTGAGGAACAAATGCTGACAGGCAAGCGTGTCAGGACAAATGAAGCTCAACACGTAACCTTCCCAACGCCCTGTAAGCCAGATAACGAGCCCACCAGGGGAGCCAGGTATCTGAGCAACCATTGGGGGGCGGATCACAATGATGAAATTTAAAGACATGTGGAGACTAGTACAATAAAATATCCTTTTTTTTCAAAGATATTAGGGGAAACACGGTGAATAGCCGTGGAGAAATGCTAAGACATATGCCACAACCTTCAGGGGGCAAAGGAGACCCCCTGTCGGAGCACAGTCACGGACTACTCAGCTCCCAACCGGACTGTGGGGCACTGGAGGACCCAGAGTTTACAGAGGGGAACAACTGGGAGAAGCGCACGGAAGATGGCGGGCGACTTGCAACATGCAACGGGAGCATATACCACCGCAGGGGTAGGTGTACACTAGTGTGGCTATGGTGTCCAATGGACTAGAGTGCGCTTGTCCCGCAGCATCGGTACGAACCGGCAGAGGGTAAGCACTGCTAGCAACTCGAAGCGACTAGTGTCGCTGCAGTCGAGGTCCTTTCCAGGAGCCTGTTGCAAATGGCACCTCAGCTTGTGACCCTGGTCTAAGAGCATGGCTGCCCGTAGGAACACAGAGTCTGACCAGTGGCTGGGAAGGTGGCAACACTGAAGGGTTTCCAGCCCACAGTATGCCATAGTGCCATGCCCATCTCAGGATCCAGTTGTATAGTTCATGCTGCAGCGATCTCACATGGAACAGCCGTGGTTGTCCGCTCGGCTACGGCTGCCATATGCCTCAGGCCTCTTTTTGAACGCTTAGAGGGACCGCTGTCCTGCAACAACTCCTTCAGCTGACATGTCTCGACCGAATCCATACTCCATACCGAGAAAAGAGGGAGCTCAGCATTCTTTTTTTTTAAGAGCTCACCCTTCTCTTGGTTGACCCGAAGTCCCCGTGGCTGAGGGAAGACCCGTACTGATACGTCTGACCCCTAAAGCAGGCCGAAAAAACGATCTGCGTCAGGGCAATCAGAGCATAACAGCACGCGTCCTTCAGGTCGAAGCTGTAACCTAATCTTGGTGCTGAAGAACAGAAACATGTGTTTCTGTATCAGCCACCTGAATGGTAGCCCGATTTTAAAGGGGACCGTTTCGGAACTCAAGAACCAGAACAGGGCGAAGCCCGCCGTTTTCCTCGGATGTATGGACCGACCAAATCAACCAGCAAACAGACTAGGTAGAACTAATAACCGAGCTGCTGCCTGCATAAAAATAGGAATTATAGGAACGGTACAAACACCCCTGCGGCGGAGCAACCAGCTTTTTATTTATTTTTTTTTTGGATGGCTCAACCCGGAAAGCAAACGTCCCGAAGTAGCACCAGGCTGCAAGGCAGCGCTTACCTGATCCACGATCCCGTGTTGTTCCCACTAGAGTGCGAGGAAGCAACGCGTCCTGCATCCCTAGTTAGACGGCGAGACCTGGGTTGAGCCTGGGTGTGAAGAAAACCTGCGTCACTTACAGACAAACTCACCATGTGTAAAGAACCCAAAGGACATAGAGAAAATTGCTCTTTCATTGAAGGGGTGGGTCAGAGGCGGCAGAGGTAGAGAACGCCCTTGTCATTCCCAAGGGCATTCCCAGAGCAATCCTCTAATCCCTGGGTAGTCTGCTTTCAGGAAGCCCCGCTTCATGCAAGGCAAACCAATGGCAGACTGCACCCCCCTAGGTGTGGCCAGCTCAACACCCCGAAGGGAAGAAGAACAATCTTTGTGGGGCCACCGGGGGACGCCTTCGGCGACAAGCAGAAGAAAAACGCGGCCCTTCCATGGGCACTCCAAGTTCTTTTGCTGCGTGAGAACTGTCCAAGACTGCTGGGATAAATCCTGGACAGTGTGGCGCCTGGCGGTCGGGGCTGCCTGGGGGAACATGGCCGTCAACTTAGTCTCGGACCCCAGCCGAGCAACCACCAACACGGGGAGCTGCTCATCAGGATCTCTGGTGTCAGAAGACGATAGCCCCTCCACTGATGCGGCGATAGACATCTTCCTCATGAGCACTAAACGAGACACGAGGCTCGCACTAGGACGAACCGGCGTCAACATTTAGAAACTCAACGGTAATACGCTGAGAGTAGCCGGACCTTCTGCGGGGACTGACCCAGTGGAGCAATCCAGACTATAAACCTCCAGTCTCCCATGCTTCCAGCCAATGCAGCCTCGGGAGTCCAGCGACCTGCGAAACTGGAAAGGGTAGAACACAAAGGCATTACATATTAATGTAAGCCTTGACCGAGTGTAACAATGGACATGCCCACACCCCGTGAGCGCAACCCATTCACAAACGCCATCTCAACATGCATTTGTTTACATCCCAGACCTGTGAGACAGCGATTGTGACCGCCATGAGGAAATAAGGAAACTATTGCTCCCTAAAAGCACACGATCAGAACGCGTCTTGAAAAAGACACTCACACAATCGTGTATGCTGTAGGAAATTGCTCTTTTAGGCTGGATCTCCCAGGGGAGGACCGCAGCACTTATCTTCCGTTAGCGCAGCAGAGCGATCTCTTCACTGGAATGCAAAGAAGGGATGTTCCACACAGCCGAGAAACTCCCACAGCGACGAAGGTATTTTCTTTCTTCATGTAGAAGCAGCTCACAAAGCGATCGGCTCCGAAGCAAAAATCTGAGTGAGTGGATGCATGCCGCCATCTTATAATCCCGTATGTACGGGGGAGTGGCTTAGCATGCAAATTCCACTCCCCAATTTCATTGGCTTTTTCGTCTTAAGCTCGGATGTGATTGGGCTTCCAAGTGAGACCCCAAATACGTCAGTATTGACGTAACGTCGTAGAGTATGACTGAAGGGGAACTTAGTGTTTCCATCCACCTATTTTTATGCACATTTTGGTATATTGCATAAAAAAACGCTGGATGGAAACCCCAATATGTGCATAAATTCTAAAAATGTGTGTAAAAAACTCAACTAAGTGGTTAAAATTCTTATCTGGTAAGAAAACATGCACATACAATGGAAACACCTTAATGTGCATTAAAAAATACATGTAACTTTGCGATGGGACAGCATAACTAGACTAACCAATGAACCGCTCTCTTTGCACAGCATCTGAAATGCTAGTTTTGTCATTCTAAAATGCTTGTTGGAGTGCTTCGTTATGATTAACTCCTAGATCTGCTTCCCAAACAGCAGGCCTCAAAAATAAGCTAACATGACCTTGTTTCATCTGCACGCTCTAAACCTTTTACAATTCTGAATAATGTCTTATTCTTAGCTACACAAACAAAAATGACATAGTAAGTTGTTTCCTACTATAAGGAAAAAAAAAATGTAAGCGATTGCGCCGGAGCCTCTCGTGGGAAATATTTGTATTCCTGCCGAATGAGAGATGTATTGGTGCATTTCAGTTTCTTTTTAAATTTGTTTTGGTTACACTTTTATATGTTGTTTATTACGAATGCCATAATAATATGTGTTTTATTTTATAATTTGTCTGTTTCTTTGCCATTATAATTTGTGATTTATTTTACAATTTGTATATATAAATTTGTACTATAATTTTATAGCTGCTCATATTTGTGCCCCCCTATGAAAACGAAATGCCCTCCATTGAAGATTCTGGCAATGGCCCTGGTCTCCAGCATGCATTGCAGCATGAAAAAATTATGCAGTTACTGTTATAAGATTATTGTTTTGTTTGCTGATTTAATTTAGACTTTTTGTTGTTGTTTTGTCTTTATTGTTAGTTATTTGTTGCACTGCAGGGCTCCAGACTGTGACCAAATGGTCACATTTTGCGACCATTTTTTTTGCCGGTGCGACTAAATTTTGTGAGTGGTCGCACTGGCATGACCACCACATTGATCAACTCATTAACACTGCCATTTCCATTTCATATGAGAAACATCAAACGGCAAACGAAACGAAAGCTAAACAAAATCCCGCTGCTTGTTTGAGATGCGCAGCATGGACCATTTATCAGCTCAGACCGCAATGCAAACAAACTTGTCCGATCTAAGAAAAGCTTTAACAGACACCGTTGAATGTTATTTTTAATGGGATCACCAAAATATACTTTGTGGTAAACACTTATGTAAAATAAAAAAAAATAAAAAAAACACATCAAAATCACAATTATAACCAGTAGATGGAGGCAGATTAATTCATTTTCTGCTTTTTGCTTCATATTTTGAAATGATAAATTCACTACTATAAAATATCAAATCATCAAGAAACCAGATTTTGTCAGTTTTACTTTTTTGTGTGTGAGTATGATGTAAGTAGAGTCACAAAGTGCCTTGAAAAACAAACTTTCCATTAATTTCCATTAATCACTGAAGTTGTTGGTCAGTTCCATATAAAACTATAGAAGAATAATGGTACATTTAATAAGAGTAGAATACATACATTTTCTATACAAAAATTAGATTTTGCACATTACTGTTGTTAATAAGAGTAAATTTTGTATGCTTCCCAACTCAAGCTTAGTGCTTTGCTGTCAAATCTGTATAAACATAACAAATGAACAAATGAATGTGTAATATCATTAGCAACTGCACTTATTAATGCAAAGCAATAGTAGTTTTATGATTAAATTATCTATATATTTAATACCTCCACCCACCACCCCCAGCACTAACAAATCTGCTCCAGGCGCCACTATCTGTAGAACTTAGTGTCGCTGGTGCCACTGCCCTCAAATGTTAGTCTGGAGCCCTGCACTGTGATGTAAAGAGCTCATCTTTCTAACATTTGTTGATTGCAACCGTCAGAGATGGCAAAAGTGCACACATCCTTCACTCAAGTAGAAGTACAGATACTCGTGTTTAAAAATACTCTGGTAAAAGTAGAAGTACTGACTACACTTTTTTCTTTAAGTTAAAGTACAGAAGTATGGGTTCAGACATGTACTTAAGTAAGAAGTACCCATTACTACTACCTGTTTTAGTGTCACGCTGGAAACTGGACCTCATATCATATTGACACATTAATACAAAATAACTTGCATTTAAAATTTGTTAGCTAATGATTGTATCAAGGCTAAACAACCACCATGTAGAACAGGGCTGGACTGGGACAAAATTTCAGGCCGGGAAATCTCACACTCATCCAGACCATCCCATACAACCCACAACAAATTCTGAAACCATGGACAACCTTATTTTTTTATTTTATTTTTTTGTATGGCCATCACATTTAAATAAATGTTTAAAACTTTAGGCTGGGGCCGTGCAAAATAAGAAAAAGGCTTTTCAGTCTCTTCATTTTCCATGATATCTCTCTGCATCTCACTTTGTGTGTTTGCTTTTTTCACAAATTTTCTTGTACCTATCACTTTCCCCATCAGCCATTTACTGTTATGAGCAGAACTGTCACCAACTTGTTGAACTGTCAAACAACCTCATTATATTCTATTTGCAGTAACAATTTTATTTAGGTTCAATTTAAAGTATCACATCATGACCAGGTGTTGTTGTTTTATCTTGAAATGGCTTAAATACTATAGATTTAAGAAAATGATATTTTCTAAATTGCCTAAATGTCAAAATTAGTACAATAATGATTAAATCATGATGATATCTTTACAGGAAAATCCTAATACTGAACATGTTATTGCATTATCATGAGTTTTTCTTACCAAAATTAACCATGGTTTATTACTGTAAAAGTATAGTAACCATGTTTTTTGTTTTATTTATTTGATTTGATTTATTTATTTTATTACAATCTGTTTTAATTTACAACCATAGTTTTACTACATATCTCATGGTTAGACTATGGTTAGTGTAGCAAAACCATGGTTCATTTGTGGTTACCATGGTTTAAGTATAGTAACCATGGATTTTGGTTTTAATTTTCGTAAGGGTTGTGTTGTTATTTGCCCTAGCTCCCTCTGAACGTATTACAAAACTGTTTTATAACATTGTTTGCTAAATTACTACTGTAACTTTACAGTAGGTAATTATAATGTCGTTTAGCATAGAATATTTTGAGTGATGATGTAGTTTCGTTTCGTTTATATTAGCTGTAGTTTTGTCTTTGTTTATTTAGTTAAGCATTAAACTGCTAGCAACTCTTAGCAGCCTGTTTACAGATGAAACTGACCTACACTTGAAGTGTATGACTTGAAGTCTGAACAGGTCAGTATAGTTTTGCCTCTATGATCCACCTGGGCGCTCCCACTCCATTCTAGAGTCACTTGCAATGATTACTCTGATAGAAACCGTTTGGCGGAGACACGGAGCGCGCAAGTCGAATCGCGTTGCTAGTTAAGACTAACTGATCCATGATTTATTAGAGATTTGTTATGGTGATCCACCAAATGCTGATTAAACCTAAAGTAACGAGACTGTTTTTAAAATGTAAGAAGTAGAAAGTACAGATATTTGTGTAAAAATGTAAGGAGTAAAAGTAAAAAGTAATCAGAAAAATAAATAGTGGAGTAAAGTACTGATACCAGAAAAATCTACTTAAGTACAGTAACGACGTATTTTCACTTAGTTACTTCCCATCTCTGGCAACCGTTCTTGAGGTTTGAGTGTAGTTTTGAGGCCTAGAGTAATTTCAACCACTTATATCTGTTTGCTGGATATCTTAGTCATGTAAGAGGTTTGACAAAAGACAATGTTGTCTACATATTAGACTAATAAATTACCTCAACAACAGTAATTTTGTTTTTTTGTTTCAGTTGCTGTGACAAGACTTTTTCTATTAGCAAGATAAGACAATCAGCATTGCATTAACAAGCAAATTTATGTTGGCTAAACAAAGTATCTTTACTGAAAAAAAAAAACAACAACTCAAAAGTCTCACTACATCAAGTTGCCTTTTTTAAGTTTTCTCAACTATTTATTTTTTACAGTGTAGTTAGTTGCTACTGTTGGGTGCTGTGACCACATAATTCTGCGGGCAAAAAGCATCTTTTTATTATTGACAGCTATGCAAAAGTAGCTATGGAAGCCAGTTTCTGTCACGGAATAAAAAAATGGTAATTGCAAGCTTTTATCTTACAATTCTGACTTTTTCTTGCAATTCTGAGTTTATATCGTAATATACAATTCGTAAACTTAGAATTCAGTGAAAAAAAGATATGAGCTCAGAATTTTGTGGAAAAAGTTGTTACCTTAAATTACCTTTATCCATTTTAATTCCCAGACAAAAAGAAAATTCTGAGAAAAAAGTAAAATTGCGAGATACAGACTCAGACTTCAAACTTTTTTCACAATTCCAAGTTGCGAAATCTCACAATCTCACAATTATTATTTTTTTTTAGTTTATATTATGCAATTCTGTTTTTTGTTTTTGCCACAAAATTCACTAATTTTGAGTATATATCTATATCCATATACAGTATCTATCTATCTATCTATCTATCTATCTATCTATCTATCTATCTATCTATCTGTCTGTCTATCTATCTATTTATCTATCTATCTACACACACTTTATAATATCGTGCAATTTTTTTTCTCAGAATTGAAAGATAAAAAGGTCCAAATTGTTAAATATAAACTTGGAATTGCGAGGAAAAAACGAACTGAATTGTAAGTTAAAATTTAAATGTAATTTTTTATTTAATTCATTATGTTAGAGTATATGTTTTACCAGTACTGGGCTCTGACATTTGTAAAAAAGGAATTTATACGGTCCTTAGCACTTTGGGTATGTGAGAAACACAAATTATAAATAAAATATAATTATTACGATATGTCTGTTTTCCTTAATGTCACAGCACAGGGTAGTTGCTAGTAAAACTGGATCTTCTGCAAACAAATCACCCTTTTGAAGTAAATTCCATTCAGTGAATTGATCCAGACTGATTTGTTTGCGAATTTGACTTCATGGCTTCAGAAGGCTTGGAAACCGGTGCACAGATTTTATGGACATCTTTTATTATACCATTATGGAATAATAAATGTTTTTCAATCTTGTGCTGTGCTTGGTTTGACAAAAAGCAGTGTGAAGGTTCTTCCCAGCAAAAAGCCCCATTCATATGGGTTGAGTAAATGATGACAGAATTTTCATTCTGTGAGAACTACTCCCTTTAAAGACATCAAGTTTAAAAGACACTGATGTGTGCTCATTTCCTCACCTGATGTTACCCCATGAGGAGCAGACGGTGAGGAGCCGTCTTCATTACCGTCATCTATCCCTGCAGTTAAATCATAAAATGCCTGAGCTGGAGTCTGGCTCCGGCGCTGGATGAGGAGGAGCAGAGCGAGTGTGGGAGAGGATGAGGGAGGAAGAGCTGCCGCTGGACGCCCCGCTCTACCATTCTCAGTACAAACAGCTGGAAGTGAGAAAGAGGAGGAGAGACGTGACAAAAACAGAAAAAGAAAAGGACAGAAAGTCCAGGACGAAAGCATCGAGCAGAGAACAAATGTGTGGATATTATGTCTCATAACAAGTTTAACCCTTTATTTCCACCTTCACACCAGTGTTACTTCAGTATCATTCCTGTACCTTCATAGTTTTTGTTAATGCAGGATTCCTGCAGGTTTTATCAAGGTACATTTAAGACTTAAAGGAGAAGTCCACTTCCAGAACAACAATTTACAGATAATGTACTCACCCCTTGCCATCCAAGATATTCATGTCTTTCTTTCTTCAGATATAAAGAAATTTGTTTTTTGAGGAAAACATTTCAGGATTTTTCTTCATATAATGGACTGATATGATGCCCCGAGTTTGAACTTCCAAAATGCAGTTTAAATGTGGCTTCAAACGATCCCAAATGCCGCTGTAAACGATCCCGGCCGAGAAAGAAGGGTCTTATCTAGCGATACGATTGATTATTTTCATAAAATTAATACAATTTAAATACTTAATAAAATGTCAAACGCTCGTCTGCCCTTACTCTCCCTGAACTCTGTGTATTCTAGCTCAAGACAGTTAGGGTATGTCGAAAAACTCAGACCACATTTTCTCCCTCTCCCTAACCCTAACTTCAAAAATCATTTGAAAATCATCTACATCGCTGCAGAAGTTCCGACCCAGTCTTTGCAAAGTGAACATGCAAAGAAGATCAAACACCCTTAACAAAAAAGGTAAAAAAGCGATATAGGACGATTTTGAGGGAAAAAATACGTTTTTTCGACATACCCTAACTGTCTTGAGCTACACAGAGTTCAGGGAGAGTAAGACCAGATGAGCGTTTGACATTAAAAAGTATATAAATTGTATTATTTTAATGAAAATAACCGATCATTTCGATAGATAAGACCCTTCTTCCTCGGCTGGGATCGTTTACAGCCGCATTTGGGATCGTTTGAAGCTGCATTTAAACTGCATTTTGAAAGTTCAAACTCGGGGCACCATATCAGTCCATTATATGGAGAAAAATCCTGAAATGTTTTCCTCAACATAATTTCTTTGCAACTGAAGAAAGAAAGACATGAACATCTTGGATGACAAGAGGGTGAGTACATATTTTATAAATTGTTGTTCTGGAAGTGGACTTCTCCTTTAAAAAAATGTAAGAAATAAATTGAAGGAAGCAATTCGTAAACAGGCACACAAGCTGTATTAATAACACTTAATAACTTTTACGGAGCCATCTGATCAGCAAAAAAGTTCTGTCCTTCCTCAGTATTTTGTTCTTGTTTTTGAGTGCAAACATCTAAAGATTCTTAAATCAAGACACATTTACTTAAGAAGAAAAATGACATAAGGAGTCTTGTTTTCTGAGAAACTGATCAAAACGAAGTGTTTAGGATTAAAACAAGAACAGATATCTGCTCATGGGGTCAGAGGAATCAAACTAATTCAAAGGAAAAACAAGTTTCATAGCTCACTGATAGCTCATAGTTGTTAGCTTGCTTAATTTTGTTCAAGACTTCAGCTCGATTTTTCCAGTTCAAAATGTATCTTCATGTAAGGATGCTTAGATATTTGAACTGGAAAACAAGACTTTTTTTTTTTTTTGCAGTGTATACAACATTTAATGCTATGACTTTATGAATTTAAGACTTTTTGCTCAGGTTTAGGACTTCTGAAGGATGAATTAAGACTTTTTAAGAGCCACAGAAATCCTATAATATTATTTTGTTTTCATTTTAATTTTAGTGAACGTTTTAGTAAATTTGTTGTGGTTTTTTTTTTTTTATGACATCTTTATAACCTTTTTTTGGATAGCTAAGGTTTTATTAAAAATATCTTAATTTGTGTTTTGAAGATTAAGGGCCAGATTTACTATCAGCTTGCGCCAGTGCAAACCCTCATTTGGGATTAAAAACTACTGTGAGGATTCACTAAAGACACTAATTACTAATTAGCCCTGAAAAGATGTGGATTTACTAACATTCACTCTCGTCAAATTACTGGTATTTGCAACATTATTTAACGGCCAAAAAAAAGCATGTTATAAAGCAGGCACTAATTTGCACTGCTCTTGTTTGCGCCGGTCATTATGAAAATGAGATGTTGCATCCCAAGTAGAATTTTACCTCCCGCTGGTGCTTTTATGGAATTGTGCTCTAATGCTAATTTGCCCTGTTTAGAAAATCTTATGTCTTATGGGTTTGAAACAACATGAGGGTGAGTAATATTAAAATTTGGGTAAACTATCCCTTTCAGAGTTGTTTTTTTTTTATTTACTTTGAATTTTACTTTTAGTTTATTAATAACCCTGTTTCACACAGCAACAGAATATGTTTATTTTATAGTGCTGACTTTTCAAATAAAATAAAGGTCTACTTGTCTTGTTTGCAAAACTAATGGTGTTTACACATATTCTGAAGGTGAAATGTGTGCATTAGGGCTGCCCCTGAAAAGTCGACTAACTGTTAGTTGACGAGAAGCTTGGTCTTGGTCAACCAAAATTTTGTTAGTCGTTTAGTTGTAGGAAATAAAAAAAAAATTATAAAATAAATCCACCAGAAGTGGCGAAGTCACGGAGTCCGTGAAGAACCAGTGTTGGGAAGGTTACTTTGGAAATGTAATAGGTTACAGATTACAAGTTACCCTATTTAAAATAATTTTTCGATTACTTTATAAAAGTAATGTAACATATTATATTTGATTACTTTTTGATTACCTTTCTAAATTTCTAATATTTTCAATTGTTAATCATTTTGAAACATTTAAACCAGGTTTTCAGAGTTAACCTTACAGCAGCACTCAACACTGATTACTGTCAGACTTTATCACTTGAATTAAGATTATAATAAGTAAGGAATAATATACATCTTTAGTTTGCGATAACAACTGGCTGGATGTACATTATCCCACTTATTACACAGTTGCTTGCCACAAAAGAAAATAATTAGACACGAAACACTGATCTGACCAGTTTTATTACACAACATTTCACCACATAAATAATTAAGAACTAGTACTTACACTTGTTTGTTAGTTATCTTATAATCCTTTACAGTGTACAAAACAAAATGGCAGCAGCTGCGTTTGTAGCTTTTACCAGTTGTCATCTGGGAATGTCATGACTGACCAATCAGAATCAAGCATTCCACAGAGCCGTGTAATAATTTAATTTAAAGCACAGATGCCACAAATTCAGACTTAACACCTCTTATTAACTTTGAGATCATTCTGAGGTTAAATACAGATTTTAAATCATAACAAGACATAGTTTCATAGCTATGATACTGGTTTTGAAATCAAATGTTTGCACAGTTATGACAGGAAACACTGGCATCTAACAATGCCTTGGAAAAAACAATTAATCTATATATCTATATATAATAAAGTGTATGCATAATCCCAAATAGAAAAATAAATCAGTTATCAAATAAACGTGTCCTATTCTGTGTTCTAAACTTCTGAAATATTGGTGTCTCATTTTAGAGCAGGCAATGCAATTTATGAAAGAAGTCAATTAAATCTGTATGTGGGTGTGTGAAAAAATTCAGATGTAACCCCCTTTGTAATCATTAACATTTTCAAAAGTAACTGTAGTTTAATTTACATTTTTTCTCAGTAACTGTAACCAATTACAATTACATTTATTTTGTAATTGAATTACGTAATTCCATTACATGTAACTAGTTACTCCCCAACACTGTGAAGGACAGATTGGTCAACAGCTGAACTATATGTTAATTCAATACACTGGGCAAGACATACAAACGCTCATCTATCATTCATTGACCTCAAATATGGCTTATCTTTTGAAACATGTAAGTAGTAGCAACTTCACATGGCCACTCAATCTAATGTTAACCTAGGAAAATGTGCACTATTGAAGTGTCTGTGCGGAGTGTGGAAGCTGAATAGTAGCGAGCTTCCTGCATGACAGGTGAGGCACCGGTGTGCTCACTTGCTCTTAAAATACTCCATCATTTTTGGTCATACAGATAAGAATAATGCATCTTTCGAATCTGTAAAGACTCTGTAAAGACGTTTATTTGTGTGCACTGTGTGCACAATAACAACAAAATGTTACACTTTTGTAAAATAATGAAAACAAACAGGATGCGCTTTCTGCCATCTGTGAACTTGAGCGTGAAACTCAGAAACTCTGTGTATTCTTGCTTTACAGACTTGAAAAATATATCTATAGAGAGTGAAATGTCTACTTTCAAATAAACCGAATGGAAAACAAATATTCGGAGATTATGTAATCTGTATGAAACATGCATACAGGCATATCCACTACTGTGAAGATGACGAGTCAGTGTCGCCGACTTCATCTCTTAAGCCAAAAACAAAGAAAGCACTGTTTATCAATAAATTATTGAACTGTTAATGCAACCTCCTTACTGTTTTTCCCTGACACATTCATAACCATTACTTCTGCCGGTGTGCTGTGGCAAGTTTTATGCGTGCGCTTAAACGAAACAATACAATAAAACAATAACAACCAAACAATAAAAAAATTATTTTTGCATTTTCAAACAGGTGTCCTTACCATTTTCTGCTTTGTGATCAGACAGATACCAATTAGTTAGTCCGAGCCAACCTGTTGCTGTGTTTAGGCTGGTTGAAAGGCTCCTGCAAACAGAGTAATGATTGAATAGTGCTTTATGCTAACTTTTGGGGCAATCAACCTACAAATGTCTCATTGTCTCTATATACTATAAGCATGGATAGGAAAAAGTATTTTAATATAAAGAAATGTAACACTTTAAAGCACTTCTTATGGGCTAATATGCACCAACACCAGTTCCTTGTTACTTCATTAACAGTACTGAGAATTATTCTTGCGTTACAGCAGGTCCGGTTCTCTCTCATCAGCAAAACCCCCAAACAAGTAACCTAACAGCGCTACTGTAAAACAACACTAAAAAAACTGTTGATCATCAAGACCCAGTGTAGCATTTCTGCATGATTTAGAAAAATTGTCTAGTGTGCAGGATGTTTTCACAGCAACTGATACAGCTCTTAATACGCTGCTGAATAGAACAGGATGTTACATAAGATTTGGAACGTAACTGCATTTAACAAGCCTCATTGGCAGAGTAAAAAATGGCTTCCCATTGCCAAAACATTCTGGATATACAGTTTATATGGTGGAATGACAGTGAGCATATATAAGTAATGCAAATAAGTTTTGTTTAGAACTCTTCAGCTCTTTCTCCTGTGCTCAAGCTGAGCGTGTTTCTGTGTTGCTGTACTGAAGTAAACTATGGAAATCAAACACACTGGGATGTTTTCAAATGAACTTACTGCGCAAAATCCAGCTGACTCTGCAAACTGAACTCCAAGCACACTAATACTGTCAAGTGTGGAGGAAATTATGTGGAATATAAAAACAACTGGTAGCAAGATCCCATTATACAAATACAGATATGACATACTGTATAGCTGCAAGCAGTGATTACTGGGGTTCAAGCTCTTAAGGCATTTAAAGGAGAAAACCACTTCCAAAACAAAGATTCACATATAATGTACTCAACCCCTTGTCATCCAAGATGTTCATGTCTTTCTTTCTTCAGTCGTAAAGAAATAGTTTTTTTGAGGAAAACTTTTCAGCATTTTTCTCCATATAATGGACTGATGTAGTGCCCCGATTTTGAACTTCCAAAATGCAGTTTAAATGCATCTTAAAATGATCCCAAATGCAGTTGTAAACTATCCCAGCAAGAAGGGTCTTATCTAGCGAAACGATCTGTTATTTTCAACCGCATTTGGGATCGTTTTAAGACGCATTTAAACTGCCTTTTGGAATTTCAAAATCGGGGCACCTTATCAGAAATGTTACCCTCAAAAAACATAATTTCTTTACAGCTGAAGAAAGAAAGACATGAACATCTTGGATGACAAGGGGGTGAGTACATTATATGTGAATCTTTGTTTTGGAATCTTTGTTTTTTTTCTCCTTTAAGCATACAAGGCATTACATTACATTACATTACATTACATTACAAAGACATTACATATTATTTAGCAAGGCTGTACCCACCTAAATCAATGATTAAAAAATAATTTTTGGCAAATCCAGGTAATTTACCATTAAAATATTTTGTTTTTTAACATTTATGACTTACAGCGCCAGCGCTGGTCGAATGTGCTCAGCAGGTTTTGTGAAGTTTTGAGTTTTCCTTTAGGCTTTCCAGGATTTTGGGTAAATTTGGACAGGCCCCTTTTCTGTACGACCCCATTATAACTTCCCAAAGGGTAAATTTCAATTTTTTTTGCTAATTATTGGCCCAGAGAGTTGTACTGCAGTGTTTTTTTTATTTAACAAACAATTTGATTGACAGCAGTGGTTCTAGTGGCAATGTTGTCTGGAATGAGGAGTTCTATTGTGTGATAGGAACATTATGCGTATGTGTGAAAAACTGCATTGTACAATAATTTGCACCCTTGAAAAATGCGATATCGCCCACCAGTGGCCAATTTCTTTCAAATTTCTCTCAGACCTTTGGGGCCGTGAGTCGAACAGACCCACCGAGTTTTGTTTCGATCGGCCTCCGTTAACATTGTCTAACAGGTGCTCAAAATTCATCAGCCAATGGTGGCGATGTTTTTTGAGATACACAAATGTCCTTGTACATACTTTTGATCGCTGTAGCACCTCCGTCAGGCCGATTGGGGTGAGACTTGGTGACATTGTAGGCGGTGTGAGTACTACCATACCTCCAAGTTTCAAGCCTCTACAACTTATGGTTTGGTCTGCACGATCAGTTTTATGTGAAGATCGCTGATCCGTGACCATTGTAAATATTACAATAGGGTTTCAGCACTACGCAAATTACAGAAGTTCAGATGTGCAGTCCAGTTGAACATATCCCTATAAAGCCATCTTTCTTTGCCTCACCTCTAACCACTCCTGTATAAATGTTAAGACACACTTGAATGTATTTTTCTTGATTTTCATTACCTTTTGCAATTATAGGGCTGCATTTATTTGATCAAAAATAAGTAAAAACAGTAATATTGTGAAATATTTATACAATTTAAAAGACCTGATTTCTGTTTGATTTTTTTTGCTAAATTTTCAGCATCATTAATCCAGTCTTCAGAAATCATTATAATATACTGATTTGCTGCTCAAGAAACATTTCTGATTACTATAAATGTTAAAAAAAAGTGTTGCTGCCAAATATTATAGTGGAAACGGTGGTGCATTTTATTTTTTAGGATTCTTTTATGAATAGAAAGTTCTAAAGAACAGCATTTATTTGAAATAGAATTTTTGTAACATTCTAAATGTATTTACTGTCACTTTTTGACTTATTTTAATTCATCCTTATTGCTTACCAAAAAAAAAAAAAAAACTTACTGCCCCCCAAACTGTTGAACAGTAGTGTACATGTGAACTTGTAAAACTGGTTGAAGTAATAGTCAAAGTGAGCACAGCTGGAATCCAGACAAAGAAGCAGCTCAAATATGAGAGATTTGGTCACTACAGTATTCCCTTACTTCCACTTGTGTCATTTCATACTTTTGATGACTACTATTATTCTACCATGTGGAAAACAGTCATAGCAAAGAATGAGTCTGTGTGTTTGGACTCCTGACTGGAAGTGTATATTCTCACTGTGCCCATTACAAATGATATTTGCAGTATCTATGATGAATTAAGGCCTTTTAGCGCTGTCGGTAAGTCATGCTCAGTGTCCAGACGGTGCATGTTGGTACTGGCCTATAGCCTCACTGCCTCTAGAAGACTTTAAAACCTGCTAACCACTTCCTCACAATAACCATTAATGAAGCTACTGTTCGAGTGAACCTCCAAACACATGTACAGCAGATTTCATGGCGAGCAATAATGGTGCGGGGGGAAAAAATGGGTAGAACAGGAGCGAGAGATACCTCGCTCTGCAGGAAACGGGCCGGTGCCAAACAGACCGGATTCCGGATCCAAACCACAGAGCCGAGTGGCATTCCTCCCCTCCGGTGTGATGGCTCTACCTGCCGCTTCAGCCTGACCACAGGCTCTACGGGCCAAACCAGACTCCATGGAACAGTCATCACAGCCTGCAGAATGTGCTCCGCTGAACACTTTAAAGTGGTTAGCGCTACAGGCTATGAAATGTGCACAATAAGTAGAGTCTTTGTGAGGTGGAACACATGCTGGTGAATCAAGGTTTATACAGCTATATTAACTCTGATTAAGCATGTGGATGGTTGCAAAAACGGCAGATTTTTCGCACTAAACACATTCGTTCCAGCAGGTGCAATGCACAAAGTTGGAAGAGGAAAACATAACAGTTTATAAGCAGTCAAATAAGCAGATTGTTTAAAAGCAATAATGAAAAATTCTGTCATTTTTTTTTTTCTTTTTGAAAGAAATTAATACTTTTATTCATCAAGGAAACATTCAATTGATCAAAACTGACTACAATTCAAATAAATGCTAATATTTTTACATTTCTATTCATTGAAGAATCCTGGAAAAAATTTATTTATCACTGCTTCCACAAAAATAGGTTGATTGACTGATTTATAATAATCAGCATATCAGAATGATTTCTGAAAGATTACGTGACATTGAAGACTAGAGTAATGATGCTGAAAATTCAGCTTTGATCATAGGAATTAATTACATCTTTCAATATATTTACATAAAAAACTGCCATTTTACATTCTAATAATATTTTACAGTTGTCCTGTATTTTTGGTAAAAAAAAAAATGCAGCCTTGATGAGCAGAAGAGGCCTCTTTCAATAACATTTTTAACTATGAATAGTAGTGTATACTGCAAACTGGTTGACTGGTTTTCCTTTACTGTTTGCCTTAAGTTTTACATTTAAATATAAAAACCATAAAAGAAATGACATCTTGTGACAACATGAGGGAGAGCAAATAATGATTATTGTAGGTTGGACATAAGGAAGCAGTGGTCATTGTCCAGCAGTAAGGATGCTCTAAAGTGACAGTTTCTTCAGGATCCATGAGCGTAGTAACTCCAGTTCTTCTCGACACAACTGATGGTTGAGGTCTGGGAGGGAATGGAAAGACGTGTTGAGGCCAGCTTTCTTCAATAGCGAGTTGGTCTCCTCAGCCCAGCTATGGAAAACCAGCTCATCCGCTGTGCCATGACACTGAAGGAGTTCGGGTAGAGGCCGTTGGGATGCATTTTCTACTGCCTGTGCAGAAGGTCAAACAGATTCTGTTACTTGCGTTTGATACTGTGATAGGAAAAATCTTTGGTCGTAAGGCATTCTGAAAGGTATTAACTACCTGATATACAACTGAGTCTTTGTTAAGGAAGCTGGACAGAGCGAAGATGCCAGCAACATCCTGGTGGTACCTGTAAACCAGGTGTAATGCCATGGCACCACCCATTGAGAAGCCACCTAGAGTCAAACAGACATTAGACAAGGTCTCAGTCACACTTTAAGCATTCAGTGGCTTTGTCTCAAATCCTGTTGAACTGACATCTCTCATGGTATTGTCTACTATCCTACACTGCTCAAAAAAATAAAGGGAACACTAAAATAACACATCCTAGATCTGAATGAATTAAATATTCTTATTAAATACTTTGTTCTTCACATAGTTGAATGTGCTGACAACAAAATCACACAAAAATTATCAATGAAAATCAAATTTATTAACCCATGGAGGTCTGGATTTGGAGTCACACTCAAAATTGAAGTGGAAAAACACACTACAGGCTGATCCAACTTTGATGTAATGTCCTTAAAACAAGTCAAAATGAGGCTCAGTAGTGTGTGTGGCCTCCACGTGCCTGTATGACCTCCCTACAACGCCTGGGCATGCTCCTGATGAGGTGGCAGATGGTCTCCTGAGGGATCTCCTCCCAGACCTGGACTAAAGCATCCGCCAACTCCTGGACAGTCTGTGGTGCAACGTGGCGTTGGTGGATGGAGCGAGACATGATGCCCCAGATGTGCTCAATTGGATTCAGGTCTGGGGAACGGGCGGGCCAGTCCATAGCATCAATGCCTTCGTCTTGCAGGAACTGCTGACACACTCCAGCCACATGAGGTCTAGCATTGTCTTGCATTAGGAGGAACCCAGGGCCAACCGCACCGGCATATGGTCTCACAAGGGGTCTGAGCATCTCATCTCGGTACCTAATGGCAGTCAGGCTACCTCTGGCGAGCACATGGAGGGCTGTGTGGCCCTCCAAAGAAATGCCACCCCACACCATTACTGACCCACTGCCAAACCGGTCATGCTGGAGGATGCTGCAGGCAGCAGAACGTTCTCCACGGCATCTCCGGACTCTGTCACGTCTGTCACATGTGCTCAGTGTGAACCTGCTTTCATCTGTGAAGAGCACAGGGCGCCAGTGGCGAATTTTCCAATCTTGGTGTTCTCTGGCAAATGCCAAACGTCCTGCACCGTGTTGGGCTGTAAGCACAACCCCCACCTGTGGACGTCGGGCCCTCATACCACCCTCATGGAGTCTGTTTCTGACCGTTTGAGCAGACACATGCACATTTGTGGCCTGCTGGAGGTCATTTTGCAGGGCTCTGGCAGTGCTCCTCCTGTTCCTCCTTGCACAAAGGCGGAGGTAGCGGTCCTGCTGCTGGGTTGTTGCCCTCCTACGGCCTCCTCCACGTCTCCTGATGATGCTCTGGACACTACGCTGACAGACACAGCAAACCTTCTTGATGTTCATTGATGTGCCATCCTGGATGAGCTGCACCTCCTGAGCCACTTGTGTGGGTTGTAGACTCCGTCTCATGCTACCACTAGAGTGAAAGCACCGCCAGCATTCAAAAGCGACCAAAACATCAGCCAGAAAGCATAGGAACTGAGAAGTGGTCTGTGGTCACCACCTGCAGAACCACTCCTTTACTGGGGGTGTCTTGCTAATTGCCTATAATTTCCACCTGTTGTCTATTCCATTTGCACAACAGCATGTGAAATTGATTGTCAGTCAGTGTTGCTTCCTAAGTGGGCAGTTTGATTTCACAGAAGTGTGATTGACTTGGAGTTTCATTGTGTTGTTTAAGTGTTCCCTTTATTTTTTTGATCAGTGTATATACTAGGGCTGGGTTTTGACACAAATTCGATTCGATTCTCATTCACAAGCTTGCGATTTGATATGATTACCAATTTGATTCGATTCGACTCAATATCGATTATTTTGGATATACTGTATATCAGGTACAGTACATGCCAAATTTTCAAGGAAAAAAAATATCTCAACTAATGCTGTAAAATATATAAGAGAGTCAGTTGGTACTAGATTATAATATTGAAAGTTAAAATTGACTGATTTGTGCTATACAACTGCTTAAATCTCACTTAAGTTATCAGATATCATCAGTTTTGTTTTTTTTTTTTTAAAGATTTGAATAGATGTTTACATATAAACATCATAAAACTTATGGATGGATTTATTCAAACATAAAACATTAAATAACAGCAAAAAAATATAATGATTATGTTTTATGGTGCATATATTTAGCAAAATGCTCCTCCTCTCTACAGTTTATTTTTCTGGCTGACTAATGAGTTTACGATCATATGCTTTCTTGAGGTCCGAGCTGATAAACGGTCCGTGCTGCGCATCTCAAAGAAGCAGTGGGATTTTGTTTTGCTTTTGTGTCGTTTCGTTTGCCATTTGATGTTTCTCATTTGAAACAGAAATGGCACCGCGTATGAGTTGATCAACGTGATGGTTGCGCCAGTGCGACCACTCACAAAATTTAGTCGCACCGGCAGAAAAAATGGTCTGGAGCTCTGGAAGGAGATGATCAGTTCACGTGCACTACATGCTGACGCGTCTGTTGATTGAGGCTCTCCAGCAATCTGTCACTCCACATTAAACAGCGGCAAAATGGCATTTATTGTTAGAATACAGCAAAACGATGGACAGAATTTGAAGTCTGAGATTTTGTTCCATATTAAATGTTTCATCCATTAACTGAAAACAGGCTAGACTAATCGATTCTTGGGATTTAAGAATCGATATCGTTTCATAAAAATGAGAATCAATTAAAATCGAGATATCGATTTTATCGTAGTGCAGTGCTCTCAAATATTACTAAAATTAGTGATCTTAGCAGCCAGGAAGGTGTACTGAATGTGCATTTGTAATGTACATACATTAGGGATGCATCGAAATAGAAATTCTGGGCCAAAACCGAAAATTCTGGATTTTCGAAAACAAAAAAGTGTTGTAATAATTATTTACTTAAATTATTTTATTTTATTAAATTATATATAATAATAATAAGAAATTTTGTAAGACTTTTATAATTTAGCTCAATAAGTTTAATGATACTAAGATTAAAAAACACAAGACAATAAAATAACCACACTTTCACCTAAAATAGCACAATAAAATTGGTCAGGAAACATAATATTAATATGAACATATTATTTTTACTTAGTTCTATGCAACAGAATCAGATATAACATTTTTTAAACTAATTATCCAAATACTGTATAGTCCTACAAAGCTATTATTATCAGAGCATGTCAGCAGATCACAGCGGGAGCAGATCAGTGGATGAGAGAGTAGCGTCATTTTACCAGTGTTGCCCAGTACAGCTGTACTACAGCATGTTACAGCACAGTGGCGCTCCTGCAAACTGGAACAGATATGCTACATTGAAATTTCCTGTTGGTGTGTTATTTGAGTGAACTTCGCTTTTCTGGTGAGCATTAAAGCGGCACATGAGCGCAACTCACACTCATAGGGCAGAATATTGAGCAGAGCGTCACACCGCACAGTGACGGCGACTAGAGGAGAGTGAAGCCTGTGTGCTGAATATATATGTACATACATACATACATACATACATACATATACATACATACATACATATATATACATACATACACACACACACACAACAGTTCTTTCTGGTCCTCGAATCTGACTGGTTGATAAGAGTGCGATATTAGAGCAATATCAGAACTCCAACAGCCGTGTAATTGTATCACTCTGCTTGCTGTACTTTTTACAGTGAGTGTCATGGCGGATGACCAAATCCTGTATAATTTTATAAATATTACTGTTTTTGTGTCACAAAATGTAGTTTCAAGAGGTTTCAGGTGAGAATGTACTTGTTTGGAATTCAAATATGTGCCTTGTTAATAAAAATAATGTGTATCTGAAAATTTGCGTCAACGTTTTCGGATATGTGAGCTCTAGGGCGTCAGCAGCCGTTCAGCGCTCATGAATCTGCCTGAGAGCGCCTCACCTCAGTCAGAATTTTCTGAATTTACTGCTGGCTCTGATTAATCTATAGTGGTTAAACATGAGATGTAATTCGTTATGGGTATTTATGTAAAATCAATGCTGAATATCAGAGCGGTGCCTATGTACTTTTGACTGAATTGCCTTGCAACCCTCATGATGGCTCTTGTTGTTTATTAAATATTATTATTCAATAAATAATATTTTATATAAATAATAGTAGTATTTAGTATTAGGGAAACAGTGTGTGTTTTTTCGTGATGGTGATTTTAGTTACATTGTTCTGCCATTAGATGGTGGCACAAGACTGTTTTAGTCAGTAGTAAAGACTTTTAATTTGAAAAATACACAGTTTTGAGCAAGGTAACTATTTTTCTTTCAAAATCAGCTTGTACGCAGCCAACAAATCCACCGAGCAGCTGTCATCAGGAATCACCTTTAAGAGATGAAAGCTTAGTATGAGCCTATCGCTCACTCAAACTAATAATTTATTGTGATATGAGATTGATCTGAAGAATGAATGCTGTATCAGATACAGGTAATCACGATTGCTCAGTCAATCTCTGTCTCTCATAATATCTACAATACATAATACACTGCTTTTAATACAGTAATACAATAAGCTTTCAATTAAGCAACTCAACATTCCTTCGTTACTAGTTCTAAAGTGACGTTTTGGAATTAGTAACGGAGGCTTGAGCTCAGCTGTTCAACTGTCACATTTTGATTTGTAGTTATGCATAAAAGAAGTTTTTTAAAGACACTCCGTTGTTATTTTATGTATTTACACACTTGTGCAGTCGAACTGTTGTATAAACGCAATATCACACTCGTAGCCGTGAGATATGGCTGTATACTGTGATTACCTCCGGCACTCGGCCTGCAGCCTATATATATAAAACTGTTCTTGTAGATAATGTAATGTAATGTAATATTACTGAAATATAGAAATACACTAATTTTGATCTGCTTTGAATATATTTTAAATGAACTAAAATACCATTTTACCAAGATATGGGTAATTCTATAATTAGGGGTACATTTAGAATTTGACAATGTTTCCCAAAAACCCAAACATGGCCTAACATAGCTGCTTAGCAACAGTCTATATTGTATAAAGTGCTATATAAATAAAGGTGATCTGCAGGAGTATGTGCATAAAATACCATCTATGTTTGCTACTGTCCACAATGTTACCTTTATTGGGTAACACAGTTGACAGGTAACTTAGTTGACATTTTTAGTGTTTTGGGCCTATACTCAACACGGAAGCCTAGAACTACTGAGCATATGGTATGTTTAGAAATATATTTTCATAAAACATAAGGTTTAGTTAAATTGTCTTGTTAAAATTTGCAGCAATACTTCTGTAACACTGTTGACAGTCAATTAATTCACTCTTGACACAGGTTTACTAGTTAACCAATATTAGGGGAAAGAGAGAGAACCTAACTTCTAGTGTTTTATCCATGTGCTTCTAGAGGAAATATCATCATACTGTGCACATTATGTGAGAATGGCACAAACCATTCCTTTTGGGGGGGGGGTTATATCACAAGTTATATCACAATAAACACTTACAATTTTTTTAAGCGCACACCCAAATGTCTTAATAACCTAATCTAACTAAAGGCAAAACTATGAAATTAATTTATATTTTAGGTAATTTTCACACTTAAATGCAGAGTAGAATCAGCAACTTTACAAAATTGGACAGCTGAATACCAGGGTTGTATATGATATGAACATCATTTTTTAACCAAATAATATGGCTTTTTCAACATACAGTAGCGTGATTGGGAAAAATAGAATTGTGTAGTAGAAAATTAAGCATCGGGGCTTTATATTGATGAAAATATATTTACAAAATAGTTCACGGACATGAGATGTACCCACGATTACAGAATAACCCATTTATAATGTCTATCAGTACATTCTGCAGTACTTTAACCATTTTTCACCATATGAAATCACACACAAATGTACTTTAGTCCACCTTGAGTGGGTCAAAAAAGCACTTTGAAGTTCAGCTAACTGCATTTAAGATCATTTTAAACTATAACACATTTTAATTATAATTGTACAAGTGTCTGAAGACATTACATTCAGTTCGCACTTAAGTATATATTCTTTCAAAGCATATGATTTCTGTAATATGTGCTCTTTTTGTTAAAGTTTACTAAAGCGCACTTCTTTTTCACTGGGGACTATTTACCTAGTGTCAAATAACAGACCCAGTATCTCAAAATGAAAGACTATAGATATATAAAACCCTAACATTTCATGATTAAGGCTGAACTGAACTTCTTAGATGGTAAAGGCATCACTGTAGTTGTAAGGTATAATTTTTTGTGCTATCAGTTTGACACGGACACAGCAGTCTAATTCGTTTTCAGTCAAAGACACGCAGCAAGTGGGAAATCGCAGGTGGTTTTGCTTGTAAACCCTTTTCCATGGTCTTTTCTCACTCAGCAGTGGCAGATGCATTGGTTTTGATGAGTCACTGATTCAACCACCATTTTAATATTATACATTTTAAATTACATGTTATTTTTTCCACTTCTACATGTGTTGGTGACTCATAATCAGTGCATTTTTAATTGCATTAGACAGGCATGTTTATAGTCAATAATTAGATTGATGCACATACAAACATAGAATGACAGAACTTGTATGTCTGACTGAAGGTTATGAAAACCTTTTCACTTTGGAGCTATTAATTTAGGAGGACATTAATAAAATGCAATTCAAAGTGGTCTACAGTAGCCAGGCCCAAACTGTGAATCAAATTTAAAAAAAAAAGAAAGAAAGAGAAAAGAAAGCTGGCCTTTAGTTCCACATCATCAAACCTCCATTTTTCTGAAGTCCTCTTTCATGCCTGTGCTTAATCTTACACATCTGGGCAAATCTGGGCACTACATCTGGGAAAGTGAACAAGTACCCATCAGTCTGTCAGAGCCGGAGGGAGGAGCCATGTTGAGACGGAGGATGGATGGAGTTTGCATGTTCTCTCGTAGAGATGTTGTGAGCAGGACTAATTAACAGGTCTACTGCGTGAACTCCATCCCAGTATTGAACTTCTTGAGAAATCCACATGCTGTTTGGCTAAAAAAAAAAATTTCTGCGCACGCTTGTTTGACTTTGGCTTTTCCCATTAACTACGACACCTAAAAGATTGAAAAACGCAATATATATGACAGCGTTTTCCATGGAAAGTTCTGGCGCTTGTCAGTCCGTCAGCCTGGGAAGTGGACTCAGCGTACAGACCACTTCGTTTCTCCAGCGTGCAGAGTGACTCCAATGAGTATTTATAGTTAATGACAAAATGTTATGATTTAGGAAGATAATATTTCAGCAGTCTCACAGGAACATGTGTTTTTTGAATCAGTTTCTTTGGAACTGAGTTCAGGGGCTTTTCTGTCCTTCCACACAGAGCCTTTTCACACAAAGGTTTTTTTTTTTGCACTCTTCACGTTTTACTTGTAACTATTTCAGGGTATTTATGTGTTATTGACTTGTCGGTTAACCCTTCCTCGAATTTTGCCTTTGGGATTACCTCTCTGAGCTAATCGTAACGTCTTTTTAATGTCTATCCGGTCTTCTTCACGCACCCTGAGGGAATTTACCTGGGTTCTGCTAAGATCTCTTTTTACTGAATGATTTTCTGCCACTTTATCTTATTGTGATATATACGTGAACCCGATAACCCAAATATTCTGAGATAAAGCTTAGCAGAAACCCGAGAATCATCCAGAAATTCTTCTCGGTCCATTCTGGCAACAAATGAAAGGAATAAGAAACCTGATAAGTTTCATTCTTCATTTTACACAATGAGGGAGAGACTTATGAGCAGTGGTCTGAGACTCTGCTTAATTTGGAACAAGTGGAGTGTGAGAGTGTGTAAGACAGAGGAAAGCAATAAGGTAGGGAGAGATAGATGGATGGGGAGGAGAGAGATAAGCCAGTAGCCTTACCAATAACCATCCTGTGTTTAGGGATCCCTGCCCGGATCTCCTCCTGGACAATGGCGCTTAAATTATCACACATGGAATCTATAGACTCTAAATGTTCCGGGCAATCCTGGGAAATCTTGTGCCGGTCAAACCACACATGAGACTGAGCCCCTCGCATGGGTGTGTACGGCCTGAAAACAAACAATTATAGTGGTGAAGTGATAATTAAATCAAAACAAAGCTGAAGAAACTGCTAAATAACTACTGCATTCACATGGCTGTGAGAAATTATTGTAAAATATTTGGAAGTACATTCATTTCCGCTTGAACTGCACCTAAAATGTGATCTTATCCTTATTTAAGTCATAAAGCGGTAGCGATTAAGGTTTTTATTTAATAAATAAATTATAGTGCAAGCCCACCACATGTTTTCTTAGAGATATCTGAATAGAATTTCTCTTTCACTCTCTCTCAACTGTTTTTTAACAGTTAAACTTTTTTTTTTTTTTTTAAGTATTTAAGTCTGTAAAGTTTGTGAATTAAATGATGTGTTCTGAGCACAATGAATTCAGTTAATGTTGCTTTGTTTTTACCCTGATTCAGTAAGTTCTTAGCTTAATAAACTAAAAAGTTATATTTATGAATTATAATTACAGGCACAATCAAGTCTTCTTTGATTCTGTTTGATATTTCATTGTTTATTAAGTTTTCATTTATTTGTGTTGATCTACAGCATCAATCTTTGTCATGCAAACATGACAACATGTGGATGTTTGCAGACACTCATCAAATCCATTTTTAATAATATTGCTTTTATAAAGCAAGTGAATAAAGTATATCAGGTTGCTTTTGATCTTATTCGTAAATTTCTTTACTAGATTTTTTTTTTTTAACTAGAGAGTTTTGATACTACTACTGAGACTGTCAGACTATGGCAATCTCCACGTAAAAAGAAAACTGTCAGTCCAAACATGTGAATTTGCCACTATAATTTCTCTCATTATTTTAATATTGTATTTAACCAATAATGCTGTAAAGATGCTTTGAAGGTGATGTACAGGGAATGTTTACCTGGCTGGCGCCGTGGGATAAATCACCCGGATGTTTTCAAATGCCAGGTTTTGTCCCAACACATCATAAACCCACCTGCGCAAACCCGGCCCCGTGTCTCCTAAATGAAATTAATGAAAGTTATTACACCACCATACATCTTATACTGGACTAAATTATTCAAATGTTTCTAAATTAAACCTAAATACTTATTTAATTAAACCTATACACTGTATACTTTGTATTCAACTGTCTAGTATGGAACTCTGTTTCCATCACTGAATAAGAAATTTAAAAAAAGGTAGTTGCGACTTAATCTCACAATTCTGATCTCTTTTTTTTTTTTTTAAGGAGAAATGCATGATATAAACTTGCAATTGCAAGTTATAAAATCAGAATTTAATGATAGCAATTGCAAGGGTTGGAGTTGCAAGATACAACCTTGCCATTCAGAGAATTCAAGTTGCAATTTAGAGAAATAAAGTCAGAATTGCAAGACTTTTGTATTTTATATGTTGCAATTGTGACTTTTTTTCTCACAACTGCAAGGTTATATCTTGCAGTTCAGACTTTATAGCATGCAACTGCGTGTTATAAATTCAGAATTGTGAGATGCATACACTTATGCATACGTCTTCTTTTTTCCTCTTAATTGGACTTTTTAACACGAAATTTGAAATTTATATCTATTTATATACAACTCCGAGAAAAGAGGTCACAATTGCAAAAAAAAAAAGTCAGAATTGCAAGTATATATGAAGAGTTCAGATGCAAAACCAGGTAAAAGCCATCTCGGTTAAAAATTAGATAGTGATACTGAGTAATGCTGCTGACACATAATATACGTCCATCAAATACTTTTACTCCAAACCCGCTAAATTTCAGTCTCAGCCCAATCAGAAGTACCAGTACTTACATAGAAACCTATATAAAGTAGCCAGAAAGAAATGCTAATTTTAAAGAAATACATCAGATGGATTTAGAGGCTTTTGCATCTTAACTCTTCATATGTATCTCACAATTCTGACTTTATAACTCGCAATTGTGAGTTTATACTTCAGAATTATGAGAAAAACAGTCATAATTGCGAGATGTAAACTGGCAATGGCAAGAAAAAAAAAAGTCAGAATTGTGAGAAAAAAAGGGAAAAATTACCTTAAAAAAATGACATATATATATATATATATATATATATATATATATATAAAATGTGGCAGAAACAGTATTGCAAATACATTTTATAAGATTATTTTGTCATTCATTATCAGAGTCCCTCTCCCCTACCAGTATGTAATTAAAGCTGTGACAGTTTAGTGCATAAAGTGTCCAACTTTCCAGATTCCATTTTTTAATGAAGTGCATCATCTGGGTATTTGAAGTGCACTTTTTCTCAGTTACAGCTTTCATTGTGAACACACTAATCACACTATTTATACAACAAAATTCTGTATAGTCCAGTACACAAACATTCCTTCAGTGTAAGTCTTTTGTCCATAGCAGGACAAACTACACACCAGTTGTAATGATATGGATTTGTTCAAATTCCTAACTATGTCCTCTAAATATTAACAATGTATATAAATATGAATAATATCACTGTAACAGTAATGTCTGCCTTAGAAAACCCCCGTAAAACTACAAAATACAAAGGATTTGCAATGTGCAGGACTGTAAAGACTGGCAGAGATTTTAAACGACCACCCTTTGTGGTCACCTGTTATTATAACCTACCAGCTCCATGCTCACCGGCGTTCTTACGCGCTCTCTGCACTATTTCTTATAATTACTTTTCTTTGGACATGTCAGCAGAAGTCTCAGACCATAAGCGGTGCGTTTTTAACAGGACATGTCATACAGTTCAACTTCACAGTTCCAAAAGCGTCTCAAGACCCTTGCGTTTCATTCAGTTGCGGTGCGTCCTGTGTGAAACGCGCTGGTCTGCGGTGGTTCGTTGTATATATTATCTATTTTCAAAACTGTGGGCACACCGCGCCTGCCTGAGAAAGGTTTTAATACTGTAAAAGCACCTGAGCCATGAAGAAAGATGACAGAAGCAGTGTGTTTTCCAGCCTGACTCACGACACTCTTCTGTAGTTTAACTGCAGCCATATTCATCCCGTGTTTTCTCGCGATACGTCATCTACGTCACAGATCGCGTTCACCGTGCAGTGCTGTGAAGCTTCTTACTAATGAAGAATGATGTCTTGTTTTGTGTAAGTATAGCAACATACGTGGGCAAACAAATTCTTCTCGTGTTTTCTGACGGTGAGCATTAGTTCCAGTACAGCTGATTTGTTTTTTTGTGGTGTCAAATAACAGAGAAAAGATTTAGTACAGTATAACAAAGATTAAGTGGAAAACAGTGAAGTTTATCATAACTAATATGCCAAAAAAAAAAGAGAAGTAAAGTAAGTAAAGCCTCTCCATTAAAAACAAACAAACAAAAACAAAACAAAACAAAACAAAAAACGTAGCTCTAACTGCAAGGTTATTATCACTAAGAAGTTGCAGCTGACTGTAGAAATTGAAAAAGAAATCCAAAAGTATTCAAATCTGAACTAAAATTAAGCTACTGGGTCATTCCCTGTCAAATCAACCAAAATTCAAAAACCTTCCTGGCTCAAATTTTTTATTTTGTTAATATTTTTTTCTGAAGAAAGGGACATGTATAGTGATAAAAGGCAAAATATTAAATGTCATGGATGAATATTTACTGAGTAATCCACTATTTTGTAGAGGGGTGTCAAAATGGCAATTTTCAGAGCCAAATTACCAGGGGTTAAAAATGACTTCAGAAAGATGGCCGCATCATAATGTTATTTTTACATAGAAATTGCAGGTCTGTTAGTGAAATCTGGCAATGGTGACCATTCAAAAATGGGGAAATGGTCCTTTTCCAATTTTTTTGCATGCCTGTAACTCAAGAAGTATTAAAGCATTATCTTAATGCTCTTTTACATATTGGGTCTTAACACTCTTTCTTTTTGGCATCTTAATTTCTAAAGCCCCGATATTGATTAATTCCAGAGATATTGCAATCTCAATCTTGTTAAAATGTGCACATTTTCAGTGGTCAAAAACCCAATGTGAGTCACTTTGCAAAAATATGATACTTCTTTTCTTTTAAAGAAGAATGTCTGAAGAACTAATAATGTTAAAACTAGAAATGTATCTCATTTCCATCTGTCAAAACAACTGCATTGAACAAACCAATTTGATTGCCATAAATATTCTTTTTCCAAAGTGTGTGTGCCTATAACTCAAGAAGTATTAAAGATACAGAAATACACTGAAAATGTGTACAGTTTAATAATTTACTCCTGGAGCCAGGGGCGTTTCTAGGATTTGAAAACATTCGGGGCTGGTGCCAAAACATCAGGGGCTAGTGGTGGTGGAGGATGGGAGCTAACATCATATTTACGTAAAATTTTGTTATACACAGGTGGGTGAACCTAAATCCTTCTAGGGAGGTCTGGGGCCATGCAAAATTTGAGATATTTTTAAATGAAAATTCATTAATCTGCTGCACTTTAAGAGTTCGAAAATAAGAGCTCCAAGTTAACCCATGTTCAGTGTGCAAATTGAACAAAGCAAAAAGGCCATTGACCTGACTCGCCCCTCTTCTGATACTCTGAAAACATCGGATCATGAACTGATCATGTGAGCAAATTTTTTTTCTGTTTTAATTTTTCTGGACTCCTTTTTAATGGTTAAATTTAATTTTATTAATCAAAAACAACAACAACAACAACAACAAAAACATGTAATTAATTAAAACAATGAAACTTAACATCGATTTATCAAAAGTTATGTTTAGGGCCCTTGTTACCAAATTTGTTTTGACATGTCTATTTATTTAAATGCATAAAATAACTTTTATTTATTTCTACAACATCCTTATGAAATTCTGTGTTGTTTATTCAAATTTTTCTGGTTATCAAATAAAGGCATAAAATGTTAATTTATCTTTTAATTAATGAAAATTAAATTTTATTTTTTGGCAAATAAAGGGGATGTAATATTAAAATTTAAAAGATGGAAGAAATATTGTGCAACAAAGTTTTAATTTTTCAACAGTAGCAGTAGTAGTAGTACTATGGTACGTACATTCTACTGAATGATAAAAGTAATATATATATATATATAAGTAATAATAAAGTATAAAGTAATATATTTCTGGCACAATGTCTACAAACTAAACCGAACTTTTATTTTGACGGGTTGCCATGAATACCTTTTAATTTCTGTTAGTATATAACCCTGGTTTTACTAAAATAAAAGAGCGAAATGCTCACGAAGTAGTCTGGAGAGTTCTGGAGATGTTGTTCATGCATTTATTTTTATGGCAGACGCTGAAATCACCGCGAGCGTTACGTGTGTGTAGTAAAGGAAACGTCTCGGTTACGTATGGTAACCCTCGTTCCCTGATGGAGGGAACGGAGACGTTGTGTCGAGTAGTGTACGACACTAGGGGTCGCTCTTGAGAGCCCAAACACCTCTGACAGTTTTGAGAAAGGCCAATGAAAATTGGGTGTGCAGATTTGCATAGCTGGCCACGCCCCGGGCGGCCGGGTATAAAAGGCAGCGTGTGCATCTGCTCACTCGTTCTGATTCTGAGGAGCCGAGCGTCTCAGCTCCCTCAGAGGCGGACCAGAGATGTGGCATGGGAGACACAACGTCTCCGTTCCCTCCATCAGGGAACGAGGGTTACCATACGTAACCGAGACGTTCCCTATCTGTCGTACACTCCGAGTTGTGTCGAGTAGTGTACGACACTAGGGGTCCCCGTAAAAACACGCCACATGTCTGACCGCGTCACGAGGGACAAGAGCAGAAGTAACAAGGCAACGTGTAACGTAAGTGCAGCTCACCTCCTCTGTGACCATCCAACGTCCAAGGACTGACCTGTTACAGCAGAGTCCTGCAGCCGGGCCTTCCTCAAGGGCGGCTGAGTGCCTTGAGATCGTTGGGAAAATGCCTACTCCCGAAGAAAAGACATTATGAAGTTCACGACCTGCCCAACAGGGGGGGTTCAGAGTAACATCGTTAGACATGGGACCTGAGGTGGGTCTCACACCCGGGAAGACAGCCAAACTCAGATCCTAGAGAACCTGTTCTCAGGGGAAACACCGTATCATAAGAGTAAAGGTGGAAATACCCATATGGGGCCGCATAAGGGGCCACTACATATGGGACATAATCCAATCAAAAAGGATATTCATACCTTGTGAAGGGATTCCATAGCGAGAACTCCGTCATGCGCAGAAGTGCCAAGATGGAGAAGGCGTCCAGGGTTCGCATCAGGAAACCTACTGAAACTCAGAAGCGTAATCACCATTAGGGGAAGCGCTTTGTGCAAGCTCTACACCAACCAGTGTGCTGAGTCAAGAGTTAGCAACCAAGACTCTAGCTGACACCGGTTCTGTGCGCAAATTATAAAATCTGGCAAAAGTGTTAGGTGTAGCCCAACCCGCAGCTCTACAGATGTCTGTTAATGAGGCCCCATTCGCCAGGGCTGCCGAGGCGGCGATGCCCCTGGTTGAGTGGGCTCTTACCTCCAGAGGGCAGGGTAGGCCTCTGACCAGGTAGGCCGTACGGATCGCATTTACCAGCCAATGGGAGATCCTCTGTTTGGAGACAGCCTTCCCCTTCTGCTGTCCTCCGTAACAGACAAAGAGCTGTTCTGAACGTCTGAAGGGCTGCGTTCGTTCCATGTAGATGCGCAGGGCACGGACTGGGCATAACATGATCAGGTTGGGGTCATCTTCCTGGGAAGAGAAAGCTTGCAAGGTCACAACCTGATCTCTGAAAGGAGTGGTAGGGACCTTGGGCACATATCCAGGCCGGGGTCTCAGGACAACGTGAGAATATGCTGGTCCGAATTCCAGGCACGAACTGTTCACGGAGAGGGCTTGGAGGTCTCCCACTCTTTTGATGGAAGTGAGCGCAGTCAAAAGAGCCGTCTTGAAGGAGAGAGCATCGAGTTTGACTGACTGAAGGGGCTCGAAAGGATCTTGCTGTAAACCTTGGAGAACCACAGCAAGATCCCAAGAGGGGATGAGATGCGGCCGAGGAGGGTTCAGCCTCCGGGCTCCTCTAAGAAACCTTGTTATCAAATCGTGTTTCCCCACCGACCTGCCCCCCACCAAGTCATGGTTAGCCGATATAGCTGCGACATGAACCTTGAGTGTTGAGGCAGATAGGTGCCTGTCCAGGCCTTCTTGAAGGAAGGATAACACTGATTTGATGCCACAGCTCCGTGGGTCCTTCCCGTGAGAAGAACACCAGTTCACAAAGATGCGCCATCTCAGGTCATACAGCCGTCTGGTGGAGGGGGCTCTTGCCTGTAGAAGTGTGTTTACCACTGAAGGTGAAAGGTCTCTGAAGTCCTCCTGGTCGCGTCCAGGGACCAAAGGTGGAGGTTCCAAAGATCGGGGCGCGGGTGCCAAATTGTGCCCTTCCCCTGAGAAAGGAGGTCCTTCCTCAGAGGAATGCGCCAGGGAGGAGCTGATGCCAGGAGCACCAGATCCGAGAACCAGGTTCTGTTGGGCCAGAAGGGGGCCACCAAGAGAATCTGTTCCTCGTCCTCCCTGACTTTGCACAGGGTTTGTGCGATGAGGCTCACCGGGGGAAAAGCATACTTGAGTCGGTCCCTTGGCCAACTGTGTGCCAGTGCGTCTATCCCGAGGGGGGCCTCGGTCAGACCGTACCACAGCTGGCAGTGGGTGGATTCCGGTGAGGCAAAGAGGTCCACTTGTGCCTGGCCGAATCGATCCCAAATCAGCTGGACCGACTGAGGGTGGAGTCTCCACTCGCTTCCGAGCGAAACCTGTCGCGACAGGGAATCGGCCACACGATTGGCTTCGCCCGGAATGTGAGTGGCTCGTAGAGACTTGAGTCTGTGTTGACTCCAGAGCAGCAGGTGGCGGGCTAGTTGTGACATGCGAAAGGAGCGTACACCGCCCTGGTGGTTGATGTAGGCCACAGTCGCAGTGTTGTCGGTCCTGACCAACACGTGCTTGCCCCGAATCATAGGATGGAACCTCCTCAGGGCCAGGAGCACTGCCAACAACTCCAGACAATTTATGTGCCAAAACAGTCGGGGGCCTGTCCAGACCCCGGAAGCTGCCTGCCCGTTGCAGGTGGCACCCCAGCCTGTCTTGGAAGCATCTGTGGTGACAATGATGCGTCTGGACACCTGTTCCAGGGGAACTCCTGACCGTAGGAACATAATGTCTGTCCAAGGGCTGAGTGTCTGGCGACACGATGGTGTGATGTTCACCCGGAATGTACCTCGACGCCACGCCCACCTGGGGACTCGAGTATGAAGCCAGTGCTGCAGCGGTCTCATGTGCATCAGACCCAGCGGCGTGACCGCGGCTGAGGATGCCATGTGCCCTAGGAGCCTCTGAACCTGTTTTAGGGGGACCGCTGACCTGTATCTGAGTGTTGCCGCACACCTCAGAACTGACTGTGCACGCTCCGGGGAGAGACGTGCAGACATACTGACCGAGTCCAGCTCTACACCGAGAAAAGAGATCCTCTGTGCCGGGGAGAGTTTGCTCTTTTCCCAGTTGACCTGAAGCCCCAACCGAGCCAGATGGTTGAGAACCATGTCCCTGTGTGCGCAAACCAAATCCCACGAGTGAGCTAGAATTAGCCAGTCGTCGAGATAATTGAGAATGCGTATGCCCATTACCCTGAGGGGGGCAAGGGCGGCCTCCGCTACCTTCGTAAAGACCCGGGGCGACAGGGAGAGGCCGAAGGGGAGAACCTTGTACTGATATGCCCGTCCTTCGAAGGCAAACCGCAGAAACGGTCTGTGTCTTGGGAGGATTGAGACATGAAAGTACGCGTCCTTCAGGTCTATGGCCACAAACCAATCTTGAAGTCTGACACACGTGAGGATGTGCTTGAGGGTTAACATCTTGAACGGGAGCTTGAGCAGGGCCCGATTCAAGACCCTCAGATCCAAGATTGGTCTGAGACCGCCACCTTTCTTGGGTACAATGAAGTAGGGGCTGTAGAACCCTTTCTTCATCTCGGCTGAGGGGACAGCTTCTATCGCACCCTTCGCCAGAAGGACTACGATTTCTGCTCGAAGAACCGTGGTGTTGGGGCCCTGAACCGACGTAGTGAGAACACCACGGAACTTGGGTGGACGCCGCGCAAACTGGATGGCGTAGCCGAGCCGAATTGTCCTGAGGAGCCAGCGGGAAGGATTGGGGAGATTTAGCCAATCCGAAAAATTCTCCGCTAGGGGTCTCAGAGGAACTAGATTCGGTGTACCATGGGTGGGAATACCTTCGCTGAGAAAACAGCGCGTGGCCGGGGGTGAGAAGCCCCGAACCACACTGGCCGTTTTGCCCAGGGAGACCAACTTGTGAGAGCTGTGCAGATGATCCGCCCGAGAGGGGAGATCGTCTGAACGAGCTCGTTGTTTCAGAGCATACGGGGGTACAGGTGTCGTGCGGCCGTATGCTTCTGATAATGGAAACAGCATCCGACCGTCGAGTAGAGGGTCGGAGGTGCTGTAAGTTGCGCCCAGAGAAGAAGGAAATTGCTCTTTTATTGACCATGTGGTAGCCGTCTGCCGTGCGGCAGACAGCCGGATAGAAGCCGAATCCAGCGCTCGTCCCCTCGTCGAGTGCGGATCCGGACAGGTCAGATGATCCTCCTTCCCTGGGCTGCCCGTCTCAGGAACGCTTTGAAGCCTGACGTGGGTTCTTAGTGACCTGAGGACGGGCTGGCGGTGCCACCTTCCTACGAGAACTGGACCGAAGGGAGGGTCTGGCTGCAGGACCGGCAGGTTGCGGGGCCTGAGTCATCCTCGTAGGAGGCCTTCCCCGGCGGGGAGCAGACAGGGGTTGCTGCGTCGGCTGAGCTGAGCCCGCGCTCGCTGCACGCCGAGGCAGGATGTGTTTGATGGCCTCCGTCTGCTGTTTCGCCGTGGAGAACTGCTGGGCAAATTCTTCCACGGCCTCGCCGAAGAGACCAGCCTGGGAAATGGGAGCGTCAAGAAAGCGTGCTTTCTCGGCATCTCGCATCTCGGCCAGGTTTAGCCATAGGTGGCGCTCCTGGACCACCATGGTGGACATCGCCCTCCCCAGAGCCTGCGCTGTAACCTTCGTGGCTCGTAGAGCGTAGTCGGTCGCAGAGCGCAGCTCGTGTAACAGCTCTGGGTCAGGAACACCCTCGTGCAGGTCTTTGAGAACCTTAGCCTGATAGACCTGCAATATCGCCATAGCGTGTAAGGCGGAGGCAGCTTGCCCAGAGGCCGCATAAGCCTTCGCTACAAGCGTAGACGAAAACTTACAAGCCCTGGACGGGAGTCTCGGGGGGCCCCTCCAGGAGGCGGCGTTTTGCGGGCACAAGTGCATCGCAATCGCTCTCTCCACCTGGGGGACCTCCGTATACCCCCTCGCTGGACCGCCATCGAGGGTGGTGAGGGACGGGGAGTTAGCGTGCCGTGAACGAGCCGACAGAGGGGCTTTCCACGACTTCGTCAACTCCTCATGCACTTCCGGGAAAAACGGGACCGGGGAGGAACGTGGCCTTGAGTCACGCCCACCCAGGAACCAGTCATCCAGCCTTGAAGGCTCAGGGCTGGGCGGGGGAACCCACACAACCCCAATCTCCTTGGCTGCCCGTTTTAGTGCGGCGGCCATTTCGGCGTCCGCCACAGACTGGGACTCTCCCGCCGAAGCGGCAAGTTCAGCCGTGACGTCAGCCTCTGACGGCTCTCCCTCCGATGCTACAGACTCCACCTTTCCCTCAGCAGGAGCCCCGAACAAAAGATCCAGCCCATACTGAGACGAGCTTTCAAAATCGTCCTGAGACTCGATCGGCGGGCACACAGGGTGAACGGTTTGCGAGGACGTACCCGGCAAAACATCGTCCCCCTGCCGCTCTTGTTCAACGCACATCGCTGCGGCCTCGTTCCCGGAAGTAGAAGGACCGGAGCGGGAAGCAGTTGAATGGCGCCGCGGCTTCTTCGAAAAGAACGCGGCCCGAGAGCGGAGCGTGCCCAAGGGCATGTCCTCGCAGTACTGACAGTCCCCATTAACGAACGCTGCTTCAGCATGCTCACGCCCCAAGCACTGAACACAGTGATCGTGCCGATCGTTAGGGGAAAGGTAGAAACCGCAACCAGTTGGACACGGACGGAAAGGCATAGTGAAACACACAATCCGCCCGTGGAGCTCTTTTAGAGAAAATTTGCTCGATTAGAGGAAAATCTTCTCCCGAAGATCGCCGTCGACGCACCCAGGGGAACTCTCACAACACGAGCCGTGTCAGAGAGGGAGAGACCGCTGTCTGTGCCGTAGATCCAACGACGAGAGAGGTGAATGTTGCCGCTTCTCACACAGAGACGCTGCATTCGGCTCCGAAGAACAGAACGAGTGAGCAGATGCACACGCTGCCTTTTATACCCGGCCGCCCGGGGCGTGGCCAGCTATGCAAATCTGCACACCCAATTTTCATTGGCCTTTCTCAAAACTGTCAGAGGTGTTTGGGCTCTCAAGAGCGACCCCTAGTGTCGTACACTACTCGACACAACTCGGAGTGTACGACAGATAGGGAACCGCGCGTACATCTGCACCATTCATTCATAAAGAGACACGCAGAACATGCAGAATTCATATTTAAATGGTATTTTGCGGCTGGATATTTACAGATACTAGTCCATATCGCGATTTGATTTAAGTGTAATGACCGGCTTTTGATTAATTGATTCAAACTTTGACAGTTCCGTAAATGCCTCGAAAAACATGGGGCGATATCAACCCGTAAAAACATTCGGGGCTAGAGAAAAATCTTTTGAATGATTGAATGATTAGCCCTAGCGACGCCCCTGCCTGGAGCCATACTGAGATTGCAATATCTCTGGAACTGAACCATGTAGGGCCTTAAAAATGAAGATGGCAAAGGTGAAAGTTTGACCCAATATCTAAATAGGCATTTAGATATCTCTAATACTATTTGAGTTACAGGCATGCAAATTTGCTCTTTCCCCATTTTTGAATGGTCACCATTGTCACATAATAGAACAAAAATTGTTAAGGTCAGCAGATTTTACTAGCAGATCTATCAATCTCTATGTAAAAACAACATTATGATGCTGCCATCTTTCTGAAGTCATTTTTAACCTCTTGTAATTTGGCTCTGATTCTTAGGTGGAAATTGTCATTTTGACCCCCTCTACAAAATAGTGCATTACTCAGTAAATATTCATCCATGACATTTAATATTTTTATGAGATATAATATATTATCAACTTTATAGTGTACTGATACTTTTGACATCTATGCCTGAGGATATTTATAGTCATTTATAGTCATTCAAACAACCTATTCTTTTTGATATTGTGTTATCTTTGATTTTTACTTTTATTCATGACCAGCATCCAAAATAATACACACCAAAAGCCAAGTGTTAGTAAAAATCACATTGGCCAGTAAATCAAACCATTGATTGGCTAGCCAGTTGGCTGCTTAACATGAAACATGGTTTAAATTGCAGTAAGAACAATACTCTGATCCTTTCCTATTTCTGTTACAAGAATATCAGAATGTAGCATATATTGAGATAATGCAGAATATAGTTTCATGGCTGTTCAGAAATATTTATAGCCAGTCACTTTCCTCAGTTCACACCCATTAAAAATTTTCATTCAGGACCTACATCAGACCCTTTTGTTGAGGAAAAAAGCACAGCGTACTTCCCCGTCTAATAAAAAGTTCCACAGCTCTGTTACGCTGAACATCATTGTTTGCTCATAGAGATTTAGGAGATGTCTACAAGCTACTTTAAACACATACTGGAGTCTTATCTTTTATAAATGAAGTGCCGTTTCACTTGATTCTGGTAAATTTCAGTTGCTTTGAACGCTCAGACCACACATTCTGCGTCCTAAATCTCACCTCCTTCCACCTTTTCTCTTGCTGCGTGGGAGGGATGGACTACATTTGTGTGTAACTGTGTCTCTGTCTCCAATACTGACAGATGGCTGGAGGAGATCCCCCACATACTAAATCAGACCTGTATCACACTGTCTGTTTATGCCTGCCCTCTATAGGCAGCTTGATAGTGAATCTGACATTTTGAGAAGGGACCGCTTTGTTTCTAACTTAGATTTTCTAAGGCAAAGTATGTCAAATCCTGTAAGATAAATTGCTCACATGGTATTGACTCAGATAATGTAATTAATCTCAATTGCTAGTGAAAAAAAACATTCAAGGTCTGTGATTATTTATAATTTGATTAATGCTGTAGGGTTTCGATCAAATCCAGTATGAATGGAGTAATTGCAGCCTATTAGTATTATAGCACAGTGCGCTCCAAGATGTTAAAAGATCAAATGAAATTTGATTCCTCATGTCATGACTGCTTTATGTTTCGTAAAAAGAGGTTACATTTCTATTTGTTTTATTAAAGCAGATTTTTATTTATCATGTTTATCATGTTATCATGTTAAAGGGATAGTTCACTCAGAAATGAGGGTGCTGTCATAATTTACACATCCTCAAGTTTTCTATAAATGCATATCAACATTTGTGCTTTTGTGCTCCACAGAAGAAAGAAATGGATTCAACTTTAATGTGAGAATGTAACGAAGATATTAATAACAACCTCCTAAACCGTACACTATTGCATATGCAAACCAAATAGTTTTGTATGTTTTCTCTCATCAAATGGACTCTTGGATTCAATCCCAATGAAATGGCTGTTGTTAATGTTTTTTCTTGGCTGTGTTTTAAAGAAAGGCTGTGGCTGTCGCGTGTTTGACGCTTGAGGTTGTGGCATTTGTCCTTGCTCTATGGGCTGTCGTGGTTTGTTTCATTGCTCCAGCAGGGACAGTTTGTTTGGAAGCTTTAATTGCAACAGTTGAACCGTGTTGAACTGGTGGCCCCTTTAGTGTTTCATCTTTTCTTTTGGCGCTTCTTTTATAGACTCCACCATCAGCTTGTCTTGGCCTACCTGGGAGATGTTGTGTTTCTTTCCTCAAAAGCATCTTCTGTCTTTACAAATGGTGCTGTTTGGGCGCCACTAACTGCCGACCCCCCAAAAGTGTTCTGACCTGCCAAAATATGATAGATGAGCTCAATACAGAGGATATTGTTAAAGCTCCAGGAGAAGGTTGAAGCATTGAAGGAATTTCCTCAGCCACCCATCACAACCAAGGTATGTTCTTTCCATAGGTTGGCAGACTATACTATATTTGTTTTGTCACAAGTTTTTTCTTGCTGGCCTGCCCTTTCACAGACCCCACATGGAAAAGACAGCTGGAAAATGTGACATGGACCCAGGAGGCTGAAGAAGTGTTCATTATGTCAAAAGGGGCATTTACCTCAGAACAAGTTGTGCTGGGTGCACTGGACCTCTCAGTCCTTCATCTTCCAAGAGTCAAAGCTGTCCTTTCTCAGGAACATCTAGTGATCTTTATTAGCCAGAAGATGAAGTCCCCTGTAGAGTCAGAGTATTCAGCTGTCAGGAAGGAACGCCTGGCAATTAACTGATTAATCCTGGAGCAATTACATACTCAGGCACAGTTTATACTGGACATGCACTTCTGCTTTCAAATGGCACGGAAAATGACACAAACCCAAGAATGAGGCCATAGTCCCTTGTGCTTCAAGACTATCATTTTGTCATGTTGGACGGAGCAGACAACAACAAAGTCCAATCTTGTGCATTACTGGTGACTGAAGACTCATGTTGGCAGAAACGTTTAAGAAGGTAAGCAGCTGTTTATTTATCTTTGCAATGTGATTTGGTGGGATTAAATGAGCATGCTTTTCCTAAACATTATTTGAACCTTAAGCACATTGCAACAGTGCCACACAGAAACAGTGCTATTAATGTACCAATGGCAAAAAAGTGATAAAAGAAACTGTTAAAAGGCACAAATCATCTCCAGATGTCCTTTAGAGATGCTGTTTGTTCTTTCTGGTTGAGTAAAGACTACTTTACCACACCACATTAAAAGTAATATAGTGTCACACTGCATTACACTTTTGCCGAATGATGGGTCAATACACGTAAGAGCGTCCAAGATTAAAAAAGAAAAATCTCTTTAAAAAATCTAGTTCAAAAAGTATGAGACATTACATTTTTAGAAAAGTAATCTCAAGATTAATGTGAGTTTCACATGGTTTTGAAAAACGTTCATACAGTTTTCAAAAAATGTTCCATTTAATGACTCTAAAAATGTCACGTGGTGTAACCATCAAGTTACACTTTTTTTTATTACACCTTGAAAACATGTAAGTGTACACATACATGTTATTTTAAATTAAATTCAAATACAATTATTTTATATTCAACTATTGTCTTCTGCTGAAATGCTGAAACAAATTTGCAACGTTTACACTGTCGTTGAACTGAAGTGAATCAACATTGTACTGACTCCAGCTGAATAATGACATTGCTGACTTGAGTAGAGAGCTTAGAACTGTAATGAATCAGATTTGTATTGAATTTAACTGTTGTATTGTATTGATATTTAACTTTATAGCAGGATTTGCCTCATGTTTTCAAAGTTTGCATCATATATTCTGTGACATTTCTGTTTTTATACTGTGAAGCTGCTTTGAAACAATATACTACAATATATATAAAGTGCTATAGAAATAAAAGTGACTTGACTAGAAAAGAAATGTAATTTAAATGAATTAGCATATTTTTTGATTAGGGCCTGAGGTGTGAAGACCCTATTGAAATAGCTCAGATTCTTCTTCTTCTCGAAAATGAATCGCATTTTTGAGGGCGTAAACATGCTCAAACTCATGAAACTTTCCACACATTTGATATGGGTTTCAGAAGTGGGTGTGGCAAAATGGATTGATAGCGCCACCTACAAAATTTCAACGAAGGGCCCCTCAAGAAATGTTTCACATACATGTATGAAATTTGGTAGACACATGTAACACACCAATACTTACAAAAAAGTCTCTTGATATGAAGTCCGAAACCCAACAGGAAGTCTGTAGAGATTTAAACAGATCAACACCAAAATTAGTCAGTGTAAACTAAAGCCCTTTGTGACGCTAAATTGCAAAGATCTTGAGTTTTTGTTGAAGGGCGACAGGAAGTGTCATGTTTTGCGCTCTAACAGACTTCCCATTGAGAATTAATCACGTCGACATTTTATTTGGTCAGTCGACATTAAAGGCCTTTGCAATGTTAAATTGCAAAGATCTTGAGTTTTCGTTGAAGGGTGTGTATGTGGCGGCCTGACAAAGTTCAATGTTTCACTCGGGAATAGAAGGTGTTGTAGCTCAGCCATACAATGTCCGATCTGCCCCAAACTTCACACGTTTGATAAGAGTCCTAGCTTGAACACATCTAAAGGCCAATATTCCATTATTATCATAGTGCCACCTGCTGGCAACAGGAAATGACTTGTTTTACACTAACTTAAACATGCAATGTCCAAACTGCACCAAACTTCAAATGTTTGGTAAGAGTCCTGGCCTGAACACATCTAAAGGCCAATATTCCATTATAATCATAGCGCCACCTGTTGGCAACAGGATACGTCATGCTTTACACTAACTGAAACATACCATGTTCAATCTGTACCAAACTTCATATGTTTGATAAAACAGTGCTGACTTGAAGACATCTACATGCCAATATCCAGTTACAGTTATAGCGCCACCACCTGGTAGCAGGAGCTTTGGCACATATAAATGACTCTGACATATTCCTTCTGTATTTACCACTTTAAATGCATATTGCCCACCTTTCGCTGTTTTCCTAAAGCCAGCGGGTGGTGGTGAGCCCGGGTGCAAGGGCCCTTTCAACGTTGCTTTAATGTTAAATATAATTATGATCCTCGACGAGCATTTTGATGCACTGTTTTATTAATTAAACATATTCGGTGCCACTTTATATTAGGTGTCTTTAACTACTAAGAACTCACATCAAAAATAATTTTTGGTGCAGTGTACTTATTGTGTTCATGTTGAATTGCAAGTCACTTTTGCTGCTGTTGAGGTGAGATATGGGTAGGTTTTGGGTCAGGTTTGGTGACATGGGTAGGTTTACATTAAATTTAAGTTTAGGTCAACATGGTAATTATACATAGATGTAACTACAGAAATTAATTACAGATGTAATTACAAGAAGGTATTTTTAAAACAGGTATGCACACAATAAGTGCATTGTATCAGATTATTAATTTAAATATATGTACTTACATAGTTGTTAAAGGTGACATATCATGAAAATCTGACTTTTTGCATGTTTAAGTGCTATAAATGGGTCCCCGGTGCATCTACCAACTGAGAAAATGTGAAAAAAAAATAACCCAGTAACTTGTTTTGTTAAGCCTTTCTCTGCAAGCGTGTGAAAAAACGAGTCGCTCACATTGTGCTCCCCCCGTGGCATAGAAAGAGGATCTTATTCTATTTCTACCCACAATGCCATCATTTTGTTTTCCGCAAGCAACACTATTTAGAGTCCCAGCCTCAGAGGAGACAAGAGAGCAGTGGATTTATTGATTTACTGTATATTACACTGCAGATCTAATATAAACATGTGATTTCTTTCCCAGCTGGTTACCTTCACAGACATATCTGACTCTTTTTGTAACTCAAGTGTGTTTTTAACATCAACTTGTGTGTATTTGACAGTTTAAGTGCGATAAGACATGAAAGAGAGTTTAGTTTAGTACTCACACTCGCTTTCTGTGCATTCGCTTCGGATGTGTGCGTTTAGAAAACTGTATATGTATGAAGTTTAAACTAATATAGTTTAAAACGCATGATTTTAGCGTGATAGACATGATAATCAAAACTAAACAGTTGTTTTTTAGCAGAGTATCTGATGTAGAAGCTGTAAAGGCACAGTCCTATTCTTGAAAAGGGGGTGGGGAACAGCAGCACATTTGCATTTAAAGACATATGCATGAAAACGGCATGTTCTGCGTCCACTTATATAGCCATTTTGAAAATTAGATAATTAACGATCTGTGGTATATTTTAAGCTGATATTTTTATATATTCATACATTCTATAAAAGACTTTTATGATACCTTGGACATATAACAAAGCATGTCACGTCAAGTAGCTTAATACCTTTCTCTGCTTTTATCATACTGGACGGTTTAAGAGGGGAGGAACTGCTCTCTGACGGCTGTGATTTTTCATCACATTGTTTTTCTTAGAGTTTTCTTTTCATGTTGTTTTTTTTTTAAAGCATGATCTCACTGGTTCATCCCCCGTGAGACTCTCATGGCGCACCACTTAGTGCTCATCAGTCAGCGTTGATGAAAGACTTGCCACATTCATACTAAGCATAGCAATGACTAAAACAACTGACCATTCTGAGTCAGCCCATTCTGAGGTGATTTAAGATTTCAGTGCGAATAGAGGATGATCGCCTCCAGATGAGTTCTCAAAGAGACGAAGCTCACAGGTCATCCTTGGGTCATTCACACATTAGAAATCTCACTTCAAACGAAGTACACATAATTACGACGCATTATGATTTTCAGGGAGGAATTCATTAAGTGCATGTGGATGGATTTTATTTTCACGCACTTTTTACATTGTTTCAGCACATGATTCAGTTATGGAAATCAGGTAATGGAGCAAACATGGGCAAAAAATATTTTGCATGCTCATTCTTCCACGTCATTAGATGAATAACTGCAATTATGATCACTAGAAAATATATCTTTGTTTTAAATATACATTTCTGTTCATTGACTGCTAATAGTGCAGCGTTAATTATGTTCAGAATCAGTTTATCAGTTTAGAATTTTCCCGTCCCTTGTGAAAAAGAAGTGTTTAATTGTACTTAATGTGCACTTGTATTGCACTCAAATTGTACTCTTAAAGGAGAAGTCCACTTCCAGAACAAAAACAAAAACTCACCCCCTTGTCATCCAAGATGTTCATGTCTTTTTTTCTTTAGCTGTAAAGATGGACTGCTATCGTTCCCCGATTCTGAACTTCCAAAATGCAGTTTAAATGCGGCTTCAGATGATCCCAAATGCGGTTGTAAACGATCCCAGCCAAGGAAGAAGGGTCTTATCTAGCGAAACGATCGGTTATTTTCATTTTAAAAAATACAATTTAAATACTTTTTAATCTCAGTCGCTCGTCTTGTTTTGCTCTCCCTGAACTCTGTGTATTCTGGTTCAAGACAGTTAGGGTATGTTGAAAAACTCTAATCGTATTTTCTCCCTCAACTTCAAAAATCATTTCAAAATCATCCTACATCGCTGCAGAAGTACTGACCCAGTCTTTGCAAAGTGAACATGCGAAAAATATAAAACACCCTCAACAAAAAAAGGTAAAACAGCGATATCAGACGATTTCGAAGTTGAGAGAGAACATAAGATGGGAATTTTTTGACATACCCTAACTATCATTAACGGGAAAAAGAGCAGAGTAAGACAATACAAACATCTGACATTAAAAAGTATATAAATTGTATTATTTTTATGAAAATAACTGATTGTTTCAATAGATAAGACCCTTCTTCCTCAGCTGGGATCATTTACAACCACATTTGGGATCGTTTGAAGCCGCATTTAAACTACATTTTGGAAGTTTGGAAGTTTTTGGCACCATACCAGTCCATTATGTGGAGAAAAATCAAAAAACATAATTTCTTTATGGATGAAGAAAGAAAGACATGAACATCTTGGATGACAAGGGGTAAGTACATTATCTGTAAATTTTTGTTCTGGAAGTGGACTTCTCCTTTAAGTGTAATCAATAATATGCTAATACTCTTAATCTTTTACACTTATTTTGATGTTGACTGACATTAATGCATATGTAAAGTACTTGATATACATTTTTAACTAAGTTTGTTATTCAATATTACATTAGGTTGATATATTTTAAATAAGTTAAAGTATTTTAAATGTACTAAATTGCAACTTAATGCAAATTCAAAATGTTTCATTTAAACCTATTTAAATACATAACATTTTCGGGAGTTATATAATCAGATTACTTTTTTCAAGTAACTAGTAAAGTAAAACATTACTTTTTAATTTACAAGAAACTGAGATTTTAGAAAAGTGCCCAAAGGTTCGTGTGCGCACTTACCATATACATGGATTTGAGAAAGCGCCCAAAGGTTCGTGTGGGCCTTACCATAAGAATGGATTTTTAGACGTACCGTTGAGAAACGGTGGAATAAGAAGACCCTCAAAGTGAGGGGAGCACTGCCGGCTTAACAAGGCTCCAAGGGGAAGGCAGTAAGGGCGAATCTCAGCTGCCTAAAAAGGCAATGCTCAAAGCAAAACCCTCAAGAGAGGGGAGCAACTATGCCAAACAGACAGAAGCCGCCGCTATCTGTCTACTAAACTGCCATAGAGCCGATACACTTAACCACACAGGGAAGGCAGTGTATCGGGACAGGCTTTTACTCCCGACACAGGAGGAGCCACTGATCCCCCCAGGGCGGGGACGAGCTTAGAGACCCTTTCCGTAGAGAAGGGGGGCATCGTCGTGCCCTGTAAAGGAGCCTTGGATGAAATCCGATCCCGGTGATCAGTTCCATTGGCCTAAGGGGAAGGCAGTAAGGGCGGACCTTAGTTGCCCGATAGGGCAGTGCTCAAAGCAAACCCTCGAAGGGAGGGGAGCATACTGCGCTAAGCAGACAGTAGCCGCCGCTATCTGTCTAATAATACTGCCATAGAGCCAATACATTCAACCAAAATAGAAGGTAGTGTATCGGAACAGACTTCTACTCCTGAGGGACAGGAGGAACACCTGATCCCCCCAGGGGGGACGAGCTCTCAGCAAACCCTTTCCGTAAAAAGGGGAGCATCGTCGCGCCCTGAAAGGGAGGCCTTGGAAGAGATCTTATCACGGAGATCTTTCTCTAGATCTGATCCCGGCGATCAGTTCCTTTGGCCTAAGGGGAAGGCAGTAAGGGCGAACCTTAGTTCCCCGATAGGGCAGTGCTCAAAGCAAACCCTCGAAGGGAGGGGAGCATACTGCGCTAAGCAGACAGTAGCCACCGCTATCTGTCCAATAATACTGTCATAGAGCCGATACATTCAACCAAAATAGAAGGTAGTGTATCGGGACAGGCTTCTACTCCCGAGAGACGGGAGGAACACCTGATCCCCCCAGGGGGGATGAGCTCTCAGCAAACCCTTTTCGTAGAAAGGGGAGCATTGTCGCACCCTGTAAAGGAGGCCTTGGAAGAGATCACAGAGATCAGATATGACGGGGAGCCACCTCTATAAGACTGCACAGAGAGCAGTAGCATCCCCAGCCCTCGGGCTGTGCTGCGGGCATTCTCTTAAGGAGGCATAAGCCATTCTCACCTCACACAGACCTGTGCTTACCATCTCGATGGGAAGCATGGGCCCCGCTCTATCAAGGCTCGCAGAACCTCGAGAACAAGGACCAAGAATGTAGCCAAAGGCTCCTCAGAGCACCCAGAGAGTTTCCGCAGAAACGACTCTGACTTGTAGGATGGTGAAACATAGCGTGGTCAAGCCCACTCCTTGGAGGGGCGACTCACTAGATCACCAAATGGCATGAGAATAGGTCTGTATGATAAAGGTGGAAAACCCAGAAAGAGGAGGCCCCTCAGGGCGGGACGCAGATAGAGGGTCTCAGCCAGGTGGCCTCAGGTCCATGTGTCTAACCAAGGGTGTCCAGGAGCTTCCTGCGAGAAAAGACTTCGGAAGAGCTTACCTGGAGGTAGGACCATAGCTCTAGATGTAGTGCTGTAGCGGGGACCTGAAAGTTTCCCATTCGATATGCCGAAGGCAGATCCAGGCAAGCAGCCCATAACCATAGTCGAAGACCAGAGGGGGGTGCTCGAAGAGGACCTACCAAAGGAAACACACGAGACCGTCCGTGGTTCCCGTGCATAATTCCGGAGGTAAGGTCCAGTGACGAGCATATACACTTCCCTCGCGAGCTGGACGCGCTGCTCCCAACCACACACACCCGCAAGCTCCGTGCAGCGGTTATGAGAGCACGCCAGTCTCTCGCAAGAAATAAGCACTGAATGTGACGATCGCATTCAACTCCCTCGAGAGCTGGACGCGCAGCTCTCTACCGCACACACAGCCCGCAAGCCCCGTGGAGCGGGTATGAGAGCGCGTCTGCATCTCACAACAGGCAATAAATGCGATGATCTCATGTAACTCCCTCGAGAGCCGATCTTCGCTTAATCCTCACCATACATGCGCAGCCCAAAAACCGTATGAAAGGTGCGGGTACCAGAGCGTGCTTGTCTCTCGCAAGAGACAAGCAAAGAACGCAATAAACTCCCACGGGAGCAAAGAGCGCTTGCTCCTTACCATGCATCGTCACACGCGAGCTGTCCTTGAAACATTTGGAGAGAAAGCATGTACACAATTCGAGCTTTTGGTTACAGACAAAAGGTCAGTGAAGACGAAGAAGAGACCGTCCTGTTCTACCAGCGTCCTTTTATACTATGATCGCACCGGTAGTGATGCACCAGCAGCGACGAGTCGCGCCAGAAGTGACGTCTTAGGCTGTCGCCGGCCAACTTTGTTGATGTTTTTGTATGTAGGCTTCAGACAAGGGTCACGCAGACGGCGTTCCCCATAGCGGCCCCTAGAGGACGCAGTTCGAGTTCCTCGAAAGGGAACTTCAGTATTCCTCAAAATTAATAAAAAAACAGTGAAATGCAACTTAAAATGTGACGCAAACCTGCAATTAAATATGTTAAATAATACAAATATCCTTTATGTATTTAATCCCATTTTATTGAGCACTGTTTTTGCTGCTGGCCTTCGATGATCCAATTCAACCATAATAACCAAAATTACTTGATTAAATTAACATTTGTTCTTCTTTTTTTATTGCGGAAGGGTGTTCAATTCACTTTTCCTTCAGCTTGAAGCTTTGGAGCGAAAGGGCTTTTACATTTACCAAAAATAGAACTTTTTAAATGAAAAAAAACAAGCAAGCCCTGCCCAGATTTAAAAAGTAACGCAAAAGTAACACAACGCATCACTTTCCATAAAAGTAACTAAATAACGTAATTAGTTACCTTTTTTAAGGAGTAGTGCAATATCGTAATGCATTACTTTTAAAAGTAACTTTCCCCAACACCGCATACAAGTTTCAATAGAAGTGACATTAAAGTATTTTTTAGTTTACTATAAATGCTTTTCAGTACATTCAGCAGTAAATGTAACCATATAAAGGCAATCAAATTATGAAATTACATATAAAAATGTACTTGTATCCTACTTAAATGGGTCAAAAATTGCCTTAACTTAACTTAACATATAACATACCAATAAAAACACCTGCTAAACCCAGAGCGCTGTCACATAAGTGCATGTTTCAAACAGAATCGGGTGTAATTATAGCACCTGTCTTTCATTTTGATATTTGTGATCCAGATCAAACTTTTGCATGAAACAGTGTGTGCTACACTCCTTGAGCGGCGTTCTGGCGTGGCTAAAAAGTACGGCGTGCTTTCATCTCTCATGTGGTCTGCAAAAGCTTGGAGTGGAGCTGGTGATATCAGGACGGCTTTAACACTCCTCTCCCCCCCCGCTGACTGCTCGAACCTGTGTCCTGCTTCCACCTCTACAACAGCATGCAATGTTGGCCGCGTTCGTGCAGCATTTATGGCTGCACTTCAAAGCTCCTACTGTAGCTCTGCCAGAGAGCACCACATAACTCAGCCAACATGAAAGTAAAGCCTGTCGTAAATTTTGCGAAAAATTGAAACAAACATACCGAAGCCAAACACGTTTAATAAGTAGGAGAACAATACCGTTGCCTTGTGGGTTTGTTTATTTGCCGCGCGCCGTCAGCTGAGGCAGGTTTCACTCACTGTTTAACAGCTTTTTTTCCGTATATATATACCCAGGTCATAATTCCAAAAACTTACAGCTATGACGAGATATTGGGTTTTGAGGAATGCGCAACGAGGAGCCAAGGAATTTTTTTGCCAATGTGATTTTATTTTCTAGTTTGACTTTGATGTCGGTCAGCGTTTTCTCTGTTCATTCTTTTATAGGGGAAAATTGGACGACAGCCTGTCAGCTCAGGGGTCAAAGAAGAAAGCGAACAGTTACTACAAAGCTGTGTGTAAGAAGAAGTCTTCACCTATAAAACAATAACTACGAGCAAAGTGACTTAATTTGTACCACTCTCTTTGTTTTGCTTAAGTTGAATGTAACAAAAGTTAATTTATTAAACTGATAAAGCTGTTATGCAAAAGCAACTACAAGAAAGCAATTTGTAGGTCAATATGGAAGGAAATATGCGTACTTCGACTGGGCCTTGTATAGGACTTTATCAGAATCCATGTGTGTCACATCTTTGGTATTGCCAAAATATTTTCTCCTTTATATTCTCCTTTTATGTTCCATTATTTATGGAATCCCATTTCCATATATTAAATATCACAATTGTGACTTTTTTTTTTTTTTTGCAGTTTTGAATTTATAACTCACAGTTCTGACTTTGTTTCTTGCAGTTCTGAGAAAAAAAAGTCAAAATCACAGAATGTATAAACAAAATTGTGAGATATAAATTTGCAATTCTTAATTGTAATATATAAACTCAAAGTGCAGGAAAAAACAAAACAAACGAAATTGTTTATTTTTATTGCATTGAGGAAACAAAAACTTGAAAAAAAAAGAATTGTGAGATGTAATTTCAGAACAACAAAATAAAAAACGGTAATTGCTACTTTTTCTCTCACAGTCTGGACTGAGCCAGAACTGAAAAGAATTGCAAAGAAAAGTGAGACACAAACTCATGTCAGAAATGTCAGAAATCTGAGTGCTGATTTTGTTTATCAGAATTGCAAGTTTATTTATAAAAGAAGTCTGAACTGTGAGATAAAAAGTCACAATTACCTTGTTAATGTTTTATTACATGGTGGAAACCAGCTTCCACAGCTTGTTTCATAGTCTAGCTTTCCAGAACCTGGCATTGTATTGCTTGGCTCTGTGACAAATTGTCTATGTTAATCTATTGTTGCTTTGGTTAAACTTATCGGCTGAATGCATAAATGTGAATGCCACATCTGATTCTAAATATTATCATTATCAAACTTGCATTCATGTCAGAGAGGCAACTCACAGGCGGCAGTTTAGAGAAGTCAACTGAACTAAAAATATGAAACTATAGTTCACTCGAAAATCACAATTCTGTCATTGTTTGCTAAACTTCATGTTGTTCCACACCCATATGTCATTATGTTTCCAGTGGAATGCACTTTGAAGAAAACAGCTGCAATGGGAGGTGGGAAAACATGTTTTCATCCACACTTCATCTCTCTCACGTTTGCTAGTGTAACTCTATTTTGGGAAAATGAGGGTTTAAAAAAAAAGCATTACAGGAATATTTGCACGAGAGAGTCATGGACTTTAGAGTTGACTTTGGAGTGCCATGGCACTCTGGATTCGATCTTCACACTTTGTTTTCATAGACCTGCAATTAGGAAGGAACAAAGTAAGAAAAACACCAGAAATCTGATGGCTTGGTCAAGGAGGGGGGACCTAAAATTGATACTGAAGAAAAAGGAAACATTTCAAAGCTTGAGATTCACGTCAAGGGCTTGGTTGGGGTTTATGTTGTGATAATGAGTGGCTGACTGTACATATTATATTTTCCTTAAATGGCGCTATGACTTTAAACTACAAGAATCACATTCATGAGCTATTATTCAAACTTATTGGTATTTTTACAACTCCTTGCTCCAGGTTAATGGACTGTGATGCCAAAGCCCCAAACAGGGAAAAACGATATATTTCATACTATGAGAGTCCTCCAAAAAAGTTGGCCACCAGTGAAACATCTACTATAATCAACCAAGGCTCATTGGAAATACGTGCCTGTGGTGACGTTTCTGGAACACCAATATTACATACCTTACTGCACATTTCGCAGCAGTTTCAAAGTAAAATGTCCAGTGGGTGGCGCTACGTTCAATATGTGACCGTGGCCATGTTTTTATTAGGTTAGAATTCAAATGTCCAGTAGAGTCGCTAAAAGGTTAACGCTCTATCATGCATACACCAAACCCAACCCTAACGTCTATTTGACGTCTGCATTTTCATCTGGAAGACGTATTTTTTTGTAGCAGCACAGCACTGGATCCAGAACAAAAATGAAACTGTCACACACAGTTGATCTACAATGATCTATCATCCCACATTAAAGAGCGCTGAAACTGTATTTATTGCTTAAATTTCCTAATTAAATGGACAGAATTTGAAATCTGTGACTTTCAAAAGTAACGCAAAGCTTAGCGAATTGCGATTTATTGGATGGGAGACGCACTATGTACTATTCTTTCATCAACTGAAAAAAAGCATAGACCAAAAGATCGATTGGGATTTAAAAACCGATATTGGTTCATAAAAATGAGAATATATTATGACAGAATTTTTACGACCCTGTCCGTCAAAATGACTAATGTCATTGTTAAAGCCTAACGCAACCTCTGATATCGCGTGAACTACCGGGTAAACCTACGGAGTTAGAAAGCCCATACATATGAAGCTGTATATGTGACTCTAACATTAAAAAGTTCTCTCAGCATGTTAAAATTGTTTTGAAGTCATACTATTGTGCAAGGATTTGTGCAAAAATTAGGCTTTCTTAATCAAAACTCTGCCCCTGTAAATCATACTTTGTGTGAGAAGGAATACAATTGGTCAGAGTTTTACTGCCTCTAGTGTTCATTTCAACTAGAGATTTCAGCGACTTGTACGTATAGGTATGTTTTATGAGTTTTGCAGAAACGTAGATAAACGTTGACCCACGAATGGCTTATTTATAGTCGACTGCTGGGAGACAGTGTTGTAGCATAAAAAAAATGACATGCTTTACTTTTAAACACTACAAATATTTTTCTTTTAAAGGAAAATGTTTTATGTTTCACATTCAAAAATTGAGATGATTCATCCTCCCTCCTCGTGCGAGTTCACACGCAGTCTGCGCTGCCGGTAGAGCCGCGGATGCAAGAGGCTTTGTCCTCGGCTGAAACGCTATAGTCTCCAGGAGAGGAAAGGCTGGGTGGCTCCAGATCTAATTTGCAAGGCCCATTCCTCCCCACCCTCGCTTTTGGGTCCCAGATCATTAGATGGCTCTTCCCAGGAGTCCACCTCTACTTCCTTCATCATATCCCGACCCTGCCGTTCACCTCGCTTTGAAATTAGACACTGGAATGATGAAGTTATTTATTATTCTCCGTCCTCCCCACTCATTCTCCTCTGGAGGAAAAGGAGAGGGGGAGCGAAGAGTGAGAAGAAAAGAGGCTTTTGGTGGAAAAGGGAGTTATTGAAATCTCCTCCCCTCTCTCTCTGTCAACATGATATTCGTTCTTCCCCTCGATAAGTATCCGAGCCCAGCTACCGAACGCACAGTGGCCAAATCTCGACTTGGCGGCTATGCAAAGTAAAGGCATGAAGAAAGCATAGAGACCTACTTGTTCCCACAGAGGCAGACCTTGAAGTCAGGCCTGTATTATTTTAAACAGCCATACTCTCAACAGCGATGTCGCATATCCAGACCTCTTTGAGATCATCCAGTTTCTGGTACCACATGACGCTTTGAAACTTTGAGAGCTTCAAGTATACGTCAAGCCAGATTTGTTTAAATCCATCTCAAGTTTCAGGGATTTCTGTGACTGCCCTCCCTGAGATCTCTGATGTTTCTCCTTGCGAAAGTCTCCTGCTTCTCGAATGTTTCTCCTGAGAAAAAACTCAGTGTCTCCTCCAGAGTTTCCAAAGAGATTTCCAAGATAACAAAGTCTGCAATCACAAGTCAGTTATTCAGGGTTATGCAAATCCCATTACTTTTATAGCTCTATACACTTACCGGATGCCAAGAATTTTCTCTTATGTATCTATTTTTATTTCTTCTGAGGATGTTTAGGAGAATTTAATCAACTTTGAAAGGGCAATCTCTGAAGAGTACTGTTTTCCTCTGGATCCTAAGTCAATAAGATTGTGTGGTCTGTATTTTGTAATTGCATATGAGTTGTATGCTTTTTTCAGTTGTTGATCCATCTTCTATGGTGGTAAAGCAATTATTGTGGCTTGGCAAAAACTAACTTGATGACTTTGGCCATGGATTGCAGTAGTGTCAGAGCAGCAGTTGCTGCCAACAAATGCCATAGCAGAGCACATGGATCTGCTGGTAACCCAAAGCTTTGTTTCCCCTTCCCCCCAAGTAGAGTGATTGCTGGCGAATGAGTCTGGGAATCTGGAAGAGAATTTCAAGGATTTGAACCCAACCAAAGTGCCACAAAATATTACAGACTGAAATTTGCCAACCCTGGCTAATTGGAAAAAGTGTGTGACGTTTCAGCGAAATGAGATTACGTTGGTCCTTGCATGTTTTGCGACACTTTAAGGTGGGAAATGTCCAGTAGTTGGCGCTGAAAGGATTCCATTTTATTTGAAACAGATGAACATGATCAGTGTTTATTACTTTGGTTTTTGTATGCATTGCAGCAGATCAGAAATGAAATGCCTTAAAAGCTTAATGCTTTGTCATGCTTGAAAATTACATACCACCTACACTAATCTTAACTGATAGTCTTAACAAAAGCAAATGTGAGATAAAGGAGCCATGCAATTTTTGCTTGCTTCTAAAAGTCTTTAAGCTCCTTTATTAGAGAAGCGCTCCGCATCACAAGTATAATGCAATACCAGGTGCGCTAACAAGCAAGTTTACCAACCCAGGCTCATTGAAAATATGTGCTTGTGGTGGCATTTCTGCAACACTGATATTATGTGCTTTAACGCACATTTTGCGGCAATTTCAAAGTGAAATGTTCAGTGAATGTTTTAAAATGCGCATTTAATATGTGACCATGGCCATGTTTTTATTACGCTGGTACAGGCATGTATTGTGGCATTTTTATTATGGTGGTTCAGGTACATATTGCGGTAGTTCATAATTCAAAAGTTTGGGGAGTGTTGCTAAAATTTTAATGCTCTATCATGTTGAAAATAACAAAACCCCTACACTAAACCCAGCCCTAAACCTACCCGATAGTATTCACAAATGTGATATTAAAATGATATAAAATGCATTCGCTGATGCAACTATACTATTTTAACTTGTACATGGGTTTGAGCTGTTTTGTTGAACCATAGTTTCACAGAATTCGTGAAATTCACCAGTACTTCACCTCTGGTACGCATGCGCAATGCAATATTGCATGAGGTCAATGAGCAATCCTAATGCGTTAGAAAACACATAAATATAAAGCTGTATCTGTGATGCTAATGTTCAAAAGTATCGATGTGATAAACTCACATTAGCTGCCGCCGTTGGGGAAGCAGCACTGACACACTCTCACACACACACATACACACCTGCCTACTTACCTCATTCATTCTCCATACCGTTTGTCCCTGCCGTTGCTGCTGTCAGAGTAGTTGGTGCACACACAATCCTGATAGCACATAGACATTCTCCCTTTTCAGCACCCTCCCCTGTCCATATCCATTTCCCAGTCATTTCATACACTACACCGTGCCAAACCGAACAAACGAGCGGCAGCCAATTATGACAACATGGGCTTGGTCGCGCCGGCGCAGCGCAACCAGAAGCTGGCGAAACCATTGTGTAGTTTGAATAGGTGTTTCTGTGTGTATTTAAGTGTGGAAATGATGTGTTAGAAGTATTATGTGTTAATGGATTGTCTGTTTATTATTATATAAAGAGAGTTGAAATGAATTATTATTTATTAATAATAACAGATGTCAAGCAGATGTGGTGTGTTAAATGCCATAATTACCTGTGAAAGGTATGGTCCAGAAAGGGGCGGGGTTTGGCCTATATAAGTCGAGGCCAAACCCAAAGCCGATGCTTGTTTACAAAGTCGATGCAAGAGTGCTACTGTGGTGCCTCAAGCAAACCCAAAACCCCTTCGTATACTGTGGATACCTGTTTGTTGTCTGTATATATCATTAGCCCTATTTGGACGGGACTAGTTTTCTAAACTATGTTTGAGTTTCGATTCTTGGGCATGAAAAAGATCTACAAAGTTACAAATCTCAAAGTTTATATTTCGTTTTTAAAAAATCTCTTTTCAAGAACTACAACGAATGGCTCCTTTGGACTACAGCGTTTGTTTTCCGCATACAATGATGTCACAACCCGGCCCATTAGAATATCATCAAATTAAATACCATCTACGGAAATTCGAATTGTCGGGGGGTGTGTAGGGATGAGGTGGGGAATTAGCCTAAATTTAGCGATGATGTGGCTCTCCGTGCTGCAATGAGCCACAGCGCAGCAGGTATAAACACAAGCATTGACTAGAGTGGCCGCTTCAGAGCAGTAACGCGCCCCAGACGTGTGCTGTACAGGGGGTCGATCAACATGCCGAAGCCGCGATCTACTCTGGTTGCCGTGTCAGAGCTGTAATGTGGCGCAGACATGTGCAGTGTGTGGTAAGAGATTTATTTATCATACAGTGTAGATAGCTTCACTTGTAACGCGAGTGTTTTTTAAAATGCATAAACTTGCACTAGAATAGGCTAGGCTAATCAGTGATGATGTTCTTTGATAATGTTAGGCTGCTTTTAGCCTTATGCTGGAGCTGGTTTCGGGCAATGAAAATAATTGTATGTGAATAATTAAATAAATTAGCATGATCTCGCAGGCTGACGATAGGACCCAACACTACTGTAACGTATTATTTACTTACCCTCCATGCATCCCAGGTGTATATGACTTCCTTCTTTCAGACGAATGCAATCGGAGTTATATTAAAATTTATCCTGGTACTCCCAAGCCTTAGAACGGCATAGACGGGTGTTTCTCTTCATCAGTCCAAAACAAGTCCAGTAATATGCATCCATCCATAATAAAAAGTGTCTCACACGGCTCCGGGGGGTTAATAAAGGCCTCCTGTAGCTAATCGATGCGTTTTTGTAAGAAAAACCATATTTAAAACATAAGAATCACTTTAATCTAGCTTGCGCTAACAGTTGTACACAGAAATTGCTTCTTTGACAAGGGCCGTGGCAGTACTGAAACACCGCCTAAGCTGTTCGCCAATCGCAACGCAGTGGGAGAGCTAACCAATCACAACACATTTCGTTTTTCCTTCATTAAACCTGGAACTAATTGAGCCATTTGTGCCAGGCTGGGAGAAATGTATTGAATTAATGTAAATTATGTTCAAAATAAGGCATTTTTCGAACCACCAAGCATGAAAGCATGTTCTACACCCTCAAAACAAAATCAAGACTTTGTAAAAGAGCATAATAGGACCCCTTTTAATAGATGTTTTGTACATCTGGGCGTTGCAGAGATCACGCACTCATGCGTGCATTGAATAAAAACAGTTTTGCTACAAATACTATGGTAAAGCTGTATGGCTAGTATAGCAAAACAATGGTTAATGTGTGGTTACTTTAGTTTAACTATTTTATTTATTTTTATTTATTTGTAGTAAAACAATATTTAATTTATAATATTCATAAATGTACATATGTAATTAAAACCTGACACTGGTATTACAGCAGCTAAGGTGATCTGGCTCTTGATTTTATTATTGTTATTTTTTATCTCTTTGCAGGGAGGCAAACATAAAAAATGTGCACGGTAAGCGCATCTACGGTAGTTCATGTTGGTCAAAACACACAAGGAAACTCGTTGTGAAAAAAAAGTCTGCATTCGGAAGGGTTCGTTTTCTCAGAGGATCACTGAGTTTGCCGAAACAGTAGGTAGTTTGCTCTGGAATTATTACTGAGGTTGTGTGAGAAAAACACAGACGTGGCAGATTCAGACGGGATTAAAATTGTAAAGTACGTCTGTGAAACAAATTTCTCTAACGACCCCCTGTAAAGCTGTTCCCGTCCGAATAGGGCTATTGTTGGATTATTTTCTGATTTATTTTCCCTTTTTGTTGTTTCTTTGGTACTTTGGATTTTTGTCATTTTGTGTGCACTTGTATATATTCTTCACTGTGGATGACATTTCTGGCGCTGTAAATAAATTTCACCTTGCACGAAAGTGCTTCTGCTAGTGAGCCTTCACTTTTACATTCTTCATGGACTCAAATTTTTTTCCCCAAAGGAGAGCTGGTGAGCTTGTCTTCATCAAAATCAGTTTTCAAATCTTGGTGTGAAATGTGCGGGAATTAGGCTTTCTTAATCAAAACTCTGGCAATGTAAACAATATTTTGTTTAAAAATGAATAAAAGTTGTCAGAGTTTTACTGCCACTGATGTTCATTCCAACTGGAAACTGCAGCAATTCGTACGTATAGGTATGTTTTTTGAGTTTTGCAGAAACGTAGATAGAGGCACATATTTTCAGTGAGCCTGGTTAATGCTTTATTCCTTTTAAAAACAACACACTACATACATTAAACCTTACCAATGTTTTTAACACATGCAAATGTGAGATAAAAATGCATTTGTTGAAGGAGGCATGCCATTTTAGCTTGCTTAGAAGCCTTCGAGCTCTTTTTTTTGTGACTCGTTTTTGACAGGACTCATACCTAAGCAACCCACATTGCATGTGCAGTGCTGTACCAGGTGTGCTACCGAGCAAGTTTACATATGAAGTTTTTTGAGGTCATCACACAGCATTCTGCATAGAAGGAAAAAAAAAACATTGCTGCTTGCATGTTTTGCAACACTTTAAGAAGGAAAATGTCCAGTAGTTTATACGAAACAGATGAACATGAATTTGGCAATGTTTATCACATTGGTTTTTGTATGTGCTGTAGCAGTTCAGAAATGAAGTGCCTAAAAGGTTTTGTCATGCTTAAAAATTACATACTGCCTACACTAATCTTAACTGATAGTCTTAACAAAAGCAAATGTGTAGTAAAAAAAGCTTTTGCTAAAGGAGCCACGCCATTTTTCTCTAAAAGTCTCTAAAAGTCTTTAAACTCCTTCATTAAGTGCAATGTTATACTAGGTGCGTTAACGAGCAAGTTTTCCAACCCAGGCTCACTGAAAATATGTGCCTGTGGTGACACTGATATTACGAGCTTTAATGCACATTTTGTGGCAGTTTCAAAGTTAAATGTCCAGTGAGTGGCACTAAAACGCACATTCAACGTGACTGTGGCCAAATTTTTACTACGTCGGTACAGGCACGTATAGCGGCATTTTTATTATTTTTTAAGTGCCCCGCATTGCAAGTGCAATGCTGTACCGGGTGTGCTACTGAGCAAGTTTACATATGAAGTGTTTTGAGGTCATAACACAGCATTCTGCTAGGAACCGTGCAAAAAAAGTCTTTTTTAATCAATAATCTGCCCTGTAATCATAATTTATGTTTTACTGTCACTAGTGTTCATTTCAGCTTCAAACTGAAGTGTATTGCATTTTGCAAAACTGATAGAGGCATGTTATTCCAATGAGCCTGGGTTAAATTTGATTATTCAACAAAATCCAGATTTGGAGATGGATAAAGATTAGATTGTTCCAATGTCTCTGTTCAAGTCAACAAACTCATTATACGTCGAGATATAATCTAGATTTGGAAATTGATATGATAAAAGAGATTCGACAGACTGGTCTGGGCAAAGCAGCGTGATTAAAAATCACATGTTCATTGAAGAAAGAATGTTGTATCTGAAGTGACACTCTGAGTGGGGTACCGTAGATTAAACAGCTCTCATCAAGATCTGTCTGTTGGTTTGTGCTCTCAGGTTACTGGCTCACGTGCGATGTGGAGTGCTTTAACTCAAGACAGGAGATTTAAGTTAAATGCCAGAATCCTTTTTTTCACTGGATGGGGCAAAGTGGCTTTGTGTTTTCAGGTGTTTAAAACATAGTTCATCAAAAAATGAAAATTCTGTCATCACTCACCCTCATTCTGACCCTGTATTACTTTCTTTCTTCAGTGAGGCACAAAATGAGTTGTTTGGCAGAATTTCCATTTAGCTTCATCTTTCCATATAACAAAAGTGGATGGGGATTTAAACTGGTAAAAGGAAAAGGGCAAAAAACAGAGACTTCGAAATTTTCATCTGCTATCATATCATATTATATCATATGACTTAAGAAGACTTGGAATATAGTGCACAAGTGTGGACATTTTGTCATTCACTTTTGTTGTGTGGAAAAGAAAATAATACTGCTCTGGATCAACACACAGTGAGAAAATGTTGAACAAATATTCATTTTTTAACCACTAGAACAGTTGTGGACTGAAGATTGCTCAGAAAAGATGATGATTTTGAAGGAGCGTTTGGTCTTTGCCCAGTGAAACGGTGAAGCTCTTCATAACCAGGCTCGTAAACATTCTCCCTGATGCAAGGGCGGGTGGAGAGGGAAGGGGGCTTTAGGGCGAAGGGTCATAAATCTCTGTTATTGATGCGTCACTGACATATGAGATCCCTGGGGAAGCCCCCTCTCATATATTCAAGCTCAAGTTTAGCACATTTCTTCATGGAGTGTAAAGCAGGGGTCAAGTGTCAAAGAGCCTGTCAAGAAGGAGGGGTCAGGGGCATTTAGCCAAGCTAGGACAATGTGATCTGTTGGGCTTAAAAGGTTTGTTACAACATTCATTTGAAACGGTGATGAGTGTTTTTTTTCCATGTTGAAATACTTTTTCTTTTCCCAGTTTGATGTACAGAAACAACTATAAGTAATCCAGTCATAGCTTGATTACCTGACTAGAAACAAAGGTGCCATTTTAAACCATTGCCCTGTTTGTTTGAGCAGTGTGACCTTTCTATTTGGCACAAGTTTGTGGTGGAATTACCTGTTTGTCTAAAGAATAGAAGACGGGGTGGAAGTTTGGAAACATTATTTTTGCACTTCAACTTTCACATATGCTCTCTTAACTAAAGTTAAAAAAAGACAGGAAAACATTCACTCTTCAAAATAGCCATGTTTAAGGAGATATATGTTATGTGGAAAGCACTTTCCAAGAATAAACGACCAGTATATTATTATTTGAGGAAATGTTTGGGAACTCCTGCAACACAAAAGGAGTTTGTGTTTTCCATAAAAGGAAAACTGATGTTGATTTATACCGCCAAGCTTCAAAGTATATTATAAATGTCGGGGCGTCGCTAGTGGTGGGAAAAGGGTGACAGAGTGCATAGGGCCCAGAAGTCTGGGGGGCCTGCGATCCGCCCGCACCCCCCGAACGTTATATGCTTTGCGATCGCCGTTACATGTGAATATGAAAAAATATTTAGGAGCAGCAGTGTGACTGACCCAGTCAGCATATTTGTGTCTCAAGAGAGCTTCAAAGGTTTCTACACCATATTTTTGCAGCGTAGAATAATCTATTGCAGACATATCTTCATTCTTTGAACACAATATTAATCAGAATCCACTCATTGCCCAGTTATGCAAACTCATGAATCCTCTCCTTATGACAAAGACACGATGTAAGTACGAGATTAATTGTGCAGTGTAGGGAGCTTCGTTGATTATAATGGAACTTTGTGAGATCGCAATGAAAGGTGTGTGAAAGATTTTAAGACAGTCTGCAAATGTGATACTGATTTAATACAATAGTTCAATAAACAAGAAGTGAATATTAAGTCTGGCTATAATGATATTGTCTGATTTTGCCAACTAAAATAGTCTCAAAGTCCCAGCTGAACTGCTGCTCATATCCAAGTAAACACAAGTTTTGTTTATGAATGTACGTGCGTTTTTAAACGAATCTGAGTCAATGATACAATTACCCATTTATAAAGACAGTCACCTACTTAGTTGAATGAATCAGCTGTTCAAAAGAATCAACTGAATGAATGATTCAGTGAAAAACTCAGTGACTTGCCGCCACCTACTGGCAGTTTTAGTTTAATTTTTAAAGTATAATTTCAGTTAGCTATTTAAATCATTTCAATCCATCAGTCAATATTTCTGTTTTTAAAATGTCATAATTAAAACATTAATCTCACATTGTTGTGAATTCATGTTTTTTCTGTGTCACCTCTGTAGTGTAAATGAATTGTGTTAATATTGATTTCTTTTGATTGGTAACTTCTAATTCTACTTGTTCTTATTTTGAATTTGACATAAATGATATACTTTTAGTAAAGCAATGGCATTACATAGGTAAAAAAAGGCCACTAAATCATTAGATTTTATTTTTTATATTTTATGTTTTCACTTTAATGTTAGTTAAAGTTTAAAGTAATTTTTGTTTTGTTGTGTTTTTGTTAAATTTGTTTATTTTTATGTCTATATAGTATTTATTATTTTTTGTCTATTAGATTTAGTTTAGATTGAGTAAATTTTGTTTATTTAGGTTTTTATTTTAATACTTTAATTTAAACAAAAATGAGAAATTAGCTAATATAATAATATAAACTATTTTTTCTTTTAATATTTTATTTTATTTCATTTAAATTAATTTCACATAACTGTTTTTTTTTCTTTTTATGGTTTTAGTTTCAGTTCAGTTTTAGAATCAGTTCGTTGGCTACGCAAAAATAAAAAAATAAAAAATAAATCTAAAATAAATAATAAATAAAAATAAGAATAAAATAAAAATATAAAAAATTTAAAGTGCTTCACAATGCCATAGAAGAACCTTTTTGGTCTAAATGGTTCCATAAAGAACCTGTAACATCTAAAGAACCTTTCTGTTTTACAAAGGTTCTTTGTGGCGAAAGAAGGTTCTTCAGATTATAAAAAGGTAAGAAAGAGATGGTTCTTTTAAAGAAACTTTGACTGAATGGTTCTTCGTGGAACCAAAAATGGTTCTTCTATGGCACCGCTGTGAAGAACCTTTGGAAATTCCAGTGCATAAATACAAGATGCAGAAGGTAAAACAACAAACAAATTTACACAATGATATGTACAAGTTGTTGTTTATACAGTATATGGATAAAATAGGACAGTGGTGGTACAACAGATGTGTTGTTTGTGCAGGTATATAGAGAATGTATTAAATGTTATAAGAGCAGAAAAAAGTCAGTGGCATAAACAAAATAAAAGTGAGTTGTATTGCACTCAGTAGAAATGTCGTACTACTACAGTCTTTATGGGTGAGGGAAATAAATGAATGAAGTGTGCTTTTGTGCATTGCAGAACAAAAAGAAAGAAAAGAAAAATGAGAGACACTGATTTCAAAATGGCTCAATAAATAATCCCATGCTACAGTTGTTCTTAAGATTACTGCGCCTTCAAAAAAAGAAAGACACACACCAGCTTCCACAGTTGTCATGATGTGGATTTAGGATGAGATCAAACACAAAGAGCAAACAAATCTTGATCAGATTATTCCAGGCCTGGACCTGGTGGAGGAAAAGTGATAGGTATTATACTGTGATGAATGGTGATACTGTACTTCCCGCCTAACAAACAACATATGCTTTCACTTTACATTGGAGAGAAACATGATTTGGCAAAGATGGGAAAAGGTTTTTGGTGGTAATGAATATTCCTGTGTGAACAAGGCACTGACTGACTTCAATTTCAGCTCCGTTATTTTCCAGCTTTTAGGAATCAGCAAATGTGTAAAAGCCATTTGGACTTTGTGGAAAAAGTGCGCGCTAAGTGAAGAAACAGGCGCTGGTGCCGTTCCAAAGTCATATAGAACATGATCCTAAATAAAGGATGTGAGGGGCTCCTTCGCTCTGTGTTCTCGTGTGCTGGAGTCGGTGCACGTGCGTGATGAGGATGATCGTGGTGTTCGTGCATGTGCGCGCACGCGTTCGGCTGGCGTCCTTTGATGCGCGCTGCGTTTTCATGGCTGAGTCTGTGAGAAGCATCGGACCCGCTGCGTTCCCGGCGCAAGTCCCGCTTTCATTGCGGATCAGTCGCACGGCCCAGGTGTGCTCCGAGCCTTTGAGGCTAAAGCAGAGTCAAGGTCTCCTGACTGATCCCAGCGGTCACAGGGAGATGGTGGCTATGGGTAATAAAGGTGCGCAGGTGGAGAGCTGAATTTGCTGAATGGCCACCCATGTGCAGTTCACCAAAGCTGCTGCTATAACAATGAACTAAATGGGAAATGATTCATATCATAAACTCACATGACATGCGTTACAAATCATAATGTGAACATATTTGTGTCTGAGTTATTCTATAAAATGAGTGCCTTTTCAGCCTTTTCAAGTAGATTTCAGTGATATTTTAAACATTTTATCAAAACAATAAGGTTTGAATGTAGACATGATACTAATGAATGAAGCTTACTATAAAATCAGGTTAAACATTAGGGATGTGACGAGATCCGATGTGTCTCGCGAGACCAGACGGATCTCGTGACGATATCCTAATAAAACATTTTTGCTGTGTTTACATTAGAGCTGCACCATTAATCCTTACAATATGGAGATCTCGATTCAAACACCCACGCGATCTTATTCCTGAATGTCAACGATTTAGTTATGTCTATTAGGACTGTTTCACATTGTGAGTGTCAGTGGAGCATGAGAGGCACGTTTTGTCGCTGCCCATGTTAATGAATCAGAGGGTCCTGGTAAATGTGAACACAGAAAGAGCAACACAAACAGTCTTTTCAACCACATTGTAATCATTATTTCTGTGTTACAGACATTTAAATAATAGAAGTACTGGGATAAAAGTTTATAGTTTGGGTATAAACACTTATTGTCTACAGTAGCGATCAAAACGAAAGTATCTTAACACTTGTTGTATGTATTGTAACGCTTATCCTCTTCCGCCAGGAGGTGGCGACAACTGCCCGTTTAAAGAAAGTATGTCATTGAATCGTTCATTCAGGAGATTCCAATAGTCAAACAAGTCTTAATGAAGTGAGACACTGACTTTGTTTTTAATTTGTTTAAATGAATATATGTTTTTAAAAGACTTAAGCAATGAACAGCTTGTCAGAACCATTAGTAAATTATGTTATTTTGTTTAGTTTTCTAGTCTTTTTTCTCCAGAATCGTGAGAGAATCATGGTCTCCAATTTATTAAAAACAACTGGGATTCTCAATTTATCCAGAATCTTGAAGCTCTTGTTTAAATGTTGTTTTTTACTGCATATAATTAATCAAAATGGAAGTTTATTTTCATAAAGTTCAAAATGCACCTACATTTTTTTTTTTTTTTTTTTCAGTTGAATAAAAGACTATTTCCCCTATACATTTCATCACTGAGGATTTCTTAATAAAAGTTTAAAAAATCTCTCACACTTAAAAAAGTGTCTTGTCACACCTCTAGTTAACATGGTTGATCATTTAAAGCTGGTCCTGTCTTGACCAGGGTTATTATAGGGTTATTAATTTACAGTTGACCAAAACTAAAACTAAAATAAATCCATTGAAAAAAAAAAGAGTTTAATTTAACGTAAAGTGCCAAAATAACAAAAACTAGTAAACTTATAGACTTAATGAAATAGTAATATTAAATAGTAAACTTACTGAAACATTTTTACTTCAAATAAAAAATTTATTTATTTTTATTACAAACAAATAAATAAATAAATAAAATTAAAATTTAAGGAATACTCTATAGAATACTACTGTATATACTATACAAAAACACAACAAAATTACTAAACCTTAATAAAATTAAAGTGAAAACTATCAAATAATAATAATAATAATAACAACAACCCTTGTTCTAACAAACATCAAAGGCCAAAAATGAAGTGATTGTATTACGTATAATAGAATTTTATTTGATCACATTTGTAGCTTCATTGGGAAAAATGTCCTTTTTCTCAAAACAGACCATTTTTGTGATCTGATCCTACCTGCTAATTCATTCCTAATGTCTTGATGTTCCTCAGGACACCTGTATGCTGAGTAAACGTAGACTCACTCCGATGACCTTTTGCACAGGAAACAGTTCAAGTTGCAATGGATTTAAATGCAGTTCAGGAGGTCGCTATAATCAGCGTGGGACGATCAATCCTGGAACGTCTCTCTTCTTCTCCAAAACCCCGCTTTCTTTTACTGCTCCTCTTTTATCCTGCACTTTCTCCGTTCTCTGTGATTGCAGATAAAATGGATGTCAGAAGCGCACTGATGATATTTCAATGCACTCTGTGTGTGTGTGTGTGCTTGTGCATGATATAAATTTGAGTGAAAGGAATTTTGTTGCGGAAGACTGCATTTACACAGTCATGCTATTCCATAATGTGGATATGATGTGTTTTCACAGCCGCTGTGAGGCACAGTAGGATATCCTGGTATATGTGCATGAAGCTCAGAAATCCTTCATACGCCTGGTTCTGCTTAGCTCTTCCACACTGATCTTGATGAGGTCTAGAGTCATTTCCACCAGCTCTTCTCTCTGGACTCAATGCATTTGTTCAGCAGCATCAGGTCAAGGTAGATTCGCACTTTTTTTGCTGCACAATTTGCTGTGTGTTTGCCTGCATGTGTTGGGTACAGGAATTTACTTTGTGTATGTTCAGAATACGCTCTATATGAGACACAGACCACACAGGAGGGGAATTAACACAGCTTATAGGAAAATTCATGAGGGAGGTTCTACAGAATTGTTTAAACATCCTAAAATGTGTTAAATGGAAATGAAATTGCTGGAATCATAATCGTATTTAGACACTTTTGATGGTAATGGAAATATACATGACAATGTTAATGTGTTTGGTCTTGGTGGAATAGATCTGCTACGCTGCTGCTGCGGCAGAGCAAGTACTGGGCCTTGCTACTGTCATTACATCCACAGACATGATGCTGTGAGCATGTAGGAAACATTGCTGCTACACGTATAAAATAATCTTCATTTATAACATACATGAAATCACCTCATAGCAGATCTATACAGGTGGAGCTGGGGAAGGAGAAGATTTCTGAAGTGCAATCACTAGCCGAGTATTTGAATGCCGAGCAGCAAGCTCATTGGCTGCTGATGTGCAAAGAAACCAATCAGCTGTGGCATGTGAATAATGATATAGTTATATCAGATTGACAACAAATATTTAAAACATAAATTGATCATTAATATTACAAATTTGGTAACTTGGTCACATAATGGTAATTTGGTAATGTGGTCACATAAGTGTAATGTCAAAGGACTTTTAATGGCGTATCTGACCATCAAAAATCAGCCTTGCATTCCGTTTGAAATCGAATACTACTCTACTATATAGTATGCTAAAAACAGTACACCAAAACAGTAGTAAATCTTAAATCAGTGTCAACCTTGATTTATTGCAATTTTGAGGTGGATTTGTAATTTCTTTTAGCTTCTGAGCACTAGTGCATCTTTGAGCCTATATTTAGTAAGTACTGTTAAAATCAGGTACTTTAAAGGAGTGATAAATTGTCATTTCACTTTTTTTTAACTTTAGTTGGTGTGTAATGATGCTGTTTGAGCGTAAACAATATCTGTAAAGTTACGACGCTGAAAATTCAGTGCTAACGGAGATTGTCTTTTAAAATTATGGCAGTTTAATGCCTACAAAAACGGCTCGTAGAGACTACAACGAGCTACTTCCCAGGTTCGTGACATCACAAACCCAAAAATGTACATAAACCCCGCTCACGGGAACATGCAACAAAGGGGGCGAGGCCATGTTGCACTGCTTTAGAGAAGAGTAAGGTTGTTGCCATGCCGTTAAAACTAGGGGTGTGCGAAAAAAATCTATTCATATATAAATCGTGATTCTGTCTTCTAATGATTCTACTGGATTCACAAGTTTCAAAATAAATGCTGTAAAGCAGCGGATCTTAATCCTGTTCCTCACGTCCCCTGCTCTGCACATTTTCTGCATCTCTCTCTCTCTCTCTCTCTCTCTCTCTCTCTCTCTCTCTCATTCAGATCATTAGCTAATCAGCTCTGTCAAAGAACTGTGTTCCAATTATACACTTTATATGTACAGACAGACACACACATTTTACACATAGCTACAAGAAGCATACACGATTGCATCGTACACGATTGCCATGGTAGCGAGCAATACTCGCTGGCAAACACTTCTTACTGTTACAAAATAAACAATTATTTTACAAAACTGCTACAACGCAATCATGTATTCTGCTGTATTAAAGCTTTAATCAGGATTAAACCATATATTGAAAGCTAACATAAGCAGCAGTAGCATTTACAAATCGTGTCTAAAAGAATGAGACAAGAACAAACAAAAAAACATACCATTCTGAAATGTCCTGTAAGAGTCATGCTTGCACAGGTTTTGCGTGATCCTCTTCATTAATAATCTCTGGGTCTCATTCGGGCTCGAATTGCTAAGCAATATTGATGCCATTGTTTACAATACAACCAGAGCGCATGCACCGAGGTGAGGGGCGTGACGTTTCTGCACGTGCACAATAGGTAGTTCAGCGAATCACGGCACACTGGGTCAGCTAACCAATCTGAGCCCATTGCGTATTTCTGAGGGAAGGGCTTCATAAATCCAGGAAATCATCAGAGCGTTTATCTGAGAAGGGATAGAGCGGTGTAGAATAAAGGTAAATTATGTGAGAATTACCTTTCATGCAGTGTCTAACACAGCTCTAAGTGAATGTAAACATCCTGCAAAGTTTTAAATCTGAAAGTGCTCCATGTATAAAGTTAATGTCTTTCAATAGAAAGAGTCGATTCTGAATCATGAAAACATAAAATGAATCTTAAGCTGTTTCAAGTTGGCCTCAAGTTGAAAAAAAAAAAGTTAAAGCACCAATGTAGGGTGATCTTGAAGTTGGAGGAGAAAATGAGATGGGAGTTTTTCGACATACCCTAACTGTCTTGAACAGGAGAGCACAGAGTATGTATGTGCATCACAGAGCAAGGCAAGACAAGCATTTGCGGTTAAAAAGTATATAAATATTATGTTCTATAAGAAAATTAGAGATCGTTTCGTTAGATAAGACCCTTCTTCCATGGCTGGGATCGTTTAGAGCCCTTTGAAGTATTGAAACTACATTTTTAACCTTCAATCCATTGAGCACAACTGAAGTCCACTATATGGGAAAAAAACCCTGAAATGTTTTCCTCAGAAACCCTTAAATTCTTTGCAACTGAAGAAAGAGAGACATGAATATCTTGGATGACATGGGGGTGAGTAAATTATCATTATATACATATTTAGTTGTGTGTGTTGTGTTTGCTCTGCACAGCTTGTAGGTCTCTGACTAACCGCCTAACAGCAATATCTGTTCGCTCGCAATTGTCTAGAAATGTTTTGATGAATAGTGAATGTTTGTCTTTGTTATTACTTGCAGTTCTGATAAAGAATAGAGCAACACGTTGGTGTCCAAACTGCAGTGCTTTATCAATAAGTTTCTGCATTGGGCTAACGCATATAGCGTGGCTGTGTGGGTGTTTACCACCGAGCTGTAGGCTAGAGTAATGGTGATGGGCGTTCTGACCAATCACAACAGACTGGGTTATCGGACCGATCACCGGAGATTAGCATCACGCAAAGGAGGGGTTTGGGCAAATAATTTGTTGAGCGAATCGTTTGGGAGTCGTTGAGCAAATAAGGTAAAAATAAATGCATATTATAAGACAATAAACATGTTTTTTGACCTTGCATGCATGTCAACCTGTTGTTGGGGACTTCCAAAACCAAAATATGAACCTTTCACAAAGCATTAACACATGTTAGACTGCACCCCATAAACACAATCAAGCCTAGAAAAAAAACAGTCAACCACACCTTTAAGACTTTCACTCAAGTTGTATTGGAATCGATGACTTGTAACTTGTAATGGAGTCATTTTTTGCTGTAAGGTATCTGTACTTTCACTCAAGTGTGGTTTTCAGATCCTCTAATCACTCCCAGGAGCTCAGGTGCTTCTTCAGCTGTGTGTTTCTCCTTAGAACGGTCATGATGAGATCACTTCACAAACGTGCGACACAGCTTCAGATGTACTGAGTGCTGGTACGCTCCACCCGGTTTGTCCCCGTGGACCCGGCCAAGCCACACGTGCTTGGAACGACCTCTCACCTCGGACACAACCGTTGAAATCTTTCCCAATTTTATTAGATCATCGCCTGTGCCACAGTCCAAAGCTTCTGCGGAGAGGAGGCCCTTCATCCAAGTTATCGCAGGAATGTTGGAATTGTGTAACAAAGCAATGAAAAGCAGCACTGAGCCCAGATATCAAAGCCAGAGATCAGACAATAGTTCACTGTGGAGTTCTGAAAATTGCAGTAAATATACATGCAGCAACTTAATGTGTTGTGAGATTAAAGTACACATGCTGTATGTATCTTGTAGGGATGTACAGTATGGCAGTACTTACTACTCATTTTGCAAGATTAGATGTTTGTCAGTGGTGCTCAGGATCTGCAAATCATTCGCCATCGTCCCATTATTTCCCCTTACTCTGTTTATGTGGTAAGTGAAACTGTATGTACTGTAATGTAACAGGCTACCGCCAGCAAGCGGCTAACCATGTCCCATTAGTGGCTCTGTAGAACATGCTATTGGTTTTATAGAGCTAAGTGTCATCAACCATTAACAAGTAGGGCAGAGTTTTGTAGGTGTGTGAATGCAGTGCCTTTGTTGGATTTGGGGTACAACCAGGAATTGTCTGTTTCAGTGGATGGAACTGGGATTTTCAGCTATTTGAACACCAAAGACATTTTATATTTCACCACAGACATTCTATGCGCAGTCATGGCTAAAATGTGGGAATACACAGTTGAGGTCAAAAGTTGACATACACCTTGCAGAATCTGCAAAATGTTAATTATTTTACCAAAATAAGAGGGATCGGACAAAATGCTAGTTTGAAGTTGAAAATGACCCTGTTCAAAAGTTTACATACACTTGATTCTTAATACTGTGTTGTTACCTGAATGATCCAGAGCTATGTTCTTTTGTTTAGTGATAGTTGTTCATGAGTCCCTTGTTCGTCCTGAACAGTTAAACTGCCCGCATTTATTATTTATTTTTTTAATCCTTTAAGGTCCCACAAATTATTTGGTTTTCCAGCATTTTTGTGTATGTGAACCCTTTCCAACAATTACTGTATGATTTTGAGATCCATCTTTTCACAATGAGGACAACTGAAGGACTCATATGCAACTATTACAGAAGCTTCAAACGCTCACTGATGCTCCCGAAGGAAACACGATGCATTAAGAGCCAGGGGGTGGAAACTTTTTGAATTTAAAGATCAGGGTAAATTTAAACTATTTTGACTCCTGGGAAACAAAAAACAAACAAACAAAACAACAACAACAACAAACAAAAGATTATTAACCAAAATAAGAAAAATGTACACATCTTCATTCCATTCAAAAGTTTACACCCCTGGCCCTTTATAAATTCAACTGTTATTTTCTCTTGTGGACTATTATGTAAATGTCTTTTATGTGAAATATCTTATTCAGGTCAGTACTAAACAACAACAACAACAACAACAAAAACATGCATTTTGTATGATCCTTCTTATTGTGGTAAAATAATAAACATTTTGCAGATTCTGCAAGGTGTATGTAAACTTTTGATCTCAACTGAAGACAATGTAACAGACCAATGTAAATGTCTTAAACACGGTGAATATAGATTAGATCAGGAGATTCACGACTGGTTTTGCATCTTTTTTTACTTTTACTCATGCTTTTTTTTTAAGTGATGTCCCAACAAGCTACCAAAAAAAGATGGAGTTTGATTTTTAGTAGTCAACAGCCTCTGACATCACCAATATATATGGGAAGCATTTTCTTTGCTAAAAGCATGTATATCCTAACATGGTTTTGGTTGGTTGCGTTAGTTGCATTGTGTATTAGTATTATTTTTACTTACTGTCATGTGACCCTTTCAGAACAGAACTAAGTGTTATTTTTGGGTCATGAACCACCAGAATGCAACAGATTGTAGATATGTATGGTCCCATAATAATATACGTTATCCATAAAAAGTTTTAAAAGAAGTTTCTTTTGGCTGCATTTATTTGATTATAAAAATACAGTAAAAATAACAGTATTGTAAAATATTACATACACACACATATATTCTTTCTGCTGGCACAGTAATATTGCCAAAAGGTCGAAATATTTTTTATAAGCGAAAGTGAAATATGTTTTATTACACAGCCTCCCTCCCTCAGTCAAACCGAACTGATCCATGAACAGTGAAATCATTAATCACAGATAGTGACATCACCCTTATTTAAAAACAGTTACTTCTCTAAAATTGAAGACATAGGCACATATCTCTGGTATAGCTCATCCCATCACCCCAGCTAAATGCACGTCTTTTTCCCTGCTTCTGTTAGTGTTATGCTCAGGTGAACGTAACTCTTGTAATCATTTCAGTCTCAAAATACAGAATATTCTCCACGGAATAAAAGGAAAGGCATATGACATGATCATGACTTGTTGAAGACAACAGGCCATGATGAGATGCTGGTCTTTGCAACATGAGAAGATCAAATCTAGAGAGTGCTGTACATAGCTTTGGCAAACGCTTCCATCCAGCCTCGCCCCTATTGCTCGTATTGCGTTTATCTGCAATCAGGATCTCCATCAGGGAGCCCATTGTGAAAGTTTTGGCACAGATCCACAGAGAATCCAGCCACAGAGACGCCCTCCCTCCCCCTCCCAACACCCACCAGCCGGTTCGGTCCAGCCCTCTCACACAACGGACAAATAACTACCATCATCCTCTGAGAGTGTGTGTGCTCAGTGAGGGGTAAAGAAAACTGTAAAATCCCAGTCCCCAGCAGAGATGTTGCACCAGCACCGAGGGCATTGCACTGATGAGAGATGAGCCATTTGGAACAGGAAGTCATTTCGAAATCGATGCAACAAAGATTAGATTGTGACATCCTTAGGAAATTCGGGGAACAATTGATGATGATGGTCTTTTAATTGTGATGTTTGTATTTCCGAGTGATTACATCTGAGCCTGTTAATTACGCCTGATGATATTTTGTGTTTTATGTTGCACAAAAAGGTTAATGTTATGAATATTAGAAATAATGGGGCTACTTGCACTGCCAAAACAAGAGAAATAAATGGGATTGTTTTAAGTAAACATGAAATGCAACCAATTTTACATTTGCAATCCCATGAACTTTCAAGTGAAACTGGAAAGTGGATAGCCAACAATTTTCAAAACAATGCAGGGCAAGACTTGTTTGTAGACATCAGGAATTGTTTGGATTGTGAAAAGTGGATGTTGCATATTAGAATGGAGCCAAGTGTTTGGAAGAGAGGGGCTGAAAAATTATATTATTATGATTATTCAGTTTAAAATAAAACCAAAACATACACAGACCATGTCAGATATGGCGACACAATCCTCAAAAGTAAACCAACTGCATAACTCATTGGTTCTCGCATTTCACCAAACAACTTTTTTGGGTCCCATTGTTTTGGGTTGACTTTACTGTAACACTATAGACAAAAAAACCTAAAAAATGTGCAAAAATGCTGCATTTCACCACACCTTAAATTCACTCATCATGTGCATGTTTTCAAACTTTGCAAACTTTTAGAATGGGTTGAAAATCTCTATTCTAATTCTATTCTTAAAAAAAAACTTGCTCTTTTAGACTTATTATTATTATTATACTCTATTCATATACTTACTGCTTGTTTTCTTTAAATAAAAAATAAAATAAAATAACACTAGCTTCTCTGTTCTTTTTGTAAGGCCTCTAACAGTAGCTTGATTTTGTTTTTCTATTCTATCTGTTTTTATGTATCATTTAATTTTAAAAAACCTTTGCTACGTGTACTGCGTTAGGCTAACTGAGACTTTTAATTTTTTGACTTGTCTCTTTTGTTGATTTTAATTGCTTCCATCATTCTCTTTTGTAAGTCGCTTTGGATAAAAGCGTCTGCTAAACAATACTGCAATACTGAAAGCAACAACAGAAAGTTTACCTCAGATCTTGAAAATAAATTAAAGCAAAGGTGTACATTAAAACTATGAACTCAATGCGAACCAACCAAGTGGATTCCATAACAAAGACAGTATCAGTCACTCAGTATATACACAGTGTTGGGAAGTAACTAGTTACATGTAACAGAATTACGTAATTTAATTACAAAATAAATGTAATTGTAATTAGTTACATTTACTGAGATAAAATGTGAAATTAAATTACAGCTACTTTTGAAAAATGTTAATGATTACAAAGGGGGTTACATCTGAATTTTTTTACACACACCCACATACAGATTTAATTGACTTCTTTTATAAATTGCATTAACTGCTCTAAAATGAGACACCAATGTTGCGGGAGTTTAGGACACATGTTTATTCGATAACTGTTTTATTTTCTTATTTGGGTTTATGCATAAACTTTATTTTTCAATTTTTTTTTCCAAGGCATTGTTAGATGCCAGTGTTTCCTGTCATAACTATATAAACAGTTGATTTCAAAACCAGTATCATAGCTATGAAACTATTTCCTGTTATAATTTCAAATCTGTATTTAACCTCAGAATGATCTCAAAGTTAATAAGAGGTGTTAAGTCTGAATTTCTGGTGACTGTGCTTTAAATTAAATTATTACACGGCTCTGTGGAATGCTTGATTCTGATTAGTCAGTCGTGACATTCCAAGGTACATTATTCCCCTAAAACAACTGGTAAAAGCTAATAGCGCAGACTTCTCTGGGCAACCTAAGTCGGTGCTATACCCTTGATAGTTTTTCTTGGTGGAAGCTTTGCGCTTAGTTAGCTAACAAAATGTTAAATCTTAATTAAATATTATGTGTACAGTTTCTTAATTCTGTCATCCTGGTATCATGGACCTGCTCTGTTGTTTCATACAAACGCAGCTGCTGCCATTTTGTTTTGTACACTGTAATGGATTATAAGATAACTAACAAACTAGTACTGTAAGTCAGGAAATGTTGCGTAATAAGTGGTATGACTGCACTGTATCCCTTAAATGTCTGTCTAGTTTGAACTTGCCACTTGCTAGCAACTGATTTCTTCATGGAAGATTTACGTTCAAATATTTCAATTCAGATCAGTGTTTCGTGTCTAATTATTTTCTTTTGTGGCAAGCAACTGTGTAATAAGTGGGATAATGTACATCCAGCTAGTTGTTATCGCAAAATAAAGATGTATATTATCCCTCACCTCTTATAACCTTAATTCAAGTGATGGGGATTTTGAAAGTCTGACAGTAATCAGTGTTGAGTGCTACTGTAAGGATAACTCTGCCTTGTTTAAATGTTTCAAAATGATTAACAGTTGAAAATATTAGAAATTTAAAAAAGTAATCAAAAAGTAATCAAACGTAATAAGTTACATTACTTTAATAAAGTAATTGAAAAGCTACATTACTTATTACATTTTAAATCGAGTAACTTGTAATTTGTAACCTATTGCATTTCCAAAGTAACCTTCCCAACACTGTATATACATTTAATAATGTTAAAAAGGTTTAATATTTATGAATTAGACCATAAACTTTCCATTTCGCAGTGCACTACTGCCCTTCTGAATGGCTTTGATAACCGTCACGGTGCGGTGTGGTCACCCAAATTGCTTGTCGCTGGAATCTTGTCATGTCGTGTGTAGTTAGGACACGGTGTAAGGGCAGTTCTGATTAAAACTAGTCTGGGAACCTTTAGCAGCCTCTGGCTGGATGACCTCAGAGACCTTGCTGTATTATGAGGGGAGTTACTGTATGTCCAGGGTTGCCGGGTACTCAAAACTAGCCAAATCAAGGCCAAAACTAGCCCAGTCGCATTTCAGGGGGAAATGGCTATCAAAATCGCATTCCGGCGGTTTAAAACTTCCTTCCAGGGGGTCCCACTTCATTCAAAATCATGTTCCAGTGGGGTGGGGGGTTTCACTTCAACTTGCCATCTAAAAAAGCCCACAGCAGCAGAGTACCCTAATTCTGTGGGAAAACCATAAACTTGGCAACACTGGTTAAGTCAGTGAGGTATGCAGGTCCATTCAGTGATTTAAAAACAAGAAGCAACACTTTGAAATCAATTCTGTAATGAAATGGAAGCCAGTGCAAAGAAACTAAAACTGGAGTAATGTGCTCTCATTTCTGCACACAAGTTAGGAGTGGCTGCATTCTGTACCATTTGTAGATGAACAAGAGATGCTTGGTTAATGCCCATATATAGGGAGTCACAGTAATCAAGCCTTCTCAAAATAAAAGTATGAATCACCCTCTCAAAGTCCTTATAAGAGAGAAAAGGTTTCACCTTTGCTAAAACGCGTAGGTGTTTTTTAATGGTTTTAACCACAGAGCTGAGCTGTATGTCAAAAGTCAGAGCACTATTAAAGAATGCACCCAAATCCATCAATAGCAGTTTGACAAGTAGTTAACAGTATCTGAGGCTTCTGATAGCTTCAAAAACTATAACCTCTGTTTTGGCTTCATTAAGGTGTAAAAAATGTAAGGACATCCAGGCCTTTATCTCAGAAAGACAGGCCAAAAGGGTATTCAAATGCCTCTACACGTAATATTTAGAGAAATTTGTCAATCTACACATATGTCCAGTTACTTTTTGCTCCACCAATGAAAACAGTTCCAAAAGATAGCTGCAAGCAGCAATTAGGGGCCACATACAATCAGAGGCATGGCATGGAGCAGCAGACCAACTGCAACAATGAAAAATTAAAGCCATTTTAGGATGATTTTAGTCAAAATATCTGAAAAATCATAAATACAGCCTCTAGTAATATGATTTAATGTGATATCACTTTTGACCAATAGGTGGCACTGTTATCAAATCGATGTGGTGTAGTCAGTGTGAGGAGACAATGGTTTGCAGCTTTGCAGAGATACAGCCTCAGACGTAGTCTGGCATCATGGTTCAAATTTGTTGCGTTGCTATACAAAAACAGTTTTGTCTATCAACACAAAATCCAATGCCTTTTGTCAGCACAGTCTGAAGGTGACGACTCGATTTTGGTGAAAATCGCACCAACGGTCGAGGAGGAGCTCGAAATAGTAGGTTTTCAACCTAAATCACAATGGCAGAGAGAAAATTCGGTTGACTATGTCGTAATTGGTATCTATGTTGTCAGCATGACCTAAAGAATATTTAGAGACCAGTTACCAAATTGATGTGGCGTGGTGAGTGTGAGGCGATAATGGCACACACAAAGCTTGGTGTCAATATGTCAAAGTTATTCAGAGATACAGCTTTAGACACTGTTTGGCATGATCCCAGAAAATGTGTTAAATGATAACCGCTTCATATATCGACACGAAATCCACAATTTTTTGTTACCATGGTCTGAAGATGATCTGAGCAGAATTTTGTGTAACTTAAAGGAGGAGGAGTTCGAAAAAGTATGTTTCCAACATGAAAAAAAAATGGCAGACAGGAAGTTTGGTTGACTATGGCAAAACTGATATGTATGTTCTCAGCGTGACCCAATGAATATGTTGAGATCACTTTCATTACAAACATTTTTTGAAATTTCTTTCTAACTTTTGGCCACAAGGTGACGCTGCCATCAAATTTATTGACTACTGTCAGGGCATGGTGCCGAAGACACATATCGAGTTTCATAATGTTACACTAATGTGTTTGTAAAATATAGCATTTTACAACAAAATTGAGAATGGCTGACACGCAAAATGGCTGATATGGGGAAATTGGATATTGTTCGACCATTCAGAAGTTATGAGCAAAAATAACCATTCTTCATATCTCCTGACCACAAGGTGGCTGAATTTTAAGATATAAACTGTGCAGGTAGCCTCAGGTCACACACCAAGTTCGGTGTCAAAATGCCAAACCGTTGCGGAGATATAGCCTCACATCCATTTTTGCATGCTCGTCGTCAAATTTGTTCACACATTATTCGAGAATGGTTTAACTAATCACCATTCTTTCCACAACTTTTTGCCATCATGGTCTGAAGATGATCTGAGCCAGATTTGGTGAAAATCAGACAAACTGTCTAGGACGAGTTCGAAAAAGTAGGTTTTTCGAACTATTAAAAACAGCGAAAAAATGAAACCTCACGACTTGTATATTTTGGTGTTCATTCGAATCCACATGAGCCAAGAATTCAGAGGAAAATCTTTCCTTCTAGACTTTACGGTTCAAAAGTTATTAGCATAAACATGAGTGAAACTTTGGACAAGCAGTGGTGCTAGAGAGTTTGAGTTAGAGACTCCAAACTTGCTATGGTTAATGTTGAGACTGTCCTCTATCTGTGTGCTAAATTTCATAACTTTCCCGCAAACGGTTCTCTGGGCTGCCATAGACTCAAGAGTGGAAGAAACGGAAGAAGAAGGAATAATAATCTAATGGATACAAGAGTGCTTGGCCCCTAATTAAACCACAGCACAACATTGAAAAACACACATTAGCATTTTGTTCTGGATTGACAAATTGGTTGCATGAATTATTCAATGACACCCTCATTAAGACATTGTCGCCACCTACTGGCTTCATGATGAAACCCACCCACCATGAATTGACAAACTGACAAACACACAGGCGGATTGATACAAGCAGTGAAGTTTTCCAGTTCTTTCTGACTACCAAAGCACTACTCAAACAATCAGATTCCAGGTGAAAACATGGTAGCCCTAATCTCATTACAGTTTGGAAAATAAGAATACAACTACTTTTCATGCTCTTCATTTAACAAACTGCTGACACCATTCTTTCTGATCCACTTTGTTCAGAGTAGAAACAGCTCTTAAAGCACAAAATCTCTACAACCATACATAATTAGCAGCTATTAAAATGTTCTTTTCACACTAATGATTGGTTTAATAATTTATGTCCAACAGGAGCGGGCTTCAAACACACTGTCGGGGCTCAGTAACTGTTTCCTTTTTTTCCCCTTCCATTTTTTTTTTCTCTATTGATTGCCTCAGCCTCATCTGATCTGATGTACGCCGTGAGGAATGAGGACAACATGGAGAGCTGTGATATCTTTACATCATCCCCTTGTGTTTTTCTTCCCTCCCTCGCTCAGGATTTGGAAGAAAGGAGAACCTTTGTGATGCAATGTTTCTCTGAGTGTGAATATAAGTGTGTTTTTGCCAAAGAGATTCAGCTGTGGAGAAGGGAAAAGGGCACCTCTGCTAACATGTCAACAACATAACCCTTTAGAGAGATTGTTAGGCTATTTAGCATTGGACAGTATCTGTTGAACAGCTTTATACTTACTGTTGTGTGCCAGCAGGGTCTGCAAAATTCAAGGTTTTGTCTGCTCTGTCTGGCGGTTTTCCCTCAGATGTCCCGAACGCAGGGTGAACGAGTGCCTTGCTGCTCCGCAAAGCAGTCCTGATCTCTGTGTCACTGGCCAGTGATGTAATTTCTCTGTTTATGTTTGAGAGATATAGAGCAGCAATGCACAGGGTGAGCAGTGTCTTCTGTGAATGGTGCAGAACATTCTGGAAAGGCCTTTGGGAAGCTGCTCCAAACAAAGGAAGAGGACACAGAAATGAATGGAGAAAAATGAAAACGTCATGACAGCTTGTCTAGATAAATCTTTTTCACAAATCAGCTTTGTTTTGATTAAGAGGAAGAAAAGGTACAAGATAAGAAAAGCACATGAAGCGACTGCAAAATGATATTACGTTGCTTCTTGGACGTTTCGCGGCACTTTCAAAGTTAAATATCCAGTAAGTGGCGCTAAAAGCACATTCAGTTTTATCCGAAACGGATGAACGTGAATCTGGCGACTTTTTATTTCATTGGTTGTTCCACATATCATGGCAGTTGAATCTAAATGGCCAGTGAGTTTTGCTAAAAGGTAAATGCTCTATTGCATTTCAAACTAGCGTACCACCTAAACTTTAAACCCTTTGGATGCCCATTTCCACCATGGAATAAAAGAGTAAAATAATAATAAGTCATAATAAATAATAAGAATAAAAATATTTTTTATAAAAAAAAAAAAAAAATTACATCAGTTCACAATTTGTTTTAACATTTTTATTCTGTTGCAAATATATATATACATGTGAACTCGTAATTTCAAGTAAAAAAAAAGCCAGAATTCTAAGTTTATATCTTGAAATTCTAACTTTTTTTCTTTCAAATTCTGAGATTTAAACTTAGAATTGAAAAAAAAAAAAGAGTCAGAATTATGAGTTAAAATGTCACAGTTACTTCTTTTTTTATTTTAATTCTGTGGCAAAAAAAAAAAAAAAGAGAGAGAGCTGTAACCTGGAAATGCAAGTAAAAAAAAGTCAGAATTATGAGTTAAAAAGTCACAGTTACTTTTTTTTATTTTTTAATTCTGTGGCAAAAAAACAAAAACAAAAAAAACAAAACAAAAAAACAAAGAGAGGTGTAACCTTGGAATTGCAAGTAAAAAAAGTCAGAATTCTGAGTTATATATTGAAATGCTGCCCCCTGTTTTTTCAGAATTACAAGAAGCAAAGTCTGGGTAAAAAGTCAGAACTGCTCATACTTGAGTGCTTTGCATATACCAGGTGAGCTACTGAGGCTACTGTTTCCTAGCTCTAAAATGCCATACATATGGATTCGATTACTTTATGTGATGCAGACATGAAAATGTATTAGTTTACAAATCATGGACTGTGGTAAAAATTTCTGAGGTCATAGTAGCTGCTGGGCAAGGAACCTTATTAATCCTTATTAATCAATAATCTGCTCCTGTAATCAGTTTCTGTGAAAAGAAATAAATGTTGTTGGTGTTTTACTGCCACTCGTTTTCATTTCAGTTGGAAAGTGTAGTGAATTGTTTTTCTTTTTTTTTTTTTGGAGTTTTGCAAGTTTTTCCAATGAGTCTAATTTGTCCACGTCACATACAAGAGCACATTCATGTTACATATAATTATACTACCAGTCGAATGTTTGGACACACTTGACTGAATTTACATTTCTGCCTGAATGCAGATAAATTGAAATTGTGCTTACATATGAAGATCTACACAACTTAAAAAAAAAAAATAAATAATAAAATAATAAATGTGAGTTGGTACAGATAGAGAGAGAAACTCCTTTAACACAGTTTGAGAAGAGCTGGAATCAGGACAAAGGGCGGTGACACTGAACAATCTAAAATATAAAATAGCATCGTAATTTGTTTAACATTCTGTGGTCACTGCATAATTCCCATACTTCCATTTGTGTTATTTCATAATTTTGTTGACAATAATAAGTGCTGAACACAAGAAAAAGAAAATTGCTTGCTGGAGAGAGGCAGTGCATATTGTGGAGATGAACAGGCAAAGAACAGACCAATGAATGAGCTGTGGTTTAGACAGAGACATATGAGCTACATTAGGTAGGATGTGAAAAATAGCAACAATAACTCAGTGGTGTGTGGTGGTGTTATGAAATGAGGAGGCAAAGTACTCAAAGTTTTTTTTTTTTTTTTTTTTAATAAAACATAAATTCATGTCCCAGTCACATTTTTAAATAAACATTACTTACACTATCAGACAAAAAAAATCTATAAATTTTATTTTATATATATTTTAAGCATTTTACATTTATTACAAAACAATATCTCAAGGCAGTAACAATTTAATATTTTTATTTGTGAACTCATGTTCAGCTATTCTTTTTAATAGTTAACTTTTTATTTTATTTTAAAATTTTTTTGGCATTTTTATGCCTCTATTTACATAAGACAGTGTAGTTTGACAGGAAGCAAAGTGGGAGAGAGAGAAGGGGGTGGGATCGGGAAATTATTTATTTTTGTATCATCAGTCATTAAAGTTCTTTAAATATTAGTCACAGACACAGAGATTTAATTTAAAGGGGTCGTATTATGCTTTTTCCCTTTTTGCATTTTAGTCAGTGTGTGGTGTGTATCTTTGGGCATAAAAAAGATCTACAAAGTTACAAATCTCAAAGTCCACTCCAAAAGGAGATATTTTGTTTTTAAAGAACTACATCAAATGGCTCCTTTGGACGACATCGTTTGTTTTCCGGATGTTATGATGTCACAACGCGGTCCATTAGAATATCATTAAAATAAATCCCGCCTACTGAAATTCAAATGGTTGGGGGTGGGTAGAGACGAGGTGGGGGATTATCCTAAGTTTAGCGATGCAGTGCGGAGAGTCACTTCTGGGATGCTTCAATGAGCCATGGCGTGTATAAACAAGCATTGACCTGAGTGACCGCAATCATCTCCGGTGGCCGTGTCGGAGCCGTTCCACAGATGTGTGCAGTGTGTGGTAAGAGATTTATTCATCATCCATGTAGATAGCTTCAATTTTAACGCAAGTATTTTTTAAAATGCATAAACTTGCACTAGAATAGGCTAGGCTAATCAGTGACGATGTTCTTTGCTCGTTTTCTGCAGCTGCTTTTTGAACAACTATGGAAATGTAAGCATTATAATTAGTAACTTACAATATTTTCATTCAGTTGTTGTCATGTTAAATACAAATTAAGTCATATTAAAGGCATTAGCTGCTTTTAGCATTATGCTGGAGCTGGTTCCTTCTTTCAGATGAATGCAGTTATATTAGTTATATTAAAAATGATCCCGGCACTTCCAAGCTTTAGAACAGCACAGACCAGTGGTCTCCAACCTTTTTTTCTCCACGGACCGGTTACGGGGGTGGTTTGTGTTAAATGTTAGACAGTTATTATCTATTTTATGATATATTTTAGTCAGTTATTTTAGACATTGTTATCGGCATATGTTGAAGTAGATTCGTCTCTTGTCGTCTCTGAGAGAAAATGCGCAGTTAATGCAACATTAGAAAACTTTGTCAGTTTTTTTTTACTTTCACTTTCTGTATAGTGAATTGACTGAAGTTAAGACATTCACCGGCATAACTAATGTGCAAAGTTTTCATGTTTCTTGTGTGATATCCATTGACTCGCCTTCGTGGTTTAAAACAGAAATATTTCCAATATTACGACGTAACCGCAAACCTCCTTACGTATGTATCTTAAATGTGGGGAGACATGAAAAAGGAATCAACTCGGTATGCCACGCTGTCTGAAACACGTCTCTATGCTTGTGCAGGAACAGCGCGTAAGTAACGAATCAAGTTCTGTTTCGTTTCTTCTTCTTGTGGTTTCAAATAACTTCAAATCACATGCCGATCGGTGGGGTCTGGACCTGGTTCGTACTATCACGGATCAACTGCGATCCGTTTAACCCCTAATAGATTTTATGACAGATCTGAGCAATCTTTTATTCACAAATTTAACATTAAATCATCAAATTGTTACTTCATATCAATAGCATACAACAAAAGTACAGAATAGAACAATCATTTACGCACAATAAATAACAGAGCATCATAGCTATACAATTTTTCCCAGAACGTACTCGCAACCCGGTAGAACCGGCGACAGGGCAATGGGCAGCCAAGGCTCATTGTTGCAGTTGGGGAACGAAGGCTGGCCCGTGTGGTCTGATCCAAACAGAAGAGCTACTGTAACTCAAATTGCTCAAGACGTTAATGCTGGTTCTGATGGAAAGGTTTCAGAATACAGCATCAGAACTGGACCATGGAGCAATGGAAGAAAGTGGCCTGGTCTGATGAATCACGTTTCATTTACATCATGTGGGTGGCCAGGTGCGTGTGCACCACTTATATGGGGAACACATGGCACCAGGATGCACTATGGGAAGAAGGCAAGCCGGCAGAGGCAGTGTGATGTTTTGGGCAATGTTCTGCTGGGAAACTTTGGGTCCTGACATCCATGTGGATGTTACTTTGACACGTACCACCTACCTAAGCATTGTTGCAGACCATGTACACCCTTTCATGGAAACGGTATTTCCTGGTGACTGTGGCCTCTTTCAGCAGGATAATGGATCTGTGGGATGTGCACTTTAAGTCTGATCCATGGAGGCCCCACCTCGCAACTTACAGGACTTAAAGGATCCGCTGCTAACATCTTGCTGCCAGATACCACAGCACACCTTCAGAGGTCTAGTGGAGTTCATTATCATATATATATATATTAGGGATGCACCAGTAGGATTTTTTTTGGCCAATACCGATTTTAACAAACAATTATTGGCTGATTCCGATACCGATACCGATACCGATATTGATCAATTGCACAAAGTGCTTAAAAAAAAAACAATTGTTCACTCCGAGCAGAATCGATATTTAAACGTTTCTGTTCCTGCATTCCACTGTTTTATTACAGCTCCGAAACTGGTTTGAGGAGAAAAAATACTGGTTAATAACATTATTTTTTAAAACTCTTTCTTTGTATTTTCCCAGAAAAAAACCCTGGAACAGACATGCCACTCATTGGCTTTAAAATAACCAAAAATCAGCCAATAATTATTTATATATATATATATATATAATTTTTTTTTTTTTTTTTTTACATTGACAGTTTAAAATATAAACTAAACAGACTGTGAAATGGGAACATTAAGTGTTGAGGAAAGAGTCACTGAGTAAAAAAGCAAGTTTTCTGCTTTTATCAATAGTGGATGAGATTAAAAAACTGGAGAAACGTTATTTAATGAGCTAAAAACTAGGAAACTCTTTTTTTTTTGCCACCAGACTTTTCATGTTCAGTTAGATTTCATAATTTCCGACATGTTATATTCATCATAGCTGAAATGAGAATTTAGACAGAGAGAAAGAGCAATCAGTTTTTCCATTCTCTCACTTATATGCTGAAATGGGCCCGGGCAAACGAGGGGGCACGGTATGTTGAGGAAATGAGGGAAAGAGGGAAGCTAGAAAGAAAATATGAAGAGAGAACCACAGTAGCTTTCAGGGTTTTTCTTGTGTTACAGACCATCTGAACGGTAGAATCCTATGTTTCCAAAGGAGTCTTCATTACGCCAGTGCTTATGTGGTTAAAAACTGTTAAATCCAAATTTTAAAATGCAACTAACCATTTAAACATGCATAATTAAAATTGCCGATTTACTGGACTTGTCAACTTTTAAATGGGTGGAGGGATCACCTCCCATATCTTTTGTTGACATCAAAGGCTGTTGACCAATTAAACGCTATTAGAATTTTATTATAATATAATTGGTATAATAATATAATAACATAATTGGTAAAAGCTCATCAAATTAGCATCAAATACCAGGTTGCGTGACATGCCCTTATTCTCCAAACCATCAACAAATGACATTAAATATGAGTTCACTTTCAGCAAGAATAAACATGCTTCATGCCGACCACAATGTTTTTCGTGTGGTTAATTATTGGCTACCGAGAGCACGAAACCATCAAATTTTAGATGTTTAGAAAACAAAATGGTCCATTTTTCTATTCAGCCTGTCATGTTAATCATTTTGCATATTGTTGAACCTATGCAGCTCATGGTAATAGTATTTTATAATGTTTGATTAATTGAGTAATGTTGGTACTATGTTGGGTCACCATCTGTTCGATGTAAAATCTGGATTCTGGAGCAAAATCATTTCAGAACCACTGCTATGAGCGAGGTATAAATCAATAGACTGATACTTGTCTGCCTTTCATGTTTGTCTGTGACTTGAACAAATTTCAAACTGATTTGAAATCTTCATGACCACTTTGCATACTATTGATGAGAAACAGTCAAGAGTGAAAAGTTGCAAAAGACAGCAAATAAGTGGAAGAGCAGGGGGAAAGAGTGTAAAAGTGGAGCCAAATGTATGTTTCTCCAACCACTGTTTCATTTCTGGTCTCTTTTATCCATTCTGTGCAAAGCAAAAACCACATTCCCTCCCTCCAGGTGGACGTTAATCATCTCTTGCATTGCTGTGTGTATGAGTTGGTGTGAAAATAGACTGAGCTTATAAATGACTCGAGGGCTTGCTACATATTTTTGCTAGTTGTTCAGAAAAGTTTCAAACTAGTTGACGGTTCAGTGATTATGCAGATGACTCAACATGTAGCGTCAGCGGCCTTTGCTGTTTCAGGCAAATCCAGCCCTGTGTCAGAGACAGTTTCCCACAGCGCTGAGATGATACGACTGAGAAACGAAAGCCTGAATTCCTCCATTGCAGATTCGTGCTGCTTGTATTGCCATGCGCTGTGAAAAAACAGTCCTGTCACACTGGGTTAAAGTTTCTGTCAGTCTCTGGGTGACAATCGATTCGTTTCAGGGCAGTTCACAAGAATGTTGGCTTATATCTGAATGCTCAAAATAAACTCAGCCAATGCCCAATGTCTGCAGTGTCACTGCTTTAAAACATGTGCTACTTTTGCATAATTCTGCATTTTGACCATTACACTAGTTTTCTTCCTGTTTTTGGCATGTGCAGAACATGTCCATCTTAAGGCATGTGATCCACAGCTAGTCGACATAAAAAAAATGTAAACTTGTTGAAAATGTACTCACCCTCAGGTCATCAAAGATGAGTCACAAAATGAGTTTGTTTCTTCATCACATTTGGAGAAATGTAGCATTCCATTACTTGCTTACCAATTGATCCTTGTTTCAACTTAAAATAATTTGTTCCCCACTGACTTAAAATGTTTTAGTTACTTCTTAGTTACTTAATATTAATTTAAGTGACAACTTGGATAATTTAGTTGACTAAACTAAAAATTTTCAGTCAGCGTTGTAACAAATTATTTGAAGTTGAATTTTTTGTTTGTTTGTTTGTTTGTTTACAGTGTGCAGTGAATGGGTGCCATCAGAACCCAGAGAGTCCAAACAGCTGATAAAAGCATCACAATAATCCACATGTAATCCACACAACTCCAGTCCGTCAGTTAACATCTTGTGAAGTGAAAAAATAAAATCCATCATTATGACATTTTAACTTTAAACCGTAACTTCTAGCCAAAATACAAGTACATAATCCATAATGACTCTTCCTCTAGTGAAAAAGTCCATCTCCTGTTGTCCTCTCACATCAAAATCCACCCACATATTTGTTTAGAGTTGTTTTGGATGGATGTAACTTGTAAAAGGTGCTTGATCTGTGCAGATTTCTCTGTTGATTCGGATGAGGCAACTTTTTTCAGTTGAAAGGATACAATTCTTACACTGTAGAAAAAAAAATGTTCCAAAAAGTTGTTTCTACTTAAAACAATTTGTTACCCCACTGACTTAAATTTTTTTAGTTAAGTCAACTTGAAATTTTAAGTTCCCCTTCAGTCGTTCTCTACGGCCTTACATCATAACTGACGTATTTGGGGTCTCCTTTGGGAGGCCAATCAACTCTGAGTCAACTGGAAAGGGCCAATGATAATTGGCGAGTGGATTTTGCATGCCAAGCCACTCCTCTGTACATACAGGTATATAAGATGGTGGCGTGCATCCACTCATTCAGATTTCTGCTTCGGAGCTTCACCTGCAAAGCTGACTGGAACAGATCGCCGTTGGACTCTCGACTGCTGCGTAGCCGGTTGCTTTCCTGCAACGGTAACTTTGCATTCAGCGAAGTACCCCTCTTTGAGTGCACGCTCGTGCCGCGGTCCTTCCCTGGGCAAACCAGCACTAAAAGAGTGATTTTCCAACGAAGCACAGTCGTTGAGAGTGTCTTTCAAGATGTCTTTCCGACCGTGTGCTTCTGGGTGCAGTAGCTTCCTTACCTCCAATGACGGACACGATCGCTGTCTTACGTGCCTGGGCCGTAAACGCGCTGAGGCGGCGTTCGTGGATGGGTCATGTGTTCATTGCGAGCGTATGCCCATGGCCACGCTTAGTTCCCGCCTCTCCTTCGTGAAGAGGCTGCCCTTGGCTTCTACCCAGCCCAGTTCAGTGGGCCATAAGAGCTCCTCGGCTGCGTTGGTTAGGAGCAAGGGTGACCTGAGGATTACCGTTCGGAACGCTTCGTCGGGTCAGCCCCCACGGAAGTCAGCCCTCTGCTCGTGGTCCCGTCGAGCTGCCGAAGGATGGCGCCGGCTCATCTCGTGGCGAGCCTAATGTCTTCTTTGGCGCTCCCGAGGAGGATAGGATGTCGATCGCTGCATCAGAAGAGGGGCTTACGCCGGATGAGGTGGGCAGGTGATGTCCACTATGGTGGTCCACGAGCGCCATCTTTGGCTGAACCTGGCGCAGATGAGTGACGCCGACAAAGTTTGCTTTCTCGACGCACCAATCTCCCAGGCCGGCCTCTTCGGCGACACCTTTGAGGACTTTGCCCAGCAGTTATCGGCGGTACAAAAGCAGACGGAGGCGATCAAACACATCTTGCCCCGACGTGAGTCCACCAAACCGCCGGGTGCCCGCCGTCCGTCTGCTCGTCGCCGAGGGCGCTCCCCTGTGGCCGCAAGAACACCTGCTCCACCTCCTGTAGCAACAACTCAAGAGGTTACCCCTCTTCCCAGGCGTCAAGCCGGCCGTAGGAGAGCAGCGCAGTCCAATCAGGGTCCCGCTAAGAACACCCGCAAGTCCGCGAAGCAGCCCTGACTCGGACGACCTGGAGATGGAGGAGATTGCTCGACGGGGGACTTCAACATCTGTCCCCCCTCTCCTGGGGGAGGGCCGGGAGAGGGTGACTTCGCTGCTAACCAACCACTCACAAAAAGAGCTTTCGCCCCAAGTTCAGTTTGTGAGCGACGCTTTGCCTCCTCAGATTCTGACTCGGAGCATGTCTTTGCCACCATCGCGGGAATCAGGGGTGAACTCCCTCCCAGGTGGTCCAGCTCTTATGGAGTCGATTTGGCGAAGCTCAGGTGGACCTGTTCGCTTCCTTGGAATCCTCCCACTGCCAGCTGTTTTATTCCCTGACCGAGTCCCCCCTCGGCAGGGATGCGCTGGCACACAGCTGGCCCCAGGGCCTCCTCAAGTACGCCTTTCCCCCAGTGAGCCTCCTTGCACAGACCGAGGAGCAGGTCCTGTTGGTTGCGCCTTATTGGCCCACCCAGACCTGGTTCGCCGAATTCATGCTCCTCGCGACAGCCCCTCCCTGGAAGATTCCCCTGAGGAAGGACCATCTTTCTCAGGGGATGGGCACAATTTGGCACCCGCGTCCCGATCTCTGGAACCTACACGTGTGGCTTCTGGACGGGACACGGCAGACCTCACTGGCCTTCCCCAGGCCATCATTAACACAATCACTCAGGCTAGAGCGCCCTCTACTAGGCAGGCCTATGCTCTGAAGTGGGGTCTGTTCGCTGACTGGTATTCCTCTCGTCATGAGGACCCCCAGAGATGCTCGGTCGGAGTGGTGCTTTCCTTCCTTGAAGAAAAGTTGGAGCGGAGGCTGTCCCCCTTCACTTTAAAAGTCTATGTGGCGGCCATTGCTGCATATCATGATGCAGTTGATGGCCTATCCCTTGGGAAGCATCACCTGATCATCAGGTTCCTGAGAGGCGCTAGGAGGCTGAATCCCCTCGTCCGCACCTCATCCCCTCTTGGGACCTCTCCGTTGTGCTCTCAGGGCTTCGGAAGGTCCCCTTTGAGCTGCTTGCATCAGTCGAGCTAAAATATCTGTCTTTAAAGACTGCGCTCCTGATCGCGCTCACTTCCATCAAGAGGGTGGGGGACCTGCACACTTTCTCTGTCAGCGAGTCGTGCCTCGAGTTCGGTCCGGCTGATTCTCACGTGACCTTGAGACCCCGGCCTGGTTATGTGCCCAAGGTTCCCACCATTCCCTTTAGAGATCAGGTGGTGAATCTGCAAGCTCTGCCCCCTGAGGAGGCAGACCCGGCCTTGACGTTGTTGTGGCCAGTCCATGCTTTGTGCACTTACGCGGACCGCACCTGGAGTTTCAGACGCTCCGAGCAGCTCTTTGTTTGCTTTGGAGGCCAGCAGAAGGGGAATGCTCTCTCCAAGCAGAGGTTGGCTCATTGGGTGGTTGATGCCATCACCTGGCTTACCAGAGCCGTGCCCCCTGAGAGTGTCGCCTCCTCCTGGGCTCTGCCACACCGCGCCTCTCTAGCAGACATCTGCAGAGCTGCGGGCTGGGCGACACCGAACACCTTCGCGAGATTGTACAATCTCCGCGTAGAGCCCATCTCCTCCCGTGGTGCCCGTTATCTGGCTTACAGGGCGTTGGGAAGGTTATGTGTTGAGATCCATCCGTCCTAACACGCTTGCCTGTTTACATTTGTATCTCAATCACGTAACGCAGTTCAGAATTGTGGCGTTTTCCAGAGGAGACCCCAAATAAGTCAGTTATGACATAACGTCGTAGAGAACGACTGAAGGGGAACGTCTCGGTTACATCTGTAACCCTCGTTCCCTGAAGGAGGGGACGGAGACGTTGCGTCCTCTTGCCACAATCCTGGACTGAGCTGGGGGGCTCGGTTTTGGCTCAGCTCCTCAGCTTAAATCTGAATGAGTGGATGCATGCCGCCATCTTATATACCCATATGTACGGGGGAGTGGCTTGGCATGCAAAATCCACTCGCCAATTTTCATTGGCCCTTTCCAGTTGACTCAGAGGTGATTGGCCTCCCAGAGGAGACCCCAAATACGTCAGTTATAACGCAACGTCTCCGTTCCCTCCTTCAGGGAACGAGGGTTACAGATGTAACTGAGACGTTACTTAATGTTAATTTAAGTGACAAATGGAATATTTTAGTTGACTAAAAATTACATTTTTAGATTTTAAATGTATTTTTAAACTTTTTTTTTTTTAAATCTAATAAAAACGCCTACAGACATTACAGGCCTATATAAGAGATAGTTCTTCCAAAAAGGAAAATTATGTCATCATTTACCCACCCACGTGTTGTTCCAAACCTGCATGAGTTTCTTTTATATGTTGAAGACAAAAGGAGGTAGTCTGAAGAATGTGGGTAACCAAACAGACTTTGACTTTCACTTCCATAGTGTGGGCAAAAATAGAATGAAAGTCAGGCTACTGTTTTCAATATATCTGTTTTTGGATCTTCAAAACACCTTCTTTCATACTCACACAGGTTTGAGGGTGAGTAAATGATGACAGAATTCTCATTTTTGGATAAACTATCCCTTTAAAAAAGAAATTATCGTTAGATGTGCAGAGACGCTGAGTTTATGTCTTGTAGCTTGCACTTGGCTTCAAACACCGTGTCCCATTTTCAGATTTTGCCTTCACTCCTTCTCCATCTTTCTTCCATTTAGAGTCCTACTAACTTCTTCCTCATCCCAATCTACAGCTGTTCTCCTCCCACTGACCTCTCTTTTACCTCTCTCTCCATCCTGGTCCCACACTCTCTGGCCGCAGTTCCCCGCTGCATGCCTCTAATACTTGCTCCATGTGCTTTTATATGGCCTTATTAGAATTTATATCTAACAACTGTTTCCCGATGTTATGATTCATCTCCTGCCGCATGCTGGATCCGCTGCCTGAAGCTGCGAGAATGGATTCTGGGAATCTCCACAGTAACGCCGTCTCTCCAACGCGAGCATGCAGCACGTCGCTAGAAAACGAGATCGTAGATAATAAAACTAGATTCCATTATAATCAACAAAGCTGTTTAGTAGTGCTCAGCGTAACGGCGTGTCCCAACCAGGTGTAAAGCAGTGTTTTTTTGGTCCACACTGAGTGCAAAAATGCTGCGTGACGAAACAAAATAACAGATAATCAGAACAGTGTGTGAACACAAGTTCACTGAGTAAAACCAAAAACACATAGAGCCTACTTTGTGTTTTCATGGCTTCTGTGATACTGCTTCAGACAGGAGGAGTTTTATGGAATTCACCATTTTTCATATAATATTCAAAGTTTCTCAACAAACTCGCCTGATGTATGTTTATTGTTGTTTAAATTGGATAGCTCACCCAAAAAATAATCATGTCAATTGCACACTGTAAATATATATATATATATATATATATTTATTTATATATATTTATGATATATTTGTATATATTCTGATTATTATCAGTGTTGAAAACAGTTGTGCTGCCTAGTATTTTTGAGACTCGCTGTCAGTGTGAACAGGGTTAAAGGGGAACCTCTGGTAAAAAAGCACAGATAACCTTGTTCCATTCAGAGGGAAGATTAATAAAATTGAGCAAAAAATAAAACTGACTGGGAAGAACTGTAATGTTACATGCTTATTGTTTGACAGTGGAGTATCCCTGGAGCAAAACGGTCAGATTTTCCACAGTTTGGGAGAGAGGGTTGGAGGTGGGAGTGAGGGGCTGTTTGGAGGGGAAACTCCATTGGCGCTGAGGCCGTTGAGGCCGTTGAGGCCGTTGTGTGTCCACACATGCACACAGAACGAGAGAAAGACAGACGCTGCTGCAAAACCCGGCAGGCAGTATTTTTAGGCATCGTACGCAAATGACATTTCAGCAGACAGGCAGTGACATTATGCTTTTTTTGTTGTTTTGCCTTTATGGTGAAGGCAAGAAAGTAGTGATGAGAAACAGGGAGAAAACAGGCATGACATAAAGGTCAGACTAAAACCTTGGTTCTGAATCTGTGTGCACCACAGTGATGACCTGATTTCTAAGACAAATCACAAAAGGTTATCCGATAATGCATTGCAGAAAGCTCAGTGGAAAAACAAAGCACACAGACAGCATGGCAACAAAGAGAGATAATGAGATAAGAAAATGAATCAAGAAAGGCTATATTTTCAAACAAATATGGGGAAATTAATCAAAAATAAACATTGTAATAAACAAATAATATGCATCACTCCATATTACTGCTGGTTGTTTAGGTTTTCTAATGTAAAGTAGTTTATGATAGAACAATATTTAAAGAGGTCATCAGATGCCCATTTTCCACAAGTGCATATTATTTTTTAGGGTCTTAATGAGAAGTCTATAACATACTTTGGTTAAAATTTCTCAGTGGTAGTGTAAAAAACACCCTTTTTACGTTTTTTACCTTTTTTTCAAAGTCAGTCCTTTTTAGAGTAGCTATTCTGTTGCATTTGCCTTTAAATGCTAATGAGCTCTGCTCACCCCACCCCTCTCTACTGTGGAGTGACGAGCCGTTCTGTTTACTTTAGCCGCATTTAGCCGCGAAACTTGCTAACTAGCACATTATTAAGAAAGGCATTATTAAGAAAGAAACCCTTATACTCTCTTAAAGTAACGTTAATCCTGTGCATCTTCAGCTGCTCAGATGTTGGCAGTAAATAATGACTGCTGTGTTCATTATTACATCCAACATCAAAACACCTCAATTGCTCAATCTGAGACATTTTTGTCCTCCCCTGCACTGGAGTCAAAACAATGGCGGTCGGACTGTTACAGCTCAGTCAGGGTGGGTCTAAGGTGAAGATGAAGTTTTGTTTACAGCAAAGTAAAACCAGTCTCCTCTTGGCTTATATCTAAATCCTCTGACATTTTCTTTACAAATCCTTATTTTTTTACTTTAATCTGTGACATGTGTTTTGTTTTGCTCTCTTCTCTGTGATTCCATATTCATCACTTCCGCGTTCATCACCGTGTTTTCTTATGCCCTACATCATCCGCTGGAACGACACTCTTTGTGAACGACACAGTTCACTTCAGGAGGCCTTTATTAACAGTGTTGGGTTACTCTAAAAAAGTAATTAATTACTAGTTACTTCAACAGTGTAATTTGATTACTGTCCAAATTACTCTCTCCAAAAAGTATTTAATTACTTATTACTAATTACTTTCTAAATCCTATGTCAACCTCGACGAGTTAATGATACAATGATAGACCTGAAACGGTCCTTTTAATTCTTTCAAATAAATAATAGATAACTACATAAATTATTCTGGTCACATTTTAGGGTCCATTTCTCACTATTAACTAACTATTAACTATGACTTTTGCCTCAATATACCTGTAATTACTGCTTATTAATTCTTAGCAAGGTAGTTGTGAAGTTTAAGAATTAGGATTAAGGGTTTAGAATAGGGTCTTCCAGAGTAAAACATTAATACTGTCACGAGTCCTGTCCGGTCTGCCTGCCACCAGAGGTCGCCTTGCCATCATCATGACACTCACACTACACAGACTGTTGCACTACACCCTGGACTACACTTCCCATGTTCCATTGCACGGATTACACTTTCACCTGCAGCCAATCAGACACACTACAAATACGAGGCCGTCACCATCATTCTGGGCCAAGTATTGTCTTGTGTTTATCGCGCTCCTCGTGATAGCAACTCAACTGAGCCAATATGAGTACTTTGCTAGTTCCCTAGTCAAATCTAGTCTTATTTCTTAGTCTGTTTCATCCGTGTCTTGATCCTAGCCTGGTTATCTCATCTTGTCTGCCTTCAGCCTGCCCTGGACTCTTCGCCCGTAGTGGATTCACCCTTTGTCTTGCTGTTTCGGACTCTGTTTGCCCCTCGATTGATCTTTAGACTGTTTGTTTGGATTTCCTGTTTGCCTCGCCCTTTGGATTCCTGTTTGTATCTGTTTGCTGGTGTCGACCAAGGCGAGGGATGTTTATGACTATGTTTATGCCTGTTTATGACTATGTATCTGTCTATGAATAATAGCTTGCGGATCTGCCCGCTTCACGTCTCGTTCGCTCCGTAACAAATACGTATTACTTTGTAAGTAATAATAGACAGCCAATATCCCAGTTATATTCATGCTAATCACCAACTAGTTAATAGTGACTAAAGTGTTATGTATGAATATTCTTATTAAGTCACCAAAGTATTTAAGGTGAGAAGGTTACATAAAAAGCATGCATTTTAAGGTTTAACTTTAAATTTTGATGTTATATCCACTATTGCATTGTATGTAAATATTTTACAGTCTATACACAGTATAAAGTTCAATTACATAAAGAGTAACTGTAATTAAATTACAGAAAAAAAGTAATTAAATTACTGCAACTAATTACTTAGTAACTAGTTACACCCAACACTGTTTATTAACCCCCTGCAGCCGTGTGGAGCGCTTTTTATGATGGATGGATGCACTTTATTTGCTTCAAAATCTCAACCATTGCCATTATAAAGCTTGGAAGCACCAGGACATTTTTAATATAACTCTAATTGTATTTGTCTGAAAGAAGAAAGTCATGTACACCTAGGATTGTAATTTTCATTTTTGGGTAAACTATCCCTTTTATTTGATTGTCCATCTCAAACAGACAGTTTTTGCCATCCTAACAACAAAGAGAGAACTGTGGAATGTACTCTAAAAACTAAAACAACAACAACAAAAATGAATAAATAAATAAATAAATCAACTTACAGTAAACACAAACTTATCAGAAACATTTTTAAAGGGATAGTTCACCCAAAAATGAAAACTGCTGTTAAATTATTCACCCTCAGGCGATCCATGATATAGACTTTTTCTTTTCTTGAGTAGAATCGTAACAAAGATTTTTAGCTGTAACAGTAGTCCTTGGTGATTCATAAAATTGCCAATCAATGACTACCATCATTTTGAGAGTCAAGCATAACAGGCAACAATTAATACCTGTGGCTCCTGATGGTATATTGAGGTCTTATGGAGCGCAACGATCGGTCTGTGCAAGAAACTGAACATTATTTACAACATTATTAATGTCCGGTTCACGAATGAATCATTCTTTTTGGTGTACTAGTTGAACCAGTTCACCACATCGGACTGAAGCATCTGAAATAGTTCGTGGCTCAAGCAGCACAAATCACTAAGTGAGTTAAAACTCACTTTCGGAGGTCCGACTGTCACTCTGATCTGAAAATGAGCCAAAATAATGGTGATCCTATAATGCTGGTTTTTGCCAACTCATTCAGCGCTCCAGTTCCTCCAGCAGTCACTGAACTGAGGAAACAGTTCTGACTCAGCTGAAGAACTGAAGAGCTGCATGCATGATCAATGTGTGATTATGTAAATGAACAGGTGAATCAGTTTAACAAACTGTCTAAAAGAACCAGTTCGAGGAAAAGGATCATATTTCCCTGTTTGTCTGAGCCTTTGGATTACAGGTAACAATGTTTTAAATAATGTAGAGTTTCTTGCACAGACATATCATTTTACTTCATAAGAACTCAATATATCGTCAGGAGCCATCGGTATTCATTTTGTGTTGCTGTGTATATACTTTTTTTTTTTTTTTGACTCTCAGGTCCTGGTAGCTGCTGACTTGCATTTTTATTAATCACAGAGGATCACAGTTATGGCTAAAAATCTGTTTTACTGTTCTACTGAAGAAGAAAAAAATTTACCTACATCTTGGATGGCCTGAGGGTGAGTAAACCAACAGGAAATTTTCATTTTTGGGTGAACTGGCCCTTTTAAATGTTAAACATAACAGCATTGGCCCTATCAGGTCCTTCCCTTCACTAAAAACAACATTTATTCTCTTTATCCAGTCCTATGTAAAGCATGCTGGGAACTGCCCAGTTTTCAAAGTTATCAAGAAACAAACAAACAAACACAGAAATGCTGATGTACTGATCATTTTATTATGTTAGCTAATGTCGTAGTTAGACTGGCAGGAAGAGGAAATCTTTCCATGCTCTCTTAATCTCTGAAACATTAATGTTACAGCTGTCAAACATCTATAATACAAATGTTAAATAATGCTGATGCATGATAAATAATACAAACATAAACCCATTTTGTGAAGTCACTTCATCATTATAAGCACAAGAAAAACCATTATGAGGCCACCAGGAGATCATGCCGGTCCTGAGCATGTCCCAGCACATTTCCACACTGATTACAGCATTTGTACATATTTCATATAAAACAACAGCTTGACAGAAAGCAGTGTGGCTTCTTATGTAATGGTTTTTTTGTATGTGTGTAATAAAAAAGAAACCGTCTGTCCAGGATTAGGTGCAACTAAAGGATCAGGTGGCGTCCAAGGCATAAGGCAGACGGTGTGCGTGTGTTAGGGCTGCTGGGTGGGACGGCAGCAGGTGCCTGCACGTCGGACAGCTCGTTCAGAAGAGGCGACGGCCTCACATGCCTCAGATTTGGCACATGGATCCATCAGCTTCACACGCTACAGACGGATCCTCTTTCAGAACAGACACCTCTGTTATGCGGGATTCCCTTCTGCTGTCTGTTCAGCTCCTGTCTGTCTGAGGAGATAATAGCTCCCAAATAAGTTACACAGCCCCTTGTCCTTGCACTGCAAAAAATATTTTTTCCTAAAAATATCCTATAAACAATGCATGCTTGAGAACAGTGTTGGAGGTAATGCATTGCATGTAACGCAAGTAACTAGTAAAGTAATGCATTGCTTTTTAATTTACAAGAAAATATCTGAGTTACTTTTTTTTTTTTAAAAAGTAAGGCCATTTACTTTGTTTTCCCATTTATTGACTGACGAGTCTCCTGTCCCCATGTTGAGAGAAATTGGAAATACAGAGGCGTTGTGTTCATTGTGTAAACATGATGTCACTGTAATTCTAGACTAAAAGTGAACATGCATCAATTCATCTCACTCAGAAAAAAACTGATTCAGTACTCATCAAAATGAATTAAAACAGTGAAATGCAAACTCAAAATATGATGCAAACCTGCAACGTTAAATAACACAAATGTATTTAATGCCATTTTATTAACCAATGTCTTTGCTACTGACCTTTGATGATCCAGTTCAACCATACTAATAAGCAAAAATGTCGTTAAATAAACTAACGTTTGTGCTTTATTGTTTTTTTTTATTGCTGAAGAGTGTTGAACGTTCTTCTCCTGCGTTCTACTGTACAAACGTGAATTTATTTTTCCTTCAGCCTGAGGGTTATTCATTTCACTTTTTGGTGTAAAAGCCAGGGCTTTTACATTTGCTAAAAATAGAACTTTTTATATAAAGTTAAAAGCATGCAAGCCCTGTCTAGATTTAAAAAGTAATGCGAATGTAACTCAAAAGTAACGTAACACATTACTTTCGATATAAAGTAACTAAGTAACATTATAACTAAGCAATATTGTAATGCATTACTCTTAAAAGTAACTTTCCCCAACACTGCTTGAGAAGCAATGGAGTTGCTACCTATTGAAGCCCATTTTTGGCACAAGATAAAAGTATAAATGAGGTAATTGTGACTTTTTTTCTTTTAATTCTGAGTTTATACAGATTTTTTTCTCAATTGCAAGATACAAATAATGCAGAATTGAGATTGAAACTTGCAGTAGCAAGAAAAGTCGCAATTTTTTATTGTGTGGCAGAAAAATTAGGAGTTATGATCTCAAAATTGTGTAAACAAAAAAGTAGGGTTGCAAAGCGGCAGAAAATTTTTTGGAAACTTCGCTAAACTTTACAGAAATTTTGGAAACTTTCAGAAATTTTCAGGAATTTCCAGAACCTTTTGGAACGGTTCCAGAAATTTTCCATCCCTTTGCCTAGAAAAAATTCTGAATTCTACTTTTATATCTCGCAATTCTACATTTGTATAGTTTAAAGCAAGAATTTTGAAAAAAAAAAAAAAAAAAAAAAAAAATAACAATAAATTGCATAATGTTGCATAATGTTAGACCTATATGCTAAGTATGTAGCTTTTCTTTTGCTAAAAATATAAAAAATTTTGATTCATATTTTCTGAACACTTCATATCTAATGCAATTTTACTTTTTAAGGATTGAAGATGACTTTTGATTTTTACTGAAAAAAATATGAGTTCAATCAAATTTGAATAATTTTTGCAGTTAACAGCAGTTGTTACATCCCTAACATGGTATGGTACTGTAAAAATGTGGTTAGCGTTTATACAGTACATTTTAAAGATTTGAACTGAGAAACATCTGGTCTGAGGTGAGGCCTTCTGCTTCTCTCACAAATTATGGCTAAGGACCGGGCCATGAGAGACTGCGCAGTGACTAGCTATGTCAGCAAACTGTTAAGGTTTAAGTAGATGAGAATCTCAGACTTCCGACAGGAAATGGCCGTTAATAAAACAAGGCTTTATTGTTCTAGGGCAGTGCAGGGTTGATTTGTGTGTTATGTTATGTTGTGACCCCGGATGAATCTTTGAGCTGCAAAGTAAATATGTTAGAGACCCAGGATTAGATTGAGCCCTGAGATTCACAGAGACAGAAACAACAAAAGGGCAAATTTTACCACAGTAAAATGACTAGAATCAACACACAACTGAATGACATCAGACACGACAATCAGCCCTTTTCCACCAGCAGGTTGAAAACTTTGTGATTCACATACACTGCACAAATGATTTTCTTACTTAGTATTTTTATCTTGTTTTCTAGTGGAAATATCTAAACATTCCTGAATCAAAATACAAAATGACTTTAAATATACCAGTTTAGTATCCTAAAAGTACCATTGCAGGGTATTTTTATTAAGCACATAATATGTAAATGTATTTGTAGTATAATTAGTATGAAATAAATGTATTTTAAATACGTTTTAGTATATTTATTTTTCACTAGGGAAGTCAGTGGGGTAATAAAAATAATCTTAATTCAAAGAAAAACAAGATTATTTTTCTTGCCTCACTGGCAGATTTATTTTATTTTTTTCTCATTTTATGCAAAAACTTACTTAATTTTGACACATTTTTCAGAAAACAAAACTTAAATGTATCTTATTATATAATGTTATTTTTGGAATAGAAAACAAGATACAAGATAAAAAAGAATACAAAGAAAAATACTTTTTATATTTATTTACTGTACATGTGCATTGCAAACAAAAGTTCAGCATTTGCGCAGTGCCAAATAAATAATAAAATCAATTCTAAGTAATAATAAACATTAGCAGTACACACACACACACACACACACAATATTATATTTATGTACATTTATAAATTCAGTTATATCAAAGGTCAAATAAATTTCAAAAATCACTTTGCATGTTAAAATATATGTTCTCAAATCTAAGTCAACAAGTATCTCAATGCAACATGTATGTTTTTAGGTGGGATATGTAGTAACAAGGGGTAAATATTGAGTGACATTCCTGCCAGCTGATCAATTAGCCAACTGCACTAAAGCAGTCCAGCTCATTGTCAAGAAATAGTTTATCCATAAATACATAGTCAGTGAAATAATAGCATACTGTTGGAAATGAAATTGAGTTTGAGGTAATAACGAATCGTCATGCTTTAATGAAACATCTGGAGGAATCTGCTTCACGGTCTCTCTGATCTCCAGCACACATTGTTTTTTGATCCCCTGATTCTGATCAAAACATCTACCTACCGTCTCCAGACTCTGAGACAATGCGCTCTGTGAGTTACGGCACCTCTTACACCCACTTAAGAATGCGCATACTGTGGATTCCTCCGCTGCGGTTCACTTCGGCTGTCCTCCACCCCCGTCATACCTGCGAGATTATTCTCTTCGGCCCAAATGCTGTGAATTTTTCACATTCTTTCCCCATTTTCATAATGCTCCGGAAAAGTGAGATGAGAGCTGACTGGGAAGGCCAGGAGCTGCCTCTGAAGTTACAGGGTTCATTGCTGGTTCACTGTGTTTGGTTGCAGATGTGTGTTTTAAATTGTGTGGGAATGTAAGAATGAGCGATTTAGAGCTGTTTTTTTCTTGGTGGGAGGGTCAAGAGGACACGCTTGTCAGTCGGGCGGGTTAATTGCCATTCGCCGTGCATCTGAAATCACGACGCACGATCGTGGGCCGTTTTCCAAACCGTTGGTGCGCGACTCCTACATGAGAGATTTTCATAAAGGCTTTGGCATGTCACAGCTGAAGAGTGGGATCCCATTCAGTGGAGTCCAGGTTAATGTTATCACTTAACAGCTGGCTGGGAGATGACATCAGATAAAGTCAAAAATGTGTTTTGGAGGGAATCTCAGGTCACAGAGACTGGGAAGAAACAAGAGGAGAAAAAGGGGTAATGAGAAACAACTGTGTGTCAAAGAAGCAGGCTGTCTAACATCTTCTACACTGGCGAGAGATAACCTACAACCCCGGCTTCCTGCTTCCAGAGTAACACGACCCCCATCGACCTTACCGAAAAGTCCAGCATGAATTCGCCTTCAAGTGAAGGCTGGTCAGTGCTGGTTTGGTGCTGGTCTGGGTCTGAAACATTAAGATTGGGTTAGGGACACGCCAGTGCATGCACTTTAACATGCCATTTTCAACCTGATCTCGCAGAACAGCATAGCTAATTTATAAGGTGGTGATTTCATATGAATTTGTATGTTTTTCTAAAAATAAATAAATCAAATAAAAAAAAGAGGAATGGGTCCAGATATCAATATCGACCAAGCAGGTAGCTACTAATTCAGCAAAACTTAAGAAAAAATAAGTTAATAAATAAAATAAATAAATACTTGCAAAGTACGATGAGATGTGTTGGCCATTTTAGAATCTTATTACAGATGCAAATAATTTAAGTTTCACTGGAGGGGAATATTTTCAGTCAAGAAACCAAAATTAAAGTTGTCATTTAGCCAAAAATTTAATTTAGGGCAATTTAACGTGATGTGCTGTTCAGAGTGTCGTTTTCACAGCATATGCGTTAATGAAATGTTTACCAGTTATAGCTTATCTATGTTGTGTGCATGAAATAGATGCTAATGCAGTCAAAATACATCTGTTTTGGTCAGTGATTTCTGCATTTCAAAACTATATTGGCTGAAGCAGAATTTTTATTTTATATTAATTGCAATAATATTTTATACAAATTATAAAATTTATATTTATATTAAAAAAAATATATAAAAATTTTTATTTTAGTTTATTTGTGCAGTTTTGGCCATTGGTCTGTTCCACACACTAACGTTTCAAATGACTGCAAACGAGTAGAAATATAGGTCACAAGTCACACTAATTTCTTAGTATTATTATGGGATATGTTAAGTAACAATTTATGACAGGCTGTTGAATTATTCAAAAATAATGCACACTGAGGTCGTGATGCGGCCATGATGTGAAGCTGATCCTGCTAATAGCGAAGATGTAAGTTCATCTGCTTCAAGAACAGCACCATTATTACCTCGCTAGTGAGAAATTTCATGTAACTTTTCAGTTGCTTAATTATTTTACTGATAAAATAGTCAGAGCAGCACTGACAATATATTTTTATGTGCGTGTGTGTCCATACTGTATGTGCGCATTTGAGTGCGAGAGACAGCGTGAAGAGAGTGTTTTTCATACATAATGAAACATAATTTTGTGGCAAAAACATGGAAATAATTTGTCATTTTTATCCTATTGTTTACTATACTATTTGTTTGGTCAGTGCTGTTGTGGGTTTTAGTTCTTTTGCTGCTTTAGGCTGTAAGGACTTTTGAAATAACTGAAATCATTTGGCAAAGTGATATAGACATAGCCATGCGTTTCCCTGAAAATAATTGCACACCTTAGAATGTTCGTCAGCCAATCAGATTCTGGTATTCAACAGCCCTGTAGTATAAGTAAGGAATAATTGATGACGGGCCATGGAATTATTAGAAAGTAATGCACACTGAGATGGTGATGCAGCCACGACGCAAAGCAGATCCTACGAATAGCGAAGCTGTAAGTTTATCTGCTTCAAGAACAACACCGTTATTACCTGTGCTGTGTGTTTCTATGAAAATAACTGCACACCTTTTAGAACATTTGTCAGCCAATCAGATTTAAGTATTCAACAGCCCCGTAGTATAATTTTAGAAAACCTATTTAACTGAGTGGAACATTAAAACCTTGAAACATCCAATCAGATTAGGACAGGGCTGTCCAGTCTTGCTCCTGCAGGGCCCATATCTTGTTCCAACTCTGCTTTAAATGCACCTGAACCAGCAAATCAAGATCTTCCAGATACTAGAAAACTTCTCGGCAAGTGTGTTGGGTCAAGTAGAAGCAGGATTAGAAACTCCTGGAGCACTGGAATAGAAGGCCTCAGGAATGCTTGAATGTTTGAATTTAGGATACAATAGATATGAGAAAGCAATGTTCCCATGCCACTCTGACTCACTGGCCAATGACAGGAAGTGCTTAGACCTTCACACAGGAAAGCACCAGCACTTGCTGACAGTGCAGCAGACAGACACCAGCCCTGATTAAACACACACCCCTACATACAGTCCATCACACACTCGGCCTCTCTCTGTTCTGTCTGCCTCCCACACACAGTCTGTCTATAAAACTGGCCACAAACACAGAGAATCGCACGGAGCTCACTGTATTTGGATAAGATATGGAGGAGAGGGGCTTTCCCTGCTGGAGTGAAGAACATCAGATGCCCTCTGTCAGACCAGCGGTCTTCTGTAAATCTCCAGTAAAGCACACAGAGCTCTTGGATTCCCACAGGAAAGAACATCACAAACAAGATCTCTTTAATAGCTCAACTGTTTCTCTTAGGCAGCAGTGAAACTAAATAGACAGCAAATACTTTCCTACTTAGAACTTCAGAAGAGATCTCAGCAAGATACTGAGTCACACTTTATATTAACCATTTGATACAATATACTTATGTTGGTGCATTAAAATTGTTTTTAAAGTGTTTGCATTTAATTTATATTTGTAGTTACACTGTTAACTTTACCCCTAACTGTAATCCAAAACCTAACCTCTTTAACTCTTATAATCCTACCCTAACCCTACTCTTACTCCTAAAGCTAAAAACACCTCAAACTTATTAGCAATAAATGTGGGAATTTTCCAGAACAATACATAGTTACACAATAAATCCATAGTCTTGTAAGTATTTCATGTTATTATATTGTAGTTAGGGCCACCTAATATAAAGTGTGACATACTGGAATAAAAAAAGAGAGATTTTAGTGGGGGGAAAAAATATTTCTCATGAAATTTCTCCAAGACTAGATTATCCAAACTATGATTCTAATCTCCTGAGCAATGAAAGAGAAACTTCTGAGCAATAAAACAGTTTATCTCCGAAGTTATTTGTAAAGTCCTGATTTTTTTTGTGTGTGTGTCTGTGGTTGCCATAATTAGATTTTGCAGGAAAGTTGTGAACAACACTTTTAGTTCATCCTTAACAAATGTTCTTTAGTGATACAGACCAACAAATTATTTAACATTTCATTAAGACTACAATAAGGTCCCATTAGTAATGCAGTGATTACTAATTAATTAATGTTAGTAATTACCTAACATTAGAATGAGAAATACATTTGTTACAGTGTTTGGTGATTCATAAAATGCAAGTCAACGGCTACCATCACTTGTAAGTTAATAAAAAAGCATATCAGGCAACACAAAATGAATACCCATTTATCACATCAATGTATTGAGGTCTTATGAAGTGAAATGAAAGGTCTGTGAAAGAATCTGAACATTATTTATAACATTATTACCTGTAATTCAGAGCCTCAGGCATTGTCGGACATGTCCCACAATCACTCTGACTACTAAGCAGGTGTGTTGGATCAAGTGCAACAGTACACTGACCTATGGAAACAGTTTGTACTAGTGTTAACAAATGAAACCTAATTGTAAAATGTTACCAAAATTTGCCTGTTTTTGTTTTATGAAAGATATAGTGATATGATTTTAGAATGGTGTGAGGGTAAGAGATGACTTAATGTATATTCTAAGTAAACTGTCCCTTTAAGGGTGTTGTTTGTCTCATTCTCCTCCTCCCCATTCAGAAGCATAAGATCTGGGTATGCAGGTGCATACATGGGCCCGGGCAGATTGGGGGCCCACCGAGCCAAGGGCAGTGTTTCCCCTGCCATTATATTAGGGGGGCGGCCCGCCCCCCTTGAAAGTCAAGTAAAGTTTATTTTCTATATAGCGCCAGATCACAACAGACGTCATTTAAGCTTATCTGTTCTATAGAACAGGTCTATACCTTGTTCTTTTATTAAACAAACAAAATAGCCTTATGTTATTTATCTTATTTATACAACGGCATGTCATTTCTGTCTCTAACGTTACGTGGTCACGTCTCTACAATTTCTCCTCCCCTAAAACACGGACGGGATTGTGGAGTCCATTCATAAAAAACGGATTTACTCTATAGCACAAGGTGCCACAGAATTTGTCAATTTTTGGATTAAAATCAAAATCAATTTTTGATCAAAATCAAAAATCAATTTTTGGATTAATAAATCAAAACTAGGTCTCTCACTTAATTCGAATCGCGATATGGACTAGTGTCTGTGAATATTAAAATGCAAAAAGACGGATTAAATATGAGTCCTCCATGTTCCGCTTGGCTCTGTATGAATGAATGGCGAAGACGCGGTTTTGTACTGAAGCACACGTGATGCTCGCGGTTATTTTCGGCCTCTGCATCTCATTATATGACGACATAAACGCATGAACTTAATCTCCAGAACTGCTGTGAGAGTCACTTAATTTTTTTTAGCTAATTTTACAGATTCTTTTGAGAAAATTAGCATCATATCATAGTGTATACACACAAAAACGAACCGGCAACCTGTCAAAATAAAAGTGTTTAAGTGTTAATGTTTAACATGTAAATGTATTGGTCTTGTATTACTTTTGTACAGTATAATGTAGGTGTTTAAATATTCCTATTTCTGGCAAATTTAAATAAAACAATTAAATGCAGAAATTATAATAATAACAGAAAAAACTCTTTTGTTTGGCAGTAAACAAAAGGGTTTAATTTTCATTTCATTAAAAATAAATAAATGTTTAATGCCTGTATTTGATTGTTCAAAATGTTGAAATTGAGATTTTTCAAACTTTTTTCACTGAAATAAATGTTTTTGTTTTTGTTATTACACAGAGAGTAATGTACCGTAATCGTAATCGTACCGTACTGTACCGTACCATACTGTTGGTATCTCCAACGTTTTTTGAAAACTCTGATTGATCGATTTCATGAGATATCATTTTTATTGTTATTTTTTTTTTTTAAACATGCATTCAAATATTTTTTTCATGTTTATTTTGTGCTGCAAATATTTAAGAGGAAATGATCATTGATTCACATGCCGCTTGATCTAAGGCGAATATAGTGATCTCACTACAAATTAAAGAGCGTAAAAACACATTTATTGCTTGTATTTTATCATAAAATTGACAGAATTTATAGGCTGAGACTTGCGTGCTACAAATAATGAATGCACTTGAAAACATTAAATATTATTTCCAAGCATTTATATCGTAAATAAAACAGCTTGTGAGTATATCCGCAGTGTTATGTACAATTTTTTTGCATAAATGTCCCCATTTGTGTAACAGGTCCTGTTACACAAAATAGGATGTAGTTGAAAGGGGTGTATGGATGACAGAGACGTCAGTAGCGTAATTCAGGGCTCAGGATTCGCTGTGTGAAGTCGTGAGCTGTTTAGGACTGTGCTTGTCTGCATGTCTGCTCTTTCTTAATCTCTTCCCTGTTTAAACATTTTCCTGCCAGCCTCAAATTCAACAGCGTTTCCCCCATCACTCACACCTGTGCCCGCGAGGCGTTCTCTCCCTGCCAGTCACTGCAGCCTGAGGGAGAGTTCAGGAGTTCACTGTCTCAAACCACCCAACGAGACATACAGGTACCGTTCATCATAACAGGGAGAGATACTGTCAGCTCCAGCAGTCGATGAAGTCAGCCAGCAGGTACTACACCCTTAGCAAACCACCCAGGATGCACCACTAACGTCTGTCAGTGCCGGAGTCAGCCAGTCTCACTGCGTGTGAGTTATGAGACTGGGGCGGAAGCAGAGAATGTGTGCTATTGTGGAAGTATTCAATAACATTTACTACCAAACACAACACTGAAAAATTCTAAGTACAGAATAATAACATTATCATTTTTTGTTTGTGTATCTACACAGAGTTTTGGGGTGTGTGTTTAACTGAATGCACCAAATGTCGGGCCCTTTATTAGTAGTAAAACAAGTGAAAGTGGAGGAAAACTCAAACATTTCCATTCATATTTACATTTTATTAGCACACCAGGGTGACTATGAACTTGAAACTGTCCAGCCATGACTTTTTGTCAGGATTATAAATATGTGGAACACAAAGACCAAATTCCCTTAATCATCCATCACACCAAGCAAAACCAAAGAATATAGTTCTGATGTGCAGATCAAGATTGTTGAGCTTCACAAAATAGAAAGTGGATGTAAGAAAAGAGCTAAAGCATTGAAAATCTACATTTCCACCATCAGGGCAGTAATTAAAAAGATCCAATCAACTGTTACAAATGTTACAAATCTGCCTGGAAGAGGACATGTGTCCATATCATCCTAATGCATGCTGAGCAGGAGATTTTGAGTGGCCAAAGCCTCTCCAAGGGTTACAGCTGGAGAGTCGCAAAGATTAGTTGAGTCTTGGGGTCAGAAAGCCTAAAAATATATATATCAAACAGCCCACATACATCAACACATGTTGTTTGGGGAGGGTTTCGAGAAAAAATCCTCCTCGCTCATCCAAAAACAAACTCATATCAGCTTATTCAGTTGTCAGACATGACTGGAACTTCAAATGGGACTGGCTTCTATGGTCAGATGAAGCAATGGCATCATGGATAAAAAATCTAAACCTGACTGCGTCTGTTAGAAATCTTATAATGGGCCGTGGTTGGATCTTCCATCAAGACAATGATCCAAAATAAACATCAAATCAACGCAAAAATGTGTCACTGAGCACAAAATGAAATTTCTGCTATGGCCTTCTCAGTTCCCTGACCTGAAACCAGAAAACGAGTGGGGTGAGCTGAAGAAGAAGCACACTGCAACACTGAGCTGGGAATCTGAAGGATCTTGAGAGATTCTGTATGAAGGAATGATCTCTGATCTCTTGTCGGGTGTTCTCCAAACTCATCAGGCATTATAGGAGAAAACTCACAGCTGTTATCTTGGGATAAGGACGTTGCAATGATTGGGTGCTAATAATTGTGTCCAGCGTAAACTAGAGAAAAACATTTATTTTATGATGAGATTTCCCCCCACTTTCCATTGTTCTACTTCAGTGTAGAACTGCTCATATTTATCAAGGGTGCCAATAGTGCACTATTGTTGCCAATGAATGGGATGCATTTTATTCAAAGTCCATTGGATATGTATTAAATATCTTCTATGCATTTTAGCTTTAATACGATCTCCCATAGAATTAACCTGCTGCGCTCCATGATTCCTGTTATTTCTGATAACAAAACACTTAAATGTGACAAATTCATAATTATGAATTCAGAAGTGGGAAGTAGGAAATTTACGATGGCACATGAGAACAGAATTATCCCTGGACATCAAAGTCAAAGTCAAAGTCAAAGTCAACTTTATTGTCAATTTTGCCATATGTGCCAGACATACAGAGAATTGAAATTGCGTTACTCTCAGACCCTAGGTGCATACACGTAACATTAAATACAAAAAGTACAATTTTAAAGATGTAAATAAATACAATTATACATATAATATATAGAATATATAGAAATAACGTGCAAAAAGAGCTTATGTAATAAAGTGACATAAAGTGACATGGGACAGAGTTTAAAGAAATTCATATAACTATAATTCCTAACCTGAACAGCTAAGAAAATATTTTAAATGTCACTTGCAGACAGCTCATTTTGTAAGTCTTTTCCAGAATTTTAAATCATTTATGAGACAACAGTTCCCTGCCATTGACAGAATTTTCCATGTAAACATATGCATATGAAAAATTATGCGATCATCAACACTAAGCCTAGAGGTGTCATGCCCATACACATCAGATTTTTGAGTCAAGTGGATTTTGAATGCAGCTTCCAATCATTATTGATCAACAAAATCTATAAACGTGGAAAATGTATTTATTTAAACTAGCGGTGTCAAAATTAGTGCGTTAATGCAGGCAATTAATTTTTCCATTTTAACATGTTAAACATATTTAACACAGTTAACGCTGGGGCGGGGCTAGGTTTGGCCACCCCACCCATAACCACTAAAGAATTTTTTTTTTTTTAAACACAGAAATTAATAATGAACACATCAAACGGGAGACTTTACAGACACGCCAGGTGCGAGTCAAACGACCACGGAAGCGATACCGGTGACGAGGAACTTCAGTAAAACATCAGTGATCTGTGGTCAGATGAGATGTTGTCTGGTCATAGTCAGTAAAAATTAATCTTCATGTCCTGTCAGCCATAATACTGTGCTCATAGCGCGTGCTTAAATATGCCGGCACTTGCTGTTTAAGGCTATAGCCTATTAAAGCGCTGTATCATATTCAAACCCAAATGAAACTACGACTGTGTAGTTAGTCATAGTTATGTTGTCAGTTAAGTCATGAAGTTACAAAAAAATGACTAAAGCTGCCTTAAAACTGTGCATGTAAGTGTTTATTATTTAAGAGTCACATTTAAAGCAGTGTCAGATCCGCTTCAAGTTCAGCAGCGGCAGCTTTTAAAGTAACAGCAGCCAAAATATCCTAATAACCAGCTGCTGTGATGTCTGTTAATCAAAGAATAAAATTAAAAGAGAGGAAATCAATAACTTCTGTAGTTTTAAGCTTTATCTTTTAATTAATTTAGATTTTAGTGTTTGATAACTTTATTCAAATTGGCTATATTTTCTTGCTGAAGGACACAGGTAGCTATATGACAGTTATTATAATGGGTTTATGTGGAGATTGTTTTAAGTTCACATAACTTATAAGTCTAATAAATGTTAAATTGAAAGCTCCCAAATATACTGTCATGTTGAATGGCTATAGTCAGTGGTTAAATATTGGGAAAAAAATCACAGAGACATCAGTTGGTGTCAGTGATACTTCAGTCAAAAAAAAAAAAAAAAAAAGATACCATTAAGCAAATATCAAAAATACACTTCCTTTATGTTGTTTCTACATTAATTTGAAGATTGAATGTGAAATTATTGCAATATAAAAGTTAAATACCTATATTCAAGTGTTGATTAAAAAAAAAAAAAGAATACTTGAAGCTAGAACAAAACAGTTTTATTCTAGTAGAGGGTCTGTTCTTTATTTAGTTGTTTGCATTTTCAGATATTCATACAACAAAATATTCTGGGGGCCATGGAATTTTTGCGAAAATCATCAAAAATGCTGGCGGTGGCTGGAAACTTTTTTCAAAAATGCTGGTGTGGAAAGGTTCAACAGCATATAAATTAAAACTGCCCAACGTTACTGAATGAAATGTCAAGCCAGGAAGTATTTTAGGACTGTGAAATTTTGAGGGTGTTGATGGAAACAATAAACTCCATCTAAGATTTGATCTTCATTCTGATATAGTCTGATTTTCTCAGCAAAATGTAGCTTTTTTTTCATTGACCTTAACCACATTTAAAGGGGTGCTATTATGCTTTTTCACTTTTTGAATTTTAGTCAGTGTGTGGTGTGTATTTTTGGGCATAAAAAAGATCTACATAGTTACAAATCTCAAAGTCCACACAAGCATTGACTAGAGTGGCTGTAATCATCTTAGAGTGTAGATAGCTTAACTTATAACACGAGAGGTTTTTTTTTAAATGCATAAACTTGCACTAGAATAGGCCAGGCTAAACAGTGATGATGTTCTTTGATAATGTTAGGCTGCTTTTAGCCTCATGCTGGAGCTGGTTTCAGGCAATGGAACTAAGTATGTAAATAATTAAATAAATTAGCTCAATAATATCATGTATTGGCGATCTCGCAGGCTGAAAATAGGACCCAGTACTATTATATTAAATACTATATTAAATTATATTAAAATTTATCCTGGCACTCCCAAGCTTTAGAATGGCATAAACAGTTCTTTCTCTTCATTATTCCAAAACAAGTCCAATAATGTGCATCCATCCATAAAAAAAAGTGCCTCACACAGCTCCGGGGGGTTAATAAAGGCCTCCTGTAGTGAACTGATGCATTTTTTCATAAGAAAAATATCCATATTTAAAACGTAAGAATCACTTTAACCCTTTAATTGTCACTCCCATTTTTGAACACAGACATAAAAATACACTATCCAGACTTAAATTTTTATAATTCATGGATGAAAACATTTTGTAATATGATTTTGATGTTCATTTTCCGTGGTAATGCAATGTCTGATTTTAAAATGCCTTTCAAATGATGAATTTTAAAATTTTAAGTTTTGAAGTGATATATAATCTCTTATGATTTCTAAAGTGTGATAGGGAAAAAGGCAATGAAGAAAGTCTTTTGTGACAAAGGTCAGAACTAGATTTTTTTAAGTTGCACTCTTGACATATATTAATCTATTACTTTTCCTACATAATTTGTAACACAAAATATTGGTAAAATATCTATTTAGGAGTCTTAGACCTTTCCAACGATGTATAATTTGTCATGATTAAATTAGGATTTACTAGTAATATGGTGAAGTAAACTTAGGCGTCCCACAGAGTAGATGGTGACAGTTAAAGGGTTAATCTAGCTTGCGCTAACAGTTCTGCATGGAACTTGCTTCTTTGACAAGGGGCGTGGCAGTACGGAAACACCGTCTAAGCTGTTCGCCAATCGCAACGCAGTGGGAGAGCAAACCAATCACAACACATTTCGTTTTTTTGGAAAAGGCGGGCCTTCATTAAACCTGGAACTAATCGAGCCATTTGTGCCAGGCTGGGAGAAATGTATTGAATAATGTAAATTATGTTAAAAATAATGTGTTTTTCGAACCACCAAGCATGAAAGTACACTACATTTCCCAAACTGCAATATAGACGTTTTTTGAACTGCAAATTCTTTCATAAAATTTTTTAATTTCAAATTGAATTTGAATTCAACTTTTTTGAGGCGTAGCTAATTCAGGTCAGATGAATGGAAATGGAGCCAGTTCTTCAGTTCTGAATTTTGCTCAACCCTTGTTGTCAACAGGACAGTACAGAAGAGTCAGGAAGCAGCACGGAACCGGATCTTAATCTGGGCCTTGAACTCTGGTCACTATAGCATGCCAGAATACTGCTCACAATGCTACAGCTCCAACAAGTTTTATATTTTTTTGAAGGAAATGTGAGCGGTGTCTACCAGGATTATGCATTATTCAGAATTTAATTTGGAATGCTTTTTAAATTCCAATTTAAGTTCTGAATTTGAAATTGAACTGAAGCAACAAACAGGATATATAATTACAAATTGAGTTTGAAGGAAGCAGAATTAAAATGAATCAAAATACAAAGAGCACAGTGGCTCAGAGTGTAGTACTGTCACCTCACAGACTAAAGGTTCCGGTGAGTGATGTCTTTCTTCCTATGTGGAGTTTGCATGTTCTCACTGTGTTGGCGTGGGTTTTTTCCGGGTGCTTTGTTTTCCCCTACAATTCCAAGACTAGCGGAATTATAGTAAATACAAGTTTCCTAGTTGTAAATTGGACATGAACAACCTCTTAACTCATTTTTTACGACTGGGAAGCTCATAGATAATTTTGATACCCGAGTTTCCGAGTTGGGCAGGCCATAATTTTTTAACATGGTGTTGGAGAGAATCATTGCTGTAGTGACTGTTAGGCTTTATTTATCTGATTCATCTAGATAGCACTGTTTATACGATTGCCAGTAAATGGGACACTACATCTGATTAAAATCTGCTGAATATTGATTCAATATCTTCTGTACATTTAGGCTCATTTCAAGTCATCATAAACTGAGAAGTAGGCAGTTTTGCCCAGTTTTTTGTTGTTGGGTATTGTATGAGGAAACCTTTATGAAAAAGGGTGCGTTTGATTGTACCGAATGTGAACTTGTAGTGTTCTTTAAATCTTAAAAAAGAAATCCTAAAGTGTACACTGACATAAAATTTTGGTGTAGAAACCATTTACACTCAGATATTCCTACTAAATAATAATAAAAAAAAACTAAATAAATAAAAAAATACAGTAATGGTAAGTAACACAATTAACACAAAGTACTTGCAGATAATATAGTATTCACTGAATAAATGGCCACTTAAGTGTACTTAAGAGAGACACTTTCATCTTTATATTTGTTAACACACTTAAGTAAATTTGTAATAATGTCAAATTAAAAATTTTACTTTTAAAAGTCCTACATTTTAAGTCATTATGCTTTAATAAACTTTTGTCAGGCTTTAAGGAAGAATATTTTTATGTGTTGACCAACATACTAAAGCACATAAAAAAAAGTAACTGTAGTGTGTTATTAAATATTAGTGTTATTATAAAAAGTCAAGTCATTTAAATGCAGCGGAAATAGCAATTAGATGTTATTTACACTGAGTGAAAATAACATATTTTCTTAACGATAGATGCTACACTGTAAAAAAAAAAAAGAAAAAAATCTGGAAAATTTACAGCAAAGTTTTACATTTTACGGTTTTCACTTAAATTTACAGGTAAATACCGCAATTTCATTAACTGATATAATGTTAATGCACCAACCTACTGAAGTACTGAAATCTGTTTTGTACCTTTGTGATACACTGATAACCACCAAAAGCAGGTGGTGATGAGAAAGACACACGATGGACCAAAGCTCATCACAAACAGTCACAAACAATTCACCGTCATTTTTTACAGTTTAAACTTTATCATTACATATCTGCAATTACAAACATGTTTAAATACATAACATATGAGACATTTGAAATACATTTTAGTTTACCACAAGTGCTTATCAGTACATTAGGCAGTTCACTTTAACCATATTTCAAAGCTAATATAAGTAAATTGACATATAAAGATGTACATCTTAGATGGGTCTGAAAAAAAGCATATTAAGTACAGCTAATGGTATTTAAAATCAATTTAAACTAATACATTTTCATTTAACTGTAAATATCATGCAATTAATTGTCTGAAAACATTACATTAAATTCACATAAGAATATTCTACTTAAGTATACTTGCTGCTCAAATGTACTTTTCCACAAAGGCCATTGCAAGCACCACAAATAAGCAAACTTGATGGACAAACCTTTGATACAGCCTAAAAAGCCTCGACTAACCTGCTCCAAAAGATCAGACCTCAAATGTAAGATTACTGGCTGTTTGATAAACACATTGAAGGAGTGTGTATTTGTCCGTGTGTGTGCTGAGTTACGAGACCACCAGGGCTCTGAGCTTGTGCAGTGGTGTGTTTGATCTTGCTCTTGTAGGGCATTAGTGTGGTATCAGTGCACACCGCCTGTGGCATTGAGACGCCCGCTATAGAGTATCCACGCTGGCAGAGAGAAAGGCAGCACATTGTTTAGTATATGAGGGAGGGCTTCTTGCCACACACACACACACACACACACACACGTTGGCAGGTTTAACCTCGATTAAACCCGTCGGACTGATGGACAGGGACAGTTGGCTTTCCTGGCTGCAAAACAAGAAACGCTTTATTCAATTAATAGCACATTTTCACATGGAAGCTCTAGCATTCAGTTCAATTTAATGCGCTTGACCTCACCAAAGAAACTGCGGGCTAGAGTGTGTCAAGCATGTGCATGCGTGTAGTTTCGGTGTTTCTGCACGCTGTAATTGCACGCACTTCCATGAATACATCGGTCTATGTGGTGTGCAGGGTTGTGTCTCTGTCTTTGTTCGAACGTGCATGCCGGAGCTCGTAACGGATTTTGTGCACAGTCTTTTCTAAAAGTCGCTCAGCTGATTCCCATATATGTAACGGCCAGAGCCGTTGAGCGTGAGCCAAGCTGTAGTGTATGGGATGCAGATAAACTTTTGTAAACAGCAGATTCGTGGCGGCTATAACTGGATCTGTCTATTTGTGCAGAGCGGATGCAAGGAGATCAAGGAAGTCATTTGCAGCCTCTGTGTCTTGCACAAAATGGCAAAAATGCAAGACATCCTCTGTTTGCTTTTGTAGCCAGTAGTTTGTGCACACAGAAGATTTTATCGGCTTCTCTGAGGACCAATTTAACTCTGTGGAAGCGGGCTTAAATGCACTTAGTCACTCCAGGAGTTGATGACTTGCAGAGACAAAATGTGAGGGTGGGTGTCCTCAAACTGCAGTCACAGATATGTGAAGCACACACACCAGGAGAAGAAGCTGGAGGTCTTGGAGGAGGTGCTGAAGCCCTTGAGACACAGCAGAGGTACAGCAGATCCCTGGAGGCCTGGCGAACTTGGGAATCATTAGAGTTGCACAGGACTTTTTAGGGACATGTGAAAATGATGTTGGCTCTGCAATTGCTCAAAGCCACCACTGACAGCTCGATTACGCCCAGCAATGCGAACCATTATGTGCCATTAATCTTGGAGGCTGGCGCAAGTCATTACGTGCTATTAATCTCAGCGAGCTGGGCGCGACCCATTATACGCCATTAATCTTTGGAAGCGGGGTGCAGCGTTCGTGACCACAAGCTGAGCTGGCTCCTCGGGTCAAACCCGGCTCCCTACTGGTACCTGAGTGCAAAGCATTCATCACCACCCAAAGATGGAGTGCCGTTTAATTGCTTCCTTACACAGACAAGGTGGAACAGGGTTAAAGGAGCGATGGTTATTGTTGCCTCTGCCTCGCTCTGACCTCACTGACCTCCACCAATACATCTCACCCACACAAACTGATAGAGGTGCCCAAATGCTTTCTCATGTTACGAGACGTGTCTAACTAACTTCTTTCTTTTCGTCAAAGACTACTGAAAAATATGCATCAGATTCCAGCAGCATAACTGTTCTCAACACTGATCATAGTAAGAAATGTTTCTTGCAGATCACCATATTAGAATGATTTCTGAAGGATCATGAAACATTGAAGACTGGTGTAATGATGCTGAAAATTCTGCTTTGATCACAGAAAAAAATTATGTTTTACAATATATTAAAATTGAAAACTATACGTTTACATTGCAATAAAATTTTACAATTTTACAAAGTTTTTTTCCTGTATTTTTTTAATCAAATACAGTTTTATGCAAAAGTTTGGGAACCCCTTACAGAATCTGTGAAAATGTGAATAATTTTTAACAAAATAAGAGAGGTCATACAAAATGCATGTTATATTTTTTTAGTACTATCCTTATATTTTACATAAAAGATGTTTACATAGAGTCAACAAAACAATAGCTGAAATTATTAAAAAACCGTCTTCAAAAGTTTGGGAACCCTTGGTTCTTAATACTATGTGTGGTTACCTGGATGATCCACGACAGATTTTTTTTTTTTTTTTTGTGATGATTGTTCATGAGTCCCTTGTTTGTTCTGAACAGTTAAACTGAATACTGTTCTTCAGAAAAATCCTCCAGGTCCTGTGGATTCTTTAGTTTTCCAGCATCTTGAACCCTTTCCAGCAGTGACTGTATGATTTTGTGATCCATCTTTTCCCACTGAGGACAACTGAGGGACTCAAACACAGCTATTAAAAAAGGTTCAAACACTCGCTGATGCTCCAGAAGGAAACACAATGCATTAAGAGCCAGGGGGTGAAAACTTTTGAACAGGATACAGGATGAAGTTGTCCAAATTTTTCTTATTTTGTTGAAATATACATATAGAAAATAAATATAAATAAATGTATTTCCATTTAGTACTGTCCTTCAGAAGCAACAGAAAATACTTGGACGTTTCCCAGAAGACAAATTAAGTACAATTTGCCTTGATCTTCAAATTCAAAAAGTTTTCACCCCCGGCTCTTAATGCATCGTGTTTCCTTCTGGAGCATCAGTGAATGTTTAAACCTTTTTTAATAGCTGTGTTTGAGTCCCTCAGTTGTCATCAGTGAGAAAAGATGGGTCTTAAAATCATACAGTCACTGCTGAAAAGGGTTCAAATATGCAAAAGATGCTGGAAAACTGAAGAATCTGCAGGACCTGGAAGAACAGTGCTCAGTTTAACTGTTCAGAACAAACAAGGGACTCATGAACAACCATCACAAAACAAAAAAACAGCCATAGATCATCCAGGTGACCACACACAGTATTAAACTCCTGCAGGGGGTTATTTTAATACTTTCAGTTATTTTTTTGTCTTGTGGACTATATGTAAACTTACTCAGGACAGTACTAAATAAAAAAATGTCCTGCATTTTATATTAATTTTGTTACAATTATTCACATTTTTACAGATTCCGCAGATGGGTTCCCAAACTTTTGCATTAAACTGTACTTGCAGCTTTTGTGTGTGTAAAAGACTTCTTTCAAAAACATCTTACTGACATCAAACATTTAATCGTTATATTAGAATGCTATTATTTCCAACATGAATTGCATAATGCATAAACTTGTAGCTGTAACTCTAAATTCTGATTGGATGAGCTGCATTTGAAGCCCTTGTGAGGCAAAAACAAATTTTGGTTAAGGTACTTAAATGCCAAAATTATCAAAAAAGGCAAACTACAGCTTATCATGGAACAGGGATTTTACTATGCAATACGTAAGTAAGTAAGTAAATAAATAAATTGAATAAATAAAATGCATAGAAAAACAACAAGCTTATGTCTTTACTAAAACACAATCATTGGTTCTCACTTGTATTTGATTAGCAGCCATTCTCATGCACATTACTCAAAAAGGGTGAAGATATCACATTTCTTAGGCCAGACATCGCTTTTGTCCACTATTTTATATTATTTGGTGGAAGAACTGTTAATTCCAATTTTTGTTATTTAAAGAGCATTTAAATATTTAGTGAACAAACACTGTCTTTTATCACATTGCTGTTGACAATTTTATCAAAAGCATTTATATAAGCATTTATGTAGTTGGCATAAGCAGTATCATGCTTGCTGCTGTGGCTTTATGCGTGTCTGGAATGCTGGGCCAAGCAAACCGAAATAAAAATAAGCTGAATAAAACAGTGAAAACAACAACAGCAAAAATGCCATGCTAGTGAAAATTCACATGTGGTGTGAAGACTATTGGAGCTGACAGAGGAACAGGGTCTGTAGTCTGTAGAGGGCTGGGAAAGCCACGCAGCTGTCAGCAGCACACTGTCTGCGGCAGGATCTGCTCTGCTCATCCTGTTACCAAAGCCACAGGCATTCCTCTGAGAGCATGAAAACCCTGGACAGGTCATTTGCTTTCAACTAAGAAAAAAGAAAAAAAAAAAGACAAAAGAGATGACAAGAGGACAGTGCTAGTGGAAGATGAGCTGCTTTCACAAACTCTGTCTTACATAATCCATATTCTCTTTCACTCCTTTCCTGTTCTTCATGGAGGGTGTAGGGTGGCATGGCTCATTGTGATAAACTTTACTTGAACTAATCTGGACATACCCTTGTAGAAAAGAAGTACACTTTAGCATACTTTTAAAACTACTGCTTATTAGTAATAAAATATATACTTATGTGCAAAGAGAATGCAATGTTTTCATGCAGTTAGATGAACTTTAGTGTGCTTTTGCACCATTTAAGTATGACTCAAGTACCTTTATCTGTAATTTCATAATTACTTCTATTATCTTCAAATTATGTTTAATTTTTAGTACATTTTTAGTACACACCAGTACACATTCAATACAATTCATTACAGTGGTATGCTAAAGTTTGGGAACCCCTTGGAGAATCTGTGAAAATGTGAATAATTTTAACAAAATAAGAGAGATTATACAAAATGCATTTTATTTTTTTATTTAGTACTGTCCTGAGTAAGATATTTTACATAAAATATGTTTACATATAGTCCACAAGACAAAAAAAAAAAAAGCTGAAATTATTAAAATAACCCCTTTCAAAAGTTTGGGAACCCTTGGTTCTTAATACTGTGTGTGGTTACCTGGATGATCTATGACTGTTTTTTTGTTTTGTGATGGTTGTTCATGAGTCCCTTGTTTGTCCTGAACAATTAAACTGAGCACAGTTCTTCATAAAAATCCTCCATGTCCTGCAGATTCTTCAGTTTTCCATCATCTTTTGCATCTTTTGATCTGACCCCTTTCCAGCAGTGACTGTATGATTTTAAGATCTTTTTTTCACACTGAGGACAATTGGGGGACTTAAACACAACTATTAACAAAGGTTCAAACTTTCCATGATGCTCCAGAAGGAAACACGATGCACAATGCATTAAGAGTTGGGGGGTGAAAACTTTTGAACAGGGTAAAGATGTCCACATTTTTTTATTTTGTTGGAATATATTTTTTTTTTCCATTTAGTACTGCCCTTCAGAAGCAACACAAAATGCTTGCATGTTTCCCGGGAAGACAAATTAAGTACAATTTACCTTGATCTTCAAATCCAAAAAGTTTTCACCCCCGGCTCTTAATGCATGGTTTTTCCTTCTGGAGCATCAGTGAGCATTTAAACCTTTTTTAATAGTTATGTCTGAGTCCTTCAGTTGTCCTCAGTGTGAAAAGATGGATCTTAAAATCATACAGTCACTGCTGGAAAGGGTTGAAATATGCAAAAGATGCTGGAAAACCAAGGAATCTGCAGGACATGCGAGGATTTTTCTGAAAAACAGTGCTCAGTTTAACTGTTCAGAACAAACAAGGGACTCATGAACAACCATCACAAAACAAAACAAAACAAAACAAAAAACAAAACAAAACAAAAAAAACGAAACGAAACAAAACAAAACAAATAAAAAAACAAAACCACACACAGTATCAAGAACCAGTGGTTCCCAAACGTTTAAATGGGGTTATTTTAATAATTTTTTGTCTTGTGGACTATATGTAAACATCTTCTATGTAAAATATCTTACTCAGGACAGTACTAAATAAAAAATAACATGCATTTCGTATGATCTCTCTTATTTTGTTAAAATTATTGACATTTTCAAAGATACTGCAATGGGTTCCCAAACTTTCGCATGCCACTGTAATTGCACTTCTTTTTCACAAGGGAATCTCTATAAAAAAGTCTAGATTAGCTGGTCACTAGATGCGCAGACAGCTTAACTACCTAGACCAGCAAGACTAACTTGATGAACCAGCATCACTAGAAAGACAGCAGTTGACCAGCTTCATTAGCTAAACAATCTGTTGGTGCACTGAACTAAAATAACTAAAACCCACCAGATGAATATATGAAATTGAGAAGCAGTTTGCACTGAATGAAAGCTTTCTCACACAGAACTTCATTTTAGTAAGGAGAGGAAACACACCAGTTGCTTATGTGCTGAATAAGCTTAACCAGCACAGCCATGAGGAATGTCTCACCTGCTACGCTCCAAATAAACCTGCACATCACAGTCTGAGGTGAGACTTAAACTAGCAGCCCAGAGGACTGTCAGGAGTAAGTCTTAATTACATAAATGTTATAAAGTGATGAGATGATGATGTATTGCATGTGAAGAGTCCGAATACACTTTTAGAGAGAGGTATCTGTTAGCATTCCCACTGATATTAGTGGCAGTTTGGCTACATCTGGAAGCTGTGCGTTGATCTGGATGCAATCTTCATGGACAATCCAATTCGGAAGCCTTTTGTTTTTGAGCCAATCACCTGAGCGGTAAATGCCATGTGACTATACACTCTATATCACAATCCATGCACAACCATAATACCAAATAATGTCTTTATATGGAAAATCTAAGAGCTTTTACAAGCTATTCATCACTTTTGAGTTCTTAAAGGTGATTACAACATATCATGGGTAAGTTGTGTTTTTGTATAACCATTTTGAGTATAACTCAATTTGGCAAGTTGAACTAGTTCAGCCAACTTAAAGGGATAGGGAAAAATCTAAATTGTGTCAATTATTTACTCACCCTCAAGTTGTTCCAAACCTGTATGAATTTCTCTCAGCGGTTGACTCAAAATAGGATATTTTGAAGAGTGTTGGTAACCAAAAAGTTGACAGTAGCCCTTGACTTACATAGTATTTTTATTATTTTTTTTTTTTTTTACTTTTTATAACATACTATGAAAGTCAATAACAACCATCAATGGTTTGGTTACCCACATTCTTCAAAATATGTTCTTCCATGTTCAACAGAATTAAGAAAATCCCCTAGTGAAAATACAAAAATGTATTTAAAATACATTTATTTAATGCTAAGCATGCTACAGATATATTTACATATTATGTGCTTAATAAAATACCCTGCAATTGTACTTTTAGTATAATAAACTGGTATATTTAAAGTCTGCTAAACTGGGACAACTAATTTTGTGCTTAATGCACTTTAATTGTGTGAAACTAGTGCTGAAGCCCAACTAAAAATATACTTAAGTATATTTGATTGTGCTAAAGTGGAACTTTTGCAAGTAAATTTAAAAAAAAAAAAAGTTTATTGTGCACAAGTAGTACCCCTAAAACAGTTTAATTACAAATTTTATATAAGCAAGTCTTGAGCGATTTGTCAGTAAATATGTTAACAGACTTGAACTATACTTAGTATAAAATAAATGCATTTTAAATATTACTTTTTTACTAGGATCATACAGATTTGGGACAACTTGTCACGCTGTGTATAGAAGAAGACGTAGGAAAACGAAATATAACAAAAAGTATTTAATAAACTCCAAAAAGGGTAGATCCAGACAGGAACAGCAGGGAAACGCACACCAACAAAACTTTAAGATCCGACGACAAACACTGAACTGAATCCAACTATTAAAGGGGTGCTAACGATACAAGGACAGGTGTGGGTGATTAACCAATAATGACTTAAGGAACGGAACAGGAAAGACCATATATGGGCACAGAAGGCAGAAATCAACATAAACAGTCCACAGGGATGTGATATTACTCCCCCCTCCCAGAAGGCGCGACCTCGCACCGTAGAAAAAACAAAAACAAAGGGGTGGATGTGGAAAGATAACAAAAAGTCAGTGTGGGAGGAGGCTCAGGCGGAGGGCGGACTTCCGGGAGGAGGACAACAAAAAGTCCAGGGTGGTGACGACAGAGGGAGGAGCCAGGGAGGAGACAACAGGGACTCTGAGCAGAAGGAGCCAGGCGAGACCCAGGCCGCAGCCATGATGGTAGCCCACGGCGGAGCCAACGGAGGGAGGAGCCATGGTGGAGGACGACTCCAGGGGGCCGACCAACGGAGGTGGAACCCGAGGCGGAGACGGAGAGCCAATGATCTTGGGTGACGCCAAGGATCCGGAGGGCCAAGGCGGAGCCCAAGGCTCTGGCGACCGAGGCGGAGGTGGAGATCCGGAGGTCCGCAGTGGACCCGGAGCGACAGAGGACTGAGGCGGACCTGGAGGGAGGGAGGAGCCCAACGGAGCCGGTGGGACGGAGCGATGAGGCGCAGCAGGAGGAGTGGAGTCCTGAGGCGATGGCGGGACGACGACCGACCAAGGTGGAGCCGGAGGGACGATAGAGCCCGGTGGAAAAGGTGGACCAACGGGCGACAGTGGAGACGAGGGAGCTGAGAGCCGGGGTGGAGCCGCTGGGTCGAAGGGCTGAGGCGGAGTCCAGGAGACGAGGGATCCTCCAGCCATGACGCAGATGGAGACTGGTAGACCCGCAGAGAGCCCACCGCACAGATGGGAGGGTGGGTGGGAAATCCAGGCAGGCAGAAAGTTCAAGGCAGACAGATTGTTCGGGGTAGGCAGGAAGTTCCACATATATATCCTCGGAGAAATCAAATCAAATCTTGTTCCACATTTAAATGTCCCAGATCCAGACGTCGTTCACCCTCAGCGGTGCAGTGGGCGGTGCTGTCCTCAGCACCCTCGCGCCCCACTGGAACATCCACCGTCGCAGGCATTGTGGCTGGCTCTTGCACCTGGTCGGAATCAATAGGCTCAGGCTCCGTAGAGATCTCTCGCGCTGTCACTCCCATTGGTGACGCCTCTGTCACTCTCGGCTCTGGCTCTCTGTCCGCGGTGGGCTCGGGCTCTGGCTCCGCGAGTCGGGGTGTGGGTTGGCTGGGCTCTGGGTGGGCCGGTGGGCTGGTTCTGGATTGGGGCCGGACACTCTCCAGACAATGGAAGATTCTTGCGGGCTAGGGCAGCGAATCTTGCTGCGGTTTCCATCATACAACTGTTTTAAAGGTCGGATCTTCTGTCACGCTGTGTGTAGAAGGAGATGTAGGAAAACAAAATATAACAAAAAGTCTTTAATAAACTCCACAAAGGGTAAAGCCAGACAGGAACAGCAGGGAAACACACACCAACAAAACTTTAAGATCCGACAACAAACACTGAACTGAATCCAACTGTTAAAGGGGTGCTAACGATACAAGGACAGGTGTGGGTGATTAACCAATAATGACTTAACAAGGAAAGGAACAGGAAAGACCATATATGGACACAGAAGCGAGAAACCAACATAAACAGTGACACAACTTGAGGGTGAGTAAATGATGACAAAGAAATCTTTACTTATTCTAAGCCACAAGTATAATGCAGACACCCAGAATGCATTGTGACATGAATCATGCAGTTCCTTTTTAGTTTGTTTGTTTGTTTATTTGCCCATTTTATTTGCTGATGTTTTTAACTTCTGGCATTAGCAATTTATTTTGTAATGTGTGGTATAATATGCATGTCTGTCTAAAATAATTAGGCTGTTTCCATTGTTGGTTTGCATGCTGCATGTTGATGTCTGTGTGTGTCTACACAATCCCTAACTGGGTTGTGTTTTAATTTTCTCACAACTTTAAAAAAAAAAGTAGCCCATTCACATCCTTGTGAAAAAGTATTGAACTCATTTTATTGTAGTGTACTTTTTAAATCTTAGAGGATGAATCAAATAAAAGGTCACTTAAGTGTATCTAAAGAGTGTACACTTTCTGTAGTGTACTGTTTTTTGACTGTTTTTAAGTAGTGCAACTTTGTAACAGTGTCACGTTGAACACATTGTGCTTCTCTTCTTTGCAGCTTCAATAGGAAGCCGGGTTACTTCCAGGGGCTGCTGAGTTTTAATTGTTATTTTATACTGTGGTGGGTCATATTTTATATGTAAAGCTGGAATGCTCCACAGGGATCCTAAACTTCCCCTCACTCAGCGGCAGGAAAGGTTTCTCACAGCAGCAGAGAGAGCGATTGAGTTCCCACACTGAAACACTTGTAATGCACCTCCTGATGTAGAGTATGTTAGAGATCAGCACTGTGCAGATCATCTCACAATGATGTTTATACTTCAATAAGTTAAAGCAACCGTTTTGGTGATTTTCTAAACCAAACTGCATTTGCATGAAATATAGAGATAGATTCCTTTGTGAAAAAGAAGTGCACAATATTTTATTGAATGTGCACTTGTAATGTACTTCAAATCTTAAAAGTATATATTTTTAAAACTGTACTTGCAGATAATATTGTATGATATCAAATAAAAGGCTACTTAATTGACCATTTCTGTAACACTTTAGAATACTGTTCCGTCATTAATAAATAACTACTCTGGAACAAATGACTTATGCACTATTAGCATTCTAGTAACTACTATTAACTAACAAGGAACTCTGATTAACAAATCAGTAAGTAATAGTACTCAGTTGAGCTCAGTTGGTAGTTCACTATTAGCTAATCAGTAACTGCTATTTTTTCATATCTCTGAGGGAACTACTAAGAACTACTATATACATGGTCATTATTAATGTGAATAATGCAAAATCTATAATTAATTCTAAACTGAAGATCATGGTAACCCACTAGTAATGACTCAGGTATTACCAAATCCATCAGAAGGAATTACTAATTATTACTGGATCAGTATTCTAAAGTGAAGATCATGATAACTCCCTAGTAACGACATTAAAGTTATTAAAAACAATTGAGGTTTTTGTAAGGTTCTGGATAGTAATACTTCCAATGGCTTTGGTAACACTTGAGCCGTTACTAGTGGGTTACCATGATCTTCACTTTAGATTACAGATTCAAATACTTAGTAATTCCTATAGAAGGATGTAGTAACACTTGAGTCATTACTATCCAAAACCTTACATATAACTCAAAAGCTTACAATGATTTTAGTCATTGCTAGAGAGTTATCATGTTATTTACCAAATAATTAGTAATCCCTTCTGAAGTATTTGGTAATTCTTGAGTCATTACTAGTGGGTTACCATGATCTTTACTTTAGAATTAATCAGACATTTTGCATCACTGCATCACATTAAGTATGAACCTCTATATAGTAGTTCTTAAAAGTTCTCCGGGAAAATAAAAAAAAAAAAAAAAAAAATAGTAGTTGCTGATTAGCTAATAGTAAACTGCCACTTTCAACTGAGCAATATTACTTAATAATTCAATAATCAGAATTTCTTCTTAGTTAATAGTAATTGCTATAATGTTAATAGTGCATTAGTCATTTGTTCCGGAGTAGATATTCATTAATGACAGAACAGTATTCTAATTACATTATTAAAATGTGTGCTTTAGTACTTTTAAATAATTTTATTTCAATAAACTTTTGTTGTGCTTTAAAGAAATACACTTGCTATTAATATTTTGGCAAATGACTTTCATTGTCTGATACATTGGGAGTTAGAATGTATTAGCTTTTATGATTGGATGTCAGTGGAGGTTTCAGTAAGTTCAGTACGCTGACTTTTGTGAGGAAACAGCTGATCACTTCATGAATTGGCAGCCTGTCTGCTTATCTTCAACATGGTTTTAATTAGACAAAGGTTCCTTAAAGAACGGCTCTTAAAAAGGACTATTCTTAGTGTGAAAGTTTTTCCACTATAAAGAACATTTTGTGCAGTCATAATGTTCCAAGTTCACTGAAAAATTCTTAATGGAACCACAGTTGACTGTCCTAACACTGAAACCAATTCAGTGATTTAGAATCAGGTTTCATAATAAATGTGTATATCATATATATATATATATATATATATATATAAGTTGCTGACTTTCATAGTTTGGTTTATTTTTGTTTTGTCCAGTTGTCCAATGTTTAGTAACGTTTGTAGCTTTCTGGCCAGTGAATGAAAATGTTAATTTCAAACTCTGAAAATACACACACACACACAAAAAAAAAAGATACAAAAGCCCACAAGAGGCAACATTAACTTTCTGGCTTTGCCACCAGAGGTTGCCCTTCCATTTTATTGACTCTCCCATTACACAGACTGTTACATGTCACCCCAGACTACATTTCCCAGTTTCCATTTCACTGATTACACTCTCACCTGTAGCCAGTCACACACACTATTTGACACCCACCCAGATCTTTCTCAGACTGCAGAGTATTGTTTGCGTTTATCACTCTGTTAGCGACGGCAACTTTACGGAGCCACTCCGAGTTTCTTATAGTCAAGTTTAGGTTAGTCTTGTTCTTTGCCTGCCTACCTGAGTCTTGTATCCTAGCCTGTTTATTTCTTTTTGTCTGTCTGCTGCCTGCCCTGGAATTATCGCCTGTCTGTGGATTACCCGTTTGCCTCACCCTCTGGATTACGTTCACCATCGATTGACCCATGCCTGTTTACCGGACTGCTCTTGTGTCTTGCCTGTGTTATATCTGTTTGACCCTGCCTGTTCTTACCATTTTTTTTTTTTTTTTTTTTTAAGTTAAGTTAAGTTAAGTTTCGTGGCCAAGTATGGTGACCCATACTCGGAATTTGTGCTCTGCATTTAACTCATCCAAGTGCACACACACAGTAGTGAGAAGTGATCAAACACGCGCACACACACACCGTGAACACACACCCGGAGCAGTGGGCAGCCATATTGCTATCGCTGCGGCGCCCGGGGAGCAGTTGGGGGATCGGTGCCACTCCCACCACCTTCAATCCCTGCCAGGCGTGGTACTCGAACCTGCAACCTTCCGTGGGGGGCATGACCATGTCTTCGAATATAGCTTTGCATTTGGATCTGCTCGCCTTACATCTCAGTTGTTCCGTTACACCTGTCTCTGGTCCTTAGACCGAGATGGGCCAGGAGCCCCCTGGGAAACAGACATATAAAAGTTTTAAAGCCTGACAGTTGCGCCTTTGCCTCCTTAAATTTTTCAACAACCATCTCAACGGAAGTGCCAAAATATTTAGAAAACTAAACATCTGCATGTTTTGCCCTGATGTCAGACAGGTTCACCTAAAGATGCCTCTCGGTAACTACCATCGCCACCATCGATTGGCCGATCGCAACGATGGTTTGCTTAGTAGCCCGGAGGGTGAAATCTGTGGTGCGGCACAACTCGGATACACACACTTAAAAATAAAGGTGCTTCACGATGCCATAGAAGAACCTTTTTTGTCTAAATGGTTCCATAAAGAACCATTAACATCTGAAGAACCTTTCTGTTTCACAAAAGGTTTTTTGTGGCGAAAGAAGGTTCTTCAGATTATAAAAAGGCAAGAAAGAGATGGTTCTTTAAAGAACCTTAGACTAAATGGTTCTTTGTGGAACCAAAATGGTTCTTCTGTGGTATCGCTGTGAAGAGCCTTTTAAGCACCTTTATTTTTAAGAGTGTACCATGTCAGGGGAAATACCCTTGCCTTGGTCCAGGTCTTCAGCAGGTCACTCTGACTTTCTGCCATGCTTTGCAATTCAAATGAGATGTTTCTCAAAGGGGCTTGAATGGCAGGCAGGGAGAAAGTCAACGTTTCTTCTCTTAAAAGACCACAACATGCATAATTTGCATACTGACACTGATGGACACGTGAATAAAAGTTTTTTTTTTTTTTTTTTTATTCCTTTTTTAATCTCTGTATGGAGATCAGGAAGGAAGGGAAGGCTCACCAGAGCCGGACAGTCATGTCCATAAAGGAAACACTCGTCCAAGAGCAGAGCTTTTTCTTCGCAAAATGTTCACAGTTTGTGTATGCCGCCCTTGACTTTCTCATCACCACCTGTTTTTGGTGCTTTATAAAGGTTGAAAACAAGGCTGTGAGGGATAGACATTTAGCCATTCTTTTCAATGGCATGGATTGATAAATAACAGTACAATCCAATGCATGCACGTACTTCTATCCTTCACAGCCTTGAATTCATTCCTGTCAAAGATTAAAGGGTTACTCCACCCCAAAATGAAAATTTTGTCATTAATCACTTACCCTCATGTCGTTCCAAACCCGTAAAAGCTTGGTTCGTCTTTGGAACACAATTTAAAATATTTTGGATTAAAACCGGTAGGCTCATCACAGTCCCATTGACTGCCAGGTAAATACCACTGTCAAGACCCAGAAAAGTATGAAAGACATCGCCAAAATAGTCCATCTGCCATCAGTGGTTCAAACTGAATTTTATGAAGTGATGAGAATACTTTTTGTGCACAAAGAAAAAATAATAACGATTTTATTCTACAACTTGTCTCCTTCAGCGTAGCGCCATTTTGGAGAATATCCGCTGGACGCAAACTGCGTACGCAGTTCTGTGTCAGACGCACCGCACAGATATGTTTTCTACGTATACTTACGCTTTGATTTTAATGAAAACAACGTATCCGGCGTATGCAGTTGGCATCCAGCGGACAGTCCCCAAAATGGCTTTTTTCTTTGCGTACAAAAGGTATTCTCGTCGCTTCATAAAATTCAGATTGAACCAATAATGGCAGATGAACTATTTGACAATGTCTTTCATACTTTTCTGGGTCTTGACAGTGGTATTTACCTGGCAGTCAATGGGACAGTCAGAGCCTCCTGGTTTCCATCCAAAATATCTTAAATTGTGTTCAGAAGACGAACGAAGCTTTTACGGGTTTGGAACGACATGGGGGTAAGTGATTAATGACTAAATTTTCATTTTTGGGGCGGAGTAACACTTTAAATATGGTGCTACACTGGCTAAGGTTTATAACTGTCTTTTCTGTTGTGGAAATGCATGAAACAGTTCCAGACGCAACACTGGCTTTGTGAAAACAGGACTAAGGACTGCAGCACATCGTCTTTTCCCGGAGGGCCTGACTGATACCAGCACAGACCACCAGCATCTCCTCACTTAGCCTTGAGTATGTGCCATAAATATATCCCTTCAACTGTGTTTGTCCTCATTCCTCCCACGTTTCAGGCTGTATATATATTAGTGCGCGAGGGTTACGAGGGTCTGTAGTTCGGCGGGGGCCTCGTCGCCCGGCAGACAGGCGCTGCGGGGATTGAATGTCCACAGATCTCTCTATCATGACATCTCCAAGACGCCTGTCAAACTCAAGGGAAGGGTGGCTGGAGGAACACTTTGTACTGGGATTCAGTGCGATACTTCAGCTGGACTGCCTTCATGCTGCTTTTCAACGCAGCACAAAGAGTTACTAATCCGCAGCTCAAAGGAGCGAGCTTTCCTGTGTAATTACAGATGCAATACAAGCCTCTGTCTGCAGGGCAATTACTGCTGACACACATGAGACAGGCCAAGAGCGCTGGAGACAGATGTCAACACGGCATCAAAGGAATTCTTCACATTTCCATACAAACACTGGGGAGAAGAGGAACGTTGCTTTCCTCCTAGTTTTTTTTCTGCATGAATGGACACACAAACAGCCTTTGACAAGTAGTCTCAAAATTCCTCTGTGTGCTAATGGGGTCCCTGCATGGTTTCATTCTGACATCACCGCTGAAAATGCTTCTCGCTAATTTCATATTGTTGTGCGCAGCCAGCTGCGGCTGAATCACTGAATCCCCAAATCATTCTGATCCCAAGGGAACGGAGACCCTTTCACCTCAAACCTCTCCTGCTGGATTATGAGAGCTTTGTGTGTGTGTGTGTGTGTGTGTGTGCGCACATGAGCACTTGATGGAATGAAAGCAGAGACCAAGTAGTCGGTGAGAGAGAAACGGAGACAAATGGATAGGAAGAGATAAAAGAAAAGTGTTTTTCTTCTGTTAAGGAGTGTGAGAACGAAGTAAAATAATGAAACTGTTTCTTTACAATCCCACTTAGGCCTCCATCTTCAAGCATGATGAAAGCCTGAAATGCACTCTGTATGGAAGCATTGTTGATTTACTTTAGTTGATTCACTTTATATGCTTTAGACATGTAAAACAAACAAGTTTCACATTATTACTGGCTGCTTTGATAATATAATTGCATATATGTTACAACATTGTGTGATTATGTGAACAAACGAGTGAATTGAACCAATTCATTAAATCGAAGTGTCCGAAAGAACCAGTTTGCGGAAAAGAATCATATTTCCCCATTCACTGTAAAATCCAATAGTTTACCTTACTTAGATATAATTAGTTATCTTTACTTAGTTGCTATACTTACTAGGTTTTATTAAGTTACAGCTACTTTCAAGGCAAATAAAACAATTTACTTACCGCTTTGAGTGGCGCTTACTTAAAATATTCAAGTAGCCACGAAGAAAACAATGACATTATTAAACCAGTGAGAGGCAGCAGTGCACTAATATGTTGCTAATTTCCAAAATAACAACAGAAGACGAAGAAAAGCAAAGTTTTTGAGGTGGGGCAATTCTTAATCTACAGTTGTTTTTCACTAGTTACATTCACTCATTTTCCAAAATCATCTTGAATGTTGTTTCAATACAGCTGAAATATTTGAGAGAACATCACATAAGCTGATTTCATAAATTGATGTTAATTTTCATAAAATGTTGTTTATATATTTATTTATTTATTACTTACCATTATAGTGATTAATGTTCTCTTTGGTTGGGCACTTGGAACTTTGTTTATTTATTTTTTTTTTACCTGCAACAATGCAACATGAAATCATAATTTTTGATTTCAAGTGAAGAAAAGTAATAAGTAGGTTGCTTTTAAAAGGTAACCTTCTAATTCTGATCTTCTAATTAAATCATTAGCTAATGTATTTTTTGTATTCATTAATGATCTTTTACAATTTTATTGTGCTTCACAGACACCTTGAGAAACTTAACTGGGTTATGTAATGTGCTGGTGATTAGACAGACAGACGGTCACAGACAGACTTCAACATTCAGCATGCAAATCACAACAGTGGTAACAATGAAATTTTATTTAATTGTCACAATAACCATTTTATTATTTTATTTTCTCTTTTTATTGTGCTACTTTTGACACAAGACACAAGTAAATGAAATTAGCAAATAAAAACAACAACAGTAAAACAAAGCAATTGCATCATTTATTCATGCCGCAATGCGCTCTGGGAGTGAGTGAGTGAGTAGCTATACTAAGTCAAGAGTAAATCTAAAGTAAATGATCAAGTACCCCCTACAGTTCTTTTTTAGTTACTAGAACTCTTGTGTAAGTAAACTCTACTAAATAAGCATTTGTCAGTACAACATACTATTCCTATTTCACTTTACTCATTTTTTTTTAAGGCAATCGGTTTGCATGCTTTTTTAAGTAAGCCCAACTAATTCGATTTTACAGTGTTGCCTGAGCTCTGGATTACAGATAACAAATGTTCAGTTTCTTGCACATACTGATCGTAAGACATCAGTGTATCTTTAGGAGCCATGAGCATTCATTTTGTTCTCCTTGATATGCTTTTATTTATTCTCAAAAACATGCATGTGGCTGACTTGCATTTTAGGGATCACCAAGGATGGTTTCAACTTTAAAAGTCACCTTCAACTTAGGTGGCTTGAGGGTGAGTAAATGAACAGCAAATTTTCATAATTTCTGGGTGAACTTCTTTTTCACAAGGGCTGGCATGGCAAATGAAAACAGTTTGAAGAGAATCTTGTTTTGGCCTTAAGCATACGTAGCTTGGTCAAATTAAGTTTGCTTTAAAAGAATGGAAAAACTTGGTTTATTCATCTTTATGCCAGGTTATCTTGAAACGTCCAGCTAATTTGAAGAAAGGGACCTTGGACTAAAGATGCATGTGAAAGTCCAAAACAAACACAAAGCCACAGCTAGTTGCATGTCAGTTCTGTGCTCGCACACCCTTCTGGGATGAGTAAAAGGCATCTTATTAGCAAAGAAGATTCATACCATGAGGGATCCAAGTGTCTTTGATTTTTTGAAGTAAGTTCATTGTAGTGTCAAACACACTCACAGAATGAAAAACATCTCTAATCTAAAAAGGGTGTTTAGAAAACAGCTTTTCCCAAACTTTGTGCATAGCATTTTTATCTTAATTTGGCAAGATAGGACAGGATTAGGAAAGGACCTTTAACCCAGACTCTAATGGGACTTGAATGACTTGTTGTTTTATGAATTTGTCACAATGCAACGCAGCTTTACAAAGAGGCTGTTATTAAAAGATCTAATTTAAATGCATGAATTAAAATGATATTTGACCCGACCACAAGCCCAAAGCAATAAAAGCAATTGTGAAAGCAATAAAGCACTGTTGCTCATTTCACATGTACAGTGAGCATTTACATAAAGGAAAAATCTTACAGGTACAGCAGTCTAATTTTTATTTTTATTTATTTATTTATTTATTTTTTGGCACAGTTGATGTATGTTTCTATAACAATGGTTTATTTGGCAAACATTATGACATAATGCTATCTCATTTATTAACAACAACCCTTTATATTTGGTAATTTTAAAGTTCAGTTTACACTGCAAATTTCAGTATGTTAACATTACTTGGAAAAATTCTTGGAAACCAATGTATGAAAACGTGAATATACTAAGTAACACTATCTAGAATTTTTTGAGGCAAAACGTTTGCTAGATTTATTCAAGTAAAGCTAATGCGCAATTTACACAACTTGCGGTCAAAGGGTATCTCTTTACAGAATATTCTGACTTATCCTCAGCATGTTTACCTGGGAATAGCTGACTCCTGACTGTTTGCAAACTAATTTTTACACTCGTGTACAAGTACCAAGTGCCAAGATGGCATCCAACTAAAAAAGAGTTGACACCAGTCCCAAGGACTTGGTAAAAAAAAAACAGCAATTCTCACGCAGCCTATATGTGTGACATCATGCATTTGCAAAACATTTATCTGTAGAATGTTGAGTTGAGTCTTAATCAATCCCAACCTAATTCCAGATTGACAGTCTCCAGAGCTTTCTGCTGCTCCAGTCTCACTCCTAAATAAGGAACCACAAACTTTGGGCTAATGAGCCTGGCACGACTCCAGAGCTCCAGGGCTAATGGAAGGATATACAGTATCAGAGCATCGTCAGAACAAACTCAAGGGTTTGTACTGTAGTTTATGTCGGCTTACTCTTGCTCACTGCATATGCAAGTTAAATAAACAAATGGAGTAGATGGAGATTAAATGTTTAAGGTTTCATCATAAGCCAGTGTAATATAGTCTGTTTATGTTAGAGGAGTCTTTTCCTTTTCAGATTTGGAATAGTTTAGAAAAGTTTGGGAAAATTCACTGAAATACTTGATTTATTCAACCACATGCCGTTTATAACTTGCCTTACTTTATTAGAAAAAAGACAAATCCTATTTATTTCAATGACTTTTTCTTTCTGACAGTTTATTTCAGTGAACCAGTTCAAAAATCGTTTCATTTTCTTAGACAGGGTGGATTGTTTGGGGAAAATGTCACATCCATAAACTTTTATGGATGATGGAAAAAAAGATTTTTTCATTCATTCATTCATCCATCCATTCATTTATTTATTTATTTATTTATTTATTTATTTATTTATTTATTTCTCTTAAGTCATTACTTTAGAATTCATTAATATATTATTATCAATGTTGAAAACAGATTGGCTGCTTCATATTATTGTTTGGGTCAGTACAATTTAATAATAACAATAATAATAATAACAACAACAACAATACTTTTATTCAACAAGGATGCATTAAACTGATTAAAAGTGACAGTAAAGGCATTTATAATGTTACAAAAGATTTCTGTTTTAAATTAAACGCTGTTCATTTAAACGTTGTATTTATCAAAAAATCCTTAAAATTAGAGTTAAGCAGCAAAAAATAATTTTAACAATGATTACAATAAGAACAATTATTAATAAATGAGCATATGACACTGAAGACTGGAGTAATGATGCTGAAAATTCAGCTTCGATTACAGAAATAAATCACATTTCACAATTGAAACAATTTTAAATTGTAATATTTTAGAATATTACTGTATTTTTGAAAAAAAAAAAAAAATAATAAATGCAGCCTCAGCAAGCATATAAGACTATAATTTGTCTGAATAAAAAAAATAATGCAATTTATCAAAGGAAAACACAAGAGCACAATGACTTGTCACTTAAATAATTTATTTACCACTAGAGCACCACAACAGTAATGTGTTACAATACATCATAGTGGGTCAACAATATCAACATCATCATCATCATCATCATCAGTCATCAATAATAACAATAAACAGCTCTAGTGTGACAATGCTGGTGTCTCCTTTCACTTCCTGTGTCTGCAGGAAGTCCACTGGCATTCTTGCCCTAATACAAATAAAATAAGTGTCACCTAAAAATCCTGGGCATGAATGGACGTTGCTCTTTTAATCTGATCTGCCACCAGTTTTTTTCTTTAAGACTGGTTAAGATAAGGACTAGTTAAAAGGGGAACCTCCACCTGGAAGCCACTCACATCATCAGCTCATGTTATGTGGGGTGAAGCTATAACTACGAATAAAAACCACCAAACAAAAGTTACAAATAAAAAAATGTAGAAAATAAAATAAAATAGTCAGTGCAATTCTTTGTAACAAAGGATCACTTTCTCTGAGAGAAAACAAAATCACAAATTCAGGAAGACACTTTGAGATGTGTAGAAAACATTTCTCCACGATAAGCGTTATGGACGTCAGCGTCCGCAGCTGCTGCAGTGCATTTGTCAAGCTGGCCTCCGCACAACATCTTCAAAAGGATGAACCGGGGTTACAGTCTCTCACTTACGCGTCCATTATACGTCTGTTCACATTCTTCAAATCCTTTCATCAAAATCTCTGACTTCACTAAAGCAACACACTCTTCCCACATCAATAGCTATGTTTACATGCACTCAAATAATCCATTTAGAATTGGATTGGAATTAAATTTTAATCAAATGTAAAGGGGAGCTTTGTGTGCTTTATTTTTTTTTCCTGTTGATCTGATTCAGGTCTACAAAGCTTAATCCAATGAACAGGAAACAAATAAGCATGTAAATGCTTGAATCTGCCTATTTTAGATTTGTTTTTGTTTATTTGCATGTTCCTAGAAAACAATCCGCTTCCAAGTCCGCTTTCTTTTTAGATACGTCCAGTTCTGAATGTGGCGACTGGGAACTGCAAATGCGCTACAGTTTCAGAATGAATGCAATGCACGTGCAATCAAATATATTCACGTAAACAGAATTTGAGGATGCGATCCAGATTCGTTTCGATCGGTGCATGTAAACATACCTATTGCTAATGACCCGCCCTCGCTTCAGTCTCTGATGACATCACTTCCTTTCAGCACTGTCGAGTTGGTGACATCACAGCTTCACCTGCTCTAATAAGGGACTATGGGGTGAATTCACAAAGTTGCTACTTTTGCATGCTGCATTTCAGCACAAAAAACAGCGTGTTATTTACTAACCACCCGTATTCCAGTTTAACCAGGCCCTACACGTTCTGCTAAAGCTCTGCGCAGTGAGTATCTAAAAGTCACGGTCATTCTTTTCAGAAATTTGTGGCTGTTTGCAGCTGATTTCTTTTGTGAATTGTTCTCAAACCAAGCAAACAGTGTGTGAACACTATTTTAAGGTGACTGTTACGTGTACTTAACCCTACAGTAAGCACTATCAATATTAATCAGTACATATTCATGTAATTACACTGTAACAACATCACCTTAAAATACAGTACAGACTATCTTCCGCCCATCCTAAAGGAACTAACTTCTGGCACCATTTCTGCCTGGGATGTTTTTTTGTAATGTTTACAAAAGATTTGTGTCAAGAATAAGAACTAGCTAGACATAAATTTGTAGACAAACATTTTTAAACTTTGGAATACGGCGTTTAACGTACTTCCACATATACGTACATAATCATAAACACTTCTTGCTTTGCAAGCTCAGTTTCACACGCTGTTAAGTTCTGAAACAACTAAATATCACAAGTACACGTTGCATTCTCAGGGGCGCTACAGTGCACGCTAGCATAGCTCTATGGCCGCTTCTCTCTTTCAGATCATGGCAGAGCAACAGTTTGAAGAGAATCTCGCTGAGCAATGTCTACATGTTTATATCTGCATAATAAACCATTTGGCTTAATTACACAGACATCTGATGGAAATTCTATTTGCTTTGTTTGTTCTGTATTGATTTGAAGCATTTCATCTGCAGTTGTGTACTTGTGTAGAGAATGATTCTAAATGACTGTCTGCAATGGAACAAAATATCTTTGACTGCTTGGAACAACATGACTTGTTGGTCTTGGACTTTCTTGGACCATTTAAGGTCTTTCTGAGGCTTGCATTAACCTTCCGGAATATTTCATCTTTCCGTCGCCAACCCTTATGCAAAAACGCTTTATTTGCACCATACTCGAAGTTCGTTTGTGACAACTGTACAGTTTGCGGCAACTGTTCGCCAGAAGTTTCCAGCTCTTATCATGGGATTTATATATTACCAAACAAACAATATCCATATTACTGAGGGAAACAAAATCAACAACAACAAAAAAAAACAAAAAAAAAAACAGAAGTGTTTGTTTGAAATTAATGGAACAAGGGATTTTCTCTTCCTCTTGCTTCACATATAGACACCTATCACGTACTTCCAGTGTTTGCCAAACTCACATCCATAGAGTGATGAGCGGGTGATGTGACACATGCCGACAGGGCCGTTTCCAGCACAAGTTCACACGTTCAAATGTGTGTGTTTTTACCTATCATCTTGGTTTTTGAAAGTCTGCAGGAATTACTCTGCTCAGCATGTGTGTGATTGGGTTTTAAATTACCGTGTTTGTTTGTGTGAATGCGTGTTCTCGGAAATGGAGCTGATCGGTTCCTAGCTGCACTTGCAGGACTTGACAATCATGTTGGAGAGCTGCTCGATTTTGGGCGTTTTTCCGATGTAGTAAAGGATTGTGAGGGGTTCCAGATCCTGAGACACACAGCAAGGAGATGCAGACGCTTCTGGATTAATAGTGTTGTAGAGGCCAAGGATCTGAAACAGGACATGAAACGCACTTATTGAAACCATATGTAATTCACTGCTTAACAAATTTAGAACAAATCAATACCTAGAAGCATTATACATAGAAATATCAGATAAAAGCTCTCTCTTCCTAATAAATGAACATTTTTGTCTTACATTGCTGTGCTGGGTGTCTGCACTCCACAGATACGGACAGGCTCCCGCACAGAAGTTGGCGTTATAACCTTTGGGTTCGTGGATCCACTTCCAACCCAGATCCTTCTTGAAGTCGATGTAGAGAGAGCGTAAACAGCAGTTGTCCTGCACATTTCTGTGGGATGATGGAAGACAAACACAAGTGATGTTCAACACAGAGAAGTTTGACATGCAACCTTCTTTGTTGACACATTTTGGTACACTTTCAATCTGCAGTATATGCACATAAACCATCATACACTTATAACTGATATATATTTTGAAGATTACAGTGAGAAAAAAGCCTGTTTCGACCTCAGAAATAACTGCAGTACCCTATATGTAAATATTCTTATGAGTACACTTAAAAAAATAGCAACATTTAAATGAACTGGTAAAATACTAATTAACATCACTGAGCCAGTCTACAGCATATACATTAATTTGTACCACCAAAACAAATGATAATGGATTAAATAAATAAATAAATAAATAGTAGCTCTTTAAGGTAACAATTGCATGTTTGCACAGTGAAGTTTCCGCCATTGAATCCCGTAGTAAATTTTACTTAAGTATAATAAGGTACAATTGGAATTGTAGCACATGCACATTTGTAGTATATTTCAAATGTGCAACATTCAGAATAAAATTAGTCTAGTAAGGCCTTTAAATTTAATTTCAATTCTTAAACTTGAAATTAAATCGGAATTACAATTTAGAATATCATACAACTGCTCTCTCTCTCTCTCTCTCTCTCTCTCTCTCTCTAAATTAAATTGGATTAAATTAATTACATTTTTAAATGTGTTTTCAAAAACACAACATATTAGGTATTTCAGGAACATTAGATGATATTAATGAACACTGTTATTAGATGATAATAATGTTTGAAAAAAAAATTGATATTTAATTTTATAAATATAATTATATTTAGTAAATTACATTTCAAAACCAATGAATGGACTATTAATCCCATGTAAATTCTCTGATACTTATTTTTAGCATTATACACTTTTGTGCTTATAGCTCATTTAATCATACAATCAGCAGATTGCATTTCTGATCTCAATATTTATTTAATAACAATCTAAATATAATGTGTATGATAGAACTATAATTGATTTGTTTACAGAAAATGTTATACATATCAAAAATGAAAAAGGAGTAATTAGTTTGAATTACTTTGCAAAATGTGACCCTGGACCACAAAACCAGTCATAAGTGTCAATTTTCTGAAACTGAGATTTATACATCATCTGAATAAACAAGCTACTCAACTGTGTGAAAATCTGGAATCTGAGGGTGCAAAAAAAAAAAAAAAATCTGAGAAAATCACCTTTAAGGCTGTCCAAATGAAGTTCTTAACAATGCATATTACTAATCAAAATTAAGTTTTGATATATTTACGTTAGGAAATTTACAAAATATCTTCATGTAACATGTTCTTTACTTAATATCCCAATGATTTTTGGCATAAAAGAAAAATCGATAATTTTGAGCCATACAATGTATTTTGGCTATTGCTACAAATATACCTGTGCTACTTAAGACTGGTTTTGTGGTCCAGGGTCACAAATGTATATTGGATTGATGTAATTTCTCTGTGTCTAATCAATTCTAATTCATGACCAAAACAGATTTCAGTATTTATATGCATTACAATTATTCCAAACCCACAGATTTTTGATCAATCAAATTGTCTGTGAGAATGTAGCACATCATTGTTCACATCTGTGATGTGATTAATGCCTAATGGTTATTAAACAAAAAAAGAAGAAGAAGAAAAAACAAAAGAGGGATGAGTCCTTCGAGACATCCCGCCCAAACCTTCTATTCCAATCGGAAATTAGTCAACACAGGAAACAAATCGGTTCTTTCAAGTGATTTCTTAAAATCCTGTATACTGGCCAACGCTTCTAATCAGATCAGTCCAACCTTCACTGAAATGATTTTCAATGTCGATTTTTCTTTTTACGATTTGGAGGGAAATGTCTGCTAGCTTCTCAGCTTGTTAATACTGGATGTTTTCATGGAAGCCGATATGTCAGGAAATATAAAATTAACAGCACATTTGTATAATGTGAGTGAAAACATGATCGTGACAGCAGTAGGCTGGACGAGCGAGAATACAGATGACTTTTATTAAAAGACAATCGAGCCACATTTAGCTTTAATCCAGCAGTGAAAAGTGTTCCAGTTCATTGATTAAGTTGAGTCTGGATTGATAGGTGGTCCGGTCTGCTTTGATATGCGGCCCGCCGATTGCATAATCCTGGACTGAAGTCTGGCTGTTTTTAACTAATGACAGATGAGTATCTATAGAGACACCAGAAGCTCTGCGCTGTGTTGCGGTTCAGATACAGCCTGAGGGAAAAGGTCAGTCGAGCGGTTTGCGAGAAGGTAGCGCTGTACCTGGAGCAGAAGGCCGCGTCCAGAGCGCGTTTCTGTCTGTGGCTCTTGTGCTGCGACTCCAGCCGGTACGAAGGAAGCAGCATCAGCAGCAGGTGCGGAGACTGACCGCTGTGACGCCGCTTTTTAAACATCTTCAGATCCCCTCCGTGCACAAAGCTGTCATCTATACCTGTGAACCGCACAGAAACCAGACAGTGGGTTAGACTGTTTTTATTAACATTCGTGTGTCATAAAAAGTAGAGCTTTTATTTTTCAAAGTTGAAAAGAAAACAAAGATTACTGGAATACGTTTTACAAGAAAATAGTGTTCTTCTACTTCAAAACGTCTTGTTTAATTCAATGTGTTACTCTGCATTTTTTTTTTCAACTGGTGAAATTTACTAGCAATTGTCTGAGCAATCATTTCTCAGTGAAAACTGTTTCTACACCACTTTTTTTTTCCAACATGGTTTCAGTTTACAAGGAATGCATTAACCAATAAATAGTTTACACTGAAAAAAGTGAAACGGCCATGACATTTATTGGTATTCCAAAAAAAAAAGTTGAAATAATATTTTGGCTTGACACTAAAGTGTTGACACCAATGTGCAGAACAAATATTGACTAGATTTACTGACTACAGAAATTATTGTGGGTTTTAATAATTTATCTTTTTCTGTTTTGAGTACATAGCAGAAAATATAATGCATATATAAAAAATAAAAAACATCACAAACATCAAAATAAACTTTAAGGTATTTCAAAGTTGTCCTTAAGTAAACAAAATTACATTCAAAATTCAGCTTTCATATTATGGTTAATTTAGGCTTTTGTTTATGGTGAAATTAAACCAAAATATTATAATGACTTACATTAAGTAACATTTTCATTTTGGTCTGAAGAAAATATATTAATTAAATATTGTATGGTCTTTGTATAAATGTTTTTTTTTTTGTTGTTTTTTTTTGTCTTAATTACCCATAAACAGTGTTTCAGGAACATTAGATGATATTAATAATGATGATTATTGATAATCATCAAGAGGTTCATTAAATCATTCATTAAACTGTGATTTAAACTTGTAAATTTTAGGGTTAATTAAATATTGTTTAAAAACAATGTCAAAAGATTATGTAACAAAAATATAATAATAATAATTATAGGGTCATTTATAGGATAGGAATCAACGTGTCAATCAAATTTCTTCAATCCAGTTTTAAGAGCATCATGAGCATTAAATTAAAAATCTCATGAACTCATACCATTCCATCAGACCATTCATTAAATTGTAGTCTGACTAATTTGTAACATTTAGGGTTAATTAATTATTGTTTGAAAACACTGTCAAAACATTATGTAATAATAATAATAGTAATAATAATAAAATGTTTCAATAGGATCGGATCAAAGAGAAGAATTAACATGCGTCCATCAAACTTCTTCGATCCGGTTTTCAAAGCAGTATCTGACTAGAAGCTGGAATCTAGACAAAGGGTGGAGACTCATTCATTCTTTCATTTGTTTAACATTTTTTGGTTACTACATAATTCCCATGCCTCCATTTGTGTTGTTTCATAGTTTTGATGACTTTATTATTATTGTACAACGTGACAAATAGATCTACTCATCTAGAATGAGTAGGTGTGTCCAGACTCTGGGCTGCCAGTGTGCTTTTAAGTGCACGTTTGTTTTCAATTGATTTGCTCCGATTCAGGCCTTAATCAGACCCAATCCTTTCTGACAAGAGTAAATATATCTATAAATCAAATCTGATGGAGCGTATGAAGAATCGAAAACGTCGATTTCCATTTTTCTCCTTTCTTCCAGCACACACACACACACACACACACACACAGAAACAGCCCTAACTCGCAAACGAACGGACTCGCACCCCCACCCAAAGCCACCTGCAAAGCGCGCCTCCAGCTCCTCGCTCTTGTTGGGGATGATGTAATTATTTGACGGCACAAATGTGCAGCAGGGACAGTGCAGGCTGATCTTGAATCCATTGTTTCTGTCTGGTGGGAGAGAAAAACAGTGAGAAACACACACATGCACAGCAAGGTCAGATAATCTACAGCAGATAAATGAGCTCATCTCTGGATCTGGCCCCTGATGTAGATCTAGCCCACTCCCATGATCCCTCAGGAGTCGCACACAGCGTCACTGCTGTCTCTCAGCTCCAGCATTCATCACAGCCACTCCAGTAACGCTGAAGATCTGCCGCTGCAGGCCGAGCTCTATCGCTCTCCTGCGTAATGTGATGGAGAGCCGCTGGGCTCGCGCTCTTATGAGCTCATGCGCGCTGACCGTGATCCTGCACCTTCATCGTTGCTGTTGCTATTACTGCTATTCTTGCGAAAAGCCACGGTGAAAACTTGGCTTTGAACTGAGAATACAGAAATCGCTACATCCATTACCTTCACAGTACTGTGCGGATGCTTCACGACACGTTTGTTTTAAGAGTTATTTATATCTTTTGCTTTAGAGTGTCAGTGGGAAATATTGATTTTGGGTTTCCAAATATACTTTAAATGAGTATACTTTGGCAAGCTTCCTAAGTGAATATACTTAAGTGTGAACTGAATGTAATATTTCTGGACTTAACCGCAAGTTCTTTACAATTAAATAAAGATGTATTACAGTTTACATTATATTAAATGTGATTAGTTGAACTTAGAAGTGTTTTTGACCCATTTAAGTTGGGCTTAAGTATATCTATATATCTAATTTCATAATTTTAATTTTAATCATAATTAATCATAAGCATGTATGCTGAACTAAAATACATTTTAATGCTTTACTATTTTATATCACTAAGATACTATTATAGTTTTTGCTAATACTTTGAATAAGATTTTATTTTTAGATTTTTAAGGTTTCATTTTAATTTTTCGTAATTTTTTTAAAAATAATTTTGTTACTTGTAAACTTTTTTTTTTAATTAATTTTGTTGTTTTTTAAATATGTCAATGTTTACATTTTTTTTAATATACATATATCATTTTTAATTTCCGTGCATTAGGTTAAATTAAATGAAAATAAGAAATGTTGCCTTGGAAACTAGTCAAAATAAAATAAGCTTAAATTTCAAAAATGTTTTTTTTTATGATTTTAGATTTAGTTAACTAGTTAATTGCAACTGTTATAATATGTACTATGTAATTACACATATATTCAAATACAATTTTTTAATAGAAATGACATTAAAACAGTTACTAAAGCTAAAGAGTTTAAACTTAACTAAAACTAAAATCATAAAAAAAAACATTTTTGTTGCTTGAAATGAAATAAATGTTAACTGAAATATATTTATACAAATATTTATATTTTATTTTAAAATATATGTATTTTTTTAAAAATATTAAATAATTTTATAAATATATAACATTATATTTATAAAAAAATATAGATTTTATATTTATTTTAAAATATTTTATTTTGTTTCAGCTAACATTTATTTCATTTCAAGCAACACAATTGTTTTGATAACTTTACTTTTAGTTTACTCTGTTTTAATCATTTCAACTGAAATTTGTATTTGAATATATTTGGAATTACACATTTATAACAAAGTTGCAATTTAGTACACTTAAATTTTTTAACTTTAAATGTAATATCAAATAACATTTTATTTCATTAATATTATATGTGACCCTGGACCACAAAACCAGTCATAAGTAGCACAGGTATATGTGTAGCAATAGCCAAATTTACATTGTATGGGTCAAAATTATCATTTTTTCTTTGATGCCAAAAATCATTAAGAAATGAAGTAAAGATCATGTACATTTCCTACTGTAAATATACTTAAACTTAATTTTTGATTAGTAATATGCATTGCTAAGAACTTCATTTGGACAACATTAAAGGTGATTTTCTCAATATTTAGATTTTTTTGCACCCTCAGATTCCAGATTTTCACATAGTTCCATAATTCCAAATATTGTCCTATCCTAACAAACCATACATCAATGGAAAGCTTATTTATTCAGCTTTCAGATGATGTTTATGACTGGTTTTGTGATCCAGGGTCACATATTATCTTAAAAATATATTTTTAAGATTCAAAGTACACTACTATTACAGTTGAGCACATTTTTTGCTCTTTTGCAATATTTTGCAATATTTTTGCTCCATTCTCCCATAAGAGCTGTAAATTGTAAAATCAGCTAAAAGTAATGTTTTTGTCAATGTTTTGGAGAAGACTAACAGACAGACCTGGACTTGGAGTCCTTAATCCTCAGTTTTAATTCCATGATGTTGATCTTAGTTTGATTTTCCATCAGGTCTAAATCTCACTTCCACAATCTCCCGTTTGTTTACCTCTGTGCAGGAGCCACTCGCTGACGGCCTCCGTCACGTCAAAAGACAGCCACTCGCCCTCGGTACGGGTGCGCACGACCTTGCTGTCAATGTAGCGCTGCGTGGGTGACGTGAGGTCCTTATGACCTAAAATCTGCAGAAACAGGAAAGGCATCAGCATGGGTCGACCACAGACCGCAAACACCATCACGGACGTGCCAGTTGAGCCCGTTTAAAGCGGCACCCTGTCCAGCGCCTCAACGGCAGCTCCCTTCCTCCCGTTGGAAGCTCCCTGATTGATTAGCCAGGTCTGGGAAATGCTTGGAGAGGCTGCGGTGGCGGAAACAGATGCTGGACAGGGTGCACTGTTATTCCTCTGTCCTTCGTGGCTGCGTGTTTACGTTGGACAGCACAGCTCTTAATGCGTAAAACACTGCTTCAGCTGCAGCGCTGCAACGGCTCAGCTTCCTTCCATCAGGCCGCCGAGGTGAACGTGGGATGGAGAGGCTCAGACGGAGGCCAGAATGGAGATTGTTAATTGTAGTGTTGTTAGACTGGAGCTACAGGGGTCTGCTGTCGCTCTCGGGCCAGTTTGGAGTCTAGTTACACAACTGATGATACGGAGATAAATCTCCACGCTGAACGCTAATAACGCTTGATTGATTTAACAGGAGGGATATGAGGGATCTATTTATTTATCACTCATTAAAATACACTTCTGGAAGACTTTGTTGAAAGAAATTAATACTTTAATTCATCAAGGATGCATTAAATTGATCAAAAGTGACGGTAAAGACGTTTATAATGCTACAAAAGTTTTCTGTGTCAAATAAATGCCGTTCTACTCATCAGAAAGTCCTGGAAAACAAAATGGATCACGGTTTCCACAGAAATATGAAGCAGCACAACTGTTTTCAACAATGATAATAATCAGAAATGTTTCTTGAGCAGCATTCAAGCATTTTGCTCAAATAAATGCAGCATTTGTAAGAAAATACTTTAAAACACAAACAATCTTGCCAGCCAAACTTTGTGTACAATAGTGTACAATAAAAATGCTAGTCATAAAATGACTTAAGACCTCTTCTGTGATGAATGAACATGCTTTTTATTTCAGAATATTGATTTTGATCTTTTGAGGGTATAAGTCAAAAATTTCAAACTCATTAAAAGGATAACATTTTATTTAAAAACTTTATTTTGTAGTTAATCATAATCTTGTATTGCTATTTCTTATAAAAAAGATTAAGAGATTATATGGAGAAAAAAAAAGGAATTAATAATTCTTAATATCTGATTTAAAAAAAACACCTTCTGTGATGAACATTTCTGAATTATATTGATTTTGAAAATAAATAAAGAATATAAAAGAACTGTAATAGTTTGGGATAAACTTTTAATATTATGTCTTAGAAAAATATTTTAAATACTTGATAATAATGAAAAAAAAAATGATATTTGATACTAACTCAAAAAACACTTCTGTGATGAACATGTTTTTAATTTCTGAATTGATCAAAAACCTCATACTCATTAAAATGCTGGAACTGTTTAATGAGGAAAAATAGTTTGCCATAAAATAAATAAATAAATAAATCAGTAGGCAGTTAAATGGTTTTGTTAAAATATATTAAATATTTGATCAACTTTTTTTTTAATCACCAAATAAAGTCATGTCAATGATATTTACTGAATAATACTTCATGATTTTTGGTGGAAAAAGAAAAAAGTTTGGCCTTCTATTCTGGTCTTGTGGTTTGCAAGCTTGAATAAAAGGAAATATTGGAAAATTGCATATTATATTGCTCTTTTTAATCTTTCAGTTTAAGCTGCTTCACGATTTTTATATTTATAAACTTAGTTCATTGCTGAAGTGAACTCAGTGCCTGTATGGTGATTAGATTCACTGTTTTTGACTCCCTTCTCAAACTAGTCAATGTAATATCTATATTAAATGTATAATATTGCACCATATTATCAGTACTGAAGTTCACTTTAATTATAAGGAGTGTATGATCCTGAGCAGCTCCAACAGATCATTAACATGAGTAACACAAATGGAAGCAGATCAACCTCTCCCTTCCCTGCAAACTCCTTTTAAACCCTCCCTAAGACATTCACCATCTCTGTGTTAGTGGGACAGTGTTTACTGCACCTGTCATGACGGACCTGACACATGAACAGAGAGGAGGGGAGCGAGGTTAAACGGAGAGGCAGGTGGGAGGCGGGGAGCGCGGACCTCGACAGCGCTGGGATTTTATTTAGCCCTCGAGACCCTCCGAACTCTAAATCACCAAACAGCATTCCACACTCACGTCTCTCCACACACACATAAAACCCTGCTGATCGATGGGCCGGAGCCCTACAGCACCCTTAAGATAAATAAACGAACATACGAGGACAGAGGAGGAGGAGAAGAGAGGTTAAAAAGTGCATGTGTGGGCGCTTTCGCACCGCGTACACAAGTCTGTTTGACGTCACAGTTCGCTTGGTGTGAAAACGGTTTTCTGAACTTGAGTGCGTAATAGTGAACCGCAACCGAGTCCAAGTTGAACCTGATATTGTTTGCAGACTCAGTCATAGTTCAGAAGACTAAACCCTCATGATATGTTTCAGTCATCTTGACCTGAAGAGGATTTTCTTTTTCCTGAAAATGCTGTGTTATCACATTGGACTAAAATTTACTGACTTTCCTCAGTGTATAACAACACCCCCCCCCCCCCCCCCCCCCCCAAAAAAAAAAAAAAGTACTTTTTTTAAAAATATTTTTTTCCCCTCTTTTTTTAGACATGTGGTGTTCCCACTCAAAAATGAACATCCTGGATAAAGTAGCTTTTAAGTGTCTTGTTATGCTACATTATTACCAAATATTGGATTCCATTATTTTATCAACTTGTTTTCTTTCAAGTGACACAGGTTTTGTATCTCTATTTGGAGCTGACCGATCATAGGCCTTACCGATCTGAGCTTTCACATCTCCGCTTTTGAGAGAGCTTCGCCAAAATTAGTCACAAATAATCCATTTTTAACTCAAAAGCTGAGGTGCATGAGCTCAGATCAGTGAGGCATACGATCAATCAAAATATAAAAGAAATACACAACCTGTGCGAATTGAAAGAAAACAAGTTAACAAAAAGATTTGGTGATAACCCTGTTGAAGACAATAGCAACAGGTATGTTTTGAAGCATGGCAGCTTGTTTGGGCTGGTTTAAGATGGTCCTTAGTTGGTCATGAGCTGGTTTAAACTGCTCTTAAGCTGGTTGTGCTAGGCAACTAGCTCCTGCTAAGGACCAGCTCATAACCAGCTTATAACCAGCTTCCATGCTTCAAAACATACCTAGTCAGCATATACTGTTTTTTTTTCTCAACAGGGAATATAGCACAGTATATAGGTATTTTTGTCATTTTTGCCCATAAACACCAAATTAGATAAAGGATTTTAGCACATCACAAGGGCTGAAAACAAGTGCTGACATTAACCTGAGCTTTAATATACACATTCTAGCCCTATACTTCTATAACTGGTTTTGGAAGTATTTTATGTATCAATTTATTTCAGCGGTTTTTACTGAAATTCCTTTAGCATAAACAAAAATACATGCATGACAACAAGTGTAGACATACATCAAGAGTATAGGGTTATACTGTGAATGATACAGCTCAGATCATTTGGTTTTGGAAGTATTTGATGAGAAATGCTTGAGTTCTTAATGAAATCTCTGAATTTCGATTGCAGACTGTGTTATCTTGGCAAATCTGAAAACAGTATGAGACATTGCTGAGATCTCACATGTGACTTTCAGACTTTTTTTTTTCAGGAGAAAAATCTGAGAAGCAGGAGACAAGAGTTATTTATGAATGAAAATTTATGAAAACAATTTAAATATTATTAAGATTAAAATTTGTTTTTACAGAAAATCAGTGTAGCCCAACTCTAACAGGTAAACCACTATTGATGACAAATCATTTACATTAGTCTTATTTAAAGGAGATGTTCACTTCCAGAATGGAAATTTCCTGATCATTTACTCACCCCCATGTCTTCCAAGATGCTCATGTCTTCCTTTCTTCAGTCGAAAAGAAATTTTTGAGGAAAACATTTCAGAATTTTTCTCCATATAGTGGACTTCAATGAGGATCAGTGGGTTGAAGGTCCAAATTGCGGTTTCAATGCAGCTTCGAAGGGCTCTATACGATCCCAGCCAAGGAATAAAGGTCTTATGTAGCGAAACTGTCATTTTCTAAAATTAAAAATGTATATACTTTTTAACCACAAATGCTCGTCTTGCACTAGCTCTGCGATGCACATGCATGACTTTGCGCATTACATAATCACGTTGGAAAGGTCACACGTGGTTAGCTCTTCGACTGTGTATTTCAATTTAAAAATGTAGGGTAATGCAAAAAACTCCTTTTCATTTTCAACTTCAAAATCGTTGTTTTACCTTTTTTGTAAAGGCTGTTTGACTTTCTTTGCATGCTCACTTTCTAAACACTGGATCGGTACTTCCACCTATGTCACATGTGCATGATTACGTAATGTGTGAGGTCGAACTAGTGCAAGACGAGCATTTATGGTTAAAAACTATATAGAGGTTTTTTTATTTTGTAGAAAATGACCAATCGTTTTGCTAGATAAGGCCCTAATTCCTCGGCTGAAATCGTGTAGAACCCTTTGAAGCTGCACTGAAACTGCAATTTGGACCTTCAACCTGTTGATCCCCATTGAAGTCCACTATAAGGAGAAAAATACTGGAATGTTTTCCTCGAAAACTTTCAATTTCTTTTTGACTGAAGAAAGAAAGACATGAACACCTTGGATGACATGGGAGTGAGTAAAATATCAGGAAATTTTCATTCTGGAAGTGAGCTTATACTTCAAGCAATACTCCATCATCAAGAGTGATTTTGTCCGAATCTATTCATTTGTTTTATTCAAAAATACACTGAGATGCAATTCTTATATACAATGACTTGATAGCATATCTTTTGGGATAAGTATGCTTTCTGAAGAAATTTCTATAATAAAATTAATTTTAATATTGGGGGGCATACAGCTAAAGTAATTTAATTAGGGGTTAATTAGCGCATAGCGCTGAAACCCTATTGTAATTGTTAGAATGGTCAAGGATCAGCAATCTCCACGTAAAACTGATTGTGCAGACCAAACCGTGAGTCATAGAGACTTGAAACTTGGAGGGATGGTGGTACTCACACCGCCAACAACGTTGCCAAGGCTCGGCTCAATCGGCCTGACGGGGGCGCTACAGTGAACAAAAGTACGAAATCGCGCATAACTCCTAAACTGTCAACCACAAGTTCAAGTGTCTAATGCCGTTGAATTCCTTGGTTCACGCCAGCCAAAACGCATGCCTCAGATTCGATCGTGAGCAACATTTTTGGGGTATTTTGCATTTTTTGCTAAACCTACTTTTGCGAACTAGTCCTAGGTTTTTGCCCGATCTGAAAAAGACTGACATTAAAATGAGATATCTCTGCTGCATTCGGAACACTTATGTAAGAGCTCAGTTTGAGGTTACAGAAAAAAATTACAGAGCTTGGCCACTTGGTAGTGCTATAAAAGGGAAAAAAATTTAAAAGAATGGCTATAACTGTGCAACCATTTGTACTATCAACATAAAAATCGTTATGCAAGGTCTTGGTCCAAACAGCCACAAGTGTCTACAAATGTATCTCAAAAAACATGGCCGCCATTGGCCGACAAAGTTTGAGGAGGACGATCCTAGGTTTTTCGCTCATTCTGGAAAAAAACACTGTTTTACAATTCTCTGAAATCTCTAGGCCAATAATTATGAAAAGATGTTGAAATTTACCCTTTGGGAGGCTATCCACCTTATTTTTCCCATAAGAGTGGGTGCAGCCATTTGTAAATTTTTTGTGTCTGGCTTCCAGCTATTTTTAGCTGCACAAAAAGCTCATTTTGCTGCTTGATATTGCAAACTGGTGTGTCTTACCATATTATTTTGATGTATTATCTTAATTATGAACACACTGGTTTTTAGTGCAAACTGTTTTACTGTTTACTGCACTTCAATATTCTTCTCGTTATTTCCCTATGGTGGATTATGAACCGGACGTCTAACACATTACCAGAAAACAGCTTACTTCCGCATTGAAAAATAAGGTGGATAACGGGGTCGTTTAGAAAATGGGCCAGTCCAAATTTACCCAAAATCTTATAAAGCCTAAAGGAAGACTCAAAACTTCACGAAACCGGCATTCTAAACAAGCATGCAGCATTTTAAGGGTATCGGACCACTGCTGGAGCTATAACATTCATAAACATTAAAACATATTACCTGGATTTGCCAGTGCTTTTTTAAATCATTGATTTAAGTGGATACAGCCATGCTAAATAAAAAGTAATGTCTTTTTCCTTATATGTTAAAAGGCCTTAAGCACTTGAACACCAGTAATCACTGCTTGCAGCTATATTTACACAAATCTTGTTTTATTATTCTCATAATTCTTGCACATAGATAACTTTTTATACATACACACATACTGTAATATGGCTGATTATTCTATTAGTTGTTGGCCATAACTGAAGACACTGACATGTCCTCTTGAATCATTACCTAGTGTATGGTATTAGCTGTTTCTAGCATAAATGATGTAAACATATAAAGTATTTTGGACTCAAATAGAACATTGTGCAAAGAGATCTACAATGACACCAAGGAAGCAAACCAAGTGTGAAAACAGTTTGCTTGCAGAGTTGTCCATTGAGTTGAAGTCAAACCAAATGCTATAATGCTGAGGGGCTGAAGAAGCGTGCAGGACTCACCTGGTAAAGCTCAATGCGCTGCTCAGACACACGGGCCTTTGAGTTCTGCAGCCTGAAGACCCTGAGCTCTGCCTTCACTAGGTTCGAGGCGTTCTTCTCCATGGAGCTCACGTCAAACCTGAGCCTCCTGAAGTACGGGTTGTAATGTGTTGGAGAAATGACATCTGGAACAAACAGAGGGCAGCGTTACTGACCCGCTAAGATACTTTTTTCATGTACCTGAAAGTCTACAAAGAATCCAATCCCCCTGCCAGTCCTGCACACCACTATTTATTACTTCTAGTAGCTTATTGTATGAAGCTTAATGTCGACATGAAATCTAAACTGACTCAGTAGTGGAGTAGTTGCAGGACTGCAACTCCCCTTGAGAAAAAGAAGTGCACTTAACTGCACTAAAATAGTAAGTATCTTTGAAGTGTTTTGTTTTTTTTCTTTAAAGTATTTTTTAAAAAATAAACTGTGCTTGCAGATACTGTATTAATGAAAAAAGGACACTTAAGTGTATGTACAGAGAGAGACTTTTAAGACTGTTTAACACACTTAAGTACGTTTTGAAAAGAGTGCACTTTGTAATAATGTCACATTAAAACGTTTCTGAGTGAAAAGTGAAAATTAAATCCTTCACCATCTTTTTTTTCAGTGTATAGTTGCACATATTGTCCTACTTAAGTGGGTCAGAAAAGCACTCTAAAGTTCAGCTAATTGCATTTAATTAAAATTTAAACCAAATTGTAAATAACATGCAATTAAGCAGCTAAAACCATAGCATTCAATATTTTTTCTAAATATATCATTTCTGTAATAACCACTCTTTTAAAAGTCTGCTAAAGTGCACTTGTTTTTCTGAAGGGCCTGCATATTTCTCACACAGCTGATGGCACTCTAGGCGTTTAAACAATTTTAGACTTTGTAAATCAGAGTCTTGCCGAAGCAATGAGCACTGCGGCAGTGATGTCATTTTTTTACGTGCGAGCCCTCGTGCTCGCGGGGCGCGCCGAGGCGTAGTGTGTACACTTAGAGTGTGATGAAACAATAGCGGGACACACCTCTGGGGCCGGGCCGTCACGCGAGGGTCAGCTGCGGTACAGAGCCGCTCCATATGGTTCCTGAGTGAACCCAGTAGCCCAACACTCACACAGTACTTCAAACCATGTGTGAACATCATGTGCTTTGACAGGCCCCGCACACACACGCACACACACAGCGAGTGTGCCGAGAACCATGTGTGCAACAGCAAGATGAGAGTGACACTCTGCACAGTAGCTCAACAAATTAACAAAGACAAGCAAAGCCACATGCACAACCGTGTAAGGGAACGTCTGACGGGCCGCGTGACAATGCATGAATTACAGTGGCGTGATGTCGTGTGATACGCAGCGACACACATGATTTGCTCAAAATCATCCCACAACCGTGTGTAACTAATGTGTTTTTAGCATGAGCTTCACATGTTCCCCATATGCCATTTTTTATTTATTTTTTTCTGGCCAAACTATATTTGAAATATATGTTGCAAACAGTGAAGCTCAATGAAAATTGAAAATATTTGTAGTTTCAATCTTCATATACCAAAGTATATTTCAAAATGTGTATATTTTCAAATTATTGGTAGGAAAAAATATTTATACAAATAGATTTTAGCAAATATATTGATATATACAAAAATACATTTGATTCGATTTTTTTCTGCAAAGAGAAACCATGTGTGTGAATGTGTACGATGAGGCCTGAAGCTCTAAACGGAGCCTGAGCGTTGCACAGAAGCCAGGGATTACAGAGGCTCAACGGTTTGTTTAATAAGCCTACGCAAGCAGGACGTCCGTCCACATGAGACGGACAGAAGAAAACATTTGGCAGCTGCCGTGACTGTAAGAACAATCAGGGCTTTGAAGGAAAACTGTGACTTTTCACTTCAAGCGAAATAACTTTATTACAGGGTTTTCTGGAGTACTTTATTCTGATTATTCGCAGTATTTTGTCGACAGATAGTTTTGCAACTTGTATAACCGACCATTACGCAAGGCAAAGTCTCTCATATCACTCTGCAGTATAATCAATATCGAATGCGTAAGTAGCGGTGATCAAAGCTGAATTTTCAGCATCATTACTCCATACTTCAGTCCTTCAGAGATCATTCTAATATGCTGATTTGCTGCTCAAGAAACATGATTATTAAAAATGTTATCAAACAACAGTAAACTGGAACAGAAGGTGGAACTCTGTAGGTTCTAAAAGCCTTTTTGGTTCTAAGTAGTTCCTTATTTTTATATGAGTGTGAAGCGTGTATAGTGGATTTAAAGGTGACGATGGTTATCTGTGTTGGCATTAGTGACAAGCGAGTTCTCCATTGCTCAAGATCTCAAGCACCACAAGTCTATAAATCATTGTAAGGTTTTTTTTCTCTTGACCTTCAGAAGAGCCAAGACTAGTGCACTTCCCTGAAGCTTCCTCCCTCCACCACCAGAAAAAGTCACACTTACAGTGAGGCAGCGTAAGGCGCAGTGTTTACATCTCCACTGCATGAAAGGCTCTGCTGTGCTGCTACTACACTGGGTGCTTTGAGCAGAGTTCACTGAAACCGCACTCTGCTGAGTTCACACACGAGTGAGCGCGCACATACGTATAATGATACTTCTAATCTCTCTACAACACAAGCTCGCTGTCACCCTCCGCTCTGCTGGGGATTATGGGCTGAGTCAGGAAGCAAGCCGCTGATTTACACAGATTCAGTAGCAGAGAGTCTGCAACCGCTGATTTATATGAACGTGACATAAAAAATGATTAGTCACATGTGGTGCCGCTGTGGTCTGAACAAACTCATCAGAACCGCATTAGCATACACAGAGAGACTGCATTATAATTACACAGAAAAAGCACGGAAACTAATAGAACGTGTAAAGACTTCCAAAAGTGATATGCTCTGATTATTTCACATAAACAGAGCAGAATATATAGTTCTGCTCATGAATACATGGTTTAATTGATCCCAAGTGGCTCCAACATCAAAAATGAGATGTTAATGACCTTGTAAGCGTTTGCAAACTCAGTGATTAGTTCTTTCTCAAAAGGCAGCCAACTAATCAGGTTTGAGGAAGTGCTTTCGAGTTTTGCGTTCAGACAGCCAGCAAACAAACTGTGGCTGTGTTGTTTCAACCTAAAGGTCATGTGACAAACACTAAATTTAAGATTTATGTATTTGAATTGCACTTAAAAAGGTCATCCATTTGGATTACACAGTTTTAACATAAAACAAGTAATAATTCTCTACTCAAAATCATGGCACAGTTTATTTGACTTTTTGATTTTATTTAAATAATCATATTTTCAAAATGTATTTAAACAAATGGGAACACTTTTTATGAAGCCTGTATTTATAATGCATTCCAAAAATGTTCTTAAAATGCTTGCATAATGATTTATAAACAACCTTACAATATGATGTATCATCTGATAAATAATCATAACAACAGTTACAATACATTATAATACTTACCTATTGCAATGCATTATGAATACCCTTATGATGCATTATAAATGCAGGCTTCATCTGGTGGGTGAAGCTTCATACTCTTAAAAGTTATAACCTCAAATAGGTAAGTGTTATAATGTTCTTACATAAGGCATTATGCATGCATAACAATGCATTAAGAATGCATTATAAATAGCCTTCACAAACAAATTTTCAAACAAATCTCTTAGAATCAGCATGAATCTGTTCACTGTGAAACAACCAAGATTCAGTTGCATTAATCAATGCGATACTGAGATTTAAACTAACTGGATTTACTGATGATGAATATATAAACCTGGTTATTGTGTATTTAAAACACATTTAGTTTATTAGTACTATTACAGAAATCTGACCTGTTTCATTTATGTATGACTGACAAATGTGCATCACATTAAGTTCATTAAATGGATTCTTTTTTTGTGTAAGCCAAGTACCTAAATCCCAAATTTAGGCCGTTTTTGAGTGCAGCTTGTGTGATTGTTTGTGTAAAATTAGCACGTATGACCTGACTTTACAGGCACTTTAATAGGCAAAGCTAACACTCTCAGCTGGGTGTGTTTTCTTTTTGATCACAAACAATGAAAATATCTCGCAAGGGCTTATTATTCCCATCTAAGGAATTTTACAGGCTTACATAAGCTCGTTGATAGCACCTTGTTACCAAGCACACAAAAAATGATGTAATATAAAATAATGTAACCGTTTTTCAATAAAAAGAGATAACGCTGGAAAAAAATAGTCAGATGTGCTGCTGAAACTGAACTGGTTGAACCCGATATGAAGCGCCCACAAAGAGCAATAGCCTTGATGAATGATTCACATCTCACACACAGACACACACACACATACACATTTCATACACACTAATAATAACAAAGAGCCTTTTTTTACGTTCCCATAAATCACTCGTCAGGTTTGCCATTGCAAACACTTGGATCTTAAACTCAGGAAGTCTTCGTGAGTGAGGACCACTTCTGATGTGCGCCAAAAAATATGCACAGCGGCTTGATCTCACAAGAGCTTCCTTCCTGAGAGGAAAGACGCTACAGAGCTGCACTGTGGCGGCCACCAGTTGTTTAGTTAGCGAAAAACGCTTATCTGACGCTTCCGTACATATTTCCAACATATAAACTGGACCTCCGTACGCACATCTGCGAAGACATGAGATCATGTTCCCACTAAACACCAAAAACGTAAGCCCTGCCGGTGTATAAGCTGTTTACCCTACGCGGAATATACATCTTGAAGGCATTAAGTAGTTAAATAGACACGGATCCCAGTAACTGATCTGCACCCCTGAATGCTCGCTGATCAAACACCTGCGCCAGGAAATGCCTCCCGGTGTCCTCTGCTCCGCCACTGACCCCAGTCCTACTTCCTGTGTGCTGGATTTCCTCCAGGCTTTAATGAACAGATAGATTAGTGAGCATGTCTGCTCGATGACACGGCCGTCCGTCCTTCAGTCTCGAAATAACTCCTGTTGCTGACCGGACAGACCGTCTCGCTCTCTCTCTCTCTCTGGCTGGAAAACGATGTCAGATGTGCGTTTGACAGAAAAGGAGTTAGCGTTTGAATCAAATTACGCAAACACATGAGCGTACACTTTCACCTTTTCACTATCTACATTACAGTAAAACGCCCTGCTCATCATCCACTACAGATGTTGCAGGTCGTGTGTCACAGGCCTCATCAGTGGCCAGAACTCTTCATCAGTGATCCGTGAAGAGACAAATACAAGAGCGGGAGGGAAAAATGTGTTGTTAAAGGAGTAGTTCACCCAAAATGAAAACTTTCTGAAAATGTACTCATCCTCAGGCCTTCCAAGATGTAGATGAGTTTGTTTCTTCATCAAAACAGATTTTGAGAATTTAGCATTCCATCACTTGCTCACCAGTCAGTCCTCTGCAGTGAATGGGTGCCGTCAGAATGAGAGTCCAAACAGCTGATAAAAACATCACAAAATTCAACGAGTAATCCACACCACTCCAGTCCGTCAATTAATATCTAGTGAAGTGAAAACCTGCGTGTTTGTAATAAACAAATCTATAATTATGGCGTTTTAAGGTGTCATTTCTGGCCAAAATATGTGTATTACTGACAGGTGCATTACTGGATTATTGTGATGTTTTTATCAGCTGTTTGGAGTCTCATTCTGATGGCACCCATTCACTGCAGAGGACCAACGGGTCAGCAAGTGCTGCAATGATACTTTGCTCCAAATCTGTTCTGATAAAAAACAAACTATATCTTGGACAGCCTAAGGGTGAGCAAATTTTCATTTTTGGGTGAAATATTCCTTTAATGACATATATTTATATTTGCATTTACACATTACAGTGTTGCCACGATACTGGAATTTCGAACTTCGAAACTTTGAAAAATATTGATATTCAATACCATTTCTGATACCACAGGTAGAAATGACCACTACATTAAAGGCCTGCTCACACCAAGAACAATAACTAAAATTACATAGTTTTACAAGTCTAAATTTAAAAGATTAGCAGAGTTTACACCAGAGGAACAATATCATTGGAATCACTTTTAGAATCTGTTATTTATTTATTTTTTTTAGCTGATGAATGCTAAAACATTGACAGCCAATCAGAATTCAATGCTTTAAAGAGACTGAGAATTTAGAGTGGCAGACAACAAAACTGCATTGGGTTTTGCATGATAAACAAAACGTTGTTGTGCAATGGTGTGGATGCAAATTTGGTTATCGCTATACAGTAGTTATCTTTATTGTTCTTGGTGTGAATGGGCTTTAAAGGTCCACTGAAGTGCCTTGAAACACGCAGCGTTATTCTATGTGGTGACGTAATTTCAATTAAAGACAGAGCGGGATATATCGAGCAGCCCCACCCCCTTTTTAAAATAGCCAATAGCGTTTCATTTATATCTGCTCGGCCAGAGCCGTTGAGCTCGGTAAAGCCACATTTGACAGCTTATGACAGCCACAGTCTAATAGATTACCCCTTGGTTTAATATGAAACTCTTACTAAACAAAATAGTGATCATGCTATCGCGTCTCTGGACCGGAGCCAAACTCCGGAGTAGGCCGTGCTCATTGCCACGGTTCGCATGACACGAAACCAGACCTGATTCTGATTCATTCCCTATCACCTACATTGTGCACTACATGCCATTCACCGTACAGAAAATACTAACACTGAACCAGTGACCGATCCCAGCCACAGCTTCAATGTCTATTTATAGTGTGGGGGGCGGGACGCTACGGATTCTAGAGAGCATTTGATTGGACAGAAAGTTTGATGAGAAGTGCGGGGTGATGTCATCAAAATCGTTGGTTCATATTGGTGGAAGTGAGAGACTGTAAGTTTTGAATGCTTATATCTTGTAAACATGAATTTTGTCAGTGTTTTGGAGCACATTAGCTTATAGACAACCTTAAGGCTAACATATTCATATTAAAAGCCAAAAAAACTTTTTTTGATTTCATGGGGACTTTAAGGGCATAAAATCTGTAGAATATAATAGTAATAGTAGTAAAATAGTATCTGTAGAATAAAAAAAAACAACAACAACAAAAAAACAGTTGAAAATGGTCTTTTTCCACATGCAATAACCACATGAAAGAAGAGCTTTTCAACACAAAAAGCCTACACAGAGACACATGCTTACTTAAGTTGAACACACAGGATAGCTGATTATATTGTTTTCAAAGGTAAAAGAGTTTTAGTTACCGTGGAGACCTGTGGCACGGCATGTGGCTTCAATAAAACTATGACATTAAGGGGCTTATTTATGGGGATATATTCGTTTTCTCAGCTTTTACAAGCAGTGAATTATGAGGAAAATATTCAAACGTTTGTTCACATTCAAAAGACTTGATCCTGATTTACGAGTTCGAGAAATTGCCGGATGCAACCGTTCGCAACCTCCGAGTCACTTTTACCATTTGAAAATGGAAAGTGAGACCGAATACTGGTAGCACTGTGCTAAAACTCCAAGAAGGAGAGTGGAGGGAAAGTATTTGACCTACTTTAGCATTTCTCACTTCTGTAAGACATGCTCTCGGATTCCCCCGTTCCCTCAGTGGGACTATCCCGCGCTCGTCCTGTCCTGTGAGGGTCAGAGAGAGAGGAAACAGGAGAGCGCCGGCTTGACCGGAGGCAGCGAGTTGAACGGCGCACTTTAGGCTGCTGCTCAGAAGGGGTGTTTGAGTGGCATACGTAGTAGTTGCATTATTACTAACTTAACTACATATTCAGTAACATGACAGTAGTTAAGCTGTTTTCAAGACATTGTTGCTTTTCCAATAATGAGCTACTTTTTCCATTCAGTAAGCACAGAGTGTCAAAATGCTACATCATTGTTTTTTATATTGCATTGCACACACAGCTTTGCAGCACTTACTTCGGTAAAAATCAAATACTCCCTTAAAATGCCCTTTTTCTGTCTTAAATAAAAAATGATTTATTGTAGTGAATCGAGCAAAAAATTAGCTCTAACATTCAAAAGTTTGGGGTCATTTATACTTTTATTCAGCAAGGATGCATTAAATTGATCAAAAGTTCCAGTGAAGACTTTGATAATGTTACTTCTATTTCAAGTAAATGCTGTTCTTTTGAAGAATCCTGAAAAATAAAATGTATCAGTTTCCACAAAAATACTGAGTAGCACAACTGTTTTCAACATTGATAATAATCAGAAATGTTTCTTGAGCAGCAAATCAGCATATTAGAATGATTTCTGAAGGATCATATGACACTAAAGACTGGAGTAATGATGCTTTGATCACAGAAATAAATTACATTTTAACATATTTCTTTTAATAATATTTCACAATATTACTGTTTTTATTGATGCAATGCAGCCTTGGTGAACATAAAAGACTTAAAAAAACAGCTTATTGATCCCAAACTTTTGAAAAGTAGTGTATATGAATTTTTTTCTCTCTCTTGCTTATTTTTCTAATGTTGGTATTTAGTGTAAATTGATCCATCCAAATGTTCAGATTGGAGAAAAAAAGCAACAAAATGATATCATCCAATAGTTTTACAAATATATCACCCCATTAAAAAGCTTATATACTGTCCACCTCTCCAAATACCTTAAATTATGTTAAATAATTTGTGTTAGTAGGTTATAGTGAAGCTAACTACTAAAAAGCCTCACTTAACTGTAGTTTAGCTACTTAAATAATAAGTATCTCGTTAGTGTTTCTGAGGCTTAGTTTGCAAAGCAGCAGAATACAGTAGTCATTTGTTTTTAAATCACTACATATTATTCTGTTTAAACAAAAACTGAACTTGCTATTATCCAAGAATCTACCATGCATTTTTAGGATTTTGGCATTTCGAGAGCGGATTGATAAGTTTGATATGTTCTTCATGTGCAACTAGTGGTGTGTCATGTTTGAGAGACATAAGGCAATAAGCAATTTGTTCTTTTTTTCTTTTCTGTCAATCACTAATGTTAAGGCTGTCAGCCTCTTTGAAAGTTGGCACAATGCAGTGGTATTGTGCGGTCATGAAGTGAGACGAAACTCCTGTTAAGTGTTCGGGCAGAAGAGAAAGCGGAGAAAAAACAAGCTGGATGAACTAGAGAGTTTCTGGCTGCAGAGAATGAAAGCGGTGGGAGCTGCTTTTTAGAAATAAAAATGATATGCAACATAAAGCCAAAACATTTAGAATGGTTACCTGCATTCCTCAAATCAAAAAGAAGATAAATGACTTTGGTTACCCATTCACGCATTATTGGAGACATTATTCTGCTCTTGTCTGCTGTTGTACGTACAGGACGTTTGGAAAGTCGCACCTGTTAGTAAACACTGTTTTTCCGATCTCAAACACTGACTGTGTGGAAGCAGCCAAAGTAGCTTCCAACAAACTGCCGCTGAGAGTCGAGACCTTGAGAGGCCGAACGGAAGCCAGATTAAGCAGCGAGGGCAGAGGAGTGGGAGTGAGACGAGAAGGGAATGCTGGGAAAGAAATGAAAGACTGGGAAAGAGTGGGAGGGAGAAAAGTGAGAGGACGGGGACAGAGAGAGAAGACTGAGAGGGAAAACAGAGAGAGAAATAAAGCGAGGGAATGTGAGATGGACGAGTTCTTCCCTCCGCCCTGACGCTCACCTGCCAATAGCAAATTGAAAACAACTCTGTTCATAATCCCTGGGAACTAAAAATACACCACACTTCTGAAGGCCCTTCCATGAAGGCCGCTTAGTCCCTGCAGGACTCATTCTGAGCAACCGTCCAACACACACACACACACACACACACACACACACAAACACACACAAAGAATAATGATAAACAGAAAACTGGAAGAATATATACTTAAATCTGAATTTGCAACGCAACACATTAAAGCACTCAGCAGTTTTTATTTCTAAAGAAAATGTGAGAAGTGCTTGCTGCCACAATGTTAGGGTGCTGATGCTGTTTTTTAATGGCCAAAAAAAATCCACTTTAGTCTCTGTGTGTATGACTTGCATGCCTCTTTAATTTATGTCTGTAATGGATGTTTTTCCACCTGTTTTCTTAAGTAAAAGTAAAATAAAATTAACAGCACACCACTCCTCAACAAGCCACATGATTTAAGCATCATATCTGTAGTACAAATGGTTAAAGATAATATTTAATACTGGGGTTAAGAGTTTAAATCCTTAACCCCGTAAAGCCTGACACGAAATAATAGTCAGAAAAATCACATTTTTTAAATGCATTTTTTAAAATACGGTTCATTGAACCTTTAGACCAAAAAATGTTTTAAAAAATAGCTGCAAGCAGCAATTACTGGGGTTCAAGCGCTTAAGGCACTAACCATATAAAGAAATACATATTACATATTATTTAGCAAAGATGTATCCACCTAAATCAATTATTAAAAAAAACATTATTGGCAAATCTAGGTCATTTACCACAGAAATAGAGTGTTTTCGAGTCCTTTTTAACTGTTATAGCGCCAGATGTGGTCCGATCTCCTTAAAACTTTGCATGCTAGTTTAGATTTACCTGTTGCATGTGCTCACCAGGTTTCATGAAGATTTCAGTTTTCCTTTATAGGCGTTATAGCATTTTGGGTACATTTGGGCAGGCCCCTTTTCTAAACGACCCCATTATAGCCTCCCAAAGAGTAAATTTCAATTTTCAACAAAAAATTTTTCAACAAAAAATTTTTCAACAAAAACCTAGGACTGGTTCACAAAAGTTTTTGACATCATCTCAACATTCAACAAACATTTGAAAGCAGTGGTTCTAGAGGCAAAGTTGTCCGGAATGAGGAGTTCTATCGCATGATACAAAGATCACGCGTATGGGCGAAAGATTGTGCGACGTACAATCGTTTACGCCCTTGAAAAAATGCAATATTGCCCCCCAGTGGCCAATTTCTTTTACATTTCTCTCAGACCTTTGGGGCCATGAGTTGAACAGGCCCACCGAGTTTCATTCCAATCGGCCTCTGTTAAGCTTGTCTAACAGGTGCCCAAATTCATCTGCCAATGGCAGCCATGTTTTTTGAGATACGCAAATGCTCTTATAGACACTTGTGGCACTTTAGATCAAAACCGTGCACACCGATTTCCATGTTGAAAGGACAAATGGTTGCGCAATGATAGCCATTTTTATTAATTGTAATAATTTTAATTATACATTATTTTATTAATAGCGCCACCAAGTGGCCAGGCTCTGCAACCTCAGATTGAGCTCTTACATAAGTGTTCTGAGTTTGGCGAAGATATCTAATTCCCTATCAGGAGTTATAGGCATTTTATTAAAAGTGCCCCTTTCCCTTTCGAACGTTATGGCATCCCTTTGCGACGGTGAAACAAAAGTTAAACTTTTTTTTGATAATTATTGAAATTCACTCTTCAGAGAATCTTTCTGCACTGGTTTGGTTCCAATCGAGCAAAAAAGCTAGGACTAGTTTGCAAAAGTAGGCTTTTTTTTTTTTAAAAAAAGCAAAATAACCAAAAATTTCGCCTGGCTCACGATCGAATCTGGTTTGTGCGTTTAGTCCGGCGTGAGCCAAGGGTTCTAACGTCAGAAAACATTTGAGCCTGCGACTGACAGTTTAAAAGTTAGCAGTTTCACTTTTGAAAAATTTACTTCTGATTGCTGTAGTGCCCCCATCAGGCCAACTTGGGCGAGCCTTGGTCATGTTGTAGGCGGTGTGAGTACTGCCATCCCTCCAAGTCTCTGCGACTTATGGTTTGGTCTCCACGATCAGTTTTACTTGGAGATTGCTGATCCGTGACCATTCTAACAATTACAATTAAAAATGCATGTGTTTTTTGTTGAGTATCATATTTGAGGCATGTCTTAGTAAAATGACATTCAAATGATCAAAACATATGCAACATATGCAATGCAGTACAATAATGATTGAGAGATGAACAAATATGAAAAAAAGTATGTCTAGATAATCAAGAAAATCCAATCTGCTTCAAGTCCAGTGAGTGTTCATCTGGAAATACTACTATTAAAGTTACTCTTATCTTTACTTTATAAAACCCAGTAAAGATTTCACAGCAAAAAGACACATGAAGCACCTAAAGGACCTTTTACTTGCTAAGTCAGACGACATAATGCATGTGGTAAATTGTGTTCTTTAGCAAAGTTTGATCATGTTGATCATTTAGATGCTTTATGGGGTTAACTCAAATATGAGTAATAGTAACAGTAATGCTGGCCTTAGCAAACACCAGTAATAAGCCGAGGTTGCACCCACAAACACATTTTGTCTCTTTCTGCCATCCATGTCCATGTCATGAGATTTTTTGTAACCAGCCAGGACCACCATGAAATCTCATTGGTCAAAAATGCTGCTGCACATTTCTGCATGTTAAAATGTCAAATATGATTATGTGGCATCAGGCACTATTTCACATTCAGTGTGTACTGTCTTTGGAAAGTTAGTATGCATGGAAATACTCTAGCTTCTAACCTCTCAGAGCATCTCGATCTTCCTTTCTCGCTTCTTTCGAGGCCCCGGACACGTAGATGGGCCCCAGATTTCATTCCCACACTGTGCTGTGCTCGTGTTAGAGTATTGTATTACATGAGACCTGTGCTCTGCCTGTAAACAGTATAAAAGCGCTGGAAAAGCAGTTGTTATTCTTTCACAATCCCACTCTCTCTCATCCTTTACTCAAACTCTTTCTGTCTCACTCCCTTTCACTCTTTCCCTGTTACGCAATGCCGTTTGGCTGTCGCTAACTCCCGAGCAGAAGCAGAAGAGGGTCCAGGTCTTGCGTAAGTACCGAGTCCCCCTTTTTCGACAATAACCCCACTCGAGAATCTCACCGAGAGATGTTTGGTGGACCAAAACCAAATCTCTCAAGGCAGCTATGAGGAAACCAAAGGGTTTTGTGATCAGGATGTTCTGTATAAACACACAGGCGGTAAATCTGCACTCAGTCTCCTCCTAATGCTCGGATCCAACTCGGTACGTTTCTCCCCAAGCTTTCGTAATGTCAACAACTCACGCTCACATCTGAGGGAGCCCATTGAAATGGGCAAAAAGAGTAGACGTTCATAAATAAATAGCTGGTGGATAATCACAAGCTGCCAGAACTCTGACTAAACTGCAAATATCTGGTCCACGTCACAGCTCATTCTGGTAAAAAAAAAAAAATAAAACAAAAACAAAAAAAAAACAAAACAAAACAAAAAAAAACGCCCACTTAGGCAGGAAAACAATCAGCCACAGTTGTTCTTATCTTCCATTTAGGTGCAGATTATACTATAAAACCACAAAAATTGGTCACTGTGTGAAAATAATATTTACAATTACAAAAGTTTGGGGTCAGTAACAGATTGTTTTAAAGAAATGAATACTTTTTTGAGAAATGGCGCATTTAATTGATGAATAGTGACAGTAAAGTCATTTATAATGTTACTTTCATGTTAATGTTAATGTTCAACTTTTAATGCAGCAAAAGGGTCCTGAAAAATAAAATGTATCACAGTTTTCACAAAAATATTCAGCAGCACAACTATTTTCAACACTGATAAGAAATGTTTCTAGAGCAGCAAATCAGCATATTAGAATGATTTGTGATGGATCATGACTGGAGTAATGATGCTAAAAATTCAGCTTTGATCATTGGAATAAATTACATTACAATATACTACAATACAAAAAAAAAATATTTTAAATTTTAATAATATTTCACAATGTTACTGTTTTACTGTATTTTTAAACAAATAAATGCAGCCTTTGAGAGCAGAAGAGACTGAAATCTGAAATTATGGGTCAGAAAACTGATTAGAAAGATGGGGAAAAAGATACAAAACAATTATTTCACTGACATAACGGAATATATATTTAGTTTACTTGTTACTACGTGCTCAGAAAAACCTCACTGCATCAGCCTGTTACCTTGTTTCCAGAGTGATAAAAAAGCCTTTTACTCTTGGAAGTTGCATAAACTCAGCCAATCAGATTAGAGCTTGCCAGATCGAGAAAGTGCTTTCCAGTTTTGTGTGCAACAAACATCTGTGGGTATCAGAGCTGGTGGATGACACGCTCTGATTGGCTAGCTGTACACTCTGAGAAAAAAAGGTTAAAAGCTGTACAAAAGCTAAAAAGGTACATCTTGTACTTCACTGATACCTAAATGGTACACATCAGTTTATTAAAGGGGTCATCGGATGCCCCTTTTCCACAAGCTTAGGGTCTTAATGAGAAGTCTATAACATACTTTGGTTAAAATTTTTCACTGGCAGTGTAAAAAACACCCATTTTAACTTGTCAAAATCAGCCCTGTTCAGAGCGAGCCATTCTATTGCATGTTCCTTTAAATGATAATGAGCTCTGACCACCCCGCCTCTCTCTTTTGTGGGCTGACCAGCCAGTCTGGTTACTTTGGCCGCATTTAGCCGCGTTTAGCCTCGAAACTTGCTAACTAGCACATTATTAAGAAAGGTGGTTTGCAAAGATGCATAACAACCCTTATACTCACTTCTGCTCTAGGTGAAGCTGCATCACGAATGATTCGCGTGAACATATACGCATTTATGTAGATCGCCGGGCACATTTCCTTCTAAAACGAAAGTAACATTAATCCTCCGTGTCTTCAGCGGCTCAGATGTCGGGAGTAAATAATCACTGCTATAATCAATATTACATCCAACAACAGAACACCTCAATCGCAGACATTCTTGCCTTCCCCTGCACCAGAGTCGAAAGTATGGCGGTCGGAGTTAAACCGTTTACAGCTCAATCAGGGCAGATCTAAGGTAAGACGGTCATGCCAATCAACTATCGTTAGAGCGGCCTTTGTCAGTGTGACATCACACCGACAGTGGCGCCTCCAGAAATTTTTCATAGGGGTGGCCAGATGGGGCCACTTAAAATCTTGGGGTGGCACACCAAAACTATAAACCATAATTTCAGAATTTTATTCTACTGTTGTAGTAAACCGGCCTGTAGAAAACTATCAGAAAGACTTAAGGAAACTCCTACTGATATACTTTGGTTTATTGTGTTATATTTAATGTTACTAATGATATAATGTGCATAGACTAATAACAGTACAGTTAACATTTTGAGTTGCACAACAATTCTTTTTATTTTGCAATTATATTTGGCATAAGGTGTACATTTATTGCAACGACGTTTATTTATAACGACGTTAGCTAGGTAACTCTTGTCAAAACGTGTCAAAAACACATCAAAAAGCTGCTGTAACAGTATACTGTAACCATTTGGAATTTAAAAAGCACATGTCACGACACATAATTCCCCTTCTTCTTTTACTAAAGAATATTTTTGACTTATTTACTTACCGGTAGTCTTCTTTGTCTTCTTTCTTAACTTCTTTTGAAATTGTTGACCGACGGGCACGCGCTGAGCTGTTGCTGTCTGAGCGCGCAACAGTGGCATGGACGGAGGGGCGGGGCGGGGGAGAGGGCTGGCTACTGTGTGCGATCGAAGGTCTAGAGCGGCTTGCCTGCCTGGCTGTGCATTAGGGATGATGCATAACTGATGCTACTAAAATTTATACTGGCCAGTGGGGTGGCCAGTGGGGTGGCCAATGGGGTGGCCAGGAGTCGGCCAGGGGTGGCCACGGCCACCCCTGGCCACCCCCTGGTGGCGCCATTGCACACCGACAATAAGCTGAGAATGGCTTGATTTGAAAAAGGGGATATTTCTTATAAAGATTACAAAAATACCACTGGGTGAATTTTTATCATAATAGGGTAGATGTGTACACACACTGCCAACACACATTTATGTTTAAACAACATGTAAAAGTGAGTTTTGCATCCGATGACCCCTTTAAGTGTTCATACTGGTACCAAAAGTGTACATATTAGTACCTTTTGAATGGGTTCCACCCTAGTGACAGTTTTGTACATCTTTTTAAGGTTTGTCCCCGCAGGTTGTTCGAGATCAAACTCCATTTGTCTCCGTCTTTATCACTCAAACGTGTGCCCCAGAGGAGCTGACGTGAGTGGCTGCGACAGCCCGTGCAGTGGGAGGTTCGAGCGCCCGCCCTTTGGCCCACACACTCTGGTGTGTTGGGTTGTTTTTGGGATGGCCTGTCCGCACGCCTGTGTTTATTTACAGAGGGAGAGGCGCTGGGAGATCTTTCAGAGTCACTAAACATAATCTGTCATGCACACGCACCGGCCTCTTCTGGAACATACACAAATGCTGACACACTTCTTACACCCATGCACTCCAAACACACTCGAGAACAACTTCAACTTTCTAAACAAGCGTTGCTGTGTGCGCACAACATTTGGAAACACCGAAAAACAACTCCATGTCACTGCAATATTCAGTTCAAAGACAGTTCAAGTTCTAAAATACTGTAAGTCACACTTGATCTTTAGAAACTATTTTTTCATTTTCTCATCTATCTGTGATTCATTTGGTATCGACTTGCGAGCTTGTGTTTATACAGCAGGACAGATATTCTCTGGAATATTTTGTTATTTGGGTAAAATTAGCTCAGCTCCATTTGCCATATGTAACAAATTAGTTCGTGCACCCTGTAATTTTCTCAGAGATAAAAGAGCAACTTCTGTCTACAACTGTGTTAAAAGGCAGAAATTATTTTGCTCTTAAACTAACAAAACGGCTGACCTCAGACGAGCAGAAATAGCAACAAAAGCAATACTGTAGAAGCGGGTTTAAATTTAGGGTGTTTGCAAACCTTTTCATGACTGCGTGTTTGCTTGGAGACAAAACCTCAGTGTCACAGAGTTTTGGGTAACACTTCATAATAACTTCATCTACGTACATTACGACGTTATATGGCGCTTAACAAATCACTACTTCATGTACATTCTGATGAAGTAATGATAACCTGATTCATGCATTTTCACAAACATTCCTTCGCTTGGTTGTACAAGAACGACTGATATGTTAAGCACAATGCTTGTTAATGATATATTAGTGAAATGAGTCTGAATCCTTTTCATTTTCAGCGATTTTACCCACAGGCTCGAATGCGAGCCGTCTGGCACTGGCACAGTCATTCTTCATTTTGAGTAACATTTATGTTTATGTTAGCATGTGAAATGTACAGGAGACAACGTATATTTAACTAGGTATCCTGCTATGCGTTCACTGAATTTTATGCGGAAAGTGATTAAATAAACACATATCAAACACTGTACAAACTTCTATAATGATTAATGTTCTCTAATAAATCATTCAAAGCAGCCTATATGAAAACTAGAAACTTTTTTTTTTCAACAATTACTGCATTGAACAATCATTAAAAGGGTAAGAGTTCAAAATGTTTCTTTTCTACAAAGCCAAATACTACAAACTAAAGCAGTGATCAAGTCAATCTGAGACTGCAACGCTTAATTGAATAATTCAATCCATGACAATTTAGCTATTATAATAATAATAGGGAGCATGAATGATATTCATGCTGTAAGATGCATCAAAAAGTCGCTCTTACAGTGCAATTATGAGTTGCATGGAGGAGACAATGCTATGAAGTATGACAGCCACAACCAGCTGTTTTTGCTCAATGACTCACTGTCATTTTTTTTTATTTTTTTTTTTTTAACAGGTTAGATGTGTTAGTGGCCAAAAATATGGCGCTGATATCCAGCGCAAACAGAGAGCATACTTCAGCAAGCACTCAAAGCGCGTATATACTAAGTCATATGCTCTTGAACAGCATAAACCACACAAAGTCATAAAACGGCTGCAACATAAACCATTTCCTAGAGCCTGGTCCCGGTGCACAGAGGCAGCCTTGTGTTCCTGTGCGTTCAGTCACAAGGGAGCTCTGTACTGGGCTCCAAGAGACCTGCATTTACAAACAGACTGGTGGGGCCACGGTATGTTAGCATTTATGCATGCATGGACATTTAATACCACAGCGAAAACATACGGACCTGTTGAGCTGTATGGGACATTAGTTTTAATGGACGTTCCTGCAGGACGGACGAAATTTGAACGAGTTGGTTTGTTACCTAAATAACGGGGACGAATAATCCATATATCAAGAGAGTGGCGGTAAATAACGGGCGCTGTGTGTGTGTTTACGGTTGGAAATTTCACTGTGTGAATGATGTATGAGCAACATTATAGCTAATAATAAAGCAGTAAACTAGAAAATGGATGCACCTTCTAAAAATAAAGATTCAAGTTAGAACCTGAATGCATTTTGGAGCCTGGTTTCATTGGAGAAACTTTTTATACTCTAACTTTAAAAAAAAAAAAAAAAAAATGCAAGAACCCATATAACCGTTCAAAAGTTGGGCATTGGTCATTTTATTTATTTACTGTTTCCAACACTGATAATAATCAGAAATGTTTCTTGAGCTTCAAATGTGAAGGATCATGTGACACTGAAGACTGGAGTAATGATGCTGAAAATTCAGCTTTACATGACAGGAATATTAAAATAGAAAACAGCTATATTAAATTTTAATATTTCACAACATTACTGTTTTTACTGTAATTTTGGTCCGATAAATGCAGCCTTAGTGAGCAGAAGAAACTTAAAAAAAATAAATCTTACTTTCGCCAAATTTTGAATGGTAATGCAACGTAACAGCCAACTAAGCTGAAACATTTCCACTGTCCATTAACATTTCATAAGACACAGAATAGTTCCAGAGTTATATCCCTAAAATGTGAAATAGAACAAGTACTGACCTTTGGTTTTGGCTCTAATGTCTTTGACAGCTTCATATGTTTCCATTAAAAACTACATTTCTGATAACTTTCCAACTAATTTACGCTGTTCTGATTATTTTTCTTTTCATTACTAAACTCTGATTCTGTTTCTGATTCTAATTCAACAACCTCCCAAGTGTCTTCTTTCAAAGATCATTAGGCCTGCAGTCCAAAAGCTTTGAGAATGTGCAGATGTGTCAATGTGCAGATTAGCAAGTTAAATCTGTTAAAAATAAAGGCTCCAAAAGGTGGTTTTCGCAAAGAAGAGCCATTTCAGGTTTCCCAAAGAACCTGTCAGTGAACCGTTCTTAAAAGAATCGCTCTTATCTTAGTGTGTAGAACATTTGAATAATCTAAAGAATACTTCTCCACTTCACTCTTTAAAAAAGGTTCCGAAATGGGCTTTTTGGAGCTTTGCCATAGAAGAACCATTTTTGAAGAACATTCTAATATTCTGAAGAAACTTTTATTTGGTTCAAAAGTTCCAACACTCTTAAAAATAAAGGCTCCAAAGAGATGTTTTTGCAGTGATGCCACAGAAGAACCATTTTTGGTTCCCCAAAGAACCTTTGAGTGAACAGTTCTTAAAAGAACCATTTTAAAGAACATTTTAAAAATCTAAAGAACCTTTTTTCACCATAAAGAACCTTTTCTGCATTTGAACGGTTCCATGGATGTTCAAGGTTCTTTATTGGCATTAATGGTTTCATATGAACCATGAAATTTTTAAGGGTGAAGGATAATAAAGGTTCTTCAAGGAACCATAGATGCCAATAAAGAACCTTTATTTTTAAAAGTGCCGAAGGAACAATCAACTGCACTCCAACTGTTCCATGGATATTAAAAGTTCTTCATAAAACCAATGATTTAAGAGTGTAGCATTTTATTCTGGTGCTTTAAAGACACCAAGTCCAGAAGAAACCATAATGCATCAACAAGAACTTTTTAAGCTCCTCGATCTGCTACAGCCAGGAGCCACTGAAGAACCTTTATTTTTAAGAGCACATGAGACTGGCTGGAGGTGGGGGTGCGGGGAGAACCTCTCCAGTGACTCCAGCTCCACACCCCAGCAACAGTGGGTCTCAGGGTGGAATTTTCCATGGAGCATGTGGCACGGTGTGGAGTGTACGCACACTGCTCTCTAGTTTAAATAGTGCTGTGTGGGCTCTGCCAGTACTCTGCCTCCGCATGAGCCCCACTCTATATCTCTCTCTTTCTCTCCCTCGCATATTTGTGTGGCGTCCAGTGCCGCTGTGCCCTGCAGTGCTGCCTGCGAGCGCTTCCTGGCGTCCAACCAAATAAGGCCGATGGCCTGTGAGTGTATTAGCCAACACATTATTCTGAAACAGGACACCTCATTCAAGGTTCACTTCCAGGAAAAAGTCAACTACGTCCTATATGGTTATTATCTAGTCTTCTGTCTTTTCGATTTGCTCATTGTTTCTTTGCCACACGTTGGCTCCGTTCCAAAATCTGCACTGTCTACATAGGCAGCTGCCTTCTAAGGATTCTATCTGAAATGGAATCTCATAACTGACCGATTTGGAACGCTCTACACAGGCTCTAAATAGCACTCCTCACAGGAAGTGCACGGGATACTTGAGTCACAATTGATTTCAGTAGCGGTTGGTTTTAGCGTGTGCGCTAAGCCATAAACTCAAAATAAAATTCACAGCACACAAACATTTGCTAATACTGTCCATTTTTAATGACATTCAACAGTTTTTTTAGTATTGAAAGAATATTTGAAGGGGGCACACCAAGAGTTTTATTTTATTCTCCTCTTAACCGCTAGGTGGCACAAAAACTCACCGCAGTACTTTCCTACACATCCGCATTCTACTACGCATATAGAAATCTGGCTGATCTTTAATGCAATCAAAGCTGATTCTGCACTAATTTGATCTAATATTTGATATTACAGATTTCTGTAACAAATGAGAGTCTATAGAATTGTTATATATATATTTAGACAAACATCTGATGTTCAGTTTTGTTCAAAGTAATTAAATCAACAGTTTTTCAGTAAATAAAGACAGATAAATTATGGTATTTGGGGGTAAAACCAGCTCTGCTGTTGGGCTAAAGGCACAATAGTTCATGTGATAATTGGGGAAAGTTGATTTTTCCATGTGTTGACATGACATGGTTAGATTTAGATTGCTAATATCATTTATTAACTTGAAGGGCCACCTAAGAGATAATATTCATGTATTATATTATTTAAAAATGATATTAATCATATGTAAGCAAATATTTATTTTTAAAGCTGTATTAAATTATTATTGGATCTCCTTCAAAGCTATCATAATCTTTTTATTATTATTATTATTTAATGATTCATTAAATGTAATAATTTAATGAATTTAATTTTTTAATGATTTTTAATATAATGACAGGTTTATTGAACAAGAATATATATATATTTTTTCCATTTATCAAAATAAACAAACTCTGCTTAAGTGGCTATTTGATCAAATATTAATGCAATGCAATGCAATGCAGTGCAATGCAATACAACAAAATAAAATAAAATAAAATAAAATAAACACTGGTGAGCCCTTTATTCCAAATGTGTTATTTGACTTCTAAACAAAACAAACCACTTTTATGATTTATTATCATAAACAGTACAGGAGTAGTGAAAAGCACATTCTCCTTAATGTGTGCCTTTAGCCCTGTTGTACCCTAATCACCATTTCTGTTTCGTTTCGCTTGAGCTGGTCGCAATGCATTCTGGGATTTCAACATCCATTAGGGATACATGTGATACTGCTTTAAACCTGTCGCACACCACATCGCAGACAACTCACAGGTATCACAAACCGGACGGGTCATTCTGTACTCCCACGCTCAAGTTGAAGGCAGTCATCCAAGACAGTGAATACAGGCAAAAGTTCACTTCAACAATGAACAAAGTGGTTTCAATGCATTTAGTGCATGAAGAACAGCACAAACAGCTGAAAGGGTGATGCGTATATACAATTACCTACAGCATATACTTTATCCAAGGGAGTGTGCCTGCAATGCCTTAAAATGCCAACTATGTAGGCAGCTCATTAGGTTTTGGAACAGAGCCATGGTGATCTAACCCACAATCTGAAAGTTCAATTTTAAAATAATCGGTGGCGTTTCTCCGAACGTTGACACAGGATTATTTATATCCCGTAAATGCTTGCTGACTGGGGCTGGCGCGGTGCCAACTCTATTCATATTTGGAGTATTTATACAGCAGGCAGAGCCAAGAATAACATTTAATGCAAAATATACCTTGGGGCATAAAAGATCTCCTAATTTATTTTTCTTTCATGCTGTATACTTACATTTGATCTGGGAACTGAAAACGATTACATAATTAATGGTACAATAAGGACATTTAAAGCACTTATTTGCTTATACAAGCCTGACTTTCAAGACACAGTGGGGTAGTATTTAAGTACACTGAGAAGCATTATTCAAACGTGCTGTCTGTGTGTGTGTGCGTGTGCGTTTGAGAGAGAGAGTAATGGAGGGAAAGAATGAGAATAACATTCTAGAACCAAAGCACTGTAATGCTGACCTTCTTGGTTGCTAAAAAGAGAACATGAAATATTCTTTCAAATGATTTGCCCAGCAAATTTGCGTAAATGTTGCAAAGACACTGCAGACAGCTGCACAAATATTGATCAGGGGAGACCACACTATAACCTATGATGTGGCAACTGTGGATTAGTGGTTGAATCTGTTCTGTAACTGAATCTTTGGATTCAAACCCCTCAGAGGAGTGACGCACTGCCAGCGTGCTTTTGAAAAAGAGCCTAACCTCAGGTTACTCCAGAGGGACTGAGCCTCTAATATGTGTATTAATGACAAAGTAGCAATTTAGAATGTAGTCAAGAATAATCTGGCAATAACGTTTTCATTCTTGGAGAGCAAAATAAAACCATGCCACCTCTCATTTGACATGAGGTTCATGTTAGACAACAATTGGATAACGACTTCTCCAGGCTACAACCATCGAACGTTATTTTGTAGTATAAATTACAAATGACAAAATAAATGACACAAAACACTAAACGAGAGGTATGGTGGACTATGTGAATGACCTGCATAACCAGCACACTTATCATTCTTAGGACACAGGATCGAATTATAATGTAGCTGGTTATTTTATTGAAATTGATTTTAACTGTGGCATTAACATGGCTGCAAAGGGGCGTGTAGATCTGGGGTGCTCTGTGACAGTCGGAACCGTGCCACAATATATTTGGACATGCAAGCCACACTGCTAAAAAAGTTTGCAGTAACTGCCGCAAATTTTGGTTAATGTGGTGCCAGTTTTCTGTTTGGAAAGCTCTGTATACACACATATTACATTTATGCATTAAAAAAAAAAAATCTCAAAATGATGCTAAAAATCTGTAAATAGTTAAAATATATATCTAATTACCCTGTGCAGTGTTGGTGCTGTATTGGGGAAAAAAAGGTGCCTTCAGAGGATCCGCTTGTTATGAATAACAATGTTTTCATGTATGCCTATTTTCATTCTTTCATTTAGGCTGTTGGAGGGTGCGGAGGTGGCAGGGAGCCCGTCAAGTGTTTTTGCACTGAGGCCCATTAAACCACTGATGTAAACTAAAGGTTCGAACCTACAAGCTTCCTTAAATCATTACCCAATCCCACCCCAAAAACACCCCAAGCAGGGTTGAAACACTCACTCTCGGCAGGGAAGAAGAAGGGCTGCATGTCTATCTTGTGCACTTCTTTGGCGTAGTACTCCTCCTCGCTGCGCTGTCTCTCGCAGGTGGCCGCTCGCTCGTTGGCTTTCTCCTGCAGCAGGTCCCGTGTGCTGTTATAGATGGCGATGATGTCCCGGGACACCTCCTCGGGCTCGGGGTAGATCTCGGGAGGACTGCTCAGCTTGAGTTTACTGAGGATCTGACCGCGGATGGCCTCGATCCGCTTCTTTTTGAACTGCTCCATGTCCAGAGTGCTGCATGTGGATAAGCTGACGGCCACTGTGGCTAAATCCAAGGTCAGAAGGAGGCTCAAGACGTACAAGTTCATTTTGTGCTTTTGTTTTTGTAGCTGAAGCGAGTTTGAAAATGCTAATTAGTGGATTAAGTTACGCAGAAGGCCAATCATTTCAACTCGATGGCGAAGCCAAATTTAACTTTTGCGCGTCCGCGCACTATTATCAATGGCAAACGTCTCTGTTTATTGTACCTGCAAATCCATCCGAGGTGCCAGCGCGAAATGGTCTGTCAGATCCGTTATATGCGGGAGAGAAGCTAAGATCTTCATTCCAAATCACTTAAAAGTGCGTGCACAGATTGACAAGGCACTAAAACAGCCATTGATTTGGCCATCAAAAGTTTCTGCTTCGCAAAGCTCTGTTGATGCGCTTGTTTTGGACAGACGCGTCGCCTGCGGGCTTTTTGCGCGCACCTCCACCGCATCAGAGCGCCGCGAACTCTCTCCAAAGCGCCGCACGATCACGCCTCCCACTCGCCCTCACTATATGAGAAGATGTGGAGGTCCAGAAAAAATAGCCTCTGCTCACTCCGCAAGGCGCATCGCCTCTCCTCCTCCCCGCGTTTGGAACCAGCAGATGCTGAAGAAAATAAAGCTGTACCTGTCTCACGCGTCCTAAAGTTGCCTGACAGAAAAGAAGAGTACGGAGTGATGGGATAAACTACTGTAAGAGCAGGCAAAAGCGATTTCCTTTTCGGTTTACGCACTCCTCTGTTCCTTCTGGTGGAAAACAACGGTCCCTGTGCCAGCACACACATGCACATCTGAAGGCAGCCGGTTGGAGAGAGAGATTTATATAGGACTGACTTCACCACGTGGTTGTGGTCATCACGGTGAGTCCGAGGGATTCGTCAGCGCGCGGGTTTACCGAGCACTTAAGTGTAAATATCTCAGCGTGTCGTTTCTCTTCAGCACTGCGGCCAGGTCCTAACGCCCACTGGGTACTTCCAGTCTGGCACGACCGCACTGGGGGCCTGGCCTCCCTAATTTGAACCTCCCCAAAAGAAGATCAGAGTCAACCACAAAAGTAGCAAGAAAAAGATTTCAAGGGGACAGTGTCCTTACAGGCCAATTCACCTGCGCTAAAACGCTCTGGACCACAAAACAAGTCGTCAATATTCATCATTTGATTATAACAGGTATGTCTTTTTTAAAAAAAAAAAAAAAAGAAAAAAAAAACTTTAGTGTTTTGTTTAAAAAGTCTTTCAGATAGTTGACTTTGGGGATGAAGTGGAAATACTATACACAAACAACAGTAAAAAAAAACAAACGAGTTTGTATTTAAACTAAATTTGTAAGATTTTAGAATCAAATAACACATTTAAGCTTTAATTCATTACACTATGGTTACATTATTATTAAGTAAACGCCTTCAGAAAGCCAGTGTGAAAGTTGACTAACACTGATGATGCTCTTTAAATTGTTTAGATTTTAGATTGAACGCCTTGTGTTCAAAACTTTTCAAAATTTCAAGGGTTTTATGTTAATATTTTTACAAACATTTACTTATCAGTTGTTTTCAGTACAGAATTATGTTAACAGGATTTACATTTTAGCATCATCCCCTAAAATTACTGATTAAAAAAACAACAACAACAATCTTCACCTCACTGTCCATGTAGGATATCCATCATCAGGCAAGCATAGTCAGTTTCAGACATGAAAATGTGGAATTTCTATATTACCCTACACAGTTAGCACAGTTAGTATTCATAGCCTTTATAAATTAAATAAAATGAGACGTTTAAGTCTCAGTACAAAACCACACATCTAATCTGCCCTGTTATCTTGCTTCATTTAGTATACTGCAAAAAAAAAGTTACAAATAGTAGCTTATAGTATTACTACTGTTATGACACAGGCAACTGATAAGGAATGGTAAAACAGGCCCAGCTGTTTCATCAGAGCATACAAATCTAGCTGATAACCCTTTTTGGGAGGCTGCTACAAGTCGGCAGATCACAGGTTCTCTGTGTGCAACATGTAACGGCAGGCATTTTCCACTCTTCCTCAATCTCCCTTGCCGCACCTGCTTGATTTACTTTGCCATCCCTTGAGCTTCTGCTTAAAAAAAATAATCATTTGCCAAAGCCTTTTGTACCCGGCCCACACTCCAGTAATCTATCAGGAGTGACAGGCTCTCAGAACCCCACCGGACGGCTCTACCCACCGCTGTAAACCAGATGTTATCACTAAATCAGTACCAACGAAGACAGATGTGTGACCGCATGCTAGCGAGGGAGAAAAAGGTCATGGATGTAAAGGAATAAACCAAATTATATTAAGTGTGGTAAAATTGCACAGCAATTTTATTACACGGTCCACCTGACTGTTCTCACAATCGCTCGCCGTGACTCAAGCGAGCTGATGAAATGAGGAAGAGGTTTTGTGAGACAGACAGTGGGCGGCTATGAAAGGATGAGCAGTGAGGGAGCGACAGAGGAGCTTGACCCATTCTGAGGCGCTTTGTCAACATGCCCTGGATAGGGCGGGCATTCCTGAGCGGCAGGTCACGGTGTTGTCGTGACAAATGGGAGTTTTACGTTGGCCAAAATGAAGTTCTGTACCCTCGGAGGGTGATAGCGTACCCTCTCAGACACTGAGCAAATATATCTCAACTGGGTGTGTACACATAGCTCGACTGAGAGTGATAAAGAGAAAGTCTAGAATCAGCACAACTGTCATTCCGGCAGGGCTGCAGCTTTAAAGGTCAAAGGTCAACTCCTGGCAGCCCTCCAATCAGAGAGGCCTACGGTACACTTCTGATGAAAGGACCTGTTATATTAGAACATACACTCCTAATGAGCTCAAGAGAATAAGACGCACCATATGGCCCATATCATGATGGAACACATACATTTCGGTTTTAAATATTTCAGTTTTCATTTACAGAGCTGTCTTCTCCTAGAGGTCAGAATGTGGACCCAACTGTGGAGCACTGCACTACTTTGACACCAGCACCACCCTGTGGTCAACTAAAATATCAGAAAACCCAATGGTATTCAACCCTGCTGCTGAAGGGACAGTATACTAATTAAACACACTTTAACCAGCCAATCAAGGTCTTTAGGATTACTAGAAGCTCCTAAGAAGGTGTGTTAGAGCAAATTGAAGGACAATACTCCTCCAAAAGCAGGACTGAACTCCCCGACTAAAGTAAAACTACAGTGAGCTTTTTGTTTGCATTGAATTTAAGGACATTCAGATATTTGGATTAAAACAACTAAATCACGATTCCTTAGTTGCTTTTGGAGGTCCACTGGTCCTGCAGAATTTAAATCAAGTGCAGAAGTGAAAAATCCTGACCTAAGTAGCCTATGTGGGAGAAAACACTGGTTCTGTAGTACCACCGACAATTCACATTTTGAATGTCTCCCTTATCTTGAAACACCCATTTCACATCTTCTACTAATTAGCTGATGAGTTGATTAAGGAGTGTTTAATTGGGAAGACACTGGTCTACTCCTCCTTATTCCCATGCAGGCTTGTTTTGGGGTCTAGGCACTTTGTCATTACCATAAATTGTTGCACTTTAGTTTTTTGTATGTGTACTTACAATGTACTTACCTAAGAAAGTAATGTGTATGAGATACCTAGATAGGTAAGAGTTAGGTTTAGGGTTAGTACCTAGTTATTACCCAGTTATTGTAATCATTATAATAAGTACATAGCATGTAGGAACAGGACTGTAAAATAAAGTGCTACCCATAAATTACTTTGTCAAGGTGGCAAAGAATCAAATCAAACTATGTCAGGGGTGTCCAATCATTCTGTAGAGTTTAACTAATTCTAACTAAACACACTTCAACCAGCTTCAGGATTGATAGAAACTTCTAGGCAAGTGTGTTGAGGCAGTTTGGAGCTAAACTCTGCAGAACGTTGGTCCTCTAGGAGCAGGATTGGACACCTTGGACCAAAGCAAAGCTACAGTGATCCCAGATCAGAGGCCTGGGATGGAGCTGAACTCTGCAGTACACTGGGGCTTCAGAAGAAATGTGGAGCATGTAATAATGATTAACTATATCTGGGTTTCTTGATTATATTGTGAAATATGAAGTTCAGAGGTCTCCAACCGTGATCCTGAAGATCTACCCTCCTGCAGATTACAGATTTCCTGATCCAGCCAATCAAGGTGTTCTGGGTTATTCGATAATTACGGCCAAATATGTTTGAGGAGGGCTTGAACTGAAATCTGCAGGATGGTAGCTCTCCAAGAGCAGGGTTGGAAACCTCTGAACTGCATATTTAACATGTAATGTAACAACATTATCATTAAAAGTGGTTCAAGTATCTAAATCAGGCTTCTTCAGTTGTGCTCCTGGAGGTTCACTGTCCTGGAGAGTTTAGATCAGGGCTGCCTAACCCTGCTTGTGAATTTCCAGAATCCAGCAGAGTTTAGCTCCAACCATAATTAAACATGCCTGAACCAGATAATTAAGGTCTTTTGTAATGCTATAAACTTTTGGGCAGGTGTGTTGGAGCTAAACTTAGGGCATTTACCCTTCAGGAGCAGGAATGGGCACCCTGCAATAGTCCTAAGTATCAAGGTCAGGGTTATTCAGCATTGTTTAGCTCCAAACCAGCTAACCAAGGTCTCCTTGAAACTAAATCCCACTCCTGGAGACACACTGTCCTTCAGAGTTTAGTTCCAACCCTAATTAAACACACCTGAACCAAAGTATTCAAGGTTTTCTGGTCCTCTGTAAGAAACTCCCAGGCAGGTATGTTGGATCAAGTTAGAACTAAACTTTTAAGGATTTTGGCCCTCTAGGAGCAAGATTGGAGACCTGTTTGAGGGTCTATAGCTGCGGTCATGCCATGTCATAATTACTCTAAGTCTGAGATGACAACACGTGATGTTCTATTCAAAGTTGTATTATGCATTTGATGGGAACACCATCAACGCCAAAGTGTTCACAGGCTCACAGAATTCCTAATTACAACTTGGAATGAGCTATGACTGGGATAATTGACAGCTGTACTACCCGATTGCAGACAGACAGAGTCGGAGGATGTGGAAGAGCTCCAAGTAGAACTTCACGAGTTGTCATCTCAGAATTATGGTAATTACGACATGGTGTGAACGCGGCTTACAAACTTAATATTGCCCAATAAAATAGCTTCTGTTGTTGATGTCGAAGACTTGGCATCAAATAAAACTATACAGTACTTGTGCACAAATTCATCAAATGGCATTCTCAAACCATGAACAAAACTACACAAGCTTAAATAAAATCCCATAAATATTTTTGTACATTAACTAACAATAATTTTGATGTCCAAGGTAAAATCTGGGCCTTGAAGCAAGACAAGTTTGATTGTTCTCATAAGAGTTGATTTTCCAGGCACACCTTATCTGTAACAGGATATATATTGCATCAATATAAAAGCCAACAGAAATCATGATGTTGAAATTATTTATTTAGAAAAAGACACTGTGAAATAAGTGACTATATACAGAAAAAGAGCCCAGAGGTTTGGTTAAATGTGCAGCAGGACACATGAACAATGTCAAGATCAGGGAAACATCACAGATTACAGTCTCTTCCTATTCCAGTACCACATGATCCACCCTCTGAGAACTCAAGGTAATACTGAATCTTCTCTCTTGGCGCAGGGCAGATCTCAGGGTCTGTAACAGCACCTGCATGTGTGCACTAAATAATGCACATGTGCAGTAGTGATGGATCAGTCCGATTCACTGCTGTAGTCTTCAGCAGGCTCAAGGTTGTCTTCTCCTCCTCTATCATCCTCTTCATCACTCTCCTTATCCCAGTCCTTCATGGATGTGCCCATCATGAAATCATCCCTCAGCACGCTCCAGGATGGATTCTCCTCTTTCACTTCTACAGGCTGCTGATGTCAAAAGTCAAAAAAAAAAAAAAAAAGTCAAAAAAAAAAAGTTACAAAAATCACACACTGCTGTGTTAGTCCTATACAGTGTCCTCCACTGATATTGGCACCCTTGGTAAATATGAGCAAAGACAGCTATGAAAATAAATCTGCTTTGTTTATCTTTTTGAGCTTACAAATAAATAAATAAATAAATAAATAAATAAATATATATATATAAAAAAAACACACAAAATGCTAACTTTTTATTGAAGTAAAACCATTAAAAGTGGGGGGAAACTTACGTTATGAAATAAATGTTTTTCTCCAATGCATTGGGGGGGCACAATTATTGGCACCCTTAGAAATTATAATAAGTAAAATATTTCTGAAGTATATTCCTATTCATATTTGCATTTATTTAGCAAACTAGAATGACTAGGAGTATGATACTGTCCAGCCATGACTTCCTGTTTCACAGGATTATAAATATAAGGAGCACAAAGGCCAAATTCCTTTAATCATCCATCACAAGGAATAAAACCAGATAAAACAGAACAAGATTGTTGAGCTTCACAAAATAGGAAGTGGCTGTAAAAAACGAGCTACAGCATTGAAAATCCCAATTTCCATCATTAGGACAATAATTAAGAAGTTCCAATCAACTAAAGATGTTACAAATCTTTACTTTGCTCATCCAAAAACAAACTCCAACATATTCAGTTGTCAGACATGACTTGAATTTCAAATGGGACTGGCTTCAATGGTCAGATGAAACTTTAAAAAAAAAAATAAAATAAAAAATAAAAAAACCCACCAGACGGGGTTGGTACAAAAAGTACCTCATGACCATGGTTAAATATACTGCTGGATATTTAATGTTATGGGCTTATTTTCCTGCCAAAGGTCCTGGACATTTTGGACTCTAGCAAATACCAACAGATCTGGCAAATACCAAAAAATCTAAATCTGACTGCATCTGTTAGAAGTTCTATAATGTATCTTCCATCAGGACAATGATCCAAATCAAACATCAAAATCAACACAAAAATGCATCACTGAGCATAAAATGAACCTTCTGCCATGGCCATCCTAGTTGCCTGACCTGAACCCTATAGAAAATGCGTGAGGTGAACTGAAGAAAAGCACCACCAGCATGGAGCTGGCAAACTGAAGGATCTGAAGAGTTTCTGTATGAAGGAATGGTCTCTGATCTCTTGTCACGTGTTCTCCAAACTCTTCAGGCATTTTTGAAAGAAAGATTAAAAGGATAAACAAGGCAGATTTTTTTTTTTTTTTTTTTTTTTCCACAGTCACCTTTGCTCATATTTACCAAGGGTGCCAAAATTAGTGGAGGGCACTGTATTTTTGCATTAATAAATCGAATAAAAACAGTACTGTAAACAGCACCACCAAGTGGACACAGTGAAATAAAGAAAAGCAAAAAAATAATGCATTTCTTGAACAAAGTCTACATGGAATGGCATTCACATCACATTTTATTTATGTGTATTACTGACTGGAAAAGAATATTCCACACCACAAAGTCAACGATTACATAGTTAAACTTTTCTTGAATATTGCACACTTTTATTGCATGAAATAAAAAGGTAAATAGCAGAGTTTAGCATAATTTATATACTACTATAATATTAATTCATATTTCAAATTAGTTTTGCATTTTAATTTCAATTTAAATTTTAGTAACTTTGTTATGCATGTTCATCATTTTTATTAGTTTTAGTTTTTTTTTTCATCTATTTAGCTTTAATTTATTTTTACTTTAGTTTTAGTAGTTTTCAAATGAAAACTTATTTCAGTTAAAGGAGTCTACTTCCAGAATATGAGTTTACAAATAATGTACTCACCCCCTTGTCATCCATGATGTTCGTGTCTTTCTTTCTTCAGTCTTAAAGAAATTATGTTTTTTGAGGAAAACATTAAATTTTTTTCCATATAATGGACTGAAATGGTGCCCCGATTTTGAACTTCCAAAATGCAGTTTAAATGAGGCTTCAAACGATCCCAAATGCGGTTGTAATACAATTTATATACTTTTCAATACCAAACGCTCATCTTGTCTTACTCTGCCTGGACTGTTTTTGTTCCGGTTCATGACAGTTAGGGTATGTCGAAAAAATCCCATCTCATGTTCTCCCTCAACTTCAAAATCGTCCTATATCACTGTTTTACCTTTTCTGTTAAAGGTGTTTGATCTTCTGTGCATGTTCACTTTGCAAAGACTGGGACGGAACTTCTGCAGCGATGTAGGATGATTTTCAAATGATTTTTGAAGTTGAGGGAGAAAATACGGTCAGAGTTTTTCGACATACCCTAACTGTCTTGAGTCAGAATACACAGAGTTCAGGGAGAGAAAGGCAAGATGAGCGTTTGAGATTAAAAAGTACTTTAATTTTAAAAAAGTATTTTTTTTTAAATGAAAATATCCGATCGCTTCGCTAGATAAAACCCTTCTTCCTCAGCTGGGATCGTTTACAACCGCATTTGGGATCGTTTGAAGCTGTATTTAAACTGTATTTTGGAAGTTCAAAATCGGGGCACCATATCAGTCCATTATATGGAGAAAAATCCTGAAATGTTTTCCTCAAAAAACATAATTTCTTTACAACTGAAGAAATAAAGACAAACATCTTGGATGACAGGGGGGTGAGTACATTATATGTGAATCTTTGCTTTGGAAGTGGACTTCTCCTTTAATTGCCAAGGCAACATTTCTAAATATATATATATTTTTTTTCATTTAGTATTTTTTAATTTGAATTGACCAAAATAATAATATTGAAAAAATATAATAATAATAATAATAATAATAATAATAATAATAATAATAATAATAATAACAATAATAATAATAGTTGTTGTAGTTAATAACAACAACAACAAAAAGTACATTTTGACATGCTGACTTTAAGCAAAAAAAAGCGGTGCCATGTGAAGAGGAAAGACTGCAAATGTACGTGAATACAGGAAAGCAAGTAATCTCACCGCTTTCTCTTTTTTGATGGCCGGTTTGTGAGCCACTTCTGTGCCTCTCAGGACATCAATAAAGTCCTTCTTCGTCACTGAGGACAGAATTTTGGATTTCTTTCTCTCTGAACCGCCAACTTCCTTTATCCTCTCATCCACGCTCTTCTGATGCTTCTTCACAGCGTTGAACAACTGCACCACACCTCTAAAGACATCACAGAACACAAGAATATACTACAAAAATAAGACAGCTCATAAGCTCAAACTGCTTGGTTAATTATTTAGAGCAATTGTGGATTGAATGATGTCTCACCTGGTAGCAATTTTCTGTAGGTTTCTTTCATGCTCTCTGTCTCGCACCACATCAGGCTTCTCTCGGCATATATTCTCCCATGCTCGTTTCTTATCACTCTGTCAGTTACAGTAAAAAAAAAAAAAAAAAAAAAAAAGTATATACATGTAGGCATTTAATGCCTCTTCAAATAAATGCACTGAAGAAAAAATGGCAAACTATGTTGACATCATTCAGAAATGGACATGTAGAACATTATTAAGTAACATCCAAGAAAAATATATATTCATGGTATAACAGCGAGTAACAGTTCTTTATACTTGGTTGTAAAATCTAAATCAAATGAGCCTTTTCTTATTTCAGTTGACTGCATTAATCATATGATTAAATTACTCCATAATTAAACTTATATATATATATATATATATATATATATATATATATATATAGACAAACAGCAAATAAAGATGATTTGCAATTCATGCCAGCACTTGGAAGCTTAATATTAAATATATTTTACCACTTCATAACATAACAAAAAAAAAAAAAAAAAAAAAAAAAAATGCTGTTCACAGAAATGTTAGGTTAGGTGTGCTTTGTAAGTTTACCAGTTTCTTTTTTTCTAGACGCTCTTTCTTCTCCTTCTCTTTGATCTTGTCCAGCTGTTTGTTTTTCAGGAGGATGCTGGGTTTGCTGTCTGGCGTTTTTTTCCCCAGGATTTTGGCCATGGCTTCGGCCCATCCTGCATTGGGATTTTCCTCAGCGTCTGCATTCTGTTCTTCTCCACTCTTTCCATCCTCATCATCGCTGTCTTCTACATCAGTTCCCTCGTCGGATTCCTCCTGATCACTTCCTGGTCCACTCTCTTCATCATTACTGATGCTGTCATCAGAAACTCCACACTCTTCCTCTGAACATCCACATCACACATATAAAACATATCATACATAGACATAGTTATGGCATCAATTTTAAAGGTGACCGTATATTACACACTACCAGTGAAACGTTAAACACACTTGCCTGAATCCTTTTTTCTCAATTTCTTGATCTAAAGACTTAAATTGCTGAAATTTGCTTGCGTATAAATTGGGCCAATACGTGTATTACATATGAAAAGGATCTCAGGATTTATCCCATAAAGCTGGTTAAGAGAATTTCCATTTAAATGTTGCTTGTACGGTAAAGTTGGAAGGCGCTTAAACTGTATTCTAGCCAGTTAAAACGTCATCCACAGAGATAACCGAGATAAAGAATGCTGATCAACAACCCAAACATAACGTTTTTGACAAAGACAAGTCCCATTAAAAGCCCAATAAATAACTAATTATTGCACAAAGAATAATTGTGTATTCGGTTTTACATTTGTACTATAAAGCGAGACTAAGTTGTGTTTACTGTAATATCCCTCTGCTCTGTGTGGCAGTTTAAAACAGTAGAGTAGTATGAAGAAGAGACGTTTGATTAACGACTAATAATACGTAACCTGGCAAAATGACATGCTATATGTGCCACATCATAATTTGACAATAAATCGTTTAATTTCTTACCATTTCCCTCTTCGACAACAACATGTGGCTTCTTCGTGAGCGTCGCCATCTTTACTGATATTTACGAGTACTCTCTAAACAGTCCGTGTGAAACAAGAGGCGCTCAGGAAAGGTTCCGTACCAATTTAGTTTCGATATATTCGTGTCACAAACCCCCATTGGGAAAGACAAAGCCGATGTTGCTAAGAAAAATTCCCTGATAAGATGAGGAATCTTGAGAGTAACAAGGAATCAATCTCTGGGAATCACATAATTAATCAGATAAAAACATATATGCATTTATATAAACTGGCTAGGGTCTAAAATTAACAACTGCAATCTGACATGAGAGTTAGTAAAAAAATAAAATAAAATAAATAAAGCAGTTATAATAATAATAATAATAATAATTATTATTATTATTATTATTACATATTCATACTTAAATGGGTTCAGTAAAAAGCAACAGTATTAATATAAATAGCTTATTGTTCTCTAAACTGAATATAAATACATACATACATACATACATACATGCATACAACTCATAATTCAGTTTAACTTAAAAATGTTCTGGATAAGCTTAGCTTTTAGAGATAACATCTTTGTATTGAATCACCTGTATGACGTTGGGACGACGCCCTGACGATCAAAGCTTAATGCTTGATCCTGTTGACTTAGGCAAAGGCAATATAATGACAATATAGTGACTCAACATACTGAAACGTGACTCAACATGCGTCTACATATGACATGAAATAAAACTATTTCCTTCTTTTCAAAACATTGTCTGTTTCAATTTGTGCTACGTCACTCTAAACAAAAAGTAACACTGAGGTGATGAATGACATGACAAAAAGATTGCAGAGAGAACAGGAATGTGTTGTGGGACTGGATGAGAAATGGCTAGTGGGTCTTTGATGAATTGTGTGTAGAAAGAAAGATCTGTGCAGGTGCACAGAAAAATGTGAAAACACACACACACACACACACACACACACACACACACGTGCACACAGACACAGAGCTGTCAGCAAGAGACCTGCTGTCTCAGCTGCAAAGGTGCACTGAAGAAGAGAGCCGACTGACATCTTCACACTCAAGTGGAAGGACTTTACCTGTTTGCCTGGGTCACCATGGTGCCATCACCACAGAGTAAGACAAAACCTGATCAACAATGATGAAACTCATAAAACTACAAGGTCAAAGCTGTTTTTTAAGACTGTTTTAAGGCATATATGCAAGCTGACATGTTATAATAGCTGTAGCTGTTTGTCTTTACCATTGCTCAATTCTGAAATAGACCTTTGAGTAGTTAACACGAAATTAAAATACACTCGTGAAAAGATTATATGTTCTATCTGAAAATGTATTATCCACCATATTGTTAATTTTTATATATTTTTGAAGCATACAAATGATTTGAAAAAAAAAATGCATATTTGTTGAGAATACATGGACTAATATGTAAATCTTGGTGCTGATAAAAAATGCTAATGGGCATGTTATAAGTACCTCATACCCTTCTACAGGTAGAAAACGTAAGAAGACAACAAGATGCAACAGTTTGTTCTGTGCAGTTCTGATTTACATGAAAATTAAACTGATAATCACTGTATGTTCTGTACAACTGATATCACAAGTGTGAAAAAAGTGTGTATTTAGAATGCAGTGGACAGACAATGGCTGGAATATATGGAAAAGTATAGAAGAAGCTGCTGTTGAATCAAGGAAAAACAGTTTTGTTGACTGAAGTTAACATCTATGTTGTCACATTCATCTTACTACAGCCTGCATGTGGACACTGTATACATATCATCATGTTGCATGGCAGCTGGATAAACTGGCTCATCATGTTTCATGTGTGAAATCTACTATTACGTTGCCATATAGCTGATAAAATATGCACACAGTAACACTACAAACACTAAGTCGGCATAAAATGATCATTTACCAATGCTATCTATTTTCTAAATGCATGTTACTGATCCTATTGTGAACAATTACATATCAGATGATGTATGCAGGACTTCTCTAATCTTTTAGTTTATTTAAACCCCACCCCTTTCTTATAATCATCTGCAAGCAGGGCGTTGTTTTCTGTACATCACTGATGAGAAACTAACAAACTAGTCACAACTGTTCCCGAAACTGAGGTAACACATAGTCGCACCTCCATTGTTTGAACCACGTTGGATCAACAATATAGGAATGCCTTCAATGATGTCACACACAGGTGGTGGAGTAATAAATTATGATAATTAAAATCGATTCAAGATCTCTGAGATGCTGCTATACCAAACAAAAAGCACTTCAGTGCTTTTTGCTCCCTGTCATTCTGCTTTATTTGATGCCTATCATTTCCCTGTTATGCCATACTCATCTGTGCACATGCACCTTCAAAAACTGCGCTGGTTGATTTTATTGCAACTTTAAGGGGTATAACTAAGTGTGAAAAAGGACAAAAAGTAAATTAAAAGTAGTCTGTTTAGAAGAAAGGCTTGTTCACCCTGTTAGGCAACATTTTAGCAATTCCATTTAATCTACACACTTTAGATTAAGTACTAGTCCTGTGGTAAAAAGTTGATATTCCATGGTGGGAGAAATGTAGGGACAATATGACTTTGAAGTATGGGCCTCAAAATTTGTCCACTTCTGTGTTGGTCCAATCTGAATTAACCCAATAAGAATGTCATTTAGAATCTGACTGGGACTATTTCAGATAGGACTGACATAGACAGAACCCATGGACAAACCTATTTGGGGCATAGACCTCAAGCCCATAGCTTGCCTACATTGGCCCTATCATGAAATGTTTGCTGGTTTCACATTGGTTATAAATGTTGAGCCCAATGTAAGCACAATATGGGTTAGAGGTATGGACCCCAAATTTGTCCACAGGGACCATGCCAGTCCTATCTGAATTAATCTGTAAGTGTCTCAGTTAGAATCTGGCTGGGTCTTTTTCAGATAGGACTGACATGGACAGAACCCATGGACAAAACCATTTGGGATGTAGACCTCAAGCACATATCTTGCCTGCATTGGCCCCACCATGAAATGTTGGCTGGTTTCAAACTGGTTTCCAAAATTTGAAATTTGGGCACAATGTGGGTTTGAGGTCTATGTCCCAAATTCGTCAACAGACTCCATGTTGGTCCTATATAAATTAACTGACAAGAAAGTCATTTAGAATCTGACTGGGGCTAATTTAGATAGGACTGACATAGACAGAACCCATGGACAAACCCATTTGGGGCATAGACCTCAAGCCCATATCTTGCCTACATTGGCCCCACCATGGAATGTTGGCTGGTTTCACCCTAGTTTTAAATGCTGGGCCCAATGTAGGCACAGTGTGGGTTGGAAGTATGGGCCCCAAATTTGCCAACAGGTTCCATGTTAATCCAATCTGAATTAACCCAATAGAATCTTTAGATTCTGACTGGGGCTAATTCAGATAGGATTGACATGGACAGAACTCACTGACAAACCCATCTGGGGCATAGACCTCAAGCCCATTATGTGCCTACACTGGCCTCACCATGAAATGTTGACTTCTTTCCAATAAGAATCTCATTTAGAATCTGGCTGGGACTTATTCAGATAGGGCTGACATGGACAGAACCCATGGACAAACCCATTTGGGGCACAGACCTCAAGCTCATATCTTGCCTACGTTGGCCCCACCATGAAATATTGACTGGTTTCACACTGGTTTTAAATGTTGGGGCCAATGTAGGCACAATGGTTGTGAGATACGGGCCTCAAAATTCATTGGTAGGTTCCATGTCACTTTCTATCTAGGGGTGTAACGATACATGTATTCGTACCGAACCGTCACAGTACGGGCATCTCAGTTCGGTGCATGAGGCCTCACAACGAATACAGGCAATTCACCCTCAATCCAGAAGGGGGCGCCCGCAGTAATGTAACTGTTTGAAAAACCGCCGGCAGAAGAACAGTGAATGCCAGGAGATGCGCACTTGAAAACAAAGCCCACTAGACACTGACCATGTGCTGATTCTGAATGCATCTCTCACTGACAAAGGAGTATAACGTTACTTTAAAGGCTTGCGCACTCAACTGTCTGCGAAATGGAGCTTTGTGCTCGTGTATCCTACCTCTCTCATTTGGCACAAATCCAAATATTCCCTAATATTTCCATATTTGCGATGCATCCAAATGCTAAACTATTATTTATTATGTAAATTATAGACTTTGTACTTCAGTCACGTTCTGACGGTGACAAAGTGAGGTGTGTGCGCTGATGTTTGGTTCACTGTGCTTTATTTTGATAAAGTACCAACTGCGATGTCAAGTTAGCAATGCTAGAAGCCTGGAACTGATATGTTATGTGTTTGTGTGCGCCTGCGCGACTACTTCAATTTTCCTCATACAAGGAAAATCAACTTAAACAAAAAACAAATAGAATGTCGCTTTTGCCATTTGAGTTTCCTTTCTGTCACAAAACTGAACTGAAACTCAGCATATATAGGCTATGTTACGTGTCGCACGGTTTTTTTCACTTGCCTATCAGTTAACTAAATTAAAAATATTTTTAAAGTATTTATTCCTTGTATGTATATATGTACTGCAGATTTTATAGCCTTATAATATTTTCACGTGTAGGTGGAAAAATTGCAATTTGTACTACTGTCTGTTTAAAATAAATGAAAAGAATCCTAGCATAGTAGATTTATTTGTTTTGTTTTTTTCTGTTGTACCGAAATCGTATCGAACCGTGACATCTGTGTACTGTTACACCCCTACATTTATCTGAATTAACCCATAAGAATCTCATTTAGAATCTGAGGTCAATTCAGATAGGACTGACATGGACAGAACCCATAGGCAATCCCATCTGGGACATGGACCTCCAGTCCATACTGTACCCATCATGGAATGTTGGCTGGTTTCACCCTAGTTTTAAATGCTGGACCCAATGTAGGCACAGTGTGGGTTGGAAGTATGGGCCCCACATTTGCCAACAGGTTCCATGTTGATCCAATCTGAATCAACCCATTAGAATCTTTAGATTCTGACTGGGGCTAATTCAGATAGGATTGACATGGACAGAACTCACTGACAAACCCATCTGGGGCATAGACCTCAAGCCCATAATGTGCCTACACTGGCCTCACCATGAAATGTTGGCTGGTTTCCCATAAGAATCTCATTTGGAATCTGGCTGGGACTTATTCAGATAGGACTGAAATGGACAGAACCAACAGGCAAACCCATTTAAGGCATATACCTCAAGCCCATATCATGCCTGCACTGGCCTTACCAAGAAATGTTGGCTGCATGGTTTGATGTTAAAAGCTGATTAGACACAATCTGACAAATGTTTCTTTCCTTTTTTCCAGAGACCAGGGGCCCAGTGATGGAGTCTACCATTAGCTTTGTGCTTGGAGCAGTGGCTGGAGGTAGTCTGGGAGCCATGGAGGTACTGGTGAATCAAATTATGCAGGAGATCATCTCAGGAGCCCAAATGAAACCTGTCATATCTGGCATTAAGAGCGTTGGGGCTCTGGGATTAGGGGCACTTCTGGGAACTACCGCACTCGTCACATCAATGACAGCAGTGGTAACAGGTATCATTGTTGCCGTTTCGGTGGCCTTGTGTCTATTAAGAGTAAGAAAGAGTGAGGGATGGGCAGTAGCAGGACTGGTTGCAGCCTTGGCCACAACATCATGTGGTGCAGCCCTAGGCGCCATCATTGAAAATCTGAGCATGAGCTACGGGATAGTCAGCCTGATCTGGGCTTTGGGGATTTTCACAGTCTTAAAACTATTGATGTACATTGTTGTAAAATATACATGCACAAAATGGGAATTCTGTGGATCAATTGCTGATGCTACTAAGAGAGAACAAGCAAGATTACTTGCTTCAGAAGTACATCTAAGACAGCAGGTTGCATTGGAATTGGAACAGCGGATTATCGCCTGTGAGATGAAGAAACCAGAAGAGGATGGTCTGGCTGCTTGGGAGGCCCAGAGAAGAGAAAGAGAAGAAATAAAGAGACAACAAAAGAAGGTTGTTGAGTTGGAAATGCACCAGAGGACTTCTCAGCAAAACCTGCTCAAAGTGGTAGCCAAATACATGGAGTTCCTTGCATTTTCTGGAATTCCAATGACTGTGACTGCTTTTGTGACCGCTGGCTTTGGCATCTTTGGATTTGGAGGTTACAGATTTGTTTTTGTCATCCTGTTAGTCGTGGTGTTATGCATGTCATTTTGGCTCATGAGGTCATGGCATTTGAACTTTTGGATGCTCACGGGATGCATGGGAATGTTTGCCACATTTGCCATTGCCGTGCTGACTCTTCATGCCGGACAGGAAGAGGCAGGCATGTCTGTCAAAATGCGCTTGGCAAGACAAAACATAAGCAAGGAGAGTATTATCATCCGTATGGCCCAAAAATCCTCTGTACAAGCAATTTCTGCAGGATTTTTTGTGTCAAAAGTCTGTCAGGTTGGTTTAGGGGCCACAGTCGGTGGTCCAGTGGCACGAGAGGCTGGAGGAAAAATGGTTTGGGGGGCGTCTGTAACCGCTGCAGTTGTATTGTTGATAGTTAAAGTGTCGTCGCTGATGCTGGGAGTCGGTGGTAAGGCAGGGGCTTTGTTGGGGGCGGCTGGAGCAGCTGGTGTGTCCATGGGAGGCGCTGCAGCCGTAGCAGTGAAATCATCCTCATGGGGAGGAACAATAGGAACCACTGCTGGAATGATCTTTGGCTTTTTGGTTTTTGAAAAGTGGGACATTGTTAACATAGGGCTTCCGGTATGTGTGGCATACCTGTTTGCTATGACAAGTCTTGACTGAAATGCCATGATGTAACTGCTCTTTTTAATAATACAATGGGCTTGGAAAGAATCAGAATGAATACAATTAAGGTGTTTTTTCGTCCTTGACCTCCTCTCATTATATAATACATTTGTCCCCTTATGTATGGTCTAAAGGTTCAACATTTAAAGGATCATCAAACTGTCCCATTTTTTCACAAATAAATAAAAAATAGATTTTTTTTTCAGGCTTTCTAGGGGTAAGACAACATTATTTTTTTTAAATAGGCAAACTTATGCTGGATGTTTTCAGAGAGTATATTGGTGTATTTTTAATTTAGTTTTTTAAGAAAGTATAGAAATAAAGGAAAAGTAATGACTTCACTCAACAAAGAAAAAAACCTAATAAACAGTAAGTATTATAGCTGTGAAATATTAAAATGAATTTGTCAGAATCATAATTTTCCAGTGAGAAAATGGTGAGAATGACTTTATATGTTAATAACAATATACAGTAGTTGTTTTGGTCATTATTGTAAAAATAAACCCTAGACACTGTGTATGTGTCTGTGCACACTGACCTAATTTATGCGCTACTTTCTTTCTAGTTTTTTATATTCTAATTTCCTCTTACCTTTTAAAGGGTTGATCCCAATCAGAAAATGCCATGTTTGCTTTTGAAGTCATTTCTACTTTTATTTCATTTGGTGTGCTTTTTATTTTGATATTTTGGTTTGCATAAAACTAATTTACTGTATGACCACACTCATCGCACAGGTATAGAAGATATTTGTCTACAGTTTCTGAGCATTGCATATTTAGTACAAGCATTTCAAATGAACTCTAAACACATTACATGTGATAGGGAAACAGAGTATACCATCATGCACGCTTAAGCTCAACTGTTTCACTGTAAAACATTTAATTTATTATAACTTAACCCTGGCCACTAATGTATGACTTTTACAGTAAAGTACAAAACAGTAAAATCAGCAAATAAGCATTATTAGAGAGATTAAAATTAACACCAAAGCAATGTTCACAGACTCACTAAGAAAGAAGAAGTAGAAGAAGAAGAAGAAGAAGAAGAAGAAGAAGAAAAAGCAGTTAATTATATTGTCTCACATATTAATCTGGCAAAATTCTGGCAAAATACTATATTACTATAGTAATCAGGAATGGTCTCAAGATACCACTAGAGGGTGGTAAACACCATGATAACCAGTGTCACTGTCTTCTGCCATCCACTACATGAAAATAAATCAGCACAAATGTCTGTCATCCCACACTATAACCAAATCATTCCCAATGTAAGTGTTACCTTATACTTCATCTAGAGCATTGGATCATGGATAGAACAGAAATGTACAACTTAACAGAAATACACAGAGTACACTGACTATTTTATTCAGATATTGCTACTAAAATTTACTATTAATTATAAAGAAACTGAAAGTAACAGGTTGAATTAAATAGAGAATTTTTTTTTTTTTTTTTTTTTTGTAAAACTACTAAAATTAAACTCTTGATAAAAATGAAACATATTCTTTTACAGAACAGTAATTTATCACAATCAGCCTCATTCCTGAACTATCATGTTTACATTCAGAGTAATTTGCACCTAAAATGAACCGTTCCCATTCACAAACGCTTTGTAAACCTGAGATTTGACGCAATAAAGTCCCGTCGTGCGTCAGTAGGCTGTGTGAACACTCACATTCACAATTAGCATAATCCCTGCCCATAAATTACAACTACAAAAGTAAATTATGTCTACGTGAATGCTGTGTGAATTCTTCTCACTTCTCAGGTTTGGCTTCTGTATATTGCATAAAATGCAAAAGAAACATAGTACAGTTTTCAATTTATTTTTGTTAATCCATTATTTTTTAAATCAGTCACAATAACAAATTAGTTTTAACTGATTGATTTTGTTGTTATATATTATTATAGTGATTAATGAAAAGTGTTATCAAAATACAGTCATCGTTTTTTTTAAAAGAAAACAAAATCTTGTAGGGTGCGACCAATTCAAATTGACACTAATGAACTAAAAATGAGAGCAGTTGTGTCCATCTCTGGTAGTCTGTGCTCTCAGGTGCTGTGAGGGCCAGCACTATCATTCTTTGGGTGTCTGGCATGAACGACGGCTTGCTGTGACTGGTCCACTCATGTCTTTCCCATGGTATTTGAAGACTCATCCTGCGTGGTTTTGACAGAGGTTAGTTATTCTGCCAGCTGGGATCAATCATGGACGAGTCTGTTCTGATCTTCCTACATAAAACACAATTACACAATACACAAATATGTCAGTTTCATTGCGGATTAAAAACAGATTCCAAATGTAATACAGAACTCTCAGAAGATGCATTTTGTTTCTCCTTCAGTTTCCTCTGCATGTGGACGTGTGAGACGGGCACAGACTCACCAGTGAGAGAGCTGGCATTGATCGTCTGAGCATGCTCACAATCCTCATACAACAGCATCACTGTTCACATAGCAACAATGCTTGTCTGTGTGAATCTAGCATGTCATAACGCTATGATTGTCCTGTTTCTTGTTGTAATTTTCCCTTTTACAAAGCACACTAACATTTGAGAAATGATGCCAGGTCATAATTTGTGTCAGTGTTGTTTTAGTGTAATTGAGATACTATTGTAGTTTTTATGAATATTTTGAAATGTATATTATCTTTTTTGTAATTTTGTTGAATAGCTTTGTCATTTTTATCAGTTTTCCTCAAAATGCCTATGTTATGGACTAAAGGATCTAAAATATGGTCATGCAGAATAAGACATTAAAATATGCTTGATAATAAGCAGCCAATATGCAAGTAATATACATGCTAATAAGCAACCAGTTATTAGTGACAATGTTTCTGCATGACCACATTTTAGATCCCTTAATCCTTAAACCCCATACCTAAACTTAACAATAAGCAGCAAAATAGCTGTTTACTGAAGCAAAATGCAAAGTTAACCCATTTAATCCCACCGGTCACAATAGTGACCATAAAAAAGGTTTTCATTTATAAAGCTCTAAAAACCTGACTGATGTTTTAGTGCACTTCCTGCAAATATGGAAAAAATAAAGGGTCTCAATTAAATATGTGCAGTTTCACATGATTAGTGCAAATTGTCACATGACCAGAGCAGTTTATTTCCTGTTTGCGCCTTGAGAAGATGATGGCTGCATCAAAGCTCCAAAACGAAAGGCTAGTAAAGTATGTTAACATAAAGATATGACCAAATTTTTTGGCACGCATTATCTTTAAGGTGTCTACTATCAGTATATGAATTCACATATATTCAGTTTTGTTGAGTGTGGTCATAGAATAAGTGAACATGTTGATGGTCACAATAGTGACTGGTGGGATAACAGTGAACTTACGTATACAATATAAATCCAATTGCAGTTGTTAGTGAAAATTACACTGTTGAAATGTTGAAATGACAAAATATTGCACTAAATAAAAAAAAAAAAAATGTTACAAAAAAATGACAATATTGATGTTGTAATACTGGTAGAACTAATATAAAAATTTCGTGTTATATTTTACAAAAAAAGTAACAATTTTGAAATGTGTTGATGGTTGTATTTTTTGTCTTTTATCTCAGTATTCATATCAGTGTTGTATAAGGTTTTTTATGCATGATAGTAACCCTAGAATGTGATTAAACAGTTTAAAATAGCTGGGCTAAGATATATAACAATTTTTATGACTGCAGAAATATGTTAACTCAGTACACACTTTTATCCCACCGGTCCATAAAACACAATGTTTTACACCCACAAAAAATTTCAAATAATAATATTGATTATTTCAAAGGGTTACTAATAAAACATCATTTGGATATTTTCGTGTCTGGGAAAAATTTGGGATTAAACGGGTTAATAGTTAGTTAATAGTGAGTATTGGACCTTAAAATACAGTACAATTATGTAAAACTGGCGATTACTCTTCTGTGTGCCTGGGAATAGGCATTGTGTGCAGTGAGGACGTGCTGCAGATGTGTGCTGTCATTCAGCCTTTGGACCCGAGCTGGGGAGCGGCTCGTTCTTTATGACATGCTTCAGTTCTTCACTGGTGTTAACAGGGTCAGAGATGTTGTGCTTTGGGGAAAGAGGCGTAAAAGAATGTCCAATACCACTGTTGTAATACATTACGTATTATTAACATAAGGCATTCGTCATGTGATGTGTTTGTACTGCAGCCAACGCAAATACTTTTCTAACAAATCACTTACAATGTAACCAAGGGCCCTTTCCTCTCAACTTTGTCTTGCTGGGTTATAAAAGCCAATAACATCAATAACACATGCCTGTCGTCTTCTTTGTTCTTCTTTGCCTCAACCAAGGGAAAGGACCACAGGAAAGATCCCGCGGTGAAGCATCTGCAGGGAAAATATGTTTCTGTGCGCCAAAGAGGTCACGCTGAACGATACAATTATGAATGGACTGGAACTGTATGCAGTCTGTGACAGACAGGACAGACAGGCGTTTTCCAACCCTGGCACTTTCATTTTCAAGGGTTGGTTTGTTGAACTTTTTGTTATGTAAACTGTCTTGGTGACCAGACGTGCTACTTCCCACGGACACGTTCAGCACAGGATATCTAAATTGCATAATAATAATAATAATAATAAATGGTTATTTAATAAAATAACCAGGTGTTGATAGTTTGTGCTGCGCTGATCGATTGTTGTAGGACATCAAAGTACCGTAGTAGTTTTACAAATAAATAAATAATACACACATACATACATACAATACAATGCAATACAATAATAATGATAAATATAGCTACAAGCAGCAATTACGGGGCCAAGCACAATCAGAGGCTAAATAAGCTCTACCTCTAGTAATATGATTTAATGGGATATCACTTTTGACCAATAGGTGGCACTGTTACCAAATTGATGTGGCGTGGTCAGTGTGAGGTGACAATGGCACACACAAAGCTTGGTGTCAATATGCCAAAGCTTTGCAGAGATACAGCCTCAGATGCTGTTTGGCATGATTCCAGCAAATTCATTGATGTGTTAAATGATAACCGTTTCAATTATATCTACATGAAATCCTCAACTTTTTGTCAGCATGGTCTGAAGATGATCTGAGCCAAATTTGGTGAACATTTAACCAATACACTAGGAGGAGTTTGAAAAAGTAGGTTTTCATGAACATGAATAAAAATGGGAGACAGGAAGTTCAAAATTGGTATCTATGTTCTCAGCATGACCCAAGGAATATACTGAGATCATTACAATAGGCCAACTTAATCAAATGTTATTAGAATTTTTTAACATTTCTTTATAACTTTTGGCCACAAGGTGGTGCTGCCCCAAACTTTTTGAGTACTGTCAGAGTTTTGTAATGATACGCCGATGTGTTTGTAAAATATAGCATTTTACAACAAAACTGAGAATGACTAACACCCAAAATGCCTGATATGGGAAAATTGGGTATGGTTTAACTCGAAATGCTGCACCAAATCTAAAGAGATTTTTGGTCAAACCATTCAGAAGTTATAAGCAAACATAACCATTTTTCATATCTCATGACCACTAGGTGCCGCTGCAGGTAGCCTCGGGTCATGGTTGTTATCATACACACCAAGTTTGGTGTCAGTACACCAAACCGTTGCGGTGATATAGCCTTGCATCCATTTTTGCGTACTCTTTGCCAAATTCATTCATGTGCTATTCAAGAGCGGTTTGACTAATCAACTTTCTTTCCACAACTTTTTGCCAGCATGGTCTGAAGGTGATCTGAGCCAAATGGTAAAAATCAGTTAAACCATCTAGGATGAGTTCGAAAAAGTAGGTTTTTCAAACTATTAAAAATATTGAAAAAAAACTAAACCTTACTATGGTAGTCAATGGGGTCCAGAAACTGTTTGACTGTCCACATTCTTCAAAATATCTTCTTCTGTGTTCAGTAGAAGAAAAAGGGTGAGTAAATGATGACAGAATTGTAATTTTTGTTTAAACTGGCCCTTTAAAACATGGACCAATTGGACTTAGAGAATAAAGAGAATAGAAAAGATTTAAATTACTTGAAACACTTTACCTGAAAGAAATTTTGAATGGAATAGAATCTGTAATATTTGACAACAATTTATATAAATGAAAAGCACTGAAAATGGATCACAATCTCAAAGCACTGAAGATGTAAGTGTAAAATGTAAATGTAAACGTAAACCAATAACCTTTATAAGATGACACTGTTGTCAATGGCTCAGTGTATTTAGCAGCATGATCTGGACATGTGATACGCTTTGTCTTTGTGAATGGGAAATGACGTTAGTGGAATAAAGGACTTGTTTGTCATTGTGCAAAGCCCACAGGAACTTGGCAATGAATCTCGCTAGGAAAACTCATTGAGGCATCTGACTTTGATGATGCATTGTAAGTTAGAGCCCCATCAACAGAATCAGTTATTCATTTGGAATGACTAATATGTCTGGATAGAGGCATGAGATACAGGAGAAGCTTGCCATACAAAACAATAGAAAAGCAAACAGACATGTTTGTGTCATAAAAGACATGCAATCGTTGACATTTACAACTTACTGCTGTTGTGTTTTGGGGGAAATATAATGCATAACAAATCCCTAATTGATAGATATCACAAGACTACACTGAGCGAAAGTGCATTTTTATATCAATGCTGAGATCAGGTTGACTGACTTTAGAGGGTAGAATGGTAGACAAAATGATTTTTTTTCTTAAAATATACTCACACTCAGGCCATCCAAGATGTGAATTTTATTTTATTTTATTTTTTTTTTCATCAAAACAGATTTGGAAAAATGTAGCATTGCATCACTTGCTCACCAATGGAGTGCAGTGAATGGGTGCTGTCAAAATGAGAGTCCAAACAGCTGATAAAAACATCGCAATAATCCACAAGTAATCCACACCACTCCAACGTTTTGAGAAGCTAAAAGCTGCATGTTTGTAAGAAACAAATCCTATCAATAATATTGTGAAAAGGTTTGAATCAAGAGAGAAATATGCACAGATCATGGACTATTGTAATTGTGTTTTTATCAGCTGTTTGGACTCTCATTCTGATGGCACCCATTCACTGCAGAGGATCCATTGGTGAATGAGTGATGTGATGCTACTTTTCTCCAAATCTGATGAAGAAACAAACTCATCTACATCTTGGATGCCCTAAAGGCGAAAACATTTTTCAGCAAATTTTCACATTTGGGTGAACTATTCCTTAAAGGTGTCATTAGTACGGTGTTTCCCTTTATTAAGGAAATTCTTGGTTTGCTACAAGCAGTCACTCAATCCAACACCAGACCCATTACAATGAATCTACTGATGCAAATCCATGCGGCAAACCTGACTGGTTGCACGTAAGCAACGATCAGAATAGTGTCTATTATATAACCAGTATACTTACTACAATGCCCTATTATGCATGGTTACAACAGACAATTTTGTCAAAAGCCAAAATGTATTGTTTTCATTGAAACATATCTTGATTACATTTTTAATAAATATTTAAAATGTGTAACTTTTTCCAGCTGTTTTGAATAAACAGTCTATAGCGTTTTGGTTTCTCATTCCTGAATGAATGAATTCTCTCTCTGCAGTGCTTTCATTTCTGTCAGGCTGAGTCCAAGCATCTACATGAGCAGGCGCACGTTTGCAATGGCTTAATTCGGGGTTGGCGGAGAGCCAGTCTGTCAGCTGCCAGTAATGGGTGTGTGAAAGTTAATGGCATGCAAGGCTTCATTGGGGGCGCTATGACAAGAATACTTGCAAGATAACACAGACCATGCCTGGAGTTTTACACAGGTTTGCTCACAGCACAAAGTGCACTCCTTGATAAGGGCTTTATGGAAGTCAGTGCCAGTTTTCTGTGAGTCTGTATTCAACATGAAATCATCAATGTGGATTGTGGCCACATGAGCAATCTGTTGATATAAAGGCTGAGCTCTTCGTTGATGATGCTTGATCTGGTGATTTGCAAGACTGATGATGATTGGTACGAAAGCATCCATTATCAGTAGCATCATTCAGAAGAGTGTTTGTATTAGACTAGTGGACAGTCCAAGGTGTCTGATTACGCAGGCAGGGCTTGTTTCAATGCATGATCTGATTTAGCTGGAAGGAAATGTGTAATGTTGCATTTACTGGTTCAAAACAGTGACTCAAGCCTTTATGTAATAATAATAAAGAAATAGCTGTAATAAAATATAATGTGACAAACTTACATTTATTTCACAATTTAAAAAAAAATAAACTAAAGAAAATTAAAGTAAAATGAGAACATAAAATATCTAATGAAATCAAATTTAAAATATTACCAAAAACTGTAATTGCATATATCAATGATGTTAAAATAACACTGGAATGGACTTTAAACAGGTGAGTTTAAAAAAATGAAGAAGCCAAAATTTATGATATTATTGTCATCAGAGGAACACAGAATAATTTTAATAAATGCACAGGTTTATTATTTAATATAATATATTTAAAAGGATTATAACAATATAATATGAAAATCTGATATAATTTAAATCGACGGATTGATTAACTGATTAATGTCAAATATTACTTATTTGCACAAATGTGCATTCTAGAAGTAAAGTTGTAATTGTCACGACTGAGTTCAGTTACAGCAGTGGCTGCATCTGAAAACCTAGGTTTCTGACTTACTGCCTGGCTGTAGGCAACAAGTTTGCAGGCAGCGTTTGCGCATGAAGGCAACTCACAAAACTGATTTTGAACATGCTTCTGAGATAGAATGAAACAAAATAGCATGATATTTGATGATAACTAAGCGAATATTAAATTACTATAATACTGATTTCTCACTTGAAATAACATCACAAATGCAAAAAGTTGGTCAGAAACACGTTTACACACAAACTGACCAACAAATGCAACTTTCAGATGCCATTTTTAATTTTTGAGTGCAACCATCACAGAATGGAACACAGGATTGTGGGATATCAAAGGCAGTGAAGGATACATTTATGCTACTTTCAAAAAACGATCAGATGAAGGCATCGCAGGAGACAGAAAGTGAAGCTAACTTTGGATTCGTACCTTGAAATGTGGCCTTCAAAAGCAGTGTTTTCCAGTTTTTGGACACAGGCAGTGTCTTCATTATGGACTTTTAGTTTGTTTACTAGTGATGTTCGATTCTTGAACAAATTGTTCTTTTGACCAGTTCTCAGGAAGTAACCAGTTGAGCCGGTTCACAAATTGAACTTTAGTTCGAACTTTAAGAAGCAAGGTGCACAGCCAAAGTAGCACGTATGACATAGATATGTACGTAGATGCCTCATTAGCATCTGTTTTCTATGGCTGTCCGCCCTATTGTAATGGTCAACTTGACGTCATTCACCATAATAATCAATGAAAATTCGAAGATGCCTGTTACAAGATGGCAGACATGTCTAAGTGCTTGGAGAGGTTGAATGGGGCATCTATACATATCTATGGGTTCAACGGACTGTCGAAGTTTGCCGATGATTACTGAGGATGAGTTGCTGACACTGTACAACACGCCTGATGTGCAATCTAAGCTTCTTTATTAAAGGGGTCATCGGATGCCCATTTTCCTCAAGTTGATATGATTTTTTAGGGTCTTAATGAAAAGTCTATAACATACTTTGGTTAAAATTTCTCAATGGTAGTGTTCACACAGACAAGAAGCTGAGAATAGTTTGATTTGAAAAAGGGGACATTTTTACAGATTAATTAAAAACCACTGGGTGGATTTTTGTCATTATAGGGTACATAGACTGCCAACACACATATATGTTCAAACAAAGTGTAAAAGTGAACTTTGCATACAATGACCCCTTTAACACACAAAGTGTACTGGAAATATGCTTATAACTGGTTTTATTAAATAGGCCTTCGTTTTTATTAAAGCATGGAAAAAAAAAATAAATTTTACTACGGCTTATTGTGTGTGCAGATTATATTTTAAATAAAGGAGTTTATAAGGACAATAAACAAGGAGTTGATAAGACTGGTTTACTCATTCTATATACTTTAACTACTAGAACATATCTGTGTTTGTGGATCAGTGTCTGTAATGTGTCCTGTAGGTGCGCATTTGAATGTTTCCTTGATATAATGCGACACTGAGTTGTTTGAAAAGAAATGCATATTGACATCATTGCTGATGATGTCAGGAACCGATGAATCAGATTTTTGAACTGGTTCAAAAGAAATGTATAAAATTCAAAAATTATGTTTGCATTGAGTTTGTCAAGCCTTTGGAGTTTGTTACAATAAATATTATAAAACCCAACCATTTCTATTTCAACTACTTCATCATTTTGGACAAAATGTGACAGGTAATCACACATATCTGCTGAGTATATTTGTTTAAAGGTTTTAGCTTTACTTAAAACTCAAAAAGTACAGGTATGTATGAACTATGATTAGTCTATAGGGACTGTTGTTTACCTGGTACAAATCATTCAGCCAACAAAACACTGTAAGTACATCTATCAAAAAACGTATCTGTTGGAGAAAAGAAATTTGTGTTTCGAAATATGACCTTAAGCCAGAAGTTGTGTTGAGCAGTACAGCTTTATCTCTGACAGCCTAATTTGCATCAAATTAAATTATGTCTACCATATATCTTTCATTATCTTTAACAAGCTTTGTTACATGATATAATGCTTATCAGATGGTTAGAACCACAGTGTTGGCCAATATCATTACCTATTTCAAGATCTTTGATCCAGAAAGTGTGATTTTACATGTGAGATCACAACCATTTGCTCCAGATCACTTTTAACTTGAGATGAAGTCGCTGCCATTTCTACCCTGTAAAATGAATTTGTTAGTTCACCGTAAAAAAAACTCTTATGGCTTCACACAACTTTCTCTAATGTTTAGAGTCTTACTGAAAATAATTGGGTTGTTAGTATTGTTGTGTTGTGCATGCTGAATGGTGACGTCTGTGCGTGTCGACACTGATACTGTTGAGGTCATTTGCAAGATATTACAGTTTTATGGAGCTGGCATCAGTTACTCAGTTACAATATTTAATGATGCAGATGTCAGTAGTAAATTTAATATATCATACTCTTATGCTGCAATGTTAAATTTGTTGCTCTGCCTCAAAACCTATTTTTTTTTCCATTATAAAATACAAATCAATTTAACAACACTATCCTTTTATCAAGTAACAAAGATAATACAAATGTTGCATATGAAGTCTAATAAAGAGTACTATAAGTAAAGGAGATTTGTTAGTGTGTGCAAAGACTAAAACAGCACTGTTTTTTTACTGTGTCTGTTGCTTTGAGGACTTGTATGTAGGATTTCCACCTGGTTATTGCTCTGTAGCAGATGTGATGTGAAGTTGTCTCAAGACCTTGAATTTTTCACCCCATTTTCAAAGTAAAAACACATTCTGTGTGAATGGCCACTTCATTGTGACTGGCTTTGTGACTTTGGTACTTCATTTGCTCAGGTTCAAGTGATACAATGTTATTTGCTTAATGGACCCTATTCAGTCTATTAAATATAATGGTAATACTGCATGTAATAACTAATAAACTAAATATAAGTAAGATTAAAATAAAGTGAAGTAAAATAAAGTAGTGGTTATGTTAATTTATACAAATATTAAATGCATTTTTTCTGGGTTTAGTGCACATTTGTGCATATTTATTGAACAAACATACTTATTTATTTATTTATTTATTTATTTAAAACCTGGCAGCTTTAAGTAAGATGTTTTCATCTTGTATGTGTCTAGAAGTCCTGGCTTATCTAACTGTATTTAACCTTCACCTGAAGTTCACATTTGATAAGGTCCACACTGGTTCCATTGCTCCGTTTACACAGTTATCATTAATAATAATAATAATAATTAAAGCTGCAAGCAGCGTTGAAAGGGCCCTCGCACCCGGGCTCACCACAGGGGGCAATATGTATATAAAGTAGTAAATATAGGAAGAATATGTCAAAGCCATTTATATGTGCCAGCTGGTGACTATGACTATAAGTGAATATTGGCATTTAGATGTCTTCGGGCCAGGACTCTCACCAAATATTTGAAGTCTAGTGCAGATTGGACATTGCATGTTTAAGTTAGTGTAAAACAAGTCATTTCCTGTTGCCAGCAGGTGGTGCTATGATTATAACAGGATATTTGTTTTTACATGCGTTCAGGCCAGGACTCTTATCAAACATGTAAGGTTTGGGGCAGATTGGACATTGTATGGCTGAGTTATATAACAACTTCCTTTTACATGGTGAAACATCACACTTTGTCAGGCTGCCACAGACAAGCCCGTCAACGAAAACTCAAGATCTTCTCAATTTAACATTGCAAAGGCCTTTAGATTAGGCTGAGCAAATATAATGTTGATGTCATTAAATCTTTGTGAGGAGTTCGTTAGAGCATAAAGCATCCCACTTCCTGTTGCCAGCAGGTGGCGCGATGACTATAACTCAGTATGGTCATGGGCATGTGTTCAGGACAGAACTCTTATCAAACATGTGAATTTTGGTGCAGATCAGACATTGTATGGCTAAATTATAACAACTTCCTGTTTCATGACGAAACATCAAAGTTTGTCAGCCCGCCACGGACACGCCCTTCAACAAGGGTGTCACCTGTGTCTACCGAATTTCATACATGCACGTGAAATGTAGCTCGAGGGGCACTTCGTTGAAATTTTATAGGTGGCGCTATCGAGCCATTTTGACACACTCACTTCTAAAACCCATATCAAATGTAAATTTTCACGAGTTTTCAAGCAAGTTTAGGCCCTCAAAAATGCGATTCATTTTGGAGAAGAAGAAATAAAAGTGCTTTAAAAGGTTCTTCACAGCGATGCCATAAGAACCATTTTTGGTTCCACAAAGAACCATTCAGTCAGAGGTTTTTTAAGGAAGCACCTCTCTCTTACCTTTTTATAATCTAAAGAACCTTTTTTTTCTTTGCCACAAAAAACCTTTTGTGAAACCGAAATCTTCAGATAAAGGTTCATTATGGAACCATTTAAAGAAAAAGGTTTCTTCTATGGCATCGTGAAGCACCTTTATTTTTAAGAGTTTGACTGCAACAATTGTTCACAATAATTTGACAGACAAGCAATGAATGATACCAGTTTTTTTTTTTTTTTTTTTTTCCAAAAAGGTAATTGGACAAGATGGGAATCCCAGTCTTGATTTAGACTCTCATTAACAATTGATAAAGAGATTAGACTGGATGTAACAGCACGTGGCAGGTGGTTTAAAGTTCATCCACTGATTCCAGTAATGTTATGGGCATGAGATCCACTTTGTCCCACTGTGCCACTTTTCAGTTCGAGAAATACTGGCGAGGTCAGTGGCTGAAGCTCATCTGGACCGTATCTCTTTTCTTTCAGCACCTCCTCCTCCCTAACACATTCCTGCCAGGCTCCTGAGATAACAGCAGCTGTGCAAGGTTAATATTTAAAACAAGAGGATATGAGCTGAAGGTCTGTTATGAATATTATGGCTAAGGCGGTCACTAACTGATTTTGTCCTCCATGACCTCTATATACTTGAAAATCAAGCACACGCTACAAGACTGAAGTTTGTCAAGTTTGCACAGAACTCACAGATTTTAGTTTTCTGTCATGTTGGTGCACACTAGTTACACGGTTTTCACACAGACTTACATAGATAGCAAAGAAAAAGTTGACTCTTAACAACAGATTAACAAAAACTGGAATCTGACCTAATGTATCTTACTTCAGCAACTAATTGGTTGAAAGATAATAACCAACAACAAATTTCATTTAGTCAGACCTTTGCACTGTGCACCATTTTTACTGTAAATGCATTTTCTTACATTTTACTGGTCATATTCCTAAAAGCCATTACATAAAACAGAGTAAGTAATTACACATTTAAATGACTGCTAACTTAAATGGGTTTATTTACAAATGGGTTTGTATTGTACCTCTTACAAGTTTAGTACTAACCACTTAGTTTGTGGTTTGGAAAGGTATTTCAGTTGCTTTCAAAATGTTTTAAAGGAGAAGTCCACTTCCAGAACAAGATAATGTACTCACCCCCTTGTGTTTTTACTTCAGCCATAAAGAAATAATTTTTTTTTTGAGGGAAACATTTCAGGATTTTTCTCCATATGGACTGATATGGTGCCCCGAGTTTAAACTTCCAAAATGCAGTTTAAATGCAAACGATCAAACGATCAAACGATTAAATCAAACGATCCCAAATGCGGTTGTAAATGATTCCAACCGAAGAAGAGGGGTCTCATCTAGCGAAATGATTAGTTATTTTCATTTTAAAAAATACAATTTAAATAGTTTTTAATCTCATATGCTCGTCTTGCCTTGCTCTCCTTGAACTCTGTGTATTCTGGTTCAAGACAGTTAGGGTATGTCAAAAAACTCCAATCGTATTTTCTCCCTCAACTTAAAAATAATAAAAAATAAAAATAACAAAAAATAATTTCAAAATCATCCTACATCGCTGCAGAAGTATCGACACAGCCTTTGCGAAGTGAACATGCAAAGAAGATCAAACACCCTCCACAAAAAAGGTAAAACAGTGATATAGGACGATTTTGAAGTTGAGGGAGAACATGAGATGGGAGTTTTTCGACATACCCTAACTGTCTTGAACCAGAAAAAACAGTTCAGGCAGAGCGAGAAAAGACGAGCGTTTGACATTAAAAAAAATATATAAACTGTATTATTTTTATGAAAATAACCAATCGTTTCGTTTTTTCCTTGGCTGGGATCGTTTACAACCGCATTTGGGATCGTTTGAAGCCTCATTTAAACTGCATTTTGAAAGTTCAAAATCAGGGCACCATATCAGTCCATTATATGGAGAAAAGTGCTGAAATGTTTTCCTCAAAAAACATAATTTCTTTACGGCTGAAGAAAGAAAGACATGAACATCTTGGATGACAAGGGGTGAGTACATTATCTGTCAATTTTTGTTTTGGAAGTGGACTTCTCCTTTAAAAATGAGTTTGTCAAGTTGATTGAACTTAAAAAAAATCAATAGAATGAGAAAATCATTGAAAATCGTGCACCTAACTCAAAAAACTGTAATGTTTATGTTTGTGTACTTAATTTGGGTGACAATAATTTCAGGAAAACCAGTGCATTATCTTAAGTGGGAAGGAAGTGCATCTTCAGAAATGCAAACGCCGGTACATCAAGCACTGTGTTTATTTGACTAAAATAAACACTTACCATGTTACCATGTTGGTGAATAGTAATGTTCCTCAACTCAAACATGTAATGCATTTGAGTAAATGGATCAAGTTTTATACAGACCTTAAATAGTCAATTTAACATGCATAGACAAACTATAAATGTCCAAGATCTCACAAACTGTTTGAAGAAGTTTTTGTCTACTGAAAGATGTTTTGTTAGCTGAACAATCTGTATGTTGTTAAACAACATTAGGATCCATTGAACACACTGTACTTTAGTCCCTCACAGCCTTGTTTCATCCCTGTCAAAAATTAAATATGACGGTATCCTGACCAAGGTCTATAGTCTAATGTAGTGTGAGTTTTGATCACAGCATGTGCCGACAGGCCTGCAGAGTGATGGGCAAAGACAGTTGTGATGATGACAGGCATAGACACTGCCTGACTGACACTGTCACTGTCATGAGGAGAACATGCTTTAACCCACATGCTTTAACAGCTACAAAGCAGCACAAGCCAGAGGGAGTGCTATCTTATTTGATCTGTAACCAAATAAGGGACACATACTGAGTGTCGCAGTGTTCTTGGTCGGGTTATACCATATGCCTCATGTGATGTTTACAGTCTAATTCAGTCATCCAGATTTTATTCTGTTCAACAAGTTATCAAGTTATAAATCGTAAGAAAAATATATCAGTGTGACATTAGGACAATATACATTTGGTGATGCTTGTTTTGATAAATATTGCTCCCTAGTTATTAAAGTTCAGCATGCAACACCTCATCCGTTGTTTGTGGATTCCTCAAATCAAAAAGCTTGTTTAGGAGAGGAAACTCAATATAAAGAACACAGAATTATTATCTGTGGTTGGACAATGTATTGAGATCTTATGAAGTGAAACAGTCGGTCTGTGCAAGAAACTGAACATTATTTACAACATTATCACCTGTAATCCAGAGCCTCCAGCTGGGAAGTCTGATTCTTTTCTGTGAACTGGTTCTTTTGGATAAATTGTTTAAATGAAGTGGGAAAAAAAAAAAAAAAAAGAGATTTATCAGTATTCTTATGTAGTCACCCAATGACTTAACACATCAACAATTACGTATATTATTACATATATTATTAATGATGATTTACATGGCTAAAGCATATAACGTGAATAGACCTCATTATAGCTGCTTTACTGAGATTAAATGGCCATTTGGATACTAATCATTTTAGGACTGTAGTGTATTTTATTATTTCAGCTAATGAAGAATAATTTGTGACAAATTGGTGTTTCTAATATGGTAACTAAATGTACATCAGTATTTATTATAGATTAATTTTGTCATATGGCAGGACTGTTGAAATCATCTAGTGAGTGCAAAAAGCCACATTAAATAGATGGTGAAAAACTCAGTTACAGTATATATGTGACCCTGGACCACAAAACCAGTCATAAGTGTAGATTTCCCAAAATTGAGAATAAATAAGCTTTCCATTGATGTATGGTTTATGGAAAGGACAATATTTGGCCGAGATACAACTATTTGAAAATATGGAATCTGATGGTGCCTGAGAAAATCGCCTTTAAAGTTGTCCAAATGAAGTTCATAGCAATGCATATTACTAATCAAAAATTAAGTTTTAATATATTTACAGTGGGAAATTTACAAAATATCTTAAATGGAGCATGATCTTTACTTAATATCCTAATGATTTTTTGGCATAAAAGAAAAAGCCATAAATTTGATCCATCCGATGTATTTTTGGCTATTGCTACAAATATTCCTGTGCAACATGAGACTGGTTTTGTGGTCCAGGGTCACATATATTCCCTATTATATATTCATATAAATTTAAACAGATCTATAAACATGTTACAAGTTACTTTTAAAAGTAATACATTACAATATTGTGTTACTCCCTAAAAAAAGTAATTAATTGCACTACTTTTTATGGAAAGTAATGCATAATAAATTTTGTAATTTTGTGTTACTTTTTCTCATCTGGTCTGGCCTTGCTTGTTTGTTTGTTTTAAATATATATATAAAAAAAGTTATATTTTTTGCCAATGCAAAAGCCCTTTTATACCAAAAGTAAAGCGAATATGCCACAGGCTAAAATGTAAATTCACGTCTGGCTACATTTAATTATTGCAGGTTTGCTTCAAATTCTGAGGTTGCATTTCACTGATTTTATTCATTTTGAGAAATACTTAATTTGTTTTTGTGCAAGTGAGCTGAGTAAATGCATGCTGACATTTAGTCTTGAACTATAGTAACATCATGTACACACAGCGCACACAACGCCTCTGCACTTACTCCCAATTTCACTCACCATGGGGAACAAATGGGAAAAAAAGTAACTGGTGTTGCTTATTTGAAAAAGTAACTCAGATGTTTTCTTGTGAATTAAACAGTAATGTGTTACTTTACTAGTTCCTTGAAAAAACTAATCTGTTTATGTAATTAACTTTTAATGCATTACCCCAACAGTCCTCATCAAATATCCTTATGGCTTTTAGCTTGACTGCCACTTTGGCCTGTAGGGAGGTCTAAAACACGTCTTTTCATTACTGTATCACATGTGCTGTCATCACTCGTATAAACCAAAAACAGAACGCTCTGAGGAACAAGCTATTCTGTTCCTCACGCTGTCAGCCGAGGGACGCGATCAGCTGTGCATGAGAATGAGAATGTGCAAGACTGGAGGCAGAAATAGCCAACCTTGATAAACACCTATATAAATAAATGTACCAGTGGCTGACATTCACACTGGAGAGATATGCTAATGCTGGAAACTTGTGCTTTGTCATACTCATCGAGGAATGACACATGTGGACTGCAGCTCTACTCAGGCTTCCTGCAAGATATACTTTTCTCAGGACTGCCAAACAAAGTGCCATATTTCTCCCAATCAGGCTCTGTAGGATGCATCAGAAAGGAACTTTATGTCCCCCACTGATGGTCCTGCTCTGTGTTTTCGGTTTCCAAATGGTCAAATGTGTTGGTAGCTAACTTTGGAAGTTTCCATCTATGTTTTTCCTGTGTACAGCTGATAACACGTTGATTAGCAGATGTCCAGTCTAAAAGTAGAGGATAATACTGGAAGAATAAGCACCAAAGAAGGAACATTTCAAGGTTATGACGCAAGTTTTTACACACGGTCTTGACCTTGTGTGACCTTCTGTCTACTCCTAATTTTTGTTTTCTGTAGCTTTAATTTGCTATTGCTGTTTTTACTGTATTTTTGATTAAATACATGCAGACTTGGTGACAATAAGAGAATTCTTTCAATACTGTTGTTTATACATTACCATTCAAAAATCTTTTTTAATGAGTTAAAATCAATTTTTAAATGTGTTAAATTAAGTCTTTTATGCTAGTCATTGCTGTATTATTGTATCAGTCTTCAGTGTCACATGATCCTTCAGAAATCATTCTAATATACTAAGTTGCTTACCACGAAACATTTTTGTTTATTATTAATCCTGAAAACAGTTATGCTTTTCTGTGAAAATTATGACTTTTTTTTTAACAAAAATGCATAAATTCCATAGAAGCATCATAAATGTATATTTCATATGTTTTATGCACTATACATTCTGAAATCACTTTTGAAATTGATCGACACTATGAAATGTCAGTTTATAGAAAACATTTCCTTAAGGATCATTTCGAGTTTCTCCTTCTGTCTTACACTAAAGAATAAGGTTTGAAATGCGTGTGAATAACTAATGGCAGAATTTCCTTTTTTGAGTATCTTATGCCTTAAATCTGTCCAGAAACCTTTTAGCATTACCAATTATCGAGTGCTGTGATTACCTCAACCATCAAAAGATTCTGAATTGCTGAGAACCTTTCATTGGTAAATCAATAATTAAACAGACACGTTTATCAAGAGTAATCTACAGTACAGCTGACAGAAGGACATGATTATGATCATGCATGCATCACACATCAAGTCTTTGACCGCTACAGCACACCTTCCTCATTGGTTTCTATCTCTTGTTATCTTTCAAAGAGCATGTGCTTGTATGTCTTCATTTGTTTTTATTTTGGCTGAAAGAAGAGGAAATCATATCATCCATAGCAGTAGCCAAATCATCCACAGTGTAGTGATTTCATTCTGCTTGCAGAACAAGGATGAATGCCTTGTTTAGTCTTAATTCATGATAACGCTCACTATAGCTGATCTGAAAGAGGCCTAGTGTGCATTCGTGCTTTAAATGGCAACAAATTACTTTGCACATATGTTGCACTAAAACTCATTCATTAAAATCAGCGTCTGAGTTTGTGTCTCCTGCTAAAGGAAAATATGTATTATCACATTGACATATTCCTGTATATCAAGAATGAGTGTGGCATATGTAGGGAAAACTGATGTTGGTTGGACTAATTTTTCATTCTTTGTTGAATATCTATGCTGGAACAAACTTTAAGATAACTCTAGGTGCAAGTACCAAAAGTAAGCAAGTACAAGCTTGAAGTTCAACGTCCTTTGTTCCTAATTTATGACTGAAGTTATGTTGCAATTGTCCAACATGGTGAAACTTTTTATTAATATTACGTCTTTAGATGATCATTCATTCATTCATTCATTCATTCATTTATTCATTTATTCATTTATTCACTTATTTATTTATTTCTTATCAAAAAGGAGATTTTAGGTATTTGCTTTCTTTATATGCATGTTATTGCATCTTTTATATTTGTATTTTGCATGTGTATGTACCTCTGTATATGCAGAGACATCTAATTAACTAAATGATTTATTTACCCCCAATACTAAGGTCTTCCTAAAATTCCCTACCACATGGGGGAGCTAAAACTTCATAATGGCACAAATGCATCTGTCTTGGGACCTCGCAATAGGATTGCAGACCCTTCATTGGGCCTGTAAAAATCTTGTATTACCAGTTTACATGCAAACTTATAACCTAGTAATACAAGAAAATCATGTTAAAAATAATTATAGTAATAAATAATAATAATAATAATAATAAATGTGTACCCGAATCTTGAGTGTTCCATTTGTTATGTGAGTCGTGATGTGAAATAAAGCATTGAAAAATGCTGAGTATTCAAAAGGTCAGTGGGAAACTTGTACAGACTCATATTCTCTTCTCATATTCGTTCTCTAGAGATTCAGCATCTTGGCTATATTTCGATGATTGCACAAGAACTTGTTGAGGTACGTGTAGTAGGCTAATATTTCTCTTATGCAGACTGTTGTAGATTTAATGCGTAAATTATATTGTTTGCATATTGGACGTCTTGCAGATATTGCATATACATGTTTGGACACCTTCATTGTGTATAGACTGGGGGATTTAACACAACTTTTTAAAATTGACAATGTATCTTTAATTTCTTTACTTTCAAAATTCAGAATCAATCAGTTCAGAAGCTTGCATCTCTGTAAAGTGTATATGTGATGATTATATTGGTTGTGTACTGAAAAGAAAACGGACAGATACAGACACGTGCACTACAAACACACCCTAAAGTGGGGGGTGTTGTAGTGTTTACACCCTAAAGTGTACATACAATGTTATGTTAAAAAAGTAGTTGCATATATAATATTATGGGATTAACGTTTTAAATATAAAATATTGTATATAGGTGTCGGATCTCAGGTCTGATCACCTGTATCTTTGCTGTTCTGTGTTCGTGCTGTGTTGTGTTCGTGGCTTTGTTTTGACAGCTCACCATGTGCTCATTGTCCGTGTGGTTGTTCACCGCCCCCCTTGTTTTCTTGCTTGTTAGCTCATCTGCTATCACACCGGGTTCTCATTCAGCTTGTTATCTTCCCCCCCTTATAGTTCCCCGTGTTTCTCTGTCTCTTGTCAGACTGTTGTGGTTTATGCCTTAGTTCTGACAGGCATAGGTTGTTATAGTTACGTGTCCTGTCTCGCTCAGGCTCTAGTGCTCCTAGCTGCAAGTTTGTTCTCCTGCACCTTGTGCGTTCAGGTTCCCGTGGGCTTTTCTCTGCCCCCTCCCTCTCAGGGTTTCTGCGGACTACTCTGCCTCTTGCTCGGATTAGCGAGCTACCTTGTCAGTTTCATCCCCGTCGCCGCGGCTTCTGCCAGCCACTGTCTCTAACCTTTCCGGGAGATTGGGAACCCTATTGGTCACGGACTGTCCACTGAAGCGTTACGCGTTTTTCCTGATCATTTATTCCAATAAAGTCACTGTTGAACCCGCAACTGAATCCTGCCTATTTCCTGACAGAACAGTCTGACCAACCTTGGATTCAGCGGGATTAGATCTGCTTCGTTCCGCTCTCGTGCAAAAGGGAGCTTTGCTAGGCCAGCATTCTACCCAACTCAATACCACCACCCAGGAAGTGGACGCTCTTAATGCCTGAGTCGCTGAGCTTCTCACACGTATCGAGGATCTTCAGCGGGACGCTACTAACTGGGGTCCCACCCTCCGTGCTGGCTTTACTCTTGATGTCGAGCCGCATGCAAACAATCCGGTGGTTACGATGGCGATCCGAATGCCTGTCAAGCCTTTCTCTCGCAATACTCACTGGTGTTCTCGTTACAACCTCGACGTTACGCCAATGAAGAGGCTGAGGTGGCTTGCGTTCTCATGCTCCTCTCGGGCCATGCCGGCAAATGGGGAATTGCCGTCTGGAACTCGCAGGCTCCCTGCTGTGCAGCTTTTGAGGATTTTCGCCAGGAGAGGGTGAGGCTGTTCGATCACCTGCTCGGCGAGATGAGGCAGCGACTCAGTTGTCTTGTCTGTGTCACAGAAAGAGCCAGACTCTCGCGGCTGTGTGCAGCTGGAATGAGCTTCCTTGAAGGGCTGGATCATGCCATCGCTGACAAATTAGCTGCCTTGGCTCTTCCCCGTGACTTGGATAATATCATAAATCTCGCTCTCCGTGTGGAGGGCCATGTCAACCGCCGCCGTCTACTCCGTCAATCCACTGCTCCATGGCGCCACCTGGAGGCCCCTTCCCTTGATGCAACAAATTCTACTTCAGCTGACACTGAGCCTCATGCATCACCCCTACGACTGTGCCATAGATCTTCTCCCAGGCACTTCTCCGCCTAGGGGTCAACTGTATTCCCTGTATTCCCTGAGCTGGGCTCATTCATCACTCCTCCTTTCCTGCTGGCATGGGGTTTTTCTTTGTTCAGAAGAAAGATGGCTCCCTGCGTCCCTGATTACAGAGGTTTGAATGACATTACTGTAAAGAACAGGTATCCCCTATCTCTAATGTCTTCTGCTTTTGAATTGTTGTAGGGAGCTCGGGTCTTTACCAAATTAGACCTCCGCAACACCTACCATCTGGTGCATATTCGGGAGGGCGATGAGTGGAAGACGGCTTTTAACACCCCCTCAGGACACTATGAGTATCTGGTTCTTCCCTTTGGTCTTACCAATGTTCCGGCCGTCTTTCAGGGTCTCGTCAATAACTTTCTGGGTGACATGATCAATCAGTTTGTCTTTGTGTATTTGGATGATATTAAATTTTTTTCCTCCCTCTCTCCAATTACACACCCAGCATGTTAGACGGGTCCTCCAGCGTCTATTAGAGAGCCAATTGTTTGTCAAGGTGGAGAAGTGCGAATTCCACGCTGACTCAGTTACATTACTTGGCCACATAATTCTTCCAAGGGGATCAAACTGGACCCAGCTAAGATAGAAGTTGTCGCTATGTGGCCTTTCCCCGACTCCCGCAAGGCCATGCAGCATTTCCTGGGGTTCGCCAACTTTTATCGGCGGTACATCAGGAATTTTGGTCAGATCGCTGCACCGCTCACTACATTAACCTCCACTAAGGTGTCCTCCAGGTGGAACCAGGATGCTCAGGTAGCCTTTGATGCTTTAAAGTCCCGTTTTATCTCTGTGCCTGTTCTGTTGGTTCCAGATCCTGAGCTCCAGTGTTGGTCTGCCCTACTTGCGCTTAATGTAAGCCAGTGAATCGTCCCCCCGCTGGTCTGCTCCATCCCCTTCCCATTCCTTCTCGTCCATGGTCACACATCGCCCTTGATTTTTGTCTCAGGGATCCCCCCCTCGAAGGGCAACACTGTGGTTCTCACTGTGATGGATCGCTTCTCCAAAGCCGTTCATTTCATTCCCTTGCCCAAATTGCCCTCCACCCGGGAGACCACTCAGCTGATGGTGGATCACGTCTTCCATCTCCATGGCTTGCCAGTTGATGTGGTTCCTGTAGGGGTCCTCTGTTCGTCTCCCGGTTTTGGAAAGAATTTTGTAGACAGATCGGGGCCTCTGCGACTCTGTCTTCAGGTTTCCACCCTCAGACCAATTGGCAGAGCGGGCCAACCAGGATCTCGAAAGAATGCTCCGCTGTCTGATATCCAATAAACCGAGTTCCTGGTGCCAACAACTCTCTTGGATTGAGTATGCCCGTAACTCCCTTCCGGTGGCGGCTTCAGGTATGTCCCCTTTTGAATGTTCTGTGAGTTATAAACCACCTCTATTTCCATCACAGGAACCCGCCGCTGCGGTTCCGTCTGCCCTGGCTTTCGTTCAGTGTTGCCGCAGCACTTGAGAGAAGGTCAGGGGGGTTCTGGTCCAAACCTCAGGACGAACCAAAGCAGCAGCCGATCGCCACCAGTCTTCTCCTCCGACCTATGTGTGTGGTCAACGGGTATGGCTTTCCACCAAGGATCTGCCTCTCCAGGCACCTTCTCGTAAGCTGGCACTCAGATTCAATGGGCCATACCGCAACTGAATCCTGCCTATTTCCTGACAATAGGAATATGAACTGAAAAATGATATGATACCTAATATTGCCATTGAATTAGTCATTTTGAACAAATCGGTCAAATGAATGTTTCATTCAGGAATTGTTGCTACAAAATTTATGAATGGGCTATTGTATCATTCACTCAACCAATTTGTTAAAAACCATTCAGAAACTGATTCTTTCAGTAACGAAACAGTTGTGTAACTCAAAGACAAAAAAAGCTATTACAGTGGATTTGTTTGGGAGTGGAAATATTGTGTTTAATGTAAATTGTGGAATATTAACTTGTGAGTTAATTGAGCTGTCATATATGTGATATTAGCTCATGTAATATGTGATATTAGCATATGTTACTATATGTATGTGTAGGGCATTTCAGGTTTATTTCAGAATACTAATATTAATGCAAACTTTCCACAAGTCATACATTTTTCCTTAAATATCCAGTTCCCTGTGTATATTACACAAGAGAAATTGCTTGTGAACAGCGTGTCATGATGACTTAAAGACATTTAGCTGGGTCCAGATTTGAACCTCACATGGTTCCTGGACCACTGTGGACACCTGTTAAGGTCACAGAGCGTATTTCAGTGTGACAGCTCCAGAGATGGTGTGTGAGGTCTTTTGTAACATGCTGTGAGGTCTCTGCCAACTGATTTTAATGGCTACTTTGCAAGTAACTAAGCTTGTGCGGGCAGAGGTGTTTGTGTCTGTGTGGTAAAGCAGAGAGAAACACTTAGGTCATAGGTTCATATGAGGACATTACAAGCCTTTGACCTGTGTCATCTGTGTCCACATAGCACACCTGCTCTGTCATGGTCTAGGATTTTAACCTTATAGAAAACCATTGCGATGCTAATTCTGCAATGTGCACTGCTTAGAAAATGTGCACTCCTTTTTATATTTTAAAACTTAATTGCAGGCCAATAAAGCACACCAATGCTGTTTAAAGCACACCAGTATTGTGAAGTTCTTGAAGTCAGAATCCTATTTATTTTCTCCATGGATAACTGATATACAATTCATTTATATAATTTATATATAATTTTTCAAGACCTAATCCTCTCCAAAACTGTTAAACAATCATATATGCCACCAGAGAAGCCATGTTTAAAAGTGTGTAACTGACACATTTCCAGTGAAATATTGCACTCCCTATAATTCTGAAGAAAACTATCAGGAGTGACATGTTTAGTCGCATCAAAAGTGTGTCAGTTTATTACACCATCCAAATGAAATAAAATGATTTTACCCTGAAATAAAATTATCATTATAAAGTGATAAAAGCTTAATATTATGCACAATATTTTTGCCATAATTTTATTAGGCACATATTTACCTAACAAAGTCTTATAAAGTGTATCATAATTAATACACAATTTCTAAGGCCTCGGAATAATCAACAATCAATATACAATCTACTAGATGCCTTCTGCGTCTGATTAATAGTTTAGACTTTTATTTTTCATTTTTTTATTAAACTAAAAGATCTTTTAGTATAACTGTACAAACGTCCATCTTCACCTTGTGCTTCATGTGTCTTTTTGCTGTGAAATCTTTGCCAATTTTTATAAAGTAACATAAAACTAACTATATATATATATATATATATAAAGTTAGGAACAAAACATTATTATAATAGCTATATAATATGTCAATTTCTAAACCAATGGATATCAAACATACAGTTGGAACCTTGGTTAATCTCACATTTTACTGTTGCCTAAATCAAGTACAGCTGATTGGTAGATGTTGTTGATCACTCACAGACTCAAGCTGCTGCAACATGTTGCAATGCATTACTAGTCGTTCCAGTATGGACACTGTCATTTAAGTCTATGTTACCATGGAAATGGAAATAGTGCCAAAAGATCTAAACAGTGACCGCCCACTCCCATAAAGCACTGCAGATTTAAATGATTCACTCTACCTACACTCTCAAAATACATGCATATATATTTAGTATTTTGCATTCAAATATATGGTTTCTTACACCTACAGTAAAATCAGTGAGCATCTCAATGATAAAGTTTGATGTCATCCACAAGGCTTCATGAGATGAGTGGTTTATTTGATCATAAAAGAATTTAAGTCTTTTCTCTCTATATTATTAAATCATATAATGGATTTTTAAATCATTTTTTGGCTGTGGTTACATGCTGAATCACGAAAAGCAATGTATAAAAACTATTTTGTGTTTGATTCGGCTTGTTGCCAGTTGGTTTGGTTCATCTCTTATTGAAGAATTTTTTGAAATCCTTGTGGAGAAAATGAATGAATTCCAGAAGTAAGACCGCTGTGAAAGTGAGCAGTCACTGTTATACTCTATTGAAACAGCTGTATTGCTAAATAGTTTGGTTAACCAATATATTGTGGTGTGCACAACTCAGCATCTGGGGACTCAAATAAGATGCTGTAACATGAATGTTACAAAACCCGTCTAGTTCAGGCTCAAGTCGTAGGCTCCACTGAGGTTTTGTCAGCAGACCAAATGGGCATGTAGGACATGGATGTCTAGGCGAACGCATCATACCGGCAGTCTTAATCGGCTGGCTACCATGCAACATTCTGTTGAAGGTCATAATCACACGATTTTCTGTAATTGCTGACTTTTGCTTTTACAGGAACTTTTCATGCAGAGAAAGTGAGCAAATTTGGTACGTTTGAGGTCGCCGAGCATTGAAGATGACAGCTTCGCTTTTCTCTGCGCTTTAAACCTTTCATTAACCTCTGAAAAGCCTGAATTTGCCCATTTCATGTTTTGGCCTTTTTCTTGTAATCAACAAAAGCCGCCCACGCAAATATGCATGGACGCATTTAGACATAACTGCATGGTTACAAATATAGTGCCACCCATTTTAAATGAAGAACGAGAGACTGAAGCGTAATGAGGAAAACTGTGCAAGCAAAACCAAAAGTACAAGATTGATTCACAGATGTATTACCAGAATATACACTCTTCCGTACTTAAATGTTTAATTAGTTTTGTTTGCTATGGCAAGCTATTGTTATTGCTCAAACCCCATGACTTTTACACAAGCAACCACTATTTAGATCTACCATCTGAACATGTGGTTCACCACATTTCATTTTTGTTATTTTTGATGTGTTTGCTTGTCTTTTCTCACTAACCACAGCCTATTGTGGTATATTTCCATATAGCTATATTTCCATCCCAATTAAATATGAAAAATTGCATGCTCAAATAAAGCAGTTACATTTTGTGTGTTAAAGACAACATCATCGTAACTTCATGGGAAACTGGTGAAAAGTTATAAAATGATAAAAAGTTGCTGCATTAAGGAAGCCTGTGACTCTTTTCCTACTTGCGCTTTAAATAAATGACTAAATGCAATAACAAACACTCTCATGTTATCTTGCATTTAGATGCCTGATGTTTGGGAATGCATTTTTGCAAAACGGTTGTGAGAGGTAAATATATATATAATTATATATATATAATCATTTTTAGACTTTGAAATGCTCCGGCTTTTCAGAATGATTAAATCCATATTTTAGGTGGTGTGCAAATGAGATCAGCCTGCTGGTTAGTCCACTTATCTAGTCATATGATCTGTTGGGACAAAATCATGTGAGTTTTTGTTGTGCATCCAGGAATCTATTTAGTGGATTTTTTTTCCCATCATAGTTTATGTGCATGCATTCCTGCCCGTTTCCTCGGCTTATTTGAGCATGCTTTTTTATGTGCATTTTATGTGCATCTTGGCTTTTTATATACTTTAAAATTCTCATACAAATGCGTGGATGGCAACATAGCAAATGAAAATTTCCATCCTCTAACATGATGGATATATTTGAGACCCACAGTGTTCAGATGACACATGAGCAGGAATGAGAATGGCAAGAAATCTAATCATTATTCAAGGTGAATTGGGACTGAGACTAAGCAAGACCTCATGCGCTATAGTACTTTTTTCACATTCCCCACACAGATGGTAATGTGTACTTAAGGGAAATCTCTATTTTTTTCCATTTGTACAATCAGCCTCTGCTTGGTAATGTGTGGCCCATAGCAAACATTGCTAATGGAAGTAATCTGTCAATATAACATTCACTGATGCCGGTTTTCACCCTAAGCAACGTTGTCTGAGTCAGCAGTGTCAGGACACCCGCTGTATTCAGACCGGCCATGGAGATGAGAGAATGAAATGCATGTAATTATGTGCTTAATAACATCCATAAAATGTAATGCAGATGCTGGACACTGAACTAGCTTTAGTAGGCTTAGGGAAAAGGTTAGAGGCTAATTGTGGATTAAGCAGTAGTATCCTATGTAAATAGATGCGGCTTCCCGAGGCCAATCCATGTTGTTTTGGCAAACACACACCTTTTTCATCATTTATTGTTGATCAATCAGTATTCCAATGGGTTACTACTACTCTAATTACTATTGATCTTTTTTCGAAGGCTTGGAGGCATATCTTTCCCAAGCAGAAATTACCCAGTATTCCAATCAATTCACCAGCACTATATGTCAATGCATTTTAAGATACCAACTCCACTGATTGATGGTTGGACACGATGTAGCAGTAGAAACCAAGCTTCTGCTTGTCAGAATGTAAGAGATTCACTGACATTTCATGTTTTTCCACTAAAAACCTGCTCTGTCCTCCATCCAATCTTCACAATCACTACCTAAACCCTTCCTCCACTAGATGTTGACAGCAGCCCAACTTATTTTGTTAGATGTGCCTGAAACGCATGCCAGAAGTCAATGTTAGGTCGGGATGTTATGTCACATTCACATCCACACCCAGTAATTCCCAGCTTTATTCCAGTGAGCATAAAAACCTACCTAGACAGCTTGTTTTGTGCCATAAGAACACAATTAACATAAAAAAAACAGACAAGACAGACAAGACAATCCCAGTGTGTGAACACAAGCTCAGTGAAACATTTCTGTCCAAAATGGTAGATAGAGCTAAGAATTGTTGATTATAAATGTATTTTTATTCAGCATGGAACAATTCTAAAAGTATAATTATATTAATATAATTACATAAAATAAAAAAAAAAATAAAAAATAAAAATCTCTTAAGAATGTTTCCAGAACCTTGTTGAATTTATGCCAGGAAGAATTAAGGCGGCTCTGAAGGCAAAAGGGGGTCCAGCCCAGTACTAACAAGATGTAATTAATAAAGTGGCTGGTAAGTGTATATAATATACTGTAATTAAACATCTGATCTCTGCCTTTGTAGAAAATATGCCAAATGTTTAATTAAGTATGCCTAATTTGTTTAATTATAATAGCCTTGTAAAAGTTTCAAAATGCCTGGTGAACAAACATACACTTTTCAGGTTTGAAAAGTAAACCACTAACATGTTTGTCATTCCTCAGTGAATATGTTTTTCAGATTTTATTCTGCCGTTTTTGTCTGTATCTCCTGAAATAAAATAAAATAAAATAAAATAAAATAAAATAAAATAAAATAAAATAATAAGAAAGAAAGAAAGGAAGGTAAATGGAATGTACTTCATTTTTGCTATGATGAAATTATGTTGTCATAAATTAATAAAAGTGCACTTTACCCTGCCATTGAACATATTTGTTGGTAATGTTTGTTGTATATGTTTTATTTTGCACTATTTGCTGTATATATCTTTATATATTGTACTGTTTTTGTATGTGTGTGCACATGTTCTCCCAGCACTTTTGTACTGGGAGCCAAAAATGTCATTGTACATCTGTACAATGACAATAAAGACATTCTAATTCTAATTCTAATTCTAAATGGTAGAAATGCTACATTCACTTTTCTTTCCTGTGATTATTATACAATAAATAAAATAAAATAGAATACAATAAAATAAAATAATAAAGCTCCAATCCTGGGGCATAGACAGATTGTATGAAAACATATAAAGTATATCGTACAAATTAATATGAATTGGCCACCAATTTGCCAAAACATAAAATAGTGCCATAAGATTGTGTTGCACATTTCCTATTCATACTGTAGGGATCATTTGGTTTAAAAATAACCAGCAGGCTTTATGTACATCTCAACCATGAACCATGATTTGCTATGAGATGGGTATTAGTGGGAGGAACATTCTCATTCTAGAGAGCATTTGATTTTTCTGAAAGATAAATATGTGTAACTACTGAAAAATGAATTCTGTCAGTACTTAAAAGTACACTAACATAAAGATGACCTTAATGCTCACAAACAGACTGAAAAACCATGGAAGTTTTAACTTGATTTGAATTGATGAGAGGTTTATGTATTAGTGGGTAACATGCAAAAATAGTAACAAAATTAACTGGTTTTATTCAAGTCGAAAATATATTTTTATAAAATCACTGAATCAACCCATATTACATCAAACCAGCAAAACTATTTTTTTATGGGATAAATCAAGAAGAAATAGCTCTTGAAGGTAACAATTGCATGTTCACAACATATATAGTCCCCAACTACATCACAGAGATGTTTCTACTTATTGACATGTTTATCTCTCACTACTTTATTAGGATATTTCGATTGCTGTTCTAATTACTATATTTAGATGCCTAGCTGTGTTTAGATGCTGGTGCAGGTTTCCTGACTAGCTTAACCAGCAAGAGACTGCCACTGGCAGTTTGTCCTCAGGCCATCTTTACGTCACCTGCCTTGGTTTATTAATAGAATAATATTTCACCCGCTTTCTGAAGTGTTCTGGGCTTCTGCAGTCATGAATGCCAAAGAACACCAAGTCCGACCTAAGATGTTCCAGTCAGTGCTACAATAATACATCTTGTGTAGCCTAGTTAGCTACTCCCAAGATTTTGACATTAATCTCCACTTTTAAAAGCAAGCTTTTCTGTTGTTTTCATGAAAGCTCCAGTGGTTGGGGGTTACAAGGGCCTTGTGAAGCGCTCTGTATGGATATTCTGGATGGATTCCAAGACAAGTGAGTCCAGTCATGAGGTTGGACATGCTAAAAGTAGCATAGGCTGCCATGATACTTTCAGATGTCATGAATGCTGGATCACATACAGGAATCTCCAGGAGTCACCTTAACCCTCAAAGTAAAGGATCAAATCACTGGCATGACCACAAAATAATGTTTGTTGTTATGCAGTCATATGATAACCGTTTCCAAACCCACCCCACACTCCTAACATATTTGCAGCAGCTAATACATTAGTAGACTGGCATAAAGTAAACAAGACACGCAAATAAAAAGCAGCAAGTCATCAACCCATTGTGGTGACATTTGTGGTGTTAATTGCTTTCCTGGTTATATTTGGTGTCGGCTCAATCACAAGATGACGGAAAAAATTCTTCAGTTTGTGACGTGTCGGTACACCTAAACCCATTAAGGGATAATGTCGCGTTAGACTCTTGATATTTGACATTTGCTTCTGTAAATATTCAAAGCTGCGCGCTCTTTACAGATGGATAAAGCAGATCCCCTAGGGTTCAGGCAGCAGTTAAGGGCGCTGTGGTGGCAGTCCAGTCAGGAAATGTTCCTCGGTGTGGTCTGACTGCTGGCTGACCTCCAGGAGATGTTTATAGACAATAAGGGCAAGGTCACCTTCTCAGAGCAACGGTCACACGGTCCATGAAGTCAGCAGTCAGTTGACCACAACGAGCATCTCTGACGTCTACAAATAAACAGACAGGAGCCACGTCGCATACTGGACAACAGAGTGCACAAATGTATAACTTCCTCAGACATTTGAGATGGAGAATGAATATGTAACCACAGGAATTATCAGGGATATCCTTATAATGAAGTATGAACTACTCTCCTTTTCTGTTTTTAGGAGAATCTGTTACTAGTAACTCAGTTCACTATGGGTTCGATTCCCAGGGAATGCATGAACTGATAAATACATGCAATTTAAGTTGGATAAAAGCATATTCCAAAACCATAAATGTAAATCTATTTAGTAATCTGGTGTACAGTGCACACTTTTCATGAATCAGTTCCCTGTGAATAAAATCCATCCCATTTGTTGCATCAGTCAAGTAGAAAAAATTATTTAACGGAGTGTCTATTTACACTAAGTGCAAATAGCCCGCCTTGTTGGCAGAGGCTATTTACACTAACTCTGCCCACCAATGTGTGATTGGGCTAGTCAACACTACAAATACGGCTGTCAATTATCAGCTTTGGTGGTGCAGAAATTAAAGCACGCATTCTACTCTTTTCAAGATGATCGACCCGGGTTTATATCTGCCTTCTGGCAAGCTTTTTTTCTCCCTTTCCAAATCTCATATCATATCGGAAAGGCATTTATGTTCAATTAAAATGAAGGAAATTATTGAAAAGTTGAAAATAAAGTATCAGTTATGGTTGGGGTAGGTGTAGGGTGTGTCCCAATAAGGCAGCATCCATTGAATAAATTGAATTAAAACTATAATATACACCTAATAAGTAATTAATGCATACTGTTTTAATGTACTACAATACTGAGGTGCAGATAATTGCGTCTATTTGCAATAAGTGTTATAAATAGCAGAAAATCCTGCTATTTTAACTTAGTGTAAATAACATCTCTCGCTTAGAAAATATGCTGTTTTCACTTAGTGTAAATAGCATCTATTGCTATTTGCACTTAGTGTAAATAGCCTCTGTCGCTATTTACACATAGTGCAAATAGCCGCTACCTTTATTTAAATAGTGCTTTTCAGCAGATTAGAGCTGGGCAATAATATAGTTTACAACAAAGCAGTTGAGATTTGCTATATGTTGGGTATTTAACTCAAAAAAAAAAATTGCAATTTTATTACATTACTGATTACTGCATTTAAAAAATAATCAGATTACTATTTACTTTACTTTCAAGTTATCAAACCTAAAAAATACTCTACAAAGTGACACTCATGGTTCTTTCAGTAATTTAATATTGACTGAAACATTACATAAGTTTCAAAACAACAACTTGAACGATCGTTTGCATTTTTTCCTGATAAAAGCAAAAAGAACTTAACGTTCAGTCATTTTTGATAGTACAGATAAGAGTAATACATAATTTCAAACTGTAACAGGTTTACTTTTTATTTGTATACACTCGCAATATCAACAAAACTTTGTGCTTTTGTAAAATAAAGAAAACAAACAGGGTGCACTTTCTGCCATCTCAGCCTCCTTGAACTACTTTCTGAAATGAGCCACAAAAATGCAGGAAAACTTAGCGAATATTTGACACTAGGAATGGGCGATACCACTTATTTTAATACGATTCTGATCATTTTAAAGGCCAGTATTGTTGATATCAATACCGATACGATACTTCTAAACTGAACTTTATTTAATTATGAAATTTATTAGATTAAATAAATTTAAGTGGGTAATGACACTCACGTAACTTTATTTGAAGCACATTTTAATATTCAATACGCCTTAATTATAACTTAATTGTTTACTAGGTTATATCATGGAAATCGGCAAATAGCCTACTATAGTTGAGCTACGATCACTGTGTCACGTCGTGATGTGCGGGGAATGAGGAGTAATGATGAGGGGGTCCAGAACATGCACATTTATTAGACAATCCACAAAAGGAACAGAAGCGAACAGGAACAGCAGGGAATCCACATGCACGCAAAAGACTCGGAGACAATACTGACAATGAATGACAAAACAAAATGACTTCAAGAACCCACAACCAAACGGTGAACACAACCAAACTTAAATACATAGACCAATAAGGGGGAGACAGGTGAAATCGATTAAACAGTGTAATTAAACTACTACTACTACTGCAATTACTACATTAAACGTAGTAATTGGAGACGGAACAGGAAAGACCAAATAAGGGCATACACAAGGGGAAACACCAGAAACAGTCCACAGGGGTGTGACACACTGTAGTAAAACCATGGTTTATTTTCATAAGGGACTGCCAGTGACAGGCTGTTGCGCACATAAAACGCAACCTTTTTATTCTGACAGAGTATGATTTATATTAACATTACAGAATAGAACATGATCAATATGAACTTTTAACGTTCAATTTAAATAATGTAATTGCACCAATTTCAATTTGTTTATTGTGATAAAATAACTTAAACATATATGTTTTGTATGTTTAAATAGTTCTATCCTGCACAGTTATTCACTTACATTATTCATCCAATTTGATGTATATTGTACACATACTTTTTTTTGTTAAATAAACAAAACACTGGTAAATAAAACACACCTTTTTTTTTTTTACTTAAGTATCGATACTTTCGATATTCGCATCAGTATTGATATATCGATACTTCAGGACCGAAATGGCCATCTCTGTTTGACACACAGATATGAGAAATATACCTTAAGAAAACTTGAAGTGTCTGTTTTTTAAAAAAAGTAAGTCATATCAAAAAACAATATTCTCTAATAAAGTCTAATAAAGTAATCTGCATGAAACAAACGCAAGGTCCAGTCTTTCTCATCTGTGCTTATTATCTGTAATGTGGTCGTAACCTTGCGCAGCGCTCGATATTTAAACGATAATCATCCACATGAGACACGCCAACATGTAAATGCCCACATCACCTCTGTAGACAAAGCAACAAGATTCATCTAGGCTACTTTTCATTTCTGAAAGAAGACGGGCTGTGAGGAATCAGTTGTATTTACCTCAGAAGAACACGATGCAATGCGCTGCTTGATCCAGTGAATATTATTCAGTTTTATCTATTAGTGTTATTGTGACATAAACTTACAGTTGCATTTACTTAATAGCATTTACTAACTGGACTTAATAGCATTTACTAGTTATTTTATTTATTTTTTATTTTTTATTTTTTTGTTACAATATAGGCACCTATGCAGACAAGATTTGCTACATAGTATATTTTCCTTTATGTCAATCATACTTATATACCTGACTGACTGATAATGTAGTTACATTTTGTGACCACCAATTAGTTGAGATGCATGCAGATAAAGCTGGATATAATATATTGCTGTATGATAATACAGTTTATATTTTTGGAAGATGGATTTTGGAAGATTTGGGTGCTAAAATAGTTCGATTTTACAACAAAATAAATCAGGCAGTTGAGATTTAATATATTACATATATTGCTTTATGTGAAGGAGGATGGACTGTACAGCCCAATTTTAAAGATGTATATCACTGTGCAATAATATAGTTTTAACTTTTTTTTATATAATATAGCAACCAAGCAGTTGGATTTTCATATTGTTTCACTTGCTTATATCTCAGTGTACAGAAGTAAAATGGGTAACAAATGAACAACCACAACCAAAAAAAAAAAAAAACAGGACTTAACGTTTTAGAGAAAGTCACATCTAGTTTGTCTCATGTTACCTTACAGACAGCGCCAAATAATACTGTTGCAACCTCTCCAGAATGCATCAATCAATCCGAGCAGGGCAGGAATTGTGGGTGCTTTCATAAAGGTTCATTGATGACTCAGATTTACCCATGTGCATTTCCCAGGGCATGCCTGTGTTCAGAGAGGTCAGCCAAAAGAAGATCTGCCATTTACGGAGAACAAGTAAATTGATAACAGAGAGTGATACATCGTGAGAATCTAATATGGTGGTGATATTTTTCACTTGACGGAGATGGAACGACATGGCACTGGGGAAAGACTGCAGAAGGAATGACCTCCTTTAAAGTAAAGGAAAAACAACACCACCTCTTACATGCGTCATATCCCAATCAATATGCAGTTCCAAATGCAGATTTGGGAGGAGCCTAATCATTCAGTCCCATCAATCATCACTATATAAGCAGCAGTCACAATTTTTCTGTCATCCCTCCACCTCCCCTTTTCCTCCTCTGTTTCTTTCATTCCTCCTTCATACCGTACAATTATACAATCATGAAGGAGGGGACCTAAATTGGAGCTTGAGCTGAGCCTTGGGTTCGAGCCTCTTTTGAGGACAGCAAGCCAAGTTCATTTACCATTATCTAGAAGGACTGAAGTCGTGAAAGTCATGTAAAAGATTAGGAGCTATATTTACAGTTACATTCATGCATTTGGCAAGGACCTTTATACAAAATAAACGCTGTAACACTGTATTCAAGCTATATATTTTTTCCTGAGAGAGCCACTTACAGTGCATTCAAGATGTACATTTTTCAATTCATGTATTCCTTGGGGATTCAAACAAATGACCGTGGCACTGCTTGAGGTACTGTATACAGGACGGCTAAATTGTTTAAAACAAATTATTTTCATATTGCAGCGCTTTTAATGTTACTGCCTGCACAGGATGAATCACTTTTGTTGCTTTCTTCATTTGTAAAAGCCATGTGCTAAATGAATAATTCCCCCATGTGACCTAAACGTTTGTACAACATGCAGGACCTTGATCCAAAGAGAGGTGATATGCCCGTCCATCTGCAACTTTGCTGACTCCAGGTGTTTCCACAGCATGTAAGATTAGACAAGACGCCATGTGACCGAGGGTTACCCCAACCGCCAGCTGTCCGCATCAGCATCGCATCATAGTGGTACTTCCTGTGGTCATGGACAGGTTATTGGGTCATGGTTAGTTATTAAGTGAATCATGAAAAATTTCAACACCCTGTCAATGTCCTAAAGTTGAACTGGAGTTCCAGAATAAGGTGGCGAAAGGTGACTCCTTTACAAGAACTACACTTTTAAAAATAAAGGTGCTTTGAAAGGTTCTTCACAAAGGACTATTCAGTCAAAGGTTCTTTAAAAAACATCTTTTTCTTACCCTTTTATAATCTGAAGAACCTTCTTTTGCCACAAAGAACGTTTTGTGGAACAGAAAGGTTCTTCAGAAGTTAAAGGTTCTTTATGGAACCATTTAGACAAAAAAGGTTCTTCTATGGTATCGTGAAGCACCTTTATTTTCAAGAGTGTAATTAAAAATACAATTAGGAAACATATTTCCTAGCATGAGACATGCTACTTGGATCGATGCAAATGTAGTCATCTGTTATTGGGATAAAAGAGGAAAGCAATTTGGTTGTTTGTTTGTTTGTTTGCATCTTTCTCTCTTGAGCTGCCGTTCTCTTAATTCTGTTAAGATATATTCACTCAATAAAGAGCAGACTAATTATTTTTCACTGACTCTATGTCTAGACAGCTGAGTTGCCAATAGGATGATTTACAGTAGAGAGATTTTAAGATCAGTCTAAAACATCCCACACTTTTATGCAGTTTGGCTTGTGCTGCTAGCGTAAGCATAGTTTATTGACTTTGTGTTCTCTGACAAACACTGCTGTAAGCAATAAAAGAATAATGCTGTTACATCAAGGATAAAAATTACTGTGTGAATCATCAGACCTTGGAGAGAGAAAAAAAGAACGCATTGTACCGCAACTTATGTCACACTTGAAAATGTCATTGCCATTGTATTAGATGCAAGACGTCTAATCAACTGGTTCCTCCAAACAAATGCAGCAGGGGCTTTTATTGCAAAACTTTACTTTTTGTCATCATATATACTAATTTTTAAGTGAATGTATTAATGTAAGTCAGTTTTAGTTCACATAGTAACCACATGTGTATTTAATCACATTAATTACAGTATCTTGCACAATACAAAGAACCATAACCCAACCTGTATTTTACAGTGTCATTTTATTATTCATATTGTGGTGAAATTTGAAATAATTATGATGCCATTGTCTGATCCAGAACTTCAGATGTACTTTCTCTCAAGCTTGGCACCAAAGCATGTGAGCAAAAAAAAAAAAAAAAAAAAACTAATTTGTTACTGCTAAATGTATTAGTTTTTTATTGAATTTTATTTATTTTTTGGATCAAACCCTACATCTTGATTTGATAGTATGGGATATACCATGGTTCCCAGAGAGAGGAATGAGATGCTGTATTAGAAACACTTTGGGAACACATCTGTGTGAACAGCGTCCTGAAGCATGTGTGAAATCAGTCCAATAGAGTAGTGAGACGTCCCGGCAGGGGTGACATAGTGACAAGGAAGCTTAAAAATGCATCTGGTGTAAACAGTGTTAGCTTCTGGTAAGTGGAAGCAAGCGCTCACAGGGGTTGCAAGAAGTATGGCAGGGTGACACAGCGTCTTGTTCCCTTCAGGGAAACCACAGTTACATACGTGACCTAGAGACGTCCCCCTTCAGGAACTTGCACTGTGTCAGAAATGTCAGAAACGCTTTGGAAACTAGAATGCCTGTTTAGTGTAAATTCATTGTGCACCTTTTAAGACTAGAACCCGGGGTGGTCCCAACATCTAGTTTATAAAATCTGATAAAGGTGAGCAGGGTAGACCAACCTGCAGCCTTACAAACATTGTGTATAGACACATCAGATAAGAAGGCCTCAGAGGCCGCCATACTTTGAGTTGAGTGCCCCTGACCCCCAAAGGGGACCGGAGGTCAGAGGACTCATAAGCCAGAGAGATAGCCTGAACTATCCACCTGCTTAATGTCTGCTTGGTTGCCAGGAGACCTCTCTTAGGTGGACCAAAGCAAACAAAATGTTGATCAGACTTTCTCCACAGGGCAGCTCTGTGGACATAGGTGTCAAGAGGTTCAAAGGGGCCCCTCCAGGACCATGGCCAGATTCCATGTGATATTTTGTCATGGAAGGAGCTGTGGAGTGAAGTAAGTTATCAACAGAGACCAGTAGATATGAGTTGGGTCCCCTCAGTGGTCACACCCACAGTTTACATAACTCCGTGCGAGGATGAACAATCATGCCGTCAGCCAGAGTCAGAAGGTCCCTCCTGATCGGAATTTCCTATGAAGACCCGTCGAGAAGGAACAACGAGAACCAAACTCGGGCCAGCCAGAACAGGGTTACCAGTAGAAGACTGACCCCATCCCGGTGGACTCTCTCCAGAATTCCCTGAAGCAGAGCAATTGGGGGAAAGGTATATAGACTCAGCCTTGGCCATTTCTGCACCATGGCATCCAGTCCCAAAGGAGCCAGATGTGTGAGGGAGAACCACAGAGGACTCCAAAGACGCAAACAGGTTGACTTGAGTCTGGCCAAAAAATGCTCCAAATTCGCCTTACAAACTTGGGGTGGAGCCTTCATTCCCCCGGGCCTCAGCCTCTGCCTTGACAGGATGTCTGCACCCTGGTTGAGATGCCCAGTATATAGACTGTCCTCAGGGAAAGCAGCCTTCCCTGGGACCACAGGAGGATCTTGTGTGCCAGTTTGCAAAGTGAACATGACCGCAGACCTCCCTGTCCGAGACAACCAATGTGTTTTCTGTGCAGACAAGCACATGATGTAAGTGTTTCTGAAACAAACCTGAAAAACTGCCAGGATCTCCAGGCAATTTGTGTGCCAAGAGAGATGATGGCCTTCCCACAGACTATGTGCTGACTGACCACTAATGAACGTTTCCCATCCCGTGAGGGATGTATCCGTCATAAGTGTTACACAACAATACGGAGCACCCAACATGGGTCCCTGAGACAGGAACCAAGGCTTCTTGCACATGCACATACTGCACGAACACAATGCCGCATGACCTTGATCATGTGAAATGGGTTGCCCCATGGGAAAAAAAAAACCCTTGGTCCTGAGCCACCACTGCAGGCAAAAAGGTATCCCATTGGACACTGCTACCATCAGACCCAACAGTCTCTAGAAACTGCTTTACAGTGACTGGCCTAGCTTGTGCATCTTTGTCCAGGTCTCTGAGTAGGTCACCCTGGTATCCCTTCAACACTACCATGGTGTGCAGGCATAAACCAGCCTGACCTACTGCCATGAAAGCTTTACCCACCAAAGCCGAAGTTGTTCAGGGAGCCTTCAGGGACGATCCTGACCCAGGGGACAGATATCTGGCAAGTGTCTGTTTGCTTGCTGAAGAGCAGAAGCTAACGCTGTTTACACCGGATGTGCTTATAAGCTTCCTGGTCGCTGCATCACCCTGCCCATGACATCTCGCTACACTATTGGACTGATTTCCCACATGCTTCAGGACACGGTCACTTAGAGGTGTTTCCAAAGTATTTCCGGTGCACCGCAAGTTCCTGAAGAGGAGCATTATTTTCTCAAAGACAAAAACTTGTTATACGGCTTTAATTGTTACTTGTTAGGCAATACTTAATTGAGTTTATTTAAATAAAGAGCTTCTATTGTGATGTCTTTTTAAAATACTGTATGCATCATACTTTCTGTTATAAAATGAAAATCACAACATCTGGTACCAACTTAAAATGCAATAAAAAAAATTTAAAAAAAAGATTGTTGCTTGCTTTTAAACAGACTGGACAAAACTGATTTTAATGGAAAACATGATTTTTTCGATTAAACCAGTATATAAATGTGGTTTAAAAAATGACTCACTCTTTCACTTTCTTCTGTGTATACAGATAATAAGAGTTCTTTGCTTTTTCGATTCTCCAAAGCATTTCATGTAAAATCATTCAGTTCTGGCCTGGAATTTAGCAAACACAGAAGTGATACTGCTCATCCAATCAGATTAGATGACATCCTCCACATGTTGTTGTGAGTTTCAGTTTCACCTAATGTAGACAGAAATACAAATAATTTTGCCACTGCAACATCTGATTATATAATATATAAAGGCATAACAGCCTTGAGAACCTCCTGACAGGTCTAGTTAACAGACACAAGGTCTTATGACCAGTGCTCTTTAAGCGTTGCCAGGTGAAGGCATACTATATTTATAAGAAGACGTTTTTCCACTGTGCTAGTCTTAATTTAGATGAAATGGAGGAGAACAGTGATAGAGTGTCAATGAGTGCACAGTTCTCCACCTGGACCCTCTCACATTTCATCCATGAGGCGATGTGCTGGTGGGGCTTTAGTGGACTTAAAGGAAGGGTGTATGTGTATATGAAATATGTGTATATATATATGTGTGTGTGTATAATATATGTGTGCTCAGTGCTATTTGTACAAAAGATTTTAAAAAGCTGTGTACATACCATCCCAGCTGTGCTTAATCTGAAGTAAAAGGTCATTTTCAAAGACGTCACACAAAAATGTGAAGTGTAATGATTTTATGTATTTATCTTTTGCTCTTCTTTAAGATTCAAACATTCATCCTCTAAATTTCTGCTACTCTAAATATTTAATCTTTCTTTTTGAGATTTGAGAGGGTTTTGTCAAGTAAGCATGTCGGGGAGGCATTAAAACTTGGAACAGTTTACAACAGAAAAGCTATCTAACAGATGTCCTGACACATCGATACCCGTGAGAATCATAAAGCATTATTTCATCCTGAGCTGTGATGTGCTTTTGTTCTCATAACAGTCAACAGGTCACAATGACATTCACATTAGATACTAGTTGAAAAATTCCCTACGTTATGGTAATCAAGTGTCCCCACAAGTAGTAATTCCAATAAATTTTGTGGACAAATGTGGGGATACATTTTTTTTGGTCCCCATGAGAAAACAACCCTATAAATCAAACAACCCTATAAATCTGTAGTTTTTGTGTGAGGGGTAGATTTAAGGGGATATAACTCTCTTGGAATATCTAACTTTTAAATGATTTGCAAACTTAACACCCTGGCTCACATGACCATAAGTGATGAAATTACTTCCTTGAAGTGACTGTCACATGTACCCTTCGCCAGTGAACTAGTGGAAGGGTCTTTCGCGAAGAGAGGTGTACATTTTCTTTTAGAGCACCCCTACAAATGGTGTCCCCTTCTACAAGTGCCTTTAACCAGAGACTTTCTTACTATTGGCAGATGAAAGGGTCGTTTCCCCCTGAGGAGGCAAGGGCGGCAAAAAAAAATTGTAGTACAAAAATTAAACAATGCCATTATTACAATATAACATGAAGAAATGTAGAAATCACTAATTTTCCAAAGAAACACTGTCCAATATCGACACCAGCAGGTAAAGTTACAGCAGAAGTTTGCATCTCTCTCACCTCTCCTGAGCCCATTGAGTTTTAGTTATTTAAACTCGGTCCTGGAGGGCTGGTGTCCTGCAGAGTCTAGCTCTAACTTGCCTCAACACTTGCCTGAAAGTTTCTAGCATGCCTAGTAATAGTTTGGCGGGGAATAATTAAGAATGAATGGAGGAAAGTCATGTGAGAGGAGGTAATTCCGCCATCGCGATATTATTGGATATGACTGGTTATGATTGACTGTGATTGGTTCATGCGATAAATCCCGCTTCTTGTGTTTGTGTGTGTTTGAAAACATGATCTGTAGTAATCAGCTTGGTAAAGTGTAAGGTAAATCTGTGTCTGTGACCAATTTTTACAGAGCTTTGATCATCAAGTAAAACATATTGTTTAAATTGTTACTGACTTGAGTTATTATTTTGGAATTAATGTAAAAAACTAACTTGATGATATTCATACTCGGCTGTAATAAATAGAATATTGATTACATTATTAATGTAAAAACTGATTTATTTTCTGATAGTGTCCGTGTAAGTCATGCTTATTTAACAAGGAAAATATGACTGGAATATGAATTTATATTTGATTTAAAAAAATAAATAAATAAATAAATAAACTTTGCCTCCTCATATGGCATTTATTAATGGCAGTCGTTACAATTCAAGTCTTCAAGTAAAACCTGAAAACCAACGAGGGAAACATAGTTATTTTTAGACAATACACAATATTATACAACATCTATTTTTAAATAGTAATGCGACATTTGCTGGTAGAAATGCCGTAAATGAGTCCTATCTGTTACGTCATTCCCTGCTCTGCCTTCTCTTTAAAAAAAAATTTTATCAGGGTAAAATCTAGAGAGATACCTTTTGAAAAGGAACCACTCCAGCTTTTGTTATTATGAGTTCTGAGGTTTGTGCAGCTTTTCCTGTTTGAATTTGAGCCGTCACTCACATGGGGTTGGAATGAGCTTCTGTTCAGAGATTAATTCTGTGGAATTTCAGAATGGGGAATTTCGTCAAGGAAAAGTCTGCCAGTAGTAGCTTGATTCCTTCTGTAACAAACTTCTGGCCTCTTCAGCATAGCACTTAAACTTTTTGATTTATTTTATTGCCAGTAATGTTCACTCGATGTTGTTACACATTAATCTTCATAGCCGTTCGATTTACAGATGTTTCTTATCATGTGACTGTGCCGTGACCTTATTGAACAGCTATTTGGACTAGTCATTACTTTGCCAGACATTTTCGTTACGCTTTTTTTTTTCCAGGGATTAATTATCTCATTAGTGAACATACATGTCTGTCAAGAATATAAATAAAACCTTTTGAAAAAAGGATGCAGGTTGTGCTGATCCTGACTAACCATTAACAAAAGATCAGCACAGGCTGTTCGTCTCATTTGGTTCCAGCACTCTTTGATACCACTAATTATGCCTGTCCTACATAGACATCAGTCAACTATAACGGAGGCACTCTACTGCCAAAATAGAAGAACTGAGAAAATATGTTTGGAAATGCAAGACAACAATTCTAATACTCTTAGACATTTACCTGGCATGTTATATTGTGGTCTGATTGCTGAAACCTGAAACACACCTTTGTCAGGCCTGCTTACACATGCATCCACACACACACACACACACCTAATTACAATTAAGCCTTATGTAAACACAAGATCCACTCTCCCTCATATTAAACAGACCCAGAAGACAATGTAACATTACTTTCAAAGAATGAGATCAATCTTACTCTGACAGTCTGATTCATGGTCAGGTATATCTATTTGTCTGGCACTGTGCACATGTGCTTATTAAAGTTGAGTAGATGTGATCTGACTCATACAAACTTGTTTCGCTTTCTTTGATAATTAAGACCCGGTTTATGGATGGGTGGGGTATACTGTACATTCATCTCTTGGATGGCTATTACTCCATGAAGAGGACCTTAACAGAGCAATGGTAATGTGTCATGTGAGTCATCATCCCTTTACCTGAAAATCCTGACCCCAGGCTATTCTCATTCAGCCGGCGGAAGCCAGATTTTTCAGGTATTAAGCCAGCAAAAGCCAGATTTTCTACACCTATATGTGACTTTTTGTACACATCATTTGCAGGCCTGAATGCCTGTTCTTCACATGACTGGGATGTTATAATTTGCTTTGTGATTTACATGTTCAACGGATCATGACTGGTTTGGCGGAAGAGTGAAGCAAAGACAAATTACAGGTGATTGAAATGTTTAATTCAGTCTTTAAACTCTAGATGGCACCGACTGATCCTTTACGTGCAATCTGCTAGCAATCACATCAAGCTGATGGGCCTGTCTTGCTTGCATGACGTTTAAATGGCCTGGCTTGCTATAAGCTGGTCCTGCAGTTCCTCTGAGACCCTCCACCTCCCCCAGCTCCACCTGTCTAGATCTGCTATCGGATTTACGATGCCTATCCATGCAGCAGCAGCAGCAGTATATCACACTATATCTGTGTAGCGCCATATAGAAACCAAATATATTAACGTCGTCAAATGCAAGTTAGAGCTAGCAGTTTCTCTAGTAACTCTTGATATTTTGATATATTTCGTATGTTATGATATACAATATAATTGCACTACTTCTACAACTTCACTTCACTTGTGTATTTACTAGACACAACTTTTTTTTTTTCTTTCAGTGAAAGTGATAGTATCAACATACCGAAGAAAACATAATACTTGATTTCTGACTTTGTTTTCCTTTGATGTCTGTTCCAATGAATTATGCCAACGGCATCAAGAAAGAGCTTCCTGAGTGTCTTTACAATAGTTCTCTTGGGAAAATATCAACAGCAAGTCAAGAAGCAACATGTCATTTCTATCCTGATGTAACCTCTTGAAAAACTACCTCATCATTTTACAATGTGTGTGAATGATGCAGCTTGCTGCTGGTTGAATGCTATTCCAGTCATCTGATGGTGGATTAAATTACACAACAGTAAAAAAATAAATACATAAATAAAACTTGTTTAGTGTGAAAGAATTTAAAATTGTTAACAGAGCGAATCTTTTGATTAAATATTAAAACTTTAGAGAAATGTTTTAAATGAAAGCATGATATATTTTGATGCTTTTAAATGAATATAAACTTAGAGCAATCATCTAAAGGTTTTCAAATGTATCCAAATTTATGAAATATGCTATATTTGATGAATCACTAACTAGAAATAACTGAATTTATTCAGCATTTCTGACTTATCTTTTGCTTTATCGCCAAAGCTGTTGCTTAATAATATTAGACCAGTAATATCAGGCGGAAATATTAGACGATTAGCCACATATACAGATTATAGTCAATTATCCATTCATGTACCTTTAAGCCCTGATAAGAAGCTTATTTTAAATCAGCTTAATGTTACAAAGAAATAATTTATAATTTGTCTTTACTGTCACCACAAATGGCACTCATAGCATTCCAACACAATCTCACTGCAATTCATAACGACAGTATTTTACATTTTGGTGAATTGGTGGATCATTTTTATGCACTTTGCCTACGCCCACTAATGGTTAGGATTCAGGGTGGACCTTCATGCATACTTTTTCTAAAAATCATACACTTTCGTACAAAATCATACAAAATCAGAACTGTGTAAAATAGTTACGAAGTTACATTCAGATTGTATCATTAGAAAATACTACAAATACTATTAGGCTCCAAAACTTGTTTAAAGGTGTCATCGGATGCCCATTTTCCACAAATTGATATAATTCTTTAGGGTCTTAATTAAAAGTCTATAACATGTTTTGGTTAAAATTTCTCAATAGTAGTGTAAAAAACACCCTTTTTACAAAATCAGCTATGTTCACAGCAGCCTGTTTTGTTGCATGTTCCTTTAAATGCTAAAGAACTCTGCTCACCCTGCCACTCTCTTCTGAGGGGTGACGAGCGGTAATATTTACTTCATTTTTAGTAAAGGTGATTTGCAAAGATGCATAAAAACCCTTATCTTCAGGTGTGCACATACACTCTTAAAAATAAAGTTGCTTCATGATGCCATAGAATAACCTTTTTTGTCTAAATGGTTCCATGGAGAACCTTTAACATCTGAAGAACCTTTCTGTCTCACAAAAGGTTCTTTGTGGCGAAAGAGGTTCTTCAAATTATAAAAAGGTACTAAAGAGATGGTTCTTTAAAGAACCTTTGACTGAATGGTTCTTTGTGGAGCCAAAAATGGTTCTTCTATAGCATCACTGTGAAGAACCTTTTCAAAGCACCTTTATTTTTAAGAGTGTAAGTGGTCAGGAGGTCCACATGCACAACCAAATTAATAAAATTCCCTGTGTAAATAAGTTCAGAGCGTGCATTTGCGTACTGACATGGTTGACAGCAGTTAATGCACAATTACCATTTTATATCGACAAACTGTTATACTGTATAAGATTTCTATTCGAACTGAAAGCATAATTCTAGGCTATTAGCTGCCGTTTTCAAAACATAATGCAAAAATGTGACATTTCTGCATTTACTCTTCACTGAGCGCTCTACAATCGGAAGCGACAAACCTGGCAGCACGTACATTTAGTTGCCGGCAACCCGCCAAAAAAAAGTAAATATTATCATTTTATTTTTACGTTTACTATAAATTGATTGTATTTTTATTTAATATGCCTTTTACTTTAAAATATAATAGTATTACAACACTTTATTATTTTTATTTATTTTTTTTTATTAAAAAAATAAAGTCAAATGATATTACTATCACTATTATTATTTTTATTTTATGTATTTTTTTAAAGTTACATTTAATGGGTCACATTATGTGCAGCGTGAGGACCAAACCAAATTTCCATGTACTCTTATAAGAACCAGGCTAAAAAACATACGCGCGCCCCTGCTTATACTCACGTCTTCTGTAGGTGAAGCTGCATCACGAATGATTTGTGCGAACGTAGCGCATTTTAGCAGATCAGGGATCACGCATTCCCTTAAAAAACAAAAGTAACATTAATCCTCTGCTTCTTCAGTGGCTCAGATGCTGGGAATAAAAGACGACTGCTATGTTCATTATTACTTCCAACAACAGAACACCTCAATCGCTTAGGAGACACACTTGTCTTCAACACAATGACAGACTACTTACAGTTTACTCAGGGTGGGTCTAAGGTAAGATGGCAGTGTCAATCAACTATTGTGGGAGCGTCCTTGGTCTGTGTGACGTCACATAGCCACGAAGCTCAGAATGGCCTGATTTGAAAAAGGGGATATTATTTAAAGGCATTAAATAAAAAGCGCTGAGTGGATTTTTATTATTATAGGGTTGATGTGTACACACACTGCCAACACAGATTTATGTTCAAACAACATGCAAGTGAATTTTTGCATCCGATGACCCCTTTAAGCATTCATATACTCCAGGATTTGTCATTTTTGATGTATCATTTCAGAACACAAAGCTTATGCAAAGCTCTGATCTGCTTTTTGACGTCATTCGAAACAGCTGATGGAGATTTCTGTTACAAAAAAAGCCCTTAAATCAGGACAAAGAACAGGGCGAATGGAAAAATTTATACTGTTCCACTGCTGTGTCAACAATGGCTTATCATGTCCGATAGCTGCAATTCCTGCAATTCCTGGTATGGAACAACATGTTACACTCAGGTGTCGAGAGAAAAGTAACCTGAAAAATGGACAAACCGGCTTCTGTTCTCTGCTTGTATGTGTCATGCTCTGAGTCTGTCTGCATTTGCCGGTTATCACTGGCTGTGAGAGATTAGTGGGGTGTGCTGTGCATGAATCAGGGAGATACTGTGACTAAATGTCTGCTGTTTGCTTATCAGCATGACGGATGGAATCCTTAGAGATGCAGGGACAAGGTGAAGTATGAGCATAGAGTCAGTGAGGCTACTATCTGATCTGACAGACGCTCCTATAGACTTGATTTTATTCTGATATTCTTGTCTGTGAACAGAAGCGTACAGATTCACAGATTATATTGTTGAGAAAGAGTGCAATTGAAGAACTGACGCATGCAACAGAAGATGTTACGAAAGAATAAGATGCATGAGAGACATCATTGTCCGTGACTGACAAATTCACTGTTGTGGTTGTCTTTCTCATTGTCAGTTTAGTAGATTTTTTTTTTTTTTTTTTCAATTATAATCGGCTGTCTGTGCCAGGGGTTAGTTTGTATTTATAGTAGACATCTTTAAAGGGGTCATCGGATGCTAAGTTCACTTTTTCATGTTGTTTGAACATTAATGTGTGTTGGCAGTGTATTGTATACATCTACCCTATAATGATAAAAATCCATGCAGTGATTTTAATTAATCTGTAAAAATAATATCCCCTTTTTCAAATCAAGCCGTTCTCAGATGCCTGTTTGTGGTTGGGGTTTGGTTGTGGTTAATGCAATCTGTGATCGCAGTGAAACCGTGCAATGGCTATCGTATGCGTATATTTTTTTCGAATTTTACTTTCACTTTCAAACGAATACATTCTGCAAGGAGGGGAGAGGTTGTAAAGGGGGGATCAGTGACTCGGTGTGGTAGGGACCACAGATGGGTCAAATGGGTCAGGACAAAATCAGCACTCGTGTCATATTGCTCTTGATATCGTGGTGTGGTGATATGGTGTGATATCGTGTGGTATGTGACATATATATAAATATGAGACAAAACACATATGAGGCATTTTTTTTTGCACCAATATCTTGAATTTTAGGGCATAACTACATTTGTGGAGTTGTTGCCCTGCAGCATATGTGTCAACAGTCAACTATATGAAATATAAGATGATGTACAGGTCTGGGGGCGGGGCCAGTGCGTTAACTGCGGTAAAATATTTTAATCACGTTATTTTTTTCATAACTAATTCATTAAGTTAACATGTTAAACTGACAGCCCTAGTTAATAAATAATATAAAGTGGTCCAAAACTTTTCTACTTTTAAAATCCTTTTTTTTTTTTTTAACCGCCCCCTTTTCCAGAACCAGACTTTTAGTCCTAACATTTTTGTATGGTGCATTTTTATAGTTTATGTCAGATATTATCATAGAGTAAAATATACAACTGTGTATTTGGTACATTTCAGTACATGTGCATTTTTTGTATCATCCTGCTCTTATCAGTTTTTCACAGTGTTTGAGTTCTCTCTACACCATGTATCTCAAGATACATTTTATGACAATCTTTCAATCTTTTGAAGCATTTTGCCAAGACACATCTACAACAAGCAAAATGTTACATCTCTATAGCAACAACTGGCTCCTCAGAGGCTTTGGAATTTCTAAAACACTGTGTTGACTGTGAACTATTACAGCACGAGCTGTTCGCTTGCAGGATGAACTCACTTAATGTTAAGAGAACTAACTGTCAACAAAATTGGTGTATTATTTCTTAATAGGTAAAATATAAATAAATGCATGAGCAAATGCTCACATGCTCAGAGTTTTTGCTTACATGCATACTGTACAGATTTGCAGGTGCTTGCCTACTTTATAACAGAGGGTTAAAGCTTCAAAAAAAAAAATGACAAGTTGGTTTTGATAAAAGTTTAAGGAACACTTCACCCAAAAATGTAAATTTGCTGATAATTCACTCACCCTCAGTCCATCCGAGAGGGAGATGAGTTTGTTTTTTTTCATCAGATTTGGATAAAATGTAGGATTACATCACTTGCTCACCAGTGGATCCTCTGCAGTGAATGAATGCCATCAGAATGAGAGTCCAAACAACTGATAAAACATCACAATAATCTACACAAGTCAAGCATTGTTTACGAGCCAAAACACACAGTCCAAAACATTTCTAAACAAATGAAGAGTTTGGTTCCAAAACGCTATAAATCCATTTTGATTAATTTGAGTAAAATGTGTTTTCTTTACCAAGAAAGTGGCAAGATGAAAACCACTATTTTCTGTTTTAAACTTTCACATAGCATCTTTAGGTTATAATAACATTAAAAATTCAAATCTAGATTTTGATTTTTCAAAGATTTATTATAAAAACGGATTATTTTTTTTTCCGAAATGCAATAAATCCATTAGGGCTCTATGCTTACTTTTCTTTTTAGAGAAAGTATAAGTGATGGAAGAAGATGGCATAAGTGCAATCAAATTCATAAACTCTTGTTGAGATTAATGTTTTAAATATACAATTTTGAACATAGAAATATTAAATGATTTTAATAACTAAAAAGAAGATAAAAATGAAATACTGCCAGTAGGTGGCGGTAAGTCACTGATTTAATTTCTGAATCATATTCATTTGATTCGTTCGAACGGCTGATTAATTCAGGAATAAAGCAAGTGACTCTTTTTATGAATGGGTAATTGATTCATTGACTCAGTAGAAAATGCACGTTCATTCGTAAACGAAACACCACTGTGTTTGAATGGAGATGCGCAGGGGCTCATTTGTGACTTTGTTTCAAACTATTTTTGAAGATGAGATGAGCAAAATCAGGCAATAGTGTTATAGTCAGACAATGCGGGTCACTTAATATTAATTTCTTGATTATTTAACTGTTGTATTAAATCAATATCTCATTTACAAACTCCCTTAATAATCATTAAAAGCTGTCACTCATTTTAGTTCATCGCAATCTCACAAAATTCTAATCAAGGAAACTCTCTGCACTGCACAATGAATCTCTTATTTACACTCTCTCTACACTTTGTTTATGAAAGGATTCGTCAGATAGGTCTGTGATACATTACTCAACGCTGAAAACTATGGATGCGGGGTGTATTCAAAGCGCTGCTTTTACTGTTTACAATGCGTGAAATGCTGCGCTGTTATTGGCTGAGCGGATTTTGCAGAAAAGGGAGACTGGCGTTTGTCGCGTTTGGAAAAAAAAGGGAGAAAACATGACAGAATAACACGGCGGATATTGCATTTTGCGTAAAATTAAAAACTGCCTCATCAAAACCGACCAGATACAATATTGATTTTGGCAGGAACTCAATTTTGTAAAAAATGGCGTTTTTCGCGTTTTGCAACCAAACTCTTCAAATATATGGGTGGATTTTGATGTGAGAGGACAACAGGGGATGGACTTGTTCACTAGAAGAAGCATATTACTATTATTTTTATACATACAGTGCACAGCATAAATGAGTACACCCCCTCTAAATAAATATAAAATGATGTATTTTCTTAATGATCACTAATATAACTCATGGAAAGATCGCAAAATTGAAATGTATTAAACATATACCTAATAAAAACAACAAAATATATGCCAATATTTTCTGTAAGATACGTAAATTAGCCAATTTTGTTTAAAAGAAGGATTGCAGTAATGAGTACACCCTAGATTTAATTCAGCAAATGTATAATATTCTAGTACCTAGTATGTCCTCCAGAACACTGAGTGTACAAGTTCACATCTGTCCTGTTTAACTCCTGGAGTATGATCTGCCCTGGTCTTTAATGGTGGGTTTTGCTCAGCTCATCTCTACAGAATCCCCCACTGCTGATCAAGAGCGTTAAGATTGGGTGAAATACATGTTCACTGAAAGGATTTTCACTTTGGATATCTGAATCTGGAATGAAAATCTTTATTGTCATGCTGAAAAAATGCCCAATAATGCAGGGAATGAGGGTCGGGTAGGATCTTCAGTTTCAGTTTTTTGTATTGCATCACACATTAGTGTGTGAATGCATGACAGCACTGATAAAGCACAACTCCCTCACACCTTCAGCACTCATACATCCCTATATAAGAGCTTTATTACCACTGAACGTCACTGTGGGTACCAGGCACTTCTCACTGTACTCCTCCTCTAGCAACACCAGAACATTTTGGATGCTTCTGAATCCGAAAAGATTGACTTGGTCTCTTGAGACCAGAGTATGGATTCCCAGACATTTATATTTTTTAAATATGGGCCTTGGGAGAGGTTAAATGAGTTGATGTTGCTTTGGCTACAGTAGGTAATTCTAGTGGTGACAACAACCATTCATGTCACTTCTGCATGCTGCGTTGTACTCTGTGAGAAGTGTTACTCTTTTCATAGCTTTTGTCAGCTCTGAGACATTTGCATGGTATTTCTCCGGCTCTTTTTCTAGCAAAACGTCACTCATCACTAAATGAAAACTTAAAGTGAAGACCTGATTATTTCAGGAACCTTGTCACAGCTCCATTGTATTTGAATCTCGGTGCTACTTCTGCTATATTTTCACACTTAAAAGAATAATTTGGTATTCCTCTTGTATCACTGTCCTCTTTTATGCTAAGAAATAAGTCACCTGGCAGCTTTCTCCCAAGTGGTTTCATTGCAGCCAGCATTAAGTCTGAGTATGATTCAGTAGGCTACGTAACACTTTTAATTGTCAGGAAATTACTTGTCTTTAAAAGTTTTGGTTTAATATATTTACTTGTTGATCACACATTTTTTTTTTAAATTTATTTATTAATAATTTATAACTTTCAGGAGGGTGTACTCATTTTTGCAACACATTTTATCACTTTGATAAGAAAATCTTGTTTTGCTGAATAATTTTGACATTCTTCTTTGGCAGGCTTGTTGGAACATTATATCTCCAAAGAACCCTAACATGTCATCTAAGTTAAGAGTAATTGCTGAATTTATTACGTTTTTGAGGGGGTATGCTCATTTATGCTGTGCACTGTACATCTTGGGGTCTCTGTGCCCTTAAGAAAAAAAACAGTACAAAAAAAAAAAAAAAGAGAGAGAGAGAGAGAGAGAGAGATGAGAAATGATGAGCAGTGGTGTATTTTCATTCGAATTTCCTTTGACATTCTCTAGGCGTCTGGGACTTGGCTCACTTTCCTCATTCAGGTTCAGTTTTGGCAATAGAGCCAGATTAGTGTGTTTATTCAAGCAGAAAGCGATCAGTTGTAAATGATGTGAACAGCCACAAATCGACATTTGAACTATGAACATTTGGAATGTTTTAATCGTAGCTTAAAGCGGTCTTAGGTCTAATCGCCGTCATCTGGGTGGGGGGCTATGAAGGGAGGTCACCCATTACAGTTACTTGACGTTAGTAAATGCACACACTGACATTTTTCACCTTTGGAAAATCTTCAGTAAAGCAATCAACCATAAAGGAAGAAGTGAAATATGAATGCACCCAGACGATGTTTCCAAAGGCTCTATTAGCGTATGCATGCGTGTCTATCGGTATCACTCTGACTTGCAACTTGCAGGTGCTATGTCATCAGCCAGGCTCGCTCACATAAAGAGAGTTCCTTTGCTTGTGACTTAATGCCAACTTTAACCTTGTTACTCAAAGTCTATTTTTAATTAAGCAGGTTTTGTTACTCACATGTTTACACCTGTCATTCCAAACCTGTATTTTTTTTTTTTTTTTCATTGAACACAAAAGGTGAGTGATTCTGAAAACCTGTCGGATGTCGCGCTGGGACATTTTCAGGAAATTCGAAAAATAGGTCGAATGTAAATTTTTTGTCAAAATTGGGCTGTGTCTTTCTCTTATGTTAACCCTTTAACTTTCACCGTCCACTCTGTGGGACGCCTAAGTTTACTTCACCATTTTACAAATAAATCCTAATCTAATCATGACAAACTATATATCGTTGGGAAGGTCTAAGACTCCTAAATAGATATTTTACCACTCTTGAGTTTTACAAGTTATGTAGGAAAAGAAATAGATTAATTTATGACAAGAGTGCACCTCAGAAATCTACATCATAACATGAGTTCTGACCTTTGTCACAAAAAGACTTTCTTTGTTGCCTTTTTCCCTATCACGCAATAGAAATCTTAATTCATCCTTTGAAAACAATTTTAAAATCAGACATTGCATTACCATGGAAATTGTACATCAAAGTCATATTACAAAATGTTTTTATTCATGAATTATAAAATTTTTACTTTGGATAGTGTATTTGCATGTCTATGCTCAAGATAGGGAGTGACAGTTTAAGGGTTAAGAACGTGCTGCGGAGGTGTTTTCTCTTAACACCACACAGTTAACCTATCAAAATAAACCACGTAACATATTTAATAAGGGCGTATCGATGCACAGTCCTGAGTAAACTATGACACGCAGAGTTTTTGTTTTATTTTTTTATTTTTATATATGGTGAGATGGCGGAGTGCAACAACGCAGTCTGAAGTACTGTAGCTGCCCACATAAACATCTCTCAATCTTAAAAGTTTGCTCAATCTTGGTGATGTCAGTGCCCTAAACAATGTTATAATGGACTATTTCACATCCAGAGATGAAGGATCGTATGAAGTTACTAAAGAGGAGGAGTCTGATTACAGTCTGTTGCACAGCTTTTCTAAATGTAAACTACTAGGTACACTATTCATGCTATCTAAACATACAAGGGGCGATCAAAAGTTCAGAGACTATGCCCATGTCCTCTGTCCTCTTCAGGTAACATTATTCTGTTTGTGTAATGATGAAGTATAGCGCTCTGACAGACAGCTCTCGCTAAACCCGTGAAATGAAACCTGACTCATTTTAAACCCGTTTTTCTCAAAATTCCATTCCTGAAAATCATAGCTATCAGCCAACTTAAGATAGCCATAGCATTTGTTATTTTCAAGCTATGGGCAAAAAAGTTTTTGGAAAGTTTTGGAAAGGGCTTGAACCCAGCTTTCATATGGTATCAAAACCTGAAAAAGTCAAATTTCACCATGTGTTGGGTTTTCCGAGCTCACATCACGTATGATTTCTATATAAAGTCATTTGAAGTCATACAAATCACTTGAGGAACAGCCCAAAATTTAAGTTGTTGTTCACTGAAAATCAGTATCAGCAAAATCTTTGGACTTAGATATGGATTTAGATGTATTCACATAGACTGTTTAATGTAGCTCAGGAGTGGAATGAGCGATCGCTGAATCCAACGCAAAATCAGCAAAATGTTGCATTTTTTGTGATCCTGCATAATTTGCCATTTCACTGCAAAATAATCACAAAAATGAAGGTCTCACAAAAAAAGAATAACAACAAGATAAATTAAAAAACCCACTAAATTATAATTATTAACTGAAATATAACTAATTTTACTGAAACTGCAATGTATTATTTTCAAGATACAGATATGCGCACGTGATTGGTGTGTGTGAAACAGTGAACACAAAACTTTCACTGGAGTCTGCCACTGGACCGCCAAAGCAATTTCCCTGAAGCATTGGCTCTGATCTGTCATATAGCCTATTAGGTCTTAAACTGATCGCAGTCGGTCCGTGATACGCAGGGACCAAGTCAAGACCCCACCGTTTGTCATGTGATTTTGCAGATTAATTTGCCAATTTACACATTCAAGCTATTTAAAACCAAAAGAAGAAGAAATGAAACCGAGCTCGATTCGTTACTTACGCGCTGTTCTCGCACACACCAGGCACAGAGCATGCGCACACAAGCACAGAAACGTGTTTCAGACAGCGCGGCATACCGAGTTGATTCCTCTTTCACCTCTCCCTGCGTTTAAGATGCATATGCATGGGAGTTTGCGGTTATGTCGCAATATTGGAAGCATTTCTGTTTTAAACCATAAAGGCGAGCCAATGGATATTAAGCTTTGCGCAACAGTTATGCCAGTGAACGTCTTAACTTCAGAAAGTGAAAGTAAAAAAAAGGTAACGCTGCATTCACAGTGCATATTCTTTCAGAGACTAATCTACTTCAACATGTGCTGATAACCATATAATATATTTAATTTCAAGCCTATAACCCCCCTTGGTCCACGAGAACATTTTCAAACCGTAACCGGTCCGTGGTGTAAAAGAGGTTGGAGACTGCTGTAAGCCTACTGTAGTTTCTTAAAATTCATGAAACAACAGTTAGAGGCAGCAGCAGCAGCAAAAGTAGTAGTTTTATCTACTTTTTATTGTACTTAGTTGTCCTGTTGTCATTTGTTTCTTAGCAAAATAAACAAATGTCATACATTTTGTTTGTTCTTTGTGTCATTTAAGACTATCATGAATCTAACATAATGCAATCTGGTGAATGTGCTATCATAATTATAAAAAAAAAAACATCACAAATTTTGCGCAAATTGTTGAAAATTACCACCACAAAATCAGACATTTTGCGAAATCCTGGAGGGACTGACATCAAACTTGATTTTTGATTAGTAATATGCATTGCTAAGAACTTCATTTGGACAACTTTAAAGGCGATTTTTAAAATTTGCAAAATCAGCTCTGCAAAAATCATCTCATTGGTTGAGGCTGCTTTAAATGCAAATGAGCTCTGCTCGCCCAGCCCCTCTCTTCTCTCTGTGGTGTCATGAGCCTGTTTAGTTTAGCTGCTAAACTTGCTAACTAGCACATTATTAGGAAAGGTGATCGCAAAGATTCATAAAAAAAAACCCTTATACTTACTTCTGCTGTAAGTGAAGCTGGATCACGAATGATTCACGTGAACATAGATGGATATATGTAGATCGGGAGGTGCATTCCTTTCACAAACAAACGTACGAACGTACTACGTTCATTATTACATCCAGCAACACAACACCTCAATCGCTCAATCTGAGATATGCTTGTCTAACTTACATCCCTGCTCCGGCACTGAAACAAAGAGGGTGGGACTGTTACAACTGATCTGAGGTAAGACGCTCATGTCAATCAACAATCAACCAACAAAATCGTGGGAGCGACCTCTGTCGGTGTGACGCCACAACGACAGGCATCTAAGAATGGCTCGATTTGAAAAAGGGGATATTATTTTTACAGATTAATTAAAAACCACTGTATGGATTTTTATCATTATAGGGTAGATTTGTACATACACTGCCAACACACATTAATGTTCAAACAGCATGTAAAAGTGAACTTAGCATCCGATGACCCCTTTAACAAACCATACATCAATGGTAAGCTTATTTATTAAATCTAAGCTTATTCATTCATGATTATTTTTCTTGACACTTTGGCAGATATTTTGTTTTGTTTTAAGCAAAAACTAACACAGTTTTCCAATTTTCTCATAAAACAAGTCGTAATTTCTTAAGTTATTTTGCTTCTTAAATAAATTTATCATGTTTCAGGAATGTTCAGATATTTGTAATGGAAAACAAGATAAAAAATATTATATAAGAAAACATGTTTTGCGGTGTATGAATGGGTCATTGAATAATTTACTCACCCAATTTGTTCTAAAGGGAAAGGAGATGCAGCTGTTCTGCTTTGTCAATATTTTCGTAGGCAAAACAGTCAAAATTGACAATATTGTGTCTAAAATTGTATTTAATATTAACTTATTGTTAACTGGACTGTTGCGCAAAATGAATATCACATTTTCAATCATGCTATTAGGTAAAGAAGCACTTTAGCTTGTGTGGCATTTTTAATGATGAAAGAATGAGAAATAAAACAATATATCACACAGGGACAAATCATTTCTTACATTTTAGGAGCTTTCATTAAGGGCTCGCATTTGTGGGGCACATGCTTAATTGAAAATTGATGCATGGGCAAAATTTAAATAAATATGTATACATGTATAAAAATATAAAGTCTTGTACAAAGGGCACTTATCTAGTCAGAGACCAAAAGGGCAAGTGCTGCCCTTCCCAGAACTGACCCTAAAATTACCAGAAACCTACCAAACAGCAGTTTTAAAATATTTCACACAGTCATCCAATTGTTAATTTGAGCAGCTTTTGATTTTTTTTTTTTTTTTTTCTCCATGGGACACACAAAACTTTATGACAGATGCCGAGGATGTGCTGATCCAGCTGAAATGGGGCACGAAGAGAAAATGAGTAGCTCTGAAAAGACTGGCGCCGAAGTTGGACATAGCTGTCTGAAAATCTGAAAGCACAAGTGCAGGCGGGTGGAGACGACACAAGTCTTCACCCCCTCCTTTGCCCCATGAGTCAGCAGCTACACCCTAAAACATGCTGCTGTGAAGAGGAACGGACATTATGCTTCTTTCAAATGTGTCAGAATCACTTCTAGAGGTCATTCAGCAAAATGTAGTGCTCATAAACATATATGTAAAAAGTGCCTTTTAAAGGTGCACTCACATTTACTGTTTGGCGAAATTTTGTGAATTTCAGCAGGAATCCACACGATCTGAAATTTTGTCAAGGTGGAAGATTTCCCCATGCAGATTTGCATGCATTGCTAAACTATTATGTGATGTGAATGCACCTTAAAAGTCAATTCTAACTTCTAATGTGTTAACATAGATGTGTTTATTAAATATGGAGACATAAGAGATCTGACATGTTGGCACTGTTCTTTGACCCTTACGTTCTTTGACCTGTGATATACTAATAACAAACACAAAAACAATACTTCAGTGTTGTTAAAAAATAACTTTCACCACATGGATAGTATTAACCGCCTATAAGATTTGCACCTTAAAAGAGACTTTCTGGGTTACATTTTATTTGACAGTTTATAGTAAATTATAATAATGTTACAGAAAATTGTCTAAAAAATGTATCAACTCGAAAATGTTAAACTATTACAATGACATGATTTCATGAAGTGAACTCTTCAAGGATGACCTTGCTTTATCTTATGTGTTGTTCTGTTAATCAGAGGTCAATCTTGAAAAGTCAACCCTGTTAAGTTTTGTATTGTAAACAAATGATAATAGCAGGGTGGATATTTATAGAAATCTCAACATTATAAATTTCGTCCGCTGTTGTCCTCTCGCATCAAAATCCAACTTCATATTTGTTTTGTAAACGGTGCTTGATCTGTGCATATTTCTCTCCTGATTCAGACCAGACGACTTTTTCACGATGGATTTGTTTCTTACAAACACGCATCTTTTGGCTTTACAAGATGTTAATTGATGGATTGGAGTGTTGTGGACTATTGTGATGTTTTTATCAGCTCATTCTGATGGCACCCATTCACTGCAGAGGATCCACTGATGAGCAAGTGATTAAATGCTACATTTCTACATACCTGTTCCCATGAAGAAACAAACTCACCTACATCTAGAATGGCCTGAGGGTGATTTTTTTTTTTTTTTTTTTCAGCAAAATCTTCATTTTGGGGTGAACTATTCTTTTAAAATTCATGGGAAGATGAAAAGGGAGTAGGCTCAGCAATAATATATTATTGATAATAAATTTAGATGCAGGATATGAATAGACTGATGTAAACTGCCAGTGCTGATGTAATAACTATTCATCATAAGAGTTAGATAAACATCTGATATATGGCAATGCTGCGGAACCGCTGAACTTCCGCATGACACGACGCATGAAGTGACAGGGGCATCAGGGTATGTTATGTAGTAACTGTCAGGTCATTGACTTCATTAGATGTTTGTAAAGGGCGTAACTGGATCTCAACCACGTGGCTCACACCATTCTGTGCAACAGGAAGTCAGGAATCACCTGAGCAGGTAGGGGCAGAGCTTTTCTAGAGGACAGCCAATAAAATCAGGGCCCTCCAGTTTGTTTACATTCTATCAGCGTACGTGTAAGAGAGGTGTGTTCGGACAAGCCCACTGCCGGCCCCCGAGCATTGCTTACATAGTCCACGTGATCAGCGGTGTGCTGGGAAAGAGCATTGTCTGGTTTGTTGGTGTTATCGTTGCCGCTGTTTTACTGCATGAATGAGCTCTGGAATGTGTTCCAGTAGAGGTGGAGCATTCTCTATCATTTTCTCCACCATTTCCTCCAGGTAGCCTCATCAGGGCCCTTCCTGAAATAAGCCATAAAAGCAGACTTTAATCTCTACGTAATAAGAGAGGTCTTTATGGTTTAATTGCTATATGCTCACCCGAGTTCATTTGTATAATCTGAGCTGTTGCAGTGGAAATCCCCTGTGTTTCTTGAGACGTTGTTTCCTGATGCTTTACTCTGGAATGTATTCGGCAGGTCTAGACTTGCTCAACTGTCACCTTTTTTCAATATATCTGGCATTAGGTCTGTCCACAGCAAAACACACAGAAGCACACACTCACACAAAACTCACATTCTTTAAAACAATTATCATACCAAAACCAGTATAATATGCCTCAGTCATGCAATGACCAGATTCTTGGGATTCTTTTGGTACTTTATTGTCCCTATTTATTTATTTATATTTATTTATTTGTCTGTCTGTCTATCTATCTTTATATTTATGTGTTTCTTTATTTATACATATATGAACCACAATCAGTTCTTACAAGTATTATCACAATTCTGACTCAGATTACACAAATAATTACAAAGAAATGGCAAGTAACATGTTGAATTAATTGTAACATTTTGAAGTGGAAAGGCTGAAATATTATTTTGTGGTAAACATACTCTAATATTTGATTTATTTACAACTTAAAAAAAAAAAAAAAAAAAAAAAAAACGCTTTTCTGCTGTAACAATACTAATTCTGTTTAGTGTTGTTTTATAAACAAACATTAGTTTTGTTATGTTTTCTTGTTTGAAGTCACTATTATGACAAATATTGTTTTTGCCTGAAAATCTGGTGAATCCTAATCCTTTCTAATTAATAATCTTATTGCAGATGCAGCTGCTTCTTATAACAACACATTAAGGTCACAATATAATAAGACAATAACATGGAGTATCAGGAATATGCTTGCTCACTGAAAACTTAGAGAACAGTTTTGTCTAATAACAGCTTGTTTCTGTCCTAACCACAGTCTCCACTCATCACCACAACAGTAACCCTGAAAATAACCCCTTTCTAAATCTTAACTTAACAGTCACGTTAAGAACTAACAGCAATAACTCTGCATCACTTTCCCAGAAAGAAATAAAATATAGTTATAGTTTTTTCCCCTCTTTGTGTCCAGTTGCATGCAAAGCAAGATGGGTCTGATATTTATATGTTTCAAAATGTTATATTTATCTGTTTAGCCAATTTTTAAATTAATTGCAAATGTGCGTCCAGGTTGTGAAATGGTTACATTGTCTTATTGTTATAACTGCATTAGATTAACCTTATTAATTTTTGATCAATTATTTGAAGTCATTCAGACAGTACACAGCATTTTGTGTACTGGTGTGTTGATTAACGTACTAAGTACATGTAAAGTACTTGTAATTTTATAAGTACTCATAAATTATAATTTGAACTGTAGTGTGTTATTCAGTATTATAATTACAGTATTGTAACAGGAGACTTAGTATTGTAATTACAAACATATTAAATACGTAACATACACGTTTATAGAAATAGAATAGAAATGACAATAGAAATTACATTGAAGTATATTTTAGTTTATCATAAATGCTTGCCAGTACATTTGGCAATACATTTTAATCATGTTTCAAAGACAATAGAAGTAATTATGAGATTACATATAAAGATGTGCTTAAGTTCTACTTAAGTGGGCCAAAAAAGGCACTCTTGAGTTCACGTCATGGAAGTTTTAATTATAATACAATTTCTTTTAAGTGCAATTAACATGCAGCTAAGTATCCAAAAACGTAAGTATATCATTTAAAGCATTTCTTTTGAAGTCTTTTTAAAAGTAGGCTAGCCCTTCACAATGCACATTGTCCACAAGCATTGCACATTGAGCAGCTCCATTTAAAGATTCATTTTAAAAAAGTATGCCTTAATATTTGTGTGTGTAAACCTTAGGTGAGCAAGCCAAAGGCAACTATGACATGCAAACTCATAAAGTATCTGTAAAAACTCATAAGGTATGTGTACCTGGCATATGGGTGTGATGTGGGCATTTGACCCATCTTAGCAACCCAATAATTAAATATTCACACCCTTGACTTCTGGGCATGGGAATGTGCTCCTAACCTGTATTGAAGGATCATGTTGAGCACTCTCTGAATAAGTGTGGAGTTTTGTGAAGAGCACTAAAACATACCTTCCTGTAGTAAAATTAAGATCCCAGTGGATATTAGCAAATTTATGAAGCTAAACACTGCAGAAGTTTACATAGAGGTTCTGTAGAGAGTAACAGCTGCTCTTCACTGTTCTGTGTTCAAATACAAAGGGGCACATGGGGGCAATAAGGTCCATGGTGCCCCAGAGCTCATGCTGGGATCCCCTTTTTGCCCTCTGTGTCGTATATCACTGAGAGCTTTACTGTGAGATGAAGTCACTCCACTGTGGCACAGCACTTTTATTGCTTGTGCTACTAGATATTTTTCTAAGAGTCTCAGGGGCATGCTGGGTAAGAGATGAAGTAGCTGAGAAGTTCATAACTCTCAGGTCTCCAACTCAGCATGGAAACCACTTTCAACTTCACAGTGAGAAAGACATTGATGTGGTAGACATGATTTTAGGGAGAAACTTAGGAACAATGTAGATTTCTGATATGGCGTTGTTTATTTGTCTGTCACATAAAAAGACATTTGGCTGGACAATTCTTATGTAGAATCAGGGTTGAGAAAATTAGACAGTTCACTTGAGAATTTCAGAAGATCTTAAGGTATGAAAAAGTACCAGATGTTGACCGTGTTGAAAAAGATATTTGGAATGTTACAAGATTTCTATTTCAAATAAATGTTCTTTTGAACTTTCTATTTATCATTTAAGCCCAAATAAAATACAATATAGTTTACACCAAATATTTTGGGCAGCACTACTTGACACACTGGTTTCTGGAAGGGAGAAGCGAGAACAGAAAAACTAGAGAGAAAAAAAAAACAAAAAACTGAGGGCTATGATTACACTGACTAAGGGAAGGGAAAAAATAAGGAACAGGTGGGGTTAATCAATTAACAAATGAGTAACTATCATATGAATAGAGAGAAAGAAAAGGAACTAACCCAGCCAAAGTAAGGAAGGCGAAGCCACAGCCTCGCCAGGACCATGGCAGAGCCAGGGGCTCGGCAGACAGAGGAGGAGCCAATAGGACCAAGAACAAAGGTAGAGCTGAGAGGAAGGAGGAGCCCGGCAGAGCCAACGGGGTAGAGGGCTGAGGGAGACCAACAGAGTCTGAGGGATGACAACCCATGGTGGACCCAATGGAGGAAAGAGCCAAGGTGGAGCTGATGGGTCAACTGGCCAAGGTGTAGTCAAGGGGTCAGAGGCCTGAGGATCCGTGCACCAAGGCTAAGCTGGAGAGTTAGGTGTAGCTGATGAGTAGGGTGGAGCCAAGAAAAAGGGAATGGCAATAGCAAGGACAGAGGAACCATGAGGCTGGACTAGACCAGCAGAGAAGGCAGAGGCAGGGTGGAACCAGAGGAGATGGTGGAGAAAATGGCAGGACTGGTGGAGAGAAAAAAAGAGCTAGGAGGGTGTGTGGCTGGCCTGGACCAGCAAAGAAAGAAGAGCCAGGCAGCTGGTGGGGATCAGAGATTCATCCAAGCTTTCTGAGACCAGTGGAAGAGGAAGTAATTCAGGGATGGGATTGTAGGGAGGAACCCATTCCAGGGCACTCCAGTCTATTTGGGGACAGCTCTGGGACAGACATGGCTACTGGATCAGGCTCCAAGATGCACATGGCTTCAGGTACAGGATGTACAGGTTCCAGGTCCATGGCGGGTATGGGTTCTGGCTCTGGGACTGTGAAGGAACTGCAGTTGATCAACACACACTCTATGTAGTCACAAAAAATCCTCAAAGGAGCATTACCAGGTAGGCAGCAGTAGTTTGTGCATTTAGTCCAGCTTTAAAAAACATGCAGAGGGGGGAATATGGATAATGCACCAAGGGCACCAGTTCTGAAAAGTCTGACTTGTGTAGTCTTCTAAGGTCCGGTCCTCCTGGCTGAAGAGGAGAATCAGAACTGCTGTTAGATCCATAAAATGCGTTCTTCTTTCACTATTCTGTGGCTGACTGGTTCCTTCCTAACAGCAGAGGATGTTCAAAGGGATGCCTGTTTCACCCACTCTGTGCCTTTTTCAGCCCCTGAATCCTCTAGAGCAGGGGTGTCCAAACTCGGTCCTGGAGGGCCGGTGTCCTGCAGAGTTTAGCTCCAACCCCAAATTAAACACACCGGAACCAGCTAATCACGCCCCAGCTTCTGAGTCACTGGCAGCCACTACAGACCCAGGGCCTGCTCAAAAGCCTGCTATGGATCCTGAATCAAAGCCAAATCTCTGCAAATTGTCAGTCCCAGAGTCAGAGTGCATTGAATTGATCATCTTGGAGCTAGAGCTTGCCAGCATGTCCATTTTTACCCACCCTCAACTCCTTACTGCTTTGGCTGCCTCTGTGCAGCCACTTGGCTCCCCCCTCATCGTCCTGCTCAGCTGGCTCTCCCCAGTCCTCAGGCGCCATTGGCCCAACCATGGGCTCTGAGCCAACCTTATTAACTATGGTTGAAGGAATCATCCTTTTGAGCCCAGGATTCCTTCGCCCCCTTTCTCCACTGACCATGGTGGCCTCTCAGGAGACTTAGACCTAGACCTCCTTCCCACCCCCTGAGGTCCATCATCACCTCCATTCACTTCTTCTGTTCACAGTGCAGTTTTGCCTTGGTTTTTGATTATTTTCTAGTTAGTTTTCATGGTTATTGATTATGTTCCTCACCTGTGTCTTGTTCGGTTGTTAGTTTTCCCATGGACTGTATATATTGCTCTGTGTTTGTATCTTGATTGGTTATTGTCACTGTTTATTGTTTTCTTTCTTTTTTGTAAATAAGACATTACAGCTGCAAGTTGTTCCAAGCCTTGGGGAGCATATGAAAGACTTCTTTAAAAATGTAACGTAACCGTGGTTCCCTGAGAGGGGAGACGAGACACTGCGTCCCCTTGCCACACCTAGGGCTTGCCTGTTTCACGTCTCCTTCAGACAAGTGACGTGCATTACAGGTTTCCCTTTTATACTTCCAGGCACCCCTCGATGACGTCACGGGCTGCTGTCGTCTAATGAATTAGAAGTGTTTTCACATGAGCTTCAGACATCGGTCATGCTATCGGCATTCCTCAAAGTGTCTTCCAGGGGGCGTAGTGGGAAACCATTTTTTATTATTAGTGCTTATTATATAATCAGTAGAGTGAAATTTAGTATATTTTTATAAAAAAAAAAAAAAAAAAAAAAAACAATGTGTTAGGCCAATGTTTTGTCCAATTCTGCACAGACTGACAGGTTAAAAAAAGGTGTGATGTCTTTAAAAGTGTTCTATACATCGGTCTTATCGGCAGAGAAACAGGCAGGTTTACAACAGGATCCTATTAACTGCACTGCTCAACCCCCACATTAGTTCATTCATGTTGATTCCCTTATCCACCAAACACACCGTCTGTCTGCTTGTGTGTGTGTGTGTGTCACCCTGAAGATCAATCAGTTTGATTCCTCTCACATACTGCTCAACCAGTCAAAATAAAGCATGTATAGCAAACATGCACAGAAACCAGCCTTTTGTGTACACAATAAAACAGTAAATATATCATCTGTCTGGCTGCAAATATTTGTTGTCTTCAAATTCATAATGATACAAATTTACAGTTTATTACAACTTGTGTTTACTTACCTCAAATTGATTTTTTCTTCATTCGCACAGTGTCTTACAGATCTGGAGATAGCAGATTTTTTTTAAAGACTTGTCAGATGTGCATAGGGAAAAGTAAAGTCACTCTTAACCTTCAGTGTCTATTGTCAGCAGCTGATATATGATCTGGATTCAGTCCATCATCTCCAGTCAGTGCTGGTCTGAACTGCCCTCCAGACAGGAAAATGTGACACCAGCATTGTTTGCTTAAGCACTGACTTTATGCTCCAATAATTACTCAAGAATGTACAGTATCACAAGATACAGTTACTCAATCCACTCCAAAGTCTGACAAAAGGTAAAAGGGGAAAATTGTACCGTATTTTTATTCTATATATATATATATATATATATATATATATATATTTTTTTTTTTTTTTTTTTTTTTTTTTTTAATACTGATGTTTATTGCAATGTTAAATTATGCTTTACAGGTAAGTTATTTCTAGATAAGATTTTATTTCTAGATTTGATATTATTATCCTTGCTTTCATTCAGCAAGGATTTATTAAATTGACACTCAAAAGTTGTCATGTAACGCTGCCGGAAGGAACGTAGGAGACGTAAGCAAGTGATCCACACGTGGAACAAGGAATGACACATGTACATAACTTGTAGACCCGACAGGGGAGAAATGAACAAACAGGAACCTAAGTACGTGTGGTTATTGGGGAAACACAGGGGCATGGAATAATAATCAAATTAAACAAGGACAGGAACATGACCAAATAAGGAAAACAAGGAACAGAGACATGGGCAAAACAAGACAAAACAGGTCCATAATCCTGACTAGAGTATGTGAGTGGAGCGGAGCACGGAGTGGAGCGGTGTGATTTTTTTTATGGAGTGAGGAGCAGATATTTTAAAAGTCAGAGCGTTGTGGTTTTCACTTGCTCCAAGCGTGCTCCAGCCTCGCTTCATCATGAGTACAATTCATGACAACGACCCATAATATAACTGCATATTTAGCAAGAATTCACGTGTTAAATATAGCCTATTTAGCTAGCTTGATAGAGATGGATCACTCACTTCAGTCTCACTTCAATGAAGACTAGGATGACGGCAATGGACATGATCAGAAAGTTATAGTTTTCAATTAATTAGTTTATTCCTTCAAGATACTGAATATTTTCAGGTGAAAGCATGATTTAAACAAGTACAACACTTATTCACACGCAATCACTCTCTCAATAATGCATTCAAACAAATGTAAACTTACTGTGCTATTTCATCTGTATCCGATTTTGAATGAGAAGAAATCTGTAAGAAATGCAGTGAACTGTAGGTAAAATAACTGACGAAACATACTGTTATTTTCATCACCAACATTTGCATTGCAAAAAGCAGCAATTATACCTTGTAATGCTGACAACCATGTTAGCTCGGCATGAGGAAAAAAAGTTTGCACACTAGTGTTCCAATAAGCCACTTTAAAACTATCCTGTTCTATTTCTGTTATTTTCTTCTTTTAATATACGTTATGAACAGAACTGTTGTATTTCAGCAGGTTAGACGAATGAACCTGGAGCGGAGCGGTTATTAAATGCTCAGAACGTGGAAATTGTTGTCGTTCCACTCCGCTTACATACTCTGATCCTGACATATGCATCCCCCCCCCCCCCCGGAAGGTGCATCCTCGCGCCGTAGACAACAACAAGGGGAGGCATGAGTGGAAACTTTGGTGGAGGCTCAGAAGGAGGACAAACACCCGGCAGGAGGTCAGCGAACAGAGTCCAGGGTGGAGACGATGGAAGATGGAGCCAAGGAGGAAACAGGAGGAACCAGGTCGGACCAGACAGAGGAAGGAGCCAGGGAGACGACAGGAGGGACTTTGAGCAGGAGGAGCCAGGCGGGACTCAGGCCACAGCCATGATGACGGCCCACAGTGGAGCCGACAGAGGGAGGAGCCATGGAGGAGGAAGGGCTAACGACTCCAGGGGGCCGACCAACGGCGGCAGACCAGGTGGTGGAGGAGCCCGAGGCGGAGAGCCGATGAGCCAGGGTGACAAGGAGGATCTGGAGCGCCGAGGTGGAGCCAATGGCGCGGGCGACCGACGCGGATGCATGGAACCGGGAGGCTACCAGACCAAGGCGGAGCCAAAGGGACGAGGGAGCCCAGTGGAGCCAGTGGACTGCTGGGCCATGGCGGTGAGGAGGTAGCTAGGAGCCATGGTGGAGCCACTGGGTCGACGGTCCGAGGCGAAGTCTGGCAGCAGAGGGGCTGCCAGACGACAGTGGAGGAGGAGCCAGGAGCGGGTGGGAGGGCAGGTCATTTGTGAGCCTCCAGGCTCTCGGGGCTGCCCTTAGGAACAGAGTCTCTCTTTAGGTTGGACTTGGAAACAGGGGCCCTCTCTGGGCTGGACTTGGGAACAGAGTCTTTCTCAGGGCTTGACTTTCTGGGCTAAACTCAGCCCTTAACTTAACCTTTTCTGGGCTAAACTCCGGTCTATTCGGTCTACCTCTGTTCTCCTTATACCCACGTCCATTAAAGCTCAGCCATGTTGCAGTGGGTGAAGCTCCTCTCCGTGATTTTTTTGATTCTCCATGACATTTGTTGGCTCATGCACCTGGTCCGATGGCACATGCAGCTCAGGCTCCGCGGCAATCTGCAGCTCTGTCTCTCGCGGCGGGCTCTGGCTATCTGTTGGCGGTGGGCTCATGCTGATGCTCCGCACCACGGGGAGATGGTGGGCTGGGCACTGGGTTGGGAGTGTAACTGCCGAGTTTCTCCAGGGAACGTGCGCTCTGCACGTGATGTTCAAACTCATGTCGTAGAACACAGAGCGAGTTGTCCAGGTAGGTGGGGAGGCTTGCGAGGACCAGGAACAGTATGGTGTGGCCCTTGAGCGATTTCTCCCCCTGCTCCAGCAGGAGGAAGAGGTATTCCAGATGAAGGAGGGGATCCATGAGGGGAAAACTATGAAAACAAAAAACTGTGCAAAAACAGGAAACAAACGGAGGGTAGACACAGAATTAACTGTTTTGGGTCGGGTCTTCTATCACTTAACGCTGCCGGAAGAAATGTAGGAGATGTAAGTAAGTGAAACAGTTTTTAATAAATCCAAGAAACTTGTAGACCCGATAGGGGAAAAATGAACAAACAGGAACTTAAGTACAAAACATTAAAGCGAAACAAAAAAATAATTTAGGTAATAGTAGCTTTGATGATGCCAGATCATTCATGCAATTTACTGTAAAAAATAAAGAAAGAAAGAAAAAATAAATAATAAAATAAAATAAATAAATAAACAAATAAATAAAATAGTTACAGGGTAACAGTAACACACAGATTAACATGACAGTCTGGATTAATTATCCTGAAATGCATTACCTCTGCATTGAAAAACAGTGTGAACGTGTGATATACAGGAAAGGATACACCTCTATCTTTGTCTGTGTTCTGCTTTAGATCAGATGACAGATGACTTGTAATATTTCCTAGGTAGCTAAATATAGGTCAGTCCTTTCTAACAGCATGAAAGAACAGTTTCTCTCTCTGTCTCTCTTTCACACACACATCCCCCCAGTGACTCTAGAGGACTGCTGAGCTACACTTGCAGAGCAGGTGACTGGATGACGTACGCTGGATCCTTGTGAGGGCAGTTTCCACAGCAGAATACCTGATCACAGGCACGTTGCTCTGGTGACAACGTGTGAACTGGGAAATCTCAGATGGACTCCGAAAGCGACACTTTGAACTCAGTCAGTACACATTCAACATATAGTTGAAACATAATCGGTTATAAAAACCGAAGCCAAAGTTTTTAGGATTTAATACTGCTGGCTTCCTTTTTAGACATTGCATGGGGTGTAAGGTTCATGGTTACAAGAGACAGGTTTACACAAGGGCCGTTTAGGGAGCATTTAATCTCTCACCCGTCAGGAGCTCGCTGCCTCCGGAGACACGACTGTTACAACTGAACGCCACAACTATGCAGCGCTTACTAAAGAGCAAACCTTTGTCTGTCAGCACAAAGTACAGTGCGGTTCCTCTGGGTTTCAGTGTGTTATTTGCTGAGTCAGTGGCCCCCTTTGGTGCAGCGTTTTGTGTAACCTGGGCATAGACGCTTAAAGAAAGAGGCAACAATAGCAAAGATGCCACTGGATTTTAGTGGCAAAGAAAATATGAAATCATGTTGCATCACAAAATGACAGGGAGATAAATTAAAATAGAATCACCATAATGACATTATGACCCCTTATTATCAATAAAGTGGATGATTTGTAGGGCCAAACTACAAAAAGAACATAAAAAACCTTAGCTTATTTTGTGAGAAAGGCAATGAAATTGGCAAGATTAGGGGAAAAAATAAAATAAAAAATGTTCTATTGTGAGAAACTCAAAAACGCAAGAGATAAACTCTGAATTGCTAGGATGTTAATTAGCAATTGTGAAAAAAAAAAAAAAAAAAACTGAATTACGAGAAGGTTTTTTTTTTTTTTTTTTCCCTTGCAATTCTGACCTTTTACCCTCAGAATTCTGATGGGTGAAAAAAAGTTAGAATTGCAAGAGAAGAAAAACTAAAAAAAAAACAAAAAAACTAAATGACCAAAAATCACAGCTTTTTATTTTAAGTCTCCAGATGGCTTTAGATTTAGGGCACGAGCTGTATAGACTACTTGTATTGTACTTTGTTGGCGTTTTGTTGTCCATTTGGCACTATAAATCAATAAATGCTTTTCTTGCATGGTCAAAAGGAGTACAATAAAACTTTTTATTCATAGACATGTTAAGGGTTGGAAAAAATAAATTAAACAAAATTATTTAAAAGCTAAAAAACAGAGCATCTCAGAGCTTTCTGATGGTTAATGTTGGTTTGAATCTCCTCACATTCATTACACACAAACAAAGGTTGAAAAGGAAATAAACCAAAGGAAAGAAAGCACTGCTTATAATCCTGGTAGCAGTCACATGGTGAATGTAAAAGGTGCTGCAAATCTCTATCATTAACATTCAAGACTTACTATCTAACAAACATGTGTAATTAACCTTCGGATTCAGTTTACTCTCAGTTTCATTATTACGCTGTTATAAAACAATGTCTGGATCAGTAACTTTGTATTCAGTACAGACAATGCAGACAAAACATGATTCCATTTTCATTCTTCTTTTGTATATGTCTACACATTGACGTATCTTATTGTTGTATAATATATTTAACAGCCCATTTCAAGATGAGTCTCACACAAACATATCAAATGGCTTCAGAAGATTTATCTTTATACCTTTTTGGTGTTTTTTGTCCTTTTTTGGAGCTTGGCAGCGTAAATAACCATCCACTATTGTTACACATGGAAAAGAAAAGCTAGTTTTCATAGAAAACAGAAAATAGCACAAGGTCTGAATGACATGAGGGTGTGTAAATGATGGTAATTCTCCAGAGATCTTTGAGGGGGGGATCAATTATGATGTGAGCATGCACAGTCAAGGTTTTCCATGTATTTTTCATCTCAATGTCTGAAGTGAAAGTGAAATTTTAGTCTACTGTTTTTTTTCTTTCTTTCTTTCTTTCTTAATACATCTAAATTGTTTCATAAAAGCATTTTATGGAATATGTGATAGTGGGCATTGTCTTCATTTCTTCCCAGCATCTTGACCTAAAGTGTCAGTGTTATTTGTGCAAATGCTTTTTCCTACAGTGAGTGTACAGGGAGTGTAATTTATTCTTTCTTTTATAAATGTACCAACATTTCGGACATAATGTCAGTGCATGCAACTGTAAATTGTAGACTGACAAAAATAGCACACTCGCCAAACCGAAATCCATTTTTGCTTTAATAAAAAACAATATCATTTGAAAATAAATATGTTTAATAGTTATACTAAAACACAAAGGATGTTAATATTTAACAGCACCAATAAATATATTACTGTGAAAATATACTGAAAATGTGGCTGTACATGGCAAACAAACAAACAAAAAAACTAATTTCTGGCACTTTCACATAAAGAGAATGTATGTTTTTCCATCGCAAAACCACATCCGCAGGTCTTGCATCTCCACCAAACTGATCGCTGACACAAAAACGTTCAAATAAACTAAAAAAGGCGCTTTCAGGAATGTTGAAGTGTTCGTCTCTCTCTTTTGTCTTTCGTTCCATAAAGACGTCCACAGTTTTTCAGATTGGTGACAATGTCAATAAGAAACAAACCAAAACCATATCAACAATAACACTGCATATAAATAGATCAAATTAAATACACAGAATACTGAACATTTTCTAACATTATAAATTAGATGTAGTGAACTACACAAAGGGATATTAGTTATGTATATACAGATATTGTGTGGTAATGAACAGTTCCTAAAGTCGTGTGCAATATTATTCTCTTTGGAAAACGTTACGAACCTTAAATATCTGAGTTATCTTTTACTACCGCGGTGAACGGAATGAGTCCGTCTGCATTCTGTCACATTTATCGATTTTTTAGATTTCCATATATACATACATGTAATATCCCTTTATTATTATCACACCAAGTCCTATTGGTTGTTAGTCAGTACAGGTGTCTTTTTGACTAAGACTTCACCCTAGCAAGAGTGACATCACAGGAAAAGATAGTTCCGCATTCGTATCTCGTGCCTGGACCCACAATTCCGAACATTCTGGAAAGAATCGTTATTGTTATGTCACTTCCTCTCCTTTGACTGACAGTCTGTAACTGTTCATAAAAAGGGTTGGAGGTTGTCGTTTGCACCTCTCAGCGAAGTCTTGGACATTCGATCCGAGTCTTTAAATATGAATCCACAGCGGGCCGATCCAGTGAAGCTTTACCTCACTGCGTTCTGTCCAGTCTCAGGCCCAGGTGCAGTGACACTGAAATATATCCCATTCACACGCCAAGCAGCGTCTTCGTTTTGCTTTTTACTTTGTAGGTGATAGCAGCGACACACATTGTCATTGTCATTCAATATATATAATATATATTCTATATATTCATATATTAATATCTTTAAAATATACATCGGGATGATATCTCCTCCCCTCGTTTTATTGTCTGTCTTTCGTTCAGGGTAGTGTTTGCAGTTTGTCCAGGGAATGCATCCTCGGGTTTAAAAAGTGCTGTGCCGTAAAAAAATTTCCTTCATTCAGTGTTCTGCCCAGCGCGCCACTCATCATCTTGGTTTTTCACATCTGAAAGAGAACAATTGACAGTTTAGAGATCTGCTTGAGATATATGTCAACATATGTCAAGATTCACCTGAAAGATTGATCTGTTTCACCCACCCAACCAATCAGACTTAAGCCTGTTTACCCACACTGCTGTGTTTACAATGGAAAACTAGGGCCCGCGATGAAATATACACTGAATACTGACTGATTTATTTATAACATAGCTTGTGAAACATGTATGTTATACTTTAAATGATTTACTCCCTTTAAAACTAATATATATTTAAAATAATACATTTAAGTGTGAAATGTAATGTTTTCAGAAATGTAATTGCATATTAAGTGAAAATAAATGACAATGTATTGTAGTTTAAATTTATTTTAAATGCAGTTAGCTGAACTTTACAGTGATTTTTTGACCCACTTAAGTAAGAATTAAGTACACTCTTTATATATAGTTTTATTATTACTTATATTGTCCTTAAAATATGGTTAAAGTGTTACTGCCGAATTTACTGACTGCAGTTTCTGTTGAATCTTGCATGTCATGTATTAAATAAATTTGTAATTATACATTTAAAACATATTAACTTTAAGTAATACTGAAAAAAAACACAGCAGTTAAAATTATAATCCAGTACTTGACATGTGCTTTAGTATGTTAGTCAACACATCAAAATAAGTGTACTTCTTTTAAAAAAAAAATTAAATGATATTTAAAACTTTTAATTTGACATTAGGTTTTAAAAGTGTACTTATGTGTGTTAAGAAACAGTCATGAAAGTGTCTCTCTTTAAGTACACTTAAGTTGCCTGTTTTTTCATTTATATATATATTTAATCTACTTTTATTTTGATTGGTTGGACTTTTAAGTGAGGTTAAAATTTGGGTTGGGTGAAATGACCACAGGATCAATGTGTGCTGTGATCGCCACAAAACATAACATTAACATTTGGACAACATATACAGAACGCTAACATACTATCACACAGTTTCAATTAGTGGGACAGTTGATGAGAAGCAAACAGCATGGACACATATATAATTCAACAACATCTTATATTAGGCATTGGAAACATGGACAGCTAATGGCATGATTTTGCACGTGATGGCAAAATCAATAATACCAAATTAAATTCTAACCCGTTGTGAACAAATGACAAGATAAATGAAGGAATTACTGAGAGCAGGATGTGTGAGTTGCACTTCACAAACACACACAAACATATGCAGCATCGCTGCCTGTTTACTCAAAAACATAAAATCATAATGCTTGCTGATAGAATATCAGCATACTCAGTTCATGTACACTGTTAATCTTTTCTATGCTCAACACCAAAGTGTTGACACTACAAAACACTAGTGCGTAGCAGTAATGCACCAGATTCTGACATCAAATATCGCACCTCACAGCAAATGCACCACATACACACGCACTACGTCACCATGCATATATAGGAGGGAAAATGCAATAAGCGCTATATGCATGCATTTCAGATCTTCAGATGGGGCTGGATGAGGAGATGCATGTTGCACGTGGTGACAGTTCACAAACAAACCTGCAAGTTCTTTCGTTTAACTCAAGTTGTCTGGACTTGCATTGCAATTGAGTGAATTTGCAGGAGCATTTACAGGTGAGGGGGTCCTGCACATACAAGCGCTTTCTTCTCTCTGAGCAAGGCTCACAGTGGCTGCAAGGGAAGCAGAAGGGAGAGACAGAGAGACATCTAAGCACTAGTGATTTGGGCAGAGAGCTGGACACACACACACACACACACACACACACTCATGCACCTCACCATCACACACCACCTCCATTCATTGCATAAATTTGGGTGCTTTTTGTTTCTTTTTAAAGATGGGTAGCATTAGTGGCAGATTGTGTGTGATGAGAGTGAATAATGAGCTCATTCATTCATTCAAGTGAGCACACATGAGACACGGTGAATAGCGGCAACATTGAAATCAGACAGGAACAGTTATTGGACTGACAGACAACTGCATTCACATACACACATTCACATATACACGCATGAAAGCAGTGTGAAGCGAAAGCAATGACTGTTAAAGGAGCTTGATCAACTACAGAAACTTGAGAAGCACAAATTTTCAATAATAGACACATTATCTGTTCTAAAATTTAGTAGTTTTTCTCAAAGTATATATGTGGTTTGGTTTAAATATTCAATTTTGATTTAATATGAATTCAAAAAAAAAAAAAAAAAAAGACAAAAACATTCACAGAAACTAAAAACATGATTTATTATAAGAACCATACCATCCTTAATCAATATATTTTCCTTAGACATAAGCCAAAATGTCACTTTGTCAGTGTAGGTCAATATAATAAAAAAGCAAATAAACAAAAGCAAAACCAGCTGTAATATGAAAGTAGAATTTTCACTTACGATAAAACTAATAACATTTTGTTAGTCAATGTTTAATTTAATTTACTTATGCATTATATTTTCTTTTATGCACTAAAAAAAAAAAAAAAAAAAAAAGATAATACAAAAGAAAAAGACTAGCCAGAATGTATTCTGCACATCAACATACACAACATACTATTTTTCTTTTTTATTTATTTATTTGTTTTCTATGGGGAGTGTTATTTGTTCTAAACTGAACAAAAGAGGTGTAAACTATATTTTCAAGTATGCCAATATACAAATGCACTTTAAATAAATGACACAGTCATTTCACCGTTTTCAGTGTAGTAAAGACGAGCCCGTCTACAGGCGAGAGATTCAAACTGCTGTTCTCAGGAACATCAAAGGGGCCGAAATACAGGTGAGGGATCACATGAGCATGGCGTCATCCCAGCTGTGGCGGCACATTAGTACGATAATGACAGAGACAGCCATGCAACCTCTGTTTATTTACCTTTGGTTGCTTTCCTCTTTGTGGGCCGTTGGCCAACAGTGTGAATTTGAGTACAAATAAATGCAGACTGGGGCTTTAAGCCGACAGGACAAGTGAGATTACAAAGAGCAAACAAGCTGCCCTGAAATAAAGCCAACGACTGAGAGCAAAATACTGCTTGAGCGCAGGTGAGCCGAGGCGCTGAGATCGCCCAAATCTCCCTCTCTTGCTCTCTTTCGGCTTTTAACCCTCCCCACTCTGGGTTTTCTGCAAAACAGGAAAATAACGCAAGAAAAGGATGTCTAAATGAAGCTGCGGACAGTCATGCTGAGAAAGATCAATCAGCACTAGGGATGTCAAAAATACTTTGGTACCAATTTGATACTAATTTAAACAAATAGTAATAATAATAATCAAAATTGTAGTAAGCAATGTTTTATAAATCTTTTTAATATGTTTTATTATTTTAATTAATAATTAATTTAAATTTAGTTTTAAAAAATTCTATTTTGATATTTACTTACACTACCGTTCAAGTTTTTTTAAAGAAAAGAAATCCTTTTATTTTAATCCTTTTATATAATTTATCAAAAGTGACCGTAAAGATTTCTTATTCTAAAATATGAAGCAGCACAACTGTTTTCAACACTGATAATAATGAGAAAATGATTTAAGAATTATTTCTGAAGGATTATGTGACACTGAAGACCGGAGTAATAATGTTGAAAATTTAGCCTCGATCACAAAAATAAATTACATTTTAAAATATATTACAATATATAATAGTTTCTTTAAATTGTAGTAATATTTAACGATTTTTACTGTATTTTTGTCAGCATAAACTTTCACAATGCATTAGGAAATTTTAAGAACACAAAAAAAAATTACCAACCCCGAATTTTGAACGGTAGTGCAAAGGCTACAAGCCACTGTTTTGAACCTTTTTTAAAATATTGTATTAATATTTAGCATTTTAAGTAAGTAATATTCATATTCATTATTCACTTCAACTGTGGTGTCAAAATTTGTACTGAGAATTGTGAAAATCCACTGGTATTAGAATACGCTACTGAAATTTTCCTATTGTGACAACCCTAATTAAAGTTAGGAGCAGCACGTCACAGACAGTCCTCATGAGGAATCACTGGCAGACTCTACAGTCCAAATAAGCAGCTGAAGTAACTGAGCCGTTGCATGTGTGTGTGTGTGTGTGTTTGAGGAGCTTAGAGGTAAGGATCGAAGTACAAGGGGCTGAACTTGAGCTTGTGAATCAGAAGCGAGAGTCGCCGGGCTCCCCGCCCCCCCGCGTGAGCACTTGCCTACGTGCTGAGAGAGACGACACGCAGAGAGCCGGCGCTTAGCCCCATGACCGGCGGATTTCATTTAGCCCTCTCAGCTAACCCCATCCATCTCTGTACGCTCGCATTAACCTATAGGTGCAGAAACGCACACAGCCGCCGCTCATCCAATTAAACCGGGAACATTCCTTGACCTGAGCCTACCGCATTTTGATCACACTTAAACCGCGAATGTCTTTCCATTAGACAAAATATCAGAGCAAAAAGATGCTGAAGGAGCTTTTATCAACACTGACTTCACTTTTCTGAGCCATTTTTGAAATGACATTTGACCAAGTGGTGTCAAGGTCGGTTTTTAGTGGATGCATGAAGCAATTTTTTAAAAGTATTTTTGATGTTTCTGTTATAGGCACTGCAATTGTTAGCTATTCCTACTGTTTTACTCATAAAATGAGGATTTCTTATTATAAATCAAAATATCTGGGTTTATTCAGCAATACTAAATCATATTTTTGACAGTTGCTGGTCCCCACTGACTTCCATAGTATGGGATAAAAAAAAAAAAAATACTATGGAAGTCAATGGGAACCAGAAACTGTTTGGCTACCCACACTCTTCAAAATCTTCAAAAATCTTCTTTCGTATTAATTATTAGAAAGAAATTCATACAGGTTTGGAACAACTTCAAGGTGAGCTTCATTTTAGGTGAACTATCCCTTTAAGACACAATAGCATTAAATGGGGTTTGTGAAACCGCTCACGGTAACCAACAATAACCTCCGTCTCAGGATCGCCTACCATTTAAAAGGCTAAAAATAAAAGTGGGTTAAAGACAGACACTTGTTACTATGATTAGTGTGGGGAAGCAGGCAAGGGTCAGACTTGAGCAACTGCGGTGTGAGGAGAGCAGCGGGTGGTCTTCACAGACACCATCTTACAGCTGCCATAAAGCGTCAGAGCCTCGCCCCAAAAGAAAAACTGAAACGATCCTATAAAAGACTCCGTTATCGGCAGGTCAGGGCTCTTAGGAGATATATACAGAGCAATCCAGACTTTTACACAAGCACCATGGGCTGTGAACCCTAGGAGAGGCCTGGCGACACCTGACCAGCTCAGCACTCGACTTGTTGCTCTAAATTTAGATTCACCACATTCAACTTGGTGGGTGAATGGTTTATTGCGATTACTATTAATAAATGGAATTATTTTAATATTTGGTCACATTCATGTTGCCAACCTTTTAAAAGGCGATCAAGGCTATGCATTGCAGTTAATTTACTACAGATGGTAAAAACTAGAATTTGTTGTGCATATTTTAATAATATTTAAATATGATCAAATTTGCTAAACTGAGCTGAATGCATTATCAAATGACCAAAAATATTTCAGAAACAAACATGCAAGCATAACAAGATTTTTGCTGAAATATTTGTGTTTGAATTTTTTCAGAGGGCACACATTCAGCATTCAGCACATGCTTTTATTCAAATGACTTGCATAATTACTTCTTCTTTATGATACTGCCATGTTCAGCATGGGTAAGCATTAAAATTATGAATGGTTATCTGCCAGAAATAGAGATGCACTAGCTATAAAAAGACGTCCAACACAAATAAAAGGAAAAGCAGGTTTTGTTTTGGGTGTTGTGTCATGATTAATTCCTGTTGAAAGCAGTGAGTATTGAGTTTGCGCCTGAGGATTAGGAGGGATTCGGCTGTTGTAACATTTAGTGGAAGTTGACTTTACTGTTTGGGTGTGAGAACAGTCAAGTGTTTCACTTATTAGCTTTGTTGTGGGGAAACGGGGTTGTGGGTGTGTCAAGGCGTGCTGTGGGAGTCATGACGGCTGTGGTGGTAAACTGGGCGATTTCTGAATTCGCACAATATATTTGCGACAAAATTAGCAATCAATTACGCATCGGAATGAATAATTCTATGGTTTGTTGTATTTAATATGTACTCATTTATTTCTTTATAATGCTAGGACAATGCTTGTGAACTTTTTTAGTACTCAATGGCGATAGTGATCCAGTAGAGGGAGCACTGAAAGTCTGCGCTTTTTTAATTAATTAAAATTAAATTTTAATTAAATTTTCAATAAATTTGTTGTGTGTTTTTGTCTTTTTTTTTTTTTGTTTTTTTTTTGTATAGTTTTCATTCAGCTGATATAAAAGATTATTTTTATTTTGTTATTATTATTTGTTTTTTTTTTTAAGGCTGCGGATTGATGAACTGCACACTTCGCAGAAGTATGCACATGTGAACCTAAGAATATGCTTCTTTTTATTTAATTTATAAGGACAGTGGCCAGATGACTGTGAGCTGGATTTCCTGGAACTTTATATTTGGAATTACATATAAGTGAAGATAAAGTAAACTCAGGGGTGCCGTGTGTTTACCAAGTAAGCTTGCGCTGGCGCTGTGAACATCTGAGTTCATTTAGAGTGCTCTCACACAAGACAAAATTATTGTGAAACACCCTAGCACTACCATTGAACAATAAGCAAATGGGATGCACCGGTTAAGACAAAGCAAGCAGCATGAATCTGGCAATGATGTTGATATGCATTCTTTCATTTCTCACCCACATTCTCTCAGCTGTCATTCGCTCCACTCACATACAGACAGCAAAGACTGCCGAAGCTGCACTTACAGTGAGTCACGTACATAATATAAACACTGACCCACTGACTAATCAAGTCTGAATGACTAGCTCCTACTGGAAGTCATTCCTAAAAGTATGTTATGCTCTCAATTTGATTAGTCAGTCCATGCGTGCAGCTAGAGATATACTGCATCTCCAACACTTGAGCTTTACTGCTAATACTCTGAGTGCTAAGCGCTAACTGCTAGCATAGTGTCCAGCTGGCTGCTTCTCATCGCCGGTCAATCAACCCAGTCATTGCAATTTTTAGCCGTGTGTTTAGAAACGCCCTGCGCCATCTAGAACCGTCCACACTGTCAACAAATGAATCTTAACCAAATCCCAAAATGGACAAATTGTCTGGTTCATCTTAAAATCACCCCAAAGCTTGACATAGAAAATAATAATGATATAAAAATAAAACTGAACTTACTTTTCTTTCTTTGATTTGACTTCTACCTTTTGCCTAAAAAACAAAAACAGATGCAACAGAGGTTTAATTCACATTTCATAATTTAATAACATAATTCAAACAAAATGAATATTATGTCACTATTTATTCGTTCTTGATGTTATTTTTTCTCTAGAACACAAACATCAACACAACACCATATTTCCAAGAAACAAATTTAATGACATTTAAAAAGGTGGAATAATGGATACCAATAAATACCTTTATTTTTAAGTGTGCATTGATTTTGTGTTCCCACAGAACAAATAACAGCACAGTGAACAACAAGTGAGTAAACTTTGAGAATAATGGACAGTTTACTCTTTCTTGAAGATGCATTTAATCTCAGTTTTAGAGACGTACCTGCATTCACACTTGGTGTGTTCTGTGAAACTCAGTTGAAAATTATGCTGCGATACACGCTGTTTGACTCTCAGTACCTACAGGAATATACAAAACAATGACTGTATTATATATATGACTATATTTTATGTAATTTTTAGTTCCCTTTTCTTACACACTGTTGAATAAATCACAAGACCAGGCCTCAACTGAGGCCAAGAGCAACAGCCGCATAAGCGGAGTGTAAACACAGTGTGCAGCAGTAAACAACATAGCTAACATGCCAGTTAACACCGCCTCACTGTCCCCATGTTAGGCAAGTATGAAGTCATAGGAAGCAGGGTGAAGGATTGCACACGCTGGATTGAACCAGTCTCACCTCCATGGTGACGTTGCGCGTCTCTGTAGGCACGCACTCGAGCGCTTCGTCATTGCAGCAGCCTGCACAGCGCATGAGAACCACGCAGGACGGGATGTACGTGTGCTCGATCTCGTCAGGATACTCCTGAATGATGTCTACCAGCACCTCTCGTGTCTTACACGCGCTCTTCTTGTACACCTCCATGAAGGGAATCACTAAAGAGGAAGCAAAGTGAGACTTCAGTCAAATGTCATACTGTTTTTCCCTTTTCTTTTTTTATCATTATTTGCTTACCGTCATGTCGTTCCAAACCTGTATGCTGTTATTTTTTTCTGTGAAACACAAAAACAGATTTTTGAAGAATCTTCATGCAGCTCTTTTCCATGTAACGACAGTTCATAATGACCATGACTGAGTCTGTCTCTCACATGAAGCTATCATAAAAGCTATTTCAAAAAAAAGAAGTGCACCTGTAGAAGTGCACAAATCTTTAAAGTTTTTTTTTTTTTGACTATATGTTCAAACATAATATAATAAATATAAATAAAAATATAAATAATATAATAAATATAAAAGAGCGTCATGAAGATTCTTCTCCTTTTGCGTTACATGGTGAAAATAACAGCATACAGGTTTGGAATCAAATTAGAATGATTCAATAATTTCCCTTTTTTACAAAAATGAATATTTCCTGAGCAAGGCCCACCATTAAAATCATATCCATGGCATAACACCTCACACAGGCCTGTTCTGCTCACTGGGGACTTCACGTTCCCAAAGGGGCAAAAAAAGGCATGTCACACATGTTGAGGCACACACACGAGCACATGTGCCCCACTTGCACGTCCACCCTAATCTGTACACCTCCTTAAACTGGCTTCCCATCATTCATTTTGACCCCAGTGCCTCATGACCCGCAGACTGCCAGGGAAAAGCGTGACCTCAGGCAGTGTGGCGCCAGGCTTCACTGCAGACACCTGACCTCCATCAGAAGCCCACCCTGCGTGACACTCCCTGCCACCCATGAATCTGTCAGTGCCCCAGAGCCATGCGAGAAAACCAAACATGACTGTATTTATGATGCTAATCATGATAAAGTTAGTAACTGCTAGTGAATAGCTGGTTTCACCCAGTTCCCTATAATGGCACTTCTTCATTTATGGCCATGATGTTTGTATTCCATATCGTTATTTAGCAAAGTGCAAAGTCATACATGGCCTGCTTTGATTTATCTCTTAGCCAGTTAGACTGTGGTTCTGTTTCTTATTACGTAAATATAAACTGATTACTTCTAACCAAGATTCAGTAGGTTCGTTTAATGCAAAGCTAAATCGTCTTGCATAGGAGCTCTACAGTGTGGGAAAGTGTTTATGAATGGAAGCAGATTGGGAATGACGTAAAAACAACAATACACGTCCCCCCAGAAAACGCAACAGGGACTCTGTGCAAACAACCAGGTCCACTGCTAACAAATAATAGTGACCTTGAGGACAAATCAGGAATAAATCATGCAATCTTTGTTAATAAACAAACACAGCCATGGTCAATGACTGCTCACAAGGTTGCTTGCGGGTGGAATGAATTATTCACTTCGACGATGCTAATGAGGGTGGGAAATATATGCCCTGACTCCTAATGTGGAGTGTCCAAGCAAATATTTATATAAGTGCAGGCTCAGCGTGATATTAAACTGATTAAGGAGAAACAGTGTTGTGTAACAAAGGAGAACTGCAAACACACAGTACTGGATGGACTACGTAGTCCTATTACCTGCCACAGAACTGGGATAAAACCGTTCGCTGTTTAATCTTTGCCTTGAGAATGTCATTGCATATGCATCCTCCAGGTGGTGCTGGACTCAACCCCATTCCCAAAACATTTTTTTTCATATCATACATGCTTCAACATTTTATCATCAAAATGACTTACCGTCATTTTTGCTCTTTACCCCGTCTTTGGGTATGTGGGCAGCCTGTCAGTACAGAAAAGTGACAGCTGTAAGTCACAGAACACATAAAACAAGTTCAATCTGACTTATGTTACACACCACTAAAAGAAACCAATAGTAATGGTTGGGACACTCTCAAAAGGGAACATTTTACTGAGTTTTACACAACCAAAAGATCTTTATTTACACTATACATGGTCTAGAATCTAGAATTAGACTCTTAGTATATAAGTCTTAGGAAAGGAGTTTGACCAAGAAAATAATCAGAGGCACCAATATTTAGGCTAATGATGAAAAAACTTCTTGTTTTCCAAGCTTTTAATTATCATAAACTTGCAGTCTCAATAGATTATAAACAGCATGATTCCATTAGTTTCGAGAACCATATGTCCTTGAGTAAAATCTACAGCTGCTGAGGGTACAAAAAGCAAGAAATATGATTTCAATTATATGTGCAGTGTTAGAGGAAATATAAAACTTGAACCTTTAGGGTGTACAGCAGCTTGTCACTGGGGCAGTCCCTTTAAAACTACACCCACTGTACCCCTTAACATACGTACATATCTGTATTTGTTATCTACCTCTGTCGAGCACATATTATTACCTTGAGTCTAACCATGATCCAGTGTGGGTATATCTAAAGAAGCCCTGTAATCGCAAATATACCCAAATTATACCCTTTTTAGAACTGAATTAAGATACATTGAGGTTAGACTTAATTTAAAGAAGTTTAAGTCATCCTGTGGTCCTTGGAAGGCTCCTGGGGCCCTCTAGTGGGCCCCGGACCCCTAGAAACCAGAGAGACTTTCAAAATGTAGTATGGGAGTTTGAATGCTTTCAGAAAGTAACTGTAGATTTTTATAATCCCTTATAATCTTTCTTTTCTTTTCTTTCTTTCTTTCTTTCTTTCTTTTTCTTTTTAATGGAATTTCATCTTATAAAATCTTAGTAAGGGAGTTCCTTCGTCATTCAAAGCGGCTGCAGACAGCCAATGATTCATATGCTACAATTCAGACTACTATTCTTTTTTCCCGCCTACAGATTAGTCTCGGTGGCGAGAGAGTGCGTGATCGGTTGCTGGTTGGTCGCGTTACTGCAGGTGGCGTGGACTGGCGCAACAGCTCTCGGTGTTGCGTGAGAATCTCGCCGGTTTGCCTCTCAGACCATCTGCTTCATATCTGAGCAGACATTTTTCATATTCTGTATCCAACATTAGGACAATGACGACTAACCAACAAACAAACAAGCAAACGATGGCAGTTTACCTCGTACCAATATGTTTAACGACATCAAACATACGTGCGTTGCCAAGTCACGATTCAAGTAAATGAATTAATTAGGCGGGAGACAAAGAAACGAAGGCGTTCAGGTAATATATTGTCATTATTCTCGTTAAGAGAGCGGTTGGTTGCAGTATTTTACGTCTTAAGGTATCGCAAGCACTAATAAAATGCAGAAAGTCAATGTTGTGTCTGTATTGATAGTATTACTGATAAGAAATTGCCTTCTGATTGATTGAACAGAACGGAATAACCCGTATGTATACTCCCGTTAGAGCACGTAGTCTGTTTTATATCTGACAGAACTGCTTCAACTGGAAATGTGCGGTTATAAACAAAAAAAACATTGCCTAATTGAGAATTAATCCCTGTACTTCTTAGAATAGAACATAACAGTAAGATCGGTATTGCTTAAGGCAGTAACTTTTAAGCAGAAAACCCCACGTGAAACTTCAGGTAACCTTGCGTATAAATGGTGTAATGGAAAAATGCTTTTCGTCCTCATGCGTGTAATCTGACCTCCGTTTACACATTAATAAAAAATGAACTGCTTTATCTTTCCATAATTTCTCTCATTTCAAAGCCACCAAATTATAAAGCTCTTACCTTTACAGCAGACAGATGAAGGAGAGCCGCAAAAAATAACTGTATCGAATAGACAACAAAGTTCATGATTGTAATTCCAGTGGTGTGTTGCGGCGAGCGTCACTGAACAGTCTTTGGCTCTCAAAACAATTAAAAGCGAAGCTGCTGAATATGAATGAACCGTGTGATATCGTGGGTCAAAGTAACAATCCCATTCTGCCCTTCAGGACCGAAGCACCTGCGTCGAATCCACTAAAATGAACTTCTTGAACGCTAGCGCTCCTCCAGAGAATATAATAATATAAATAATAGCAATAACAGTAAAATAAAAGAATAACAAAGAAAAGAAAGCGGAGAAAATCCACACTATATTGGTCCTCCTTTTTCGCGTTTAAAATCCACAGTATAACGGAAAGTCGACTTCTAATAAGTCTGATTCCAAAACGTCACGAGCAAAACAAAATAATAATAAAAAGTTTCGTACACCTCCAAGCGCAACCTCCACTCTGCACGCGTGACTATAGGGCCAGAGAACGGCTTCTGCGCATATGGTTATCACCAAGAGCAGGATATTACATGTGCCGGTATAAAGTGATCCAGTGGCAATCCCTGGTTGAACTGCAGCGGACGTTTCCTTCTTTTCCTCTTCTTATTTCCGCTATTGCTTTGGCTTTTGTTGTCTCACAACGTTGTGGATGTTATCTGGCGGTACGGGGAGGTCTTGTCACTTTTCGCTCGTTCTGTCTTTCAGCGCTTCTGCTGCTCAATGCTGCAGATCTTAAGAGTTGAGAGAATCGGCACACATGCGCGAGAGCGCTGATTGGTCAGCCGGACTATGATGTATTATGATGCGCCAATGCGAAGGGCTTGACTCACTTCAGCACTTCAGAGGTGGGAAATAATGCATTATTTCATTCCGTATGGGTTATTCAGCTTCATAGATAGTACAAAAATAGGCATAGGTTTACGAAAGCATTTCAAATGATCTAAATCCTTAGCCTACTAGGTCTTGTATTTCCTTTCCAGTTGGTTTTGTACAGGTCTGACCAGTTTGTAGGCCTACTAAAAGAACGGATGTGACTCTTAATGACTGTTGATTCATGCCATTTAACCGGTAGCAACTTTAGACATAAAAGGTCTCATTTGTTAGCATTAGTTATTGCATCAGCTAACATGAACTAACAATGAACAATACATTTGTTATAATATTTATGAATCTGTGTCAATGTTAGTTCATATTAGCTCGGGTTCGTTAAATAATATTACCAGACACAACTTCTGATTTCAATAATGCATTATAAATGCTGGCATTAACATAAACTAAAATCAATAAATGTTTAAGACATATTTTCCATTGTTAGTTCATGTTAACAAATGGATCCTTAGCGTAAAGCGTTCAAGTCTTTCAGTAAGATCCATACATGAAAGTCTTTTAGTACAGTATTTCTTTAGCACAGAAATGGTCCTTGTATTTCTATTATTCATAAAATTTAGCATTTTACAGTATTACAGTATTTACAGTCCCTGTATTGGCTGAGGAAGTCATGTGAAGGTTAATTCTGTGGAATTATGTTAAAAGAAACTTAAATGGAGCTTTTCTACTGTTCAAATAAGTTGGCAACCGTTTTGTCTGCTGAAAGAAACAAGAAAAAAGGAACAGAGCAAAGCAAATTTTACCTTTCACAATGCTTTCACAGTTGGTTATAATAAACATAAAAGGAACCTAGTTTCAAAATCAAACCTGTTTCTTAAATAATGACTTTTAAAAGTAATATTTTTATATAAGGTTGAAGAGCAGAGGTTAGACAAACCGTTAGTTAACTGTAAAGGCATTACACTGGAATCCCTGTGATAAACATTTCAAGGACCACAATAATATTTACAGACTTCTAATATTACAGGTTCACATGTGTTATAAATGAGGCCTAATCTACATTTGCTCTCATAAATACGTGTGTAAACACGAAAATGTTTTTCATTTTCACAAATGTGCCTGTCACTCATGTGCTCACTGGTCACAGATACCTGTGCTTGGCAGTCCTGTCATATTTTGAAACCTGCAGAAAGAAAAAAGCAACCCATGTGGATGAATGAAAATATGAGCTGATGTTTACTCCCCTAAGGGCTGTAGGAAGTGGCAGGGGGTGATACTGGGGCTTCCAAGTTCCCATGAGTACAACTGCTGAGAAAATCTAATTCAGTCAGCTGGTACGTGAAGACTCAAGGATGGCGCCCCAGTAGAAAGATGGGAGATTTAGACGTTGCTTCATTTCCCTTCAAAATCACCATGACCTCTTTCTCACACACACACACACACACACACAAAAAATACTCATTCCCCATGTTCCCTGCCACAGATGGGTCACGGCCTTCTCTCCCACAGCGCTCAGAATCAGACACTTTACTTTGTTACTATGGTTGCCAGCCACTTAAAGTCTCCTTCTTTTTATGCTCTGTCCTTATCCTCGCTAACTTGATCCTCGAGTGATAAGTGTAATAGGGCGGGTGACCCGCTGCTGTTTCTCACTGTGGAACTTTTTGCCCTGTTAAACTAGTAAACCATGCACTCATGCTTTGGCGCAATAACAGTACCAGGTATTCAATGATTAAATGTCATCCTGGGGAAAAACAGATTTCATATAATGAATTAGCTTTTAGTAAAACTTTAATAAGCATGTTTGGGGGCATTGACTGAATATCTAAAAAGTGACCCAACAGACAAAGACAAAACCATGTTTCAGTAGCTTTCTGAAGGCTTCCGTGCAGTGAGATCTTTGTTGATTTTCTAGAACTCCACTGGGAATTAATTATATTACGCTAGTGAGAGGAGAAAGAGCTTGTGTTCATCTAAAGGAATTAATGAACTCATTTGTTTGAGCAGAACAGCTACTTATTCTGGTTTTCTTCAGATTTATTTCAGGCCATTTATTTCATTTTACCCATAGAGGGCACTGTGTAGACACTGCCTCACATGCTGATAATCTAAAGAAATAAACTTTGCAAGTGTTTGCTGTAAAGAACAACTCTGTCATATTTCAAACTACATATTGTATACAGTATGTTTAATGGCTCTATAACACTCTCACAGTCACATCAGTAGAATCCATTACCATAATTCAGCAAACCACACTGAAAAAGCTAACCTAAAATGGTAACATCTAAATTAATTTCACTCAATTTCAAGTCAAAAAATGATTTAATATATCTGAATCAACCTAAATACATGAATTTATTTCAAAATATCTAATTTATATAGGTTAAATCAGGTAGAAATAGCTTTTAAAGTTAATTGCAGGTTACCATGTAACCCAGTCTAATCTATATAAATATTGTTATGTACAAGAGTAACCGTGTCTTTTTATTTGACAGCACGTCAGTATGCATTCAGTTGAATGATCTAGAAACCGCTTCACAGAAAGTATAACCCAAAATATGGAGTAATTAAGATTAATTGTAATAACAGCTGGGTTAGTTGACAAAGCTTGCACAGTGATAATGTAAATGGTAGCATCTTTTGCTTAAATTAAAGTCATGTGGTTGCATATTTACCAACTTTGCACCGTCAGGGCTGGACCTTTTTTCTTGAATATTTAAACTTAATCAAAGTGTACAGAATTCTTTTTAAACTTACAGGCAGGTTTGGATTAAGGATGCATCTTTAACTGGGTCATTCAAGGACATTAATCTACCTGTCCTTAAACCTGAGCTTACTTTGGGGTGGTGTGATTTTGAACCTTGAATTTTGAAAAAAAAAGAAAAAAAAAAAAAAAAAAGAAATATCTAAATATTATCTAAATATTACCTGGAGTTTTTTTCCTCATTCATTCATTCATTTATTCATTTATTTATTTATTTATTGTTCATAACATTCATACAGTTTGGATATTTGGGTCAAACACACACAACGACCAGTCCTGTGTCTCATTCAAAGTCTCTAAGAGTCTCTGAAGGTTGAATCAATACGCTTTTTAAACTTGACTGCATTCCATCTCATATTATGCTATCGGGATGTTTTATACCCATATTCCTGATTTGTGCCTTTCCACAAGCTGTTTTGAAAGCACGTTTCCGCCAAAAGTGGATTCCTGCATTTCTACTGCCAAATAAAGGAGTACTCCGAAATTTTGAGTAATTTTATTCAGAACATTTCTTGTTCTAATAATCACAGCTGGTCGTAGTTTTATGTGCTCACAGCTCACAACTGCATAACAGAAAATTGATCTGACCATATCCAAGGCATGTTTACACAAAACTGTTACTGTTTTGTTGACTGTCTAAACCAGACAGACAAAATGAGGAAGAAATGAATTCAGAATTTTAATATTCTCATATGAGGATCCACAATTTTTGTACCAAGTAATAGTGAGAAACGCACTGAATTAATGAATTAATGATTTTTACAGTGTATATTTAGATTTAAATGAAATCTTTTTCTTGGACTTTTCTTTGAAACTATCAGTGTCATGGACACATTGTCCACGAGCTCACGCCTCAGTCTCCTGCTCTGTTTTTTAATAAATGATTTTTGCATCGAAAATCTCACTCCAGCCAAGGTCTGTCCCCCAGGTTTATCTGTCACCTTGTCCGACAGTCTAAGTCTGAGCGTATTATGTCTCCGTAAAGGGCCTGATAGTTTCTGACACAGAGCGGAGGACACACTTAGATAATTCACATCACGAGTATCTGCAAGCACACTGCTCACAGCTGTACTCCAAATAAAATGTGAAGCCGCAAAAGATTGATGTGTGAAATTAAGGCAGATATCCGAACACGTTCTCTCGGGGCTGGACACACCTACTTTGCTGGACTGACCCTTTTACTACTCTCAAACGCCGTTCATTAATCCTAAAGGCCAGTTAGAGTTCTTTAAGACGTCTCACATGCTTTCTGTGAAAATATTTAGTCTGGGCCTCATGTCCAAGGGAGTCACAACGATAACATGAGCTGCTGCAGATCAAGACAGAGCTTGCAAATGCATTGCATAACAATGAAGACAGTTGCACCGAGGAAGACAGGGTCAGCGAGGAACTGAAGAGAGCAAAAGTAAGAGATGCTGGATTGGGGAAGTTCCTTCAGCAGTGAAATGACGTGAGCAGGGAGATGTGGTGAACTCCTGCTACGGCATTCCTTACCAGGATTTAATTGAAGAACAACATGCAGGTTCATTTGCAGCCTAAAAGCCTCCCTAGCTTTTGCTGATGTCAACTTAATGAGCCCTGTCAGCATCAACACCCACACTAAACACACACAGGCCTGCTGGAGTATACTGTTGAACTGCAGCTGTTGCATGAATACCCACCAATGATCAGCCTGTCCCACTTAATCTTGAGTTCTTTCTCTGCCCCAATACTGATTTAAGGCTGTTAAAAAAAAAAAATACATTCACATGTTTGTAGTAATCTAATTATTAAGAATGACTTGCTTGGAGGTGTTGAGAAAGATACTCAATTCAAGCTCTAAGAATGAAGCATTCAGTGTTGTAGAAATTGTAGTTGTGATGAGGAACAACTAGCTGAAAGTAGTGACGCTACTAACTTATTTAAAGAGACAGTTCACGCAAAAAAATTAAATTGTCATAATTTATTCATCCTAATGTAATTTCAGACTTGTGTGCCTTTCTGTTTTCTGTGAAACACAAAAGAAGATATTATGAAAATTGTAAGATTTTTTGGTCCACAAAATGAAAATGAAAGGAATCCAAAGCAACGCTGGACACCACTTTCATTGTATGGATTAAAAAAAAAAAAACTTTCATTTTATGATTGATCTATTTATTCAGACACTTAATTAAAATTTTATTTTACCTAGTTATTTTACAAAATTTAAAACAAACAAACAAATATATAAATATTGTTTTCTAATTTTTTTTTTTTTTTTTTTTTTTGTAAGCACTGCTTTACAATACTGTGGGGTTTTAACAAATTTTGACTTTGCATTTGTCTAATGCTGGTCATCACCCTGCATTTCTTCTACTTAATTGGCACAAGCAAGCAAGCAAGAAAGAAAGAAAGAAAGAAAGAAAGAAAGAAAGAAAGAAAGAAAGAAAGAAAGAAAGTGCTGCAGCAACCTCCGAATTGCAAATGAGAAAATAATTGAAATAGAAAGCAGCGGAAAGTGAAAATAATGCAGGTGTACTGAAGGTGCAATGACTGTAATCAAGGGAGTTAAATTTGCAGGAGGCTTTTGCTTTTGTGTGTGTTAACTGAAGCTGCACTGAGTAGGTGTTAAACTTGTGCAAATTTGCTAGTGTGTGAATTGTTTATGCATAGGATTTGGGAAAACTGCTTATAAGTGCTTTAAAACAAATATTTGATTCTTGGAGCATGTGGCCAGCTGAGAGATTTATAGAGAGGTAAGGATCTGACGCAAGTTTGTGCTGTTGAGAACTCTTCATACCTCCAGTTGAGTAGCTTTGGAATATGGCCTAGTTAGAAGTGAAGCGAGTAATGGAGAGTAATAAAACGAGGCCTGGATTGGCCAAATAACAGGACTGTTATGGTTTCAGATTCTGTTGCTAGTAAAAATGGTAACATCTAAATTAATTGGTTTTATTAAAGTATAAAAATATATATATATTTATTATCACTGAGCTAATCCAAATACATACATAAAAAAAAAAAATCCAAATTAGTTTCTAGAGGTTTCGACGGTATAAGAAGGGGAATCATTCGATAAAACTAATTTTTTTTGTTTGTTTGTTTGTTTCTGGTTTTTGGAGTAAAAGGGAGAAGTAGCCAAACATTCTGGCAGCTGTTGAGAGGACACTCTTTAGAAGACTAATTTAATAAGACAAATGGAGAAGCTGGAATTATTTTTTCAAACAGAAGAAATGACAGATTGTTGGTGAAGGAGTCCATGTCTTGCCATGTGTTTTACTCCCTATAGCAGAAGTTTGGTAAATCAGTGTATAAAAACGTTTCTCAGACCATCAACATTCAGGCAGGGCCAGTGCTTTTTTTTTTGTTGTTGTTTTTTTTTAAGAGTGAGGTAATATATCTTTCCATTGTAATTTGGGGAATTATAATCATGCACCTCTGTAGTTTCAGACTCCATTTAAAATGTTGAATTTAACATCACGTTCACCACGTGCCCTCTAAGATTTTAAACTAACACCATGTTATATGTATACAAACACTGCGTCTGTATATACAGTACTATGAAGTGGAGATCTAAACACTCCAAATGTAATGAAGACACCTAACAGCTGCACCATTACTTATGTGTGTTACTTATTAGCGTTACATTCACATCTCGCATGTTCTCTGGTGTACAGTTCTGCAATATGTTTTCTTAATGGCCACATAAAACAGCACAGAATAATTGAGAGCAAATGTTCCCTCTACTTTTACCCTGAGACATTTAACAGTGACTGCAGCTTTGAGATAATTATGAAAAAAAAGACGGGATATCTAATGCAGGATTGCTTAGTTTAGATATTGAATAAATGCCGATTTGATTAAGCTAAGAAAGAGGTTACATGCTGGCGGAATGACTTACTATAGGTTTATCTCAAACATATGGCATAGAATCCACAGGAATTTGTTTCATATAACTAAAAAGTCCTGTTGACCTCCCTGTATAAGGTCTAATAGCCATCATAAATCTAATATTGTAAGCCAGTTCCCAGCACTCTGAGTCAAGACCACAGATGGTGTCACAGTATACCAAGTGCACATCACCACCCAGACATGCCTAAAAAAAAACATGTCTAGAAGTCAGTGCATTCTTGTGAATGAAGAAAATCTGACCTGCCAGCTTCATATCAAGTGCAAATCTGTTTTACGCTGAATTTGAGTTTCCCCTTAATTCTCTAGTTCTTTATAAAATGTAGTACAGAACACTGCACACGAAGTTAACCCTTTAACAGTCACCGTCCACTCTGTGGGACGCCTAAGTTTACTTCACCATTTTACAAATAAATCCTAATCTAATCATGACAAACTATATATCCTTGGGAAGGTCTAAGACTCCTAAATAGATATTTTCCACTCTTGTGTTTTACAAATTATGTAGGAAAAGAAATAGATTAATTTATGACAAGAGTGCACCTCAGAAATCTACATCATAACATGAGTTCTGACCTTTGTCACAAAAAGACTTTCTTTGTTGCCTTTTTTCCTATCACGCAATAGAAATCTTAATTCATCCTTTGAAAACAATTTTAAAATCAGACATTGCATTACCATGGAAATTGTACATCAAAGTCATATTACAAAATGTTTTTATTCATGAATTATTAAATTTTTACTTTGGATAGTATATTTGCATGTCTATGCTCAAGATAGGGAGTGACAGTTAAAGGGTTAAACAGATGTAGAAATTAGCACAAGTTTACAAGCTTCTGGTGATATGCCGTCACAGAGCTTCTACCTGATAAAAACAAGACCACACAGTTGTGGAACACATAGCACATACTGTAACAATGGGTGAGTTCACCAGTCTATTCGGACCATGGATACTATCTCAAAAAATGATTTATTTAACCACAGTACAGCAAACAGAAGACTAAACAACAGCACATTTGATAAAGCACAGCAGACACAACTGGATAACAAATTGAGAACACTCTTCCTTACTGTACAATAGAGCCCTGGTCCGTAAAGCAGTGATTTTCAACTTTTGCGTCAGGAATTGACATATATATAGGGAAGTGGTAAAAATTATGCAAAAATAAAAAAAAATTAAACTGTCCCTAAAATGCTGTAAGTAATCCTGTATTCAGTGTAGTATGGGTTGCACATACTTTTACTTTGGTTATTCAAAGTTTTTGAACGAGGGCACGCCATATAACCTGTGCATCTGTGTAACTTCAGTAGGTTCTACCAAGTGACAGATAAATGCACCAAAAAAAAAAAAAAAAAAAAACACTTGTAGAGAGTGAATGATTGATTGATATTGATTGATTGATTGATTGATATGACTTTATTGTCAGAATTGTAAGTGTTGCACACTCTTTACAAACAGACAATATATGCACAGCCTTTGATGTCAACAACAAATATGAGATGCATTTTCATCTCCTTTTTTGAAGTATATGAGCCTTATTTATTTTATCATATGCATTAATCATCATTATGGTTAGTTGTGTTTTATTATTTGCATTTACCATTATATCATTTTCCCTGTTGTCAGAACAGACCTGCAATCCAATTTTGGGTTGCAAATCACCAGTGAGAACCACTACTGTAAATAAATGGAACAGAAATACAATCAGTAATTTACTGTGTCTAGTGCTATATAAATTGTAGCTTGGCGGTTCCCAGGATGCCAGTCTCAGGAGCTTTAAAGGGATAGTTCACCCATAAATGATTTACTCACCCTTATGTAATTCCAAACACACAAATAAAGATTTTGTTTTATTTCTCTCTCATCATTTTCAACCATCCATAGAAAGTCAATGCAACCAAAACATTCACTTCTCAAAAAGTACAAAATTACATTGTAAAAGTAACATGAATCAATCTGTACATGAATCAAGCCGTAATCCAAGTCTTCTGAAGAGACACAGACGCTTTATATGATGAACCGAGATTTAGTTTAGATTTTTAGATTCTATGCACATACGTACATACACTGTAAAAAAACAATTTATTGATTCAACCAAAAATAGCCCGGCTGCCTTAAATTTTAAGTTCAGTCAACTGAAAAAAGTTTAATCAACTTGAAATGTTAAGTTAAACTAAGTGACAGTTTAGATATTTCAGAGTTCATTCAACTTAAAATTTTAAGATTGTAAATTAACCAAATTGTTTTTAGTCAACTAAAATATCTAAGTTTTCAGTTTGTACAACCTAACATTTCAAGTTGACTAAACTTATTTGAGTTGACTGAACTTAAAATTTTAAGTCTGCAGGGTAACAAATGATTTAATTTTTTTTTACAGTGTAGAGCTAATCAAATATGGTAAACAAATGTAAATCAACGAGATTTGTTTACGAGTGTCACACAAGTACAGTTGAGCTTTGGCTTACCATATATGATGGTGTAGTTTTTTAATCAAGTCTTTAATTAAGTCTTTAATAAGCCTTTTGAAGCTCATAGTTTTGTTGGGATGGATTTTCAGAAATCTCTTAGGTTTCATTCAAAATATCTTCAATATCTTCACATCTTCATTTGTGTTTCAAAGATGAAAAAAAGTCTTATGGATTTGGAATGATATGAGGATGAGTAAATGATTACAGATTTTTAAATGTTTGGTTTAACTGTTTAACCCTAAAAAGGGCAGGACCATATAAAGACATCAGAAAATCAATTTATTGCTATCTTTTTGGGACTCAAATAATAAAATGTCATGATTTTGTTTTTTGTTTTTTCAAAATTTGTCTTTTTTTATTTTAATGTTTGAAATTTGGAATACAGATCTAAGGTTGGTCTCTTTTTAAAGAAGACATAGCGGATTGTTGCTGAACACTGTAAAAAATAAAAAAACATTTTGTTGAGTCATCTTAAAATAATTTGTTACCCTGCTGGCTTAAAATTTTAAGTTCAGTCAACTAAAATAAGTTTAGGCAGCTTGAAATGTTAGGTTGTACTAAGTAACAACTTAGATATCCGTGTTTGCTAAACTTAACAGATGGGTAAGTAACCCAGCTTCCTTAAAATTTTAAGTTGATTCAACTCAAATATCTAACTTGTCACTTAGTATAATTTAACATTTTAAGTTGAATAAACCTTTTTTGAGTTGACTGAATTTAAAATTTTAAGGCAGCCAGGTTACAAATTATTTTAAGTTGACTCAACAAATTGTTTTTTACAGTGAAGTGAAAGCATTTAAAAAAAAACAAGTATAAAAAAGTTATAGAAGTTTAAGTTTGCAGTAAAGATAATGTAGTATAGTAATTTCCAGTAAAATCAAAGCCATATGTCTAACCAAGTTATGTACCAAATTTGAAATTGATATCACAAAAATTGTGGTTCCTGTCAGATTTTGTTTGGGCACTATACCAAGAATAATCACTGGGTTACACCCAAACTCTATTAAATTTTTTTGATGCAATTTTCTGTCACAAATCAATCATTCTCTGTCACAATATTACTACTATTACAAAACAGTCACCAAATATGGAAGCTTGAGTGTCAAGATTACAAAAAGATTTGACTTTCCAAAACACAAGCCACTATATAAGTATATATATATATATATATATATATATATATATATATATATATATATATATATATATATATATATATATATATATATATGTTTGTATTGAACATTTATGGAGCAACAGATTTTGTGTAAAAAAAAAAAAAATCATACAAGTTGTTTGTTTTGTTTAAAAATCTTATTTAAAAATAAAAATAAATAAATAATAAATGTATGAGGTGGCAAGGGGGGCCTTTTACCCTACACATGGGGCAAAAGGCACGCAGTATTGATACAAATACTTTAGCCAAAATAATGTTTTTTAATGATGTTTAAGTTAATACTGGTGCAAAACAATTAGTTTAATTTCAATTTTCTGCTTATTTTGATAAATAAAAGAATTAATTTTGTTCAACAAATGTACTGTCATTAAAATATATTATTATAAAAATATATTTTTTTTTTTATTTTTGTATTTTAAAATACAGAAACAAAATCATTTTAAAAAGTAAAGATCCTGAAATCATTGAAGGAGATCCCATTATAATTAAATTTAGATGTACAGTAGTTACAACAAATGATATTTTATTATATGATATGATTAATATCATGTTTTTAAATATGATGGTTTCATTCTAACCATGGTGATTATCTCTAAGATGGACACCCAACATAATTATATGATATTTACCATCCGAATCTAACCATGTCATGTCAAAAAATGGAAAAGTCAGCCTTCTATTAATTATCATGTTAATTGGGTCTTTTAGCCCCAACAGCAGGGGTGCTTTTTACCCCAAATACCATACTTTTGCATATTCTTTCATTATTTAAAAATTTGTCTCAAAATATCCATTTTAGCGATTCTCATTTTCTACTTAAATCTACAACATTTTAAAAAACATAAAATGTTAGATCAAGTAAGCACAAAATCAACTTTGCGCTGCAGCCTGCAATCGCGTCAAGGATCAGACAAATTTGCACATGTATCCTGAAAAGCGCATGTTTTAGTAAGTGCAACGCCACGTTTTTGTGCCATCTAGTGGTTTAGAGGAAAATAATATCAAAGGCGCCTTTTACCCCGGTGTGCCTTTAGCCCCGTCGTACCTTACCCCTAAATGGGCAACGTTTAGGGGAGATACAAACATTTAGAGACAGATTACAAAAAATGTAAGCATTTATTTCATAAATTTCCAATGTTAACCTAATAAGCTAATGCTGAAGAACAGTTTTTTAAACAGGTAACATGTGTAAATATGTGAACTAGAGCTAGTTAAAGACTTGTGGCACTTTACAAACCTGAAAACTAAAGGAAAAGAACAAACACACTCCAATCTGTTTTGAGTCAAACTCGTAGATTTTCCCTACATAATTTAATGTTAAGCAATACTGTCAAGCTGTGGGCAAGTCAAGTAATGCTTACATCAGATGAATAGTTTCATAAAAGCATGAGTAAGCATTCGGCTGACTCCATCTTCGAGAATATTGAGAAAAAGCATTGCCCAAGTGACAGCTTTTGTACCATTTAAATATTTAAATATAAACTTGTACTTTTTTCTTGTTTGCTTCACTTCAAATTCAGGCACTGAACTGGAGTTTTCTCCAGTCCGGATGGTGAACATCCCTGGCCTGTTCTTCACCAATACCTCAACCACTCATTGGACTGAGGCTATGTGTGGGTGGTCCATCTTTGAGTCCACATGGTTCTTCTCCAGGTTGAAAATAGTTGGATTCATTCAATCCAACATCTTCAACCCACTGAGAAATCTCATTATCTCTGTTACATTGTGTCTCTCGTCACCAGCCTTGAGTATAGCACGCTCTACATCCTGTATCTTTCAGCCCAAGATCAAATTTTCTCAGTCCCTTGATCCTGATAAACCTGGTCTACTGATGACATCCACTCATCCACTCATCCTGCAAGAATCGGCAGAGCTGGTCACGCAAATGAACACCGCAGCAAATCATAATGCAGCAAATGACAAAACCTGCTGACAGACTCAAAACATTCCTCCCTCCCTGACCCAGAAGATCATTGACTTGAAAGGAAGGTTAATGTTTGCACGCCACACTTAGCATGATGACTTTAGCTTAGCATGTGACATCCTTTAGGAAAACACAGGTGGGACAACAAAGCCATGAAATGTAGCATTGTCACATCCGTTTAAAGCAGATTATGCCAACAAGAATGCTAGTCACTTGTCACCTGGATTTTCGGTTTTCTTTGAGGAAGATAAGCTGAGATTTTCTTGAATAAATAAGCGTCTTTGCCGTTTTTGTGTGATGTCAGCAGATCACTTGTCAGCTTGCATTTAACCGAACAGAAGGAAGGTGACTGTTAGGACAGGATTTAGGGAATAAAGGAAAATAAAAGGAGATAAGTGAGTGCTTCCCTACCACTCCATCCGACTCTGTTCACTTGTCCACACAGATTGTATATTCTGCAGAGTGGGTCTTCATCTATTAAAAAGATTAAAAAAAAAAAAAAAAAGGTTAAGTTTAGGCTAATAATGAATTCAGCAATGATTCCTTGATTTGAAAAAAGACATACACTTTAGCATACTTTTAAAAACAGTATTATTATGGATATAATATACTTTAAAAGAATATACTTAAGTGTGAACTGAATGTAATATTTTCAGACACTTAATTGTGTTATGGGCAGTTAAATGAAAATTTATTATAGTTTGAATTTATATTAATGAACTTTAGATTGCTTTTTGACCCACTTAAGTAGGACTTTATGTGTTATTTGTAACTTTTACTTAAAATATGATTATTTATTTATTTATTTATTTATTTATATTAAAATATATTTTAATATTCATTTTTACTGAAATTTGTATGTCATGTATTTAAATATATTAGTAATTGCACATTTGTAATGAAGTTGCAATTTTGTTTTAGTATGTTAGTGAACACATCATATTAAGTGTACTTCTTTAAACCACAGCAAAACATTATTAAAACATAATGATTTAAAATCTGACATTATTTCAAAGTGAACTTTTTAAAGTGTTTTTCAATGTCTCTCTTGAAGTACACACATTATGTGCAAGAACAGATTTTTTTTGTATATACTTTTAGTATTCATTGTCAGAAAAAAATGGTACAGTTCTGTCGCTGGGGCGGTACCCTTAGGTACAAAGTGAAAAGGTACAAATATGTACTTTCAAAGTACTAAAATGTACCTTTAAGGTACTTATATGCACTGTTTAGGAGTGGGTAAGGTACCTTTGTACTTTTTTACTTTTGTACCTTAGGGTACTGCCCCAGCGACAGAACTGTACCTTTTTTTCTGAGAGTGTTTGGTGTAAACTACAATACAATTAAGTGCACTTCTTTTTCACTAGGGTAGTCGATGGACTTTAGTCAAGTCATTATGCACTTTGTGTTAGTTGAGTAAGCTGCTGAAATATGTGACTCAAGCAAAACAAACTACTCTTGCCTCAGTTTTGTTACATAACTTACTGTATTTTTTGTTTGTTTGTTTTTTTTTTTGTTTTTTTAACAAGTGTGTTAACTTTTGTAATCCCAAATTCATTCTTTTACTTTCCTTCTCATTGACAGAAGGCAAACTGCCAGACTGTGTCTGGCATATTTAAAAGCACTTGCTATTTAGAGAGAGTTTGCTATTCATGCAGAGTTTAGTTTCAACATTGGTTCAAAAGTAAATAAATAAATAAATAAATAAACCTGTCTATCCACCTTATTTTTCCCATAAGAGTGGGTGCAGCCATTGGTACATTTTTTGTGTCTGGCTTCTGGTCTCATCCACTTCCAGCTATTTTTAGCTGCACAAAAAGCTCATTTTGCTGCTCGATATAGCAAACTGGCGTGTCTTACCATATTATTTTAATGTATTATCTTAATTATGAACACACTGGTTTGTAGTGCAGACTGTTTTACTGTTTACTGCACTTCGATATTCTTTTCGTTATTTCCCTATGGACGTCTAACACATTGCCAGAAAACAGCTTACTTCCGCATTGAAAAATAAGGTGGATAGCCTTAGTAATCCTGAAGACATTGATTAGCTTGTCCAGGTGTGTTTGATTAGGGTTGAAGCTAAACTCTGCAGGACAGTGGCTCTCTATGACCGAACTTGCCTACCCCTGGTAGAGTATAATGGAAACACTACTGCACAAATGATAGTCATTTATTGTTGCATACTATTTCACATAATCTTTAAACTATATATATATAAACTATATACTATGCAGCAAAGAGCATGCTAGTTCTCCATCGTGAACATGGTCTTTGTGCAAACTACACAATGCTGTTCAAGCACTGTCCTCAAAATAATGAATGCCTGTATGATTGAAATTCCAGCCATTCCAGTCTTCCCCATATTAATCTTATCCACAGACAAGCCGTGATAGCATCAACAAACAAACAGCGAGAGAAAGAGCAGGTTTCCAATTGTTTAACACACGGTGGCATGGTTCATTGCTCCACCCCTGACCTCTCTCATCCCATTTCTCCTCTGCCTGTCACCACCGTTCCACCACTCTCATCCTTTCAAATGGACTGATGATTAAAGGAACTAAAGAAAAGGATACACTCCAGATTTCAGGTTAACAGACCTCCAGTCACTCAGCCAAGCTAATATAATAAGGTTCCGATATTAGATTCTGCGTTATTTCTGAACCTTAGAGGGTCAGACTTACAGTGCTTGTTGGCATAATATAACACTAATGTAATCATGCAAGGTGCCAGTAAAATAGTCTCTGTCTGAAACAGTAGTAGTGTATCAGTGGGTAAACTGTGTCACCCATTAATCTAGGCAACTTTGCTTTTTGTCAGTTTGTGATGGTATATATAAAAAACAATCCCTCAGCTGTGACTGAGATGCCGCATGGGAAAAGTGATAAACATTTTTGTTTAAAGTAAATTAAAGTACATTTTCAATATGACATGTAAAATCATTTTTTTGTGTCAAAGCAAAATTAACCATCACAAAAATGTGATGTGTCTAAGAAGAAGAAGAAGACGATGACAACAACGATGACGACAAATTGCAATACTATTCAAATTAAATACATTAAAAATATATGAATTCCAATTTGTAAATTTTTCACTTATTATATTCACTTTTGTTTTTTTGTTTTGTTTTGTTTTTTGTTTAATGTTAATCAAAATAGTTTTACCATAAAGGCCATAATGAATCAATGGGCTTAAGTGAATATGATTTTATTTTATTTTATTTTATTTTATTTTATTTATTATTTTGTCCAACTTTATTTTATTATACACAAAAGCATTTATTTATTTTTTTGGCTTTAATATGAAAGTAGAATTTTCACTAAAACAAAACCATAAAAAAAACATTTTGTTATTAAATGTTTAATTTAGTTGTTTATATCACAATTCTAACTTCTTTTCTCAGAATTGTGAAATATATATAAAGTCAAAGTTCATAAGTTATAAAGTCCCATGAGTTATATCTCACAATTCTGAAGGAAAAAAAGTCAGTATTGCGATATGTAGACTTGTAATTAAAAAAAAAAAAAAACAAGAATTGTAAGATAAAAGTCGCAATTACCTAAATGTTATTTAGTGCTAGAAATGGGTTTTCATAGTTAATGCCCCTAATTGACCCCTAATTTAATCTAATTGACTAGTTTGCTAGATTTGTTAGAAGTGTTAAAGAACTTTAGATCTTGTTGGTAGTAGTAAATGCCAGACAATATGTAAAGTCAGTTGAATATCGTGCATGTTTAAGCATTAAATGTGTGTGTGTGTGTGAGTGTGAATTTAATTTTTGATAGCAAAATCCTCACTGGCAGATTTGCAAGTATAACATTTTGTCTAGAAACAGTTTACTTCTGAATTAAGTGGGAAATAGGAATAGGAATTTTGAATGGACATATGAAACATTTGTTCATAAGAGCTCAATTCTTCATAAAGCAATTATTCCCTTAACCATTTTTGTGTTATTAACATTTGTTCCAACATCCATAAAAACATCCTTGATCTACAATATTCTACAGAAATGCATCTAATTTTAGTTAATATCGTTCACTTATTCTCCAGAAACTCCAACGTTTTCTATATTCCTTTTAAACAGTGACAGCTTACCTAAAATTCTACAGTAAGCATATTCCTTCTTCCTTCACTGTAAGCATGATACGTCATGTTTTAAACACAATTACTGTCATTCATGCCCACTTCTGCATCTCGACTTCCTCTTTTAGGCTTTTCCCATATTATCTTAGATAATAAACTTGACATATTAGTTTGACGTGTGTACGTGTGTGTGCTTGCACCATTTTCTTGGAAAAAAAATGCCTGTAAAGGCAATGCAACAGTGAAAATTACAGTGAATATTGTCAATTTGAAACACTGCTGTATTTTTATTTGCTGGAACAGCCTGAAAAAAAAAAAGGTTTTAACATTTAATATTGGAAATATTCAAACTTTGAAAATTTGAAACATGAGCAATTCACATAGACTGTATCTTGTTGATCTATTGCCTACATAGAAAATAGCTGAATGGGTGTTTGACTTACCTTAAAAGGAAATTTTGCTGCCTTCAAGGCTTTCTGGGAAGTTCGTAATGGAAACCTGAGAATTATGAAGACATGACAGGCATTCAAGTGATTTTGGTAGGAATACAGTGATGCGCTCATCAGGCATGTTTTATTCTGCCTTTTTCACTTACATTCAAACAGTGGAAGCCTTTTTCACAAAATGCAACAAAATGAACAGCAAAAATATAGATGATTTATTTATGTATATTATGATTATTGTGCTCATGCTTCCACAGAGACTCTTGCAAAATGTACTTTTGCTTTCTCATGAATGGCTACATGAGTATTACTTATTTTCTAACAACACACAAAATGTGTACAAAAAAAGAGAAAAACAAATTTTTTGAAGTTGTGAATAAAACAGAGATTATTGGCAAGTCTTACAAGAAAATAGCCTTTCAGGCTTTCTCGCTTCAAAGTTCATGATTAATTTGATGTGTTACTTGCTATTTCATTGTAATTAATTGTGAAATTTGCTAGCAATTTCGGAATTAAATTGTTTCTACATCATTTTCAGTGTAAATTGTACAGTCAAAATGCACAGTTAAAGCTTAACACCTGGGGGAAGCATGAGTAAGCAGGCTGAGGCGTGGATCTATACAGAGATCTTAATAGTAAGGCTAAAAGGAACAAACAACGAAAGAACACAGGGAACAAGGAACAAAAAAAAATGAGCAGAACAGAACCATTACATTCAACAACTGACAAGGAAAAAATGAAACACTAGGGCTATATATAGTACACAAGGAAGAACAAAAGGAACAATTAGTAACTATGGCTACAAACTAGGCATACAGCAAAACCGAAAAAAGTCAAAGAGGGTGGTGGGGTGGTGGAGTGGAGGAGGGCCTGGAGACTTTGATGGAGCAAGTGACCAGGGTGGAGCAGGCAGAGCAAGTGGCTAGGGTGGAGCAGGAGACCAGGGCGGAGCCGGCAGATCAGATGGCTAGGGCTGAGCTGTATACTAGGGTGGAGACCAGCGCAGAACAGTCACAGAGAGGTTAGTAATGGCCTCTTTGACTGTGACAGGACACGCAGAGAGCCTTCTTGGTTGTGACATGGCAGGCAGAGGGTTCAGAGATGGCCCCCATAGCCATTACGGGACAGGCAAAGAGCTCAGAAACTGCACTGAGGCCACCCGTACTGACATCAGAGGAGGATCTACCACACTGGACGCCAATCTTGTCCCCTTCAAGACGTCCAGTGTCCGAATTGGTGCAGGCCAATAACATCAGTGACAGGCCAAGCTACGTGTCCGCCAGAGCATGCTCCACAAACTCCATCACAGGAAAGTTGACATTAAGTCCAGAACAGTAGAAAAATGATCAAAGTATTATCTGGGAAATGAGTGTAATGAGCCAAGTCTAAAAACTCACAGGTGTGGTCCTTGACAGAGTGCTTGCCCTGGAGCAGAATGAGACAAAACCCTGCTAGATCCATAGAAGGTCAGTTGTTCTGTAACGTGAGGAAGCAGGAGTAAGCAGGTTGAGGCATGTATCTACATGCAGGGTTTTTAATGGGAACCTTAAAGGAACAAGCAACAAAGAACACGAGGAACAAGCAACAAAAACATGAGCAGATTTAACAAGGAACAAGGAACAAGTGAAAGACCAGGGCTATATATACCAGGAAGGAAAAAAGGACCAATATGTAACTATGGCAACAGAAAAGATAGGGGTGTGGTCAATAAGTAGCCAAGGGAACCAATGAGGGTAACTACAGAGACAAACAGCCAAGTTCCATAGCCTTTTTAATCCATAAGAGAGTCAGGAACGATAACATTTGATTCTCAGTGATCGGTAAGAAAATTTCATTCCTTGTACACCTACCTGTCTGAAGCCTAGGAAGGCCTTACATGGCTGACACCATGATATCACAGTTCATAAATGGGCTGAACAACATTAATTAAACCAGCCTCCCAGGTAAGTTCAAGGTCTGGTGTTACCACACTGTATAAGCATCTGATTTGGCCTCTGAAACTGTGCGACATTACCTCAACAACAGTCCTGAAAATGGACAGAAAAACAAACATTTACATCAAGAAATGGCTTGGCCTCATCCGCAGTCTTTGCAACGTGGCACTGTTTGGGAGAAAAATCTTGGAACTCCCACTGAAATCTATCAGGCTACAAGCAGGAGAAGGTGAGGCTACAGTTTGAGTTAAAAAATTCGCCCAAACTGTTAATGAAAAACACAGAAGCCCAAATCCGCACAGGACATAAGTGGAGTGTGATGCAGACTGCGGAACAGGCCATCAGCCAGCTAAAACATCAAGACATTGTTGGGTTTCCCCAGCCAGGAAGATCAGGGCTTGGATGGGGATCTGCACCCAAAATGTGGTCCAAAGCATCCACAAAGGAAGACGTGGTGATCACTGAAGTCTCAAAGATGGAGGAGGAGTGATACAAGCCATGTGTCTACACCAGCAAGGCAGATGGACAACCTGGGAAGCTATCAACAGGAACATCACACGGGCTGATATATGGATGATGCCCCAAGCAAGGCTTAGTTTTCTCATAAGGGTCACATATGATATTCTTCCCAGCCCCCAGAACTTACACTTGTGGTACGGATCAGAAGAGAACTGTCATTTCTGCTCCTCCCAGAATCCAAACATCCAGCACATCCTCTCAGCACTGATTAAAGGCTCGCTAAAGATGACACCATGATCAAGTCCCGCACAAGCTTGCGGAAGTCCTGGAGGTGTGCAGGCTGGACACAAACAGGGCCCATTCAGTAACATCCCAGCAGTGGATCCACTTCGTCAGGCAAGGGGAAGAGGGCCAAAGCAGCAGCCTGAAGGTGTGGTCTCTCCTGTCACTGGGAGGAGAGTGGAGCATCGCAACTGATCTTGACTGCCAGCTGATGTTACCAGTTGAGATCACTGCAACCTCCTTATGGCTTGACATCGTCCTCTGGTCCACCCCTACTAAAAAAGTCATCATGGTTGAAATGACCATCCCATGGGATGAGGGGCTGGAGGCTGCCTTTGAGAGGAAGAAGGAGAGGTACACAAAGCTGGCAGCTTTGGCTCTCAAGCTGGGTGGAGGGCTCTTACCTTTCTGGTAGAAATCAACTTCTGAAATCTCTGGCCACCACCAGCCGTGAACAAAAGAGGGCACTCAAAAATCTGGCAGAGGAAGCAGAAAGAGGTGAGGATCCTAGGACTGGCTTTGGGGGGCGGCAGGGTAGGGAGACGTCCCTGCCACTGGTACACCACCTCGAGGTGTTCTGGGATTAAAGGTGCGAAACATCAGTGAAGGGTGGCTCCCAGCTGATGATCACACAGCAGGTCCAACAGCATTGGCGGAGGTGCTTCTAGCAGAGATGCCCAGCAGGTAGGCATACCTCTGCTGACAACATTGAAGGAAGTATTTGGCTACAATCAGTCTCATTTATTCCCTCTTTTGTCCTGAGGGACTTCAGATTTGGCTCTTGAGATGCGAGTGTTGAGGATGCCACTAGACCAGGGGTGGCCCTGGTGGATCGGTCCTGCAGAGTTTAGCTTCAACCCCAATTAGACACACCTGAACCAGCTAATCAAGCTCTTACTAGGCATGCTAGAAACTTCCAGGTAGGTGTGTTGAGGCAAGTTGGAGCTAAACTCTGCAGGTCATCGGCCCTCCAGGACCGAGTTTGGGCACCCCTGCACTAGACCATGACACATTAGAGTGAATGTGGAATAGTGCACAGTGTAAACTATTTGAATCATGAACAACTGGTAATTGGGAGATGTTCAAGTTAGGCTACTGAATTAATAGCTGGCTGGATGGCTAATGCAGATGCCAATATCAGAGTGGCTAGATATTAGGTAAAAGTTAATTTTTACCAATATGTAAATGCACTTGAAGAATTACATTTACAGTATAGTGAACTTTTCTTTCACTTCCGGAGAGCTTGTCTTTTACACAAAGGTGCAATGCTGCCTTAGAATCTGTCTAAAATTATGTATCTTTAAAGGCACTATAACTATGCCAACTATGTTTTGGAGCAGCCCATGATGTCTTTACACTAGTATCTGGTCTTGACTATTCATGAAAACATAATGCTTTGGGACTGAGATCATTATTTGCTATTTTCACACAACAGTCAGCAGAAAAAAAATAAATGGGTCATAAGACACTGAAACATACCCAGCATGCTCTTTGTATCTCTTTACAAGAATAATACAAATGTTAAGTAAACTTCCCAGACATAGCTGCCTTTTGTTTGTTTTTTACTTACTTTCCCAGGAGTGTGTCTAATAAACAGCCTTGTGAAATTAATTTGTATGTAAATAATAACAAAAACTGCAGTTTTATTAATGAATGAGTATGGTTATTTACAAGCAGATAGTCTCATGCCATGATATACTGCATGTTTGAAAGGGAAAAGACATGAAATGTCAGCATATTATGTAACTATTAATCATCTTTCATATTAAAGGAATACTTCACTCAAAAATGTAATGTGAAAAATGATTCGTTTACGCCTGTTCAAACCCATATGATGTTATTTCCTTCTCTGCAGCGTAAAAGGATGATTTATTTATTTTTTTTTTCAATTTGTCTGTAGAGGTTTGTTGTTGGCTGAGCATTAAAGACTGAGAGATCCTGAAGATACAGTAGAGCTCCAAGCCCTCTTGGGATTCACTGTAGGACTTGATTCTAATGCATTCGATGTGGCTTTTAAAGAATCACAATTACAGCTCCAAAACTGCAAACCGCTTCTCTCTTTTAAATTCAATTCAATATAGTTTGTGCTATGGAAACAAAAATAGCATGCCTCTGAAGTGTGGAATTCTCTGTAAATGGTGGTTTGGTAAACAATGCTGCTGACACAGCCTCACTCGAGCACATGGAAGCAAATCCTAGATAATCTGGAGCCTCCATCAATCATGTTACTGCGTCAGTTATATGTTATATAACAATTTAAACTTCAAAAACAACTTTTTTGGCTATATTTTATGCCATCTGCTAAAAAAGTTTAACTGCTTTAAAAGGAACTTTAGAATAGGGCACCATTAATAACCCCATACTGACACTAAACAAATGCAAGAAAAGATTGTGTGTTGTGTTGCCACTCTCAGTGTGCTTTCTTCCTCTGTGCACAACTCTTTGTCCAGAGTTACTGAGCAGTTCTCACCTTGCTTTTACCAGCAATTGGGCTTCTAACAATCTTAGTTGTCAAACACACAAACACTTGTGTTTGTATGCCTGTGTGTGGTCAGGATTCCAAAGGTCAGCGTATCCTTTGCTCATTAACAGTGTTAACTAGGGCAAGCAACACCATTACCTTTGTCCATACTTAGGGGTGAGAGATTTGAACAAAACCCTAACCTTAAGATTTAAACTCAGGCACTAACTAATCCTACATGTGGTTTGAGGAGTAGAGCATGCAGACTACTTTCCTAAGTGATCCGACTTTCTAGATTTTTTTGTGGTTCCACATTGTGCCTGCAGTACCCAGAATATCCTAACTGCATAACATTCTAATAAGAACTACAGTAGCAATGCCCAGGTAATCACCCAGATCAACATACTGTAGTAACCACCTAGCAGGACCCTAGCAACTGCATTGCACTGTCCTGGCAATCCTCCACCACACTCACTGTGGTAGCAAGTTAAGCACAGGCAAACAGCTCGCAACCTCCTTCCGAAAATGTGAAAATAATTTCAGTTCCATTTTCTCTGTACATGAGTCTTGCAACATTACATAATGTTGGTTCTTGTATGAATTGTGGAATTTTGGAACTGAAATGTTACCAAATCCTAACCTAAACATAAGCAATAGTGTAAACAAAAGAAAATGTTAGATATAAATGCACTTGTTGACACAACCAAGGCACTTTTGATGGCTTATACAGTATGAGGTTTTGAACAAAAACTGAGAAAATCATGTTTTTGTTAAAGACTAAGTCCGAATTGTGTCCGGATGCGTATATTTAAAGTATGTGCATTTTACGTCTTATGTTTTTGTGTTTCATCTTGCAAACTAGTCAGTGGAAGGGACAAATTTTTACTCAATATTTGGTAAAATGCAATTATACTCAAGGTAGTTCTGGTGGCGACATTATCACATTGGCTTTCTCCAGTTCTGAATGTGATGATTAGGCACTGTGCATTTTCTGAAGTTTACGTAATGTATAAATGTGTGTGTGTGTGTGTGTGTGTGTGTGTGTGTGTGTGTGTGTGTGTGTGTGTGTGTGTGTGTGTGGACTTGTTTTTATATCCTTGTGGGGACCTAAACCTGAATACACACAGACTCATGGGGACTAGTGTCACCGTGGGGACCTAAATTGAGGTCCCCATGGGTATAAAAGCTTATAAATCATACAGAATGAGTTTTTTTGAGAAAGTAAAAATGCAGAAAGTTTTCTGTAAGGGTTAGGTTTAGGGGTAGGGTTAGGGTAAGGGGATAGAAAATACAGTGTGGAGAGTATAAAAACCATTGCACCTATGGAGAGTCCCCACAAGGATAATAAACCAGACATGTGTATGTGTGTGTGTGTGTGTGTGTGTGTGTGTGTGTGAACATGTAAACATTGGTGTTTTGTACTATCATTGGTGTTTGTTTCAGCTGGAATCTGCAGTGAATTTAATGTGCAGGCATGTTTTTTGAGTTTTGTAAAAATGTAGGAAGAGGCACATTTTCCCAATGAGCCTGGGTTGGAAAATGTAATTGGATAAACATAAACACTTCCCTGATTTGTCTGAACGAGTCCATCGGATCTATGGGTGTTTCATATAAATTTGCTGCCTGTTGTCAGACAGCAGTGCCAACAGGATGGGAGTAAAACCCCAGGGTTCAGCCCTATTTATGTACTGTCATAATGCTTGAAGGCAATAAAACTCTTCACCATAGCTCCTCTCAGCACGTCAGAGCAACTGTTTATGGTGCAAAAAAAGCAAATCTGCTCATAAAAGTCAGATAAAAGTCACGAGTGTCAAAATGTCAGTGCAGAAAAACATGTTTACTTTGGAAAGACGTCTCTTACACAAGAGCTGTTCGGTGTCGTACTCTCCCTTCTGTTGTGTAAGCAAGTCCCCGCAGAATAGTGCTTTTCTTGAAGTAATTAGGAGGTTCACATTATCTGGGTCCACCCTGAGCCCCTCTGGATGACCAACAGCTCCCCCTCCCCCTGCCCGCTGACCTCCACTAGGTCTGAATCCTCCCCAGACCACCACGGGGGCCTGCAGTGATGTTTAAGGGTCTGGTGAAGCAATTCAGCGGCACCGATTGGTTTGGATTTATCTGTGGATGGAGATGTAGCCAACACATAAACACCATCCATCACAATCGGCATGTGCTCCAACAACACCCATATTCTGTAATACACAGACAGATTCACAAACTAAACAGGTGCATAAATACAAAAAAAAAAAAGATATATTGCTCAGGATTACTGCAGAAACAGTTCTTTGTAGTTCACGCCAAGGGCTCAAGGTTTGGCTATTCAGCATGATGCAACAATTATACAGCCAGATGCATCTTTTTCCAAGTAGTGTTCACACCATCTTGAAAAGTCAGCATGAATAACCTGTGTATTTCAAATGATTATATACTGTGATATAATAACAATTGACAGAATATGTGATTTGAATAAACAAGCATGCAAATATGAATATTCTTTTAAATACAGTACACAGATAATGTAATGGTAACATTTTACATTAAGGTTTTTGCAGGTGTTCATAAATGACTAATAACGCATTTACAAATGCTTTATAAATCATTACTTGCTAACCAGTTATAAATGCATGAATAAAAAGGGTGATTTCAATGCAATACCTGCTAAATTGTGAGCCATTTTTAACTCACATGTCATAATTCAGGAATTTATTTTGAGTGAAATAAGTATGAATAAATATATTTATTAAGCATTTATAACATGTGAGTTAACAGTGGCTCACCATTAAAGAGGTATCGCATTAAAATCGCTCTTTGTATTCATTAATTTATAACTGTTTATCAATGTTTTATAATGCATTTGTAAATGAGTTATTAGTCATTTATAAACACCTTTATGAAAGGGAGCCTTAGTGTAAAGTGTTACCAATGTAATATTAATAAAAATATAAAAGGATTCTGTACCAAAAGGCACTTTCATGATATTTCTTAGCAAACTTAAAAAAAAGTGCACTTATTAATGTAAAATTAAAAGGTTTACTTTAAAGCACATTTAAACATTTTCTGTTTTAATACTTTTAAGAATTATACAAATTTTGATGTGTTGACTAATATACTAAAGCACATTCAATATTATGTTTTATATTTTAAATGTACTAAAGTCTTAATACAAATACGAAATGTAAAATGTTTTAATGTTTTATTAAACACAACATACAAATTTCAATAGAAATAACGTTAAAATGTATTTTAGTTTATCATAAATGCTTCAGCAGTACACTTTAACCATACTTTAAAGACAAAAGAATTAGAGATTACATATAAAGTTACTTAAGTCCAACTTCAGTGGGTCAAAAAACACTCTAAATTTCAGCTAGTTGCATTTAATATAAATTTAAACTATAATGCATTGTAATTTAATTTAAATTAGTATGCAAAGTGTCCAACAACACTGCATTTAGTTAACACTTAAGTATGTTCTTTTCAAGTACATTATTTAAGTACACACACACACACACACACACACACACACACAGTGCACGTTTTAACTACTGTAAATCATGAGTAGCTTGGCAAACCACAGCTTTCAAGTACATCAAGATCTGCTCCCCCAGCACTTTCTAGCAATCTGCAGAATCTTGTTGAAGAGTTGTGATGGAGGGATGTGTGCGTGTTTGTGGCCATTTTGTCAGGATGTACATGGCTGTGAATTACATGTGTTCTTGACATGCAGCATGACTGTGCAAATGTTCCAGTTCATTTCAACACTCCTGCACACGTTCACTCACTTCTGCCAGACTTATTTTTAGACCGCTACATGTAAGCACACACTCTAAGAAAAGTCTGTGAAAACAAACCTCAGTGTACTCCGAATGACTAACTTTCCGTATTGATTTTCACAGGTTTTCCCTGTATTACGCATTGCATTGTGTCTGCAAACTTAACACATGATGTCCTGGCAGTAAATTAACAGTGCTATGTTCATTTCTGTACCATATTGTACTACTGCAGTGCTAAAAACAAGACACATGCTAATAAAATACAAATATTTAGAATAGTGGTGTTACTTCGGGATTTTACATTAAACATCAAGTGGCAACTCTCCATAATAACATAATTATGTAAAAAGTAATCACAAATGGCAACAGAAATGTATCACTATTACCATGAACTATGTGATAATTATTCACGTCATATGACATAGTTTAAGTGTTTGCTTAAACATGTCTAAACATCTGCGTTTTGATGGTTATTCACTGTATAAAACAAACTGTGGTCGACGCAAACAATGTTTGTTCTCATTGCAATCTAACGTATATGATGTAGTTTGGGTCAAATCTGACTTTTATTTTACTTTCTTTCTCTGTACTCTATACAGTATTACTCTAAAAAAAAAAGAGGCCAACTATAACAAATCAGAAAGATCCTCATTTCCCTCCAAAAGCAATAATTTCCAGCACTTTAAAGCTCATTTAAGTCAGTCAGTCATCCTGCTGTTTTACCGTAAGACATACTCCCATCCGTTCACCTAAGGACCGGCTTATTCCACATCAGAGGTGAAAACAGAATCAAGACTATGAGAGAGTATATGCGTCATGGTCCACGGCCCGCACACTCACTACTATTTCAAAACAATAAAATCTGCTGAGAATAGGTGTTACTTATTATTGTAAGACGTTTTAATTGATTTTTTATTAAGAGAGACACTTGAGACACATCTTAGGGATGATTAATGGGATGGATGTTCTGTTGTGCGTAATGGGCATCAGTTTTCCAAGCATGTGCTTATTTGATCTGCCATAGAAAAGAAGTTGTGTATGCCAAGAGACAATATGTGAATTATGCTCATTTGTCTTGAATTGGAAGACGCTCAAGTTGCACGTCACTGCTTTATTGGTGGCCTCCGCACAGGACAAAAAATTAAGAGGAGAGTCTTGGTTCCTGTTTGACCACAAATCTTGTTGAAAGTCACCATCTGCGTTCATAATGAAAAAAAACTTAAGAAGAGAAAGTACTGATGTTTTATAGGGGAAAGCATGACTTTGCATTTGTCAGGCTCTGGGTAATTTCTCAGATTTTGCAACTGTTCGGTTAATAATTGTGAATAAATATGACTAAAGTGATTAATCTGACGGACTCTGTCAAATAGTGTGAGAAGTTTGGGTGGTTAAATGGTGTCACCTAAAAAACATTTAAAGAAAAAATCTGTCATCATTTAGTCAGCACATGCCTTTCTAAACCTGTATGACTTCTGGGGAAAACTTATGGAAAAGATGGCATGTCTTTCCCCAACTCTTCCACACAAACACGTGGTGGAGTGTGGTTTTAGTGTAACGTGAGGATGTCAGTTGAGCCCGCCTGTATGAATCTCTCTAGCCCCGTAAAGATACAGACACAGGAGACTGATGCTGCTCTTGGGAGCTGCTGTCCTGTAAACGTCCCTTTCTTCACAAATCAGTGTTTTACTAGAGGCTAAACCTCTTTATTTTACAGCTCGCAGTGTCTTCATGAGAGATTTGTCCCTTTATACGTAGAGGCACAATATTTAAACAGGAAACCGGGGCTAGCTGTCACACGGAGAAATGCGAGATGAGTATGACTATATCGCGTAGGTGGGTTTCAAAATTCTAGTTCAAACTTGCTTAAATTAGCCTTTTAAGTATAAATCATTATGTGGTCATTTTAAAAAATATGTGATTTTTTCGGTTGGCCATTACAATGATATTTGTTTGATATTTGCAGATGTATATTACATTTCTAGTGAGAGCAGGTCTTGTTAAAAAGCTGTTTAGTTTGTAGTTCCAAAACCCGGAAGAGAATCTCCAGTTTCATTAGGTTCCCTCTGAAATTTAAAATGGGTTTGTAGAATGGCAGTGTTTCATTTATGAGTAAAACACTCTTGTTTGTGATACTTGCAGAGTCATTCAAGAATTGTTCAGCAACATAAATTACACAGTCAGACCTGAAACATGAAGCCACTTCAAGTGACTCAGAATCCAGTTCTAAATGTTTAATCTGTTGGTAATCCTTGGAAAAACTCTCATCAGAATGAAGAGACATTTTTAAAAGATGAAGAGCTTTGACTCCTGCCAAAAACTAAACAAGATATTTAGGTGGATGTACTTCTAGATATGATGAAAATCTATCTTAAATTACTTTAAAGGGGTCGTCGGATGCCCATAATCCACAAGTTGATATGATTCTTTAGGGTCTTAAGGAAAAGTCTATAACATACTTTGGTTAAAAATTTCTCAAAGGTAGCGTAAAACAACACCCTTTTTAGCTTGTCAAAAACAGCTGTTCACAGCGAGCCGTGTCGGTGCATGTCCCTTTAAATGCTAATGAGCTCTGCTCACCCCGCCCCTCTCTGCAGTCGGGTGATGAGCAGTTCTCTCTGAAGCCCAAAGTATATTTCACTTGGTACGCACAGGTCACACATGCGCATTGAGGTTTTTTTGCAGTAATTAGTTGTTCCACATGGTGGACACAATGTCCTGGGCCATGGTTTCACTGTAGAAAATGAAACTGAAGAGACGGAACAACAACAATAAAACAGCAGAGGCTGCAACAACAACACACACTCACACTGACAAGCGCTTGTGGGCAAGAGGGTATGATGAGACAGCTCAGCTTTGGTTTAAAAGTTCAAAAACATTTGTTATTGGTAATAACTTATAGGAAAATATAAAGCAGACACTGGAGATGCATGAAACTTTCTAGAGCGCATGGGTCGTGCACAACATCAAATGTACGCATACGCTAGCGTATGCATACAAAAACAAAGTATACTTTGGGCTTGAGACTTTAAACTTTAGCCACATTTAGCCGCGAAACTTGCTAACTCGCACTTTATTAGGAAAGACAATTTGCAAAGATTCATTAAAAAAAAAAAAAAAACTCACTTCTTCTGTAGGTGAAGCTGGATCACAAATGATTTGCACGAACATAAATGCATTTAGGTAGATCGTGGGGCGCATTCCCTTCAAAAACAAAAGTAATCCTCTGCATCTTCTGCGGCTCAGATGTCAGGAGTAAATGACAACTGGTATGTTCATTATTACATCCAACAACAGAAAATCTCAATTGCTTAGGAGACATTCTTGTCTACTCCTATTATATATATATATATATATATATATAAGTACAATGTAAAAACATGTATGTACACAACAAGTGCACTGTACCAAATTATTAATTTGGTACTTACATTAAAATGTAAGTACACAGTAGTTAAGGCCACCTAATATAAATCAAACAACAACAACAACAACAACAACAAAAAACATCATCATTATAGGGTATCATAGGGTAGATGTGTACACACAATGCCAACAAACATTTATGTTCAAACAGGTAAAAGTACATTTTGCATCTGATGACCCCTTTAAACTGCATTATTATACTTCATGACCTCATATTACCTGAGGGAACGCAATATTTGTACTTTTTCTTTGCTATTTCAATGCTATTTAAAATGGTATATTTTAATTAAAACTGATTTTAAAAACCTGAAAACGACTAGTTACATCATCTATAGCATAACATATATAAGTAGGGCAGAGACAGGACTTCGTAATATTGTTTTAGCATGTTATACTGGTTGCCTGTCACAAATTTTGAATACAATATTCTCATATTCAAATACTTTTAAAAATTAAATTGATGTCACTACTGGAGTCAGCTGTGACAGCAATGAAAAACATGACCATTATAGTGAAATGTTACTGTCTTTATAGTTGATTCCGTTTTGATTAAATGTTGTTTAGACATGCTGATCTTGCCAGAGTGAGTTTTGAGAAGTTGTCAGTGCTCATCTCAGAGCTTATTAAGAGAAGTGGGAGTCTGTGTTTAGAGTGATGTCAGTGAAGTTCACCCTGAATCATCTGGAAAGTCATTAGCTAACAACGAGTGAACTTAAGTGGCTATACAAGAACCTCGTCTTCTAAACCCCATGCAGGCCGTCTCTTTTTGGACAAGTTTCGTAGATGTATTATAGTTTGTGAAGTTTTGTAGATGTGTTTTAAAAGAGGTTAGCTGCATCTTCAAACAACATCAAAATAACTGTAGAGATGCGTTTGAGAAACATGGCGCATAGAACAGTTTAAACAAGACAAGTAAAATGAATGAAATTCACTCATCCAGAGTGAATACTTGCTAAATTATGAGTTAGTTTCTTCACAGGAAGAGATTTATTAGAGAAATGTAACATTTGCCAACCTGATATAAAAAAAAAAAAAAAAAAAAACTTATAAAACAGGCAGCTTTTGGCTTCACAAGACATTAATTGGTGGACTGGAGTGGTGTGAAATACTTGTTGATTATTGTGATGCTTGTATCAGCTGTTTGGACTCTCATTGTGACGGCACTTATTCACTGCAGAGGATCCATTGGTGAGCAAGTAATGAGTTAAACCAATGTTACTCTGTTGTTACTCTGGGAAAAAAAAAAAAGGAACTAACACTAGGCACAATTACTTTGAAGATCACTAGCTGTTAGGTCTGCCGTCTCATTTATGCCAGTTTTTCACAGTTGATGTGACGTCAGCAGAGAGTGTATGATGCAGTATTTGTGGTGTTTTGGTCAGTTATAAGAAATGGACCGTAAGGCTGAATTTATGCTGACTAATGAGGTAAATCAATTTAATGCGGGCCTTTGTGCTTCCGTGAATGCATGAAGACAAAGAGGCGGGCACATGAAGACTTAAGACGTCTGTGAGGTGTGAAAGAAAGTAAATAGAGAATGTAAAGCTTTGTAAAGATGAGGGGGTGCTCTTGAGGTTGTGATTAGCAGCTCAGTGGGTTTTCAGGGCAGCCACAGAACCAGACCTGTGTATGTGTGTGTTTTCACCAGACCACACCAGGCCACCCGCCACTGACAGGGTCAACAGGGCAGGGGTCAGGAGAGGTCATGCCTGCTACAGCTAATTATACGACAGCCTATATCCTCCCCTCTGACCACAGACAGGGGAAAGGGGATTATGGAAAAAATGTCGGGAAGTTATGAGAATGCCCTATAGAGATATCCACCATGTCGGAAATGAAGAAGGAAAAAAAGGAGGTAGTTTGTTATTGGAGTCCATGCTGAGGGAAAAAAAACACTAAATATTCTGAGAGTTCAACTGATCTTTTGAAACATAAGCAGTAAATGTTGAGGTCATGGTGAATTTAAAAAATTCTTGTTAGGGGTGAGTAAGTATTTATTTCAGAGTAGGAGGTTTTTACACAGCAAAATAATATTTCCTGATTTAAGTAAAAATAACAAAACATCCTTAAAACAAGATTAATTTACGTCAGAAGCAAAATTGCACAAGATACTCTTGTTTTCAAAGAATACATCTTGAATTGTTTTTTTTTTTCCTTTTTTTCCCTTGGTGTAGAGCCAAATTTTGTTATTTTATGCATTTCTGATTTGTTTTAAAATAATAAAAGTAATGGTGTACATCATGATATGAAAATATCAATGTGAAATTCAACAATAATTGACTTCTATATAGTGTTGCCAAGTCAGCGGTTTCCCGCAGAATTGGCCTACTTTAACACTGTTGCCGTGGGTTGAAGCGATCCCAATAACGTAATATTTAGCCCCTGGAATGCTAATTTTACCAGGGGAACCCTGCCAAAAACATGTATCTTAACCCCCAGAATGCGATTTTTAACGAGGGACCCCATTCAAAATGCAGTTGGGCTACTTTTGGACTAGTTTCGAGTAGCAATTGGGCGGGTTTTGTTGTGAAAACCTGGCAACCCTGCTTATATACACTTTAATGTTTTTGAAAGAAATTTTAGTATAGGGACCAATTCTCACTATTAACTAGCTGCTTATTAGCATGCCCATTATTAACATATTGGCTGTTTATTAGTACTTATAAAGCACATATTCTGCATCCCTAATCCTACCTAACACCTAAACTTAACAACTACCTTACTAACTAATAGTAAACAGCAAATGGGTAGTTTATTGAGGCAAAAGTCATAGTTCATGGTTTATTAATAGCGAGAATTTGACCTTAAAATAAAGTGTGACCGAACTTCTTCTGCTCTCCAAGTCTGTATTTATTAGACTAAAAATACAGTAAAAACAGTAATATTGTGAAATATTATTACAGTTTAAAAGAGCTGTATTCTGTGTGAATATATTGTAAATTATAATTTATTGCTGTGATCAAAGCTGATTTTTTGGCATCATTACTCCAGTCTTCAGTGTCACATGATCCTTTAGAAATCATTCTAATATGCTACTTTGCTACTCAAGAAACATTTCTTGCCATTATCAATGTTGAAAGCAGCTGTGCCGCTTCATGTTTTGTGGAAACTGTAATACATCTTTTTTTTTTTTTTTTTTTCAGGATTCTTTGATGAATAGAATGTTCGGAACTTATTTGAAACAGAATTTATTTTTAAATAGAATTTTTGTAACAAACATATTTCCACTTTTGATCAGTTTAATTAATTATTGCTAAAAAAACCTGTTTAAAAAAAATACAAACTTGTAAATGGTAATATATAAATTCCATGTGATTCATGTGTATTTGAACATATTAGTGTATTGAATACTTTGAAAGGTGCTTCATCTCAATTAACTGTTAATGAGTCTTTTTATGGATGACCAGTCTACTGGTTTGGCATGAATACAAAAATAGCTTCACATAATGAAACACCTGAAGCTCAAAACTTAAAACTTAATTCTGATTGGATGAGTCACTGAAGTAACTCTATATACTCACAGCTGCAACCACATCTCAGTTGAATTCAGTATTAATGTGCCATGTTGGGTCACATCTTGACATCCACAAACAACTAAACTTTTCTTTACTTCCCTTAATACCATCCTCCTCATACTGGCTTACTCAAGACATGTCCCACTCTATATTTTCATGATACTGTGTATTTCTTTGTCGCTCCCGATACAGCAAAATCTTAAGCGAGCACACATTTCAACCGTCATACCGGCCAGGCCTTTATCAGGACCTGCTCCTGTGGCATGTACGTGCACATATTTGGTGTGAGGAGGATGTGGTTAATGTCAGAAAAAAACGTCTGCTGCCCTCTGCCATTTCTGTAGAGTGTGTGTGCAACAATGTCACGGTTCTGTGCGTCTTGGTTTGTTTCTGTGGCTAATCCCAGTGATGTTTGGGGTGGGCCATCCCGGCCGTATCAATCACCCTCAGACAAACTAACAGTCTGAATTGTAACATATGTTCAGTGTTTCAGCTCAGCTGAGCTAACATGACTAGAACATGCTGTGTGTGTGGACAAGGCCTGGTCTAACTCAAAACCAGCACAACTGTCCATTATGAACAATGAGTGCAGTCGCACTGGCATTTCCCCGCAAAGAAGAAAGCTGTGCTAAAGAATGTGTGTTTAACAAAAAATGAAGTCAGGATTGACCGGATTTAGAAAGCTTAAGTTAAATAGCTAGCTGTATGCTTGAACTCTGGTTTGAGAATATATTTTGTTTCTGAGGTTAACATTGTACAGAATTTCCTCCTTTTCGTCTCAATAAATTCTGAGGTTGTCTCAATTGCTTAAGACACATTTTATGGAACAATGAACCATTTTTAAAACAATTCTACTGTCCAGAACTTTCATTTGTATGGAAAAGAGAAGAAAAACTTCCACCGAAGAAAGAAACCCATGTTAGATGAAATCTTTCAAAACTTATTTAGAGCAACCACAGCTCATATGGCTACTGGTGATGATTACCCTTACGAAAAAGAAGTTAATTCAAGTGTGCTATTAGTATACTTCTTTTAAACAAAAACAGGAAAGTATACTTTCAGTCTGCCTGTTATGTACTTCTCAGAAATGTGCTTTATATACTTCTCAGAAATATACTTAAAATGACATTTAAGTATACTTGACTTATAAAAAGTCTAAATATACTATACTTATAGTAAATATACTATCAATATATTTATACTAAATATACTATACAAATATACTATCAGGGCTATACTTGTTCTCTGAGAATCCATGTTTTCATTTTTTTTACATAAGAGATACTATTACACATCTTATGTACAGAATTTTCAAAACACAAGTGAAGAAGAAGCCAAAACAGATGCTTCCACACTGTAAAAAGTGCAAATACATATTTTCCATTTTACGAAACAATCTCAAATACTAAAAAAATGTTATTTTCTTGAAACTATATAAAAACCCTTGTCAGACCAACAAAATTACCCCTAATTCTGTCCCATCAAACACAGTTGTCTGAACAAATAATTTCACACTGTTGAAATTTCAAGGCTTTGTAAGTTCCCAGCATGCACTGCAGCATAAATAAATTATCCAGTTACTGTTATAGGATCAGTGTTTTGCTGTTTGCTGACTTCATTTAAACTTTCTTGTTGTCGTTTTGTCATTATTGTTAGTTATTTGTTGTACTGTGATGTAAAGATCTCATCTTTTTAATATTTGCTGATTGCCGCCGTTCTTGAGGGTTGTGTATCTAGTTTTGAGGGCTAGATTCTTGTAAAATGCTTTACAAACAAAGATATTAGACTAATTTATTTATAATGATTTGTATGTTCAGATATTCATATAATAAAATATATACAAATCAATACCTAAATAAGGACATAGTAGTATACTTAAAATGTGATTTAAAGTTCATAAAAAAATTGAGTATGAGTAAACTTGCAGTATAAAACTACTAAACTAGTAGTTTACTGAGGCTATACTTCAAAGTGTACTAAAATGCATAAAAAAGTATTTAATTAGTAAACTATCGGTATACCTATAAGTTCACTTTTAGTATACTTGCAGTACAAACTGAAAACTACTGTTTACTGCTAGTTTACTACTGTTATACTTAAAGTATACTTTTATATACTAGAAAGTGGGCCAATTTAGTCCAAAGGAGTATTAAAATAGTACACTTAAAAGTATACTACTAGTACACTGATATTTGTATACTTACTACATAAAATATACTTAAAATATACTTGAACTTTACTGAAGTATACTTCTTTTTGGTAAGGGTAGTTATACATTATAGCAAAGGCTATTAAAAATCGCTGTTTTACTGTATTTTTGATCAAATAAATGCAGCCTTAGTGAACATTAAAAAAAAAATCTTGAACATCTTTACAAATGTTCATCCATGTAAGATTCTTTTGGCACACTGTACACATTACAATAAAGCTTTGATTTTGACTATATTTATACTGTTGTGCAAACCATAAATATTGGTTACGTGAGTCAAACTACTTTAAAGACAAGTTCAGATTACTAAAACAAACGTAGCTCATTTAAGAGACTGTATGATTCACTAAAATCCAGTGACAGCTTGTACTAAGTTTTTTCCACTGGATTTATCCCCTGGCAGCTAGAGAAAGTACAATAAATTAGGCAATGTCCGCCATGGTACAGTGATGCCAGTAGGCGTATAATGACTAAGTAAAATAGCTGTAGTTTGGATTGACAGAGTTACGTTGGCCTGCGAGGATCTGGGTGGGTCTGGATGTTGTGCTTGTTTTCTTTACACACGGCTCTTCTGGGATTGTCGCTGGGATCATGTTTTATTCGATTATTGGTTAGATCAGTCAAATCAGTGTCAGCATGCACGTTGCTGCACTTCTGTAATGGGGCGAGTGGGGCGGCACAATTTGGCCAAAAAAATCATATTGCGATTATTTCGACCGTAATATGCTAAACATTAACATTGCATGTTGCTGCTGCTTACATAAAGCCACTGAAAAACCACAGCAAAAACTGCCAACTAGAATTTAGTGCTCAAAACTGAATCATGTTTAACTAAAGTGCAACAGTTATTCAAACAGTCATTTTCTCTGTGGGGAACTGATTTGAAGACACACCTATCGTGAGGTACGAGGTTTTTAATTGTTGGTATTTGCTTTTGTTGAAGCCATCAGTCTGAATAATTTGAACTTGTATTTTTTTTTTTTTAAATAATCATGTTTAATCATTCATGTTGATTGATTGATTTATTTTATTTTTTTTTTCAAAACATGTTGTAGTTTGAAAAAGAGAACCTGTTATTTATCATTTGCGATGCGCAATATGCACTTGAGATTTTATGCGAGGAAAGCCCCTTCCTGGTTTTTGGTTTGCACCGTATGCAAATTTTATTTCTTTAAATCTCAGCCTTTTGTGGTTTAGGTGTTTATGTTTGTATTCCAATGAAGTCTGCAAGCCATCTACATTATAAAACCACTGTAGCTTCCTTTTTCTTCTTAAACTGAACAAACAGCTTTGTCAATACAGAGACGTGTGCTGTTGTTCTATAGTAAATAGCTTACTTCACACATCTGATAAAACTCACTGAATCTGCACTGCATCCACCCTGAGCGATAATGGTACCTAAACACACCCCTCCCCATATGTGCTGCTTTACACACACACGTTTTTTACATGTTGCATAATTGCACAGCAGTTCCTGATTAGTGCGTGTGACGTATGAGTGCGTCTGAGATATGGTGAGTCAGAACTGAAGGGATACGCACTTCGCCTGCTGTCCGCCTGCCAAGCCGGGTCCCCCCCTACAGTGGGCCTTCAGCCAGTGATGGAAACACCACAGCAGCATCTGGTATTAGTGCGGCGCCCAGGCAGAAGAGTGATCCTGCACTGACACAGGGGAATGATTCAAATCCCAAAGCTGCTTTCTCACTTCCTGTCTGTAGAATTGCGTTGGGAAATCAAGCCTGAAGCCCATCATTTTTATTTTGTGCACTTTTCCCTCTGATTCTTTTTCAAACTGATTAATAAAATGAATGCCACCCTTATGAAAAAAGAAGTACACTTCAGTATACTTTTAAAAATGGTATAATATGCTTTAAATGAGTACACTAAAAGGAGAAGTCCACTTCCAGAACAAAAATTTACAGATAATGTACTTACCCCCTTGTCAGCCAAGACCTTCATGCCTTTCTTTCTTCCGTCGTAAAGAAATTATGTTTTTGAAGAAAACATTTAAGGATTTTTTTTCCATGTAGTGGACTTCTATGGTTCTATGAGTTTGAACTTCCAAAATGCAGTTTAAATGCGGCTTCAAATGATCCCAAATGCGGTTGCAAACGATCCCAGCCGAGGAAGAAGGGTCTTATCTAGCGAAACGATCAGTTATTTTCATAAAAATAATACAATTTATATACTTCTTAATGTCAAACGCTCGTCTTGTCTTACTCTGCCTGGACTGTTTTCTTTTCCAGTTCATGACAGTTAGGGTATAGCCCTATTCGGACGGGACCGACGTCTGCGATTGTCATGTATCAATTCGGATGGGACTAACATCTCCGTGTTTATTACAGAGGTGGGAGGGTCTGTTTCGTACATCTGGGCGTTGCAGAAATCATGCACTCATGCGTGCATTGCATATAGTCAGATTAATTACCGTAGTATAAACACTACAAATACCATGGTGAAGCTGTACGGCTAGTATAGCAAAACAATGGGTAATGTGTGGTTACTTTAGTTTAACTATTTTATTTATTTTTATTTATTTGTAGTAAAACAATGTTTAATTTATAATATTAATAAATGTACATATGTAATTAAAACATTATGTAACGTTAATGAGTGCAGAAATGAATGTGAGTAATCTGACCTGACGCTGATATTACAGTAGTTAACGTGATCTCGCTCTTGATTTTTTTATAGTTATTTTTTATTTCTTTGCCAGGAGGCAAACATATCAAAAATGCACACAGTAAGAGCATCTACGGTGATTCTCGTTGGCCAAAACACACAAGGAAGCGGACTGTGAAAAAAATACAGTCGGCAATCACAGACATCCACATTCAGACGGGATTAGTTTTCTCAGAGGATCACTGAGTTTGCCAAAAAACAGTAGGTAATTTGCTCTGGAATTATTACAGAGGTTGTGTGAGAAAAAGTACATCTGTGAAATGCAAATTTCTCTAACGACCCCCTGTAAAACTAGTCCTATCCGAATAGGGCTTATATCGAAAAACTTCCATCTCATGTTCTCCCTCAACTTCGCTGTTTTACCTTTTTTGTTAAGGGTGTTTGATCTTCTTTGCATGTTCACTTTGCAAAGACTGGGTCGGTACTTCTGATGTAGGATGATTTTGAAATGATTTTTGAAGTTGAGGGAGAAAATATGATTGGAATTTTTTGGCATACCCTAACTGTCTTGAATACAGGGACAGCAAGACAAGACGAGTTTAAAAAGTAACGCTATTAAAAAGTATTTAAGTTGTTTTTTTTGTTTGTTTTTTTATTTAAATAACTGATCGTTTTGCTAGATAAGGCCCTTCTTCCTCGGTTGGGATCATTTACAACCACATTTGGGATCGTTTGAACCTGCATTTAAACTGCATTTTGGAAGTTCAAAATTGGGCCACCATAGCAGTCCATTATATGGAGAAAAATCCTGAAACGTTTCCCTCAAAAAATATAATTTCTTTACTGCTGAAGAAAGAAAGGCATGAACATTTTGGATGACAAGGGGGGTGAGTACATTATCTGTAAATTTTTGTTCTGGAAGTGGACTTCTCCTTTAAGTGCAAACTATGTTTTGGGACACTTAACTGGATTTAAATTTCAGTTAAATAAAAATGTATTAAAGTTTACATTTCTATTAAATGCAATTAGCTGAACTTTAGAAGGCTTTTTAACCATATGCAATTGATAAAAAGTAATACTGAAAAATGCACAGTTTAAAATTATAATCAAGTACATGTGATTTAGCATATTAGTCTAAACATCATAACAAGTGCTCTTGTTTAAAGCATGACAAAAGATAATTAAAACAAAGTGCATAGTATATCATTAAAATGTACTTTACAGTAAAACTAAAAGTGCAAAGTGCGCTTTTTAAAAGTGTACATAAGTGTCATGGTGAAGACTAAATGGTTTTCAAAAATAGAAATGTGCTAACATTGAGATTATTCAGTATTTCGTTGGTATTCCATGGTGAAAAATATGACACTAAGCAAAAAACTAAATTGTATAATTGATGCCAGAAGGCTTCCAGTGTAGTTATATTGGCAGTGAGTTTGACATTTCACACATTGGTTTTAAGCTTGTCGAGCATTAAAAAAAGGAGAATTATTTCCAGTCACACCATCACATGTGTGCAGTTGTGCATATATCAGCTGTAGCTGGTTCATTCAGGTCTACCAATAATGTACTAAGGTTTGAGTTTGTAAAGTTGGCACCAAATGAAAACTCACCCTGTCTAAAGATGCCTCTCCGTTCATGCGTTTCTGGATGCGGTTATTTTTTGGCCTCCTCTAAAACCACAAACACTTTCTCACATATCTGATATGCTGAGACTGTGTTTGTTGATGATTTATGCTCTTGCTGCAGATTTTGATCACTGCATTGGAAGGGTGAGCCAGTGTCCTCTGAGACTGAAGGCTCAGTTCAGCATCACCCATTTGGGCTGATTGCTCAGTCAAAGTCTGACTTCTCCACCCTGTCCCGAGCACTGGTTTTGGAGGGCGGGGCTTGACTCATGGCCATCTCCTCCACTTCCTTTCTATCTCAGAGGTGTAGGGGGAGATAACGATGTCATGAAAAACACCTTTTTATTGCCCAAAGCTGGTTCCCAGCCTCCTCCAACCTCACTACTCTTGATGATAGGGCCACCTGGGAGTGCACAGAGATTGCCTAGGTGGAGAGTACGATTGCAGTGCTGCAAAACAAGGTCTGGTCCTCAGTCTGCTTGTCACCAAAAGCATCCCCCTGCAGTTGCTGCATCTGCTCCAGAACGGCATTAGCTGCAACTTTGGGCCACCCACAGGAAAGCAATGCAGCCTATGCCCCAGGCAGCCGCTAAGCTCTCAAAGTGGACAGCAAAGTTGCCCTGCAACTGGAGATAGAGGGCACCGCTCTTTCCCAGGTCATCGTGAATACACTGCTCCTCTCCCCGAAGGAGGGTCTGTTCTGTTCTGCTGTTGTCCCAATGGCCAGGGGTACCCAAATTTCTTCAGTCTCTGGGTTACACTGGGTGTGGTCTAGCAGTGAGTGACACAATGCTTCCTCACTCCCAGCCTCCCCCCACACCACAAGCTAGGATCTTGCATTTCGGGGATCTGTTGCTTCCTCACGCATCTCTGGCCACTGTCTCTTGGGATCCATGGAGCCAGGTAAGTGCTATAATGTATTCACCATCCCTTGATTGAAATGCGATGCTTCCGGGGCTGGGGTCCAGTGCTTCTCCTTGCTGCCCCTCTGAGGGTACATCTATTGTCCTTTGGATGTCGCTCACATGGGGCTTGACTACTGCTTCCCAGACCATTCTGCTGGCTTACTGTATCTTTGTGTCTTTACCAAAGTTGTGGAGGCCACCCTTGCCCCGCTAAGGGAAGCGGGTATTCGTACTCTCAACTATCTCGACAGCTGGCTTTTTTTAGTTCACTCTCAAGATCTGCTGTGCAGGCACAGGGACCTTGTGCTTCAGCACCTCAGCCAGTTGGAGCTTTGGGTCAACTGGGAAAAGAGCAAGCTCTCTCCTGTGCAGAGCATGTTTTTTCTCCGTTGGACTCAGTTAACATGACGGCAAGTCTCACAAATGAGCATGCCTAGTCACTGCTGAACTGCCTGAATGCCTTCAGGGGAAAACAGCGGTTCCACTGAAACAATTTCAGAGGCTCCAGGGGCATATGTCACCTGCAGCCTTGGAAATGCAACTCAGATTGTTACATGAGACTGCTTCGGCACTGGCTATTTGAGTCCCAAGATGGGCATGGCACCATGGCACTCTCAGCATATTCATTACACCAAATTGTTACCAGACTTCTGGCCCTTGGTCGGGCCTTGCCTTTCACAGACCCTGTGCAAGATTAAAAGGGGACAAAGGCCAGGTCTTGGTGGTTGCACCTTCCTGGCCCACCTGGTTTTCTGACCTGATGTTCTTCGTGACAGCTTCTCCCTCCTGACAAACCCCCCATAGTTCTCAGAGGCAGGTTACAATTTGGCATCTGCGTATAGATCTTTGGAACTTCCATGTGTGGCTCCTAGATGGGACATGAAGGACGTAGGTTGCTTGTCACAGACAGTGATAGTCACTCAGACCAGAGCCACCTTTACCAGGCAGGCTTATGTCCTTATGTCCCAGTGCTATGCTTTCCTTTTTGCAAGGGAGGTTAGAGTGGAGGTTGTCCACCTCCACCTTAAAAGTGTATGTTGCTGCTATCGTAGCACATCATGATGCAGTGAACGGCAGGTCCGTGGAAAAGCATGACATGGTCATCAGGTTCCTGAGAGGCGTAGCCTCCAACCCCTCTTGGGACCTCTCTGTGGACCCTCTGGACTGCAGAAAGCCCCCTTGAGCCACCGGAGTCAGTTGAGCTTAAGATCCTGTCAGTTTAGACACCGCTACTGACTGAGTGTGTAGGACCTGCAAGCATTTCCGATCAGCGAAGTTTGCCTTGGATTCAGGCTGCCTGACTCTCATGTTATTCTGAGACCCCGGCCTAGATACATGCCCAAAATTCCAACCACTCCTTTTTGGGACCAGGTGATGAATTTGCAATCATTGCCTTTGGAGAAGGCAGACACAGACGTTGTACTGCTGTATCCTGTTCGCGCTCTGCGTGTTTACATGGACTGCATTTTGCATTCTAAATGGCTCTTTGTCTGCTTCAGAGGACAACAGAAAGAGATAGCTGTCTCCAAACAGGGCTTGGCCCACTGCTTACTGGATGCCATCACCTTGGCATATCAAACACCTCTCTAGCAACCATCTGTAAGGCCGTAGACTGGGCAACACTTAATACCTTGTGAGGTTTTACAGCCACTGAGTTGAGCCGGTTTCCTCAGGTGTGTTGGGTACTAATAGGTAAGTGGCGGGACAACTTGCTTGGTTTCTCGCTTGCAGCAGTATTCCCCTTCAACAGGGGGGTGCAAGCACCATTTCATCTCTCCAGGCATGTTCCTCTCATGACAAACCCTTGACAGAGCATCCTTCAGCACCCTTTGGCTGTGAGGCTCGGCAGAGGAGCCTGACTCGAGGCTCAGTACTTGTGTTTGCCTTCGGTCAGCCCCTGTACTGAGTTCAGTGCCCCACATGTAGTGATTCCCCTCTGGTAATCCTATGTGTGTATTCTTTCCTTGTATGGTTTCCCAGTTGGTAAACCTGTGTCTTCCCTTGACAGAGAATTACTTATGTCTAGTCTCTGCTTTGGTAGTAGTCCCACCCCATTTCAGGCAGGACCTACCGCAGTGACTTATGTCATATGTAGTACTGCCTTGCCAGTAGGGCCATATGAGTAATCTCCATATGTTACCTCCTATCAGGCAGGATGTGGTCTCTGTAGCATCCTTCTCTGCATGGACTTAGGCATGCTTCCCCAGTATAATGCAACTGGTTATTGCTGGAATTGAGATAGCACAGGCATTCTTTCTTTACTCTGGGTAAAGGAACAGCAGCTACAACCCCCCTCGCTGTGAGTACTGTCTTTCAGTCCTGTTTCTATTTGGCTCATAATAGGGCACTGGGTAGGTTGTGACTTGGGATGCCAGTTACTTGGCACACGAGAGCTTACCTACATCTGCAACACTCGTAACACAGTTCAGTGATTGTAGCGTTTTTCATAGGGACCACTAATGTTAGTGTCAGGTAATGTCAAACTTGACTGACTGAAAGTGAAAGTCTCGGTTACGTTTGTAACACTCGTTCCCTGAAGGAGGGAATGGAGATGTTACGTATCTCCTGCCACAACCTTGAAATACACAGCTGAATGGCCAGGACACGGTCTCAGCTCCTCAGCACAAACCTGAATGAGTGGATGCATGCCACCCTCTTATATACCCATGTGTACAGGGGGGTGGCTGGGCATGCAAAGGTGATTGGGGCTCCGAAGTGAGGTAATGGGGGTTACATTCATAACCAAGACATTCTCCCACATCTCATATAGCCAACTAGTTTATCTACATTTTTGTTATAGCCTCAGTATTTTTAGTAGCTGTGCTTCAAACTTTTCTAGCTTCTTTGTGAGAATTTTAACATTCTGTCAGTGTGTGATTTAGTGTAATGTTTTCATAACAAATTCACCAAAATAACTCAGTATTTCTTGTCATTATCATAATCCACAGATTTTATTTTTTTATTTTTTTGTAGACCAAGCTTGTATTATGCAAAAGAAGGTTAAAAATATTTGGTCTAAGTTGTCAGTAACCTTGGCTGTGTTCTTGGATTCAATCTGTGTTGTTAAACGTTGGTCGCTGTATGCAGATGGCCATCTTTTTCAGGCTCTTTTCCCATGTTTTATAAATGAATTGCATTTTTAAGATGCTCTCCAGTTCAGAATAGAATTAAAATATTTAGAAAATTCTGATTTCTCTTGAGCTCCACATTGAAAAATACATTTGATCAGTGTTTAGTGTACATGACCTCCAATCAGTTTAATTATATGGGACTTGGATCAAACAAATCAATCAAACAGCCAAAACGTATGGAAATCTGCAGTCCAGCACAACCCCGCTCACGGTGGAGGGGAACACGAACACCCTCTCTTCTAGTTGCCTCTGACCTAGTGCTTTGGGCTGTTATAGAGTTGTGTTTTCAGCACAGATATCATAAACATCCCATGGGTGAATTCAAGGCTACAAGATCAGGGTTCACCAAACTAGATTCATCAACAAACCATCATGGTGTATGATTCATATTCCCGTGCTGTTTCTACATTCATTAATCAGCTAACTTGGACAGATGCTGACCTGGTCATGTACTCTCGCTACACAGAAAAAAAAAAAAGGCAACTCTACACAGACAGAAAGAAAGTTTAAGAATTTGCTCCTTTTTAATTTAAATTGGAATTAAGTGGATTTTCATAAAGTGCAAGTAAAAAGAAATTCAGCCAGCATTGACATTCAAGGAAATGTTTTTGCAAACTTAGTGGCGTTACACACATTTCTCTGAATTTAAATTCAGTTTACTTGAATTCAGTTCTTGTTCCTGTTTGCTACCTCAATAAAAATTCCAAAACTGAATTAGAATTTTAAAAGAGCTTCCATTTCAATGGAATCAACCAGACAAACAGGGGTAAGTCGTACCATTTCAAGTGCATCTGCATCATTTTCAAGTGTAAACTAAATAATTTTCTTTCTGGAGAAGAATGTCAGTATGTATTTGCACAGTGAGGTACAAAGGACAATCCAAAATGGTTTTAAAAAGGGATAGTCAGATTTATTGTTAAAAAATAACAATCAATTAATCACTAACAACCACAAAACAAATGTGGAGGACAGCAAACTTTGTGCACATAGTTTATGGAAATATATTTATTTAAATTTGAAATAAGAAAAGTAAAAGTATTTGGAAAAGTATTTGGTGAGTAATAACAACAACAACAATAATACATTTTATTTGTATTGCACTTTTCATACATGAACTGTAACTCAAAGTGTTTCATAGGGGCATTAAAATAAATAAATAAACAAACAATGATAATACAGTTTCACACAATATCAATATATATTATAATCATCAACAGCCTAAGAAGTTTAGAATATCAATTAATACTCATTTTAAAAATATGAATGCTAGGAGCCTCTTTTGCTTAAATTGGTAAACAATTACAAATGTTTGGGGCATAATGACTAAAAGAAGCACAGCATAAGCAGTTAAGTACTTCATTCCCATTTTAAAATAATGAGATTTTAAGAGGAAGTGGCCATGTTTCCAGGTTTGGTGAGTCAGCAGGACCTGGCTCCCTGTTGAGCGTCTACATGCACCTCACTCAAAGGGGAACAAGCTTCTTTAGTCTCCTGTTTTGTGGACACCAACGAAAACAAGCCTGTTAGACTCATTTGGTCAGCAATATTGACTCCAGTTTAAGTGACATAAAGGGTGAGGTTCAGTGTCTTAAAGAAATACAGTAGTTTGCTCAAAAATGATTAAATAAAAAAAAATAAAAATAAAAAAGTCTTTCCATGGCAATGAAAATGGTGTCACAATGTCAGGCCTCAAAATGACACAAAATCACCAATATGTACTATACAATTAGCCCATGTGACTTGTGTGCTATATTCTGGATCTATATAACAGCAATTCTGTGGAACAGACTAAAGTTAAGCTGTTAATCACTGTAAATCTTGACATCTGTTCTCTTCATGAAACTATGAGAGAACAAGCAATTCAATGAATCAGTTGAACCAGTTCAAAATGATCTGAATTATTCATTAACGAATCATACTATTCTGATTCTTAAGTTTAACACACTTACTTGATGACCTGATTGCAGCCATTAACAATTCACTGGAGAAGAAGATTGTCAGTTGATAACTACTTTCATTTTGGGTTTTTCTCACACAAGGCTATCATGAATTCAGAACAATATAGAGCACCAGTCTGGACTTCTTTTATTAAATTATGGTAAAAGTTGTAATGGTCTTACATCCTTTTTGAGGCTAAATATCTTTACTCAGTATTCACTGCCATTGTATTGTATTTGTTAATAATTCCCCTTTTATGTTCTGCAAGACAAAGAAAGCCGTATGGCTTTCCAATGCAGTTTAGGATGTGCTAATGACAGTTTTCATTTTTAGGTGAACTTTATGTAAAATATTAATCTTACGAGGTTGTTGTTTTTTATTTTTCCTACAATAAATTTTTTTCATTTGTTATTTACAACATGTTATGTCATAAAGCTCATGCTCATTAACACATGAACCCAGCCCAGGGAACACTGGATGTGCAGCAGAAAAAAAAAAAAAAAACTGTTGATTAATCCAGAAACCTTTTTCCTCGTCATGTTTTGACGTTAATGTTTGTGTCACACGGAAAGTGTTTTTTCTTTTAACCTTCATAAACAAGTGCTGTTGAATATTGAATTGTTGACTTTGGTTGAAATGGAACCTTGAAAATGGAAAATACTGACTTGAAAGTCAAAGTATTTATTGTAATTCAACTGACCTTTAGGCAATATTACTAGTTGGAGGAAACGGTCTCATAATTACACAAACACACTAATCACTTTCTAACGTCATATTTTGTAGAGTTACTGTCAAAAGTAGGGTGAAAAACTGGGTAATATGAAATTTCAAATGCTTTTAGTTTAAAACATGTTGCAACTGAAAACAGGTAGATGGTTCTTTATTGCCATCAATGGTTCTATGAAGAACCTCGAACATCCATGGAACCTTTCAAATGCAGAAAAGGTTCTGTATAGTTGAAAAAGGTTCTTTGGGGAACCAAAAATAGTTCTTCTATGGCATCACTGCAAAAACACCCTTTTGGAACCTTTATTTTTAAGAGCGTAGGAGGGGTTTGAGTTAGTAAAGGAGACTGGCCTGGGCTGTGTAAGTCAATTGGATGTCAAGAGGAATGATGCAATGTATGATATGAAGATAACTCGTCTGGAGCAAACACACAGAAGCATTTGTGGAAATTCTGATGACACCAAGTGTGAGCTCATGGAATGGTCTGTAGATTCAGATAATTGTAGGGCATTTGTGGCTTTTTTCAAACTTCTTGTGCAATATCCTCATCATCATCGTCAACCACATCTGTTTTTTTCAGCACAGCCAGTGGCCTCATTAGCATCATCATTTCCCTCAGCAGCATCATAATTTTTAGGTTTTCACCCTCAATTTTCACAGTTTAGGATACACTCCCTTATACTATAATAATGAGCCCGAGACAAATTACATTTATTCCACAACTCACTCTACCTTCCTTATTCATTTTTTATAACTTTGTTTAAATTAAAACCAAACCTGTATGTGGTCAAAACCTCCAGATGTAAGTTGTCCCGTCCCTGTGTAATGTTTCGATACATCCTCTTTGAGCTTAGCTCAGTCCACCCATGGGCAATGAAGCATTTGCTCTGATGGAAATGGGTGGGGATGCTTGCAAGATGATGTCCAGTAAATTCAACTCTTCAAAAGGAACACAGTGTGTACCAGTACGCATTTGAGTGCTTAAATCATTGTGTTGCTCTATGTTTTACAAGCCATCTGTATGGAGCTTAGTCAAGGTAGCCGCCATAATTAAACAGATGCAAATTAAACCTAGGCTGTGAGTGGAAGATATACAGTTAAGGTCTTAGATCACGTTTCCCGACTCAAATTGAATGGATTGTACTTCTGTCTGTCATGTCTTGTTTATGTTATTATATCTAAAGACTCTTATTATGAAGTTTATTTGGTTCTGTGGTTTCTATGTTCATGTTTCCTGAGTTTAGCTCCGCTTTATGCCCTGGTCTGTTTCTAAAGTTGCCGACTGAGTTCGCCTGCGTATGTAGGGTATGTGGATAACCTATTTTGTCTGTTTAATAACACTGGTGTGACTAGGTCCAAGCCTCAACTCTTCCCAGCCAACTCCATGACAGTATCCACACAGCTTTGTTTTCATCTGCATCTATGCTACTCTGACCAAGGTCTGTATTACTTGTTTTATGCCTCCTCCACCAGGTCAGTTCATTTCTAGAACCTCAGAACATACTGGTGCCTTCATTTCAATCCCGTCACGCTGCCCTAGATATGCTTGCTCAATTTTGAGAGCAGCAGTAAATGATTTCTTAGACACATAACTGTTAGGTGTTCAGAAAGGCTCTGTCATGGGCCCGTTTTCATGTAAATAGGCCACCCACTTACAGAAGCAGTCTAGCAATTGACCTTCTTCCGTTTAGCAAATTACATTTACACAAGCACACTTGAAACAGACATGCAATTTGAAATTACGCACACATACACAAAACAGTTTCATTACTTAAAGTAAACATGAACTAAAATTATATTTAAATAATGTTTGTCTGTCAAACAGACAAAAACTGAGTAAAAACAAATAAAAATGACAAAATAATAAAATTACTAAACTAATAAAAATGACAAAAACAATACAATTACTAAAACTTTCAAATTAGAATAAAAACAGAAATTAAATCAAAATGTAAAAATAAAATCTAATTCCAAATATTAACTAAACCTAAAATAGAATATCAATGATGCTAAAATAAGACTGCTCATCGTTTTGCTGATTAATACAGTAACAGTTTGACACCTAATGCAAGCATACAATAACTGGTAAATTTGAAGGCTTCATGGTCGTCATTCTCGTCTTTCTCCACAGAAGAGGCCTCTTGTAAATGCTTGTTCTGAAGGCAGCATAATGTAAACGGCGTCTCGAGGGAATGAGAGTGGCCCATTGTAAAGAGTCGGATCCCTCGCGCTCAGTGTCTCCCTATGGCAGGGCCCATAAATATACCAGGTGTGTAAACATGCCACATCCCTGCCCCTGGAGTGCTGAGGCCAGGCTTGGCTTCCTGAGGCGCTGATGTCCCTGCAGTGAGCAAACCCTGCCAGTACAGATGGGTGCACCCTGCTTCCTGGTCTCTGAACTGAGTTTAGCCTTACAGCCTTAGCCTCACCACAGCTGGTCAACAGATTTAGACCCCATTCAACCTCTTGCTGTTGGCCTGGGGACATGGAGAAAGAAGACTGCGCATGGGAAATGTCAGGTTGAACGTGAATTAAGAGATAGTTTTCTACATGTAAGAAGCACCATAAATTTTAGTATTGACCGAAACATCAAGACTGACAGGAGTTGGCAGCTAAATTCTTACAGCACTGCCAAAAGTCTTTACACACTGGCAGCGAGGCTCAAATGATGTAACACAAGAGCATGAGAATCCTGCCTAAAAGTCCTGCTGGAAAGTTACTATTTACACTTTCAGAAGTTATAATTACAACATGCTGTATGTGATTTTGGTCAGAATTAAATTGATTCCCTATATTCTATCAGCCCTTTCCACTTCTTTCATAATACAAATTATTGTATTTGCAATGACACGGAGAGTTATTGAACATTTAGTTACAGAATTCTGTAAAAAAACATTCTGGGAAACATTAAAAAAAAAAAAAAAAAAAGGACCAAGAGCAATTTGTTTTCACCATGAGATTCTCTACATGATCCTTCAGAAATCATTCTAATATGCTAATTTCTTAATAGTATCAAAGTTGAAAACAGTTGTGCTGCTTCATATTTTTGTGGAAACTGTGGAACTTTTTTCTTTTTCAACAAGAACACAAACTGACAGTAAAGTGACAGTAAAGACATATATATATATATATATATATATATTGTTACTAAACAATTTTAAAAATCCTGTTCAAAGAATCCTGAAAAAATAAAATGTATCAGAATTTTCACAAAAATATGAAGCAGCACTTTTTCAACTTTGATAATAATCAGAAATGTTTCTTGCGCAGCAAATCTGCATATTAGAATGATTTCTGAAGGATCATGTGACACTGAAGACAATATTCCTGTTTTTACTGTATTTTCAATCAAATAAATACGACTTTGGTGAGCAGAAGCGACTTCCCTCAAAAACATTAAAAAATCTAAATCATTCCAAACTTTTTACCAGAACTGTATCATATCCTGTGCTTGACATTTTTCACCAAACCCTGGAAAATTACATCACAAGATGACCCAGTATGATCAAAGAGCGATTAATTTCCCTTCAGAAGCATGTACCAGTTCACCAAGGTAATCAAGGGTAACAGTCATGCCATTAACACATGGAAACATCTCCCCGTCTTTAACATTTCTAACAGCCATGACCTGCTGAGATCACTTCTGAGCATGTTTCATCTTAATTAAAGCTAAGTGCCATATTTACTATGAAAAATCAACTCCTGTGGTGTGCCGACTTAAGGGAAATATCTGAAGTCTAGCTCATGGAACAATGCATCTGAGTCGAATGCCATTATAACTGTGTTCACATGAGCTGCTGTTCAACTGGATAGCAACTAATGCCTGGTTAGCTAGTAATTAGGGCTCTCGTTTACACCAAAGACTTGTAAGACTGTCAATTAAAGAGAGCCTGGGAAATTTTCAGAACATAACACAACTTGATCTGTTTTACAAGAAGGCCAAGTGAGCTGCAATAAAAACACACAATATCAACACCTACATAATAACGTCATTATGACGGAGATCTCTGGCATATCCTAAATGCACAAGTCTGTCCACTTCTGACAGTTTCAAGGTGGAGGCAAAAGAAAATGGGAGGAAAACACTGATAGTGGCTAACATGAAATGACCTATTTTATGCTGAAGTACAGCCAGCTACTTCCTTATATGTTATGAAGTAGCCCCAAAAAGTTCTATCTTTCAAATGAGTCTAGCCGATGAAAATGTGGTTGCTTAACATGCATAAAAACAAATCAGTAAGGGATCAAGTTAAGATTTTGTAATGTTTTATAACAATTTGTCTTATACCAATCAAGGATGCATTAATTTGATCAAATAACACTATTACATCAGTTTTATAACAGAAATATCAGTTTTCCGTTTTAATATACTTCAAAATACTATTTATGCAGAACACAGGGGCTTCGGAGCCAGGGCGGAAGCCGGCAAAACCAGCAGAGCAAGAGGCCTGGGCGGAGCCAGCAGAGCAAGATACCAGGGTGGAGCCAGCGGAGTAGGGAGCCAGGGCGGAGCCGGCAGAGCCAGCAGAGCAAGAGGCCTGGGCGGAGCCAGCAGAGCAAGATACCAGGGTGGAGCCAGCGGAGTAGGGAGCCAGGGCAGAGCCGGCAGAGCCAGCAGAGCAAGAGGCTGTAGCCAGTGATGCCCTAATGGAGGTCATCTTAAAGCTAGGATTTGTGCTTCAGTCTGGGGTTGGCGACCCCAGGATGAGATGTTGAAACTCTGGACCAGCCGAAGAGTAACAAGAGCTAACTGTCTGAAAAACAAGACTGAACCTTGTCACATCTTACTTAACGACCTGCCTTTCTCCTGCTCTGTCTTATAAAGCCCAAACTATACAACATTTTTGTAAGCATATACTAGCATATGCGTACAGTTGTACACGTAGCCTTTCCAAGTATATGTTCTGTGAACACAGACGGTCGACATATGCGCTCTAGAAAGCTTCATCCATGTCCAGTGTCAGTTCTGCATCACTGTATGTTGTCCCTCACGTACACGTAAAAAGTGAAGTATACTTTGGGCAGTGGTAAAACTGCAAGAGATACCCTAGAACAGGAAGAACCTAAGTTCCAGTTTAAATTTCTTTTTGATCCTTCTATTTTCTTGGTAAAATAAAAATAGTTTTTTTAACCCAGCATCTGCTTCTCCACTATGAACAGAACAACGTCTGTTTTCCACCCTGTCATCACAAGTCCTCTCCCAAGGGCCTGTGGAAGTGAAGATGTGAGCCCAACTGACCCCAAACCAGAAACAAGACTTCTGGAAATTGGTAAGCCGACATTCTACTTTCTACAGTCTACTACAGTGGTCTACCATGACACAGTCACAGAGTCTTGTAAAAAAGTGAGGTGAAAGCCCTGTCGCATGGTCAAGCCCAATTGTTTTAGTCCCCAAGCCCAATGGCAGTGTAAGTTTTTGTAATGATTTTAGAAAATTATCTAGAAAGGGACTTTTCATTTCTTAAGCAGGCTCTATGTGCAAACCAGAGGTCGCGTTAACCGTAAATTGTCCGTCATTGACGGAATTTTTTTTTTATCAGTGATGGAAAAATCTGAGGGCCGTCCGTCACTTTGACAGTTTACACTGAGGGTGATCTATTGTAACTTCTAACTGTAATTCCCACTCCTGTCCAGTTGGTGGAGAGTGCACTCCAGTGTAGCAGCAGAGCAGGGGATCTAGAACAAAAACGAAACTGTCACAAATCTTTTGTTTGATTATGCACAGGCGAGTACCCAGAAGCTACAACGTTCTATCACGCCACATTAAAGAGCGCCAAAATGGTATTTATTGCTTGAATTTCCTGATGAAATGTTTTTAAACACTACGGTGTCGTCCTGTAGGTTCATGATTAAAAATGAAAATGTGAACAAAAATAAAAGCGATTACATGTGTTATTCTAATTCAAATATGAAAATTAAAATGACAGGTAATAATAGATTATGATGGATGTTTTACGACCCTGTCTGTCATGTTAAAGTCTAGCACAACCTCTGACATATATATATATATATATATTTTTTTTTTTTTTTTTTTTTTTTGTTCAAAATATATACATAGAATTGTCTTCTAATTTAAAAAAAGACCCTATATATATATATTTTTTTTTTTTTTCTCAAAATATATACATATAATTGTCTTCTGATTTTGTGTTAACTTTACATTAAAACAGTAAAACATACTTTCCAGTACGTAGACATTTTTAAAAACTAACACATCACACAATACATTATGGTGCCATGACAACTAAACAGTGTGAATAACAATAACAGAATTGTGGTCTGAATATGCGCCCTATGTTTATTTAATTTGGCATCAATTAAATAAATCACACTGGATTTCCTGAGCTTCAGAAACCAGCAAACACTATTTGCAAGTCTAGAAGTCCAAGTTCCCTAACAACACAGAAAACATTCAAATGAGGTGTTGAATGTGGACCGTCAGCCATGACAGTGTGCTTTATTCCCACCCTCTCTCAGGGGAGCTCCTCATCATTACCAGTAACTCTATGGAAATTGAAAATGCAGTGTTCATTACAGCAGCAGAAGAATAAATATACACAGCACTGTGTGAACTTAAAAGAAGCAGCTACATCAAAACCAACTGGAATTTATCCTGGAATCTGCAGGTGAAGAATTCATACAAACCGCTGTTTATTTCATTTCTGACACATTGCGTAATTGATGTCACAAGACATCAGCTTATCATAGTCAAAATACTACAACCTGGAAAAGTCCAGCATTTGGCAAGCTGAATATTTTTTGAAATTCTCCTGAAGGCAAATGATCCAATCTGTTTAGACACAGTCTGGTAGATTGAATGGATTGCTGTGGACTGAAAGCCAGTGACGGACTGGAGGAAGTACAACAAACAATATTTTGTGTTGACTTTTGAAGTCACTTTTTGTTTATTTATTTATTTGTTTGTATTATGTCAAAAGAAAGAACAAAGCCTCTCTTGTCAAAGACTACATCCAGATTGGATTCAGAATGATGCTCAAAACACACATGGAGTTGACTGCTTACATTAACACCCCCAAAACTTCCTAAATCACTTCCTGCGTTGACATTTCTTTCAGTAATGTTAGGCAGTATTGATTTAGATGCTCTTTAATGTTTGGCGATTGTGTTATTTTACGTTTACATCTGCTTACATATGCGATCACTTGTTTCTGCTGCTTCTTTACTGTGTTTTGATCCAGAGATTCTGTACTTTTTTTTATAAAATGTGTAATAGCGCCTCCTACCATATAACAGTGAAAACACGGAAAGATCAGAATCAGAATCAGAATCAGAATTAGCTTTATTTGCCAAGTGTGCGCAAACACACGAGGAATTTGTTGTGGTTTTTTAAGGTGCTCCTGGTACATACATACATACATACATACATATCTGACATGAGAACGGAGAAAAAACATTTAAATAAAATAAAAACTTATAATAAATAATAATGTATGAATCTGGAACAGGAGATTTATGTACAGATTTGTGCATTATTCCTCTATATACAGCTATATAAATAAGAGATGTGCATGTGTATTTACATAAAAACACTACAGAAGTTTACATCATAATACTACACAAGGAGTCAATAATTAGAAATGGAGAAAGAAATACAGAAATGAATTGTAGAACCCAGGTAATGATTTATGTTTATCTGTTTAAGCTGGAGATGGCATTTGGGAAAAAGCTGTTTTTATGTCTAGATGTTTTAGTGCTCAGGGATCTGTAGCGTCTGCCTGAGGGGAGAAGTGCAAACAGGTTGTGTCCGGGGTGAGAGGGGTCTTGGATGATGTTTCCTGCCCATTTCTTCACTCTGGAGATGTACAAGTCCTGAAGGTTGGGCAGGTGCACACTAATGATTCTTTCTGCTGTCCTAACAGTCCGTTGCAGTCTTCTTATATCTGATTTGCTGGCTGCCCCAAACCAGACAGTTATAGAAGAGCACAGAACTGACTCAATGACAGCGGAGTAAAACTGTGTCATTAGTGCCTGTGGTAGATTGAACTTTTTCAGTTGACGAAGAAAGTACAACCTCTGCTGGGCTTTTTTCACAATTGAGTCAATGTGAATGTCCCACCTTAGGTCTTGGGAGATGTTAGTTCCTAGGAACTTGAATGAGTCCACTGCAGCCACAGTGCTGTTCATGATGGTGAGAGGGGTGAGTGCAGGGGGCTTTCTCCGGAAGTCCACTGTCATCTCTACAGTATTGAGCGTATTAAGCTCCAGGCTGTTGTGACTGCACCAGAGAGACAGCTGCTCAATCACCTGTCTGTAAGCAGATTAGTCACCATCCCGAATGAGACTGATGACTGTGGTGTCATCTGCAAACTTCAGAAGTTTGACAGAGGGGTCTTTAGAGGTGCAGTCATTTGTGTAGAGAGAGAAGAGCAGCCCTGGGGAGAGAATGCAGCCCTGGGGAGCTCCAGTGCTGATGGTGCGGGTGCCGGATGTGAGTTTTCCCAGCCTCACTAGCTGCTGCCTGTCTGTCAGGAAGCTGGTGATCCACTGACAGATGGAGGTGGGTACAGAGAGCTGTGACAGTTTAATCTGAAGGATATCTGGAATGATGGTGTTGAAAGCAGAGATGAAGTCCACAAACAAGATCCTTGCATAGGTCCCTGGTTTGTCCAGATGTTGAAGGATGTAGTGCAATCCCATATTGACTGCATCATCCACAGACCTGTCTGCTTGGTAAGCAAACTGCAGGGGGTCCAGCAAGGGTCCAGTAATGTCCTTCAAGTAGGCCAACACCAGTCTCTCAAATGACTTCATGACCACAGATGTTAAAGCAACAGGTCTGTAGTCATTAAGTCCTGTGGTTTTTGGTTTCTTGGGTACAGGGATGATGGTGGAACATTTAAAGCAGGATGGGACTATACACAGCTCCAGGGATCTGTTGAAGATCAATGTGAAGATGGATGATAGCTGGACAGCACAGGCTTTAAGGCAGGCTGGAGAGACACCGTCTGGGCCTTTGGCTTTCCTTATCTTCTGCTTCCTGAAGACTTTGCAAACATCACCATCACAGATCTTAAGGGCAGGTTGAGAAACAGTAGGGGGGATGGAGGGGCAGGGTGTTGATGGCTGTGCTGTGGGACAGCTGGGGGGGGGGGGGGTGCAGGGTGTCAGACCAGTCTTTTGTTTTTCAAACCTACAGTAAAACTCATTCAGGTCATCAGCCAGTTGTTGATTGGCCTCAGTGCTGGAGGACGGCCTCTTGTAGCTGGTGATGGCTTTCAGGACGTTCCACACTGATTTGGAGTCGTTTCTTGAAAGCTGTTTTTTTTAGCTTTCCCGAGTAGTTTAACTTTGCCACTCTTATCTCCCTATTCAGTGTGTATTTAGCCTGTATGTACAAGGCCTTGTCCCCACTCCTGTAGGCGTCTTCTTTGGCCTGGCGAAGCTGTTTGAGTTTTGCACTGAACCAAGGTTTGTCGTTGTTAAATGTTAAATAAGTCCTGGTGGGTACACACATGTCCTCACAGAAACTGATGTAGGATGTCACAGTGTCAGTGAGCTCATCCAGATCAGTAGCTGCAGCCTCAAAAACACTCCAATCAGTAAGTTCGAAGAAAGATGGAAAATTCTGGGGAAATAGTTAATAATAGAAATGGAATCATTCGACAACCACGGTTTAAACTGAATTGCAAAGCAAATTCACAAATTGAACGATTGAATTGTCAGGTACTGGAAATGCTAAAGCAAGCCATGCAAGAAATAATAAAGCATAAAATATAAATTAAAAGTCGAGGCACCTTGATGAAAAAGGTTTAGAAGGTAGCAGCATAAACGGTAGGTCACTGGCCAAACATCATAAGATGTGGGTTGCTGAGTGACGTCCGCCCAGGAGCCTCTGCAGACGTCAAATCAGCTCACACGTTTTAAAAGTGTCCACATGTGGAGCAACGAGACACTGATGACAGCTCTCTGACCACTATAAAACACCACTTGTCAACTAGTTTAGCTGGATGTCACATGGTGGCCTAACACAGTACCAAAATTATGGCAAAAGATCCTTAAAATCAAACACTGAAATGCATTAATATCACCATGAGCTGCGCAGTGTTTGGTTTCTAAACATCACTTAAATTTCGTACGTTTTTATGCTCTCAGCAACCAATAATTCCCTGCACAAAACACGTTGTCAGCACAAACTGTGTTTATCCTGCATGTAAACCTGCATTTAAAGTTGTCTGGGTTGTATTTTCTTTTACCTTGTGGAGATTTGTTCATCGTTTTAGAGGATGAGGGCTTGTCACACAAACAATCAGTGTTGGCATCTTTCTACTCTGGCTTCTACCAAATGACAGATGAATTGTGGACAATTTTTTTTTTGTATTTCAATTAACATTTATTTTATTTCCAGTAATGAATTCATTGAATCAATTTCAACGTTTTAAACGCTGCCTTAAATTGTTAAGTATAATCAACTTAATTTGTAATTTATATTAAAATTACGCTAAATCTCATATAACTTTACAAAACAACTTTATTTTTTTTTAATGAGTTTGATAAGTTTAGTTAAGTTAGTTAACAAGCCTGCCCAACACTCATCTCCTCCTTTCACACTGCCTGCGGATCTTGGATGAGCTGTGGAGCAGAAAACCATAGTCACATTTTCTTGTAAAGGTGAAGTGCTGAGAGGTGTGTCAGACTCTTCCTGGCCTCTGTTGTTTACAGGCTGTTTTTTATTCTCTCTCCGAGGCTCATTCTCAGCTCTATAAACATTTATGTACCAGCAGGCCTGAAAGCGCCAACAAATCATTTTGTTCATTAATGCTTCCTTCAGTCATCAAAGCCTGCTTTAAACTGCGCCTCTTCTTGCTTGCCAGTGAGGTTACAATTGCATTATTTAATGAGTCTTTGATGCCGTTGGGCTGAGGAACACAATCGTGACATTATTTTACTGGCAATGTTTGTGGAAATGGGTGGGAGAGGAAGTCAGTGAGCTCATGTCTTAAGGGGAGGCCTTCAAAGCTTTGCCCTCCCAGTGCAAGTCTTCAGCTAAAAGAAAGAAGAAGAAAAAACAGATATAGAGCAAAATAACGTGTTGGTCAAATGACAATGGATCTAACATTACCAACAAGTTCCAAACCATAGTTCACCCAAAAATAAAAATCCTGTCATCATTTACTCACCCTCATGTTATTTCAAAGCCATATGACTATTTCTCTTTAAATGACCACAAAATAACTTTAGACAGGACATTCATGAAAAAATAACGTGCTGTGAGGCAGAGTTATTTGAATAAATATACCATAAAATGAAACCATAAAAATATATAATTTTCATTATTTTAATGAAAACTTATAAAACTGAAATAGATGTGTCAAAAGAGGAGATCTTCAGTGAATAACAATTACAGGAATCTGAACTTCTTTTGAAACGAAGAAAGGCTGATTTGGGGGCAAATTAGTACTTTAACATAAGTCAAAATTTCCCTTGATTTTCACTTTTCAGGAAATTCATGTGCGATTTTTCACCTGACATAAGCAGACGGTCAAGTTTGCTTATCTGACATCAGTTGTAGATGCAAACAATGTGCTAAAGAAAGGATAACTGACTGTTGTATTACTTCTAACTTTTAACCTTTAGCCACCTTAGCCTTAGCTACCTACAGCATTTAGATAGAGGGTCCCCGCCCAATTGCTACTCAAAACTAGCCCAATCGCGTTTCGAGGTTGTCCCATATTAAAAATTACGTGTGGAGGGGTAAAATTCGCATTTCAGGGAATAAATATCACGTTTTTGGGGTCGCTTAAACCCGAAGACATGATATTACAGATATTACCTAAATATTACGGTATGAAAGTGAATGGACTGCAATGACACATTTGAAAATGTGAGATACAAATATAATTAAAATTATTCAGGGAAGTTTAAGTGGTGCTGTCAATAAATAAAAGAACAAGCCACATACTAAGACTTTTTTTCAAAAAACTTCATTTTCATTAGATTTAAGGTCTGGGATTATTGGGACCTATTAAGCATACAGTATATATTTCCCTGCACTAGATATTGAACATAATACTGCAAGACATATGATCAGATCAGAAGTCGGCCGGATGAGTCTCGCCTGACTCACTCATGGTCGTCCTGCACAGAGACATCTGAGCGATAAACACTGAATATTTCTCTCCGAATCCAAATCTTTAGACACACACAGGCAGGATGTGATAAGAGTAGATGAATATTTGTCTTCCTTTGTGCGGCTGATAGCTGAGGAACATCAGCTGGTCCAGACACCTGTCATCCATGTAGGGGAACATGGCTTCGCTCCCATTTCTCAACAGGATACTGATGCTGCTCAAGCTACCCATGAGTCAATCACTTCATAAACATGAGCAAGATTTTATCTTAAACACTCATCAATTTCTCATTTGCTCCTTTACATCCCACCCTTTGTATGGACCATTTGACACACGTACTGTCACGTAAAGCTGCTTGAGACGTAACTAGAGTGCATTATTAAGACGATCAAGCATGCGTCTCGCCGTAGTCTTGACCTCAGCGTGACCACAACTCCCACAGACCTCACTAATGCACTTCCTGATGAAAGTAACAGAGGAGCATGACCGGATAATTCCACCCAATCATAGTGCTACTAAAACGTATTGAAACTAAAAGTGGTTAAAAGGGCGTTCATAACGGTTTTAACATTTTATATCAAATGTACTGCTGTATTGTTATAATAATTATTTTATAATAGTTTTCACTATTCATCAAAGAATCCTGAACAATAAAATGTATCACAGTTTCCACACAAACCAGAAATGTCTCTTGAGCAGCAACGCAGCATATCAGAATGATTTCTGAAGGATCATGTGACACTGAAGACTGGAGTAATGATGCTAAAAATTCAGATTTAATCATAGCAATAAATTACATTTTAACAGATATACATACAAAATAGTTTTTTTTTAAATGGTAATAATATTTTACTATATTAGAGTGTTTACTGTATTTCTGATCAAATAAATGCAGCCTTAGTGAGCAGAAGAGACCTCTTTCAAAAACATTAAAAAAAATCGTTTTCAATAGTAGTGTATTAGTATTAAAAAATGTATTAATTACTGTAAAATGAGATGACAAATAAATTAAGATCACAAGGAAAATACATTCAGTCAAGTGTATCACATCATACAGGCAAAAGTATTTCAGTACACAAACAAACAAACAAACAAACAATAAAGTAAGTAACGCACAAAGTACAAAGGTTTTTGTGTTGTACTAGAATGTTTTTTTTATGCTTGATTCTTCCAAAAACACATTATTTCATCTGCTCAGCTGTAAATATTAACAATGACATCAATTTTACCAACACCAAGTTTGCAAGCATAAATTTTACAGGATGTTTTAGATTGGAATGATCTATATATATATATATATATATATATATATATATATATATATATATGTGTATATATATATATATATATATGTGTATATATATATATATATCAAGTCAAGTCAAGTCAAGTCACCTTTATTTATATACCGCCTTTAACAATACAGAATTGTGACAAGGCGGCTATACAGTATTAGATAGGAAACAGTACATCAACAATGCCAAAGGCAACAGTAAACACTCACATTTTAGGTAAAGGTAGTTAATCAAAAACAATAAAATAAAATGCAATATTGTGTTGAGAGAAAGTGTCCCCAACTAAGCAAGCCAGAGGCGACAGCGGCAAGGAACCAAAACTCCATCGGTGACAGATGGAGAAAAAAACCTTGGGAGAAACCAGGCTCAGTCGGGGGGCCAGTTCTCCTCTGGCCAAAGGTCCCGTGGTCTTGTGCCGACAGCCGTCTAGGTGACGAGGTCTTCACTGTGGATCCGTCTCTGGGGCTCATCTAGTTGATGTGGACTCCGATGACATTCAGGGCTGTAGAGGTCGTCACTAGGTGCTGATCCACCATCTGGGCTGGGTTCGGACTGGATCCGGGGGACTGCAGTGACCATCTGATCTGGATACGGACTGGATCTGGTGGTTAATGTGACCTCGGGATAAGAGAGAAACAGACTAATATTAGCGTAGATGCCATTCTTCTGACGATGCACTGAGTACATCGGGTGTTATGGGAAGTGTTCCCGGTTCCGGTTGACCTTATTAATGCAGCCTAACAATCCTTTAACGGATTTGAATTATAAGAATATGTTGATGTGTTATGTGTAAGCAAGGTTAAAGAGATGGGTCTTTAATCTAGATTTAAACTGACAGAGTGTGTCTGCGTCCCGAACATTGTAGGGTAGATTGTTCCAGAGTTTGGGCGCTAGATATGAAAATGATCTCCCGCCCGCGGTTGATTTTGATATTCTAGGTATTATCAAATTGCCAGAGTTTTGAGAACGCAGCGGACGTGAGGGACTATAATGTGATAGGAGCTCGCTCAGGTACTGAGGAGCTAAACCATTAAGGGCTTTGTAAGTAATTAGCAAGATTTTAAAATCTATACGATGTTTAATAGGGAGCCAGTGCAGTGTAGACAGAACCGGGCTAATATGATCATACTTTTTGGTTCTAGTAAGAACTCTAGCTGCTGCATTTTGGACCAGCTGGAGTTTGTTTATTAAGCGAGCAGAACAACCACCCAATAAAGCATTACAATAATCTAACCGTGAGGTCATAAATGCATGAATTAATGTTTCAGCATTTGACATTGATAGCATAGGTCGTAGTTTAGATATATTTTTGAGATGGAAAAATGCAGTTTTGCAAATACTAGAGATGTGGTTTTCAAAGGAAAGATTACCATCAAATAGCACACCTAGGTTCCTAACTGATGACGAAGAATTGACAGAGCAGCCATCCAGTATTAGACAGTGTTGTAGGTTATTACACGCTGAGGTTTTAGGCCCAATAATTAACACCTCTGTTTTTTCAGAATTTAGCAGTAAGAAATTACTTGTCATCCAATTTTTTAACTCAACTACACAATCCATTAGTTTTTCAAATTGGTACGTTTCGCCGGGCCGCGAAGAAATATAGAGCTGGGTATCATCAGCGTAGCAGTGAAAGCTAACACCATATTTCCTGATGATATCACCCAGGGGTAACATGTAAAGCGTAAAGAGTAATGGCCCTAGTACTGAGCCTTGCGGTACTCCATACTGCACTTGTGATCGATATGATACCTTTTCATTTACTACCACGAATTGTATATATATATATATATATATATATTGTATATATATATATGTATATATATATATATATATATATATATATATATATATATATATATATATATATTTATTTATTTATTTATTTATTTTTTAACAGCCTATGGTCTCTAGCGCAGCTCAACCAGGCCTTGCCCAGGCCTTTTTTTTTTTTTTTGCATATTAGATTGGCAGAATTATTTAAATGAGAGACATTGTGACTTCACAATATCCGGAAAAAGCGAGCTGTAGGCCGAACAATCCATTTGTGCTTTGTGTAAAAAGTACAAATATCTCCCTTTAGAGTAGACTTTGAGCTTTATAACCTTGCTGATCTTTTTATTCTCAACCAGCACACTAACCAAAGTTGAAACAGTGAAAAATTATAACAGAACCCCATTAAAATGTTCTCGCAGAAACTTGTTTTAAATGGCATTTTGGGAATTAAGCGGCTACAACACATATGACAGTGAACACTTAAACATCTAGCCGTGATATTTCAAATCTGATGTACGTCGTGAAGTTCAGTGCAAGTGGCCCATTGGGTCAGGAGAGGAGCTCTGAGCAGTTGTTTCTCCAGATGTAGATGATGACTCAGTGCAGTAATGTACTGCGGCCACACGCACACACTGGATGAGTCGTCCTCTGTTTACACAGTGATGTGCTTTCAGTCTCGTCTGCAATACACACACACGTGCTTCCGAGCACTCAACCAAGCCTCTTTTTCCAACTTCACTTTTACTCAGAGCCGGACATTACATCACCACTTCTCTGATCAAGAGATGCCTCAAATGAAAAGTCACTATTTTTACAGCATGACAAGGACAAGACGCACATGCGTATCCAGACTACTGTCATTTCCTTTTTCGGGTTTAGTGAATATTTAGCTAAATCCTCACACAGTGGGGTCCAAACGTCTGAGACCTCATTTAAAATCTAGGATTCAAATCTAATTTAAACAGAGTTTTAGGATTCAAAGAAACATGATGTAAAATAAAGACATATAGGTCAATAATCAATGCAAGTAAATGAGTGACCTTTATCCAATGGCTTTTTGTACAGACGGTCAAGTTTTCTTCTTCCATTAAAGTTCAGAAAGCCATCTGAACTACTGTTAAAATATATTTGTGGCATTTTTTTTATACTGCTTTTACTTAACCACAGTGAATAAATTAATAAATTAACCTCACTGTACAATGACTATAAGTTGTAAATAAAGATTACTGGAATACGTTTTGTATGAAAATACAATTTCAGTATTTTTACTAAAAAAAAAACAAACTTTTAATTCAATGGGTAAGTTACATACAGTACAATGTGTTACTTTTATCATTTTTTTAGTTAACAATTTCTACATTAAATGATATATATCTATTGTAGGCAAACAAAAATGTTGGAAAATCTGGATCTCTCAGGGTCAGAATGCATCACTGGCACATGAAATCTGACTGAAATAATATTACTTGTAAACCTGAATTTAGTTCCTGGGTTATTTGTTTGGTTTTGGTGCTGGTGTAGAAGCGAGCAAGAAAGGTAGATTACAGAGCATAAATAGAGAAAAGAGAAGGGTGTGCCGGGTTGAGTAAAGTGAGACATGACACAGCGTACTTACTGGTAACTCTGTTGTTTGGCTGTTTTAACCTCATGTGCCCTTTGTTTCGTTAAATTAGAGCTCTCATCCATATGTGCCAATTTTCTCTGATGTCTGGTTTTCACCTTCTCAGCTGTATGCTTCATAATGTTGACACATTTTTCTGTCTCACATCATGTTTCCACAGGGATTTTCCTCTTACTGAAAACCAGAAAAAGTGTGACTCCAAGGGAATTACATAATATAGATTCTTTATATACTAAATCATTCAATCCTGGCACCAGTATGTGTTTTTTAAATGTTTGTACTTTAATTATTACATTTAGGATCACATCCCTGAGTTTATCTGTACATAGTCAATAAATATAAAACTAAAAATCTGGTTCCTAACTAGTTAGTCTCTACTGAATTAATCGAATTGGCAATCGGTTATCTGTTCTGAGTGTTTTTTTTTATTGTGTCCTTGTTACACGTTACATGTATTTACTACAGTAATAACTACACATATGCATAATTCCATGCAACTAACGATAAACCAAACCCTAATCCTAACCCTATAATAAGTACATGTAGTTAATTAACATTACTCAGTACTTAAATGTCACGCTAAGGTGAATAATAAAAGAAGAAATAGATCAAGTCAAATAGTCTTTAATAAATCCACAAGAGGGTAAATCCAAAGGAGGCAGGCAGGTAACACACTTGGGGACATAGTAGACCGGACAGAGAACAGTGAACTGATCACAACTTAAATACATTGGCAAATGAGGATCGTTCACGGGACACACCTGAACCAAATGACATAATCAACGGGAGACAGAAACTAGGTCACAGTGAAAACATGGGGAATGAAAACACAACAAAACAGTTCATGGGTGTGACAGTTCAACCCCCTCCCAGAAGGCGCAATCTCGCACTGCACGAACAACAAAGGGTGGGACGGAGGGGGATTTAGGAGGAGGACAAAGGAGTGGATGTGGAATGGTGACAGGAAAGGTAAAGGGCTGGCAGGAAGACAGGCAGACAATACTGGTGGAGGTTCAGGTGGAGGTCGGACACCCGGGAGGAGGACGACGAAGGGAAGAGCCAAGGAGGAAACAGGAAGAGCCAGGGAGAAGACAGGGGGGACTTGGAGCAGGAGGAGCAAGGTGGGACCCAGGCTGCAGCCATGAAGGTGACCCACGGTGGAGCCGATGGAGGAAGGAGCCATCATGGAGAAAGGGCTGACGACTCCAGTGGGCCATCAGACAGCAAAGCAGATGGAAGAGGAGCCCGAGGCGGAGATGAAGGGACGAAGAGCCAACGAGCCAGGGTGACGAAGAGGATCCAGAGGGCCAAGGCGGAGCAGATGCCTCCAGCGACCAAGGCAGAGGCGGGGATCCGGAAGGCTTCGGTTGAGCCACAGCGACAGAGGAGCCAGAGGTAAGGAGGAGCCTGACAGAGCCGTAGGGACGAGGGAGCCTGGCAGAGCTGGTGGACTGACGGGCCATGATGGAGAGGAGGGAGCTAGGAGTCATGCTGGAGCCCCTGGGTCAACAGGCCGAGGCGGAGTCCAGGATTCAGAGGATGGAGGCGGAAACAAGGGATCCTCCAGCCATGATGCCAATGGAGACTGGCAGACTCGTGGCAATCCCACCGCACAGATAGTGGGCTGAGGGTGAGCATAGAAGCTGCCAGGAAACAGCAGAGGTGAAGGTGAGGACTGGTGCAGAGGTGGTGAGAGGGGGAGGCTGGGTGGGAGTTCAGGATGATCAAGGGGCTTAGGAATGGTGTGTGCTGCCCACACACACCATAAGGCCATTCCCAGCATTGGGAGTGCCAGAGACAGGGAAACGACCTCCATCCTAGTTGTCATACAGGCAGACAGTTCGGGGCAGATAGACAGTTCACAAATGGCCTCCTTGGCCGAAAAAGGACAGACAGAGAGTTCAGGGCAGGCACATGATGCCAGAGGAAGGGCAGGTAATACACAGTCCGCTGAGCTCAGCTCACCCTCAGCCATGGTGCAGCAGGCGAAGCTTCCCTCTCCCACTCTCGAGGACCCACCTCAGACGACTCTGCTCTGTAGGCGGTGTTTAGGCTTATGTCATAGAACGAGCAGAACACGTCATCCGGACAGCTGATGTAATGGGCCTTTTTCACGGTGTGTCTTCGGAACCCTAAAGCGTCGAATAGTAGTGTAAAATAACTTCCGCTGTAGCCTGTATGAATGGCAATGCCCATAGCACGGGATGGTTGTGATTTATTAATAAACAATTCATCACAGATGTTTCATCAAAACATATTAAACACAGTTTCCGATCATTAATCGGGTATGACGAAACAAGGAAAAATGTTGTCCTGATATTTCGACGCACATTTCATGATTTAAATGGGAGCGCACAAGTTGCCTATGCACAATACTTCAGAGGCAGACCAGCTTTTTATTCAAAAAAATGCAAGAATAGCATACAAACAACACATCACATTAAAGAGTAACAAAATCGGACAAGCTTATCTCATAAAACATTAACCACGACTAGACTGTACAAATTAAACAGAAATAATATTAGCATTGCTTTCGTGCACTTACTTCACTTTTCGATATAGTTGTCATTAGATCAAATTGGAGTTGTTCAAATAAATTTATATTTTTCATCCCAGAGTTAATCTAAGATAACTGGTTACCTGTCATGAATCTGGCTGGTGACCTTCGGTCCGCTCACCACCAGACGTCGCTCTCGTTCACATCACCCAGACTGTTACACTACACCCCAGACTACGTCTCCCATCTCCCAGCGCGCTGATTGCGCCAACACCTGCGGCCAATCAGACGCGCTATATAAGCCCCAGACTTTTCCCCTGTTACTCACCGAGTATTGTGGAGTTGTAAAATGGAGAACTGTGTACATTGCGTTTAGCGCTCTCCTAGTGCTAGCAGCCTTTACATAGTCGTTCCCGTGTTTCCTAGTTTCCTAGTTCCCGAGTTCCCTAGTTCCTGAGTTTAGCTTTCTCGCCTGGTCTTCTCATCTCGTCTGTCTCGCCGCCTGTCTCCTTGGATTTCCCGTTTGCCGTGCCCCCCTTCGGATTACGTTCGCCGCTGATCGACACTCGCTTCACGGACTATTCTTGTGTTCCGCCCCTACATACCTGTTTGCTATTGTTTGACCTGCCTGTTCGACCTTTTCTTTGTCTCGCCTTACAAATAAAGCTTTTCATTTGGATCCGCTCGCCTCTCGTCTCCCTTCACACGTTACATTACCGTCTTAAACGTGACATATCCTCCAGATTTGAGCGCAGTGATTGAATAGCATTACACTGTAGATTTTAGAGATGAATCGTAGTAATCACTGCGCAATAATAAATACAATAACATTAAAATAAAATTTAAATCATTCGTGTATATATATATACACATACATATATACACATATATATATATATTTATACATTTATTTCTCCAGCAGTAATGCGTGCAGCCACAGGCAGATTCTCGTCAGTTATCTCATGACTGTCACAACACCGACAACACCGAAACGGCTCGCTTACATGTTTCACATTAAAATGGAAGATTACACATATGGTAGGTGATCGTCTAAGGTTAAATAGATTCTTTTAACTTCTTTTAACTTAATAATCTGCCCGCAGCTGCATGTTACTGCTGAAGAAATACTCGGAATATACACTTTTTAATTTTATTTTTAATGCAATGTAATATTGTTATCATAATACACACCTTGAATGTCAATTTTATTGCTCTTTAATGTGATCTGTGGTTTGTATGCTATTCATGCATTTTTCAAATAAAAAGCTAGTCTGTCTCTGAAGTATTGTGCATACAGAGCTTGTACGCTCCCATTTAAAGCATAAAATGTGCGTTGGAATATCATGACATTTTTCCTTGTTTCGTCATATCTGATTAATGATTGGAAACTGTGTTTAATGTGTTTTGATAAAACATCTATGATGAATTGTTTATTAATAAATCACAACCATCCCGTGCTATGGGCACTGCCATTCATACAGGCTACAGCAGAAGTTATTTTACACAACTATTCGACGCTTCCGGATTTTGAACCGGACCGTGAAAAAGGCCCATTAGCTACTTCTATGAAGAGTCTTGTGTCGTCCTCGAGAGATCGCTCCCACTGCTCCAGCAAGAGGAGGAGGAATTTGGGACGGTCCACAATGGGGGCAAAAGAAAACACTTTCAAAAATCTAAAAAACAAAATGAGGGGAAAAGGCGCCACTACACTGTTTTCGCTTTTTCAGGTCTGGTCTTCTGTCACACTACGGTGAATAATAAACGCACAAAGAAGAGAAGATCATAGAAGAAAATTCATTGGCAAATGAGGATCATTAATGAGACACACTTGAACGAAATGACATAATCAATGGGAAAGTAGGTCCCAGTGAAAACATGGGGAATGAAAACACAACAAAACGGTTCATGGGTGTGACATTAAATGTATAAGTACACTGTAACATGGACACCTTAAAATAAAGTGTAATGATGTTTGTTGCTTTAAAAGCTTCCTGCGGTTTTCCATCAAAATAAAAGTTTGAAGAAATTAAGATTTAAGATTTTAAAATACCTTAAATATTAGTATTTAAATATAAGTAGGTATTAGTATTTGTTACTAGCCATAATTATTGGATTTATATTAAGTTTTTATTTATAATGTAAAATACAAATAATTATTAATGAAATGTTATTTTTCTTAAATGTTTATTTTACTGACATATTACAATATGAATATTTTTCATCTTGGTTTTAATTAATAATGTTTATATTATTATTATTATTATTATTATTATTATTATTATTAAAATTATTTAGTATTTATATAAAATTAATAGATTAAGGTTACACTATATTTTAAATATGTCCTTGTGGTATAGTGTAATTATACATTTAAGTACTGAGTAATATTAATTAACTACATGTACTTCATGTACCTTACATCTACTATATGTTTAGGGTTAGGATTAGGATTTGGCACAGGGTTACTTGCATGTATGCATAATTAATTGTTATTATAATAGTAAGTACATGTAACATGCAACAAGGACACCTTAAAATAAAGTGTGTTTTATATATGATAAAAATTCTAAAACTTTTTCTGGTAAGATCACCTTATGAAACCTTTAAAGTCTTTAAGAAAAATAATTTTAAGTAAAGCAGATCAACAAGATTTGGTGTTTTTGCAAACTTGCAATAAATAATATAATATTCTATTTAGATATAAATAGTATACACTATAAATAATATATTTTGTTGGACCTCCTGAGGTCACACTCCACAGGAGGTAAAAAGCCCCATTTTGAAGGGATCTTCTTCAAACAGTACAAGATGCATCTTTGTCATTTTTCTCATTTTTCATTTTTCTCATAATGTCAACTTTCTGTTTTACATGCTATTACTATTGCACTTTTACTGCAAAAACAACTGCAGTAAGTATGTTTTTTGGGGGGAAAAAAAGAGGAAGTTCAATACATAATAATCTTTCAAACATTATCTCATTATGCTAACACATTGTTCATTACATAATGCATTGTACCACTGCACCGAACTGAAAACGTTTCGTGTGTACTTTTCTCAGGGTGATTTATTTTGGTTCTCCGCACTCAGGCTTGGAATTAAACCGAAACAATGCATGCTATCAACAAATTTCCAGCAATTCAGGGCTTCTCAAATAAAATATTGAATTTACCTCCCAACATACTCCATACCCCTTCTGCGGATTCACAACTGTGTGCACTTTGAAGACTTACTCATCCAAGCACACACATATAGACGTGCCTGGACACTTTAGCATTACAGAAACCCTTCGTTCAAGCTTTGCCTTAATTACCAATCAAATACTCTCATGTAAAGTCACTTGGCAAGCATTCTTGTCCACATCTAGTGGCTCTGAAGCAAAGGGAAGCAGGAAAAAAGCTGAGCTGCTGCCTTTTGTTCCACACAAGCGTCTCTGACTGGCCATTAACGCATGTTTCCGGGGCCTCCAAATACAGGGGGCCCCTTTCCATGGGAGCCCCTCTTTCTGCAGGACTGCATCCAGCATTTCTGGGTCACTCACGTGCTCCTTTTCTCTGCCCTGATTCCCCACTGAGAATGTAACAATGGGAAGCAAATCAAAACTCGATTTGATACTAATCCGTCTAATTGAGGAGCCAAATCCCAAGGTAGAAGGTGGCTTTGATCTGGGGAACCGGGCGGGTGGAGGTGGGGGCGGGTTAAAGATTAGCAGAGGCTTAGCTGCTTTAGTGCCGTTTTTCCAAATTTCTCCTCTTTCCTGCTGTTCTTTTACTACTCTTTGTTTCACGCTTTTATGCCACTAAAGAAATCAGTGAAATTACAGTACGAAAAAAAAATAAATAAATAAAATCACAGTAGCTGTACTTGCCCAAACTTTGCCAGAAACATACAGTAGCAATTTAAAATTTTAGGTTTTACAAAACAAATATTAACCTGTATAATATATATCATGGTCGCACTCAACACTAAAATAATTCAATAAACATTCATCAAATTCAGCATAAAACCCAACTGTACATAACTGATAACAAAAATCTCTGAAGGTGTAACGAGGTGAACGAGACGAGAGGCGAGCAGATCCATATGCAAGCTTTTATTTGAAACGCGAGACAAAGACATGGTCGTACAGGCTGGGTCGAGACGGGAGCAGACAGGAATATCAAAGACAGTGGGAGAGAGTAATCCTATAAACGTGAGCAATAGTCCAAAAGGCAGGCGGCTAGACAGTCCAAACGAGAAACCAGGCGAGAGAACAAAACCAGGAACGAGGAAACTAGGAAACGCTAACAATAACAACAACAGGAAAATACAACCAACCGTGAAGTGCACTGAAAAGGAGCGGGGTTTTTATAGGGCGCCTGATTGGTCACGGGGACTGACGCAATCAGAGCGGTGGAGGATGGGAGATACAGTCCGAGATGCAAAGCGACAGTCAGAGTGAGTGGGTGGAGCGAGAGTGACATCTGGTGGTGAGTAGACAACGGGACACCGACCAGGTTCGTGACATAGCCCCCCCCCAAGGAGCGGCTTCCAGACGCTCGAAAGAAACAACAGTCCAGGGGAGCGGTGGGATGGGGGGGAAACAGGGCGAGGGCTGGAGGACCAGGTCCATGAGGGAAGCCCAGAGACTGAGGCAGGACCGACAGAGCAGGTACCCTCCAGGGTGGGGCCGGAGGCGGAGCAGGAGGCGCAGGAGCCCTCCAGGGCGGAGCCGGAGGCAGAGCAGGAGGCGCAGAAGCCCTCCAGGGCGGAGGTGGAGCAGGAGCCTTCCAGGGAGGGGCCAGAGGCGGAGCAGGAGGCGCAGGAGCCCTCCAGGGCAGAGCCGGAGGCAGGGCAGGAGGCAGAGCAGGAGGCGCAGGAGCCCTCCAGGGCGGAGCCGGAGGCAGAGCAGCAGGCGCAGGAGCCCTCCAGGGCGGAGCCGGAGGCAGAGCAGGAGGCGCAGGAGCCCTCCAGGGCGGAGCCGGAGGCAGAGCAGGAGGCGCAGGAGCCCTCCAGGGCGGAGCCGGAGGCAGAGCAGGAGGCGGAGCGGCCCTCCGGGGCGGAACGGGAGGCGGAGCGGCCCTCTGGGGCGGAACGGGAGGCGGAGCGGCCCTCTGGGGCGGAACAGGAGGCGCAGCGGCCCTCCGGGGCGGAACAGGACCCCGCTTTACGATCTGGGACCTGGGGAAAGCAGAGACAAAGGAGACAAACAGAGAAGGGAGAGAAGCAGAGAGCTTGTAGGGGGACGCCACCTCCAAGGGAGGATCCACAGCCATGGCTGACACCTCTGGAGGTATTGGCGCAGCTTCTCCGACCAAGTGGCACTCTGGAACAGGCTTGTGACCAGGCGAAAACTCTGGAGCTGGCTTGTGACCAGGCGGGAGCTGGGGCGGAGCAGGAAACTGCGTTATGGCCTGGGATCTGGAAACGGCAGAGACAGAAGAGGTAGAAAGAATTTGGGGAGAAGCAGAGAGTCTGTAGAGGGACGCCGCCTCCATGGGAGGATCCACAGCCGAAGCTGACACCTCAGGAGGCATAGGCGCGGCTTCTCCCACCGGTGAGGCCTCTGGGTCTGTCTCGTGGTCAGACGGGACCTCTGGAGCAGACTTGAGACCAGACGGGACCTCTGGAGCAAACCTGAGACCAGACGGGACCTCTGGAGCACAGTGTGCAGCCCACACACACCAGATGGCAACCGCCATTAAAGGAAGAGCAGCAGCGGGAGGTTGTGGTGGGTCCAGTGCGCTGGCTATCCCGATAGGCCATGGTCTTGGGATGTCAGACGAGATGTGACTTGACTTGGGGTCGTTGGACTGGGCATGACCTGGCTCTGGGCCATCAGACGGGGCATGGTAAAGTTCTGGGTGGTCAGACGAGACGTGGCTTGAGTCTGGGCGGTCAGACGAGACGTGGCTTGAGTCTGGGCGGTCAGGCGGGACGTGGCTTGAGTCTGGGCCGTCAGGCGGGACGTGACTGGGCTCTGGGCCGTCAGGCGGGACGTGACTGGACTCTGGGCCGTCAGGCGGGACGTGACTGGACTCTGGGCCGTCAGGCGGGACGTGACTGGACTCTGACTCTTGGAGATCAGCCCTGACATTGCTTGACGCAGGTACGACCGCCTTGACGTTGCTGGACTTGGAAGCTTGACTGGACGCTGAAGCTTGACTGGACGCTGAAACTGCATAATGACAGGACCTGACAACTATGCTTGACTCACGAGGATCTGCTGAGGCCTGGCTTGCTTCAGGAACAACAGCTGTAACGTGACTTGGCTCAAGAACGACAGCTGTAACTTGGCGCGGCTCTGGAAATGAAGCGGTGTCCTGACTTGTTCTTACAGGAACAGCAGCTGTAACATGACTTGACTTAGCAAGGACAGCAGCTGTAATGTGACCTGACTCGTGAAGAACAGGTGTGACTTGGCTTGACTCGTGGAGAACGGCAGCTGTGTCTTGACTTGACTCAGGGATAGTCGCCGCGACATGGAGCGCCACTTTAGCTGCCCATACCGTCATTAGGGGTGAGTCCAGCACGTGGGCCATCATGAGGCGTGGCTTGGAGACAGCGACCCTCTTGTGGAGTGACTCTGGGATGGCGGCCATCTTGTGGGCTGGTTGTGGGAAGGCAGCCATGACAGGTGCAGGCCCTGGACGGGCAGGCATGGCGTGAGCAGGCCCTGGAGCGGCAGGCATGGCGTGAGCGGGCTGTGGCTTGGCTGGCGTGGCGTTAGCGGGCGCTGGCTTGACAAATGCAGGAAACATAGCTCCAGCTTGACTTGACACAGGAAACACAGCTGCAATCTGACTTGACTTGGGAAACACAGTTGCAACTGGACTTGACTTGGAAACTTGACTTGCCTCGGGAAAAGCAGCTGCAACTTGGGTAGACTTGGAAACTTGACTTGACTCAGGAAATGTAGCTGTAGCTTGACCTGACTTAGGAAATGCAGCTGCAACTTGACTTGACTTGGAACCTTTACTTGACTCAGGAAATGCAGCTGTAACTCCACATAGCTCTGGTATGGCGGCTGTGACGTGACGGAGCTCTGTTTCCGCCGCCATCTTGTGAACGGACTCCGCCGTCGCCGCCATTGCACGAGCGCGCTCCGACACGGACGCCATTTCACGAGCGATCCAGGCGGCAAACGTGTTCGTGGGATCGTGCTCCGGCATGACCGCCAATTTGCGAGGGGGATGCGCGGGCGCCATTACCGCGTTGTCGCGTTCCCTCTGCGCGACCCCCACGGTGCACGGCGAACCCACACACAACAGCGCAAAGTTCAGAAACGCCTTGAGCGACGAGCGCGGGCCCTCGCGTCTCAGTCGCGCACGAAGGGGCTGGTTCACGCCGTCACAGAAAATCTCAATTTTAATACAGTCCGGGAGGGTGGAGTAGTTGGAAATCGAAACAAACTCACGGGTATATTGTTCGAGGGTGTGGGATCCTTGTTTGATTCTGCATAGAGTTGTGTCTGTGTCCATATCTGAAGAATGTCCGGGGTGAAAGCTGCTGGATCCTGTTGTGACGGTTGGTTCTGTAACGAGGTGAACGAGACGAGAGGCGAGCAGATCCATATGCAAGCTTTTATTTGAAATGCGAGACAAAGACATGGTCGTACAGGCTGGGTCGAGACGGGAGCAGACAGGAATATCAAAGACAGTGGGAGAGAGTAATCCTATAAACGTGAGCAATAGTCCAAAAGGCAGGCGGCTAGACAGTCCAAACGAGAAACCAGGCGAGAGAACAAAACCAGGAACGAGGAAACTAGGAAACGCTAACAATAACAACAACAGGAAAATACAACCAACCGTGAAGTGCACTGAAAAGGAGCGGGGTTTTTATAGGGCGCCTGATTGGTCACGGGGACTGACGCAATCAGAGCGGTGGAGGATGGGAGATACAGTCCGAGATGCAAAGCGACAGTCAGAGTGAGTGGGTGGAGCGAGAGTGACATCTGGTGGTGAGTAGACAACGGGACACCGACCAGGTTCGTGACAGAAGGAAACCTACTGTCTCCTATGGCATTTTCATTTCATCCTTCCTATTTATAATGCCTGATAAAGTAGCATTGCGCAACATTAAACCACTCTATTCTGCTGCCCCAAAAGTGCCACCTACTGGCAGAGAATGAACTAGCATTTTCAGGAAGCCCATCTACTTTTGGTTTTTGTTCAGACCAATGTGAAAATCGACCCATGTTTTTACAAAACAAACACGTTGAGTTTTCAGTGTGAACCAGTGGATCATTAAGCTAATGTGCCTTCTAAAAATCTAAACAATTAAGACAGTAGGATATATTTATGCATTTTAAATTAATATAATAATTTTTACATTTGACCCTTCTAGGTAACAATCTATAACAACTTATTAATAATTCATTAACAAATATTACATAATGCTTAACAGATCATTAGTTAAAGGAACACTCCACTTTTTTTGAAAATAGGCTCATTTTTTTTACCGTTTTCAAATCCATTCAGCCGATCTCCGGGTCTGGCGGTAGCACTTTTAGCATAGCTTAGCATGGACCATTGCATCCGATTAGACCGTTAGCATCTCGCTCAAAAATGACCAAAGAATATCGATATTTTTCCTATTTAAAACTTGACTCTTCTGTAGTTACATCATGTACAAAGATGGACGAAAAATGAAAAGTTGCGATTTTCTAGGCTGATATGGCTAGGAACTATACTCTCATTTCGGCTTAATAATTAAGGAACCTTGCTGCAGTACCATGGGTGCAGCAGGCGCAATGATATTACGCAGCTGTCAGCTCTGCCGGCTGCAACTCTGCATCTACACAAACTTAGTGCCGGTCACTTTCAGGCGCTGCGTAATATCATTCCAGATTATTATTATGCCGGAATGAGAGTATAGTTCCTAGCCATATCAGCCTAGAAAATCGCAACTTTTCATTTTCTGTCAGTCTCGAGGACCTTTCCTGATCCTGCCCCCATCTCTCTCCCACCTTACTTCCTGTCCATTCTGATCTGTCCTGTCATAATAAATGCAAAAAATAAATCTTACAAATAAATAAATAAATGTTTGCTAATCATTAGTGCCTTTATAAGCAGTCACGTCCCTTATAGTAATCAAATTGGCCCTGTACACTGCTGACCCCTAAACCGACCCTTAAACCTACCCATACCACGAAACTTGTCCTTAACCTTACCTGTATCACACCCCAATAGCAGCAACAGTGTTGTGCACTAACAAAAGCTTTTAATCATTGTATAACATCTGTTAAAAGTATTTGTAGATTTTCAAGTGCATGATCATATAAATTAAATGTTTAATGACATTTGTAAGCATATTCATTTATATGAAATAATGATCTGTTAATCATTATGTAATGCATAATAAGTAAACATTAACCAGCACGTTATCTCATATTTCTAGCTATTTGATTATATATTAACTAATAATCCATTTATGCTTGCTAATAATTTATTAATTAATGTTATTAAGAAGTGTTACCTAATCTCTTACCATAGACATGCTCCTACACAATTCATTTTATTGAGCAGGTCTTTAAAAAGTCTTAAAAGCCTTAAATTTGATTAAAAAAAAAAAAACATTTTTTTTTTATTTGAATATAAAAGGAGCTTTACACACAACTTTATCAGAGCTAAATATTTGATAATGACCTGAAGTGTTATTGCATGTGGTACTGATTTGGTTGTGTACAGTGATCATTTACAATTAAAAGTTTTGTAAATATGAAGTAAATTTTAGCACACTAATCAACTTTAATCTATAAAACGTAATTTCCCAACAACATTGTGGCCACAGAAATTGCTGAATTTGGAAAACCACCAGCCACAGTGGTTGGTGAGCAAAAAAAGTTAATGTCAAGCCCTGTATATATATTAAGGGAACTTTAACTAATTAACAGGTTTTTACACTAGTATTTTTACAGTATTTTACCATTAAAATTTGAAACATTTTTACGGCTTACAGTTTGTTTGTTTTGCGATGAGAGGGCATTTACATGACATTTTCAACCAAAAAACAGAAAACCTTTATGGATTTTGGCCATTCATTTACACAACATTTGCGTTTTGGGGTCCTGAAAATGCAAAGTTTTGAAATCAGTTTTCAAAGTGCAAGTTTTTTTTTAAAAAAATGATACTGTTATCGCCTTCATGTAAACTACAAGAACACAAATTTGTTAAAGTGGTGATGTCATGTGCTTGCATGCTTTCACCATCTTGATTGTTTGTATTCAATGATCGGTAGAAGAATGCATATGTGCACAGATATGTAGTGTTTCTTTACAAAGTGACATCGCCAACTACTGGCCAGACATGCATTATGCACCATTTTTTGTTGTTTTCACAAATCCGTGTGCAACAGGATCGTCTTGACAACTTTGTCATCTGTTGATGACAAACTTTTCCATTTTTAGTACATTGTTGTCATGTAAATGTACTCTGAGATTCAGTGACTCCTGTTCATGCACTCACTCAGCTACAAGTCAGTTTTCCACACAGGAATGCACCTTGTTGTTGAGCCGCCACTTTCACTAATAAAAATCAAACAGTCTGCCAATTAGTTGGATTATTCCTTGACTAACACATGCATGTATGTATGAAGTGCCAAATACTACAGATCACTAGACCCGTATGCACAAATGCTCAGTGATGTTTCTGGCTTGTTACTCAGATGATGACTGGCACATTGGTCAATTTCACCCTGCCACCTTCTTCAGCGCCAATGACAGCCTGAGGAGAGCAGTAGTGCTCTCTGTCTGCCAAAGGAATGCCATTCAATATTCATGAGCTCCACAGGGCAAAACAGTCACCATTATTTCTTTAGTGCTTCATACTATACAGACCGAAAGCTGCTTCAGAGTGATAAACAGGACAATAATATGATCAATTTTGGAAGCTCAACTATGCAGAAAATTCAGATTCTACTGTAAAGCTTCTAAAAGACAATGTCAACACAACTCATTTCGGTGTTTGTTCAGTTCAGATCAATAACCGTGAGAGGTTCATCAGTCAATTTCTAAATCATTTACAGCTTTTTAAAACCTTGAATCGACTGAATTGAACTGCTTCGCAAAATGATTCACTCTTGCGAAATGTTAAAAACACCACATGCTGGTTACATTTGCTGGTCAGAATGGCATAAATGCAACAAAAACTCATCAAAATCATCAAACACCATTAAAAATCAAGTGTCTGTATATTAAGCGCTACTTAACTTATTTGTGTATTTATCTGAATGTTGTGTGTGTGTCTGTGTACCTGGTATTTATCATGTTATGGAGACCAAATGTCCCAACAAGGATAGTTATACCAGTAAATTTTGACCTTGTGGGGACATTTGTGAGGTCCCCATGAGGAAACAGGCTTATAAATCATGCAGAATGAGTTTTTTTGAGAAAGTAAAAGTGTACACAGTCTTTTGTGAGGGCTAGGTTTAGGTATAGGGTAGGTGTAGGGCGATAGAAAATACGGTTTGTACAGTATAAAAACCATTACACCTATGGAATGTCCCCATAAAACATGGAAACACAACGTGTGTGTGTGTGTGTGTGTGTGTGTTATAGAGCTTGGTGAACCAAGCTAATAAAAGACTTTTAACTACAACTCTGTCTTGTGTCAACATAAAAATGTATAAATCTGATCAAAAATCAGGTAAAAATCATATATTGTTTACATATAAAGCATCACAAGATTTTGTCAGCTTGATAAATGCTTTGAACGATGGGTTCAACAAATTATATATATATAATAAATTATTCTATATATATTCTATATATATTATAAACTATTCTAAGCATCATTTTTTTTCCAGTGTAAATCACTGTCATTTTTAACTCTAATTCATACTGTTCATGTCTTTATGTAAAAATAAATAAATAAAAACATTTTAAGAGGGGGAAAGCATATGTTTTTTAGTCATTAGTATTGAAAGTGATTAAAGCAGTGATATGTAAATGCAAGTGTGGAGGTGTGTGTGTGTGTGTGTGTGTGTTATAAGTGGCTTAAAAAACAGACAGAAGAGGACAGGATGAGATTTAGCTTCTTGAAAACGACCTTAAAACCCAAAAAAGCTGGCCACTACAACATCTCAGCTTGGTATGTCCATAAAAGTGGTCCACTTTTCCCATGCTCTCTATTTATCTTGGGCTCTAAGTGTTTAGTTAAGCACAGAGGGCATGTGTGGTAACTGGTACGGACTGCCTGTGTGTGGGTAAGAGCTAATCTACCGCTTATCTTATGTTGTCTTTTGAGCTCAGTGGAGGCTAATGTTATGGCACCAGCTGCCCCACCATTAACTTCTTTATGCAGGACAGCTTAATACCTCCTAAGTGAGAGTTCCTGTCTTTGTAAACCCCCTCTGTGTGTGCTTTCTGGAGCTGTTCTGAGGCCAAAGCGAGCACCGACAGAGGCATCTCTTATTTCAGGGAAACGGCCAGGCAGAAAGTCCCCCTTCAAAGAAGAGCTAGAGAGATGGGGAAGAGACACAAGAAAAATAAAAAAAAAAAGTGAAAGGTCTTGTCTTTTTTGTGCTTTTAATACATTAGACTTCTTGGAATATCCCATAAGAATGAATGGGGGATTTTTGTGATCAGCGTGATTTTCCGTAAAACATGCTCATAATAGGGATGTGCCGTACTGACAAAAATAATATATCAATATTTACTGGAAATGTTTGTGTGTTTTTGCACTTTTACCTTGGCTGTGGCTTAGGCACGTCATGTATGAATAAATATTACACTAAAACTGCCAGGCAGCAACCCTGTCTTAATAAGAGATTCACTGAATCAGTCAGTCTTGCATTCAAACTATCCATTCAAAATGGCTGATTCATTTAGAAATGAAGCAAATCACTGCATCCGATTTCGCCTACTTATACTATGCCCTAAATGTATGTACTCTTTTTGTGAAGAAAAAGTATGTGCTTTTGAGTACGTAGCAGAATAGTAGGCAAGCTTTGGGACATACTACTTTGTCATAATTATGCCTTTAACAGACCGCTCTGTTGCTTAGTCAAGTGCATCCTGTCACAGTTTAAAGGGGTGGTTGACTGTGATTTCACTTGTTTAATTTTAGTTAGTGTGTAATATTGCTGTTTGAGCATAAATAATATCTGCAAAGTTGCGACGCTGAAAGTTCAATGCAAACAGGAGATACTGTCTTTTAAATTTCTGGCAGTTTAATGCCTACAAAAATGGCTCGTAGGGACTACAATGAGTTACTTCCTAGGTTGTTGACATCACAAACTCAAAAATTTACATAAACCCTGCCCCCAGAAACATGCAACAAAGGGGGCGAGGGCATGTTGCGCTGCTTTGGAGAAGAGGAAGAGTTGTTGCCATGCCGTCAAAACTAGGGGTGCACGAAAAAATCTATTCATATATGAATCATAATTCTGTCTTTTAACGATTCTAATGGATTCACAAGTTTCAAAATCAGTGTTCTAAAGCAGTGGTTCTTAATCCTGTTCCTTGCATCCCCCTGCTCTGCATCTCTCTCTCTCATCTCCCTTTGAGCTCAGATGGTAAAGTTCCCTTTCTGTCTGTCCATATCATTCTGAAACTTCCTGTAAGAGCCGTACTTGCACAGGTTCTGCGCAATCCTCTCCACTAATATTCTCTGGGTCTCATTCGGGCTATTGACGACGCCATTTTTTACAATACAACCAGAGTGCACGCCACTGAGGTGAGGGGCGTGACGTTTCTGCAGGGCACTATAGACGATTTAGCGAATCAGAACACACTGATCCAACTAACCAATCTGAGCCCATTGCGTATTTCTGAGGGAGGGGTTTCATAAAAAACAGGAAATCATCAGAGTGTTCATCGGAGAAGGGACAGAGCAGTAAAGGTAAATTATGTGAAAAGTAATTAACTGCACCTAATAAACACAATCAAGCCTAGAAAAAACCCAGTCAACCAGCCCTTTCAATCATCTTGTCACATATTCATGTGATATTCATTTTGATCTACCAGTCATGCGTCTTTTAACCCGAGAAGTCTCCTCGTGTGTTTGCATAATGATATTTTTAAAAGTTAATGACCAAGTGCATCTTTATAAAAGTTCACAATGTTCACAATAAAACTTATCACTCAAATGTTTTCTCTCCCTGTACATCAGTCTCGTGGATCCGCCATGTTTGTATTTTTTTTTAATTACTTTTAATGTGTGTTTGTAGCTTGAATTTATTCCTCGTCCCATGCGTAATAGGTTGTGGGCAATATTTGCCATTAAGGTGTGCATGGATCCACACTATGATTTTCCACCGGAAATAATAAACCGTCCGGGTACCTCTAGAATACTCATTTCAACATACTACGATTTGGGCCATACTAATTCTAATTTTGAATACTATTTAGGACGGATAGTATGCAAATTGGAATGCAGCACCTGTCCTTATGAATGGATTGTTGAATCATTGACTCAGATGATTCATTCTAAAAGAGTTACATTCAGGAAATATTGCCATACAAAACAAAAAAAAAAAGAAAAAAAAAAAAAACAGACAATACTGTGTCTTAATACTTTTATATTAATATTGTGTGTATTAACTTCTTGTTTGTTGAACCGTTCTATAAAATGAATATTACATTTGCGATTGTGCTTACGTACTCACATTTAGAAAAACGGCACTGTTGCTTGTGTGATATTTGTTTTTTGCAGTGAGTGACATACTCGATAATGTCAGCTCACATATCGTTAAAGCAACGATTCCAAAATTATCGCAGACGATACAGTTGAAATCAGTTTACATACACCTTGCAGAATCTGCAAAATGTTAATTATTTTACCAAAATAAAAGGGATCATACAAAATGCATGTTATTGTTTATTTAGTACCGACCTGAATAAAATATTTTACATAAAAGATGTTTACATATAGTTTACAAGAGAAAGTAATAGTTGAATTTATAAAAAATGACCCATTCAAAAGTTCACACTGAGGATAACTGAGGGACTCATATGTAACTATTACAGAAGGTTCTAGTGCTCACTGATGCTCCAGAAAGAAAAACAATGAATTAAGAGCCATGGGGTGAAAAATCTGAACAGAATAAAGATGTGTACATTTTTCTTATTTTGCCTAAATATCTTTTTTTTCCCCCCATTTTGTACTGCCCTTCAGAATAATACTTACATTTTTCCCAGAACACATAAAAAAGGTACATTTACCCTAATCTTCAAATTCAAAAACTTGTTTTTATAAAGTACTATATTTTCTCTTGTGGACTATATGTAAACATCTTTTATGTGAAATATCTTATTCAGGTCAGTACTAAATAAAAAAATAATATGCATTTTGTATGATTCCTCTTATTTTGGTAAAATAATTAACATTTTGCAGATTCTGCAAGGTGTATTTAAACTTTTGACCTCAACTGTAAATATTGCACACCCCTAGCTCATAAAACGGTAAAAAATGGATTGGCATGATTCTTAAATGGGCTAGACTGAATTGTGACATTGCAAAGTTTTTGCTGTTGTTATTTTTTTGTTGTTGTTGTTGTTGTTGTTGTTGTTGTTTTTGGCATTATGGTAAGTCTGATAGTGTTAACAAAAGCAAACTCCGGATAAGAATGCAACCATGCTGTTCTAGCTACAGGCCTTTGAGCTCTTTTATCAAATGTTGTGATTCATGGTTAACAGGACTTGTACCTGAGCTCTTTACATTGCAATGGCGTACCATGTGTGCTATTGAGCAAGTTTACTACATTAGAAAAATCATACATATGGCACTGATTATGTGATGCGTACATCAAAGTGCATCAGTTTACAAATCATACACTATGGTAAAAGTGTCTTTTGTCATTAATAACTGATAGAATGCCCCTGTAATCATGTGAAGATAAATAAAAGTAGTTGGTGTTTTACTGCCTCTAGTGTTCATTTCTGCAGTGAACTGTATGTAGGTAAGTTTTACAAAAACATAGAGCCTTATAATACAGCAGATGTCAACAAATGCTAAGTCAGGATTGGTCAGTCTTAGTGGAGGGACAATTTACTGTTTTGGGACCAGTACAGACAGTAGGGGAGTGTGTAGTGAAAGTGAAATGAGCAGATGGGTTTGTTGGGTACTGTTGCAGTGTTGTAGCTTTTCTGTGTTTCTATTGCTGTGGTTCCTGCCAAGCATGGCCGACTTCCCTGAATGGGGTAGATGAGCTGAATGCATGGACACAACACTGCCTTTGTGTTTGTTTGTTGTCTGTACATCACAGGGTACAAGAATCACTATGAACACAATCAGTTTTCCATACCAAAACACATAAGAGGCACTCAGAAACATCAGATTGTGAACTAGAAAAAAAACAAAAAAGAAAAAAACATCTCATCTGTGATCCATGACCAACACATCTGAAATGTGTTTAGTTTGGTAATTATCTTTACAGACTACACATTTCCCCCTTTAACTTCACTTTTTCTCAATTACGCACAGTCGCTCACAAAATAGAGACCTTAAGTGCAGAAGGAAGCCATAGAATTCGATAAGCACAAAGCTCAACGGACCTTGTCACACCTAAACTCTGCCAGATGTGGGTTTGAAGAGATGTGGGAAGAAATTGAGCGAACACACCAGCCAGGCCTGGGTTGAGGGGCTAAACGAGTAGAGCTGGGTTCAAGGTAGGTGGGCTTTCCTCTCTGTGCAGTTCACAGGGGGACAAGAACCAGGTGTGTGAGTATGTGAGTGATTCCCTTAGTATGACCCAGTGGATTGTCCCAACTAGAAGAACCAAAAAAAAAAAAAAAAACTTTCTCCAAATTAAAAGAAAAAAAACATTTGGAGACAGAAGTTTGGAGACAGAAGAAGGAAAATAATCGGAAGTCTTCTGATATCAGATGGATCCACGGCAGCTGCTTACATTGCTCTATGTCCTGAAGGAAGAAAGGAGTGTACTGTGGGAACAAGACCTTTGAGCAGATAGAGACAAAGGGAGAGGCAGATCAGCACTAGACCAGCACAGGAAGAATCACATGACCTGAAGGTCTCCAGAGATCTCTCCCAGATTCACACACATCACATTTGACGCACAACAGCAAAGCTCGCGCTGACATACACACAGCTGCAGGGAACCTTCAAGCTCCAGAGACGATCAAGTCAAGTAAACCCTTACGTCTAAACAGCTATAGAGATACTGCAGTTTCGCATGATCTGCATCAGAGTTCTTGACAACTTTCGGGCTGAAAGATTTTTACGTAAACATATGACGTACATACATGGAAACAATACAATCACTTATTATGCAATTTACTTCATTACAAAGCATGATTGTTCACCACAATTCATGCAAAGTAAAACAGATTTCTTAACTCTTTCCCCGTCGTTGACAGATTTTTCCTGCTTTCTGTGTTTTCACTGTTATATGGTAGAAGGTCCTATAACACATCTTCTGACAGAATACTGAATCTCTGGATCAAAACACAGGCGAAGAAGCAGAAACAAGCAGATGCATATGTAAAGCAACACAATCATCAAACATTAAACAGCATATAAATAAATCAAAACTGCCTAATATTAGCAAATGAAATGTCGACCCAGGAAGTAGTTTAGGACTGTGACGCTTTGATGGTGTTGATGGAAGCGATCAATTCCATCTATGTTTTGATCATCGTTTTGAATCCAATCCAGACATAGTCTTTGTTTTCTCAGCAGGGATGGAAAATGTCCAACATCTGAGACTATTTGATTCAATTCAAGAATGCAATTTTGAGTACAAATCATAAGTTTAGTGTCATTAAAAAAGCTAATATAATAATTGTTTGAAATGAAATGGTGTATGTAAAATGTAGGGGTTTAAAGAGAACATGGACTAACTAACTATTTTTATTTAGTTTATATATTTTTTATTTTATTTTATATTATTTGTAACACTTTTGTATAGTGACCAGTTCTCACTATTACTTAGCTGCTTATTCACATGCTTATTAATAACATATTGGCTGTTTATTAGCACATATTCTGCATGACCATATTCTACACCCCCAGTGACTGTGCTACACCAGGGCTAGGTGTGGCTATAGCCCCGTCAGAATTTTGAATAGCTCCAGTTTAGCCCCCCCAAGCAGTTGAGATGGAAGACTGCTGTCCTGTGATGTTTGCGCATGTCTGTCACACAGTAACCTCCATGTCATGTGAGCGCAGTTTCCTGCATTAGGCTACATTTAATCCATTACATAATCACTAAGATTGTGATGTGGTGTTCATTTAATGTTTAATTTAAGTGTAAAGTATGCACAGTTCTGATTATATGGAAGTTTTTTCCTAACAAAATTCAAATGAAAATTCAAATGCCTAAAATGATCAAATCATAAATCAAACTCTCAAAACGACTGCGCAAATGATAAATCAAATGCTCAAATTATCAAATAATAAATCAAACTCTCAAAATGGCTTCTCAAATGAGAAATCAAATGCTCAAATGTGATTTAATTTCCTCGTTCGGGGAAGCATTAACTGTATCAAAAATTAAATTAAAAATCATTTGTATTTGATATTCAATTTTCACGATCATCCCAGTATAAACCTGTCATAATTAAATCTATAATTCAGTGCTCTAATGATAAATCAGATGATCAAATGATAAATAAAATGCTCAAATCAACGTCGCAAACGGCAAATCAAATGCTCAAATGATAAATCAAATGCTCAAATGGAAACCGAAAACGGCCATGCAAATGAGGAGTGCCAATCAACTAGCGTGGGTGGAGCTTACAAGCCGGAACTGGGTACCTCATCCGCTGTAGTGATGGGAAGTTCGGATCATTTTACCGACTCGGACCTTCGAGTCTCGTTCAGCAAAATGAACAAATCTTTTTTTCGAGTCATTTCATTCATTTTAGCAAATACAATTTAAAATGTTACGTGTTGCCTCCCTATCACATCGACTGCTTACACAAACGTTGATCACGCTACAAACAAGACAAAACTATAATGCTATAAGAAACAGAAAAGATTAATTCATTGTTTGAGTCGTTCGTTCATCACGTGACAGCCCAATAAGCTTAACGAATGCAGTCTGAGCCGGAAAGAGAATTGATTAGTTCATCTTTTGAGTCTTTGGGTTCAAGTCGTTCGTTCATCACGTGACAGCCCCATAAGCTTAACCTATGCAGTCTGAGCCGGAAAGAGAATTGATTAGTTCATTTCTCGAGTCTTCGGGTTTTTGGAGTCGTTCATTCATCTTATGGGGCTGCCACGTGATGAACGAACGACTCCAAAAACCTGAAGACTCGAAACAGGTGAACTAATTCCAGTACAGAACCTAATAGGATGTTGCGCATGAGCGACTGAACGAATCACTCCCCGAGACGACTCGTTCGTCCCGAGTCACATTAAAGTTTCGTTCAAAATGAACGAATCGTTCAAGAACGACCCATCACTATTGAGCATTTGATTTGCCGTTTGCGATGTTGATTTGAGCATTTGATTTATCATTTGAGCACTGAATTATAGATTTAATTATGACAGGTTTATACTGGGATGATCGTGAAAATTGAATATCAAATACAAATGACTTTTAATTAGATTTTTGATACAGTTAATGCTTCCACGAATGAGGAAATTAAATCACATTTGATTCCTCATTTGAGAAGCCATTTTAAGAGTTTGATTTATTATTTGATAATCTGAGCATTTGATTTATCATTTGCGCAGTTGTTTTGAGAGTTTGATTTATGATTTGATAATTTAAGGCATTTGAATTTTCATTTTAATTTTGTTAGGAAAAAACTTGCATAGATTACGCATACATATGAATTGTGATGTTAATGCTGAGCGCATGATGCTGTCCAGTTTTGAATTCTTTCACCTTTGCATGCAAAAGTTTTTTTTTTTTTCTTTTTTGTCGTTGTCTCGTTTAGAGCCCTGCATGATCTTAAATATAGGTCTCAGCCCGGCCCTGGCCTGAGATGCTCAGGCCCTATAGCCCGGCCCTTGTCCGACAGCTTATCAGAATTCTTGGTACGAGTCCAGCCAGACTCCGACCCAAGCCCCTCTTTTTCCCCCCTTCTCCCAAAACAACTTATACTACTGTTTCAGCTATTAAAATAGATCAGTTTTGTATGTAATGGCAAAGTTATTATATTTAGTTTCGGTTTTTTAAGTTAGTTTAGAAAAATGTGGAAACTGAAGCGCTTTACAGGACACGGCGGCACCAGTGCAATCACTTGCATTGGAAACTTCTTAAAATACGCCGTCTTTTTTACTCATAAAGGTATGAGTAATACATTATTCTGAACTGAAAAGGGTCTACGTGTATTTGTGTGCACTCACAATATCAACAAAACGTTGTGCTTTTATAAAATAAAGAAAACAATTGGATGCGCTTTCTGTCATCTTGTTCAGGAGCAGGAGCTCACAATGATGAACCGAAGTTCAGCGAATAGCCTACTTGCTTTACAGACAAGATAAATATATCTCTAGAATGCTTTGAATTACTACTTCAAAAAGGGGTTATTATAATCAAAAACAAAAACTTTTTCATTATGTAATCTGTAAAGATGCATTTCTCTCTAAAGGCCATCCAATGAGGAAATGCCGTCTCCGGATCGTCACCTTAATCTTTGCGACACTGACTCAGAAAACATTAGTTTATTAAAATTAAATATTTCCTTATTTCATCTCTACTTATTCATGGTAATTACTTTTGCCTGTGCTTTGCGGCAAGCTTTAGCCTATTGCGTGCGCTTGATCACGGATTTGCGGAACTCTTCAAACTGCGCTGAAGGCACTTGCTGCTGCTGCCCGTCGGACCACACCGGTTTCCAACTTAGAAAATGAAACTAAACTGAGCAGAAGATGACTAAAACCAAAACAGATGATTGTAAATACATCAAGCAGATAATAGGATCACAACTGGGTGTAAACAGAATGAATCTATGGACCCATCCTGCCTTGTGTCAATGGTTCAGGCTAGTGGTCGAGGTAAAATGGTATTTGGAATATTTCCTTGACACAAATTATTCCCCTGATACCAAATGAGCATCATTAAATGACCATGTGCATCTCTTTATGCTCACATAAGGCATCTTGTAATGGCAACTTCTAACATGCCACACCATACATCATCTCAGGCTGGTTTCATGAACATGACAACAAGTCCACTGTACTCCAGAGGCCTCCACAGTCAAGCCATTTCAATCCAACATGGAATAGAAGAGTTACAGCATTGAATGCACAGCAAACAAGTCTGCAGACACTGCGTGATTCCCGTTTCATCACAGACCACAATTTCATGTGCCCCAATTGACATACTTACGCACTATTATACACCATTTTGTAGTATAAATACAGGTCTGAAAGAAAAAAATTCTTCTCTGATGCATCATGATTCTCTCTTCAATGATTTTGTAAACCTGGCACTTGTGTGCACTAGAGACAGCCTTATTCTGCTTATTCTGCTATATAAACTTGCAAAACGTTTTGGTAACACTTTAGAATAGGGAACACTTATTCACTAATAACTATGACTTTTCCATCAATAAATTCCTAATTTGCTGATTATTAATAGTTAGTAAGGTAGTTGTAAAATTTAGGTATTGGGGAGGATTAGGGATGTAGAATAAGGTCATGTAGAATAAGGATATGTGCTTAATTAGTACTAATAAATGGCTAATATTCTAGTATCATGCATAATAAGCAACTAGTTAAGAGACCATAAAATAGTGTTACCAACGTTTTATGGTTGAAGAAAAATACTAGGACAATCGTGGGCTTTATTGCACAGGATTTGTGCTGTGAGAAAAGTGCGCTTTGCTTGACAATGTGCAGTTTCACTCACCAGTATGTTGGCATTTTCCTTTCCAAATGCTTGCTGAAGAGAATTTATGCCATTTGAAATACAGTATATATTTGATACACAAAACACACTTACTCTCACAATGCTTTTATGATGTGAAATTAATGTAAAAAGTCAGATATATCTTGTAACTTTCTTTACAAGAAATAGCTATATTTAGGTAATGATTCTTAACAAAAATTATTTACTTTTTTTAATATTTTAAAAAGTATGTATACAGTAAGTAATAAAAACGCACTAATACATTTCATATTCAAAGGCAGTAAAACTCATTATTTAATAAAAAACAAAAAAAATTGTAATGCCTAAAGGATCCCACCCTTAATAAAAATGACGACTAATGTGGTCACAATGAAAATTCTAACCATTTTCAACAATTGGTTTACCAGTTAGACCAGCATCAAACCATCATAAACTAGCCCAAACCAGCATGGGGATTACTGCTGATCTAAGCAGGCCTTTTCATCAAAGCTGTTAGCAAAAGCGCACCCTTTTCCACATGTAACAAACTTATTATCCAAGAAAGCGTAATTGAATTTCCAACAGATGTCCAGGACTGTTAGTGTTGTTGGCTTTGCTCCACTGTGAGGATTTGTGAGAAAGAGATATTACACACAGAACATGTGCTAGCAGAGAAGTGGTTGGAAGAAGGAGTGAAGATAGTAAAGCATATGTGTGAGAAAGAGAGAGATCTGCAACACAACTTCTGCCAGCATTCTGCAAACAACACTAAATCAACCTTATTAGTGGGAAAACGCACTCGACATGAGATACTACAGATTTGCCACGACATGCCATTATCTCCTAATAGTGGACAAAAAATATAGGTTCTCTACATTCCCTGGCTGAGCAGAAGACACAATCACTCTGTCAAGACTGTCAAGTAATCTTACTTACCCTGTGATAGTGCGGAGTGCCTTATTCTTGTCATGCTGAGAGATTAGCTGTGAGAGCAAGAGTCTTTTCTTCCCTTTAGAACTTAGCAAAATATATTTTGAATTAGAACCATATCTGTCCAATTTGTGAATGACTGATTCAGACAATTCATTGAAAATGAAAGAATGGTTTGTTCATGAATGGCTCATCACTAAATGTGCTTTCAGTGAATAACAATTTTGGTCTGTTCCTCAAAACAAAGCTATTGTACTGTATGACTTCAAAAGACTTGCAACACACAAGTCTTAAGGACAAAAACACTTTTGCTTGCTTTTTGAAGCTTGCAGGCCTTCGTTCAAAGCACAGACTGACCAACGCAGTCTTTCAAACATTTTCGTTTGTGTTCCATGGAAGAAAGCAAGTCATATGGGTTTAGAACAACATGAGGGTCACTAAATGACCACAGAATTATTCATTTAAGGAATACATTTATCTGTTCAGCACATTTAAATGCTGCCTCTGTTAAATATTTTCAGCTTGAGACCAGTTCTTAAAGGGGTCCTATTATGCTCTTTTACAAAGTCTTGATTTTGTTTTGGGGGTGTACTGGAACATGCTCTCATGCTTGGTGGTTCGAAAAACGCATTTTTCACATAATTTACGTTATTACAATACCTTTCTCCCCAGCCTGGCACAAATGGCTCGATTAGTTCAGGGTTTGATGAAGGCCCGCCTTCCGAAAAACAAAATGATTGTGATTGGTTAGCTCTCCCACTGCGTTGTGATTGGGGAACAGCTTGGACGGTGTTTCAGTACTGCCACGCCCCTTGCCAAAGCAGCAAGCTCCGTGTACAACTGTTAGCGCAAGCTAGATTAAAGTGATTCTCACATTTTAAATATGGATATTTTTTCCTTACAAAAACGCATCGATTCACTTACACAGAGCTGTGTGAGGCACTTTTTTTTTTAATATGGATGGATGCACTTTATTGGACTTGTTTTGGACTGATGAAGGGTGATGCAGTACAGATTGTATTTTTTTTTTATTAATTATTTAAAACTGAGACAAATTTCAACAACAAACAAACAATGATTTTTAGCATACAGGAGAGGGGGGAAAACTCTCATTAAAAGAAAGAAATTGTTCAAAAAAAAAAAAACAGTTTGACATAATCTTCAATTATTATTATTTCTTAGAAAATCTTCATTGCGTATTAAAGTTGTGAAGAAACTGAAGTAGCTAACTAGAATTTACTTTCATTTACTAGATATTGTGACAAGTCAGCTGCCTCCCCCCTAATTATCATCGTCACCCCGTCCGTAATCGCTGCCCTTCACCAGGCTCTCGACGGGAGTGGGTGTGCGAGAGAGGAGGGGCGCTGAAACAGCCAGGTCTGGCGGCGTGTGATGAGGCACACCTGATGTGAATGAAGCCTCATCACCGCCACTGTTAAAATGCCGAGCGCGCATCTCCTCGGGAGACCGGTCTCTTCCCCGTGCATGCACGCTGGTGTCCTCGTAGGTCCAGGAAGGGAGCGTAGAGGGACTGAGCGCCGCCAAAATGATGGAACGAGCTGCCGGACCCGCGGTCCGGACGTGGACCGCACCCAGACGGCCACTTCGCCAAGATGCCGGGCCGATTTACCCGCCTCAGGAAGTGCAAATCCTCCAATATAATCGAGTAAGAAAAACAAATGTAGGACAGGACTTAGCTCTGTGCATCAGTTGCTGATTGAACTTTAACACTCAAAAATGAATGCAAGCTTCCGGTTGGTTGCAGCAAAGGGGCGGGGTTTAAGCAGACTAACTGATAGTAGAAGTCCTGTATACATCGCCATAAGTTCACTTCCTGAACAAAAATTTACAGATAATTTACTCACCCCCTTGTCATCCAAGATGTCAGTGTCTTTCTTTTTTCAGTCGATAAGAAATGATGTTTCTTGAGGAAAAAAAAAGGAATTATCTCCATATAATGGACTTGAATGGTGCACCCAAGTTTAAACTTCCAAAATGCAGTTTAAATGCAGTTCAAAGGGCTCCAAACGATCCTAGCCGAGGAAGAAGGGTCTTATATAGCAAAACGATCAGTCATTTTCTAAACAAACTGACAATTTATATACTTTTTAACCTTAAGCGCTTGTCTTGTCTAGTCTGCGTGAACTTATTTTTTTTCCGGTTTAGTACAGTACGGTCATGCAAAGAAGATCAAACGCCCTTTACAAAAAATAAAACAGCGATGTAGGACTATTTTGACAATAAAGAATAAAATGAGACAGGAGTTTTTCAACATACCCTAACTGTATTGACCCGGATTACACAAACTATCACAGAGATAAGACAAGACAAGCATTTGAGGTTAAAAAGTATATAAATTGTCCATTTGTTTCGAAAATGATCGATCATTTCGCTAGGTAAGACACTTCTTCTTCGGCTGGGATCATTTATAGCCCTTTGAAGCCGCATTTAAACTGCATTTTGGAAGTTCAAACTTGCGGGCACCATTGAAGTCCACTATATGAAGATAATTCCTGAAATGTTTTCCTCAAGAAACGTAATTTCTTATTGACTGAAGAAAGAAAGACATGAACATCTTGGATGACAAGGGGTAAGTAAATTATCTGAAATTTTTTGTTCTGGAAGTGGACTACTCCTTTAACCTTTACCATCTGAGAAAAAAGAAATCTATGCATGAATGAATCTTTCACAAAAGTGTCATTACAACAGTACCAAAATATCAGTATTTGGTAACAATACCAGTAAAAATTGCACTGAAAAGGTCAACTGAAAAGTAGGTATAAATAAATGAATACATACATACATACATAACAGGCAAAAGAAAAGTGTTGTCTTTATAAAACTTAACGCACAGGTCTATTTTGACATATCAGATTTTTATTTTTTTTAGATTTAATTTTTAATTTAAGTTACAGAGAAAGTGAATAAAGAGCATAGTATAGCACGTATTTAAAAACAAGATGTGACTTTGATTTTTAACTTTTGTCCATAAGTCAATGTGGCGCAACCAAAAATAATCCAGGTGCAGAAACATGCAGGGAAAATAAATAAATAAATAAATAAATCAGGAACTCTTCTTTCAAGATTATAGAGCAAGATGTATAGTTCCTCAGCACTGAATTTGACATTTACTCATTTTATGTAGTGGCAATGACGCTTTAACAAAGATGAGTCAGAGTCATCAGCTGACTGGGGGCAACATGTGCACATGTGGGAGAGCCTGCGGGCTGAGAAGGATCTCCACAAACACTTGTCCTGCCACCACATCTACTACAGCTGTGAAGCTGCAGACATTAAAGAAAAGTGCTTGCATGATCTCATATAAAAGTGGTGCAAGCCGAGGCCTTTGATGTTCTTGGTGTTGTGCTGCATGGGGCGCACATGGCCGGCTCATGAGCACAACTATTAAAGTTCAGTGAGAGCTGAGAGGCCCTGCCGGCTCGGGCTTCTTTGCTGTTATGTCTATCACTCAAGCACTTTCATGCGGGCTTCCCCAACCCGTCAGCCTACGTCTGGGGTCACTGCACTTTCCACAATGCCTCCTTCCACATCAAACCCCAGCCAGCAGGATATATCCTCTCTCTCTCTCTCCCTCCTGTGGCAAAGGAAAGAAGGTGGGGGATACCTTGCTTCTGGGTGAGGATAGTGAGGGGCTCCAGGCCTTTGAAGTGTGATCTGAGCCCCTGCAGACATGCCTCTGTGATTTACAGTCGATGAAGATCCTCTTTGTGTGGTGTGCAACACTGTGGACTTTTGAATTTGGCACTTCTAGGTCTGGATTTCACTGCCAAACCTGGTTTTAACCAACAGAGCCAGCTTTACCTGTTGCTAAGAGCCAAATTACTTGTAGCCATGTTTTAGAAGGAGATGCCAATTTTTGTGAGCTAGATTCCAAAGAAGTGTTTCTGATTTGATTTTACAGAGATCGTATCATGTATCGCATTACAACAGACAACAGCTGTGCATCTGATGCTTGTAAGGCATCAAATGCTAAAGCAAGTGATATCTGAATAACTAAGGGCAAAAAATGTGAGGCATTCACTAACTACCATATAAAGTCACAGGATGTCACACTAATAACACATGCAGGAACCAGAAAAGTAGAGCAGGAGAGAGTTGGGGCTTCCAGGCAAAATCTGGAGCATATAACACCAGTGTTTTAGTGTGCATGTTTGCATCTGCATGAAAAGCATGACTGCCAGAGAGCTAGAGAAAACACAGCATCACAGCATTGATGTTGTAAGTTCATGTTCAGCGTTACATACATGTACGTCCAGTGTTGGGGGTAACGCATTACAAGTAACACGAGTTAACGTAATAATATTACTTTTTTCAAGTTACTAGTAAAGTAACACATTACTTTTGAATTTCTAAGAAAATATCTGAGTCACTTTTTCAAATAAGTAACAGTTACTTTTTTCCCCATTTATTGATTGACAAGTCTCCTGTCGAGAAATTGGGAGTAAAGATGATGTTACTGTATGTGAACATGCATAAATTCATCCTACTCACAAAAAAAACTGATTCAGTATTCCTCAAAATGAATAAAAACTGTGAAATGCAAACTCAGAATATGACGCAACCCTGCAATAATTAAATATGTTAAATAAAACAAATATCCTTTATGTATTCAATCCCAATTTTTTAACCAGCATTTTTGCTGCAGACCTTTGATGATGCAGTTCAACCATACTAATAAGCAAAAATTACTTTAGATAAACTAACATTTGTGCTTCATTTTTTTATAGCTGAAGAGTGATCTCCTGCATAAATGTACTTTTCTTTCAGACTGAGGTGAATTCATTTCACTTTTGGTGTAAAGGGCTTTTACATTACAATTGTTTTATATTAAAAACAAAGAAGCAAGCCCTGCCCAGATTTAAAAAGTAACGCAAAAGTAACGTAACGCATTACTTTCCATAAAAGTAACTAAGTAACATAATTAGTTACTTTTTCAGGGAGTAATGCAAAATCGTAATGCATTTCTTTTTACAAGTAACTTTCCCCAACACTGTGTACGGCCCATTTTTATGACTGCATTCTGTGATTCCGTCCACATTTTCCACATTTTGGAATCCAGCCATCAAAGTGGAATTTACAATATAAAGCAGAATGTCATGGAATTTGGCAAATTCCATAAATAGGATAATAAATTCCATTGGCAAATGAATAAATAAAAAGTAGGCAGTATAACTAATCAAACTATGATAAGGACTAGTTTCTATGAATATTAAACTGCAAAAAGCCTGCTAACAAAATATGAGGTCTTCATGTTCTGCGTGTTTTAGTTTGGTCTACTACACATATTCAATTACATGTGACGATCGTGGTGTGTTCAGCATCTGGCGTCTCACTATATGACAAATGAACTTCACCTCCAGAGTTCCTCTGAGAATCATTTCATCAGCATTTCATTATTTAATTTGAGAAACCATCAAATACACACAGAAACTCAAAGGTCTTCACTACAATCTGTAAAAATAAAAGTTCAGTTTAACTTCAAGAAATTGTGACGGAAATATATTACTATTGTACAGTAGAATAGACTTCTCAAATTAATAATATTAATAATGATACAATTGACCCTTCGCAAAAACCCGCCCTCCTTAGTTACTGTTGCTATGTCTGACAAACAATGCCGCTCTCACACTACACATCATATTCTCATGCAGTGAAAAAATACATTGCAGAACAGAGAGGAAACACGCCGACAGACAAGACAGAGCAGGTTACTTCTGGTATGAAACAAGTACTCAGCTTTAAAATGTTGTCATTTTATAAGAAATTCAAACAATAAACACTGTTTTGTGGCTCTTTAATATGTTACAGATCACTGTATTGCCTTATTAGATCGATCGACACGTAAACCGATCGTCTTTTCTTCTTTCCTTAAAGCATGAAAAAAACATGAATGAACATTGGAACTTATTTTATTTCAAGCGCGGGAAGACGTCAGTACACACAGAGTTTTTCAAGTTTAAATCCACCGAAGTTAATCTACTCTCCTGTCTGATTTGTTTGTCAGACAGAATGGTGGATTTGGCATTATGATTGGTCAGATCGCCTGTCAATCTAGCTGTATTGCGAAGGGTCTATTATTAAAACTTTATTTTTAAAGGAATGTCACAAATTTTTTTCTTCAGTTTTAATTTTAACAGTAAAAAACTGTTGTGCAGCACTTTGTTCTACAAAACAATTAGAGGAATTGTTACATTTTCATTTGATTACATTTTAAAAGATTGATTCAATTGTAAAAATCGTCAATTGTGTGTGTGTGTGCTTGTGTGCGTGTAAGGATTCAATCGAACAGACATGCTTTTTTTATTTTTGAAATTCAATTAAACCCTTAAAATGAAATCCAGAAAAAAAAATAATAATAATTTGAAAACACAGAAACTGAAATAAATAAATAAATAGACAAACAAACAGAACAGAATAAATTATATTTTTTTAAAGTATTATGAAATTTAATAATGAAATAATGAAATGTAACCATTACAATGAAATCCAAAAAACTAAAATGGAAAAAAATGGAATTCAGAAAGTTTTAAACATTAAAAAAAAATAAATTTGGGGGGTGGGGGGTTAAACGGGAATTCATATGGCCCTAATTATGAATTATGGTTCCTCAGTTTGAGGGTTGGAGTAGGGGGAAAAAAAAAGATCTTCTCATATTTGGATTCTAATATCAGGAGAGGTTAGCCCAGTGGAGTGAGCAATCACCTTCCAAGCCTCCTCAAACTTCCCCAGGGTTCTCCAGAAGAGCAGCTGCTTCCTGTCTGAGAAAGACATCCAGCCACGCTGAGCTAGCCATCTCACCGACAGTAAATCACAATCCTGCAAAGTTTCTCCAATATACAACTCGTAAAATCACTGCCCTACAAAAGTGGTGTCATGTGTCCAATATGTTTTCTATTATGATGCACAAAACTGTGTCAACCACTGTAAAAACTGCATTAAGTTTGGGAGGCACCGACCGACGGGCACAGCCCTCTGAATACACTGGCAGGGTCAAGGCGTGTTCCCCAGACGTAGAGATCGTAAGCTCCTTGACTAGGGTCTTGCATGCTTCAATGAAAAAGATCATGCTTGCCAATGACCTCATTGCACTGTCTTTTGCAGAGTCATTGTATCTGAGATCAGACTGCCCCCTGCTGCTATGCTGCTCTACTGCACCTATGGGGTCTCATGAACATAGCCATTGCTCAACTTCTCGATGCTGCTCTCAACCACCCGCAGACTCACATACATGGTTTCCTTTCCAATGGTCTCTTTATGCAATCATAATTTTTCTATGGGGATATGAGGTTCTTGAGAGGTTTGTTCTTCCTGGCCTGTAAAAAAAAACCCACTATCCTGTTCAGAGTATCCAGGGAGGGGAAAATATTCATATATGTTCACAATTCTGCCAATCCAAACTTTATCCTATCAACATACTTAGACCAACATTGATAACGTGTGGTTTTACTCTATGGGATCAGCTTTGGGTTGGGATTTAGGGCTACAAAGGGGTAGAAGTTAGGAATTTGCTTTGGATATGAGGGCTGTAGCGATAAGAAAAAGGATTTAAAGTTGCAGACGTATATCACAACAGACCTTTTCTTCCTTATTGAGTGAAACATTATCAAAAAAAAATTCTAAATGTAGGACAGAGATGTGGTTTTCAGCTGGTTCTTGATTAGATTCAGGCATGTTAATGCATGCTTGCAGTCAATTGTGAGAAAGAAATTTAGCATGGACAGCAATTAAGACTTCACATTCATGATTATTTATTTTTCTGCATTACAACTTTCAGCTGTCAAACTGTTATATAATATCCGGTATTGTGTCAGTCCTACCACTGTGTTTTTATTTGACTTCTATTTCAGAAATTGGTAACACTTTAGTTTAGGGGCCATTTCCCACTACTAACTAGCATGCATATTACTAACATATTAGCTGTTTATTAGTACTTAAAAAGGACATATTATTGCCTTATTCTGCATGATCATATTTCAAATCCTTTAAAGGCACAATATGTAAGTTTTCACCACTAGAGGGCGCATATTCAAAACAAACAAAGAACCAAAGTAGTTTGATGACACCGTGAGTGAATGTGGAATCATGGGAGTTGTAGTCTTCATCCCCACAGCCGATGCAATCTGTCGGGACTCGGGCAGAAATGAGTGACGAGTTAAAGTATTAAAGACTTATTAAGGTCACCGTAGTATGAAGCAGGGTGGGCTGAAAGTCATGGAAACGAAACGAAACGAGGACGCTGCCGCTTCTTCCGGTCATGCGTATGTGAGGTAAAGCAGCGCTGTTTTATCATACTAGATACATTTGAGTGTGTTGAAAGTTCTTCAGCGGTCTAATAAAATCCAAAACATATTAAAGTGTTTCTGGGGTTTCCGTGTTTTCTACAAAATAAAACCGGAAAATCGAGGATGTCTGACGTCATTGGCAGGCGACGCAAAGACACGGTCAGTTACACTAGTTCTCTGGAATTAAACATTCTTGGAAATATTTGGGATTATGTAAGTACACAAATCAGCAAAATATTTCACACTGTTCTAGTGGTTTTTGGATATTTTAATTAAAAAATCGTACATATTGTGCCTTTAATCCTTAAACCCCATACCTACACTCAACAACTACCTTACTAACTATTAATAAGCAGCAAATAAGGAGTTTATTGAGGCCAATGTCATAGTTAACAACTAGTTAATAGTGAGAATTGGTCCTCAACTAAAATGTGATCCAGGAATTGTACTGGCTAGAAATTGGCTCAAAATCCTTGAGTGTGACGGAATCTATCAGGAAAGCTTTTTGAATGTTGTTGAAATCAGGCCTTTTAAACATTTTCAGTTCATCCACTTCGCATAAAATATGGTGAGTGTCATCTAGAAACAAACCTCACCAATAGTTAATTAGAAGAATTTCGGCAAATTCACTCTTGGTTAATTCAGCATGAGTCATGACTGTGGCCCTTCATCCACATCATTTGCAATTCCATACTCATGGACACGAGGACAGTCTGAGGACACAGCATCCACAGGATCTATTCTTTCTTTCTGTTGTGGTCATTTTGTCAACTCTTCCATCTGCTTAGACTCTTATGATTGTTGCTTGCAGCTATATTTACATTTTTGTTAGGGTTAGTTAGGGTGAGGGTCAGAGTTTAGTCGGTCAATGATGGCTACTTCTCAACTCAAGCAGTTGAAGAGGACAGCCTGCCGCTCTGCGATGCACTGAAAATGATGAGAGTCATCTGAAATGCAATAGACATGTGCAGCTGTTTGCATTCACGTTAATTTCCTCACAGGAGGAACGCAGCAGCCATAAAAGCACTGAAGAATGTCCATCAACTCCACCCTGCCTATTCCTGCACACTCGCTCCCTCAGCCCCAGCATGCAAAGAAACTTAACTTGCTATGTGCACACGTGCACGTCACACATCTGGTGTCCATTCAAGGCCTCAGAAAAAAGATATGGTTTATCACTAAGATGGATGCAAATTCGACAGTCCACTTCATCTGGCAATCATCACATTTCCACTTAGTGCTTGGTCTTCAATAAATCCACATAGTGTGATGGGATTAGTGAGATGATGCCTTTTCGCTGATGAAAGCTGCTACATTCGTTTAAATTATTCCATCCATCATGTAATACTTAAGTTACATAATATATCTCCTCCTTCCCCTAGAGTAGAGAGGAGGAAGCCTGAGGACCAAAACTAACATTGTACACTGACAGAACACAGAGTATTTATTAGCAGAGCATATAACAACAGATACAGTTTCAAAGGCTTCTGCACGCCTCATTTAAGGCCTGTAGCCTGTGTGTAATATTAGACTAATAGCCTTGTAACTGTGTTATATGTGCTCTGCTGGGAGAAAGCAACACCGCAAGGTCAAAACACATACAATTTATCATGTGCATTCTGTAAAAAAATTATACAATTATTCTTTGATCCGTCATATTGCAGATGGTGAACATGAACCTGTAACTAAGGCCGCATTTACTCTGCCCAATTCCAATTTGTTGACTATGACCAGTGACCTATATCCGATATCTGCATTTACACTATACACTTGGCAAAACAACCCAAGGTAGACATACTGACCTGGAAAGGGAGCTGCCAAGTCTGTGAAACAAAACCAGACAATTTGCTAATCAAAATAGCCCAAAACTACCCCAATCTCATTTTTTTTTTGGAAAAGCATCCACCTGAATGGATGTCATTTACCAGCGTTACTTGTTCAATGACTGGCATTGACAGGGGAATAGCAAATGCAAATGCACGCATCCGATTCATATCAGATTTATTTGCACATGAATGAAGCCTGAATAATAGTCTACCCTTGTACTGATTTGCTTTGAGTTCAGATATCTGTGAAGACATTGTTTGGGGTAATGCATTACAAGTAACACAAGTTACGTAATCAGATTACTAGCAAAGTAACATTACTTTTAAATTTAAAACAAAATATTTAAGTTACTTTTTCAAATACGTAACAACATATTATATGACATCTCTCCTGTCTCTATGTTGAGAGAGAAATTGGTAGTGAGGTGCAGAGGCACTTTTTGGTCACTTTTTTTGTGTGAAAGGGCCTTTATTGTTGTTAAAAATATAACTTTTGTGAGTTTTGTTACTTAAAAAATAAGCAAACCTATTCCAGGTGACAAAAAGTAACATAATGCATTACTTTTCATAAAAAGTAACTGAGTAACACAATTAGTTACTTTCTTATGGAGTACCGCAACAATTGACCCAAGAAATGTCTCTTTTCAAATGCACACAATGCTAACTTAGAGAAATTAAATCTCAAGTGAATGAAGGCAAATCTTTAGACACTTTACGTGATAAAAGTGCATGAAAATTGATGAAAAGTGAAAAAGGTGTAAGACCCAGATGGAAAGTAAAATACGTAATGCAGTCTCTTTTTTTAAATGAAGAGTACTGTAAATAGAAGTCTCCAACTTATTTTTTTCTCCTCCAGTTTTAGAAAGTCTAAATATGCAGTTTAAGGCATTCATCATAACATTTTCCAAGACGAGTTAGTGATCTGAGATATGTCATTCATGTTCAAGTTCTCTATGTCAACAATCTGATTTGAGATCTTACGAGATCTTGAGAGCAATAAAAGGAGGTGTGAGAGCACTTGTATACCGACTGGGTTGTGACGCACGTCTACCACACAAATGCCAGAGACTGCTGATGGCCAGATTGCGTGAGAGTGTTCCTGTATTGTGGCAGAAAGCACTGGCCATGCAGAAGAGAGTCAGCTTAACCTCCAAACCCGCTCAGCATGATAATTTTGACGTGGTGTCCAGAACGTTCCCGTTTCATTCATTCTCGTAATGATTCACTTCAGCAGAGCTGCTGGCCTGAAAAAAGGAACACAAGCTGCTGCCAGAGTCAGGGATGGCAAATGCTTAAGCTTGTGTGCTAATTTGTCCTTTAAAACAGCATTTGGGGGGAAATATAACCCTCTGCGAATATGCAGAGCTCACATGGAACTCAGGTATGGCGCAATATCACGTGCCCAATAACGCGGGAATGTTGTCAAACACTGCTGAATGGGTGGCCGCAGCTTCATTATGCGACTAGTGATGCACCGTGCATGCAATTAACACAAACCTCTCTCTCCCCCTCGCTGGTTTTTCGTCCCCTTCTTGGGCAAGGATAAAGAGAGCTATGTGTGCATCTGCGTGGCTCTACGTTTGTGTATGTGAACAAGAGGCAGCAAACAAAGGCATCAGGCAGTTACTATGGGGTGATGCTGGCACACAGGGCGACAGAGAGAGGCATAGTGTGGGATACAAACACTTGTTCAGAAAGGATCGAGAGAGAGAGTTGGAGAGGGAAGAATGAGAGACGGAGGAAAGAGGAGGGGGCTCCGAAGGGGATGCTGCCAGTCGGCACGTACGCCCCAGTCTCAGGGAGCGGTCCTGGCAAAGTCTCACGGCACTCGTGTACAGCGGCCACCCCGCACCGTGTCATAGAAGGGCAAGAATGTTCATTGTGCCCGATATGAATGTAATCATTCAGTCTTACCCCGGTTGGGAATTTCAAGTCGATTAAGAAAGTCCATTTCAATGGGCTTTTCTGGAATTCTTGGACTTGGCTTTAATGCGTTCCCTACTTCATTCCACATGAGTGGAGTGTCCTTCAGCGCATCCATTTTGTCTCCTCTATGGTGACAGCTCCTTTTAATGCATCTCTAGTTGAGAATAAGAATGGAACCACTGTGCCATTAATGGGAATAACTCAAAAAAAAGGACACTGCCAGCATGATACCACCTTTACCTTGACAAAGTCAGCACCCGATGGTCACTAACAGTCCTGGCTGGACTATAACAAGTGATGTCACCGTCTGGTATCAACAACAGAAACTCTCCCCTTGAAATCTGATTACAAGAGGTCACAGGAAATGTGAGACTTGAGACAATTTGCTCAGATGACCTGAGATGGATCATAATACCAGGTGTGGGCCTTCCCAAACTCACTGGAAAACCTAAAATACGATGCTCCCAGTGCATTTCCTGCACTTTTCAAGAGGCGCTATAAGCAATATCATTTTCACTCCAGATGCAGGTTTACTAAACAGCCCGGTGTCATGAAAAAAAGTGTCCATGGGTACAAATTGTAAAAATTATTGCATTGCTTCTACCTTGTTTCACAGCATATTTAAGGTGAAATTAAATACATATTTTAGGCGACTGGCGCTAAATATCATATTCAATTTACTTCAAAACAAACATGATCATTGAAAACACCAGTTCAGAAATGAAATCTCTGGTGAGTGGCACTAAAAGTGGCACTTAAATGTACGGTAGGTGATCTGGTTGAAAAATAGTTGTTTTGCTGGTTGAAAGTGTTTTCACATCCCAATAGCAACCACTAAATTAAAGGGAACCCCAGGTATTAAGACTTGTATGGCCTAATATAACTTAAATGATGTCTCTTAACTTTTAAAATTCCACATCGTTTTAAGCACATTTTGGACTGCCGGGGTGCCATTTTTTCGATGAAGTGAAATGGTTACACTCGATGAGGAACTGGCGCTAGCTGTTGCTATATTTACAGCAACAAAACTCTGAAAATAAAATACTGATACGATGACCACAGCTACAAAAAGAGCTTACAGGTGGCGATGGATACAAGCCAAATGTTGTACTACTGATTCTTCCCCACAAGGAGTCTAAACACTCCTGAATATTGAGTGAAATCTGTGCTGAGAAACAAGCATGATGACAAGCGTCGGCATGTTTACATCATGCTTGTATTCCCATTCTTTTTTTTCTCTTCTTATCGCTAGGAAAGCAGTGAAGACTTACATCGCTTCTCTTGTTGCCCTTCAACTGAAAATTACAACCAAAAGCCACACAGTGTGGCATTTAGGGTTGGGTATCGTTTGAAATTTATCGATTCCGATTCCAGTTCTGCTTATCGATTCCGATTCTTAACGATTCCTAGTTTTGACTCCAATAACATAAAAAAAAGTCAATAAAAAAATTGTCACACATTTTTATTCAGTATTTTTACAAAGCTTTCTGTTGCAGCTGAATAACATAAGCAAAAATCAGCAGCCTACAGAACACTTAGGCCTAAGAGGAACTTTTGCCTATGGTTTAACAAAAAAATACCATAGCAAAAACAACTAGACTAATATAAATTTCAAACATTAATTTGTAAAAGACAAGGAAACAGTCAGTAATAAAATAGGAACAAGCAAATAAATTAGCAATACAATGGAACAAATTGCAGGTACAGAAATTTATATAAAAAGTTTAAAAACACTGCATAGTTTTCTTTTCATAAATAAAACATAAATTAATCCTTATTATAGTTCCAAAAGATATTCAGTTAAGATCAGTGAATTACAAAACATTTATTAGGCTGCTGTCTCTTTAACACCGAATGCACACGGATCTAAAAATACTGTTACATATGCGTTTTCTTTCTCATCTGTTAACTTTCACTTTTGACAAAAAACAGCTGTGTTTATGATGATATACTGATGTATTTTTGTGCATATTGGGTGGTAAATGTCAAAGAGAATCAGATCCGGCCCGGAACGACCTTTTCAGCAGTGGAAATGTACGGAACTGTTCGAGAACGGACACAGGCCGGGAACCCGCACCGGGACCGCTGTTCACTGTGCTCGTGCTTCAGATGTGTGCACTGCACACAAACAAACGGTGCGTAGCTTCTTTCCTCTCCTGCACTTAAATTTTTTTTTTTTAAACTTTAAAAATCACATTAAAACAGGAATCGTTAAGCAGAACCAAAATGCACGTGTCTTATTGAATACCCAGTTTTTGGAAATTTGGAACCACTTCTAAAATGGAACCGGCTCTCGATACCCTAGTGGTATTGTATCCGTATCTTATTTTCCGAGTTGTGTTGCATTAAAAACAGCAACAGGTAGTGCCAGTAGCTCAACAAGTACAATCATTTCATGTCATTGAAATAATGGCACAACCATAGTCTAAAATATGTGGATTTTTTAAATAACATAAATCTTTCATGGGTTTTCCATTCTAGTTCATGTTGGCCACAATTATTGGCACCCAATTACTGCAATGTCCTTTTCCCAAGATAACATCTCTGAGTTTTCTCCTATACTGCCTGAAGAGTTTGGAGAACACCTGACAGAGACCATTATTTCAATTGCAGACTGCAGCATCATTTGGTGCTTAGTGACCCTTTTTTCTGCAGATTTTGATGTTTGTTTTGGATTATTGTCCTGATGGAAGATACAACCATGACCCGTTATAAGATTTCTAATAGAGGCAGTCAGGTTTAGATTTTTCATCTGTTGGTATTTGATAGAATCCACAATGCCATACATCTGAACAGGATGTCCAGGACCTCTGGCAGAAAAACCGGCCCACAACATTAACTATCCAGCAGTATATTTAACCGTGGGCATGGGGTACTTTTTCCTGTTTTATCCCTGTTTGCACCAAACCCATCTGGTGGGTTTGCTGCCAAAAAGCTTGTTTTTAGTTTCATCTGACCATAGAAACCAGTCCCATTTGAAGTTCCAGTCATGTCTGACAACTGAATATACTGGAGTTTTTTTTTGGATGAGCGAGGAGGACTTTTCTTGAAACCCTCCCGAACAACATGTGGTGATGTTGGGGATGTTTCATATTTTTTTAGGCTTTCTGACCCCAAGACTCAGCTAATCTCTGCAATTCTCCAGCTGTGATCCTTGGAGAGTCTTTGGCCACTCAAAGTCTCCTCACAATCCATTATGACGATACAGACACACGTCCTCTTCTAGGCAGATTTGTAACATCTTTAGTTGATTGGAACTTATTAATTATTGCCCTGATGGTGGAAATGTGGATTTTCAATGCTTTAGCTCCTTTCTTATAGCCACTTTCTATTTTGTGAAGCTTAGCAATCTTGTTCTGCACATCAGAACTATATTCTTTGGTTTTACTCCTTATGATGGATGATTAAGGAAATATGACCTTTGCGTTCCTCATATTTATAATCCTGTGGAATAGGAAGTCATGGCTGGACAATTTCATGCTCCTAGTCATCCTGGTGTGCTAAAAATGTAAATATGAATGGGAATATACTTCAGAGATATTTTACTCACATGAATTTCTAAGGGTGGCAATAATTGTGGCCAACATGCATTAGCGAACAACATTTATTCAAGAGATTATCTCCCCAACTTTCAATTGTTTTACTTCAATGAACGGTTAGAATTCTGTGAATGTTTTAAATGAAAGATCAAAAGGATAAACAATCCAGATTTATTTTCACAGCCATTTCATATTTACCAAGGGTGCCAATATTAGTGGAGGGCACTGTACATCTGAAAAGACACGCATATGGGAAAGACTGTAATGCAAACATTAAAGTGTATTCGTTTGCAAATATCGCAAATGGTAAAAGAGTTTTTACTATGTCATAGCATAGTATTGTGTAAAGGACTGTGAAAATGTCTATTATTCGATAATCTGCCTTGTAATCATAAATTGTGAAACAAAGAAACAAACGCTGTTGGTATTTTACTGACTCCTGTTTTCATTTCACCTGTTTTTGCAGTTTCCAGTGAGCCTGGGCTGCTTTTTCTTTGCTCTGTCTAAAATGAGTTTAGTTTCCACTGGTCAGGCAAGCCTTGACATCCTTTTTTAGGATCATATAACATATAACCTCAGAGGACTCTTTTTAGGTCTCTTGACTGCTGGCCTTCTGGTTGTGTAAACCTTTTACTGGAATTTCTTTTGGAAAAGGTTTCCAGAAGTGTATTTCCTGCATGTAAACAAGTGCATCTTAATAGCAATCCAACTCACTATTTGTTTTCCTGATGGCGTGATACTGTCGGGTCATGTGGGTTGAAGGGTTCACCCCCATTTCTTTCTCACCCTGACATTAAAACTAACATTGTCCCATTGTTCTGCATGGCTTGCTGTGAAATGCCAAGGAATCTCTTTTCAGCCAACCCAAATTCCGTCTAATTCTGCTAATGCCCATAGCACGGGACTTTTGGTAGTGTAGTAGCATTTGAATATCAAAGCCCATGAAAAGACGAACAGACACTATAGCTTTGTTCGAAAACCTAGTGAGCTCCCTCACTGTCTACTGGCAGCAGAGGCAGCTACCTTCTCTGGCAAAAGTAACCTCAGAAGTGATTGATTTGAAACACTCTACACAGGCAGGAACTCTAGTGCTCCTCATTTGAAACAAGCAGACTTGACTTAAAGGAGTAGTTCACTTCCAGAACAAAAATTTATAGATAACGTACTCGCCCCATTCTCATCCAAGATGTTCATGCCTTTCTTTCTTCTGTCATGAAGAAATTGTGTTTTTTTTAAGAAACTATTTTAGGAATTATCTTCATATAGTGGACTTCAATGGTGCCCACGAGTCTGAATGTCAAAAATGCTGTTTCAGTTCAGCTTCAAAGGGCTCTAAACGATCCCAGCCGAGAAATAAGGGTCTTATATAGTGAAACGATCTGTCATTTTCTAAAGTACAAATTTATACACTCAAAAGTCTTGTCTAGCTCAGCCATGCGCATGTGTACTCTGTGTAATCTGGGTCAATACAGTCGAAAAACTCCCATCTCATTTCTGTCCTACATCGCTTCAGAAGTACCTACCTAATGTTTACAATGTGAACTTGCAAAGAAGGTTAAATGCCTTTTATAAAAAAAAAAAAAAAGGTAAAACAGCGATGCAGAAGGGTTTTAAAGTTGGTAATTTTTGACCTACCCTGACTGCACTGATCCGGATTACACAGAGTGTGCATGCACATCGCAGAGCTAGATAAGCATTTAAGGTTAAATAGTATATAAATTATTATTATTAATATATTTTTTTAAGAAAATGACCGAATGACCAATCATTTTATTAGACAAGACCCTTCTTCCTCGGCTGGGATCATTTAGAGCCCTTTAAAGCTGTACTGAAACTGCATTATGGATGTTTAAACTCGTGGGCACCATTGAAGTCCACTATATGGAGATAATTTCTGAAACATTTTTCTCAAAAAACATATTTTCTTTACGTCTGAAGAAAGAAAGACATGAACATCTTGGATGACAATGGCGTGAGTACATTATCTGTAAATATTTGTTCTGGAAGTGAACTACTCCTTTAAGGATCTGATATACTGAAGGTGAAATTCTTTTTTGTTCTTTGCTTAGGGGTAAAAATAAGTTTGAAATACTTCCACGCCAAAACACTGTAAACAAACATGCCCACAGTACTGCTGCACGCTTTCCTCTCAGTAACAAAATAAACACACAACAAAAGCGGTTAGCAAATGGCAGTTAAGAAATCATCTGATCATTCAGTAGCAATGCGAATATGTTTGCACCAGGTCTGCACTCCTGTAAAGTCATGTCACTTTATTTTGTTTATACAGCACTTTATACAATGATTACTTTTATATACACATGCAGTAATAAACATAAAAAAAAACACTGTCAGTGTTGCTGTCAATTAGAATCACAACTTTAATTTCTACTATGAAGCAGCTCTCCAACATGTTCATGTTTTAGTAGCAGCTGACCTCGAACCAGGAAACAAATAGACTGGAGAACAAGCAGACCTACCTATTACGTAATTGCTACAAATCAATGGTCATTCAAAGGTGTTCACCAGCTGGAGCAAACATTTCCAGAAGATTCACTTTGGCAACTCCAAAAACAAACACCAAACAAACTATGGTTTGGCCTGATTTATTCAAAATGACATCACACTAATTCATTCTTTGCTTTCGCTTGAAGTATATCAAGGACTTTACGATTGATTTCAGAGCGAGAAGAACATCACTACAAGTATGTAGTATACACAACATAGTTTAAAATAAATAATTTTTATAACAATTTTTCCAGTATTCAGTTATAGCCGGACAGTTGAAAACACCAAGTTAAGACTTTTGTCCTCTTTGGAGAAATTCTAGGACACTGTAGGTTGTGCAGGCAGCAAAGTTGCCTCCCTTTTGAAGCGGCCTTCACGTCAGGATTGTGTCAGGTATAGTGACTGCTAATGGAGCATAAGAACAATGTGTGCCTTGTCTTTGGGGCAAAGCTATTATTTGCATTTCACTGTTTGCTTTACTCTGAGTAACTTGGAGTGTATTAATTAAAAAAGGCTTTGCCACCCTCTATTATGGTTGAACAGCATGGCCTACTTGGCTCAGCTTTCACTACCCACTCAAGGTTGATACTTTTATCTCCTTAACACAGAAACCTCATTACTTTTACTGTGGCATATGAAAAGAGGCACCACTGCATGGTGATCAATGAATCAGACACAGTTTCTCTAAAAAGTTTTATCAAGTGCCCAGTTCTGATAGGATATGGCAAAAGAAACTCACAGCCATTCGCATTTTAGATAAAAGTTACAATCGCAGGAAATATATGCTTTAGTATTCAATGTATAGGCAGCCGTGGCCTGATGGTCAGGGAGTCGGGCTTGTAATCGAAAGGTTGCGGGTTCGAGTCCCAGGTCCGGCAGGGATTGAAGATGGAGGGAGTGAATAACCAGCACTCTCTCCATCCTCAATACCATGACTGAGGTGAGTCCCTTGAGCAAGGCACCGTTCCCCCAACTGCTCCCCGGGCGCCGCAGCGATAGCAATATGGCTGCCCACTGCTCCGGGTGCGTGTTCACGGTGTGTGTGTGTGTGTGTGTTTGATCACTTCTCACTACTGTGTGTGTGCACTTGGATGGGTAAAATGCAGAGCACAAATTCCGAGTATGGGTCACCGTACTTGGCCACACGTCACGTCCTTTCCTTTCCTTTCCTTTCCTTTTTCAAAGGTGTTTCAAGAGATGAAGCCTACAAATGAATTATTATAAACTGAACAGTGAAATGTAATTATCCCTTGTTCTCAGGGTTGTCAGTGGACATCTAGTAGCTGTTTTCAAAAACATATTATGCTAAATTATAGTCTATCCTTACAAGACACAACAAACAGGTCAGCCAGGACATGCAAGTTACATGATAGACTCATCAGGGAGATAAAGGCACAGAACAATCACCAGATCTGAAGAAAAAAAATGTAAGAAACAGCTTAAGATTAATTATGACATTTGGAAGAATGCATTTCTTTGAAAGTTTTCAAGTTCTCAAATATTTTCTTTAAGAAAATGTATGGCAGTTAAAGACTTTTTTGCACTCCCTGCAGATTACGGGCATAATCATAATAAGCAAGCACACACAATTTTCTAGCTTAGCTGGAGTTCAGCACTCAGTGTCACATTTTCTAATGCCTGCATGCTAAATAGCTATTTTTAAAGAGCCTGTCTCAAGATGGATATTACATCAATTGCACTCCATCTTTCTCATGTTCTCAGCCTTTTTGTTTCAAAACTCCCCTTTTTGGGCAAGATATTTTCTCTGGAAGATATTTCTGCTCTAATTTTAAAAATATTTATTCACAGAAACTGGAAGTGCTGTTCTATTAATTATTTAGTAGTAGTAACAGTAAATTCATTATCTTATTTTTGGAGGTTATGCTAAATTTACAAGAATTTGTGAACTTTGAGGAATTTTTGAAAACATTCAGATCTGGCCAATAAAGCAAATACTCGCTTTATTCCTGTTTCTGCTTCTGCATATTATAAAGCCAAATGGATAAATAATGCAGAGAATAACTGTGTGGGTGTGTTGGTATGGATGTCAGAGTGTGGTTTGTATGCGTGTCGTTAAAAAAAATGTGTGTGTGCTTGTAATATTTGAGAGAGAAAAACTCTACTGCAAATCACAAATCCAACCACTGTGTGCACCAGTGGAGTTTTGTCGGTATTTAATGGGGAAAATTTGGTACTACGCCCAAACAAAATCTTCCTGAAAGCTCATTTTTTTGAGACATCAACCTCAAATTTGGAACACATGTTGTTTAGATTTATGGCTTTGATTTTCTAGCAGGTTTAGAGTTCAACATATTTCATAAAATAAATATTTGATATAAAATATTGTTCATAAAGCATTTTCATAAACCTAAACCTCTATAACCTTTTTTTTTTTTTTTTTCACTTTTTAAACTTTTTTTTACTTCAACAATAATATGCCATGTGTCTTCTTTAAAATGAGACCAAACCTAAGTCTGTGCTCCCAAGCTTCAAATTTTTATGACAGTTTTTTGACCCATCCTTCTTCCGTTGTGTATTGTTAGCCCAATTTAACAGACACTGGATGAGAGGCTTGATGAAGAATCCAGCACCAAACCAGCCAGTGTGCCCTAAGAACCACACCTACATTCCTACCACTAAGGACCTATGTGTAACTTTTTTTTATTGATCCACAAGGGTTAAATTCTTTTAAGTTTGTATTTAGAACAATGTTAAGACAAAAGAAAAGAACTAAGACATAGGAAATACTGGTAACATGTCACTTTTGAAACTTTTATATATAATGCATTATAAAAGTTAATTTAATGCATTAGTTATGCCTTGTAATGTCGCATGATCAAATAAATAATTGCAAATATATAATAATTGCATAATACATTAAAGGGGTCCTATTATGCTCTTTAACAGAGTCTTGATTTTGTTTTGGGGGTGTTCTAGAACATGCTTTAATGCTTGGTGGTTCGAAAAACGCATTATTTTTAACATAATTTATTATTACAATACATTTCTCCCAGCCTGGCACAAATGACTCGATTAGTTCCGGGTTCCGCCTTACAAAAAACGAAATTTGTTGTGATTGGTTTGCTGTCCCACTGCGTTGCGATTGGCGAACAGCTTAGACAGTGTTTCAGTACTGCCACGGCCCTTGTCAAAGAAGCAAGTTCCGTGTACAACAGTTAGCGCAAGCTAGATTAAAGTGATTCTTACATTTTAAATATGGATATTTTTCTTACAAAAACGCAGCGATTCGCTACAGGAAGCCTTTATTAACCCCCCGGAGGCGTGCGAGGCAAATTTAAATATAACTCAGATTGCATTTGTCTAAAAGAAGGAAGTCATATACACTGTTGGGCAAGTTACTCTGAAAATGTAATTAAATTACTGATTACTTCTTTGAAAAGTAATCAAATTACTGTTCTGATTACTTTATTTCAAAAGTAATTAGTTACATTACTCGTTACGTTTTCCCTGTACATCCACGAAATTTACGTGAAATAGTGAACTTGTGTGTTGCCTACCATCCCAGCATAAATGCTCAGATAAAATATTTGTTATTAAAGCATCAACATACACAAACTGCTGTTATTTTAACTAAAAGCAATAGGCTGCTGTGTGCATGGTTGCAGAATGCACGGCATTTCGAGCGGTGAGTGGATTCTCTGATTGTCCATTGCATTTCAGAAATCAACATTGTTCAACGCTGCAAACACGTTATAAATAGAAACTGTGCCTATGCTTACGCCTGTTAATCACTTTTTTTTATATAGCTGTTCTTGCTGCTTTTGTGCAATACATGAATAGCAATTCATTTGTTCTAGATATTTTATGTTTAGACAGTTCTATTTTGCGGGAATCCCGCAAATCATTTTATTCTATCGCATCCCGCACACCGAGAGTCTCTGCCCACCTGCGCCCGCACCCACACCCACACCCGCACTCACCCATCAAGTCTTGTACCACGCAAGTCTTGTACTCTCCGTTGCGTCGAGTCCAGTGCCAGTGGATTAGAGACAACTCTCACTGGACTCGACGCAACAGAGAGCAGTGCGGTACGACAATAGAAGCTGATGCGTTGCTCTCCGCACCCGGTACGTTCTCAATAAGTTTTAATGTGGATATGGAGTTTTTCACGTTTGAAAAGGATTTCTTCCCCTGTAATTGGCAACACACAATAATGTTCTTGCCTTCAACAGAAGTAAACTAAAAATAATGATTATTTCCAGCTGCAGAATGTGTGCTTTCCTCTCTCCATGCTGACTGTTTTCATTGGTAGTATCCGCCTCACAGGCGCTTACAAAGTAGGTCTCAGGTAGAGGACGTCGCGTGTGCTAGCCAACACCCTTTTTACAATCTAGATGATAAAACACAATGATGTAACGCAGCGGTAACGCATGCTTGTAACTATACTCTAATTAGTCATTTGGAAATTATAACGCGTTAAATTACTCCGTTACTTAGAAAATAGTCAAATTACAGTAACGCGTTTCAAAGTAATGCGTTACTGCCCAACACTGGTCATATACACCTAGGATGCATGGAGGGTGAGTAAATAATACACTACAGTAGTGTTGGGTCCTATCATCAGCCTGCGAGATCGCCAATACATGATATTATCATGCTAATGTATTTAATTATTTACATACTTAGTTTCGAAACCAGCTCCAGCATAAGGCTAAAAGCAGCCTAACATTATCAAAGAACATCATCACTGATTAGCCTAGCCTATTCTAGTGCAAGTTTATGCATTTTAAAAAACACTCGCGTTATAAGTGAAGCTAACGTTATCTACACTGTATGATGAATCTCACCACACACTGCACGCGTTTGCGGCACGTTATGGCTCCGACGCGCCAACCGGAATAGACCGCGGATTCGGCATGTGTTTCAACCAAGCGGCAACCTCCTGGTCTCCCTCTGCATCATTAGGGTAATCCCCCACCACATCCACCCCCCAACAATTCGGGATTTATTTGATGATATTCTAATGGACCGCGTTGTGACATCATTGCATGCGGAAAACAAACGTTGTAGTCCAAAGGAGCCGTTCGTTGTAGTTCTTGAAAAGGGATTTTTTAAAAAACGAAATATCTCCCTTTGGAGTGGACTTTGAGATTTGTAACTTTATAGATATTTTTTATGCCCAAAGAAAGTGAAAAAGTATAATAGGACCCTTTAATAATAATTATCTATTCATTGTTACACCTTCAGAAAGTACAATGCACTGAAACACATGACAAACAAACCTTCAAATATCACATGCATTTTAACTTTGGTTACAGTGATTAAGATATAATGTATTACAATGTACATTTTGAATACCTTTATAATGCATTTTGCATAATGGCTTTATGTAAAGTGTTACCGAATATATCTAACACTGTTATTAAGTTAGAAAATAGGAAGAAAACAACAGTTCTAGTATATACTCAAGAAAGTCAGCAACAAAGTCACTGCCAATCGCAAAACCAAATCTGATTCCATGCAGCTTTAAATTTCAGTCAACAACTGAATGAGGTTGTGAATGACTATATTATTAGTGTCACCAGATCCAAACTTAGCTAAACATATTACAGAAATCTGTAGCATTCTAGGATATCCTTCATGCTGCAGCATCTGGCTATGTGCATTTCAAAGCAACCATACTTGTTTACATGTTCTCCAGAAACGTTCTGTCAGCATGGTCACTTCATCTCAGTATCAGCCAAAATCTTGGCCACTGCTTCAAAAACAAACTCTCTTTCTTTTTTTGTTTATTTGTTTGTTTATTCATTTAAACAAATGTCTTTTTACTGATTTGACAGTTTGATTTGTTATGCTATTTGGGAAGTACTTCATACAAGCCCCTGTGTTTTATTTACTTTCCCACATTCAGGGCCAGTCCGTGGGTTTGAGGGGCCCTGGGGCGAATTCATGAAAATGGCTCCCCACCGGTGTCATAACATAAAAACATCTATAGAACCACTACAAACATGACAAGTTGTTTCTTTAACAAAAGCACACTGTAACCGTGTTACTCACATGTAAATGTACATGAACTTTTCTTTTTTCCAGCATCAATATTTTAGGTTGAAATTTATATAAATATATAACAAAGTCTACCAGTGCTGTCACTGATTACCATTTCCTAGATATTTTTCACAATTCCTAGCTTTTGGCAGCTCACATAAATAGTGCTTTTGTGTGATGAATTAAAAATACAATACAAATCATGAAGTGCATTATGTAGAATTTGTACAAACTATATGTAGAAACACAGAACCTGAAAAATTGTTTAAAAAACAAATATGAATGTTAATTGATCTTCCTGTCCATTTCTGTTTTTTTATGTCTCACAATTCGTAAAGTGCTTCACTTTGTCATACTACAATGGTATTCCTTATCCAGTATTCAGCCAAGCCCATGCCAAGCATTCATTGTGTTATGAGTTAGTCCACCAGTCATCAAGCCTTCGAAAATCTTGTAAACCTTCCAGTGAAGGCCTTAATCTGGCAATGTTCCACCACTTACAAAGTGGAAGCACAAAGTCGTTCTCACGATACCTAATCAAAATATGACATGTCAGTGTACACTACACAGTATTGTAATGGTACCTCTATCTTCACCCCTAAAAAACTGCCAGTCTGCACAAACAAAAAACTCATTTTGGCTGTCATAACTCTCTCAGAGTGTCTTTTCTACCTGCCATTAGCTTCTGAATGAATTCTGATTGATCAAATAAACATCTATCCTTCACAGAGAACCCAATTTCCCATTACCCTGAAGGGATCGTTTTCTCTTGTTTGTCAAGCCTTTGCCTGTCCCTAGCTATTATGTTCTTTGTTCTCTTGATTCTCCTTGTTAACCTGTGTGTTGCACAGTTTCATGTTTCATGTTCCACAGAAGAATTAAAGTTAAACATATTTGGAACATCAGTTGTGAATAAGTGGTCACTGTGATAGGGACTCAAGCAGTCATAACGAGGATCATAAATACAGGAGCAAAGTTGGCATCCAAAAAAGGTGTATATTTGGAGCAGATGTGCAAAATGATCAAATTATTAGGTTTAAGAGCTTAAAAACAAAGGATATTAATAAAACAGTCTAAAACTAAAACTGCTAGGTACTAAGAACAGTACTAACTCCCCTCCACAACAAACGAGGCTGGAGTTTACCATGCTCGAGTACCGCTATAATAACCTTGTTCCATCTGCTCTTAATCTGTCCACTAGTTCCATGCTACTAGTGACGGCCCTCTTATATACACACACACCTTTCCCACTCCTACAAATTGAAACACCATTTTTTATTAAATAAACTCTTGACTCACAATGAGAATTAAGATATTTCCATAAATTAACCTAAATGAGGCTTCCCCACAAGTTTGCAGTTCTTAAGGCCACACCCACTCAGCTAAAACTACCCCTTCTATTCAGTGTCTGTTTCTCAAAATCATTACTTAAAATCCCCATTAAATCAAAATTGAAGTTTTTTGGCTTTTAGTATGAACAGTGTTGGGGAGAGTTACTTTTAAAAGTAATGCATTACAATATTGAGTTACTCCCTAAAAAAGTAACTAATTACGTTACTTAGTTACTTTTTATGGAAAGTAATGCATTACTTTTGCGTTACTTTTTTAAATCTGGGCAGGGCTTGCTTGTTTGTTTTCAATATAAAAAGTTCTATTTTTGGCAAATGTAAAAGCCTTTTCACACCCAAAGCCTCAGGCTTTGAGAAAAGTAAATTCACGTCTGTACAGCAGACCGCAGAAGAAAAAAAGGTCAACTCTTCAGCAATAAAAAAAAAGGAAAACAAATGTTAGATTATCTTGAGTAATTTTTGCTTATTAGTATGCTTGAATTGCATCATCAAAGGTTGGCAGCAAAAACATATTACTCTTGATTTCTCTCAACATGGGGACAGGAGAGCTTTTAATCAATTAATGGGGGGAAAAGTAACTGCCGTTACTTATTTGAAAAAAGTAACTCAGATATGTTCTTGTCAATTAAAAAGTAATACGTTACTATACTAGTTACTTGGAAAAAGTAATAATATTACGTAACGTGCGTTACTTGTAATGCGTTACCCCCAACACTGAGAATGAATATGTTAGCCTTAATGTTATCTTGTAAGGTAGTGTGCTCCAAAACAATGACAAAATTGGCAGTTTGAAGATGTAAGCATTCAAAACGTACAGTCTCTCACTTCCGCCAATATGGATCAATGGTTCACAAAACTAATCACCCTGCAGTTCAGCTTCTCATCAAACTTCCTGCCCAATCAAATGCGCTCTAGAATCCAAAGCGTCCCGCCCCCTAAACTATAAATAGATGCTGAAGCCGCGGCTAAAATCGGTCACTTGTTCACAGAATTAGTATTTTCTGTATGGTGAACAGCACATAGCACTATTTAGGGAATAGGGAACAATAGAAATTACATCAACACATAGAATAACGCAGCGTGTTAAGCACTTCAATTGATCTTTGCTGTCTGCATAATTGCTGAAAAAGACCATTATACTGATCTAAGACACTCTTCATTGGCGGTAACTTTATTAATAGACACTTACAGAGGGATAGTCAAATCTAGACTCTCTTTCACAACATCCCATCACTCCAACTCACCAGCTTATTAATCAGATGCACCTGTTCATTTTTATGAACTTATCATGGACTGTTTAAATACTCGTTTCCTTCACTTGTTAACTGGTCTTGTCTTTTGACTACGGACTCAATTGGGCTACTTAAAAAGTTTTACTTACCTCCCACTACCTACATTGACCTCCTTGGTGCCCTTCTACATTGCCTTGTTGTGGATTCTCCTCATCCAGCATGATAGTCCATTCTGGTTTTGGAAAGCTCCACAGCTGATATCGTCAGGGACTCCCAAGTCATTACATGGTAATCAAGAGAAATCTTCAAGTGGCGTCCAGGACTATTAACCTCAGTGCCCACTACCAAAAATAGTCATGGCCATCCCCCAAGAACAAGAACAACATCACCATCAACGCTGCAAGTCTTCTTCAAATGTACCCATAGTACAGTTCCTACTCTGACATCTTCTCCCCCCAACGTACTTTTCAGTCTTCATAGACCATAGGACTGTGTCATAGAGCTCCTACCCAGTGTGCCTTAGCCCAGAGAATGGATCTACCTATTATCTAGACCTAAACAGAAGGCTACAGAAGAGTACACAATGGAGGCCCTCCAGCAAGGTCACATTCGCCCTTACACTTTCCCTGGTACTTTGTGATTTTTCTTCTTTTCCAAGAAGGACAGAGGCTTGAGCCCATGTACTGACTACTGGGCACCGGACAAGGCAACAGTCAAATTCCGCTTTCCTTCCACCAGCACCAGCAGCTGTCTCGGTGGCAGGGTGACCCAGCTAAGTTCCATCCATGCACCCTCTTCTTCCGTAAACTATGCTCAGTGGAGCAGAACTACGATGTTGGCAACTAGGAGTATCTCGCCATCAAGTTGACATTAGAGGAGTAGCGTCACTGCCTAGAGGGTTTCTACTATGCTTTCCAAGTTCTCATCGACCACTACAACCTTGAATACCTGCAAGATGTCAAGTGGTTGAACTCTCAACAGGTCTGGTGGGCCCTATTCTTTATACACTTCGAGTTCACCATTTCCTATCATTTAGGGCTTAAGAATATGAAAGCGGACACTCTCTCAGTAAAATGCTTCAGATGACTCCAACAACTCTTCTGAACCCATCCTTCTTCCTTTGTGTATTGTTAGCCCAATTTAACAAACCCTGGATGAGTGGCTTGATGAAGAATCCACCACCAAACCAGCCAGAGTGCCCCATGAACCACACCTACATTCCTACCATCTTCATAGGGAGATCACTGAATCCATCCACTCCTCTTTGGGGACTGGCCACCCTGGCATTCATCAAACCCTCTCACTCTTACAATGACCCTATCGGTGGCCTCACATGTTCTAGGAAGTCTATAAATTTGCCCAAGGGTGCTCCGCTGGTGCCATCTCAAAGCCACCACTCCTCTCACTGCTTCTTTCACATCACTCATGGTCACGCCTGAGTGGACTACATTACTTCACATACCTAGTCACAACACAAACTGCTTGTCTATGGCAGTGATGGGCAACTTCGGTCCTGGAGGGTCACTGTCCTGCAGAGTTTAACTTTGATTAGGGTTGGAGCTAAACACTGCAGGACAGTGGCTGGAATTATTCCAGATCATTCCATTATTCCAGATTTTTTTCCGCAACTTCGAATTCTGAACAACCTCGGCTCTCCAAAGACATTGTATCAGACAGAGGTCCCAATTCATCTCATTTGGCGTGCTGCCTTCTCTCTCCAGGGTGTGACCATAAGCCACTTGTCTGGTTACCATCCACAAATTAACGGCAGATGGAGAGAAAGATCGCACACTTTGGACATATTACCACAGCCATCAACACAGCTGGAACAAGTTCCTCCCATGGGCCAGTACGCACAGAATTTGCTATGCCAGCCTAACTCATTTTCAATGCATACTGCCGCCTGTATTCCCTTGATTGGAGGAGCCATCAAGCCTGTTCCCATCTCTAACAATGTAGTTTTAAACTTAATTGTTAAGAATTTCATTTAATGAAATTTATTCTTGTGTGATGCAAGCACATCTGGGCTTCCATTTACCATATTTTATGAGCTTTATGTGAGTTGACGAGTGTTTATATCTGAATGAAATCTGTTCATCGTATATAGCAACCATGTCTCTTCATTAGACTTGAATTACACTGCTCAAGTCATATGGATTTCTTTTACTTTGTCTTTTTGAATATTTTAAAGTTTTAGTGGAACAGACACTGAAGGAAGGGCAGACACCTCTTAGCTTTCTTAAATTAAGGTCTTACAGGCATGGAACTACATGAAGGTAACCAAATGACAGAATTTTAATTTTTGGTAAACTCTGCAAATATTTATAATTAAATGACTATTAAGACATATCCATCATTTTCATTAGAGACAATTATTTTGGTGATTAAACAGCACTGTGCAACTGTTTGTTCAGAAAAACAAACAAATGTGCCCTACAGCCATGGTCAAATATCTTTCTCTCTGTCTAGCACTCGTCAGTATGGCCGTAACGCACAGTGGGGGGCCCGCGATAAGCTTCCCGTGCTGATTTGTGTCTCATGTGTCGACGAAAGGCAGAGATGTAGAACCCTGCACAGGCCTCAAATCTAGGGCCTAACCCGGCCCTTCAGAATCCCGTATCAGAATTCTCGGCCCGAGTCCGACCCGAGCCCGTCTTTTTTCCCCCTTCTCCCAAAACATATTATATACTGTTTCAGCTATTAAAATAGTTCAGTTTTGTATGAAATGGCAAAGTGATTACATTTTTTTTCGTTATTTTATAAAGTTAACTTAGAAAAACGTTTGGTGCATTTTTTTTGCTCGCTAAATGTAAGTTTTTGTTTTTTAAAGTAACGACCAAGCGAGCAGCGGCAGACAGTGAGTTGATCATAGCCTATGTTTGATCAATTTAGCCTTCTCAAAAAAGAAAGCTTTGAATTATAACTTTAAAACGAAATAATTCAAAATCGAAATCAAAAACACGTTTATTATAAAATCCCTAAAGATGCATTTCTCTCTAAAGGCGTATCACCGCATGACGCGCTTTGAGGATAATAAAAGATTAGGCTATTAGCTTACTCCTCATTTAAAGGGGTCATCGGATGCACATTTTCCAAAAGTTGATTAGATTCTTTAGGGTCTTAATGAAAAGTCTATAACATGCTTTGGTTAAAATTTCTCAATGGTAGCGTAAAAAACACTTTTTTACCTAGCCAAACTTAGCCACTTTAGCCAAAATCAGCTCTGCAAAAATCATCCTGTTCTGGTCGATGTTGCTTTAAATGTTAATGATCTTTGCTCGCCTAGGCCCGCCCCCTCTTCTCTCTGTGGAGTGACGAGCCTGTTTACTTTAGCTGCATTTAGCCACGTTTAGCCACGAAACTTGCTAACTAGCACGTTATTAGGGAAGGCGATTGCAAAGATTCATTAAAAAAAAAAAAAAAAAAACTTGTACTCATTTCTGCTGTAAGTGAAGCTGGATCACGAATGATTAGAGCGAACATAGATGCATTTGTTTAGATCGGGAGGCGTATTCCCTTCACAAACAAAAGTCAGTCACTGCGTAAATGATGACTACTATGTTCATTATTACATCCAACAACAGAACACCTCAATAGCTTAGGAGCCATTCTCGTTTACGTCCCTGTTCCGGCATAGAAACAATGGCGATCGGACTGTTACTGCTCTTTCAAGGCGGGTCTAAGGCAAGACGGCCATGTCAATCAACTATCGAGGGAGCGGCCTCTGTCGGTGTGTCGTCACACAGACAAGAAGCTGAGAATGGCTTGATTTGAAAAAGGGGAAATTATTTTGACCGATCAAATAAAAACCACTGGGTACATTTTTTGCATTATAGGGTGGTTGTGTAACACACACTGCCAACACACATTTATGTTCAAACAACATGTAAAAGTGAACATTGCATCCGATGACTCCTTTAAAAGGGCTATTAATTTATACAATGAATTATATACTGCATATAAATGTACATTAACACTGCAGTCACCAATTAAGAGCAGCTTTATTTCATGCGCAGATTTTCAAAAACAACCTGTTTAAAGCGAAATACGTTTTTTCGCGTGTTTTTCACTATACAGGTCACAAGAGAAATATTAAGGGAATAATTTAAGGCTGTTATATACCATCATCAGCATATACTGAAGTAGATTAGTCTCTCGTCGTCTCTGGGAGAATTTGCGCAGTGTTAGAATTCTCCGTCAGGTTTTTTTTTTTTTTTCACTTTCACTTTCTGTAGGCTAACATGAATTGACTGAGGTTAAAGCTGCAGTGTGTAACTTTAAGCGGCATCTAGCGGTGAGGTTGCGAATGGCAACCAACAGCTCAGTCCACCGCTCACCCCTCCCTTTAGAGAAGCTACGGTGATCGACACAAGTAAAGATGTCGTCGTCTAAGACAGCAGAGAGCAAAGAAGTTTTATTACAAAGGTAAATTAAGGAATTATATTTACTTAATTATTCAATAAACCGATGTTATTGCGAATATTATTGGTACTTGTTCATCATTGTGTCAGTGTTTTATTCGCAAAACAACACAGTGACGAAACACGCTCTTTAGGGCAGTTTGTCCATTTAGGGCTACTGTAGAAACATGGTGGCGACTTCTATGTAAGGGGACCTGTGGTGTATGTAGGTAGAAATTGCTCATTCTAAGGTAATAAAAACATATTGGTTCATTATGTAAGGTCTTTATACACCTCTGAATACATAGTTGTGTATATTATATTGCATTTCTGTCAATAGATCCTTCAAAATATTACAAATTGCACCCTTAAGACGTTCACCTGGCATAATGTTGCGCAAAGTTTGCTTGTGTGATATCCATTGGCTCGATTTTCCACTAAGCCGCTGATGGCCGTTCCTTGTGAACTGCTCACAAGGCTATTGAGTTTCTATCATGAAAAAACATGCCACTGCACTGCAGCCTCATGTCATGTGGACAAAATACCCGGCCCTGCATTTTACAATATTGTGCTGGCTGTCTACAGAATAGAGATAAATGTGCCTGTTGGAGTCCGGTTTTAAAGTGCCTTACCATCCACAGCTAAAACATGCCAGCTTAAGATGCCAATCTCCATCTGATGTATGCACCGATACAGCTATTATTGTTGTAGTCCTACGGAAAAAAAGCCAGCAGGCTTTTGAAAAGGCAACTTAACAAAAGCCAGCACTTCCCCAGATTGTGCAACCATCATCCACTTAAGCGTCACTTGGGCCTGGGGCAGGATTTCATCTTCTTGTGCGTCACACACAGCAACCAGGATCAGAAAGACTATGACACATTGGGAAGAGCTCTACCATACAAATGAATTATGTATTACTTTTTATTACACTCTTTTGCACACACATAGGCAAACTGTCTGCAGATTTAAAGCCAACTTGACCTCCCTCCGTAAACAGTATAAGGAAATGATCCAGAATAGATTTCTTAATACAGAATCGATTGACTTCAATGAAAACATGGAGTGTTCAGAACAAGGTGACATTATTCTCCTTCACCCTCAAGCATCGATAGACAGGAGGACCAATTACAGCAGCATCTATTAATTTCATTTACCTGTTTTCATGTCCCGTTTTTTACAGTTTAAATTTGCATGGCCAATTAATTATGGGCATATAGGTACTGAGACCCCACGTCTTTTTCCTTGAGAAACCACATATCGTTTTCTCCATCATTAAGCTTTCGGTGTGACTTATAAATCAGGGTGGATTATATGACCAAAACCTTATTTCTCTATATGATTCACCCCTAGTGAAAAATAAATATACTAAAATATATTTAAAATACATTTATTTCATGCTAAGTATTGAAGGATTGGACGATCCTCAAATGCAAACTGTGTGTGTTTTGCCTCGAGAGCAACCATACATTTGTGTTGTGTTTTGCTTTCTTTTTATATATTCTTCATTTTTTCTTCATTCATTTATTTATTTATAATCATTAATCATTTTATTATTCCATTTAATCATATAATCATTTATAATAATCATTATGGTCATTTATATATTCATTTTATTGATTCATTGATTGATTAGTCATTTATATTATATTATGGTTGTTTTTTTAATATATTTTTTCCCACTGTTGTTTAGTCTTATGACTGTGTTGTTTCAAGGTTCATGAATAAGAGATACAAGGGAATGTTTATAGAAACTCAAGGTTTATGGGATGTTGTTGTGAATCAGTTTGGTATAACAATACTTGTTGGATTTGTGCTCTTCAGACGAAGTCTACGCAACTAAGACTATTCAATAAACTCTGCTCCTTTTTATCATCCTTACTTCGTCTCCTGCGTCTGCTCTTCACTTTCATTGGCTTTTTCCTCAGTCAACCTCTTGGCTGATAGAAGACTGTTAATAGTGTTTTGGGTATTTTGGGTACCAGACAAGACATCCTGTTAACAGGGTTTGGGTATTAGACTACTCTGCTGACGAGTTGTTCTGATACTGAACAAACTGATATTTTCCGATGGGATCTGGCGTCTGTGGCTGGATCTTAATTGTCTAGGCATGGAGACAGCGATCTAACAGTACACTACAAATACTTCTACATATTATGTACTTAATAAAAATACCCTGGATTTGAACTTTTAGTATACTAAACTGGTATATTTAAAGTCTGCTAAATTGGAACAACTAATTTTGTACCAAATGCACTTTAATTGTGCGGAAGAAGTGCTGAAGTTCAACTAAAGATATACTTAAGTATATCTGATTGTGTTATAGTGGAACTACTGCAAGCATACTTTAGGTACAGTTTAAAATTTTGCATTTAAAGATTAACATTATTTAAAGATCATACAATTTTCATCAATAGTGACATTAAAATACATTTTAGGCTTAATATTAAGAAATGTGCATTATGAACAAGTAGTACTCCAGATAAGGTTTAATTACAATTTTTATATCAGTAAGTCTTGAGCGATATGTCAGTAAATATGTAAATAGACTTAAACGATACTTCGTAAAAATAAATGCATTTTAAATCTATTACTTTTTTACTAGGGAAGATAATGCATCACGATATACATCAAAATATTATTATTTTTTTATAAATATTTTCCTTGCTATTGTAACGAGGACGCTGAGGCGGCGTTAGAATCCATATGCGGAAGTTTATTGCAAACAACAGAAAACATACACGTGTAACCAGGCAGTGGGTCGATAACCAGAAAGCAGTCCACTCTTTCGACAGTCCAAGGGTAATCCGTAAATCGTAGTGAGAAACCAGGCAATAATGTCAAACCTTGATAACAGTCCACACAGGCAAACAATCCAATAGGGAAATCCAAGAAATCGGTAGTCAGAATACGAGGCAGAATCATACACGTGCAAACAAATCAGGATAATCAGAAAACGCTTGGTAAGGCAGGTAAACTGGCAATACTTCGCAAAGGTGTGAGCACATGGTGAGTCCTTAAATACTGCCAAACAGGAAGTAGCAGTAGAAGCAGCAGAGGGAGCGCGCAGTCAGTATTCGGGTGATGGCTCCCTCTGCTGGCTTGGCATTACAGTACCCCTCCCTCTAGGAGCGACTCCTGGAGCTTGGCGAGGACGTCCCCGTGGTCGTGGTGCTGGACGATCGGGTCTGGCTCGGTGGAACTCCTCCGTGAGGGACGGATCCAGAATGTCATTGGCGGCTACCCATGACCTCTCCTCAGGTCCATAGCCCTCCCAGTCCACCAAATATTGGAGCTGACCCCCTCTACGCCGAGAGTCCAGCAACTCCCTCACCTGATAGGTGGGCAAGCCGTCCACTTCCAGGGGTGGCGGCGGTTCTGGGGCCATCTGGCCCCATGTTTGCCAGCCTCCGGGTGGACCGGTTTGAGAAGAGACACATGGAAGGAGGGAGAGATACGGTAGTTAGGAGGAAGCTCAAGCTGGTAGGTTACTTCATTAATTCTCTTGAGAATTTTAAATGGACCTATGTACCTTGGGCTGAGCTTCCTGCTGGGCAGCCGCAGCTTGATGTCCCTTGTAGAGAGCCAGACCCGCTGTCCAGGTTGGTAGGGAGGGTGTGGAAGGCGGCGTCTGTTGGCCTGGATCTCCTGATTTCTTACAGCCCGCTGGAGACGCACATGGGCACTGTCCCACACCCTCTCACTACGCTTAATCCAATCATCGACAGCCGGTACCGAGGAGGGTTCCCCAGACCACGGGAACATGGGGGGCTGAAACCCCAGGACACACTGAAAGGGGGTGAGGCCTGTAGATGAATGGGTGAGTGAGTTTTGGGCATATTCGGCCCAGGGGAGAAACTCTGACCATCTGTGCTGTTCTCTGTTGCAGTAAGTACGCAGGTATCGACCGATTTCCTGATTCAATCTCTCCACCTGCCCATTACTTTGAGGATGGTAACCTGAGGTGAGGCTGACATTGATGTCTAGTTGCTTGCAGAAGGCTTTCCAGACTTGAGAAGTGAACTGGGTTCCTCTGTCACTTACGATATCCTCAGGTAGACCATAGACTCGGAAGACATGGTTGAAAAGGGCTAGGGCTGTTTCCATGGCTGTGGGTAAACCTTTCAATGGGATGAGACGGCAGGATTTGGAGAAGCGATCAATGATTACCAGAATGGTTGTAAACTCGTGGGAGGGTGGCAGATCTGTGACGAAATCTATGGACAGATGAGACCAGGGTCGTTGTGGAATGGGTAATGGTTGAAGTAGGCCTAAAGGCAGTTCCTTGGGGGTCTTAGACTGGGCACAGATCTGACATGATTTGACAAATGTAGAGGTGTCGGCGGTCATTGATGGCCACCAGAATGCATTCTTCAACAGATGTAGGGTGCGTGATATACCTGGATGTCCTGCACTGAGAGATGTGTGGACCCATTTAAGTACTTGTTGACGCATGTCTTGAGGTACGTAGTGTTTATTGAGTGGACATTGTGGTGGTGGGGGGTCTTGCTCGTGCCTGCGTTGAATCTCCTCCATGATGTCCCATGAAATGGGAGCCAGAATGACAGTGGGTGGAAGGATGGATCCATGTGAGGATCATGTTGTCGGGAGAGAGCGTCTGCCTTACTGTTCTTGCTTCCAGGTCGATAAGTGACCGTAAAGTTAAAGCGAGTGAAGAAGAGGGCCCAACGAGCCTGGCGAGGATTTAGCCTCTTAGCACCCTTGATGTACTCAAGATTCTTGTGGTCGGTGATAACTTGAAACGGATGTTTGGCGCCCTCTAGCCAGTGCCGCCACTCCTCAATAGCGGCTTTCATGGATAACAGCTCCTTATTACCCACGTCATAATTTCGTTCATCACTGGTGAGTTTTCTGGAGTAAAAGGCGCAGGGGTGAAGTTTGCCTGGCTGACCGTGACGTTGAGACAGGATAGCTCCGATTCCACAGTCCGATGCATCCACCTCCACAACAAATGGTAATTCGGGATTGGGGTGTTTCAAAATAGGGGCTGAGGTGAAACTTGCCTTGAGTGTGTTGAATGCTCGATCTGCGTCTTCGGTCCAACAGAGTTTCTTGGGTTTGTTCTTAAGCAGTGAGGTCAGTGGAGCAGCAATGGTACTATAATTACAGATGAATCGGCGGTAGAAGTTAGCGAAGCCCAGGAATCTTTGGAGCTCCTTGATGGTTGACGGTTGAGGCCACTCCGTGACTGCCTGGATTTTACTGGAGTCCATCTTGACCCCCTGGTGGCTGACTTGATATCCTAGGAAGGATGTCTGGTGGACGTGAAACTCACTTTTCAGCCTTGACATACAATTGGTGTTCTAATAAACGAGATAGTACTGTACGTACATGGGAGATATGTTCTGCCTCTGCCTTGGAATAAATCAAAATGTCATCAATATAGGCGATTACAAACTTGTTCATGAAGTCCTTGAGGATCTCGTTTATGAAGGACTGGAAGACAGCTGGGGCGTTGGCTAACCCATACGGCATCACCTGGTATGCATAGTGCCCCCTGGTGGTGAGAAATGCAGTCTTCCACTCATCACCTTCCTTGATCCTGATGAGGTTGTATGCACTTCGTAAGTCAAGTTCCGTGTAAATAGTGGCTTCCCGCAATTGTTCTAGAGCCGGGGGAACCAGAGGCAAAGGGTAACGAAACCTTACCGTGACGTTGTTGAGTTCTCGGTAGTCGATGCACGGCCTTAAACCACCATCCTTCTTGCTCACGAAGAAACAACCTGCTGCTGCAGGGGATGTCGATACACGGATGAAGCCTGATTCAAGTGCCTCCTCAATGTAGTCCTCCATAGCTTGGTCCTCCATTCGAGACAACGGGTAAACTTTACTCTTGGGTGGCATGGCGTTGGGCAGTAATTCAATGGCACAGTCCCAGGGACGGTGTGGAGGAAGTTGTGTGGCTTTAGTCTTACTGAAAACTTCTGATAAATCTTGATAGTGACTGGGAATGGTAATCTTTACCTTAGTGTCCGGACTCTCTATGCTCGTGGTGAGACATGGTTGTGGCTGAACGAGGAGACAGTTTTCCATGCAGAATTGTGACCAGTGAGTCAATTCCCCTTGAAACCAGGAGATGTCAGGATCATGGATGGAGAGCCAGGGGAATCCGAGGATGACTTCGTACTTGGGTGAATCGACCACATACAAGGTAATGCTCTCTTGGTGAAGCAGACCGATCTGTAGTCTCACGGTTTTGGTTTGATGGTGGATGCCGTGGTCGATGAGAGTGTCGTTGATGGCTTTGATCTGAATGGGTGGTATGCATGGTTGAGTGGGGATGTTATATTTCTTGACGATGTCTTTGTTGATGAGATTCAGTGCGGCCCCAGAGTCAATCATCGCTGTAAGGTCAAGAGAGAGAGTATCAGTTCTTATGGTAACCGGCACTGTCAGAGATTTGTAAGGTAGTATCGAGAAGTTTTGGATATTTACCCCTGAGGAAGCCTTGGACTTGAGTGGACATCCGATGCTACGGTGGCCTGGTCCACCGTAGTAAAAACACAGATGGTTTAGACGACGTCTAACCCGCTCTTCCTCAGTCAATCGTGAGGCGTTGAGTTGCATAGGTTCGGCCTGTGTTTGTTCCGTTGCAGGATCACAGTTTGGGGAAATGCGATGATCGCCTTTGCTTGTGCGTTGCTTGGGTGACTGCCTCATGAGTTTGTCGATCTTGATAGTGAGGTTAATGAGTTCCGAAAATGATGAATTCTCTCGCCGGCAGGCAAGCTCAGTTTGCAGATGTTTAAACTGTTGTAGAATATAGCTTTAAGAGAAGCATCATTCCATCCGCTCTGGGCTGCCAGAGTACGGAACTCAATCGCATACTCCGCTGCTGTACGGTTACCTTGTTTGGCGTGAATAATTTGCGTCGAAATATCCCTGCCCCCAGCGGGATATTCGAACACTTCACGAATTTGTAGCAGAAAATATTCAACAGATTTCTTGAGTTGAGGATCGGCGTCCCATACAGCTGAAGCCCAATCGAGAGCCCTTCCTGTGAGCAGAGTCACGAGAAGCGCACATCTCTTCTCCTCTGATTCAAATCGGTCTTGGTGATACTCAAAATACAGCTTTACCTGACGAACAAATCCTTTGCATTGCTCAGCCGTACCATCAAACTTGTTAGGAAGAGCGAAGCTTACCGTTGACGGCAGGGGAGGAGGAAGAGATCGTACGTAGTGCGTCAGGCGTTCGTTGACTGATTGTAGCTTCGTGAGCTGTTCCTGATAACTCTTTAATAGTTCGCTTTGGTAAGCGAACGCCGCTTGCAAGTTGGAAACCTCCGCTGGATTCAGGGGCGGCGAAGTATTCTGTAACGAGGACGCCGAGGTGGCGTTAGAATCCATATGTGGAAGTTTATTGCAAACAACAGAAAACATACACGTGTAACCAGGCAGTGGGTCGATAACCAGAAAGCGGTCCACTCTTTCGACAGTCCAAGGGTAATCCGTAAATCGTAGTGAGAAACCAGGCAATAATGTCAAACCTTGATAACAGTCTACACAGGCAAACAATCCAATAGGGAAATCCAAGAAATTGGTAGTCAGAATACGAGGCAGAATCATACACGTGCAAACAAATCAGGATAATCAGAAAACACTTGGTAAGGCAGGTAAACTGGCAATACTTCGCAAAGGTGTGAGCACATGGTGAGTCCTTAAATACTGCCAAACAGGAAGTAGCAGTAGAAGCAGCAGAGGGAGCGCGCAGTCAGTATTCGGGTGATGGCTCCCTCTGCTGGCTTGGCATTACAGCTATTAAAAATAATACCAAAGAAGCAAATAACAATAGAGCAAATGCAATAAGAAATAATCAGTGCTTTAAATTTCCCCAGATAGGTCAATTTAATAGTAGGGTTAAGGTTAAGCAAGTAAGAAATTAAAATATAATTAAAATAGAAATAAAAATCTTATTGGTTAATGTTTAAAGTTAAATAATTACATGCGAATATAAGCATAAAATTTTGATACATGTACTTATGCTTCAAAAAAAATCTTTTTTTTGGTTTCTTAAAAATGTAAAAGTGAACTTGAGCTGTGGAAAGGTGCTATATAAATAAAACAACTTCTTTCTCTAGTTTATGCATCATTTGAAATATTGTGGCTATGGATGAAAAAGCTGATATCATGTTTGTTCCTAAAAACATCTGAAAAACAGACTGAGCTCATATTGAAAACAGATATTGGTTTTACTGTACTCTGAATTTGACTTACATGCATTAAAATGCAGTCAGCTTATGAAGCAATCAAACATTTGGTTAAATGTATCCTGCAATCAAGATTTGTCATTAATATTCTCCCATTCCTGATGAAAGAGCAACGCGGCCCAATTACACAAAGCTTTGTTGTCTCTACCAGACTACATGTTGGAGATAGGCAAGCTATGATTACTGTCAGCAGATGTCTGGAGAAAGCGTTGTTGGGGGATGGAACGAGATGATAATGTGGCATGAAGCAGAGCTCCATCATCACACATTGAAAAGCGCCATGCGGAAAGCACGAGCGTGTTTGAGGTGACTGGTATGTGCATTTTTCCCTTCTGACTGTCAGTCTTGTTGGGCCCTGTCTCACCCTCATAACTCCATTGCCTCCCTCAACGCAGCTGACAGACATCTTCCTCAGTTGTCACAACATGTGTATGTGTATGTTTTAGTGTAAGATTTCACAAACTAACCCTTCACCTGCACATTACACAGGAAAGGACAGCAAAGGCCAAGCTGAAGTGTTTCATTTACTAGCGCATCATTTTACAGACATTTCAACATCAGAATCTTCTAAAGGTCTTATTAGTTTGTAATTTTCTTCCTTGTTTTCTACTGTACATTACATTAACTAAATTACATTTAAAATTACAATGTTTCTTACCTCTTTGGCACATTACCTTGTTTTCTTGCATAAACTTCCCCAAATTCTTGGGATGCATTTAATGGTTAAAACAAGTAATGATCTGATTCAGTCCGATACCACAAATTGGTTCATTTTATTGTGGATGTGGTTTTCCAAACTCAACTCTACATGAAAATGTGGTCAGAAATTTAGTTCATAAACGCTGGTAAAATTTGCAATTGCTATGAAAGGAATCTGCCCTAACTCACAAAAATAAACTGCCATTGATGACATAATTTGCATTATTGCATGTTGTCAGTTGTCAGTCCACAGTAACCAGGTTTCCATCCAGTTTTTTGCTATGTTTTGTTATTGACAAAGAGAATCTCATGAGTTCACGCTTACATATAATTAGCCGGAGTATAGTAATGCATATTTGGTGTGCTGTCCGGGGAAGGGCTCCGAGCTCGGGAATGGCCCGAACCCAGAGAACCCCCCTAGGTGTAGTGAGAACTCGGAGTGAGGAGATGGGATGGTGGAGGGACGCTGATAAACCATCAAAAGGATAGAGGTAAGTCAGCTGTATTTAAATCTATAGCGTTGATTAACTTGAGTGAGCTCCTGTTGTGTTAATTTGGCTAGGTATCTGACGCGCTCCTCCCGAACCTTGTTAATAAAACATCGTATGTGTAAAAAAACGTCTCCAGCCTGTTTCCACCCAACTTTTTCCCAATAAAATGGTGTGTGTGCGCAAAAAAAAAGTTCATTCCATTCATAATTTCACCTATTGCACAAATTACATAGGCTATTAGCAATATTCATAAACAGGTGCAGCCGTATTATTATTATTTTTCTGATTAACTTTAATTAGACTGTATTGGAAAAAGGAATGTTCATTTCAGTTATTTTATTTCTCCTAACCGACAACCGGCAGTTGTTAAGCCATTATTAACCGTTAATCGACAAGATGTTAAATTACAATTAAATTACGTGGCTGTGACGCATTAAAATACCTACATTTGTTTTCCAGGGATTCATTGAATACACGCAAAAAGCAGCATAAACAACAGGACGTGAGAATTCACATGGTCACATCACACACCTGCAGTGCTTCTACAAACCAAAAAAAACATAATAAAGCTACATATAAAATAAATATATAAACAGTGTTACCAGGAGTGAATGACGAGAGGCGAGCGGATCCATAAGCAAGCTTTTATTGGGACGAGACAGAGACATGGTCATACAGGCTGGGTAGAGACAGGAGCAGACAGGGATGTAACAGGCGATCCAAGAGAATAATCCGATAAAGACGAGCGATAAATCACAAGGCAGGCGGCTAGACAGACGTAAACGAGAAAAACCAGGCAGGAGATCAAAAAACCAGGAACTTGGAAAACACTAGGGAAAACAGGAATATAAACACAACACTACGAATCAAGGAAACAACAATCCAGGAAGTGCAACTGAGGAGGACCGGGGTTTTATAGGATGCCTGATTGGTCACGGGGGCTGACGCAATCAGAGCGGTGGAGGATGGGAGATGCAGTCCGAGATGCAAAGCGACAGTCAGAGTGAGTGGGTGGAGCGAGAGTGACATCTGGTGGTGAGTAGACAACGGGACACCGACCAGGTTCGTGACATAGCCCCCCCCCAAGGAGCGGCTTCCAGACGCTCGAAAGAAACAACAGTCCAGGGGAGCGGTGGGATGGGGGGGAAACAGGGCGAGGGCTGGAGGACCAGGTCCATGAGGGAAGCCCAGAGATTGAGGCAGGACCGACAGAGCAGGTACCCTCCAGGGTGGGGCCGGAGGCGGAGCAAGAGCCCTCCAGGGCGGAGGTGGAGCAGGAGCCTTCCAGGGAGGGGCCGGAGGCGGAGCAGGAGGTGCAGGAGCCCTCCAGGGCGGAGCCGGAGGCAGAGCAGGAGGCGCAGGAGCCCTCCAGGGCGGAGCCGGAGGCAGAGCAGGAGCCAGAGCAGGAGGCGCAGGAGCCCTCCAGGGCGGAGCCGGAGGCAGAGCAGGAGGCGCAGGAGCCCTCCAGGGCGGAGCCGGAGGCAGAGCAGGAGGCAGAGCAGGAGGCGCAGGAGCCCTCCAGGGCGGAGCCGGAGGCAGAGCAGGAGACGCAGGAGCCCTCCAGGGCGGAGCCGGAGGCAGAGCAGGAGGCGCAGGAGCCCTCCAGGGCGGAGCCGGAGGCAGAGCAGGAGGCGCAGGAGCCCTCCAGGGCGGAACCGGAGGCGGGACAGGCGACGCCCGAGCCCTCCGAGGCGGAACAGGAGGCGGGGCGATCCTCCAGGGCGGAACAGGAGGCAGAGCAGGAGGCGGAGCAGCCCTCCAGGGAGAAACAGGAATCTGCGTCACGGTCTGGGACCTGGGGAAAGCAGGGACAGAGGAGGCAGACAGAGTAGGGGGAGAAGGCGCAGCAGCCCTCCGGGGCGGAACAGGAGGCGGAGCAGGAGGTACCGCAGCCCTCCGGGGCGGAACAGGAGGCGGAGCAGGAGGTACCGCAGCCCTCCGGGGCGGAACAGGAGGCGGAGCAGCCCTCCGGGGCGGAACAGGAGGCGAAGCCGCCCTCCGGGGCGGAACGGGAGGCGCAACAGCCCTCCGGGGCGGAACAGGAGGCTGCGTCTTGGACGGGGACCTGGGGAGAACAGTGACAGAGGATGCAGACAGGAAAAAGGGAGAAGCAGAGAGTTTAGCAGTTAACGCCCCCTCCATAAGAGGTTCTACGGCCAACGCCGACACCTCTGGAGGCATTGGCGCAGCTTCTCCGATGGGGAAGGCTTCGGGAGCAGACTTGAGACCCGATGGGACCTCTGAAGCAGGCCTGTGATCAGAGGGGAGCTCTGGGTCAGGCTGGAGACCAGACGAAAGTTCTGCAGCAGGCTTGAGATCAGAGGGGAGTTCTGGGGCTGGCTGGAGACCAGACGAGGCCTCTGCAGCAGGCTTGAGATCAGAGAGGGACTCTGGAGCAGGCTTGAGATCAGAGAGGGACTCTGGAGCAGGCTTGAGATTAGACGGGAGCTCTGGAGCAGACTGGTGAACAGATGTGGCCTCAGGGGTTGATCTGTGAACAGACGTGACCTCAGGGGCACAGTGAGCAGCCCACACACACCAGATGGCAACCGCCATTAGCGGAAGAGCAGCAGCGGGAGGTTGTGGTGGGTCCAGTACACTGGTTACCATGATGGGCCGTGATCGTGGGATATCTGACGAGGCATGGCACGGCTCTGGAAGGTCAGACGAGACATGACGAGGCACTGAGAGGTCTGAAGTAACATGGAGAGGTTCTGGGCCATCAGGCGGGACGTGGGTTGACTCTGGGCGATCAGACGAGACATGACTTGACTCTGAGCGGTCAGACGAGGCGTGATGGGGCTCTGAGCCGTCGGGCAGGATATGATTTGGTTCGTGGTGACCAACTGTGACTTGACCTGGTTCGTGGTGACCAACTGTGACTTGACCTGCTTCGTGGAGATCAGTAATGAATTGACTTGGCTTCTGAAGATCAGCCATAACTTGACTCGGTTTGTGACGACCAGTTGTAACAGGGCTTGGTTCATGGAAATCCGCTACAACATGACCTGATTCAGGGACAACATCCTTGGCGTCGCTGGACTCGGCAGCTTGACTGGACTCGGCAGCTTGACTGGACTCTGGAAAAACAGCAGCAGCTTGGCTTGGCTCATGAGGATCTGCTGTAACCAGGCTTGGCTCATGGAGATCTGCTGTAACAGGACTAGACTCGTGAGGAACAGTTGTGATTTGGCTTGACTCGTGGGGAACAGTTGTGATTTGACTTGACTCGTGGAGAACAACAGCCGTGTCTTGGCTTGACTCATGGAGAACAGCAGCTTTGGTTTGACTTGACTCTGTTGCTTGACCGGACTTGACCCTGGAGCTTGACTTGACCCTGGGGTAGCAGCCGCGGCGTGGAGGAGTGCCATTTTAACTGCCCATACAGCCATGAGGGGTGAATCCAGCAAGTGGGCCATCATGATAGGCCGCGATCTTGGGATGTCAGACGGGACGTGACTTGACTCTGGAACCACGGCTGAGACATTGCTTGACACAGGAACTGCTTCAGGAAGGCCGGCCATGATGGGTGCAGACTCAGGAGCAGAAAACACAACGTGAACAGGCTGTGGCTTGACTGAGTTGGCCTGAGCAGGCTGTGGCTTGGCGGCCATCTTGTGCAGTGGCTCTGGCGTGGCAGCCATCTTGTGCAGTGGCTCTGGCGTGGCAGCCATCTTGTGCAGTGGCTCTGGAAAGATGGCTGTAATTTGACTTGAGACAGAGGCAAGAGTAGTTCTGACTTGACTTGACGCAGAAACAGCAGCTGTAGCTTGACTTGACTCAGGGGTGGCAGCAGTGACTTGACTCGACTCAGGAAACACATCTGCAACCTTATATGGCTCTGATATGGCAGCTGTGACGTGACGAAGCTCTGTTTTCACCGCCCTCTTGTGAACGGGCTCCGCTGTCGCCGCCATCTTGTGAGCGCACGCCGGCGCGGCCGCCATCTGGTGCACGGGCTCAGCTGACGCCATCGTAGCTTGGGCGCGCTCCAACACGGCCGCCATCTCGCGAGCAATCCAGGCGGAGAACTTGGTTTTGGCGTCGTGATCCGGCGTAACCACCAATCTGCGAGCGGGGCGCGGGGCGCGGGGCTGCCGTGTCCGCATTGTCGCGTTCCCCCTTCGCGACCCCCACAGTACACGGCGAGCCCACACACAATAACGCAAAATTCAAGGAAGCAGCCAGAGATGAGCGCGGACCCTCGCGAGTCTAGTCTTTAGAGGCTCATTAACGCCATCACAAAATATTTCAAAAATTATACAGTCCGGGAGGGTGGAATGGTTAGCGATGGATAGAAACTCACGGATGTGCTGGTCGAGAGAACGTGATCCTTGTTTTATCCTGAATAAAATCCTGTCTGTGTCTGAATCTGAATGTCCGGGGGTGAAGCTGCTGGATCCTGTTGTGCTGGATTGTTCTGTTACCAGGAGTGAATGACGAGAGGCGAGCGGATCCATAAGCAAGCTTTTATTGGGACGAGACAGAGACATGGTCATACAGGCTGGGTAGAGACAGGAGCAGACAGGGATGTAACAGGCGATCCAAGAGAATAATCCGATAAAGACGAGCGATAAATCACAAGGCAGGCGGCTAGACAGACGTAAACGAGAAAAACCAGGCAGGAGATCAAAAAACCAGGAACTTGGAAAACACTAGGGAAAACAGGAATATAAACACAACACTACGAATCAAGGAAACAACAATCCAGGAAGTGCAACTGAGGAGGACCGGGGTTTTATAGGATGCCTGATTGGTCACGGGGGCTGACGCAATCAGAGCGGTGGAGGATGGGAGATGCAGTCCGAGATGCAAAGCGACAGTCAGAGTGAGTGGGTGGAGCGAGAGTGACATCTGGTGGTGAGTAGACAACGGGACACCGACCAGGTTCGTGACAAACAGGCTTATATGCAAAATATATTTTTGTTTAAATAATTAATAAATTAAAACAAAAGAAAAAAACTGAAGAATTTCATTTCATTTTTATAATATCTTCATAATATCTTACTTCTATATGACCGCAAAAGAAGGAATATTCTTAGTTGATTTCACTTTTATAGGGGGGGAGGGGGAATTAAGTGATCGTGCCAGGGCCTCTGGCGTGCAGTTAAGCATTACTGACTTGACAACGCAGCCTGTTCATTGTCATAATATAATACAGTCAGCCAAACATATTGAAAAACCATGCTATTTTACTTCCCCTCACTCCACAACAAATCCTTTCAATTTTATGGTAGAACAGAACTGAGAACAAAAGAATGAAAATATAAACTTAAACTAATTAATGTAAAATTTGGTACTTTTTGTATAAAATGAATACATTCTAACTTGAAACGTACTAAAGGAACATCAAATTAAGAAATGTATATTTGAAAGCTAACTCATCTTTTCCTTACCATATATAAAATAATTTTAGATACAATCTAATAATATGAATATGATTTAATGCACTTTTGAACTACAGAGAAACGGTGCTTTAACGTGAGCAACACCACAAACACAGACGCTGCCTATAGGCTAATTCTGTCATGTGACACCACATTTATTTGCGTTAAAGCCCCTTTTCTCAACAAAAAGTGTTTCCAAACAAATTTTTGCAACATTTAAACTATCGATATAGAATTTATGCACTAAAGTTAAACGGAAAAAGACTGTGTCCAAATTTTATCGATAAATGGCATTTCCATCAACTGCATTTTGAAGCACCAAATATTTTTTCGCAAAAAATCCTTAAATGGAAACCTGGCTAGTGGTACAATGCATTTTTAAGATGTATTTTTGGCCTTTTTGCCTTTATTGTGATAGGACAGATCATACAGGACAGGACAGGAAGTGAAGTGGGAGGAAGGGGGTGGGACTGGGAAAGGTCATTGAGCTGGGATTCGAACTCAGGATGCCCGCAGAGCGACGGCACTGCATGTCGGTGCACTGCTCACAAGGCTATCGGCGCCAACAGCTGCTCATATCTGAATTTATTCTGTTTGGAAAGCAACTTGCAATGTTTGCATCTCTTCTAATACATCAGATAAACAAAAGTGTAAAGTGTAAAGTTTTGGGACATGCAAAGATGAATAAATGAATATTATGAAAAAATAAGAATAAATGTAGCTGCAAGCATTGATTGCCGGGGTCCAAGTGCTTAAGGCATTTAAGCACATAAGGAAAAAGACATTGCATATTATTTAGCAAGCCTGTAACCACCTTAATCAATGATTTAAAAAAGCATTTTTGGCAAATCCAGGCTGTTATAGCACCAGCTGTGGTACGATCTCCTTAAAACTTTGCATGCTTGTTCAGAATATCCCGTTGCATGTGCTCACCAGTTTTCATGAAGTTTTGAGTTTTCCTTTAAGCTTTATAAGACTTATAAGATATAAGATTTGTAAGACCTTGTTATAGCTTCCCCAAGGGTGAATTTCAACATTTGTTTGATATTTATTGACCTAAAGAGTCCAGAGAATTGTACTGCAGTGTTTTTTTTTCCAGATTGAGAGAAAAACACTAGCACTAGGTTTTTTTTTTACATCTTCTCAATCATTCAACAATGATTTGATTCACAGCAGTGGTTCTAGAGGCAAAGTTAAGGAGTTCTATCATATGATATGAACATCGCGTGTATGTGCAACACACAATGTATAAACATTTACTCCCTTGAAAAATGCAATGTCGCCTCCGGTGGCCAATTTCTTTCAAATTTCTCACAGACCTTTAGGGCCGTGAGTCGAACAGGCCCACCAAGTTTTATTCCGACCAGCCTCTGTTAACCTTGTCTAACAGGTCCTTAAACTTCATCCACCAATGGCAGCCATGTTTTTTGAGATATGCAAATGTCCTTATAGACACTTGTGGCACTTTGGACCACGACTGTGCACAGCAATTTTCATGTTGATGACAAATGGTAGTGTAGTCATAACCATTTTTATAATTTTCCCCTTTTATAGCACCACCAAGTGGCCAAGCTCTGTGATTTTTTTCCTGTGACCTCAGATTGAGCTCTCACATAAGTGTTCTGAGTTTGGCGAAGATATCTCATTCCGTTCAGGAGTTACAGTATAAGCATTTTACTAAAAGTGGCCCTGCCTCTTTCTAACGTTAAACTTTTTTGATAATTATTGAGATTCACTCTCCAGAGAATCTAAAAGTAGGTTTTTCAAAAAAAATCAAAAATACCCGAAAATTTTGCCAGGCTCACGATCAAATCTGAGGCATGCGTTTTGTCCAGCGTGAGTCAAGGATTCCAATGATAACACACTTGAGCCTGCAACTAACGGTTTAGGAGTTATTTCATGCTCTTGATCGCCCTAGCGCCCTCGTCAGGCCGATTGGGGTGAGCCTTGGTGATGTTGTAGGCGGTGTGAGTACTACCATCCCTCAAAGTTTCAAGTCTCTACGACTTACAGTTTGGTCTACACAATCAGTTTTAGGTGGAGAACGCTGATCCGTGACCATTCTAACAATTACAATAGGGTTTCAGCGCTACGTGCTTGAAGCGCTAATTCTTAGGTCACTGTACGATAGGGCTAGGCGATATAGCCAAAATATTATCACAGTATTCACTTACCTTTTAAGAGGAAGGAAATGCTTTCCCAACATGTTAGAAATGTAAACGTAACTTGTTTGTTAACAATTCTGCATCATTTCCAAGCTACCTTTTAATTTAAAGGGGTCTTTGGATGCTAAGTTCACTTTTACATGCTGTTTGAACATTAATGTGTGTTGGCAGTGTATGTACAAATCTACCCTATAATGATAAAAATCCATGCAGTGGTTTTTAATTAATCTGTAAAAATAATATTCCCTTTTTCAAATCGAGGCATTCTCAGATGCCTGTCGTTGTGGTGTCACACCAACAGAGGCCGCTCCCACCATAGTTGATTGACATGAGCTCTTACCACAGATCAGCTGTAACAGTCCGCCCTCTTTGTTTCAATGTGACCAGGGATGTAAGTTAGACGAGAATATCTCGGATTGAGCGATTGAGGTGTTGTGTTGCTGGATGTAATAATGAACATAGTGGTCGTCATTTACTCCCGACATCTGAGTCGGTGAAGATGCAGTAGATTACGTTTGTTTGTGAAAGGAATGCACCTCCCGATCTACATATATCCATCTATGTTCCCGCGAATCATTCGTGATCCAGCTTCACTTACAGCAGAAGTGAGTATCAGGGTTCTTTTTATTAATCTTTGCGATCGTCTAAAACCCTAAAGAATCATATCAACTTGTGGAAAATAGGCATCCGGTGACCCCTTTAATGCCCCATTTTGTTTTTGTGCTTAATTACATCACATTATCTATAGCCTTGACTTCATCCATCCTAAGCGATTTAACTTACACGGTGGAACTGAGTTTCCACAGGGCTGCAACCTTGCTAGTTTAAACTCCGAAATCCTCTTGCATATCCTCTTGTATAACTTGGTGTCACAGGGCAATCGAGTGTTCTCTCTGCGTGGGGTGCTGCTTGTGTTATATTTAAAGACGCAGTGCCTGCGGTTCAGCAGGTTACAGATTGAGTGCTGCAGGGCGGCTGCTATAACCATTCCCCGAGGGCCTTTAGTTAGGACACAGAGAAAATCTCATTCCTTCATTTTATGTTTAGCTGTGTTGAGTGCCCTATGCCACACACGCTGAATCAAGGCCAATGAGATTATCTAATGTGTGTGTGGCATTACTGATGGGGAAGATGCTGACATCATGCAGGCAATCCAGTGCTGGGTTGTTTTGACCCAGCTGGGTTTGGTTAAATGCTTGACCCAAACGTGCTGAGCTGATTTTTTTTTTTTCCCCACCCCAAACTCAACTATTGGAACTCAACTGCTGGCATAAAATTACTTTAACATGCAGAATGACTATAGTAAGCAGAATAAAATCAACAAAAATACAGATGAAAGTAAAAACGATGCGTCAATGTGAGGAAAAAACAATGTCAAATCAAGTTATTCAGCACATACAGTTAAACGGATTTGCTCATTAATAAATTTATAATTCAGAACAGAACAGAAGTGTTAAAATAACTATTCTTTGCAAAGATGTTCTCCAAACTTTCCCCTCAAACAGACAGTCCAATCTCACACCATTAGCCACATAATTGTTGTGATGTGCTGTTTGAGATGTTGAAATGAACAGCAGTGTTTTGACAGGACCACAGTGTCCCCACAGGAGTGTTATATTTTTCAGAGTAATTTATATATATTCATTTACTGTATGTATTTGTGTATATTAAAATGAGATAGAAAATATATTATAATTTCCTTTTAAATGACAATTCTATATAACTGATTCTTATCTGGTGGGTTCTGACTGCCCTTATGAAAAAGAACTAAAAATAGGAAAGTGCACTTTTAGTCTACTTTTTATATACTTCTCAGAAATGGTCTTCATGTACTTCTCAGAAATATACTTAAAATGACATTTAAGTGTACTTGACTTATACTTAGAAAAAAGTCTAAATACATTTGAGATATACTTGTGCTCCTAGAATCTGTGTTTTCATTGTTATAAGGTAGGGGGCACTATTACAGATCTTCTGTACAGAATTTCCAAAAAAACACAAGTGAAGAGGAAACCGAAACAACATGCTTCCACGTGTAATCGAACACGACCATCAGACATAAAACAGCATCAAAACTGTAACATTAAAGGGGTCATCCGATGCTAAGTTCACTTTTTCATGTTGTTTGAACATTAATGTGTGTTGGCAGTGTATGTACAAATCTACCCTATAATGATAAAAATCCATGCTGTGGTTTTTAATTAATCTGTAAAAATAATATCCCCTTTTTCAAATCGAGCCGTTCTCAGATGCTGTCGGTGTGGAATCACACAATAGTTGATTGACATGAGCTCTCACCTCAGACCAGCTGTCACAGTCCAGTAACTTTCCATGTTTTGATGCTGGAGCAGGGATGTAAGTTAGACGAGAATATCTCCGATTGAGCGATTGAGGTGTTGCGTCGCTGGATGTAATAATGAACATAGTGGTCATCATTTACTCCCGACATCTGAGCCGCTGAAGATGCAGTAGATTACATTTGTTTGTGAATGGAATGCGCCTTCCGATCTACATATATCCGTCTATGTTCGCGCAAATCATTCATGATCCAGCTTCACTTACAGCAGAAGTGAGTATAAGCGTATGAATCTTTGCGATCGCCTTTCCTTATAACGTGGTAGTTAGGAAGTTTAAATGCGGCTAATGTAAACAACACCGTCTTTCCACAGAGAGAAGAGAGGGGCGGGGTGAGCAGAGCTCATTTGCATTTAAAGGAACAACCCCTTAGAATGAGATGATTTTTGCAGAGCTGATTTTGGCAAGGTAAAAAGGGTGTTGTTTTACAAAACCACTGAGAATTTTTAATCAAAGTATATTAGAGACTTCATTAAGACCCTAAAGAATCATATCAACTTGTGGAAAATGGGCATCGGATGACCCCTTTATGGAATAAAAATGTTAACCAATGAAGAGGTAATAATGACTGTAAAGCTTTGGGGTGTTGATCGACTCTCTACATCTTGATTATCATTCTGAATCCAATTCATAGTCTTTTTCAGCTTTTTGTTCAAAATGTTGTTTATTTCTTTGTCTTTTTATTTATGAAACTTACCCACATTCAAGTGTTTAAAAAAAGAATGGATGAAGCTAGAATAAAATGTTTTTGTTTACAAGCAGATTCTTTCTTTCTTTTCTTTCCTGTTCTTTTGATGTTTGGTATTTTCAGATATTCATGTAACTAAATATATACAAATTAATACCTGAATAGGGACATAGTAGTATACTTGAAGTATGATGTAAAGTTAACTTAAAGAAAACTTACGAGTATACTTGCAGTATAAAACTACCAAACTAGTAGTTTACTGAGACTATACTTCAAAGTGTACTAAAAATGCTACTACACGTATTTAATTAGTAAACTATCAGTATACCTATAAGTTCACTTTTAGTGTAGCTGCAGTACAAGCTAAAAACTTCGATGTAAACTTGTTTGTTGTGTACTCAAAGTTTACTACTGTTATACTTAAACTATACTTAAAAGTGTTTTAAGTACTTTTATATACTAGAAAGTAGGCCAATTTAGTCCCAAGGAGTATTGAAATAGTACACTTACGAGTATACTAGTACACTAATATTTGTATAATTACTACATAAAGTAAACTTAAAATTATACTTGAACTTTACTTAAGTATACTTAATAAAATAAACTTGAAGTATACTACTTTTTGGTAATGGTCTCATTTACTTTAACGTTCAAGGAACAGTTCACCCCAAAATGAACATTTGCTAAAAATGTCCTTACCCTCAAGCCATTCAAGATGTAGATGAGCTTGTTTCTTTATCAGATTTGGAGAAACTTAACATTACACCACATGCTCACCATTGGATCATCTGCAGTGAATGGGTGCCGTCAGAATGAAAGTCCAAAACATCACAATTATCCACAAGTAATCCACACCACTCCTGTAACCAGGAGTGATTGACGAGAGGCGAGCGGATCCATATGCGAGCTTTATTAAACGAACAAACAGGTACAAGGTGAGCAGGCAGGGTCAAGACAGGAGCAGACAGGAATATAACAGGCAATCGTAGAGAATAGTCCGATAAACAAGAGCAATAAATCACAAGGCAGGCGGCTAGACAGACATAAACGAGAAAACCAGGCGGGAGATCAAAAAACCAGGAACTAGGAACACACTAGGAAAACAACAATATAATAACAATACAACGATTCAACGATTCAACAATCCATGAAGTGCACTGGGGGGGGACCGGGGTTTTTATAGAACGCCTGATTGGTCACGGGGGCTGACGCAATCAGAGCGGTGGAGGATGGGAGATGCAGTCCGAGATGCAAAGTAACAGTCAGAGTGTGTAGGTGAAGCAAGAGTGACATCTGGTGGTGAGTGGACAACAGGACACCGACCAGATTCGTGACATAGCCCCCCCCCCCAAGGAGGGCTTCCAGACGCTCGAAGGAAACAACAGTCCAGGGGAGCGATGGGGTGGGAGCGAGACAGGGCGAGGGCTGGAGGACCAGGTCCATGTGGGAAGCCCAGAGATTGTGGCAGGACCGACAGAGCAGGTACCCTCCAGGGTGGGGCCGGAGGTGGAGCAGGAGCCTTCCAGGGCGGAGCAGGAGGCGCAGGAGCCCTCCAGGGCAGAACCAGAGGCGGGACAGGCGACGCCCGAGCCGTCCGCGGCGGAACAGGAGGCGGGGCGGTCCTCCAGGGCGGAACAGGAGGCAGAGCAGGAGGCGGAGCAGCCCTCCAGGGCGAAACAGGAATTTGCGTCACGGTCTGAGACCTGGGGAAAGCAGGGACAGAGGAGGCAGACAGAATAGGGGGAGAAGGCGCAGCAGCCCTCCGGGGCGGAACAGGAGGCGGAGCAGGAGGTGCCGCAGCCCTCCGGGGCGGAACAGGAGGCGCCGCAGCCCTCCGGGGCGGAACAGGAGGCGCAGCAGCCCTCCGGGGCGGAACAGGAGGCTGCGTCATAGACCGGGACCTGGGGAGAACAGTGACAGAGGATGCAGACAGAAAAAAGGGAGAAGCAGAGAGTTTAGCGGTTAACGCCCCCTCCATAAGAGGTTCTACGGCAGGCACCGACACCTCTGGAGGCATTGGCGCAGCTTCTCCGATGGGGAAGGCCTCTGGAGCAGACTTGAGACCAGACGGGACCTCTGAAGCAGGCTTGTGATCAGAGGGGAGCTCTGGAGCCGGCTGGAGACCAGACGAAAGCTCTGCAGCAGGCTTGAGATCAGAGGGGAGCTCTGGAGCAGGCTGGAGACCAGACGAGAGCTCTGCAGCAGGCTTGAGATCAGAGAGGGACTCTGGAGCAGGCTTCAGATCAGACGGGAGCTCTGGAGCAGGCTGGTGAACAAACGTGGCCTCAGGGGTTGATTTGTGAACAGACGTGACCTCAGGAGCTGACTTGTGAACAGACGTGACCTCAGGGGCACAGTGTGCAGCCCACACACACCAGATGGCAACCGCCATTAAAGGAAGAGCAGCAGCGGGAGGTTGTGGTGGGTCCAGTACACTGGCTATCATGATAGGCCGTGATCGTGGGATATCAGACGAGGCATGGCACGGCTCTGGAAGGGCAGACGAGACGTGACTTGGCTCTGGACGAATAGACGAGACATGACGAGGCACTGGGAGGTCTGATGAAACATGGAGAGGCTCTGGGCCGTCAGGCGGGACGTGACTTGACTCTGGGCGGTCAGACGAGACATGGTGAGGCTCTAGACAGGTAGACGAGATGTGACGGGGCTCTGGAGGATCAGACGAGCCGTGACTTGACTCTGGGCGGTCAGACGAGACGTGACTTGACTCTGGGCCGTCAGGCGGGACGTGGCTAGACTCTGGGCCGTCAGGCGGGACGTGGCTAGACTCTGGGCCGTCAGCAATAACTTGACTTGGCTCTTGAAGATCAGTTGTGGCTTGACCTGGTTCGTGGAGATCGGCTGTGACTTGACTTGATTCGTGAAGATCAGTAGTGATCTGATTTGACTCATGGAGATCAACAGTGACTTGACTTGGCTCATGGAGATCAGCAGTGACTTGATCTGACACGTGAAGACCAGCGGTGACTTGAACTGGCTTGTGAAGATCAATGACTTTACTTGACTCAGGAACCACGGCTGTGATGCTGCTTGACTCAGGAACGACCGCCTCAGGAAGGACGGCCATGATGGGTGCAGACTCAGGAGCAGAAGACATGACGTGAACAGACTGTGACCTGACGGGGATGTCCTGAGCAGGCTGTGGTTTGGCTGACGTGGCGTTAGCGGGCGCTGGCTTGACAGACGTGACGTTAGCGGGCGCTGGCTTGACGTTGCTGGACTTGCAAGTTTGACTGGACTTGGAGGCTTCAGCTGTAGCCTGACTTGACTCCGGAGCAGTGGCTGAAGCTTGACTTGGCTCTGGAACAACAGCAGCAGCTTGACTTGGCTCATGAGGATCTGCTATAACCTGGCTTGACTCATGGAGATCCGCTGTACCAGGACTTGACTCATGAACAACATGGCTTGGCTCAGGAGCAACAGCGGTAACGTGACTTGACTCGTGGGGAACAACTGTGACTTGGCTTGACTTGCGGGGCACAGCAGTGACCTGGCTTGACTCTGTGTCTTGACTTGACTCTGGGGTAGCCGCCGCGGTATGGAGCAGCGCCATTTTAGCTGCCCATACTGTCACTAGAGGTGTGTCCAGCACGTGGGACATCATGACCACAGGTTCTGTAATGGCGGCCATATTGTGGAGTGGCCTGGAGACAGCGCCCATCTTGTGCAGAGGCTTGGAGACAGCGGCCATCTTGTGCAGTGGCTCTGGCGTGGCAGCCATCTTGTGCAGTGGCTCTGGCGTGGCAGCCATCTTGTGCAGTGGCTCTGGGAAGATGGCTGTAACTACTTGACTTGAGACAGGGCCAATGGCTCTGACTTGACTTGACACAGGAAACACCGCTGCAATTTGACTTGACTTGGAAACTTGACTTGACTCAGGAAACACAGCTGCAACTTGACTTGACTTGGAAACATGACTTGACTCAGGAAACACAGCTGCAACTTGACTTGACTTGGAAACTTGACTTGACTCAGGAAATGCAGCTGCAACCTTATATGGCTCTGATATGGCAGCTGTGAAGTGACGGAGCTCTGTTTCCGCCGCCATCTTGTGACCGGGCACCGCCGTCGCCGCCATCTTTTGAGCGCGCGCCGGCGCTGCCGCCATCTTGTGAACGGGCCCCGCTGTCGCCGCCATAGCTTGAGCGCGCTCCTGCACGGCCGCCCTCTCACGAGCGATCCAGGCGGCAAACGTGTTCGTGGGATCGTGCTCCGGCATGACCGCCAATTTACGAGCGGGACGCGCGTTCGCCATTGCCGCGTTGTCACGTTCCCTCTGCGCGACCCCCACGGTGCACGGCGAACCCACACACAACAGTGCAAAGTTCAAAAACGCCTCCAGCGACGAACACGGACCCTCGCGTCTCAATTGTGTGCGGAGGGGCTGGTTCACTTCATCGCAAAAAATCTCAATTTTTATACAGTCCGGGAGAGTGGAATAGTTTGATATTGAGAGAAACTCACGGGTGTATTGATCCAGTGTGTGTGATTTCTGTTTAATCCTGCAAAGAATTATGTCCGTGTCCATATCAGCTGAATGTCCGGGGTGAAAGCTGCTGGATCCTGTGGTGATGGATTGTTCTGTAACCAGGAGTGATTGACAAGAGGCGAGCGGATCCATATGCGAGCTTTATTAAACGAACAAACAGGTACAAGGTGAGCAGGCAGGGTCGAGACAGGAGCAGACAGGAATATAACAGGCAATCGTAGAGAATAGTCCGATAAACAAGAGCGATAAATCACAAGGCAGACGGCTAGACAGACGTAAACGAGAAAACCAGGCGGGAGATCAAAAAACCAGGAACTAGGAACACACTAGGAAAACAACAATATAATAACGATTCAACGATTCAACAATCCATGAAGTGCACTGGGGGGGGACCGGGGTTTTTATAGAACGCCTGATTGGTCACGGGGGCTGACGCAATCAGAGCGGTGGAGGATGGGAGATGCAGTCCGAGATGCAAAGTAACAGTCAGAGTGTGTAGGTGAAGCGAGAGTGACATCTGGTGGTGAGTGGACAACAGGACACCGACCAGATTCGTGACAACTCCAGTCCATCAATTAACATCTTGTGAAGCCAAAAGCTGAGTGTGTGTAAGAAACACATCCTTCATTAAGACATTTTTAACTTCAAACTATCTAAATCCATAATCCATACTAAAACTTGTTCCAGTCAAAAAGTCCATCTTTCACATCAAAATCCACCCACATATTTGCTTAGTCACCTGTTTTGCCAAATGGTGCTTGATCTGTGCATATTTCTCTCCTGATTCAGACTATGTAAGAACATTTTGAAGTTAAAAACGTCTTAATGAAGGATTTGTTTCTTCCAAACACACAGCTTTTGCCTTCACAAGATGTTAACTGATGGACTAGAGTGGTGTGGATTACGTGTGGATTATTGTGATGTTTTTAATCAGCTGTTTGGACTCTCATTCTGACAGCACCCATTCACTGCAGAGGATTCGTTGGTGAGCAAGTGATGTAAACATTTCTCCAAATCTGTTACAATGAACAAATCTACAACTACTCATTAACATTGTTGCTGGATGAAGCACAACATAATAGAACAGGGCAAAGGAACTCATGCCAAAACACACATAATCCAATGGACAAATGTCAGACGTCTGTCTGACGCATTTTTATAGACCATAAATTAAAAAATATTGCATACAAAATGCAATAAAAATGGAGGTATTAAAGTACCCAAGTATTTTATATACAAAATCAGCAGCTGGTGTAAAGGCACAAAAGGACTAACAGACTTTAATAAGTGTTGCGCAACTGCTGGATTGCAACAGAGTACACGGTGGTCAAAAACAGGGAAAGCTCAGATAAACTAAGACTTTCTTTTGTTTATTGTTTTATCTTGCTCTTCCTTTCCTTTCACAGTCATCCGTGTGCATTCTTTTTTTCCCTCTCTAAGGTTCATCCTTTGACATCCTATTCAAGCACAAACAGTTACTTTCACTGACACAAGGCCAAAACCCATTCACAAACACATGCCTGCAAACTCTGGACATTCTTCTATATTTTGTAGAGTAAAATAATAGTGCAAACTCTGTCTTTCATTACAGGGCACAGCTTTGTTCTAGATCTGGTTAAAACAAGCAGTCCCGTCATGATGAGGCTTTATCTGTAATTTCAGTTTCATCAAAGAAAAAGATAATTCATTTTTGTCTGTACGCACTTTACTGATCAGCAGAGAGCATGAATTTTGCTCACATTTTATCATTTGCAAGTAAAATGTGTAAATTGTTCTGTAGTATGACAAATATGGAGTCCGTTAAAGTGACTCATGATCTTTGAGTCCTAGTATAATGTACGCACTGCATTATTTTAATTTTTTTTATTTTATTTTTATTATATATATATATATATATATATATATATATTTTTTTTTTTTTTTTTTTTTTTTTAATACTGGTTGTAGACTGTTGGGTAAAATGTACAAATATGATCCAATTAGGGTTGATAATCATTCATAATCAGCAACCCAGTGGTGCTGGGTTGGGAATGTGGATGTGAAAAATGGCATGAATATCATGCATGTCATGCAACTGTCAATACACTTTGCCTATCTGTGTTCCAGAGTTGTAAAGAGCACCTGAAAACCATACTTGAGTAATAAAAACAGGTACCTTACAGTGAAAATTACTCCACTACACATTACAAGTCACCAGTTCCAAAACAACTTGAGTAAAAATCTTAGAGTATCTGATTTTAACAGTACTTAAGTATTTTACTTATAAAAAATATAGGCTCAAAGATGCACTAGTCAAGAGACACGGCAATAAAAAACTGTAACGTTGTGGAGAAGCTATAGGGAAAACAGGCAGATGCAAGGATCTATGTGCGGGTATTCAGTGGAAACACTAAAACAAACAATAAGCCAAAAACCACAGGGAAAAATAACAGTATGGCAAACAGACAACCATTACATTCAATAACTCACAAAGAACTAAACAAACACTAGGGCTATATATGCACAGGGGGACTAACAAGCTTAACAAGATAACAAGACACACCTGGGGAGACTAATCAAGGGGACCCAATGAACAAACAGCTACAAACTACAAACAAAGCCAATGCAACCTTTAGCCAAAAAAGCATAACGGCTAAAGCTAACGCTTCCGGTTTGGGAAAGGAGACCAGAGCCTGTTTTGCTTGAATGTATGTCAATGGAGAAGAGGCTTCACTACGCTAAATAAACAGCTTTTTAGAGGAAACAGCTTACAATTTAATGAATCGACCACTTACCTGACTTTTTGCAACAGGTGGGATTCAGTTTACGGCACTTCCCATTCATTTTATGTGTTATCTGTAAATGGCGACTGAGTGTCACACAACTGTAGAACTGAAATTCAGTGACGTCAAGGCTGTAATGTGACTGGTTATCAAGGCACACGTGATCCAAGTTGACCGTTACGCTTTCTCCAATAGTAAGTAATACAGACCCTATCATCTCCCAATAGTAAGAATCTCTGCTACACACACCACAGGAGACAGGAAGTGACATAAAAGTCCAGGGCAAGGCACAGAGAGCATGTAACAAGAAAGAGTTGATTTGTGAGGAGAAACCGTGTCTAGACTGATGGAACCTCCACATGAGGCTCCTGGACAGAGACACAGAGAACTTGAAGTCTCCGTATTGTGGACTTCTATGGTGCCCACAATTTTAACCTTCCAAAATGCAGTTTAAATGCAGCTTCAAAGGGCTCTAAATGATCCCAGCTAAGAAAGAAGGGTCTTATCTAGCGAAATAATCAGTTATTTGTGAGCCGACATATAGTGCAGTTGTGCTGGCGGCGAACCGAGTTCGATTCCCGTCTTGAGGTCCTTTGCCGATCCTGCTCCCCTCTCTCTGCCCAATGCTTTCCTGTCATCTCTCTACTGTCCTGTCCATTACTGGCATAAAAAGCCCAAAAATATATCTACAAAAAAAAAAAAAAAAAAAAACAATTTCTATACTTTTTAACCTCAAATGCTCATTTTGTCTATCTCTGCGTGAACTCTGTGTATTCTGGTCCAAGACAGTTCGGGTAGGTTGAAATACTCCCATCTAATTTTCTTCTCCAACTTCAAAATCGTCCATCACTGTTTTACCCTTTTTTTTAAGCGGATTTGATCTTCTTTGCATGTTCACTTTGTAAACACTGGGTCGATACTTCTGCAGTGATGTAGGACAATTTTGAAGTTGGAGGAGAAAATGAGATGGGAGTTTTGCGACTGACCTGGTTTACACAGAGTACACGCACGCAGAGCTAGACAAGACGAGCATTTGAGGTTAAAAAGTACATAAACTGAAAAATAAACCAATCGTTTTACCAGATAAGACCCTTCTTCCTCGGCTGTTTTCTTTTAGAGCTCTTTGAAGCTGCATTTAAACTGCATTTCGGAAGTTCAAACTCGAGGGCACCACAAAAGTCCACTATATGGAGAGAAATCCTGAAATGTTTTCCTCAAAAAACATTATTTCTTTATGACTGAAGAACAAAAGACATGAACATCTTGGATGACAAGGGGGTGAGCAAATTATCCGTAAATTTTTGTTCTGGAAGTGGACTTCTCCTTTAAGTTGTCTGTCACCAGCGGTGACAGATATCATTCAGGCAAGAGGCACCCTACTAGGCAGGTTTATGCACTGAAGTGAAGTCTGTTCACTGATTTGTGTTCTTCTCACTGAGATGCCCAATCACTGTTGTCCTTTCCTTTCTGCAAGAGAGGTTGGAACAGAGGCTGTCCCTTCCACCTTGAAAGCGTATGTAGACACGATTGTGGCACATCACGGTGCAGTGGATGGTAGGTCCCTGGAAAAGCACGACCTGATCATCAAGTTCCTAAGAAGCATTCGGAGCACCCCTCCTAGGACATGAACATGGCAGAGGTGTAAAGTATTTGAGTAAATGTAATCAGTTATTGTACTTGCGTATCTTTTCAGATACTTTGTAGTTAGTACTTAGTATCAAACATATTAGCAACTTTTACTCTCTACTTCACTATTTTTGAATGAGTATCTGTACTCTTTACTTCACTACATTTGAAATGTTGCAGTTACACATGACATTTTACATGGCACCTAACTTTTTCAGCAGCAGTTTATTTCTGCTACAAAAGATGTGATACTGCCTACTACAGGGCACAGAATGTCCATCTGTGCCGAGGGAGCCTTGGTCAGGGAATAGTACAACTGGCAGTGGGAGGACTCGTGAGAAGCAAGCAGGTCTACCTGGGCTTTCCTGAATCGACTCCAAATCAGCTGGACCAACTAAGGATGGAGTCTCCATTCTCTCGGGAAGGTGAGCTGTCATGAGAGCACATCAGTTGCACGATTGAGGTCCCAAGAAATGTGAATGGCACGCAGGGACAAGTCGCATCTGACTCCAGAGGAGAAGATGGCGGGCAAACCTGGATTCTGAATTACACAGCCAAGTTGGATTGCCTGAATGAGCCAGTGGGATGGGTTGGGCAGTGTTAGATGCTTGCAACTGAGATGTTGATTCAGACCATGGCGGAGCTGGTGTAGACGCCGCAAGGAGGCACCCTCCAGGACGAGCAGGTGGAGGGCCAGCCTGAGGCTGCTTGGTGGCCAGAGCAACATGTCTGGGCAGGATGTGTTTAATGGTTTCTGTTTGCTGCTGGGCGAAGTCCTCAACAGTGTTACCAAAAAGCCCAGACTGGGAGATGGAGGCTTTGAGAAAGCAGACTTTGTCTGCATCACGCAGCCAGAGATTACACTCCGGGACATCACCTGCCTGAGCGACCGTGCCATGACTGTAGTGAGGTCAGTCACCATGCACAGCTCTATCAACCTCGGGCCAGTAGCACCCTCATCACATGCAGGCGGAGGCGGCCTGGCCTGTAGCTCTGCGAGCTTCAGCAGTGAGTGCTGACGTCAGCATATAGGTCATAGATGTGAGCCCGTATGCAATTCCTCTAAGTAGCAGCATTTTGCGGGCACAAGTGCACAGCAACCGCTCTCTCTATCTGGAGAACCTCCACATATCCCCTGACCGCCCCACCATCGAGGGCAGTCAAGACAGAGGAGCCCTGGCGTGTCCTGGCTCTCAGCTTTTTCTAAGTAATCTACACATTGCTGTTGTTTTTGCTTTCTTATTTTTGTTCATTTCTGTTCTTGTTTTTCAATAAATTGAATTGTTACATTAGCCTGTGCTGTTACTGTAGTCATTCTGCGTGTGTAAAAGAGATTTTTTTAAAGTTCATTTAAACACAGCAGTATAGTCATTTTAGCTGAGTTAACAAAAAACAGCTAGCTTGTTGGTTCAAACACTTAACCCAAACAAGCTGGGTCAATACAGGGGCTGTCAAGTGTTGGGGGTAACGCATTACAAGTAACGTGAGTTACGTAATCAGATTACTTTTTTTAAGTAACTAGTAAAGTAATGCATTACTTTTTAATTTACAAGAAAATGTCTGAGTTACTTTTTCGAAAAAGTAATGCCAGTTACTTTGTTTTCCCATTTATTGACTGACAAGTCTCCTGTCCCCATGTTGAGAGAAACTGGAAATACAGAGGCGTCTGTGTGCATTGTGTAAACTTGATGTTACACAATGCACTAACTCAGAACATGATGCAAACCTTTAACAATATGTTAAATAACACCAATTTCCTTTATGTATTTCATGCCATTTTATTAACCAATGTCTTTGCTACTGACCTTTGATGATCCAGTTCAACCATACTAATAAGCAAAAATGACTAAATAAACTAACATTTGTGCTTTATTGTTTTTTTTTTCTATTGCTGAAGAGTGTCGAACCTTCTTCTCCTGCTTTCTACTGTACAGACGTGTATTTATTTTTCCTTCAGTCTGAGGCTTATTCATTTCATTTTTTGGTGTGAAAGCCAGGGCTTTTACATTTGCTAAAAATAAAACTTTTTATATAAAAAAAAAACAAGCAAGTCACTAAGTAACGTAATTAGTTACTTTTTTAGGGAGTAACGCAATATTGTAATGCATTACTTTTAACCCAGTGCAGGGTTGCCAGAATGACCCAAGAATTTGAGTGTATTAAGATTATTCACTATGTTTCTGGTAAGCATATAGATCTGAAATCATATCATAATTATTTACTAGGCACCAGAGGTGTCAAATTCAATAAGGGCAGCAATCAAGCATCCGATCTCCCCGTTCTGTTCAAACCATTCATTAGTTAGACAATGACGATTATTGATTGTGAAAACCTCCTCAATGTGACAGCTATGCTGTTCTGTCCCAGCTGGGTCACATCAGCTGTGTGTCTGCCATCAGACCAAATCAAATCTCACCTCACAGACCATGTCATTATGGCTGTCTCTTAACTGCGCTTGCCTACAATGCCCTGGATAAAGTCATTACGGTGGAGAGGAGAATGCTTTTTTGTTCTTTTGTCTGGTCGTAATGCTTCTATGACATGATGGTAGAGAACATCTAATTTCATCATGTCTACTGTGCTTCATGAGCATTTGAGGATTCAGTTTGTGTCTGTGGTGGGGGGGGGAGTGCATATGAGGACATCTGGAGAACAGGTGAAAATCATTTTGAAGATAAACCCTTTCCAGAGTAATTGGGGGAACGGCATCAAAGAACTTGACCTTTTTAAAATGCTGGGAATGACTAATAAAGAAACATGAAGAGAATTTGCCAGATGGTATGTATGTGTATATCAGGTCAGTTGTTACTCGACTCGGAGCTAAGGGCATTTTAGGCCATGTAGGCCTTAAGCATAAATCATACAAGACACTGTGTTTGCCCCTAGCGTAGCTGTCTTGCAGCATTACAACACATTACAACACACTGCAATGAAACACTTTATAGATGGCCTAGCACTCTTCATATAAGCAGCGTCTCTGCAAAGACAAGGCCCATGACTGATTTCAATGGAATTTGCATTTATGCATTAACCAACCATATTTTAAAACGAAAGAAGTCATTATGATATTAGTGCTACTTAAGCGGGTTAAAATAAATTGTATATTTTATATTTATATATATATATATATATATATATATATATATATATATATATATATATATATATTGACAGATTTCACAAATTGTTTTGATTTCAATTCAACACTGATTCTGACATTGAGAATACTGTATATGAGGTACAGTACATGTTAATTTTTATAAAATCTCTCAACTGTAAACTACACAGTGAACCCTGTCAGTAGGTACTTTACTATCATATTAAAGGTTAAAATCAACAGTGTTAATTAATCATCATTAATCATTTTTTTTACGATAGAATAATCAACGCTCAAATAAAAGTGAAATACAAACATTTAAATAAGGTTTAAATTTCAGTTTATATTTCAACCATGTTTTAGCTCCAATTCGTTGTTGAAATAAAAACGTGGATGTCTTTTCACAACAAATTACTTTAAACTAATTTAATAAGATACCACGAACAGGATAAGTATATAAAGAATATGTAATGGTGCATATATTTAGCAAAATGCTCCACTTTAAAGTTTTTTTCTAGCTACTTATTGATCTATAGATATGATCTATGGCTAAGTTAAATATAACGCTATGTGACGTTTATGGTCACTGCAGTCCCCCAGATCCAGTCCGTACCCAGCCCAGATGGTGGATCAGCACCTAGAGAGGACCTCTACAGCCCTGAATGTCAGCAGAGACCACGTCAACTAGAGGAGCCCCAGAGGCGGATCCCCAGTGAAGACCCCGTCACCTAGACGGCCATCGGCACAAGACTGCGGGAACCTGATGAGTCCTCTACACAATCTGACTTTTTCTGCAACAAACTGTTGGCTCATCTGGCCAGAGGAGAACTGGCCGCCCAACTGAGCCTGGTTTCTCCATTTTTTTCCCATTTTAGTCACTGATAGAGTTTTGGTCCATTGCCGCTGTCATTGATTTATGTCATTTAATATGCGTAAACCTACATTTATTGTCATTGACTGAAACATTGATTTACCGATTACATGAGACATTCCAGTAAGTTGTACTGTTTCTTTCAATTTATTTTCAGATGTACATTCATGTTTATTTCATGCTGTAACAAGAAGTAAAGAGGAAAAGCTTATTGGTTCACAAGCTGAATAGATATTTTACCACTCTTTTGTGTTACAAATTATGTAGGAAAAGTAATAGATTAATTTATGCATGTCATCCCTGTTACCCACATGTCAAAACCTGTTCCTCTAAAAAGTAACAGGTTGACAGTAACAGGTTTGACGAATTTAAACAAATTTGCTAATTGCTAGCTAATAGTCAAGTTCACAAAAGCACATATCATACAGTTTGAAAGGATTATACTTGTAGATATTGATTATATTAAATGTAAGAAGTTTTTTACATTTTAAAAATGGTAACAGGATTGACATTGCATTTTGGCTCTCCCTCAGTCAAGCCTCATAAATAGTCAAAGATAGAACATTATAGAGGAATGAGAGAAACATGCGTGTGTTTTAAGTGTTGGAAACCTGTTTGAGAGGTAATGTAGCCTCCTAGAAGTGATGTCACTTGAATGTACATTATTTTACAAGAGTAACAGGGCTGACATGAAATCAGGGGACACTAATAAAATGATTTATATTTTATAGAAAAAAATGCATACTTATGCCAAAAGCTTTGCTTAACAATAGGTGCGTGTCCATTACACATTTGCACCAAACTTTTGCGAAGTTTTATAAATGTTGATAAAAAAATTGACAGAATTTGATCTCCGTTTCATATCAAAAGTAACAAAGCACAAAGTGTATTGTGATTATTGAATAGGAAGTACACCAGAAATAATGTTTAGTGAAGTTTGGTTCATGCATCAAAAGATCGATTTTAGAATTTAAAAACTGGTATCAGTTCATCAAAATAACGATGGATTCTGTAAATCTCAGCTGGTTCAATTTAATATAATTTAATATAGTCTTAAGCATATTCCTTTATTATTTGCATAATGAACGCTCTGTTTAAAAGCATGTTAAAAGTGTACTTCTTTTCTTACAGGCGGGCAGATGAATTTAAGAAGAACATATGCTGTGTTCTATTCCGAAAACTAGTATGTTAGCTAAAGGATGATCTGAAAAACAGCATCACATGTATCCTTCACAGGATACAAAACATGATGAGCTCAGCAAAAAACTAAATATGGCTGATGAAATTAAAAATGCTGATTATATTCCACTCAATACTGTATTAATATTTAATGTATTGATAATACATTGTCTTTAATTAGAATGGATTATTTGTCCAGTATTTTTGTGCTATGCATTTTAATGTTTGTATTGCATAGTTCTCTTCATGATGTGTTGGACCTGTTCTTAATAACATTTTACTCAGTAATTGGTTTAAAGTGCTAATGCATAGGTGAATAGGTGAGTTACCTCTAACTGTGTTTTTGTCTTCTTCCTCCCTGCAGATATGCGTTTTCCCAATGCAAATTGATATCAGTGCAGTTTCGCTACGGTTGTTAACTTGTGTTGTGGCAAAATGTTCTGGATTGTATTACCATGCTACACTGCCTATCACTCTTTATTTAGAGTGAACTGAGCTCTAGTTTACAGTTCATACTCGACAGAGCATAGACAGCAGTTCAAATGCCCTGGGGTTGTGTGTTTTACTCTTTTGAGTGCTTATTAGAGCAAGCGTACATGGGGAGCATTTCGAGAATAAGCAGTTTTACAGCACTGGCTCTTTGCAAATAACAGAAATCGAATGATTTAACAAACTAATGAAGATTTAATACGATTTAACTCGGATGACTGCATGCCATGAGTAATGCTGAAGTCTTTATGATGCACGTGTTATGATCATTGTTGTAATTGAGTGGCTATGACGCGAGAGACCGGTGGGCTTTTGGGCTTATTTGCATTAGAAGATTTGTATGCTCCCTGACAGTACTCACCCACAATGCAAGTTGTTTTGTCTCTGCCGCCGTTTCAACTAACAGAGGGAGTCCTCTTATGGATGACACTAAAATATAAAAACAAAACAAACCAAAACATGACATTTAGATTCATTTCACTTTAGGGGTTAAACAAGGAAACTGTATCTTAGACAATAAGGCAAGTCTGGTGTTATTTATTAGCCTAATTTGTGTTTTAATGAAACATTTAGCACAGCTGCAGGATCAGTGGCCCATCAATCACACTGCATCAACCTGAAATAGAGTGTTTTTCACATGATGTTGACCATATCCCTTCAGTTCATAGGCTCAAAATTTGCAAACCTACCGGCCCAGAGCCTTAACTGCTGGGTTAGCATCACCAAAGATTTTAGACAGTGCCGGGCCGTCCAACAGGCGATACAGACGGTCACCTAGGGCCCCGCCTTAAGGGGAGGGCCCCACGGCCCCGAGGTTGTCAGTTGGATTTTTAGGTGCGTTCGATTTGAAGCGACGCCGCGCAGAAAGATCCGTTTTTAAAATCAAAGTTCCGCAAGAAATATAGAGCACAGACAGCTCTGCATGCTTTCAACTCGCTCTTGCGGTACTTTAATGTCATCCACCGATGAAAACTCCCTTATATCGCATAAACGTTTTTTACGCTCACATGAGGTGTTTTTTAGGCTATTCGAAGGAATATTTCGCAAAACTACAATGGAAACTGCTTTTTCACATTTACATCCTTATGCACATAAAAGTCACATGATCATTCTTTAATGTACTATAAATAATAATAATAAAAAAATAAAAAAACGTATAAAACAACTACAAAATGCTTGAATAAGGGGCTTTCCTTGCCATTAAAGCTTGAATAACCCCTTATTTACACTGCACAAGTCTGTGGAGCTGATCGCAGCCACTCTAGTTGATGTTTAAACCAGGCATGCTGCAGCTCATTTCAATTTCGGAAGCCTGCTTCTGTAAAGATAGATGCCTACGTCACCTGCGATTAAAATTAATGGCTAGCGCTGTGGCTTCAATATGCGTAAACCTACATCCATCGCCATGACTTAGTGCGAGAGGAACACTTATTTACGCAACACTTTTTTTTATCAACATTTATAAAACTTCGCAAAGGTTTGGTGCAAATGTGTAATGGACACGCACCTATTGTTAAGCAAAGCTTTTGGCATAAGTATGCATTTTTTTCTATAAAATATAAATCATTTTATTAGTGTCCCCTGATTTCATGTCAGCCCTGTTACTCTTGTAAAATAATGTACATTCAAGTGACATCACTTCTAGGAGGCTACATTACCTCTCAAACAGGTTTCCAACACTTAAAACACACGCATGTTTCTCTCATTCCTCTATAATGTTCTATCTTTGACTATTTATGAGGCTTGACTGAGGGAGAGCCAAAATGCAATGTCAATCCTGTTACCATTTTTAAAATGTAAAAAACTTCTTACATTTAATATAATCAATATCTACAAGTATAATCCTTTCAAACTGTATGATATGTGCTTTTGTGAACTTGACTATTAGCTAGCAATTAGCAAATTTGTTTAAATTCGTCAAACCTGTTACTGTCAACCTGTTACTTTTTAGAGGAACAGGTTTTGACATGTGGGTAACAGGGATGACATGCATAAATTAATCTATTACTTTTCCTACATAATTTGTAACACAAAAGAGTGGTAAAATATCTATTTAGGAGTCTTAGACCTTGCCAACGATATATAGTTTATCATAATTAGATTAGAATTTATTTGTAATATGGTGAAGTAAAGTTAGGCGTCCCACAGAGTGGACGGTGACAGTTAAAGGGTTAAGCTAATGCCTATATCATTCAGTGGCATATGAGTTCTGATTAAACTATAATATTCAGTAATGCTTATGTCGGTAACAGGGTTGACAAAAATACCAAAATATGAGGCAGAAAAATAGTCATAAAATAACAAATTACATAACCTGAGATGGCACAATACAATTTCTTGTCATTTTAATGTGTCTTCATTTCATCGATACTTAAAAAACATTGACTAAACTTATTTTATTTTTCAAATTTTCCAAAGTGGAAAAGGCACAGATTTTGTAGAATGACCCACATGCACACTGCCTGAAAAATAAGCTTTTTAACGCTATTTGAGCAAAAAAAAAAAAAAACAATACTTCTGAGTTTATTATTTATCAGTTGTTGTTAGATTTCAATGGAGTTTAATTGTAAGCTTGGTGAACAGCTTTCTAGAATTTGATATTTCCCCATTCCCCAAACCTAATTGTCAATTTTTTTGAAAATACGTACTTTATCACATTACTAGTTTGCTAACATATCACAACATGATCAAGCACTAATTTTATACTACCGCTAAATGACCCTTACTAAGGGTTAGAGAATTTCGCAGACAATGACATAACATTGCTAGAAAAAATAATTATCTAGAAACAACTGTTTCCCAAAACCATGTCATTTGAACCAAGTTGGTCTGGTCATGTAGGACTATTGTTAATGACATCATATGCAAGTGGTGGAGTAATTTCTGCTAATCAGTCCATTTGAGATTGGGCCCAAGAACATGATCTAGGGGAGCGTGAGGCACAAACTAACTGGGGGTTAAATGTAACACACATGGTTTAGATATTTCCACACATGCTTGCATAACCAAATTTATGGTATTTACTAGTTGCCATATCAACACTATATAGAGAAAAAAGTGTGCCAAAATGAAATCTTTGAAGATAATGCTGAATATTTATTTCACCATAGTAAAAGTACATTTCTGGCTAAAGTAAATTTTTCATCTCAGTTTTTAGTATTTATTTGAAATGAGACAAATCTGCTGTTAGTTTAATCTCCAATCAGTTTAAATAGTTTTGTAATGCTTTGCTAACTAGCAGAAGACACTAACCAGTTTTAAGTTACAAGTGCACAGATGAGAAGCATTGTAACACTGTGTTATTATTAAACTATGCTATTCTATGTCATTAGCGATGTAATTTACACTATTTACTTTTGTGAGTTTTAATGAGAAATCACAAGAAACAGGTGAATAAAGACTGACAGTCAATGTTTCATGTTTAGAAATGATTATTTCAACAAATGTTAAAGCATTTTGGCTCAATTATGTGTCTCGTGTTCTATAAGAGCTGTGTGTGGAGGGTGGGGAGTGTCTTTCTGTGTTTTTCTGAATGTCTGAATGTGTTTCTCAAAGGAGAAGTCCACTTCCAGAACAAACATTTACAGATAATGTACTCACCCCCTTGTCATCCAAGATGTTCATGTCTCTCTTTCTTCAGTCATAAAGAAATTGTGGTTTTTGAAGAAAACATTTTAGGATTTTTCTTCATATAGTGGATTCTATGGTGCCCTGAGTTTGAACTTCCAAAATGTGTTTTAAAAAGATCCCAAATGCGGTTGTAAACGATCCCAGCCGAGGAAGAAGGGTCTTATCTAGCAAAACGATCGATTATTTTCATAAAAATAATACGATTTATATACTTTTTAACGTCAAACGCTCGTCTTGTCCACTCTGCCTGGACTCTGTTTTTTCCGGTTCATGACAGTTAGGGTATGTCGAAAAATTCCCATCTCGTGTTCTCCCTCAACTTCAAAATTGCCCTATATCGCTGTTTTATCTTTTTTGTTGAGGGTGTTTGATCTTCTTTGCATGTTCACTTTGCAAAGACTCAGTCAGTACCTCTGCAGCGATGTAGGATGATTTTGAAATGATTTTTTCGAGTTTTTCAACATACCCTAACCGTCTTCAGCCAGAATACACAGAGTTCAGGGAGAGCAAGACAAGACGAGAGTTTGAGATTAAAAAGTCTTTAAATAGTATTTTTTTAATGAAAATAACCGATCGTTTCACTAGTTTCACCTTTCGTTGGGATCGTTTACAACCGCATTTGGAATCGCTTGAAGCCACATTTAAACTGCATTTTGAAAGTTCAAATTCAGGGCATCATATCAATCCATTATATGGAGAAAAATCCTGAAATGTTTCCCTCAAAAAACATAATGAACATAAACATCTTGGAATTACAAGGGGGTGAGTACATTATCTGTAAATTTTTGTTCTGGAAGCGCACACTGTTTTGAACTATCCTGTATAGCTGTGTCTTGCTATCAGGGCCGTCCCAAGCATGGTTACGATGTGTTCACTGTCAAACTCCAATATTACGCTGACCAAAATTATAAACACAACCCTTTTGTTTTTGCCCCCATTTTTCATGAGCTGAACGCAAAGATCTAAGACTTTTTCTGTGTACACAAAAGACCTATTTCTCTCAAATATTGCTCACAAATCTGTCTAAACCTGTGTTAGTGAGCACTTCTCCTTTGCAGAGATAATCCATCCACCTCACAGGTGTGGCATATCAAGATGCTAAATAGACAGCATTAATATTGCACAGGTGTGCCTTAGGCTGGTCACAATAAAAGGCCACTCTAAAATGTGCAGTTTTACTTTATTGGAGGGGTCCAAAAACCAGTCAGTATCTGGTGTGACCACCATTTGCCTCACGCAGTGCAACACATCTCCTTCGCATAGAGTTGATCAGGTTGTTGATTGTGGCCTGTGGAATGTTGGTCCACGTCTCTTCAACGGCTGTGCGAAGTTGCTGGATATTGGCAGGAACTGGAACACGCTGTCGTATACGCCGATCCAGAGCATCCCAAACATGCTCCGTGGGTGACATGTCCGGTGAGTATGCTGGCCATGCAAGAACTGGGATGTTTTCAGCTTCCAGGAATTGTGTACAGATCCTCGCAACATGGGGCCGTGCATTATCATGCTGCAACATGAGGTGATGGTCGTGGATGAATGGCACAACAATGGGCCTCAGGATCTTGTCACGGTACCTCTGCGCATTCAAAATGCCATCAATAAAATGCACCTGTGTTCTGTTGTCCGTAACATACGCCTGCCCATACCATAACCCCACCGCCACCATGTGCCACTCCATCCACAACATTGACATCAGCAAACAGCTCACCCACACAACGCCATACACGCTGTCTGCCATCTGCTCTGTACAGTGAAAACCAGGATTCATCCGTGAAGAGAACACCTCTCCAAAGTGCCAGACGCCAACAAATGTGAGCCTTTTCCCACTCAAGTTGGTTACGACGACGAACCGCAGTCAGGTCGAGACCCCGATGAGGACGACGAGTATGCAGATGAGCTTCCCTGAGACAGTTTCTGACAGTTTGTGCAGAAATTCTTTGGTTTTGCAAACCAATTGTTGCAGCAGCTGTCCGGGTGGCTGGTCTCAGACGATCTTGGAGGTGAAAATGCTGGATGTGGAGGTCCTGGGCTGGTGTGGTTACACGTGGTCTGCGGTTGTGAGGCCGGTTGGATGTACTGCCAAATTCTCTGAAACGCATTTGGAGAAGGCTTATGGTTGAGAAATGAACATTCAGTTCACGGGCAACAGCTCTGGTGGACATTCCTGCAGTCAGGATGCCAATTGCACGCTCCCTCAAAACTTGCGACATCTGTGGCATTGTGCTGTGTGATAAAACTGCACATTTTAGAGTGGCCTTTTATTGTGGCCAGCCTAAGGCACACCTGTGCAATAATCATGCTGTCTAATCAGCATCTTGATATGCCACACCTGTGAGGTGGATGGATTATCTCGGCAAAGGAGAAGTGCTCACTAACACAGATTTAGACAGATTTGTGAACAATATTTGAGAGAAATTTTGTGTACATAGAAAAAGTCTTAGATCTTTGAGTTCAGCTCATGAAAAATGGGGGCAAAAACAAAAGTGTTGCGTTTATAATTTTGGTCAGTGTAGACTGTTTAATTCTTAAAAATGCCATTAATAATTTTATTTTATTGACAAAATATTTTAGTTTGCCTTGTATATTTTTTTCATTAGATCAGATGACAATTTAAGCTGTCATATGGTCATGTTACAACGTGCCCCTCACATGTATAATGTATAAGGTAAATAACCAAACATGTATACATTGTAATTAGTAAACAACGTGACATATTTGTAATAGATGTGTGAAATTAATATAGATGAAAAAACTGAGAAACGTGGATTTACAAACTGAGAATGTCAAAAAATGTTAGGTTGTGCCCTGTGCTCCCCTAGTCCACATGTCCACTAGTCCAACCACAGGACAAGAGCTGTAGTTCTAAATTTTTGATGCTGTTTGCAAAACTTTGTTGGAACTATAATTTTAAGAATTGGCAAATTTTTTTAACTACATTTGTAATGCTGGAACTTGTGACCATAGTTTGCTAAACATGCTTTTAGGAATCATCAGTCCAATACTTTCCATAGATAGAGCATTACTCTGCTTTAAAAAGTGCAACCTTTTAAGGAAGTTGAAATAGAATCAATTCCAGCTGTGGATCAAAGGAAATTAGAGGCAAGCAATCAGCTTGTTACTGCTCTTTACTTAATAAGCCAAACAATCTGACAAATACATTTAAAACAATGTGGAATGTGCTCAACGCCATCACTGAGATTGCTACACTTTAGCAATTTAGATTTAAGCACAATCAATTTAGCCAAAATATTTAACCAGCAAACACGAAAAGGGCAAAGGTCAAGCAAGTTCTGTGGGCGCAGATTCTGTGTGGGCCGGCTTGATTAGTTGATAAACACTATAATAGCATTTAACAGCATGCATAATCCAGATTTTTTTAAATAATGCAATTTTTTTTCCCTTCAAAAAAACAAAAAAAACAAAAAAAAACATTAAACAATCTGAAGTAGTCTTGGGAAAATCACCTGAGCAGATAGCTCCACTATAAGGCTTCAGTGCACTGGTAAGATGCGTCAAGCTGATTTCCAAAGTGCCCGCATGCTTTCCAAGGTTTGTTTGATCCTTTCTAATGTCAGCATCTTTCCCCTAAATAGAGCTTAATTTTGTTTTCATTTTCTTTGTTCACATTGCTTAAACAATTCATTAGTGCAGCCCCAGGAGGGAAAAGTCTTTTCATGCAAACCCACCCAACGGCTCACAGTTCACGTAGTGTCTTCTTGATGTGTACTGATTCTACACGCGAGTAGCAACAAACACCAGCACGTCCCACAGTGTCTTCTAATACATCATCGAACCTAGAGCGGGCGGGATGACAGCACATATCTGTCTGATGGTAGAAATGTGTCACCTGGTGAATTCTGCTACATTGTTGAACCCAAGGTATATCAGTGATGCTGAACGGAAAAAAGGAGACTCTGCATATTGTGTTGCATATAACACACCACTTATGTCTGGTGTTTGCAGATGACAAGCAACTTTCACGTAGAGGTGAGCTAACGTATAGTCACAAATGTGTGTGTTAATTGTTATATAGTGACTTTGAACATGACTTTGACTTGGACTGACTTTGAAACTTTAGACAAGGTATATGATGCACAATTAGGTCTTTGGCTTTTAACTCGAGCATTACGAAATGTAACGTTGCTGTTTTTGCACAAATGTCAAATTTTGCATTTGATACGACTAATTTTATCTCTTGGTTTACATCTGTCTACAAACAAAAAAGAGAAAACAATTATAGAGACGATATCTTTCAATTCATGAGTGTGAATTTGACTGTAGTTGAAATTGAATTTAAACTGTAATGACAGGGGAAAAATTCAACACATGCAATGCTTGTGTGGGAAATTAAGTTTTTTTTCACTTGGGTACACAAAGGGTAATAAATATGATATTTAAAATACTTTTATATATATTTTTATAGTTGGCATTTTAAACATCTATCTGTCCAAAAGTTCTATAAACATTCAAATGTCAAAGCTTTTTAAACATTTTTCACAAGTTTCACACAACATTTGTCATGCAAATGTACAATCTTTTCTAGTTAAAATTTTACAGTACTTATTTTTAATTCTAATTCTACTTTGTGCATTCATATTTCAATTTGAAGCTTTGCAATTTTGAATTTGAATTAGACTTTAAAAGTAATTTTCAATTCAAATCTGAATGGTGCAGAACTCTGGTAAGCAGGATGTTCTCTCAGCATCCTTATGGACATCTATCTGCTCTGTCTACAGAAGTAGTGTGTCTGTCGCTGTCTCCTGTAGAGAGGGTGGGGAGAGGTTGCGGGCTGTTTTTCCTCTCAGCAGTCTGATAGCAGGGCTTTGAACCTTATCTTCTCCACATGAGTGATGCGGGCCAACAGTATCCTTCACCAGACAGTATCTTTCTTGCTTCACACTCAGCTTGCATAACTGTTTGTTCGCCCGTCTCGGTAGCCTCTTCACCGAGATCAGCCTTCTTTTCAGATTCTGCAACATTCTTTGCACTTCTAGCTGTCACAACTTGTTGAGCAAAGTCCCTTGAGAGCTGCTGGTTTACTGAGATCTTGGCATCTTGAGACTGCTTTTCAATGTCGGGTTTTGCAGCAGCTGCCAAATTCAGAGTAGAGATGCATAAAAAAAAAAAAAAAAAAAAAACATACAACTTCTGTAAAGCATCTCAGGGCTGCCTCATAAGCTTTGCTACAATGACTATGAGCAAAATGAAGTGTTTTTTATGTTCTCAAAATCTGAACGCTTACTGTAAATGCTTGAAATTAAACTTGTAGACAAAACTATAATACACAATATGTTTATTTTTGTTAATAATATTATTTATTTGTTTATACTTATTTATTTAGAGCTAATAGTGAAGGGAAAGTACCCAATCATCCAGGATTGATTTAAAAATCATCCCAGAATGCAACTCATGAGGTTAAGATAACACTTTTTTTAAAGCATCACTTCTCACTATTAACTAGGTACTAGTTGCATATTACTAGCATATTGGCTGTTTATTAGTATTTATAAAGCACATATTAATGCCTTATTCTGCAAGACCATAATTTAGAGCCCTTAATTCAGCCCTGCAACTAAGTTACCAAATACTGAAGTTAAATGTCCAAAATCATCTAAAAATCTAGCTGTATTCTGACAAAAGCGTATTCTGACTATACGCTGTACAAAAAAATAAATAAATAAATAAAAATTATTGGACTACATTTTACAAGAAAATGCTGTTTCATTCTTTCTACTTAAAAATTTCATGTTTAATTCAAGGACTTGCTTCCCATTTCTTTGTAATTATTGGTGAAATTCACTTGCAATTTCTGGGTGAAAATGGTTTCAAAGTAAAGACTACACCAGTTTTTAATATACTTCAAAAAAGCTAAACATAAGTTTATTGTATATTTGCAATTAATTATAAATCTTCTTCTACCTGAGAAATCTGAGATATTAAAGCTTGAAGTACCACCTATGTTTACAACTTAATTTTCTTCTTTAATTTTGGAGAAGTAATAACCAAATGCACTGTAATTGGTAATAAATTTTACACTTAATTACAAAGAAATGGCAAGTAACACACTGAACTGAACATAAAATTTTGGAGAAGAAAGTCTGAAATAGTGTTTTCTTGTGCAATGTACTCCAATAATTGTTGCTTTACTTACAACTTCAAAAAATGTTTTTTTTTTTTTTTTTTTCCACAGTGTGTGCTGAAGTTCCTTTGAATCACTATTGTTACATAAATGATGGATAGATTTAGGTTGAATTTAGAGTAATGGTAAATATGTCTAGCAGCTGAGCATTCATGCTTGAAGTACCAGGACATGTTTTCAATTTCAAAAGCAGCTGGACAGACAGAAACATGGAACAGAAAGAACAGAACAGAACACACAAGTCTAAGAGATGTTTTTACAAAGCTAAACAAATCAACAAATGGCATCTGTCAAGTGTACAGTGCAACATTTTGTGGTATATCCACTGCTTCAGATGCAACTTTTGCACTGCCTTTAAAGTGTAAAGGTGAAAACATAAACTTGACACTTTCAGAGCGCAGCCAAGCATTGGTTGCACAGACACAGGACAGGAAAACTGTGAGGTGTTCCTGGAGCGCTGCCCGAGCTCGTGCTGTCTCCTCCCCAGGACAGAACATCACATCTGCTTCCAAGAAGAACAAGCTGACCCCATCTTCGTGTGAGCTCCGTGCGGAGAGCGGATAGGTGCGGACACGCACCGCAGGGACCAATCAATTACACACAGTCATTCTTATCGGCTCTGTTGATGAAGGTGGGGGGAGCGGTATATCGCTGGCGTCATTGATTTGTAGTGCACCGAGGTATACTTCACCATGTAAATGAAGATATGTACACCAGGGGTAATAAGCATTGGTTTTGTAAACCACTTGTCTTTGTGCAATACAGCTGTGTGAATAACAAATGCAGATGTTCTTCTGTGTGCACATGATCAAATCATATACAGTCAAGTTGCATTTGCTTCATTTTGCCTCACCTGCCAATGGCCATTAATATTTCTAACCAGGTCTACAATAGCGTGCATGCACATTTGGAGTCTATTACAATGCAGTTAAAATGCCCCCAAAAGTCAAGATATGTAGATATAATAAATGCTCTATAAATGCTCCCAATTGCACGCTCCCTCAATCTTGCGACATCTGTGGCATTGTGCTGTGCGATAAAACTGCACATTTTAGAGTGGCCTTTTATTGTGGCCAGCCTAAGGCACACCTGTGCAATAATCATTCTGTCTAATCAGCATCTTGATATGCCACACCTGTAAGGTGGATGAATTATCTCGGCAAAGGAGAAGTGCTCACTAACACACAGATTTAGACAGATTTGTGAACAATATTTGAGAGAAATAGGCCTTTTGTGTACATAGAAAAAGCGTTCTGCTCATGAAAAACAAAAGTATTGCGTTTATAATTTTGGTCAGTGTAATATAGTTAAAGGGGGTCATCGTATGCCCATTTAGCACAAGTTGATATGATTTTTTAGGCTTTTAATGAAAAGTCTATAACACACTTTGGTTAAGATTTCTCAATGGCAGTGTAAAACAACACGCTTTTTTACCTTGTCAAAAACAGCTCTGTTCACAGCGAGCCGTTTCAGTGCATGTCCCTTTAAATGCTAATGAGCCCTGCTCAGCCCACTCCTCTCTTCAGTGGGGTGATGAGCGGTTCTCTCTGAGACTATAAACTTTAGCCGCATTTAGCTGCGAAACATTATTAGGAAAGGCGATTTGCAAAGATTCATTAAATAAAAAAAATTATACTCACTTCTTCTGTAGGTGAAGCTGGAGTAGGTAGATTGAAAAAAACAAAAGCAATCCTCAGTATCTTCAGCGGCTCAAATATTAGGAGTAAATGACGACTGCTATGTTCATCACATCCGAAAATAAAACACCTTCAGTCGCTTAGGAGACATTCTTGTCTTCCCCTGCTCCGGCGTCAAAACAATGGCGGACAGTTTACAGCTCACTAAGGCCGGGTCTGAAGTGGCCGTGTCAATCAACAATCATGGGAAGGGCCTTGGTCTGTGTGACATCACACAGCCAAGAATCTGAGAATGGCTTATTTGTATTATTTATAGGGACTTAAAAAAAAAACAAACACTGTGTGTATTTTTATCATTATAGGGTGAATGTGTTCACACACTGGCAACACACATTTACATTCAAACAACATGTAAAAGTGAATTTTGCATCTGATGACCCCTTTAAGCAAATTTTCCTGAATATCAGCACTTCTGCAAATGTGAAAACAGCTAAAGGAACAAGACGTTAATATTAAAGGGGTCATGACATGAGAAATCAAATTTGTCATCAAATTTGTCATGGAGAGTGCACAAAGAAACATTTGTTGAAAGATGAAGCGGTACTAGATTTGACCGCAGCTGCATCACAAACTGTAAGTAAATGATTTCATAATGCTTTGTCTGGAAATGACAGTTTTATTTTGTTCATGTTGTCAAAACACTTACATGCAGTAGCGAGGGGGCACTGATACTGTTTCCTATGCAATGACGTTAGCCAATCACAACAGTGGCCGATTACTGAGAAGTCTTAAAGGACCCGCCCCTTAAAACAAGTTGTTTCAGACAGAGGGTCAGAATGAGGGTTGAAATCAGTCAATTTTCCACATATTTATTTATATATTTTGTGCAAAAAAACTTTATTAACAATATAAGTAAACTACACACAGAATTGTCTGTTTTTGCTCTATTTTGCAGAATTAAAGAGCCACAGAAGAATTGTTACACGTTTAACTGTAAAACAGCAGTTTTGTTACTGAATGAACCTCAGTTTCTGAATGAATAGATTGAGTGAATAATTCAGTGACCCATTTACAGTAACAGAAGTACTATTTCATTTTTACTTTTAAAATAAGCTTTATTATATGCTTATTTAGCTGCATTCATTCCCCAACTGAGGTGCATTAAACAGTCTGTGTAAATACGTCTAAATGCTACTTCAGATGTCGCTTCTGTAGTTCAAAGATGGACTTTGTTGATACTTATTTCATGTGATGAGTAACGGCCCTATAGTTTTTTCTTAGTTGAATTTTATTACTCTCAGTGAATTCATGGATTAACTAATTAAGAATTTCACATAAAAGAAGATGCATATATTTAATAAGGTTATTAAATCAACTTTAGAGGGCAGATATTGTAAAATAACCTAATTTCTGTGACTGCTGTGAACTGAGCAAAGCACCGAATATAAAGAATATAAAAAGCTTTGTGAGTCACAAACCACAGCAAAATCCTGTCTAATTATCGCTATGGACTAAATCCCAGAAAATATCAGGGAATATGGGCCACTCACTGGCAAATAAAAACCAAACCAAATTTTTTTCTGACATCTGAAAAAACATTCTCTGGGTTTAAACAGATATTATCTGAGAGTGCACAATATGAGCCTCTGATAAAAGGCAGCTTTTTAAAGTTCACATGAGAGCCGTGCAACATAACGTCAAGCTCCTCAGTACATCACAAGAACAAACCTTTAATTACCCCACTGCGTGCAATCATCCAGAGATCTGCCTGTTATCTGTATAGCCTTCAAAACATCATAGTGATGACAGAGTCTTGGACTGACCAGAGATGATGAGTCAACACTGCAGAGGGTGCAGGGGGCATCTCAGAGGAGCTAAAGGCTGTACGATGGACAGAGTTTCATGAGAACACAGCCTACTGCGCAGTTGCTCAACCTTTATTACATGTGTTTATTGTTTCAGGCCAAAGCCCATTGTGCAAGCAAACCCCTGTCTACTCGAATCTGTCAGTCACAAAAGGAAGTCCAATCACCAGCCTTATGCAGCTCACACCCCTGACAAACACTCATAATTTGCTCAATGAATTATCTGTGCAACTCTGGCAAAAGTCTTGCTTTCTTTCTAAACAGCCAGTGCTCTGCCTTTACTTTACTTTTCTAACCAGGTCACTGGACTGCACTGTAAAGCCTTGTTACTACATGCTTTACTGTCTTTTTGCCAAATGAAAACAAAGCAAAACACCTAGTACACAGCCATATCTGCATTTTAAGGTGGGTTCTTCTTAATACTTTGTCCTACAACACAGTAATAAGAACTGTCAACTATAGGTAAGCTTTTTGTACACTGCACAACCCAAAAATAATGAGTTTTATTCTGCTGACCAACAACACAGAATACAACACAGAAAAAAGTTCATATTAGCAATGCACAAAAAGGGATGCAATTGTAAGATTTTCATTGCCAATGCAGCAAAAGCCATTCTATCCTTAAAAATCTCTTATTTTTGAATGTAAACATATATTTTGACTCTATGCCACAACACAAAGCACTTCATTAAAAATGTTTTTAGGTTTTGAATGTAAAAACAATGGATATACTATTCAAACTAAAGGCAAACTTAACCGAATCTATTGTTTATATTTTGAAACCTAATAAACCTACCTAAAAAGGTAATGTTTTTTTTGGAAATGTTTTGCTTGACAATTGTTGCTTGTTTTACCTCCTTTTAAGAGCTATTTTGCCTAAAAATGAAAATTCTGTCATCATTTGTCGGCAGAATTTTCATTTCAGTTGTTCTGCCTCATGTTGTTTCAAACCTGTGTACGTTTCTTTCTTTTGCTGAACACAATAGTAGATATTTTGAGGAATGTTTTGCCTCATGGAAGTCAATGGAGACCAACTACTGTTTGGTTACCAACATTCTTCAAGATATCTTCTTTTGTGTTCAGCAAAAGAGAGAAACTCATACAGGTTTGCAGCAACCTGAGGGTGAGTAAATGATAACAGAATTTTCATTTTTAGGTGAACGGTCCCTTTAAGCCAATTGTCATATACTTTGATATATTATATCTAAAACAAAGCAATTCACAGTTGTTTTTCATACACATGTGAATTAAACGGCCAGATCCTTTTTGGGATCACTGAATAAATAAAGATAATGTGACATTATCGGATCTGTTACTTGAAGCCCTGGGCATTTTGAGGGCTATGCTGGGAAGGGTCAGAGAAGCAGGATTGAGAAACACTAGATCATATTATTATTATGTCAAAGAGATACAAATAACCAATCTAATTAGCCAAAAAGTCCATTCAGCTTGTTTTAAGAGTCAGCTGTAAGCTCAAAAACGTTGTTATGTCATGCTGACTCAAATAAAATGGAGGGTAAAAGCATATAATACAAATGGGGCACTTTGTAGTAAAATCTAACACACATGTGGAAGAGGATGATGCCAACATTTGTATTGTGCTAGTTAAAATGGTACAGCTGTAATGAATCCAGCTCAGCCGGGTGCGAAGCCACAGCAAAAGCAGGAAAAAAAGTACAAGCTCTTTTCAGTGTTGATATAAGAACATGACGACAAGTTGTATTTTACGCGTGTAATTAAATTTAGATCTGTTTAATGGGTTGTAAACTTTTAGTGGGTTCCACTGTAAACTGCAATTTTAAAAATAACATTTAAAAATCACTGTACAAACCATATCCTTACATTTAAAATATATGCAATCACTGTACAAAGTACAGTAATAAGTTTGGATTAAAAGCATAAACTAACTAGCATCTGACATCTAACAAGCTAACGTCTCCCCCTAATGGTCAACAATGTCAATAAAGGCACAGCACCTCCAGAGTTCAGTGTCCTGAAAATAAAAGTGGCATTGAAGTTAAACTCTTAATTCTCTATGTGCTTGTTTATTTAAGAATGTACTGGAACTAGTTCACTGTTACACAAAGTTGGATTTAATGCTTAAAAATACAAAAATCTGAATGAGGTTATAGAGGTAAAGTTACCAGCACATACTACTAGGTTGGTACATCAAATAGCTATATGCAGTTTACGTAACTACAATTACCATGCACTTTAAATTTCACACATAATCTGGCATCAATATTTTAAGTAAATATTAAGTACATTAGTGGAAATACCAAAAAGTCCAAATTTACAAATAGACTTGAGAATCCAATTTATAAAAAGCTGCTTCATTTAAGCATCTCTTAATATTCTTATTCAACACAGTTTTATTTTGCATCAATATTTTAATGAATAATTGAGCTTTTTTCGAATAATACAATTTATAAATTAAACTTAATCAAGCCTGATTTTAATTTATTTTGAATAATCTGTAAGTGAACTGTTGGTCTGGGGTTTGCTCTATCCCCTCTCCTCTCTACGGCCTCATAAATCCTGCTTTGTATTGGGCCCCATGCTCACGGGTCAGCTGCCTATGGAAAACTACCCAGTCTTCTTGGCACACACTGGAACCCCTGAACAAAAGGGGCACCCAGAATCACTCACTGAATGCAACCTGGACTCTGAAACAAAGAGGAGGTCAGCCCAAAACATTTGACTAATACATATGCCTTTGTACATGTTGCTGTACATGAGCAATGAAGCTCTAAGATCTAGTGGGAAATTAAGACATTAATAAATAATGTGAATGTGAATGCAGGGCTGAAAAATAAGGATGGCTCAATGGCCCGGGTCTGTCACTCACCCTGTCGGGTGACTATGTTACTTTGCATTTTTTTGCAACTGTTTGTGAACTTTACTCGCAGTTTCTGAGTGCAAATTGTTGCACTCCATATTTATTAATTTATTGCTACTTTGCTGTAAAATGCCCTAAAATAAACTTGAATTTGACTTGCTTGTTCTGTAAAGAACAAAATTTGGTGCAAGTAAAATTAAATGAGAAGTAACACATTGAATTAAATGTGAAATTTTTAAGTAGAAAGACAAAAAGAGCTTTTTTTTTTTTTTTTTTTTTTACAATATTTACCCTTTGCCTTAACACGGAGACCTTTAGCTTGCATTGAATGTAGTCAGGGATGCTCATCTCTGCAAGCATGTCTTTACATTTTACAACCAAAACGGTGCACATTCAGCAATGATAATCCTTTTTTTCACCACATTATTCAGCCGTCAGACCACTGAATGGCTGGGGAGCTCATGCACTGAAAGACCTTCTAGGGTGGCATGGTGGGCGGAGCTTCTAAAAGTGGTCATATAGTGGGTTTACCACTGCACAGCCAATCCACGGCTAGTCTTTATTTTCTCACCCTGGGGCTTCTCCACAGGTGATTAAAGGGATGAAATCGTGGCCCTATTTCGTGCCTTGGCCTTCAACCCACCCTCACACACTCGAACACACACACCAAATGGCATAAATCACACAGTCTGTTACAGTCTTCGGACGGTTCTTTGAATTTGTAATGGTTCACAGCTCATGGAAGTAGAGCAATGAGACTGAACTCAAGTTACCACTCATTTAACCAGTGCTGATCTGGTAAAGACAATGGAATTAAACCTGAATGACAAAAAAGGGAAGTGATGCTTTCTAGTTGCTGATTTTCTCCCAGGGTCACAAGGGTGGAGAGGCAGCTGTTTAAATTATCCACTAATTTACTTAAAAGTGAAAGTTCAGCTTGAACCACCATCCCATAAAAATTAGGCCACTAACAGAAACTGACTTTGACTAAATTGGGATTAAATATTCTTTTTATTTGGGGTGGTAATTTTTGTGCTGCCTAGTTCTCAATAATAATAAGCAGTGAAAGTCTAGAGTTAGAGCGCTGTTACAGTGCATAACTGTGACAAAGGTACTCAAAAAAAAAAAGGTGTGTGTGTGTGTTCCGGCATTTGTGGTTTATGAGGACACAAATGTGTATAATGACATGGGTACTACAACGTAAACATGGTTTATGAGGACACTTCCTGTGTCCCCGTAAAACAAAAGGCTTAAAAAACATACTAAATAGTGTTTTATGAAATTCAAAAAGTGTGCACAGTCTCCTGTAAGGGCTAGGTTTAGGTGTAAGGTAGGTGTAGGGCGATCACTGAATCCATTGATGAACTGCCTTTACCTGAAAATTGAGCGTTTACTGTTGCCCTTTTGCATTATTGATGCACTATTTCCTATTGAATACTGTACAGCCGCTTTGTCACAATTCTGTATTGTTAAAAGCAGTATATAAATATAGGTGAGTTGACGTGACTTGTATATATATACATATATATATATATATATATATATATATATATATATATAAATAATTTACCAGTACTAAAACACTTTAAATACATTTTAAAAAAATGCCAAGCCACGCAAAACGTTCTTGAACATTTTCACTGATGACACAACAGAACTAAATCAGAAATTTTGAACTGATTCATAGAAAAGGATGAATCAAAATGACTTACTGTTTAAATCACGAACGCTGAAACATTTTGCTGTCCTGTCCACTTTCAAGACAAGAAAGGCCTGCAAAACAAGTATAACGACTTTTGACTTTAGATTTGTTGACTGAAAAGTAACAATTAAGCCAATTAAATTGGCCTGCCGCGTCATTATAAAAACTAATATCTAGGCTAATCATTAAATCATTTGGTTAGTCATATATTTATATGTGTGTGTTTGTGTACTTTCCCTACCTGAAAAAGCAAAGGTGAACAGAAGAATCGACATCTTTCTTAAGTAAATTTCAATCAGTTCCGCGCCATAAACTACATCCGGCGAGAGTGAAACAGCAGACATGCTAACATGTATATAGTAGCCCATATTTAGACGTGTATTTTAGTACAAAACGAAATTTTACTTGTGCCAGTGATCTCAGCAGACAAAAGTAATCACGTATTGATTAATGAGTCAATGGTTGATGAACATGACCACAACTAAACAGCACCAAAACGAAAAATGTAAATAACAGCGTCAGTTGAATAAATCACACGCATAACGCAGTATACAGCGACCCCGTGTGGTCACCAGCAGAAGACCCAATGTGGATTCACTGCTGTAGTATCATGATCATGGGTACAAAAGAGGTTGAGCGCGGTTAATATGATTGTAAATTAATCTGTTTGCTTACATTTCACGACCATAAATCATTTTATCATTTGTAGTCATGTATGTTGTGCATTTCTGGATATTTAATAATGTTTAATATTATGATTATTTATTTTTTACTTTAGTAATAAGAAGAAACGTAATTATATGCAGGATTCTCATGGTCATGAAAACCTGGAAATGTGAAGGAATTCTGAAATAAGTTGTGGTTTCTTGACCTAAAAAAGTACGCCAACGTATTGTTCCAATCTCAGTTCTTTTATATCAGGCTCAGCTAAAACTGCTCTTTGTGGCGATCTATAAAATTAAAATAATAGATAGATAGATGAAGGCGTGGAAACCCAGGATGTGTATCTACCAGCTCACGCAGTTGAGCGGAAATGAGCAGTTTGGTCGCTGTGGCAACTGTTAACAAGAGTCACAAATCTGACAACCAGGTAAATTACAGCTAGCTTTTAGCGTACTACCTGCTAAACTTCCTCGCGTCTGTTTAAAACAATTCATTTTCACACATTTGTTGTTAACTCACTTTAGCGAAATGTAACTTATTATAACTTTTTAAAAACGTTTGATAATCAGCAGCATGTCTTCAGCAGTGGTGAGTGGTTCTCGGACTCCTCTCTTGCCAGACATTCAAAATGCCGATAAACACAGGAAAACACCAACGTCTAAGTAAGCTCTGGTTATTATCGCTAAAACTGATAACTGAAACTGATACGTTTTGCCTTCCAACACCATGTAAGACTGTTTTTGACGAAGTTTAGGTCATTCCCGGAATGTATGAAGGAGAATCCCGTCCATCCTGCTGCAGAGAAAACACAAATCCCCATCGAGCACGTAATAGCACAGTAAGAACTCATCTGTGGATTTGTAGTGGTTCTGAACACATCGTTGTTTTAGTCTGTAAGATAATAGTTTGAAATGATGACCAGCTCTATGCTGTCAGTCAGTCCCATTCATTCCTGACGCCACTTTTGCCGTATCTCTTGAGATTCAGGAAGCCTCTGCGTCATAATGTTTGCGTGGAGCTGCTGAGCGAGGGCTTTCATCGCTCGTACGAGCAGGTGTTTTCGCTGCTGCAGCGCTGGGACGGAGCGGAGGAGCATCCGCACAAACTCCACACGCTCCAGCAGCACCTCACCCGCGCCGAGACCGCCGAGATTGACGGTAACGGCACAGAAAATCATTAGAGTCAAACATTACTTTACATTTGTGACCCTGGACCACAAAACCAGTCAAATTTTCTATATATATATATTTTTTTTATTTTTTTTTTTAATTGAGATTTATACATCATCTCAAAGCTGAATAAATAATTATTTAATTTATTTAATTATTTAAATAAATATTTGTTAGGAATCTGGAATCTGAAATAAAAATCAAAATATTCAGAAAATCGCATTTAAAGTTGTCTAAAAGAAGTTCTTAGCAATGCATATTACTAATCAAAAAAAGTTTTGATATATTTTACACCATATCTTCATAGAACATGATCTTTACTTAATATCCTAATGGTTTTTGGCATCAAATTTTTTTTTTAATTTTGACCCATACAATGTATTGTTGGCTATTATACCCATGCTATTTAAGACTGGTTTTGTGGTCCAGGGTCACATTTGGGATTTGTGCCACAGAAATGTACTCTAAAAATACACTCTAAAAAAGTCCACAATGTACTGAATCAATTTGAAAGAATTTTCATTATTATTATTATTATTATTATTATTATTATTATTAATTACTACTACTACTACTACTAATATTTATTTATGTATTTATTTATTCATTTATTCATTCATTCATCCTGATGTTGTACCTGTATTTTGTATTTTGCACTTCATTGTGTTGAGTTTTTTTACGGTTAACAGAAAAGTCCATAAAATTAGTGGATAATCTCCCAGTAATAAGCTACAAGTATTTTTTTCTGTCATTTTACAGATTTATTTTTTACGGAATAGATGGACCTTTCTCACATTTCCAGGTTTCTCATAGCGGAAGTCGTCATAGTTGGGTAAAATCCGAGAGCAGTGAATGGGAGAGTTCCACAAATATATTTTTTGTGTTCACATTTGCTCAAACAGCAAAAGAAGAACTACACGATAGTGTTTTCACAACTTTCAATCAAAGGAAAAAAATTGAGAGAGACTGATATCGGCAGTCAGAAGAGAGAACAATGCCAAATTTACCGTCCCTCCCATAGACGCGGCATTAGAAACACCCTCGCATAGCGTTAACTAGTTTTTTTGTAACTTGATGAAAAGGTGGTATAATACAAAGTATAATGTTATAAATGCACATACATATTTTTAAAAATCAAAATATAAAAAAGTTTAAAGGATTTATGATGATGATGACCGTTAAAACGTGTCATCACAGGCTTGTGAAAAGGGTCCATTGGGATGAGGGGTTGTTGTTATTACTGTTATGTAATAATAGTTCTGTAATTTGATTGCTCAGTCTCTGTATTTTTAAAATGACAAATTAATGTTTATAATTGCGTAAATTAAAAAGACTCATTTGATTTAGGGTTCATGGCTTAAAGGGGTTATTTAATCATGTGAGATGTACTTGTTCCCCCCTTTTTTTTAAATTTATTTATTAATCTTTATATATATATATATATATATATATATATATATATATATATATATGTACGGGTTTGGCCATTTGTACCTTGTGCAAAGCTGCATAAAACCTGTATAAAACCAGTCCACTTCTTTGCAGCTTTGTATTTATTATCAAGAAATATTAATTTATTTTTAGAACCATAAACACTAGTTTCTTGCGCAAATAGTTTTACCATTTACTGTACTTTGTTATTCTTCTAGTTATTTTGCAGCTAATTAAAGTCTCACACATTCACAGGAAGCAGCTTACTTCATTACTACATTTTAAACAGATGTTGTTCTTGCCTCAGATTGGGGATCATATTTTCCTTTTACCTAATTTTCAACTTTAAAACAGCTGTTACAACAATTAAACAATATGTAACAGTTGTTACCTTTGCCAGGATAATATATTGGATCTTCATTTTGTACATGCTCATCTAAGTATATATTAGTTTATCAGTAAATGTTAATTAGCTCTCTTCCTCTAAACCTTGAGAGTGATATTATATTAATCCTCTGCATCTCTGTGTTTCCTGCTTTTAGGACAGTATGGAGAGGTGTATGACAACCACATGTTGTTGGCAAGGTTTTTCACCGAGCCGGAGGACGAATGGTTGAAGCATCATTTCCTTCAGATGGCCCTCGATTCAGCTCGCAAATTCAAAATGGACTCTGGCAAAAGAGAAGCGGAGGCCAACTTACACATGGGCCAAGTTTATTTAAGGAAGGGTAACATGAACAGTCCTTCAATATAAGACAGCCACTGAGTCTGCTTCTTTACCATCAGATTCAAATTGCAGTGCTGTTTGCCGCCATTTAAATTCAAATAATTTAGACTTAATTGAATTGGAATTTAAAAAGCATTTTAAAACAGAGGAAAAAGAGAGAAAAATGACTTGTTGAATGTAGAGATGGTGTGCATGTGTGTGTTGCAGGTCAGCTGGAGCGAGCACAAGAGCATTATGAGGTGTTTTATCATCTGACCTTGGGTCGTACGTGGCAGGACCCCAGCGGCCGTATGCAGCACTCACGCTCATGTGAGGAGCTCCAGAATGTGTTCACGCTGCTGGGACAGAGATTGCTTCAGGAACAAGACCACGCACAAGCCATTAAGATGTTCACCAAGGCCTACGAGATGGCTAAAGAGTGTATGCATGTGACACCCCTTTCTCTTTGACATTGATTTGAACTGACATAAGCAGAGATACACAATTCGCCACGCAACTATGTGACAATGTTTAGAAAAATGTACTTTTAAAGTTTAACTAAAGTCTAGTCAAGAGTAGGCAAGATGGAGAAGAAAGCTATACTGTTCAGTACAACTATAAAAGTTTGGGATTGGCATTTATTTGATCAAAAAATACAGAAAAAAACAGTAATATTCTGAAATTTATTGCAAATTAAAATAGTTTTTTTTTAATATACTTTAAAATATAATTTATTCCTGAGCTCAAAGCTGAATTTTCAGCATCATTACTCCAGTCTTCAGTGTCAGATGATCCTTCAGATATTCATTCGAATATGATGATTTATTATCAATGTTGGAAACAGTTTTGCTTAATATATATTTTTTTGGAACCTGTGAAATTTGTATAAAATTTAGTTTTTCTTTTAAAGTTAAAAAGAACAGCATTTATTTCAAATAGAAATCTTTTGTAACAATATGCACTACTGTTTAAAAGTTTGGGGGTTAGTTTTTTTATTTCTATTTTTTAAAGAAATTAATACTTTCATGCAGCAAGTGACTTACATTGTTAGAAAAGATTTCCATATTGAGTAATTGCTGTTCTTTTTTTTTTAATCATTTTATTTTTATTTTTACTTTTTATTCATTAAGGAATTCTGAAAAAATATCACAGGTTCCAAAAAAATATTAAGCAGCACAACTGTTTTCAATATTGATAATAAATCAGCATATTAGAAAGATTTCTGTGAAGGATCATGTGACACTGAAGACTGGAGTAATGATGCTGATGAAAATTCAACTTTGATCACAGTAATAAATTACATTTTACAATATATTCACACAGAAAACATTTAGTTGTATTGATAATAATATTTCACATTATTACTGTTTTACTGTATTTTTTTTTTTTTTTTTTTTTGAATAAATGCAGCCTTGGTGAAAGAAAATATAAAAAAATAAAAAAATATTACTGATCCCAAACGTTTAAATGGCAGTGTATATATAGTAGATAAATGGTTTATTTTGTTGATGATATAATGTATTGTACACTGTTGCAGTTTATAATAAAAACTCCCCCAAATTCAATTTAGCGATACCAAATTATGACATCTTATTGTGCTATCCATCAATAATGTTGGGCAGCAGAAAGAATTTCCACTTCAGATCTCCAGAAATAAAACCACACATCCCTTAAAGCACAGTTTAATAGCTCACTTTTTTTTTTTTTTTTGCTCTTATGGTTGTTGGTTTTTGACCTGTCATCCAGCGGGAGATCGAGGGTCAGAAAGAGAAGCAGCCTATAGGCTGGGCCTGGCGTATCAGAGCACTGGAAACCAGAAGACCGCTAAACAGGTCCGATCAGAGCACTCACAAACTCTGCTTGTTCATTCTGTAATTATTTGATGTTTGACGTTTTTGTTGCTTGTGTCAGTTTTTCAGCGTGTGTATGGAGATCTCCACAACACTTGAAAATACAGACAGCCTGGGAAGAGCTTATGAAGCCATTGCCAAATCTCTGGAGAGGTACAGTAGAAGCACACACACAGAGAGAGACACACACGTACATAATAACACATTTAAAGCTGAGATTTAAAGCTGTCACCACTGATGACACCAAACTAAATTTCAAAAACTGTTTGTAGAGACAGAGTTCCCAATTTGATGATGTGTCCAAGCACAAAGTGATGAAACCCAATGTTTTTGTAATAAAGTTTTTTTTTTTTTTTTTTTTTAGTAGTAAACATGGTTATAGGTATCTAAGTTAAATTTCCCAGTTAATTAATCTGGTACCTTTTTATTAATTTTAATTTAGTATATACATTACTACTATCTGTTTTTGTTGTTGTTGTTGTTGTTGTTTTGTAGTTTACATTACTTTCTCAGCAGTGATGTAATAAAACATTCCTTTAATGTCTAGAATAAGCAAAGCTGGAATATAGACAAAGCATAAGTTTTTACTTGTATTTTTTGGTCTCCCCATGATTCACATACTTTCATTCCATTACATTATTTTTAAATGTGGCTTAATATTTCATAAAACTATTAAAAAAAAAATTGAATGAGAAAGTGCCTATACTTTTGACTGCTGTATGTGATGCATGGACTTGAGCCAGAAGGTGGCAGTACAACATGAGAAACAGGAATATGAGTCTAACTACACCGTAAATGTAAATAAGTTGGTTTTAATAGAATGACTTGTTATTCAGTGGTTTTTCGTAAATTAGAGTGAGATTATATTACTTGAATCTTGAAAACTGATAAACTGTGACTTATCAGCAACCATTTCTTTCTAAGGTTTCTGCATGCTTGTGTGTTACAGTGAAGGCAAACTAACAGAAGCAACTGAATATCTTGAGAAATTTGCTGAAATTTCTCTAAACAGCAAACAGGACACAAACCTCGAGAAAGCCTACATGTGCCTCGGAAATATCCTCAGCTTGAGAGTAAGAGACAAAGGGCATAGATTTAAATCTGCATGAGAGTTTACAAACTATGTTCCAAACCGTAGTGAGCAGCCTATCTAGAGCATTTTAATGCATCATTAGCATGTGTTGCATGAGATCTTTGTGCATTTCTGGAGTGTTTGTAGAGTTGTGGTATTCCTGTAGTAAGTGTGTGTGCGTGTGTGTGTGTGTGTGTGTGTGTGTTTGCATGTTTATTTCTGTCCGTAGAAGCAATATGATGGAGCTCATGAACATTTTGGACGTGCGTATGAGATTGCATGTAATCTGGCGTCGGTGGTGAGGCTGCAGAAGGCTCAGGTGTGTGCAGGTAGCGCTCGTGCACTCAGCATGATGCAGGCCTATTGCAGGCTCATAGAAACGCCAGGACGCCAGGAAATAAAGAGGATCATCAGCTGGAAGGAGAGAAGAAACTACACCTTAAGTGCACCATTGTGAGTGGACAGACAACTGAACAACTGAATTCTCTGCCATATTAGAGGTATCTGGATTGCTTTAGTGTGTCAACTAACACACATACTTACACTATCCTTTTCTTCACAGAGAGGAAGAAATGAAGAGATGAACAGTGGAAGGCAGATGTTTGTCTGAAGGCTGAATAAAGTATTATTATATCTACTTCAAATCTTGCAATGTTTTCAGAGTCAGACAATGAACTAAAATATACTTTAATGTCACTTAAAGTATATTAACTTTAAATGTAATATTGAATAACACTACACTTACAATTCTAATCAAGCAGTCAAGTGCTTGTTAATCAAAAATCTAAATAAGAGCACTTCTTTAAAAGCACAACTAAAGATTATTAAAACATAACGGTTTAAAATGTACTTCAGTGTAAAACTTAAAAATTTGAGATTTTCACAAAGTGCAGTTTTTACAATTGTACTTAACAGTCATGAAAATGCTTCTACATTTAAGAGGCCTTTTATTTCATTAATATTTTATCTGCAAGTACAGTTTTTTTATATATTTTTTTTTTAAGATTTGACCTAGAAGTGCACATTCAGTACAATTAAGCACATCTCTCTTCTTAAGGGATGGTTGACATGTCAAACCTGTGTAACTGTATGCCTTATTCACTGTATACACACAAAAATCTGTGCATGAATATATTGAATAAATCAAGCATAAATGATTTAATTGTTTAAAATATTACACATTTAGAGAAAGATTTTGAATCAACTGAAACCACACAAACACCAAAACCACAGACTGCTTTTGGCCTTAGAAACAGAATTATGTGAACCTGAATGTTTAATAGCATTTTACTCCTTGAACTGTCGTTAGGATCTTGATCTTTATCTTCTGCCCACTAGGTGAATGAACGAGTGTGTAAAAATACCGTCAGTTCATTCTTATAACACTTTACAATTTAAAGGAATAACATTAACAAACAAAACACTGTACACAATGTGTAACATCAAGATAAAAATATGATGAAATTTGATTATATAATATCTGAATGAGGTACACTGTGTTATATAATGCCGTTGATGTTGATAGCTTAATGATTAATTTTTATTATTATTGCAAAATGTACGGCAATTTTATTTGCCCTGAGATGAAAGTTTATGTGCAGAATAAACACAACTACATACAGTACAGGGAGTGCCATGGGAAAACAAGTGCGCTTAATTGTACTTAATGTACACTTGTAGTGTGCTTCAAATCTTAAGTATATTTTTAAAAAACTGTACTTGCAAATAATATATTAATGAAATGAAAGGTCATTAAAAAGTGCACTTTGTAGTAATGTCAAATTTGGTTTCAATCAAAGTACATTTTAAATCATTATGGCCCGGTTTCACAGACAGAGATTAGACTAAACCAGGATTAGGCCATTGTTCAAATAGGACATTTAAGTAATTTTTATAATAATATGATGTATTTAAAGATCAGTCAGTGCAAGTTTCTTTCAGCTCAGTCTAGGACTAGGCTTAAGCCTTGTTTGTGAAACCAGGGGTATGTTTTAATAATCATTGTTGTGCTTTTATGAGCTACGCTCTTTTTGATGTGTTGACTAACATACTGAAGCACCTGTATGCCACTTAATTATAATTGTAATTTGTGTTACTATGCGTGAATTACTATTTTAAATGTAATAAATTGCATTTTCTTCATTACAAATGTGTAATAACAAATATTTTTTTTTTTTTTTTAATACATGACATAAGCCTACAAGTTTAAAAAAAAATATTTGACGTATATTTTAGTTTACCAAATTCGAACACATAGTTTTCTATGAGTGCACGCACACCGGCGGCGCCATTCGGCGTCTGTCTGCGGCGCCCAGCTAGGACTCAGGACGCTGTTCAATTTCCTGCCGCGCCACAGAGCGCCATCTGCATAGTTTTATAATAAATAACATCATATTTGTCTCAAATCGTCTTATTACATTGAAAAAACAAGATACCACTGCTGCAAAATACTACTTACATTAGGTTTACAGCTTGAAAAAATGTAAATCTATAGAATTAATTGTATAATCGTAGTTTTGTTTCATTTTTTTTTTTTTCTTGAGACATTTTTACATACGCAAAATATAAAGTCCTATGTAACATTTGCCTGTCGTACTGTAATTACATTCACTGTCTTTGACTGCCACCTACTGGATTTACTATGTCACAACCGTCACTTCAGGTCATTTAAATAGCGGTGTAGCGGAGCGCTATGGACGACGAAAAACTTATCAACGAAGTAGGGAAATACCCAGAATTATATGCAACAAACCATAGATTCTTCAAAGACAACATAAGGAAGTCATCAGTTTAGAGAAGTCTTCGTGTGATATTGATTAACTATGAAGTGGAATAAATCTGTACATTTTCTGTCCCCACGTCCTAAATTTGTGATCATTCTAAATGTATTTTAGTAGACTGAATCATACAGTGAAAGAATGCACTGTTAATGCATACCTGTACTGTTAATGAGTGCACTGTACTCTGTGTTTTGAATGTTTCTGCAATATACTCATACTGTCAAATTGAACATCCTCAAAACAACAATTACAATATTTTCGCAGTCCATATATATCGCACACCCCTATATCTGATGCATTTTTCTTGGCAACCTGGGAATACACAGACCTGTATATTTATCTAGGACTATACAAACATTCAACGGTCACACTATGGTTTTCTTTATTTTCATCAGATCGATATTATAAATAGATTATAAACTGAAACCTAAACCTAAACTCACTGAAATAAAAAACTTTTCAAGGTGTTTGGTTTCGTTTTCACTCCAGTTGGCTAGCTAACCTTAGCTAAACTATTTTGCTACTATGTAACATAGTTGCCTAGTAACAGACAGCCTACAAAAAACAATAACAGACTTAACACAGATTCTTTTAATTGATTAACGTTCAAAACTTAGCTATTATCAATTAAAATAATATATTTAGAATAATATTAATAATACATTTAATTAAAAATCACCCATCTTGCAGCTCAGAACTTCATTGGAAAATGAGCTCGTGCGTATAAATGTGCGCGTCCGGTGTGCGATACCTCGAGTTGTCCTAGGCACTGCGCGACGCGGCGCTGCGCTTCTCGTCCGGTGTGCGACCCCCTTTAAAAATACCTTTGTTAGTCTAACCTAATTAAGTAGATTCGGTGATACTGCATTATATTAACGACGTGAATAAAACTTGTTAATTTAGCTGTTACGACATTTGTGACGTTTCCTAAAATTAAAAAAAAAAAAAAAAGATATTTTTACATTACACACACATCAGCTAGCTCTCAGGAATTTTTTTTATTTGATTCTGAAATTTTTGATTTCTTGTATAAGAGGTTGTTTGTTTGTTTGTTTTTTTGTCCAGTAGAAAGTCCCAGTCCCACCCTCCCTCTCGCTCTCTCTCTCTCTCTCGCTCGCTCGCTCGCTCGCTGTCTCTCTCTCTCTCTCTCTCTGTCCTGTCACTTCCTCTTTCCCACATCGAGATCAGTGTCAACAGACCGACAGTGAGACTCCTCACGTCATGCAGCTTTTCACGAGTTTTCCGCTGAGTTTGGAATCGCTCTCCGTGAGTCATGTCTTTGCACTCGCGTTGCTTGTGTGTTTGGCGATACTGGTTAAAATATTGGTTATGAGGAGGAGGGGGATGCGAATTATGGAGACTTTTCCAGGACCACCTGCACACTGGCTCCTCGGACACGTCAAAGAGGTAAACACAACCACAGCTATGAATGCTATGAATAGTGAATTACTACCTGTGTATCTCGGAGCCAATTCAATCATGCTTCTTTTTTTTTTTTTTTTTTTTTTTGGCTTCGAACAGATGTTTTGATTTTTGATTTTTGATTTTTCTATTTTGGCCTACTGTAAATTAAAATATAATATTATATATAATCATATTTTATTATTTTTCGGGTAACACGTAACATTGACGCACGTAGGCCTAAATGTTAGGTTATATAGCCTATTCATGTGTACACTGAAAACAAAATATAGTAGAAACAACTTTCCCTCAGAAATTGCTAGTAATTGTCAGTTAATTGCAAAGTATTACGAACAGTATACTGCAAAATGTACGAATAAAACTTCCCCCCCTATTTGACCTCCTTATATTGGAGGGATGAAACCTCATGGCTGAGCTGTTGTCTATTCATTACAACTAAACAATTACATAATTATATTGTGCTGCAATAAACACAACAGCCATGCATTGCATTCATTCTTCAGCAGCAACTGAAAGAATTCACGTGAAGTTAATTACTTGAGAGTGCAGTTTGTTCTTAAAACATGTTTTATGACATCCATAACAGCTGCACAAACTTCTTTGTATGTGTAGTTTCACCAGGATGGACATGATTTGGAAAAGGTTTTGAAGTGGAGTGGACAGTATCCCTTTGCCTTTCCGCTGTGGTTTGGCCCATCACTATCCATTTTGAACATCCACCACCCTTCATATGTGAAGACCATTCTCACCACTACAGGTTCTCATCTGTTTGATCGGTTGACACGTTTCAGATTTATATTACATGTGAATTCATTCTCAAATATTAACAACCAAACCCAGCATTTTAAAATGACTTTTTTGCTTTATTGACAGAACCCAAAGATGACTATGCATATAAGTTTTTCATCCCTTGGTTAGGTAAGATCACATGTAAAATTTAAAATTATTTCTTTATTAATCTTTGTTTTTGGGTGTTTTCCCAACTACTGGCAATTCTGTCTTTGAAGATTTTAAGAAAAAAAAACCCACATACGGTTTTTACACCCTTACTACAGTAGTTTATTTCATTTATAGACAAATAGTGTCCAGCACTGTATATACACACACCTTTTTGTTTTCTTTTTCTTTTTTTGAACTGTCATAAATGTTATTTCTACCATCTGAAGTCATCATTCATTCTGAGGTAGACATGGCATTATAATTGTAGAACAAAACAGCAGTCTCATTGAAATTAGTCATCAAAATTATATTTTAAAGAAGAAGTCCACTTCCAGATCAACAATTTACAAATAATTTACTCACCCTCTTGTCATCCATGATGTTCATGTCTTTCTTTGTTCAGTCGTAAAGAAATTATGTTTTTTGAGGAAAACATTTCAGCATTTTTCCCCATATAATGGACTGATATGGTGCCCTGATTTTGAACTTCCAAAATGCAGTTTAAATGCGGCTTCAAATGATCCCAAATGCGGTTGTAAACGATCCCAGCTGAGGAAGAAGGGTCTTATCTAGTGTAACGATCGGTTATTTTAATAAAAATAATACAATTTATATACTTTTTAATGTCAAACTCTCCCTGGACTGTTTTTGTTCCGGTTCATGACAGTTAGGGTATGTCGAAAAACTCCCATCTCATGTTCTCCCTCAACTTCAAAATGGTCCTATATCACTGTTTTACCTTTTTTATTAAGGGTGTTTGATCTTCTTTGCATGTTCACTTTGCAAAGACTGGGTCGGTACTTCTGCAGCGATGTAGGATGATTTTGATATGATTTTTGAAGTTGAGAGAGAAAATACAATTGGAGTTTTTCAACATACCCTAACTGTCTTGAGCCAGAATACACAGAGTTCAAGGACTGCAAGGCAAGACGAGCGTTTGAGAATAAGCTCGTTTCGCTAGATAAGACCCTTCTTCCTCGGCTGGGATCGTTTACAACCGCATCTGGGATCGTTTGAAGCCGCATTTAAACTGCCTTTTGGAAGTTTTAAACTCGGGGCACCATAGCAGTCCATTATATGAGGAAAAATGCTTAAATTTTTCCTCAAAAAACATAATTTCTTTACGACTGAAGAAAAAAAGACATGAACATCGTGGATGACAAGGGGGTGAGTAAATTATTTGTAAACTGTTGTTCTGGAAGTGAAGTTGTCCTTTAAGCATTTTATTTATGGATTTTACATTTATGCTATTTGTCTGTGACAAAATTATGTTTTGTTTACAAGTGACTTTTACATTGATTATGTTTTGCTTGTCAAACATGACTTTCATATCAAATTCTTAAACAAGTAAACTGTGTAAAAAAAATGATGCAACAGCTGAGCAAGTAAAACATTAATTAATTTTCATATTGTAAGACTGAAAGTCTTGATCTGGGACAAGATCGATAACACGATAAAAACGATAACATTTACATGAAGAGATTTGAAAAGTTGTGTAAAAACTGTTTTTATGTGACCTTTATTTAGCAAAAATTGGTTAGTTCTAATAAAACTATATCCACAGGACCTAAAAGCATAGTTGAAGAAACACCTTGTAATCACTACAGTAACTCTTGACTGTCTCTTCAGGCGATGGTTTACTTGTGTCTGCTGGACAGAAATGGTTTCGGCACAGACGGCTCCTCACTCCTGGTTTCCATTATGATGTTTTGAAGCCTTATGTGAAGCTTGTTTCTGATTCAACCAAAGTCATGCTTGTACGTTAAAGAAATAGTTGCATGTTAAAACACTTTATGCTATCCTATTGTAATGTAATTACAATACATAATTCTAAGTAAGCCATTAGTAAGCAGTGTTGGGGAAAGTTACTTTTAAAAGTAATGCAATACAATATTGAGTTACTCCCTAAAAAGTAACTAATTACGTTACTTGGTTACTTTTTATGGAAAGTAATGTGTTACTTTACTTTTACGTTTAAATCTGGGCAGGGCTTGCTTGTTTGTTTTTAATATAAAAACTTCTATTTTTGGCAAATGTAAAAGCCTTTTCAGACCAAAAGCCTCAGGCTTTGAGAAAAGTAAATTCACGTCTGTACAGTAGACCGCAGAAGAAAAAAAATGTCAACTCTTCAGCAATAAAAAAAAAAAAAAAAAAAGGAAAACAAATTTTAGATTGAGTAATTTTTGCTAGTATGGTTGAATTGGATCATCGAAGGTCGGCAGCAAAGACATCGGTTAATACAATAGGATTAAATGCATAAAGGATATTTGTATTATTTAACATTTAATTATTGCAGGTTTGCGTCATATTCTGAGTTGAATTTCACTGTTTTATTTATTTTGAGGAATACTGAATCTGTGTTTTGTGAGAGAGATGAATTAATGCATGTTCACATTTATTCTAGAACTAACATCTTACTCCCGATTTCTCTGAACATGGGGACAGGAGAGCTTTTAATCAATAAATGGGGGGAAAAGTACCTGGAGTTACTTATTTGAAAAAAGTAACTCAGATATTTTCTTGTCAATTAAAAAGTAATGCATTACTTTACTAGTTACTGGGAAAAAGTAATAATATTACGTAACTCGCGTTACTTGTAATGCGTTACCCCCAACACTGTTAGTAAGACTGGCCCAAATATTGTAAACTCTCCCTCTCTCTGTAGCACCATTACATAATGGCTCTGTTTGTTCAAACAATCGATTTAAAGAGTGTAAACAATTTTCACCTCCAAGTCATTTAAAAGTTAAACTTTATTAACCTTATATTTTTATTATTTACTATTTATCAGTTTTAATTATAGTTTCAGTCATTTATTTTTCTGTCTTTTAGGATAAGTGGGAAGTTTATGCCAAATCAGAGGAGTCATTTGAACTGTTTAAGCATGTAAGTCTGATGACACTGGACAGCATTATGAAATGTGCGTTCAGCTGTAACAGCAACTGTCAGACAGACAGGTCAGTTCATACTCCTTTACCGCATCCATTTGTACAAATCCGTCTCCCTTTCAGTATAACCTCTCTGATCTCATTGTAGTGGAACCAACCCGTACATCCAGGCGGTGTATGATCTCTGCCACCTGGTGAACCTCAGGTTCAGAGTGTTTCCATACCACAGCAAGGCCATATTTCATCTCAGTCCACATGGATACAAATTCAGGAAGGCATCCAGCATAGCACACAATCATACAGGTGTGTGATTATATCTTGGTTAAACCAGAATATACACTACCGTTCAAAAGTTTGGGGTCAGATTTTGTCTTCATTAAATTGATCAAAAGTGAGAGGAAAGACATGTATAGTGTTACAAATTTCTATTTCAAATAAATGCTGTTCTTTTGAACTTTCTTCATTCATTAAAGAATCCTGAAATATAAAACGTATCATGGTTTACCACAAAAATATTCAGCAGCACAACTGTTTTCAGCATTGGTAATCAGAAATGTTTTTTGAGCAGCAAATCAGCATATTAGAATGATTTCTGAAGGATCATGAGACACTAAAGACTCAAGTAATGATGCTGAAAATTCAGCTATGATCACAGGAATAAATTACATTTTAACATATATAGTAAACAGTGATTTTATATTATAATAATATTTCACAAGTTTACTGTATTTTTAATGAAATAAATGCAGCCTTGGTGAGCAGATGGAACTTCTTTCAAAGACATTACAAAATCTCACCGACCCCAAATTTTTGACCGGAAGTGTAAATCTGTAACAAGCGAAGCTATCATGTCATTTCAATTTCTTAATATTTTTTAGAGGAAGTTATCAGAAAGAGGAAGGAAGTCTTGAAGATTGAGAAGGAACAGGGCATTGTTAAAAACAAACGATATTTGGACTTTTTGGATATTCTTCTGTCTGCCCGAGTATGATATTCTCAAGCACTTACACGATTCTTGTATTTAAAGAAAGTCAATGAAAATAGGAGATATTTACATATTGCATTTGCTATTGTATCGTTAATGATGTTAGAGATTGTGTGTGTCGCTTCCAGGACGAGCATCAGCAGGGTTTGTCGGATGAGGATATTAGGGCTGAAGTGGACACATTCATGTTTGAAGGGCATGACACCACGGCCAGTGGAATATCCTGGATCTTCTACAATCTGGCATGTAACCCTGAGCACCAGAACAAATGCAGGGAGGAGATCCTGCAGGTGCTGGATGGAAAAGACACAGTGGACTGGTACTGTCATTACTCTGATTACTCATGTGACATTGTGTTAGACAGTCAAGAGTGAATTGTTGGCTAGTAATAGTAATATAATCTTGAATAGTAATATAATCTTGTGAAAAGTAGTTTTATGTCACAGTAACATATCTCAATTATGGCAAAATTATTAGGGAGGGTTTTGTGCCCCCGATCAAACTCATTTATATATATACCGAGTCCTAAAGTTCCTACCGTTTCTTAGCGTTTCATGCACACTTCAAGTACATTAAAGTTATTAAAATAAATTAAAGGGGTCATCGGATGCCCATTTTCCAGAAGTTGATATGATTCTTTAGGGTCTTAATGAAAAATCTATAATATACTTTGGTTAAAAATTCTCAATGGTAGTGTAAAACAACACTCTTTTTAACTTGCCAAAATCAGCTCTGTTCTGGTCAAGGTTGCTTTAAATGTTTAATGAGCTCTGCTCGCCCCGCCCCTCTCTTCTCTCTATGGAGTGAGGAGCCTCTTTACTTTAGCTGCTAAACTTGCTAACTAGCACATTATTAGGAAAGGCAATCGCAAAGATTCATAAAAAAAACCCTTATACTCACTTCTGCTGTAAGTGAAGTTGGATCACGAATGATTCGCACGAACATAGACGGATATATGTAGATCGGGAGGTGCATTCCCTTCACAAACAAACGTAATCCACTGCATCTTCAGCGGCTCAGATGTCGGGAGTAAAAGATGACCACTATGTTCATTATTACATCCAGCAACACAACACCTCAATCAGGGATATTTTTGCCTAACTTACATCTGTCACGCTGTCGCATGCGGGGAATGAGGAGTAGTGACGAGAAGATAAGGAATATGCAGATTTATTAAATAATCCAAACTTGAAACAGGAACGAACAGGAACAGGAGGGAATCTCGAAGCATGCAACCATGAAAAAGACCATGAATGACAATACAAGAACCGACAACCAAACGGGGAACACAACCAAACTTAAATACACAGACCAATCAGGGGGAGACAGGTGAAATCGATTAAACAGTGACGTAACAATTGAAAACGGAACCAGAACACCAAATAAGGGCATACACAAGGGGAAACACCAGAGACAGTCCACAGGGGTGTGACAACATCCCTGCTGCAGCATCAAAACAATGGAGGTCGGACTGTTACAGCTGATGTAAGGCGGGTCTGAGGTAAGAGCTCATGTCAATCAACTATGGTGGGAGCGGCCTCTGTGGGTGTGACGGCACACCAACAGGCATCTGAGAATGACTTGATTTGAAAAAGGGGATATTATTTTTACAGGTTAATTAAAAACCACTGCATGGATTTTTATCATTATAGGGTAGATTTGTACATACACTGCCAACACACATTAATGTTCATACAACATGTAAAAGTGAACTCTGCATCCGATGACCCCTTTAAAATAACATAACATGGGACACTGGTCATAAAGGGCCACGGTGTAGTCTTCTGCTGCTGTATTCCTTCTGCTTCAAGGTTTAACATGTCGTATATTCAGAGATGCTCTTCTGCAAACAGTACTGCAGTTGTAACCGGTGGTTATTTGCCTTTCTATCAGCTTAAACCAGTCTGGCCATTTTCCTCTGACCTCTGGCATCAACAAGACATTGTCACCCACAGAACTGCCACCAGTGGATATTTTCTCTTTTTTGGCCCATTCTCTATAATCCACAGTCACTTACAGTGCCTTGCAAAAGTATTCATAGTATTATGTTAAACTGCTTTAAAGTACATCAATTTATCCTCCATACACCATAATGGCAGAGTAAAAAAACAGATTTGTGACATCTTGACAAATTTATTTAAAATAAATCACTGAAATAAGCACATTGCATAAGTATTCATACCCTTAACTCAGTACTTAGTTGGAGCACCTTTAAAGCCTCAAGTCTTTTTGGGTATGATGCGACAAGCTTTGCACATCAGCATTTGGCAATTATCCGCCATTCTTCTCCTCACCTCTCAAGCTCTGTCAGCTTGGAGGGGGGCTGACAGAAATTTTCAGGTTTCTCCAGAAATATTTGATTGCGTTCAAGTATCTGGCTGGGCCACTCAAGGACATTCACAGAGTCGTCTATAAGCCACTCTTGCTGTGTGCTTAGGGTCATTGTCCTATTGGAAGGTGAACCTCCTGCCCAGTCTGAGGTTCTGAATGCTCTGGACTGGGTTTTCATTAAGACTATCTCTATATATTTTGTTGTGCTGAGCTTTCCTCCTACTCTGATGAGTCCCTCAGTCCCTGCCACTGAAAAATAGCCCCACAGCATGACACTTTACTGTTGGGATGGTACTCTGCAGGTAATGAGCAGTGCTTGGTTTCCTTCAAACATGATGCTTGGAATTGAGGTTCATCAGACCAGAGAATCTTGTTTCTCACAGTCTGAGGGTCCTTTAGGTGCTTTTTTGCAAATTCCAAGTGGATTTTAACGTGTCTTCACTGAGGAGAGGATTGAGTTTGGCTACATTGCCATAAAGACTGGATTGGAGTGTTGCAGTGATGTTTGTCCTTCTGTAAGTTTCTCCCATCTGCATATATGATCATGGAGCTCAACTAGAGTGACCATCAGCTTCTTGGTCACCAGTCTAACCAAGGCTCTTCTCCATCAGTTGCTCAGTTTCACCAGGAGGCCAGCTCTAGGAAGAGTCCTAGTTGTTCCAAACTTCTTCCATTATGGATAATGGAGGCTACATGCTTCTGTGAACCTTCAATGCAGCAAAATTTTTTCAGAACTCTTTCCCAGATCTGTGCCTTGACACAAGCCTGTTTCTGAGCTCTACAGGCAGTTATTTTGACCTCGGGGCTTGGTTTTTGCTCTGATTCGCATTTTCAGCTGTTAGACCTTTATTGAGATGTGTGTGCCTCATCATACTAATTCAAATTAATTGCCACAGTTTATGGGGATTTAAAAAACACTGGGTGGATTTTTATCATTATATTATCATTATATACACTGCCAACACACGTTTCAGTTCAAACAGTATGTAAAATTGAATTTTGCATCCGATGACCCCTTTAATGTATTTCACAGCAAAAAAAAAAAAAAAAAAAAAAACACTTATATAATCATTCTTTTTGTCTTCTTTTAATCTATATACAATATACAGTGCAAAAGCCAAATGACACAACTATGCTCAGACTTTAAGAAAATGGACTGTGATCATTCATAGCAAATCCCTCTCATTGCACCTTGATTTCATTGCTCTAATGAGCATATAACAAAAAATCCTGCACACTAATGTCACAGTTACAGGTAATGCCTTATTCATCATTCATTTCTGCTGAGTCTGTTCCTCTCTACTTATGTTTCAGGGAAGACATCAATAAAATTCCATACACCACAATGTGCATTAAAGAATCCCTGCGGCTTTGCCCACCTGTCCCGGGAATATCACGAAAGTTGACTAAACCTTTAACTTTCTTTGATGGACGGAGTGTACCTGAAGGTAGGCCAATATTTCAGTGTGTTACTCACGCAAAGCGATCGTAAGACTGAAAAAGACACAAGCCGTATACTACTTATACAGTATTTTTATTGTATTTTATGGCGCTTTTTGTCCATTTGGAGCACAACAATCACTGGTCACCATCCAATTTCATTGCAAGAAGACATTTTTAGAGCAACATCAAAATAAGTCAGTGATAGTATTTACATGTTTGGTTGATCAATACAATTAATGGTCCAAAACAGGTGCATCAGGCATACAAACCATTTTGTGAAAGGCAACAGCATAAGCCAACATGGACACACTTGCAAAGACTACCCTTGATATAATATTTCACTTAATGTTTTCATTGTCTTGGCTGCCAGTTAGTATGAAGTTTGACAGACTGCTGCCTACTGCTTTGTAGTCTGTTCACCTATAAACAGACGTGATGACCTCTATCTCAGAGAACATCTGATCAAACATTAACCTGGCTGCTTGTTGTTCAGTTACATGGCATATGACACAGAATATTATCAGGTCATCACAAAACAGTGAACGAAGGCTGAATCCATAACTGCATGTCTTAAAACGCTGTTTTACTCTTTCACAGGTTGTATCATTGGAGTTAGCATTTATGGGATCCACATGAATGCCTCAGTGTGGAAGAATCCATATGTATGATTGCTTTCTTTATATCTGAAATACCATTCATTGCACAACTCAGTTACAACAGAATAATAACTGAACAATAACTAACTAACAAAAAAAAAAAAAAATAGTATACAGTAGGGTCCAAAATTGTTAAAGTGCTCTATGTGTTTCTTATTTTTAAAAACAATACATTTTTCAGTTACAAAATATTTTTAGCAGCTAAACAAAGTGAAAATGAGCAAGAATTGAATGAATATCTTAGTATCTAGTGTGTCTTCATTTTATTTTAATGACAACAGCACTGGAGCTGCATGAAAAAAAAACTGATGATCATGTTTTGTTCTCATATTTTTGGACCCCACTGTAATATAATGGAAATACACATCACGAAAACAATTGAAGGAAAAGTTTGTGCTGTTTATGAACAAAACAATATTTTGATCATAAACCTTATACTTTAGGTTTGTTATAACAACCTCATCAGAAGAATTAATTATAGGACTTCATAATATTATGAAATATTAAAATGTACATATATATAAAAATATTTTGAAAAGTCTGTAATGTACACTGAAATAATATCTAAATTAACTGGTTTTATTCAAGTCAGAAATATGAATCAACCCAAACAGATTATTTTATACTAACAAAATAAATTTTTCACCCTCATGTCATTCCAAACCTGTAACACCTTCATCTTGTGTTCATCTTCTGAACACATATTAAGATATTTTTTATGAAATCTGAGAGCTTTCTGACCCTGCATAGACAGCAATGCAGCTACCATGTTCAAGGCCCAGAAAGGTAGTAAGGACGTCGATAAAATAGTCCATGTGACATCAGTGGTTCAGCCTTAATTTTATGAAAATTTTAGTGCGTGAAGAAAACAAAAAATAAATAATGACAATTTCTTCTCTTCCGCATTAAAAAGCTCTTGGATTTCATCAAAAATATCTTCATTTGCGTTTGGAATAACATGAGGGTAAGTAATTAATGACAATATTTTCCTTTTTGGATGAATTATCCCTTTAAATCAAGAAGAAATAGGTCTTAAAGGTAACAATTGCCGGTTACCAATTTTTACAGTGTATTTAAAGATTTCTTGAATGTTTTAATTTCTTTTAAAGTAATAATTTGATTTCTTTATATTTCTTTTAAATGTATTTAATGTGTTATCCACAGGTGTTTGATCCGTTAAGGTTTCTGCCAGAGAACGTTGCTAAGAGGTCACCGCATGCTTTCGTGCCCTTCTCTGCTGGACCCAGGTTTGTTGAAGAGACATGAGCAGTTTAGCAAGTGGGTCATTCACTCACATTTCAGCCACACAGAACAGTGCTGTTTAGTTTGGAGTTTGGAGCGCCGGTGTCTCCGACCTCATTTCAACCCTCATGAGGGCAAGCTGCAACAAGATGACTGCCAATGCTGTTTCTTTTAAAAAAAAATGCATTCTGCTCAAAAATGAAAATGAACGTTTAAAATGTGCATGGTGTTTTTTTAAATGGAAGCCTATTTCCACCAAAGAAATTAAAAAAAATAAAGTTTATATCTCACAATTTGCACTTTTCTTCTCAGCAGTTTAGATCTTATATCAGAATTCTCTGAAAAAAAGTCAGAATTGTGAGGAAAAAAGGCAGAATTAAAAAAAAAAACAAAAAAACAAAAAACAATTAACTTTTTATTTTTTTTTATCTCTTGGTTGAAACAAGCTTCCATGTTTTTTTTATTTTTTTTCTATTGAACAGAAAAGGAAGATTTTTCAAGTAGCTCTTTTTGTATTACAAGTTTTCTGTACTCCTGTGCCATCAGAAAAGGTTTTGGTATCTGAACAAATATGGGAAGATTTTCAATGAATAACTACTTTTTTACCTTTATTTATATAGCACTTTTTACAGTACATATTGTGTCAAAGCAGCTTTACAGCATTAAACAGGAAAATAGTGTGTTGATAATGCAAGAGGACAATAGTAAAAACTCAGTTTGTAGTTAAAGTCAGTTCATCATTGATTCAGAGATGTCATCGTCCAGCTCAGTTCAGTTCGAAAAGTATCTGTGCAATCAAGTCGATATCGCTGGAAATGAAGTATCCCCAACTAAGCAATTCAAAGGCAACAGTGGCAAGGAACCAAAACTCCATTGGTGACAGAAATGAAGGAAAAAATCCTTAGGAGAAACCAGGCTCAGTCAGGGGGCCAGTTCTTCTCTGGCCAGATGAAACCAGCAGTTTAATTCCAGGCTGCAACAAAGTCAGATTGTGCAGAGGACTCATCTGGTTCCTGTTGTCTTGTGCCGATAGCCATCTAGGTGATCTAGGAGATCTAGGAGATCTGTCTCTGGGGCTCAACTAGTTGACGTGGTCTCCGCTGACATTCAGTGAATGAAGTCTGAATGAAACGTAGATGCCATTCTCAACAAGTTATGTTACATCGTTACGGGTGTTATGGGAAGTATTCCTGGTTCCAGTTGACCTAATTAATGGAGCCTAACAATCGTTTAATGGATTTGAATAATATCATTAGAAATAAGAACTCTAGCTGCTGCATTTTGGACCACCTGGAGTTTGTTTATTAAGCGCAAAGAGCAACCACCCAATAAAATATTACAGTAATCTAACCTTGAGGTCATGAACGCATAAATTAATGTTACTGCATTTGACACTGAGAGCATAGGGCGTAATTTAGATGTATTTTGGAGACAGAAGAATGTGATTATACAAATACTAGAAACGTGGCTTTTAAAGAAAAGAGTGCTATAAAATAGCACACCTAAGGTTTCTAACTGATGACGAAGAATGGACAGAACAGCCATCAAGTGTTAGACAGTGTTCTACATTATTACGGGCAGGGGTTTTTGGTCTATCAGCCTACATTTTTTCAGAATTTAGCAGTAAGTTACTAATCGTCTAGTTTTTTTTATATCAACTATGCATTCTGTTGGTTTTACAAATTGGTATGCTTGTCGGGCCTCAAAGAAATATAAAGCTGAGTATCATCAGCATAACAGTGAAAGCTAACACCATGTTTCCTGATGATTTCTCCCAAGGGTAACATGTAAAGCGTGAAAAGTAATGGCTCTAGTACTGAGCCTTGAGGTACTCCATATTGCACTTGTGATCGATATGATACCTCTTCATTCACTGCTACGAATTGATGACAGTCAAATAAGTATGATTTGAACCATGCCAGTGCACTTCTACTAATGCCAACATACATTTCTAGTCTATTCAAAAGAATGTGTAGTCAATAGTGTCGAACGCAGCACTATGATCCAGTAGCACTAATAGAGACATACAACCATGATTGGATAATAAGAGCAGGTCGTTTGTAACTCTGATGAGAGCGGTCTCAGTACTATGATACGGTTTAAATCCTGACTGGAAATCTTTACAGAGACCATTTTTCTCCAAGAAGGAACATGGTTGTGAGGATACCACCTTTTCTATTATCTTTGACAGAAAAGGGAGATTCAAGATCGGTCTGTAATTAACTAATTCTTTAGAGTCAAGTTGTGTTTTTTTAATGAGAGGCTTAATAACAGCCAGTTTGAAAGTTTTAGGGACATATCCTAATGACAGTGACTAATTAATAATATTCATAAGAGGATCTATGACTTGTGGAAGCACCTCTTTTAGTAGCTTAGATGATATAAGGTCTAACATGCATGTTGCTGGTTTAGATGAATTAACAAGTTTATACAGTTCTTTCTCACTTTTAGCAGAGAATGAGTGGATCTATAGCGATCTGGTGTGATACTGTAGCTGACGGCTACATGGTTATGATTTTATCTCTAATAGTATCAATCTTGGATCAATGCCTGTTGATCCTTTATTTTTGTTAATTTAGCCACTGTGCTGAATAAATACCTTTGCGTTGTGTTGTGAAAGAGACGAAAAGTTATAAGATCTAGCAGTTTTTAAAGGGTTAGTTTACCCAAAGATGAAAATTAGCCCATAATTTACTCACCCTCTAAACATCCTAGGTGTATATGACTTCCTTCTTTCAGACGATTCCAATAGGAGTTATATAAATAATAATCTGGCATTTCCAAGCTTTATCATTGCATGGAACTGCTTCCAGGTACGACCAGCCGGTGCAAGCTAAATTAAAGTGATTCTTATGTTTTAAATGTGGATATTTTTTTCTTACAAAAATGCATCAATTTGCTACAGGAAGCCTATTCACCCCCCCGAGCCTTGTGAGGCACTTTTTATTATGGATGGATGCACTTTATTGGACTTGTTTTGGACTGATGAAGAGAAACACCCGCCCATGCAATTATAAAGCTTAGAAATGCCTGGATGATTTTTAATTTAACTCCAATTGGATTCGTCTGAAAGAAGGAAGTTATATACACCTAGGATGCCTGGAGGGTGAGTAAATTATGGCCTAATTTTCATTTTTGGGTGAACTAACCCTTTAAGGCTTTTCTTTAGGAGGAAGTACTTTCCCTCGTTTCAATATGAAATACCTATTTTTTTCTTTCAGCTGCGCCTCATTTTCCAGGCTGCTCTGTTTTTGCCGTGAGTGTGCTCATTATACCACAGTGTTCGACTGTTAGAAAAGAAAGAGTCCATAGTTTCTGTTACATAATTAATGGGGGAAAGTGGTGGCCTAATGGTTAGAGAGTCTGACTTGTAACCCAAAGGTTTTGAGTCTCAGGTCTGGCAGGGATTGTAGGTGGGGGGAGTGAATGACCATGCTCCTTCCACCTTCAAAACCATGACTGAGGTGAGACCCTTGAGCAAGGCACCGAACCAAATTCTTTGATATAGTCTGTATGGTGCCCTGGTGACCTGTATACATCCAGTACAAATTACTTTAGATAATGTTATATGAAGAACCTTTACTTTAAACGAATTATACAGAAAGCTCGACCTCTGAGAAATACAAAGAAAAATATTTACTATAAATTGTAGTAACACCTCCCCCTTTTGGATGCGGCTCATGTTTATAACAGTAATCTTGGGAGGCAGACTAATTTTGTATTGCAAGACTTGTAATGTAGCACACTGCTCATGTGGCCTACATTCATGATAAATGCATGGAGTCTTTTGCCTTTCCAGCAGTTGACACACATCAACATGAACTGCTGATTTATGAAAAATAATTGCATGAAGAACAACATTTTTCTTATGTGAGCTTTTTCATTGCATGCCTGCAGTTTGAAGCGTTTGTGTCTCTGCCCTTAACTGTAATGCATGTGCACTTGTAGTATACTTAAAATCTTAAAGTGTATATATGAAAGTCTACTTAAGTGCACTTTGTAAAAATGTCAAATTAAAAATAATTATTTTAAGTACATTTTAAATCATTGTTTTAATAATCTTTTATAAGGGTTTAAAGTACACTTATTTTGATGTGTTGACTAACATACCGAGGCACATGTAAAGTAATTAATTATAATTTTAACTGTAGAATTTATTTAGTATTACATTACCATTTTTAAAATGTATTCAATTGCAACTTAATCATTATAAATGTGTAATTACAAATATATTTATATACAACATACACGTTTTAATAGAAATTACATTTAAAGTGAATTTTAGTTTATTATAAATGCTTGTCAGTTCATTTAGCACTAACAACTATATTTCAAAGGCAACAGAGGTAACTATGAAATTGCATGTACTTAAGTATATATATATATTTCCCCACAATAAGTACTCTTTTAAAGTATAAAGCTAAAGTATGGACAATAATTGTATTTTATTTCTTTATTTCTTGTGTTTTTAGAAATTATACTTATCTGTGACTGTGATTAAATAAACTACTGTAAAACAGAAATTATGTAACAGTTGTAGATAAACAGCTAATGAAGATTCTGATGTGTATTTGATTTCAGGAACTGCATTGGACAGAACTTTGCCATGAATGAGATGAAAGTCGCAGTGGCGCTGACACTGAAGAAATATCGCCTGATTAAAGACCCCCAGCACACCCCGAAGATGATCCCTCAAATAGTGCTCAGATCAATCAATGGGATTCACATTAAGATCAAACCAGTAGAAAATGATTCTTGATAATCTAGCGGGTGCATTGAGCTTGTCTGACATGCTAGGAGGTGTGTTTGCCTTGACGAGAATGATAATGCCTTAATTTAAATAATTAATACACATTTAACTCCTGGAAACTGGATGGTTAGTGAACAAGACACTGATTTTTGAAATACCACACACTAAAGTGGCCCAAATGTGTAGTGAATTTGGTCCTTAAGCCCCGTGCATACACACAAATTTGTCGTTGGTCAGTATGTACTGCTTGGTTGCTTTTACTCATGGCACCAGAAGTCGCCAGCTTTTGAATGTTCTAGTAGTGTAAACAGGGCTTGATTGTCTGTTATACTGTATTTACAACACGGGTAAGGAAAAACGTCCAAGCATTATGAATTAATTTGATGTACTGAATGAATCTTTTACCTCAGCTACATTACTACATTCATTCTAAAGCTAAACTAAACTCTCTAATGTGGAATGAATGTGGATGAAACTTGTAACCTTTAATTAGTCTTAATGAAGATTAAAACAGGTTTGTTTATTAGCTTGTTTTTGTTGTTTTTTGTTTGTTTGTTTGTTTGTTTAATAAATTTTAGTGGTTTTTGTGAATAGTTTACTCCCATCAGCACTACAATCCTTAGAAGAGTAGTTTATCCAAGAATAAAAATTCTGTAATTTACTCAGCCTTGTGTTTTTTCAATGCTGTATGACTTTTTTTTCTTCTTCTTCTTTCTTCTGTGGAGAAAATGTTACATTTTGAAAATTGTTTATATTTTTTGTCCATACTACCAAAGTCAACAGGGATCAATGTAGTTTTGGAATACAGTGTATGAACCCCCTCTGCTGGAATTGTTGCTAAAGGATATAGGAACTTACTGGTCATGTGTTTGACATTAGAGCTATATTGCTAAGTGTGACTTGAGTGCAAAAATGGATGACACATTACAATTCCTGGACAAGAAAACAACATCTGAGCATTTTAGCAAATGAGAGGATGCAGTTAACTGATTAATTATATTACATAATATAGTGTGTGCTGAAATGACTGCAGTGAATCTGAATGAAATATGCTCTCTATGCAGACTAATAAAAGATGAATTGGGTAGAGACTGAGCCACTGACATATTAAAACCTGTAGAATTGACCGTATATTCAGCTCAGATCAGTTTAGGGGATTTAGGATGTGATTAAGGGGACACGTGAAGTATGCGTACATCTGTGTACATGTGTACATCTGTCATATGCCATTTTATTTGTTCAGTTGTTTTCAATCAAAAAAACAGTAATTTGAAGACATATAGAGCAAATATATATACATATATAAGAACAGCAATGAGATGCTTTGGGGTTTTGCAACAGTTTTACAAAGTTTATTGTGAGATTTTGTCCATACAGTAGACAGTCTATAGCTGTCCCTAAATATACAACAACCTGCGTGTGTTTTTAGTTTGTTAGTGAATGAACACACTAACTTCTAAAATCAAACGCCATACAACTTAATTTTACACTGATCGGTTTATTATAATATTCAGTTTGAATGATTTACTTCATATTTAAGTTAAACATATCACGTCGAATTGTATGTAGTTTTGTGTATCTTTCCGACTTTTGGAGCCCCCTACAGTTACGTGAGTGGAATTCGCTGTCGTAAATATACCACTTTCGTAATTATAGCAGAGTATAGAAGTACTTAAGTACTTCTATACTCTTTGATTATAGTGGATAGCTGTGCATGTGCATTTGTAGCTGCCGTAAAGTGATCCACCCTCTTTGCTGGTTTCTTACCGCGCACAAAATTTACAAACTCTGAGAACAAACGTTTGGAAAGAAGCAAAAGCCATTTAGAAGTTCGAAGTAAGTGTACCATCACAATGATTTTAAAACTTATGTTTCAAGTTAACCAAACATATCCAAGGTAAATCCAATAAACAGGCAGATGAAAACCAGAGAGAGCAATCCGAAAAGTAACAAATAAACAAGGAAATGAAACCAGACAGAAATATGGCACTGAACGAGGCAAAACTGTGGCAAAAACAAAGACAAAACTATGACTAGAAACCAAACCGTGATAATCAAAAAACAGGGCAATGAAAACAGGAAAACGCTTGGTAGAGTCCGCATGAGCAAAACAATACTTCGTGAGGGCCTGTTTGTAAATGGCCTTCTTTTAAGGCCACCAAACAGGAAGTTACCAGCGAAGCAGCAGAGGGAGCAGCAACAGTCAGTCAGTGGGTGAGGGCTCCCTCTGCTGGCGTGGCGTTACAGAATCCCCCCCCCCTAGGAGCGACAACAACAGTCCAGGAGGGTGGGGGAACAGAGGCAAAACAGGGGGTGGGACGGAGGGCCAGGTCCATGTAGAGGAGGTGGGCCTGGATCGTGGAGCAGGGACAGACAGTGAAGCACTGGAGGACCTGGACCATGGAGCAGTGGCAGACAGTGAAGCACTGGAGGACCTGGACCATGGAGCTGTGGCAGACAGTGGAACCCTGGAGGACCTGGGCCGTGGAGCTGTGGCAGACAGTGGAACACTGGAGGTCCTGGGCCGTGGAGCAATAGCAGACAGTGGAATCTTGGAGGACCTGGGCCGTGGAGCAATGGCAGACAGTGGAACACTGGAAGGGCCTGGGCCGTGGTGCAGTAGCAGAAAGTGAAACACTGGAGGGCCTGGGCCATGGAACTGTGGCAGGCAGTGGTACACTGGAGCAGAAGTCCCCCATACTTGATTCGGAGGGGCCTGGAGGCATGGTGGAGCAGGGAGAGCCGGTAGCCATGGTGGGGCAGGCAGAGCAGGCAGCCATGGCGGGGCAGGCAGAGCAGGAAGCCATGGCGGGGCAGGCAGAGCAGGCATAGCAAGGAGCCATGGCGAGGTAGGCAGAGCAGGCATAACAGGGAGCCATTGCAGGGCAGACAGAGCAGACAGGAGCAGAGATATCCATAGTGGAACTAGTGACATGCATAGCAGAGCGGTGTGTTCATGCATGATTTCCTTGGCCGTGGCATGACAGGCAGAGAGTTCATGATAGGCCTTCGTGGCCGTGACATGACAGGCAGAGAGTTTATTGGAGGACGCCACCCCCATAGGAGGATCTACAGCAGGTGCTGACACCTCTGGGGGCATGGGCGCAGATTCTTGGGCAGACATGGCAGTGAGTTCATAAATAGATGCCACCTCCTTTGGAGGATCTACAGTGTGCGCTGACACCTCTGGAGGTATAGGCGCGAACTCATGGACAGTCGAGCCCTCTGGAGCAGACTTATGGTCAGATGAGGCCTCTGGGGCAGACTCGCAGTCAGGCGAGGCCTCTGGAGCAGACTCGTGGATATACGAGGCCTCTGGAGCAGACTCGTGGACAGACGAGGCCTCTGGAGCAGACTCGTGGACAGACGAGGCCTCTGGAGCAGACTCGTGGACAGACGAGGCCTCTGGAGCAGATTCGGGGACAGACGAGGCCTCTGGACCAGACTCATGGATAGACGAGGCCTCTGAAGCAGGCTCGTGGACAGATGAGGCCTCTAGAGCACAGTGTGCTGCCCACACACTGAAAATGGCGATGGTCATTATAGGCAGCGCAGTAGATAGTGGGATGTCTGTTGACCTTGAGGGTGTGGATGCTGTGGACTTGTTGCGTGGGAATGTGGGTTCTGCGTGGCTTGGGAGCGTGGGCTCTGCGTGGCTTGGGAGCGTGGGCTCTGCGTGGCTTGGGTCAGTAGATACATGAGGCTCTAGGGGATCAGCTGAGACGTGATGAGGTTCTTGGTGGTCAGCTGAGATGTAAAGTGATTTGGTAAGGTCAGGGGGGACCTGGTGAGGTTTTGGTAGGACAACAGTTTCTTGCCTTGACTCAGGGAGGTCTGCTGTGGCTTGACTTGGTTCATGATGATCAACTGTGGCTTGGCCTGGCTCAGGAACAACAGCAGCAAATTGACTTGGCTCATGAAGAACAACTGTGGTGTGGCTTGGTTCAGGGAAATTAGCTGTGGTTGGACATAACATAGACAACCCAGCTGTAACTTGACTTGACTCAGGAACAACATGGCTGATCGACACATGGCTTGACTCAGGAACAACAGCTGTAACGTGACTTGATTCAAGAACAACAGCTGTAACGTGACTTGACTCGTGGGGAACAGCTGTGACTTGGCTTGACTCATGAGGCACAGCTGTGACTTGGCTTGACTCGTGGGGCACAGCTGTGACTTGGCTTGACTCGTGGAGAACAACAGCTGTATCTTGGCTTGGCTCGTGGAAAACAGCTGTGACTTGGCTTGATTCATGGGGAACAGCTGTGTCCTTGCTTGACTCATGGAGAACAGCAGCTTTGGCTTGACTTAACTCTGTTGCTTGACTTAACTCTGTTGCTTGACTTAACTCTGAAGCTTGACCGGACTCTGAAGTTTGACCTGACCCTGGAACTTGACTTGACCCTGGAACTCGACTGGACTTGGAAGCTACAGCTGTAACATGGTTTGACTCTGGAGCGGCAGCTGTAGCTTGACTTGACACAGGAGCAACAGCTCTAACTTGACTTGGTGCAGGAACGACGACTGTAGCTTGACTTGACTTGGAAACTTGACTTGACTCGGGAAATGCAGCTGTAAATTGACTTGACTCAGGAAACACAGCTGCAACTTGACTTGGAAACTTGAATTGACTCAGGAAACGCAGCTGTAGGTTGACTTGACTCTGAAGATGCACCTGCAGCTTGACTTGGCTCTGCAGCTTGACTTGGCTCTGCGGCTTGACTTGGCTCTGCGGCTTGACTTGAATCAGGGGTAGCTGCCGTGACGTGAGGGAGAGCCATTTTAGCTGCCCATACCGCCATTAGGGGTGAGTCCAGCACGTGGGCCATCATGAAGCATGGCTTGGAGACAGCGACCATCTTGTGGAGTGGCTCTGGGATGGCGGCCATCTTGTGAACTGGCTTGGGGGTGGCGGCCATTTTGTGGACTGGCTCAGGGACGGCAGCCATCTTGTGGACTGGCTCTGGGAAGGCGGCCATCTTGTGCACTGGTTCTGGGATGGCGGCCATCTTGTGGACTGGCTTGGAGATAGCAGCCATCTTGTGAGCTGGTTGTAGGAGGGTAGCCATGACAGGTGCAGACTCTGGACGGGCGGCCATGACAGGTGCAGACTCTGGACGGGCGGGCTTGACGTGAGCAGGCCCTGGAGCGGCAGGCTTGGCGTGAGCAGGCCCTGGAGCAGCAGGCATGGCGTGAGCAGGCCCTGGAGCGGAAGACGTGACGTGAGCAGGCCTTGGAACGGCAGGTATGGCGTGAGCAGGCCGTGGCTTGGCAGACGTGACGTGAGCAGGCTGTGGCTTGGCAGATGTGACGTGAACAGGCTGTGGCTTGGCATGATAGGCCTCTGACGTGACTTGAATAATTCCAGACATGATTGAAAAATTCACAGGTTTGGCTGATACTGGGGGATAGCAGGGTTCCTCATCAGCTACCCCCAGAGTAAATGGCGATCCAGCCAACCGGAGGACAAAGTCAATGTACTGTTCCAACGACCAGTGAATTTTCCCTCCAGGTAGGCCAGAACGAATCGGATTTTTTAGTCCGTTATGAAAAATGTCCTTGAGTGCCGCATCATTGAAATCCACCTTATGACACAGTTCACAAAAGTCCACAACATAATCTTCTATAGACAGGTTACCTTGGCGGAGACTGAAGAGGCGTGATGCAGGGTCCATGATGATCTGTATTCCAAAAAGCCGCTGGATCTCGGGGAGGCGAAGTATTCTGTAATGAGGACTCGTAGGAAGCATGTAAGATCCAGTTGCGAGCTTTATTAACAGAACGTAGTCAAGACAGGCAGGGTCGATAACCAAACAAACAGTAATATCCAAGGCAAGGCGAGAGCGTAAATCCAATAAACAGGCAGAGTCCAAAACCAGAGAGAGCAGTCCGAAAAGTAACAAATAAACAAGGAAATGAAACCAGACAGAACTATGGCAATGAATGAGGCAAAACTGTGGCAAAAACAAAGACAAAACTATGACTAGAAACCAAACCGTGATAATCAAAAAAACAGGGCAATGAAAACAGGAAAACGCTTGGTAGTGTCACGAATCTGGTCGGTGTCCCGTTATCCGCTCACCACCAGATGTCACTCTCACCTCACCTACACACTCTGACTGTTGCACCACACTCCGGACTGCATCTCCCATCCTCCACCGCACTGATTGCGTCAGCCCCCGTGACCAATCAGGCTCTCTATAAAACCCCCGGTCCTTCACAGTGCACTTCACGGATTGTTAGATTGTATTGTATTCTTAGCGTTTTCCTAGTTCTTGCTCCGAGTTTCTAGTTCCCAGTGTTTTGTCTTTTCCGCCTGGTTACCTCGTTTGTCTGTCTAGCCGCCTGCCTTTTCGGACTATCGCTCTCGTTAATCGGATTACTCTCTTCGACTGCCTGTGATATACCTGTCTGCTCCTGTCTCGACCCTGCCTGTCCGACCATGTCTTTGTCTCGTCCCAATAAAAGCTCGCATATGGATCCACTCGCCTCTCGTCTCGTTCATCCCGTAACAGAACAATCCGTCACAACAGGATCCAGCAGCTTCACCCCCGGACATTCAGATACAGACACTGACAGGATTCTATGCCGCATAAAACAAGGACCGCGCACACTTCATCGATACATCCGTGAGTTTATTTCAATTGCCAATTATTCCACTCTCCCGGACTGTATAAAAGCCGAGATTTTCTGTGACGGCGTGAACCAGCCCCTCCGTGCGCGACTGAGACGCGAGGGCCCGCGCTCGTCGCTGGAGGCGTTTCTGAACTTTGCGCTGTTGTGTGTGGGTTCGCCGTACACCGTGGGGGTCGCGCAGAGGAAACTCGACAACATGGTAATGGCGCCCGCGCGTCCCACTCGCAAATTGGCGGTCATGCCGGAGCACGATCCCACGAACACGTTTGCCGCCTGGATCGCTCGTGAGATGGCGGCCGTGCAGGAGCGCGCTCAAGCTATGGCGGCGTCAGCAGAGCCCGCGCACAAGATGGCGGCCGCGCCGGAGCGCGTTAACGCGGTAGCGGCGCCGGCGGTGCCCGTTCACAAAATGGCGGCCGCGTCGGAGCGCGTCCACACAATGGCGGTGACTACAATGGCGGCGAAGCCCGAACTCTGTCACGTCACAGCTGCCATACCAGAGCTATATGGAGTTACAGCTGCATTTCCTGAGTCAAGTCAAGTTTCCGAGTCCAGTCAAGTTGCGGCTGTATTTCCTGAGTCAAGTCAAGTTTCCAAGTCAAGTCAAGTTGCAGCTGTGTTTCCTGAGTCAAGTCAAGTTTCCAAGTCAAGTCAAATTGCTGCAGTGTTTCCTGTGTCAAGTCAGGTCAGAGCCATCGCCCCTGTCTCAAGTCAAGTTACAGCCATCTTCCCAGAGCCACTTCACAAGATGGCTGCCACGCCAGAGCCACTGCACAAGATGGCTGCCACGCCAGAGCCACTGCACAAGATGGCCGCCATCTCCAAGCCTCTGCACAAGATGGGCGCCGTCTTCAGGCCACTCCACAATATGGCCGCCATTACAGAACCTGTGGTCATGATGTCCCACGTGCTGGACACACCTCTAGTGACAGTATGGGCAGCTAAAATGGCGCTGCTCCATACCGCGGCGGCTACCCCAGAGTCAAGTCAAGACACAGAGTCAAGCCAGGTCACAGCTGTGCCCCGCAAGTCAAGCCAAGTCACAGTTGTTCCCCATGAGTCAAGTCACGTTACCGCTGTTGCTCCTGAGCCAAGCCATGTTGTTCATGAGTCAAGTCCTGGTGCAGCGGATCTCCATGAGTCAAGCCAGGTTATAGCAGATCCTCATGAGCCAAGTCAAGCTGCTGCTGTTGTTCCAGAGCCAAGTCAAGCTTCAGCCACTGCTCCGGAGTCAAGTCAGGCTACAGCTGAAGCCTCCAAGTCCAGTCAAGCTTCCAAGTCCAGCAACGCCAAGCCAGTGCCCGCTAACGCCACGTCAGCCAAACCACAGCCTGTTCAAGACATCTCCGTCAGGTCACAGTCTGTTCACGTCATGTCTTCTGCTCCTGAGTTTGCACCCATCATGGCCGCCCTTCCTGAGGCGGTCGTTCCTGAGTCAAGCAGCATCACAGCCATGGTTCCTGAGTCAAGTAAAGTCATTGATCTTCACAAGCCAGTTCAAGTCACCGCTGGTCTTCACGTGTCAGATCAAGTCACTGCTGATCTCCATGAGCCAAGTCAAGTCACCGTTGATCTCCATGAGTCAAATCAGGTCACTACTGATCTTCACGAATCAAGTCAAGTCACAGCCGATCTCCACAAACCAGGTCAAGCCACAACTGATTTTCACGAGCCAAGTCAAGTTATTGCTGACGGCCCAGAGTCTAGCCACGTCCCGCCTGACGGCCCAGAGTCTAGCCACGTCCCGCCTGACGGCCCAGAGTCAAGCCACGTCCCGCCTGTCGGCCCAGAGTCAAGCCACGTCCCGCCTATCGGCCCAGAGTCAAGTCACGTCCCGCCTGACGGCCCAGAGTCAAGTCACGTCTTGTCAGACCGCCCAGTGTCTCGTCACGCCTCGTCTATCTGTCCAGAGCCTCGCCATGTCTCGTCTGACCTCCCAGAGCCTTGTCACATCATGTCTGCCAGTGTGATGGCGGTCACCATTCTCACTGTGTGGGCCGCACACTACACTCCAAAGGTTACGTCTGTTCACGAGTCAGCCCCTGAGGTCACGTCCGTTCACGAGTCAGCCCCTGAGGTCACGTCCGTTCACAAGCCAGCTTCTGAGGTCACGCCTGATCACAAGCCTGCTCCAGAGCTCCCGTCTGATCACAAGCCTGCTCCAGAGCTCCCGTCTGATCCCAAGTCTGCCCCAGAGCTCCCCTCACTTGGAGAAGCCAAGCCCATGCCTCCTGAGGTGTCAGCCTTGGCTGTAGATCCTCCCATGGAGGCGGCATCCCTCTACAACCTCTCTGCTTCTCCCCTTATTCTGTCTGCCTCCTCTGTCTCTGCTGTTCTTAGGTCCCAGGCCATAACGCGGTTTCCTGCTCCAGAGGTCCCGCCTGGTCTCAAGTCAGCTCCAGAGGCCCCGTCTGGTCTCCAGTCTGCTCCAGAGGCCCCGTCTGGTCTCCAGTCTGCTCCAGAGGTCCTGTCTGGTCTCAAGTCTGCTCCAGAGGTCCCGTTTGGTCTCAGGTCTGCTCCAGAGGCCTTCTCCATCAGAGAAGCTGCGCCAATGCCTCCAGAGGTGTCAGCATTGACTGTAGAACCTCCTATGGAGGCGGCGTTATCCTGTGGTCTCTCTGCTTCTCTCCCTGTTCTCTCTGCCTCCTCTGTCCCTGCTCTCACCAGGTCCCAGTCCATGACGCGAGTTCCTGCTCACCCCTGGAGGGCCCTGGCACCTCCTGTTCCGCCCTGGAGGGCCTCGGCGCCTCCTGTTCCGCCCTGGAGGGCCTCGGCGCCTCCTGCTCCGCCCTGGAGGGCTCCTGCGCCTCCTGCTCCGCCTCCGGCCCCGCCCTGGAGGGTACCTGCTCTGTCGGTCCAGCCTCAATCACTGGGGCCCCCACATGGACCTGGCCCTCCAGCCCTCGCCCTGTCTCGCTCCCACCCCACCGCTCCCCTGGACTGTTGTTCCCTTCGAGCGTCTGGAAGCCGCTCCTTGGGGGGGGGGCTATGTCACGAATCTGGTCGGTGTCCCGTTATCCGCTCACCACCAGATGTCACTCTCACCTCACCTACACACTCTGACTGTTGCACCACACTCCGGACTGCATCTCCCATCCTCCACCGCACTGATTGCGTCAGCCCCCGTGACCAATCAGGCTCTCTATAAAACCCCCGGTCCTTCACAGTGCACTTCACGGATTGTTAGATTGTATTGTATTCTTAGCGTTTTCCTAGTTCTTGCTCCGAGTTTCTAGTTCCCAGTGTTTTGTCTTTTCCGCCTGGTTACCTCGTTTGTCTGTCTAGCCGCCTGCCTTTTCGGACTATCGCTCTCGTTAATCGGATTACTCTCTTCGGCTGCCTGTGATATACCTGTCTGCTCCTGTCTCGACCCTGCCTGTCCGACCATGTCTTTGTCTCGTCCCAATAAAAGCTCGCATATGGATCCGTAACAGGTAGAGTCCGCATGAGCAAAACAATACTTCGCGAGGGCCTGTTTGTAAATGGCCTCCTTTTAAGGCCACCAAACAGGAAGTTACCAGCGAAGCAGCAGAGGGAGCAGCAACAGTCAGTCAGTGGGTGAGGGCTCCCCCTGGCGTTACACGTTTTATATCATGCGCTTTTATTACCTGCCTTGTTGCCCAACATAAATGTCTCAGTGTAGAACCATGAAGAAATGAATGAGTTTTCCTTATTTCTTCAATTGCTAATTTAATAATGCCTCATGTTTTAATGCATTTATTTTGTCTTCCTTTCCTGATGAAAACAGCTACATGCTGGTTTAGGCTCAGTCTGGACTGGATCTCTGTAGCATCAGGACTCTGGTTTGTACAGAATTACAACCAGTTACCTATATTTATCCTGACAGTACAATCTAATTGTCCAATGAACAAGAAGTCATTGAGATGAGTGTGATGTGATTGGCCACCTGTTGACTGTAACCAGGGATGCTGCTCAATGTCCTGTAAGCTGGGACGGTCGTCCGCTGCTGCTTTAAGCACCATCTAATCAACTGACGGCAATCTGTGACACACAACACAGCACTTCAGTAACACAACAACATCAACTACTTCTCGCTCTGGCTATGATTTCTGTCTGTGAACAAGCAGTATCTGTATTGTAAAAAGTGCTATATAAGTAAAGGTGAGTAAAGTCATTACTCTCAAGCAGTGCTGTAGATCTGTAAGGAAGTGAGTAAATAATAAATAAATAAATAAATAAGATTGTTTTGTTGTTTGTTTGTTTGTTTTGAGGATTTGTTTCCAACTATTTCACAGCAAGTCATAGAGGACCTAAAAAAGCTAGGTGTAAGACCTGTAGATGACTTAAACTTTCTTAAAGAAGAATATCCAGCAGCTTTCTGACATCAAAAAATGAATTGCACTAATTCAAAGTACGTTTTTGGAGACATCATGTACAGATCTTTCACAGACATACAAGTTCATTAAATTGTGTAGGGTTGTTAAGAAAAAAAAGTTATAAGAGCTATTGTAGTATCAATTTTGTCATCATATTTATGTCATTTAGCTGTTGCTTCCACTCAGGTGAACCGCTACAGCTCTGAAACATTAGTTTCATCTGCTCCTTAGTCAAGGTTAATCAAGGTTTTCAAGTAATCGAAGGCTCTGTGGTTCAATAAACAGTTTCATTTTAAAATCTTTGAATTTTTGAAATGTTATTTATGTGTCAGTACAAAAACGACATTAAAATCACATGTATGAATATGTTTTTATGGATCTTAAAATGTATTTTTTCTTAAGATTTATCTCTGCACAAAAGTAAAATTTGAGAATTTTTAAATTGTTTTTTTTTTTTTTTTTTTTTTTTAAATTACAGTGTTTTTCGTTAAGACATCTAATCTGCTAAAATATTACAGTGATTTGCCACCGCCTACTGGCGCTTTTAGTTTTATATAATAATATAATATAATATATATATATATATTGTATTTTTTTTTTTATTATTTCGTATTTCAGTATTTATTTGCATTTTTTTTTCAAATATATATATATATATATATATATATATATATATATATATATATATATATATATATAGCGCTGCTTTTTTGTAATGTCTATTCAGTGCTTTCTAATTTAACACAATAAAGAATTTAGAATTTTCTTTAATAACTTTAATTAATCGGCACATTATGTGTTCATTACTAATTAATTTGAGATTAATTCGATAAATTATTCAGCACATTATGTAATTAATTAGACAAAAATCATTGCTTGATAGCCCTACTTAAAATATAAAAAAAATACACAATACATTCAACCACGTTTTAAAATATTAGAGTTTTTAAAATATTATTTATATGTCAGGACAAAAGCTACACAAAAGGAGAAAAATCAGAAGTATGAATATGAATATTTTTTAAATTGTAGTGTTTTCGTTAATACATCTAATCAATTCACCTTTTTCCTGAGTAACCGATGAGCGGCGCCATAATTGATTCTAACGTCCATTTGGGTGCTTTCTTGTTCGGTCTCCATATGTTAAAACGGGGTAAAAAAAAATCGACTGAATTGAAACATTTTCAATATAACTAAATATTTAAATGTGAGCAGGTTTAACGTTATATTATCGGCTTGAAAATATGTTAATTTGACTAGAAACAAACACCAGAGACCGGAAATATAAAGCACTGTTCCAGTCAGGCAGACTTCCGCGTTCAGAAAAAATAAAAATAAATAACGGACATACGGAAATTAATCTTATTTTATTTTACTAATATCTCACGTACACCACGTCATTGCGCTACAGTCTGCAGCGCAAGCTTGAATGTGCGTGAATCGAAATTGAGTTGCTATAGCAACAGATATAAAAGCTGAAACCCGTCGATTTCTGATTGTTGGGTTGCTTGAAGGCGAGACTTTGGAGACAAACTTGTGAGGAGAAAGTGATTCTTGAAGGAGTTCGGAGCATTTCTGTGGAGTTCGGAGGATATTTTCTTTGATTTGACCTTTTGAAGAAGCTTGGATTATTTCTGAGGAGAGTTTTATTTCATTTATTTGTTTTTATTTGGTTGGAAGTGTTTCTGTTACTGTTCTGTTTTTTCTTCGCTTTCTTTCTTTTCATCTTTTCTTTTTTCTCTTTTTTATTGTGAAGGAGAGATTCTTCAAGATATTTTTGATGGATCACATCAGCGAAAGACGAGGTGAGTGTTTTAATTTTTCATGTTTTTATTGGTATGTTATGGTATGATGTTGTATATTGTTAGACTACACTAATATTAATTAATGTGTGCAGTTTAACAAAATTATCTTGAATATTCTCCGTTAAATGACACCAAACTTTACAGTTTCGGAACTATTTTAACAAAAAAGTCTATCGCTGAGTGTTATAATAATGATGTTAACAACAAGCACAATGTCAAATTGCGTAAAAACAGATTGTAAACTGCTGCTGCTCTTTCAGCCGCTCCAGATCCGCTGCGGCTTTCACCCAGATGGCTGCTGGTCAGGAGGTTGGAGGACAGTGTGGTGACTACATCCAGAAAGCACTGTCAAACCCAACCCAGCCATGGAGTCCAGAGCTGCCTGGCTATATCGCTTCTCTGCCTTCCGAGTCGACTCAAAGGAAGAGGAAGCGGCAGAGCTTGGAGGATGAAGATCCCTCCACCTCATACGAGAGACCCACCAAGCGCTCTTGTGAAGGTCAGGCTTATTCTCAAGACATTGCTGAATTACTACATGATTTGCCGTTGCACGTGGTCATTGACTAATTGATGTAAAAAAAAAAAAAAAATTGTACAGTTTTAGATGCTTCCACCTGTTTTCTCTTGAAGACGTTTCTTGTGATCGTATGTTGTAGATGCATATATAAAGGGCCCAATGCTGGGTCAAGGTGGATTCGGCTCTGTGTTTGCTGGGACCCGCAGCTCTGATGGATTTCCAGTAAGACATTTTCTTCCCTTATTCATGACACTTGTGGCATTAACCATATTTCATCTGTACAGAGCATGAGGTTATTGTCATAGTTAGCAAGTGTAATTTACTGTGGTTCATTTGTCTGCAGGTCGCCATCAAGTACGTCACTAAAGACGAGGAGCACGAGGACATTGAAGTTGTAAGTTGAGTCTTAATGGTTTACATCCACATTCAGTCCTCTAGCGATGATGAAAGGATCTCATGTCTCCTCTGCCGCTGCAGGAAGGTCAGGGTCTGCTGCCGCTGGAGCTCGCGTTGATGACCCGGGTCAATTCGGCTCCTGCTTGTCCCAATGTCCTGAAGCTGCTGGAGTGGTTTGAACATCCTGGCCGCTACGTCATGATCCTGGAACGCCCGGATCCTTGCCAGGATCTCCACAGTTTCTGTGAGGAGAACGGCTGTCTGGATGAGAGCCGGGCCAAAAAGGTGCTCATGCAGCTCATCAACGCTCTCAAACACTGCGAGAGCCGCGGCGTTTTCCACCGGGACGTCAAGCCACAAAACCTGCTCATTTGCACCGATACCAATGAGATCAAGCTGCTGGACTTTGGCTGCGGACACCTCCTGAAGGACTCAGAGTATAAAGAGTTTGCAGGTTGGTTAGGACAAGATCTCACTATGACATTCTGTGGAATCTGATGAATTTTGAATGTGGATGTTCAGCTGATCTCTTCCTCTTGTCGGGTCTCTCAGGCACTCTTTCATTCGCCCCTCCGGAGTGGTTTCGTTCACACAGCTATCGTGCAGGACCAGCTACTGCTTGGTCTCTGGGTGTGACGCTCTACAAGCTCCTGTGCGGTTCTCTACCTTTCAGAAGCGCACGGAGGGTTCGCAGACTGCGCTTCCCTAGTCACCTGTCTGCAGGCAAGAGATGGCAAACATTCAGCTGTTCACAGACAGAAATCATAGCTAGAGTGACAAGTACTAGATGTTGTGTTACTGAAGTACTGTGTTGTGTGTCACAGATTGCCGTCAGTTGATTAGATGGTGTCTTAAAGCAGCAGCGGACGACCGTCCCAGCTTACAGGACATTGAGCAGGATCCCTGGTTACAGTCAACAGGTGGCCAATCACATCACACTCATCTCAATGACGTCTTGTTCATTGGACAGTTAGATTGTACTGTCAGGATAAATATAGGTAACTGGTTGTAATTCTGTACAAACCAGAGTCCTGATGCTTCAGAGATCCAGTCCAGACTGAGCCTAAACCAGCATGTAGCTGTTTTCATCAGGAAAGGAGGAAGACAAAATAAAAACATCAAAACATTAGGCATTATTTAACTAGGATTATAATTTATATTTTACTAAATGCTATATGAAAATATTTGTTATCTGAAATAAAACAAACTGTATATACAAACTGTATATAACTGTATATAAAAAATAACATTTTCATAAAAACTATAAAATCATCTCATTGTCACAGCTTGTTAAAAATAAAGATGAAAGAAGAGGATCTAAATGCAGCAGCTAGACTTAATTTACACAAAAACCACTAGACATGAACAGAATTATCTACGCTAAACATGATGACAAATATCTGAAATGAACATAGAGCTTAAATACACTGAAACAAACCAATGAACTAAATGAACATCAGATGCAAACACTAATTAGCCCATAAGTAACCATAGTGACTAATGAACACAGACAAAGGAAACTGATCTAGAAACAGTGAAAAACAACTCAAAGTCAAACTGAAGCAAACACAAAAACAAGACATAACCCTGACACTCACTGATACTAAAGTGGCGATTTAAATAAGGACAGAAAATACATAGATGGATATGGTTATTAATTAATCATACAGTCTAGGACTTTAGTTTTACTGATACATTATCAAACTACATCCACATCTCGTATCACAGAATGGATTCAGCATTTTCTCTATAGAATATCAACATGACACTAAAATTTATAACTTAAAGCCCTAAAGTTAATCCATGAGCATATATGTTCATCCTAACTAGTGTCTTTCATACTAGAGTTTAAATAAATTCCTGAATACTTGTACAGTGTTTACCTGTTCGATTCCTCTCCATTAATGAAACCGGTTTATGACCGGCAACAGATTTTTTTTATCCTATTGTGTATTATTTCATTAGTCTTATTTATCCACCTTTTCACCACACCATCCATATATTTGACCTTTTGACACTTTGATCATCTGTATGTTTGATGAAACGCCCTTAATAAAAAACATTATTTCTGTTCCATTCTTTTCATTATTTCATCATTCTGTTTACTTCTTACTGAATAGCTACAGTAAATATTCGTTAAACATTAATGCCTACTTTAAAATATATTCTTCATTTTAACCCCCATAACATTGACACTACTATTTTTTAAGCAGTTTGGTGATTAATCGCCCTAACATTAACAGCAGTCCTCATAATGCCTCACATATAGCCATTACAGTACATAAAAAAAAAAATGACTGGACAATCTCTTTTTAAATGTTGTAACTGGTGCTATATTTTGACAAAGATTTCCCTGGAGATGAGCATGAAGATCAGGTCTTTGTGGATAGCAGGGCATCATTTTTCTGACATCAGAACATTCTTGATGCAGTCGGGTGTTCATGTCTCCAGTGACACTATTAGGTGACATTGTCGTCTTCGACGCCAGACGCCTGCAACTAAAAAACCATCTGTATTGAAAGTGACCACTGTTTCTGTTACCGTATAAAAATCTACATTAAGCTGACATCCCAAGAAATGTAATCCTTCTTGTTTTGTTTTTTATAGTGCTGTTCTTCAGTGCATTGAAGAAACACTGCATGAAGACGACGAATGTTCTGCTAAAAAAAAAAATCAAAATGAGCTTCAGTCCTAATTGTAGTTAAAAATATCGATCAGTACCATCAGAAGGTCCATAAAGAAATTCATGGCAAAGATGGACTTATGGCAAAGCCCGGTAAGCATTTATAATTATAGCTGTACTGTACAGTGACTACTTTTCAATATTTTTTTACAAAGAGTGAAATATTTTCACAGGACCGACCCTATGATCCAGAACAACGCTAAGGCCCTGTGCCTTAGCCAAGTGCAGCAGTGGATGGATGTTGAGGAAACCTTTGACAATGTAATCTTTGCTGACAAAATTGCTTTGGAGTGCTTTGCTTTGATGTGCTATAAAAAAAAGGGTCAGCATGTTGCAAAACCTAATGCCAAACATCGCATAAAACTTCTTGTTTGGGGGGGGTCATATTCCTTCAGGGACCAGGACCAATAATTGTTCTCCAAGGTTAGTTCAAGAATACTGTACAGCACAATTGAAATTTTAACAGCATCTTGATTGATCTTGATTTTGACTTGCAAATTTACAGGAATTATGGACCGACACTATTAGCAAGAAGGCATAATAAAATCTGCGTTGGCGTCATACATTCAGCACCGCTTTAAAGGACCTCATCGCTTCTTCCAAGGTAAAAATGAACCTTTTTTTTATCATTTTTGAAAGAATCAATAATGTGTTTTCTAATATTTATCTTTATTTATAATACAGATAATGATCCAATGCATAAAGTGGCTGGACAGCATGTTGCTGAGGAGGGGATCAACTGGGTGAAAACACCAGCAGAGTATGTTCCTTTTGTCCTTGGTAGTTTTATGTTAGACAGACCTCGTTCATGAAATGAGCACATGCCAATTTCCTCTAACTTGCCTTTTGCTGGCAGATCACCAGATCTCAACCCAACTGAGCTGGTTTGGCATGCACTGAAGGAGTTAATCAGATGTGAGGCTAAGCCACAGAACAAAGCTGAGCTTCTTCAGGCCATTGTGTCTTTCTGGACAGATCGCCTGACAAAATACATTGATCACCTTCAGAAGGTACAGGGCAACGAGGGTTCTACCGGAATGTAGAAATTTATATCTATTGATCTGTTTTCGTTATTTATTAAAGAAAATTGCTGATCATAATAGTGTGCTGTGTTTCATCTCTTCAGCAGATCACAAAGAATGCAAAAACAAACTTTTGCCGAAGGTCCGTTTGTCCATGAGCTCCACTAGAGGGCACTCCACTTATACCTTTGACATTCACCATGGACTCCATTTCCCATAATCCTCTGCCCGGACTCATCAGATCTCATCATCAGTTCACAGCTGTTGCACATTAGTAGGACTATAAGAATTGCTCACACACACATACTCTGCTGGTGATTTTTTTTTTTTTTTTTTTTTAGCCCTTCCATGTTTCTTAGTTCCCGTTTCCTAGTTTTTGCCTTTCATGTTTTGAAGTTCGTACCACTGTCCCGCGTTTTCACTCATAGCCAAAAAAAACTGTGATTGACTACATAACCTGCCCATAAACAAACAATACACAATTCTAAACACATATTTTAACATCCAAACTAATTAGATTCAGGATTTTTAGGAATACAAATACCGAAACCTCATTTAGGTGACTTACATTGCATCCCTACATGTTGCCTTGCCTGTAATAAAAGGATTTACAGTACGGTAATGGTTATATAGATCAAATAAAACACGCACAAACCTGTATTTCACCAAATAAATGCACCAATTTGGTGGCATTAAGAACCACTCTCTCCTGAAGAAGATGAAAAAGCCCACAGCCTCAGCCTTAAAAAAATGACCCAGCATTTTTAGTGTACTTAAACAAAAAACAAAAAAACAAGGACATAACCTACTGACATGCATTTGTAAATATATATTATACATTAAGAACTAAGCATGGAATCAGTCTTTTTTCATGAAAATTAACCATGGTTTTACTACAAAAAAGTTACTATAGTTAAACCATGGTACCACAAATGAACCATATAGTTTAACCAAGGTGGGCTGTAAAATTGTGGTTATACAAATAGTAATCAGTAAGCAAAACAAAAAAGATGGTTACTACGTTTACTATAACAAAACTAACTAATGGTTAATTTTTGTAAGGGAATAAACATCTAGGCTACATTTAATTTTCAGTACTAAATTCGGTCCCGTGATGATGAATTTGTTTAACTATAATGTTTCACTTGAATTTCTTCACTATGCAGCTAACTACTTAGAAAATGAATATGTCGGAGGCTCATTCTCCTAACTTTTCAAAGTTTATGGTTATAGTGCCACTAAACGGTAAAAGGCAGCAAATACGCATTCCTAGAGTTGCGAGAAAGACGACGATAAAAGTATTATTCTGGTTGAGAATTATCTGAAGATCCTAACTGAACTGGCAAATTACAGACCCATTTCAAATCTTCCGTTTATGTCTAAAATTTTAGAAAAAGTTGTGTGTACCGTTTTTGAATCCATTCAGCTGATCGCCGGGTCTGGCGGTAGCACTTTTAGCATAGCTTAGCATAAATCATTGAATCCAATTAGACCATTAGCATCTCACTATAAAATGACTAAAGAGTTTCGATATTTTTCCTATTTAAAACTTGACTCTTCTGTAGTTGCATCGTGTACTAAGACTGGCGGAAAATGAAAAGTTGCGATTTTCTAGGCTGATATGGCTAGGAACTATACTCTCATTCCGGCGTAATAATCAAGGACCCTTGCTGCCGTACCATGGGTGCAGCAGGCGCAATGATATTACAGGCTTCCCTCTCACCACCACTCAACTTTCCGAGTCACCTGTTAGTCAAGCACACCAGTATAACGAGCACAAACCTTCAATCACTCAATGTCTGCCTTCATCTATGAATACAGACATTCCTTGTAATTTTCTAATGATCTCCATTGTGTAACTCCTTTGATCTACACATTGTCTTCAATCTTATTTCCTATCAGGTCTCTCACAATGCCTGTTTGGACAGATACTTACCTGTTACTCGCTGGTGCTTGTTTGAGTGGACCAGAGAGCACAAACTGCATCCAGTATCAGTTCCAGCATTCCCGGTCAAAGAAAACACTCTGATAATCATCTCACAATCGTCATTGGCTTGTCTGCATCACTTTCAAAATTCAGTAAACACCTGTTGGATTCAATGATCTTGTGCTTCGCAGTCTGGTTATACCAGATTTTATATATATATATATATATATATATATATATATATATATATACTGTTTTAACTTGCCTTAAGTGTAACCAATCTTGTCAATTTAGTTGTTTTCCCAGTTGCTCGCTGAAACAAACACGCTTTAATCCTCCATGTCATGCAATGGCTACTGGTGTCTGTCATCTTTGCCTCTTCTTCGTCCAAGTTCTTTCTTTTGCATTTTTAGCATTTCTTCGGTTGTATGTGGAAAGTCCAGTGTAACAAATACATTTGCTGTAATACTGTGTTTCTTTTATTGCCAGTACAGATTTTGACAAAGAGATTAGTCTGACCTCAGGTTTCACATTTGTGCAGCATGGTGCAACAACTCACAGAACACACTAAAACTCCACAATTAACTGTGTCCTGCTGTTTCCACTGAATAGGATATAATACGGCCCAACCTTTAAAGCCTTCAGACAATCTTAAGACATTTCTACAAAAGAGTGTGGTAGCACTAGTTTAGCACAAATAAATATAATTTCACAGTACATTATCAAATTATGATACATGTAGTATGCAGTGTGATCCTCCCTTACCTGAGGAGGTCCATGTCACTATCACTAATTGTTGTATGAATTCCAAGTCAATCATAGATTGTAATCTGTTTAGCAATGAAGTCAAAAACCTGCCAAGAAATGCATCTGTCATCCTTCCATTCCAAAACATAAGACAAACCTTTAGCTCAAGTTTACATGCAATAACAATAGAACAAAACCACTTCTGTCAAAAACGCCAAACAGACATTCATGCAATTCTATTCAAGCCAACCAATATAGAGTGAACCTCTATAAAACGGTACTTTCCCAAGGAATGAAATGGCTCCCCCTCTCTGTAGAGTGAACACCTACTATTCTGAGGAGGAATATTTTTTTCTGAGACCTACAAAACCACAATATAGGTAGGTAGGATTTTAATATGTTTTCAGTATTTTGTTATAGTTTACACAAAGAAAATTATTAAAGAACCTACAGGGATGCGTTGCACAACCTGGTCACTGACTGCTCCACTGTCTGACCATTCCCTGCACCACAAAATAAAATCAAAATGGGCCAGAGAACCAGACTATAACATAAAGTATCATTTAATATGCATGTAAATCTTGGTGAGGAAATTAAAAGTTATTACCATGTGCTCTTGAGCCAGCTGGGCTGCTCGACAGTCACCTGCCTGTAATACAATACATTTGTTAATAATACTATAAATCTGATTTTGTATCGAGTCAAAGCACAGCATTTGCACTTTACATGTTAATTACAGTTCAAGTAATTTTAGATGTTAACTGCAAAACATGATTACTCATTTACACTTACATCATCAGTTAACCATGGCATGACAAACAAAGACTCCCAACAAGTCAGGCGGGCAAATACTGCGGATATCCTTCACTGACACAAAATCGGTGGGAGACACAAACCAGGCCATGATTTTCATCACAGCCTCCAGTGAATAATTTCTTCAGCTTTTCCTTTAAACACACATTGCAAAAAAAAAAAAAAAAAAAAACCAAACTGTTGACTTGTTTACTTTACAGTGTAATTTAAGGCAAAATGAAAATGGCAGAAAACTTGATTAATTACCTTGTCAATATCATTTATAACACATAATTGTGCCACAAATGAAGACTTGGTGCTGTCAAGTGGGATGTTCAGTTTGCCGCCAAACATAGAGGAGATGTTTCTGTCCATCTAAAAAACAAAAAAGATTTTATGAAAAACAGGTTGTTTACTGGTTTAGGTTGTTGGTTTAACAATTGGTTTGACAATTTTCACATCAAAATTTGGTCATTTTATGATCATTTTACAATTTATACAATCATACTATTTTGTAAAATGATATATTGACGGAACCAGGGCATAGCAAACATCCTGGAGATCCTCTGGTGTGTTGTCGTATCCATGGTGCCAAAGCTGAAAATGCACACACAAAACAATTAGTTAATAACTAATTTATGTACAAGATTGTTGCACAAATGCGTAATGTTAATATTCTATGTGTAAATGTATATAAAATTATTGACCAGTGTCACTATATCCTAACCTGATATCAGTCTTTCTGCTATTAGTGACTTATCCAGATCTGACCATGCCTTTACAATGTCTACATCCAGGTCTTTGTCAGAAATCATATCTGGATCAGGCCTTTTAAAAGCTATAACTGCAAATTAAATGTAAAAGTTACAAAGGCATGACAAACACACAGTTTTACACTGAAACAGAGAATCAGTACTACCTACAAATACAAATAACTATTAATTCCAACAGAAATGCAGAGCTTACCATTAAACATTGTTGATGTTATCTGCACTGGTAGCAAGTGAATTCAAACCTAAATGTTGTCAAAGACAAGAAGTGATGGAACGCTCTCCTCAGTATCTGATGGTGATACCGGTTGTCACTGAAGAATGACAAAATGTCCCGCATGTGTCCACTGGTTGCCTTGTTCTGTAATTAACCAACATGCTACATACATTAGTATTAAGTCATTTGTAAAGTTTTTTTCAGTACAACGTAAACGAGTACACTTTAAGCAAATATATAACACTCGTATTCAAATAAGCATTCATTAATGTCTTGCCACCAAACCAGATAGCAAAAGCTCACTCAAAGACAGTGTTATGTTACGTTCCCATTTTAATGTCTAGGGAGGGAAGGTACGTAACAGAATAAAGTGTTGGTGTTTGTGTGGAATGTCCCCATAAAACATGTAAACACAACATGCGTGTTTTTGTGTGTGTGTGTGCTGAGGATCAGTCAACAACCTCAAGAAAGTAACAGACAAAATAGAAAACCCACTTTACAACTTATATGAAGAAAAACTTAACATTTTTATAATTAAGAGACAGGAGGGTTCAAAGGCTTCAAGAATAAATACCTAACTCCTTAACTAACTTAAACAGGAGAAAACAAGTCCAGAAAAGAAATGACACCCCCTCTCTACTTAACACCGTTCCAAATCATAAATGCAATAAGTTAAAGACCTCATAACAAAACACAAAATACAAACAAAGATAACTTACAAACAAATGCTGTGTTTTCTAGTTGTAAGGTTGGAAGTACAACTGTGGTGAATTAACGCAATATCACTCAGAGAATCCACTCAACAAAAATATAGTTCACAAAACAACAAAAGAATCCTTAGAAAACCAAGGAGAGAATCCTCACAACAAGGCACGCTCACACACTCACACACACACACACACACACACACACACACACACACACGCTCACACACTCACACACTCACTCTCTCACACTCACACATGTTGTGTTTACATGTTTTATGGGGACTTTCCATAGGCGTAATGGTTTTTATACTGTACAAACCCTATTTTCTATCACCCTACACCTACCCTACACCTAAACCTAGCCCTCACAGGAGACTGTGCACACTTTTACTTTCTCAAAAAAACTCATTCTGCATGATTTATAAGCCTGTTTCCTCATGGGGACCTCACAAATGTCCCCACAAGGTCAAAATTTACTGGTATCACTATCCTTGTGGGGACATTTGGTCCCCATAACGTGATAAATACCAGGTGCATACATACACATACACACACACACATCACACACACACACACACACACACACACACACACACACACACACACACACACACACACACACACACACACACACACACACACAGACACAGGTGTGTGTTGGCAATGCTGTTTAAATCCCAACTGCTCTCTCTCATCCTCCGATCAGTGGGAGCAGTCAATCATTGGTGTCAGGTGGTGGCCATTACTTACCACTTGCGAATAAAGTGAAGGAACAAAGAGAGAGAGAGAGAGAGAGAGAGAGAGAGAAAAAGAGAGAGAGAACAGCAAAAATAACAAATACGTCCTGGGACGTAACAGTTAAGAAGACATGATTGGTAAAGTTGTGGAATCCAGAAGAATCTTCTTGGAAACTCACAATGTTTGCACATGTTGGGCGCTGTTTTACAGAGCAACAGAGACAACTATAAATTGAAAGTAAATATAAAAAGCTAATTCATTTTTTCTGTACTCATTGAGTTGGGTATTACATTGGTGGTGGTTTGAGGAGAGATCCCTGATACCATTGTAAAGCAATGGTAAACATACTGCTACAAAGTGTGTAGCAGTATGTTAATGCTTTATATATTATAGTACAGTTGTAAAAAAGCACTATACATAAATGTTTAATGCTTCATGTACTGTCATTAAAGTCAGATATTACTGAGATATCATGATACATACATTCATGCAAAAGTATAGACTTGCTTGTTTTTGTTTTGAAAGGTATTCGGTCATAACACTGATTTTTCGTGTGCTCATATTGTGTCTCGCACATGATGCTGCTTTCAACCATGTGAGTCTCCAAATCATCAATGTCCTCTACTTGAATATCTGAGGTGGACACTAAGATGCCTGGGGACTCCTGAAAAATCCACCACATTCTCATCATTCGATGTACACAACAGTGTGATCTTCCTGTTCTTTAACACTCACAGTTCCACTGTCCTATTACTGCATCAAATGTCACTCTTGTTCTCCCAAACTGATACTCTTTGTCTGTTTTATTTGTGAACACTGGAAAAAAAAAAAAAAAAAACACCATTCAGAGTATATCCTTACTCTCAAAAAAAAAAAAAAAAAAACTGGAAAAACACTATATGAATTCCATAGTTGTCTGCAGCGTTGTTGAGTTTTTCACATTTGACAGCCCATTCTTATGGGGTTCCATTTACACACTCTTTTCCAAGATTTCTGGAAGATCAAGCATAAATTAGCGGAGTGACATAAATTCCTTTCCTTGCATCAGTACATATCATGGGTGTAGTGTCATATTTGTGTGCATCCTTGATATGTCTTTGTAAGTTTTGGGTGCACTCAGGACAGCTTTGCAGTGTGGACACAGAAAAAGTTTTTAAGGTCTTTAAATCTGGCTTTGAGTCCGATTTCCAGTTTTAAAACTTGAAACACTTATGGGATATAGAGGTGATTTGTTTATTAAAGGTTCTTTAATGTCTTTTGAAGATTTGGTTATAAAATATAAACTGCCCATACTTAATTTCTTTAGATTTCTTCAAATTGGGGACTATATTTTTAAAAGTACTACTCTTACTTTTATTTTTATTAACTAACATTAACAAAGATTAATACAGTAATAAATGTTTATGTTAGTTAACAAATTAACAAATGTTAACAAAAGACACCTTATTGTAAAGTGTTACCAATATTTTTTTTATTAGTGAACTGATGTTCAGCTGTTCTTTTTAATAATCAATTTTTGGTCATAAAGCTCTGTAAATACTGTCACATACAGGAAGATATATCTTTCATTTCTTCAAGCTGAATGCTCATTAAAAACGGACACAGTCATCACTTATTCAGGCCTTTTCATGTTTTATTTTGACAGGACACAGAGCAGTGATATCTAAGCAGGTGAGTTTGTTGTTTATTTACTATATATTAGTAAATTTTCTTCATTTGAGGCCGAGAGCTCGCACGAAAACAAGAAGCGGCAGTTATCGCAGAACCAATCACATCCAATCATAACCGATGGAGTTATTGCCTTTCCCCCACTCATCTCAATCTTATCCCCCAGTAAAGTCACAACACGCTATCCACCTTATTTTTCCAATAAGAGTGGGTGCAACCATTTGTAATTTCTTCCGGTCTCATCCACTTCCAGCTATATTTAGCTGCTCAAAAAGCTCGTTTTGCTGCTTGATATTGCAAACTGGTGTGTCGTACCATATTATTTTAATGTATTAGGTTAATTCTGAACACATGGTTTGTAGTGCAAGCTGTTTTACCGTTTACTCAGTTTACTGCACTTCGATATTCGTCTCGTTATTTCCCGTGGATTATGAACCGGACGTCTAACACATTACCAGAAAACAGCTTTCTTCCGCATTGAAAAACAAGGTGGATAGGCTCTCTCTTATAATTCTATGGGCTGAAGGGAGGAAAGCCTCCGCTGTAACTTTACCTGCGGGTGTCGCTGTTGGACAGTTTTACTTTATAAAAACGAGCGACTTTTATACTTTTAATGTCATATTTAGTCATATTTGCGTTGTTTTATTTTTGTAATGTTTATTTTCTCATCCAGTTTTTGAGGAGACACAGTCTCCCTTGCCTTCTCGGAGGATTGGGAGGACTTATGATTAATGGTTACAAATGACAGTCCTGTGGTATACAGTGCTATTTTGTTTAAATTTACTTTTTAAAATAAAAAGTACTACATCAAATTATGCAATTGGGAAGCGAAGAAAGTCGCTGGCTGCTGGAGATGCCGCTGGAGATGCCACCGGAAGTGACAAAAACATACTAACTAAATAAATAAATAGGACATACGGAAATTAATCTTACGTTTTAATGCATTTTCTCCGTAAAAAAAAAAAAAATTCCAGCTCTAAAAACAAAAATTATGGAGGTTTCATTTTACAGAAATCTCACGTACACGACGTCATCGCCCTAGCTTGAATGTGCGTGAATCGAAATTGAGTTGCTATAGCAACAGGTATAAAAGCTGAAACCAGTCGATTTCTGATTGTTGGGTTGTTTGAAGGTGAGACTTTGGAGACAGAATTTTTGCAGAGAAATTGATTCTTGAAGGAGTCCGGAGCATTTCTGTGGAGTTCAGAGGATATTTGCTTGGAGTTTCATTTTTGAAGGAGCTTGCATTATTTCTGAGGAGAGTTTTATTTCATTTATTTGTTTTTATTCGGTTGGAGGTGTTTCTATTACTTGTCTTTTTTCTTTGCTTTCTTTCTTTTCTTTTGTTTTCATCTTTCTCTCTCTCTCTCTCTCTCTCTCTCTCTCTCTCTCTCTTATTGTGAAGGAGATTCTTCTGGATATTTTCGATGGCTCACATGGGCGAAAGACGAGGTGAGTGTTTTATTTTTTCATGTTTTTATTGGTATGTTATGATGTTATATATTGTTGGACTACACTAATATTAATGAATGTGTTATGTTTAACAAATGTATCTCGCATATTTCCAGTTAAATGTCACTAAACTTTACAGTTTCGCAAACTATTTTACCGAAAAAAGTCGATCGCTGAGCCGCACTGACAACAAGTGTGTTTCCGTGTGTGTGTGTAACGTTACAGTTTGTGTGTGCCAGAAAGAGCGGGAGAAAGAAAGCCTGCTTTAGATAATAAAAGAGTGATTTAGTGCCAAAAACTTGGAAATTGTCATTTGGTGATACGATATGAAACTGTAATGCGGTCGACAGACCTGACACTACTTCATGGCTGTGCGTTTATTCAACATAATTACACACCATAGAGGGTTCATCAACCAGAATCAAACATCAACAGCCCTGTGATATACAGTGTTATAATAATTTTGTTAACAAACAAACACTATGTCAAATTGTGTGAAAAAGATTTTCAACTGCTGCTGCTCTTTCAGCCTTGGGCCGCTCCAGATCCGCTGCTGCTTTCACCCAGATGGCTGCTGGTCAGGAGGTTGGAGGACAGTGTGGTGACTACATCCAGAAAGCACTGTCAAACCCAACCCAGCCATGGAGTCCAGAGCTGCCTGGCTATAATCGCTCCTCTGCCTTCTGAGTCGACTCAAAGGAAGAGGAAGCGGCAGAGCTTGGAGGATAAAGATCCCTCCACCTCATACAAGAGATTCGCTAAACGCTCTCGTGAAGGTCAGGCTTATTCACAAGACATTGCTGAATTACTACATGATTTGCCATTGCACGTGGTCACTCACTAATTGATGTAAAACGATTTGTACAGTTTTAGATACTTCCACTTGTTTTCTCTTGAAGACGTTTCTTATGATCATATGTTGCAGATGCATATGTAAAGGGCCCAATGCTGGGTCAAGGTGGATTCGGCTCTGTGTTTGCTGGGACCCGCAGCTCTGATGGATTTCCAGTAAGACATTTTCTTCCCTTATTCATGACACTTGTGGCATTAACCATATTTCATCTGTACAGAGCATGAGGTTATTGTCATAATTAGCAGGTGTAATTTACTGTGGTTCATTTGTCCGCAGGTCGCCATCAAGTACGTCACTAAAGACGAGGAGCACGAGGACATTGAAGTTGTAAGTTGAGTCTTAATGGTTTACATCCACATTCAGTCCTCTAGCGATGATGAAAGGATCTCATGTCTCCTCTGCCGCTGCAGGAAGGTCAGGGTCTGCTGCCGCTGGAGGTCGCGTTGATGACCCGGGTCAATTCGGCTCCTGCCTGTCCCAATGTCCTGAAGCTGCTGGAGTGGTTTGAACATCCTGGCCGCTACATCATGATCCTGGAACGCCCGGATCCTTGCCAGGATCTCCACAGTTTCTGTGAGGAGAACGGCTGTCTGGATGAGAGCCAGGCCAAAAAGGTGCTCATGCAGCTCATCAACGCTCTCAAACACTGCGAGAGCCGCGGCGTCTTCCACCGGGATGTCAAGCCACAAAACCTGCTCATTTGCACCGATACCAATGAGATCAAGCTGCTGGACTTTGGCTGCGGACACCTCCTGAAGGACTCGGAGTATAACGAGTTTGCAGGTTGGTTAGGACAAGATCTCACTATGACATTCTGTGGAATTTGATGAATTTTGAATGTGGATGTTCAGCTGATCTCTTCCTCTTGTTGGGTCTCTCAGGCACTCTTTCATTCGCCCCTCCGGAGTGGTTTCGTTCCCACAGCTATCATGCAGGACCAGCTACTGCTTGGTCGCTGGGTGTGACGCTCTACAAGCTCCTGTGCGGTTCTCTACCTTTCAGAAGCGCACGGAGGGTTCGCAGGCTGCGCTTCCCTAGTCACCTGTCTGCAGGCAAGAGATGGCAAACATTCAGCTGTTCACAGACAGAAATCATAGCCAGAGTGACAAGTACTAGATGTTGTGTTACTGAAGTACTGTGTTGTGTGTCACAGATTGCCGTCAGTTGATTAGATGGTGTCTTAAAGCAGCAGCAGACGACCGTCCCAGCTTACAGGACATTGAGCAGCATCCCTGGTTACAGTCAACAGGTGGCCAATCACATCACACTCATCTCAATGATTTCTTGTTCATTGGACAGTTGGATTGTACTGTCAGGATAAATATAGGTAACTGGTTGTAATTCTGTACAAACCAGAGTCCTGATGCTTCAGAGATCCAGTCCAGACTGAGCCTAAACCAGCATGTAGCTGTTTTCATCAGGAAAGGAGGAGGGAAGACAAAATAAAAACATCAAAACATTAGGCATTATTTAATTAGGACAATAATTTTTATTTTACTAAATTCTATGTGAAAATATTTGTTACTTGAAATAAAACAACTGTATATACAAAGTGTATATAACTGTATATAAAAATTAAAATTTCAATACAAACTATAAAAGAATCTCATTGTTACAGCTTGTTAAAAATAAAGATGAAAGAAGAGAATCTAAATGCAGCAGCTAGACTTTATTTACACAAAAACCACTAAACATGAACAGAATCATCTACGCTAAACGTGATGACAACAGACAAATATCTGAAATAAACATAGATCTTAAATACACCAAAAAAAACAAATCACAGTCAAACTCAAGCAAACACAAACACAAGACATAACACAAGTGCATTGCACAGCACTGTCATATTTAACATACTGCTGAAAATGACAGCAAAATAAACATTAAAATTGTCCAGGTGGTGCAACAGGACTTGGTTTTAAAATACTGTACAATGTCTATCAGCCTTCAGTGTCAGAAAAGATTGAGGCTCACTGGTCAAATAAGGCCAATAGGTGGCGATATGCCAATAAACTTTAAAATTAAAATAAAAACAAATTGCACAAAATAAGTAAATAAATAAATTGCTTAGAAAATTTTATAACAAAATGCATAGGATGCAGTGGTTTAACTTCAGTCTTTTCTGAGTCATTTGCCCGTAACATTTCACATAGTGACTTCATGAGTCCATAAAAATAAAATGGCAAAGTTAAAATTCTTCAATCTATACATTTTTTATAGTGACTCGCATTGTTTATCAGCCCATTATGCCATATTTAATGCACCCATGGTACAATAGATTTGACCTGTTCTGAATAACCTAAATAATCCCACATGTCAAGTTCAAGGGTCCATAAAAGTAAAACAGTACAGTTAAAATTCTTCAGATTTTGTGTTAGGACAGTTCAATACAACATTTTATATATATATATATATATATTATATATATATATATATATATATATATATATATATATATATATATATATATACACACACACACAGGTGCATCTCAAAAAATTTGAATATCGTGAAAAAGTTTTTTATTTCTCATTTTTTATTTGTAACTTATTTCAAAAACTGAAACTTTCATATATTCTAGATTCAATGCATGTAAAGTAAAACATTTCAAAAGTTTTCTTGTTTTAATTTTGATGATTAGAGCTTACAGCTCTAAAATCCAGTATCTCAAAATATTAGAATATTTACATTTGAGTTTCATTAAATGTTGATCCCTACAGTTTAAATTCCAGGTATCTCTTGTTCTTTGAAACCACACTAATGGGGAAAATTGCTGACATGACAATGGTCCAGAAGACAATCATTGATACCCTCCACAAAGAGGGTAAGTCACAGAAGGTCATTACTGAAAGGGGTGGCTGTTTAAAGCATATTAAATGCAAAGTTGACTGGAAGGAAGAAATTGGGTAGCCAAAGGTGCACAAGGGATGACCGCAAGCTTGAGAATACTGTCAAGCAAAGCCAATTCAAACACTTGGGAGAGCTTCACAAGGAGTGGAATGAAGCTGAAGTCATGCGCATCAAGAGTCACCATGCTCAGACATCTTCAGGAAAAGGGCTACCAAGCCACTTCTGAAACAGAAACATCAGAAGCATCTTACCTGGGCTAAGGAGGAAAAGAACTGGACTGTTGCTCAGTTGTCCAAAGTCCTCTTTTCAGATAAAAGTAAATTTTGCATTTCATGTTGAAATCATGATCCCAGAGTCTGGAGGAAGACTGGAGAAGCACAGAATCCAAGCTGCTTGAAGTCCAGTGTGAAGTTTCTGAAGTCAGTGATGATTTGGGGTGTCGTGACGTCTGCTGGTGTTGGTCTACTGTGTTTTATCAAGTCCAAAGTCGATGCAGCCGTCTACCATATCGAGTGCATAAATGAACATACTTCAAAAAACCTGAACTTTTCTTTTTTTTTTTCATTTTTTGATTGATCTTAGGAAATATTCTAATATTTTGAGATACTGTATATGTTTTGAGGTACTGTATATGTTGTGATAGTCCAATTCACTATATATCAGCCTTCTTTGTCATATTTATAACACTCCTCAAAAAAGCTGTGAATCTGTCATAAGCCGGGTTTAATTCTTCCTCTCATTTCTCTCTCCCCTCGTTAGTGCTACTTAGACTCAGCTCTCCACTATGTCCACTGTGATCGGCACTCACGACCAGACCTGCTGTTGCTGCACTCAAAGGGTATGCAGACATTCCTTTTCCTAATTTCTAATCCAGCTCTGCGCCTGCCAGATTCAGCCGAAGTGGCAGACTGCCTAAATTACCTTTTTCTTAATAAACTGTTTTGACCTGCCTTCGCTCTTGAGTCTTCCTTATTCTCGTGACAGAATAATCTGACGCTGAAGGAGACGTTGATCCACTCAGCAGTCGAAGCACGTGGCTGGGCAACGGCCATCTGGAAGGCCGAGTGTTGTGACGGTTTGATATGTTTAAGAAGGAAATGATTGGAGTGTTTAACTGCTCTGTCTACAGGCGTGAGGTCGTTCTGCGACAAGAGAGGCAATCTGTTTCTGATTACACCATAGAATTTCACAAGCTAGCGTCCACCTGTGAGTGGAATGAACCAGCTCTGATTTCACGTTTTCTGGAGGAACTCAACGTGAACCTCAAGGATGAGATTTACCCCCGTGAAATTCAGAAATCACTTGGCTAAGCTGGCTATCTGCCTACACAAGCAGTTTGAGCTTTATTGCTGCACTTGGGACTACAGCGATGAACCACAAGCCGCTTCCTCCACTGCTGTCACCACCTCTGGGTCCTCTTTGGGTCCTGAACCTTTGCAACTAGGAGGCATCCGTATTTCTTCTGCGGAACGCCAACACCACATTCAGAATAGACTCTGTTTGCACTGTGGTGTCACTGGTCACTTTGCTCCTGCCTGCCCTGTAAAAGCCAGTGCTCGTCAGTAGATCGGGGAGTACACTAGTGACTAGACCATCGTCTGCCTCAAAGATTCGCACATGCCTTGCCGCTCTTCTGCACTGGGGAATTCTCATCGACTCTGGAGCGAGGAGAACTTTATTGATGAGAAGTGGGCTCTAGCGCATGGCATTTCATTACAAGAGCTGGAAGACCTTCCCACCGTCTATGCCCTGAATGGCTGTATTCTTTTGAGGCTCCTCCAAGCCAACATTCCTATTGAGTCTCACCATCTCGGGCGATCATCAAGAGACAATCTTTTTTTTTTTCTATTATTCAGTCCCCTTTTACTCCTGTAGTTTTGGGTCATCCATGGTTAGTGCAGCATAACCCTCAGATGAACTGGGCAGATGGGACTAGTTTGTCATGGAATCTGTTCTGTCTAGTGTCTGCTGTTCCTGCTGTATCTTCTGCTTCTGTGTTTCAGGAGGACCCCGGTGATTTGTCTGGAGTGCCAGAGGAGTACCAAAATCTGTGGGCGGTGTTTATTTCACAGCAGCCATAGAAGACCTCAAAAGAAGAGGATCTAGATGGCTTTCTGGGACCAGTAGAAGCCAGAAAATAACTGACTAAATTGCAGTGAGTTTTTGCATAATTTACAAATCTTTGACAGACATGCACGTTATTCTGGATGCTTCATTTCACCATCCAGCACTACAAGTGGAAGATATAAGTAAAAGGCTGATCTGACAATAATAGCAACATCAGTTTGCAGGATATGTCATTTGTTAATTTTATTAATTCAAATATAATGTGTTCAGAATTAGGGGGCAGAAGCATTTATCTAAAACAGCTTGAAAAATAGTGGTAAGTCCTTCAAAAATGAGATGAACTCCCAGAATGCTGGAAGTGATTCTCTCTGGCACAGTGGAAATAAAGAGCAGTAGCAGTGTATGATTGTATGAGTTTTGAGGCACAACTATCAGCAGGAGAAAACTCTGAATTTGAACTTGGCTTAAAAATGCATCAAAATAAGGAAACTCAGTGTAAAGAACATCTTGATGACTGCATTGACATCAGCTTTGAAGAAGCTCAGAAGAATAAATGGAGTACTTTCAGTTTCAAAGCACAGAAAGATCAAGCAGCACAGAGAGAAAAGAAGCAAAATTAGAGTCGCAGTGGATCATGTTTGTGAGACGGTGCTAAAGTGGTTCACAAATGTTTAAGACATCCTGTTTGTTGCTGCTGCATGTTTTGAGTTGGAGCTCCGTCAAGTTAATTCTTTATCCTCTATTTTTTAATCTTAAAATCAATTTTATACACCATCATTTTCATTTCTATGATGTGTGAATATTTCCTCTGTCGTACTCTACAACAAAAACAATTGAAGCACCTTATCACTAGTTTTATTTTGATTTCCTGAGTCCACTACTAGCTTATAGCCCTTTAGCATCTAGACCATTGTTACTTGCTTTAATGGCAGATTTGTGTCTAGCTTTGAGTGCGAGAGCGGAGAGCCGCACTGGAAACATCCCAGGTTGCCGCTCACAAGTCTGTGGTAAGTTTGCAATGTGATATTAACACTCCCACCACCTCTACTCTGTGTGTTTCTCTGCACAGGCCCCATGCAGCAGAAGACGCAAGCCAGGCCCCAGGTGAGGACCTCTCCCCCTCCGCCGCCTCCAGTCTTCTGAATAATTGGAGTCTTTTCTGTGAACGTCCTTGGCTCTTTTGTGCTGATGGCCTGCACCCCAGCAGAGTTGGAGCGGAACTCCTGTCGGACAACCTCTCCAGGACGCTACGCTCCATATGACTAGTAAGCCAATTCTCAAATAAGTGCTATGATATTTTTTGTTCTACCCACTATATGATAGAAGTACTTGTGTTGTCCAGTCTTATAAAGACTGTGTCTGTTCCTCGAATAGTGAGGTCAAGATATAAAATTAATGCAGGATCTAGAAAAAATCTGATCATGAGTAAACCAAAAAAATAAAAACAAAATAAATGAACTAAAACAATTTTTAAAGCTTGGGCTCCTAAACATTAGATCACTCGCACCCAGAGCATTTATTGTAATGTTATTGTAATGATCACAGATAAGAAAACCTAGTTCATGCATTCATGAGCTCTAGACTGGACTATTGTAATGCACTACTAGGTGGTTGTCTTGCATCTTTAATAAACAAGCTACAGGTAGTCCAAAATGCAGCTGCCAGAGTCCTTACCAGGTCTAGAAAATATGAATATATGATCATATTACCTCAATTTTACAGTCTCTGCACTGACCACCTATTAAGTTTTGTATCAGTTAAAAAATATTACTACTTACTTATAAGGCCCTTAATGGTTTAGCTCCTACGTACCTAACTAGTCTTCTACCACGCTACAATCCATCACGCTCCCTAAGGTCGCTAAACTCTGGACTCTTGGTAGTAGCTAGGTTAGCAAAGTCCACTAAAGGAGGCAGAGCTTTTTCTCATTTGGCTCGCAAACTCTGGAATAGCCTTCCTGATAACATTTGGGGTTCAGACACACTCTCTCTGTTTAAATCTAGATTAAAGACACATCTCTTTAGCCAAGCATTGACATAATGCATCTCATAACCCTGTACTTCATTGATATCTGATCAAATGCAGATCATCATTCTTTTGTTTGATTGGAGCAGCAGCTATGCTCATTTTTCTCTATTTGCGTCACTGTTTCTGCCACAGGATGGCCATCCTGAGGTAACTAGAAATTACTCAACCTTCAGTCTGGATCCAACCCTTACAAAGATCTGAGATGACCAAACACCTGAGAAGAGACGATGCCAACTCCTCAGAAGACCTCAGATGATCCCAACCCTGAAAGAACATACAAAACTACCACGTTTTGCTATAAATTGTATCATGAAAAGCGCTATATAAATCAACTTAAATTGAATTTAACAGGAAAAGAAAAGGTGCTTGCAATGATTGAAGTATTTGCAAGGGAAATATAAAATATCTTCTGTCCGCACTGTGTATAGTAGTGTGTGCACCATCAGTGATGAGTACCATTTTAAGGACAAACTCTGATAAAGATCCAGTGGGGAAAAAAAATAAACCAAGTCAAAAGTATTAAGTGTGACATCAAAAAATGCAGCATTTGTTGAGTAACTGTCACGGTATCACAGAGTATTTTAATGATGTAAAATGAACTCAAATGCAAGTTTACTGAAGTATGTAAACATCAAACATCAGCTCATCACAGGTGAGTATCAGATACAAAGTTAAAGTAAAACAGTTAACTTCAGTATAACCATCTTGCCTTTGCAGGTGACAAACAATGAGGACGGAAACCACCAAGGAGGATCAGGAAATATGGGGATTTACTTGTAAATATTAAGATGCATTTCTATAGCTCTGACTGATTATAAATTGTGATTTTGGCAGTCCACGAAATGGATTGTACTGACATTACCTGAGCCATTGCAGAAAATAGGCTACATTACAGCTTATTCAATTACATTACTGAATGAATCCAGTTTTTTTTTAGTGAATCGAGTGAGTGATGATTCAGTGAGCCGTTCATAAAGCCAGTCAATTGCTTCCTTTCAGAATGAATCAGCCGTTTGAACAAACTGATTGAATGAATGACTCAATTATTAAGACAGTGATTTGCCACTGCTTACTGGCGCTTTTAGTTTTATATTTAGAGTATGGTTTCTTTTTTAAAACCATTTCATATTTCAGTATTTATTTTTATTTTTGTGTGTTTAATAAAATATTTGATTCTGAAGCTACATTTTTCATAATGTCTATTGAGTGCCTTTTTAATTTAACACAATGCTAAATCTTTACTAATAACTTTATTCCTTAATTAACAAATTATGTTCATTAATAAATCTCATAAATTTTTCATGAATTCACTTTTTAATTGGCACATAATGTTAATAATTAGAAGAAGAAGAAAAAATCATCGCTTAATAGTTCTATTGAAAAGATAAAATAAAAAATACACAGTACACTCAACCCCATTTTAAAATATTTGAATTTTTTTGAATATTATTTAAATGTCAGGACAAAAGCTACACAAAAAGAAAAATTAAATTATGAATATTTTTTTATTTATTTTTTTTGTAGGACATCTCTGTACAGAAGTACAATTTTATGCATGGAGAAAAAAATAAAATAATATATATATATATATATATATATATATATATATATATATATATTAATATATAATTGTAGTGTTTTTCGTTAAGACATATAATCTACTAGTTAATCCATACAAAAAAAAAAAAAAAACATACAAACATATGGAAAATAATCTTACATTTTAGTTCATTTTCTCAGTAAAAAGGCTTTTTTTCCCCAGCTCCAGAAACTGTGGAGGTTTTATTTTAATTATGGCTGCGTCCGAAAGCTCTAAAATGCTGCCTTTGGAGGCAGCATTCCAAGGCAGGAAGGCATCAAGGCACGTCCGAATTCTAATTCTGCTTCACTTCCTGTCTCCGGAGGTACCTTCTTCTGATGGAATTTTGAAGGCAGCATAGATGTATCCTTCGCTGCCTTCGATTTCCCACAATCCTGTGCGTGTGCGTCTTATAGGCTATATAAATAAAGACATTCTGGTGAAATTAGACTTGTTACTTTATATAATAGAAGAGATCTTGACCATGATATACTTTATGAATCGTAATAGTGTAAAAAGCATAATTAATAATATTGTTTGAAATAATAGTATTTAATAAAATGTTAAAAGGGTTCAAATGAGTAATGAATAAGAATAATATTTACAATATACTACCAATAATAACGAAACAGCCACTAATAACAATGATCTGTTCTGCAATATTACTTGCATCAGTGCTTTTATTTTTTTAAGCAAAAAGTAACTGCCAGTCGTCTTCTCCGATGCACAGACCTTCGGTGGGTAATGACATTGAGGTCTTTATGTATTATTAAAGCATTTATATATAACTGTATAAGATCGTTTTTCTACAAATTCTGCAACTTAACGGTTAGGTAACCTAGCAACGGCGTTACGTTCTGCTGCCTCTGAAGTCTGTCCGAAACTGTTTCTAGAGTTGCCTTCGGAGCCTTCGAAGTCACTGCCTGATAAGGCAGAGAGGCAGCAAGTCAGCTGACTAGGCTTTCGGACGCAGCCGATATTTCCAAGTAGGGCTCGCTGCTATGGAACGCCATTGGGGACAATACCTATTATATGAAACGCGTGAAATCTGGACGCATTAACACGCAAAGTTTGTACGTGTCTTTTTGGTACGTGTAAACGCGAACGTTTTGTACGTCTATACAAGAAATTTTTTGTCGTGTTATTTAAAGACACGATCGTTTGTATCGCCTTAACGTAACATTTTTGGCCGTGTATTTTTGTTACGTGTTTCTAGACGAACGTTTCGTGTAAACATGACATTTTTGAACTTGTAATATTTCTAAGTCTTATTTGATGTGCGACATACTAATTTTTCTATTTTAGTTGAACTGGTGATAATTTAGGGTCAATGATTAAATACACTCAATGACTGCATGAATTAACATTATATTCTTTTGTAACGTTAAAGGAATTTGTCCTGTAGGTAAAGTGAGTGGTCTCGGTGATCCAACGACCACATTTCCCCTCTGATTAATACATTCGAGGTGTCCACTGCAAATAGCCTACTTGTTGGCAGAACTAAATACACTAGGCCAGTCTAACGTTACCCTATATGTGGAAAAAGTCACCTCTTTAGTCAGCGGTTTCTGTGGCGTAACGTGTAAAGGGAGACCGGGGTTCTATTCCCACTGACAGCGCTTTTTTTTATTACTTTACAGTTAATAAACGCATTTGTTTTCAATAAAAATGATTTGACTTAAAATTCATTTTAATTCATAAAAGTTACATTTAGGGTAAGGTTAGGGGTAGCGCTCTTTAATATCTCAATAAGTTGCCATGATTTTAATATTGTTTTATAAATATAATGATTTACTGTCAATTATATTGCAGGATGTTTAATGCACAACAATACTGAGGAGCAAATAGTAACGTTATCTCTCACTATTTATAAGTAAATAGCATCTAAATGTCTACTGAATCCACACTTGGACTTGGACTGGCGCCCCACAGTTTACGTTGCATGGTCCGCCTGTTGTAGTGATTCTGTAATGTTTACGTGTCGTATGATTGTGTCTGGGTTTAAAGGTTGAATAAAGATTTGTGAATTGTCATAGGCTACTGGTGCTTTGTTTTCTGCTTTTGGATTTGCCTGATTGTTATAATATAATTGTTAAATTTGTGATTGTTACAATATATTGTTGTTATTACATTATTTTTATCTGACATATACAGTATACATTCAATATATTTGTATTATTTGTATTATTTCTAACCTGCATGAGTACAAACGGGATGAGATGACACAGCACTGACATCACAACCAACGTATAAATGCATCATTGACTCTAAAGTTTTACACTTGCCTATGTACATGCCAACGTAAAATTATGATCTCATTCACGAACAAATGTTACGTGTGACGTTTGCATAGGTATTTGCTTACCTAACAGCACGTCATCCCTCACGAAAAGAAATGTCGTCTGATGTTTATATACATATACAGCAACGTGCCATCCCATCACAAATGCAAATTAAATCCTAAATAGAGCAACGCTATTGGCTGTTGTGCAGTCTGACGCGACACCCGAACATATACTTCGTATTTACGCGTACAAACTTTGCGTGTTAATGCGTCCAGATTTCACGCGTTTCATATAATAGGTATTGTCCCCAATGGCGTTCCATACGCTGCAGCCTGCGGTGGACATCCAACTCCGCCTACATCCACGCGTGACGTCAGACGTCACGCCCGTCACTGATACAACCCCGCCCACGTACAAGCGTGACGTCGAACGTCACGCCCACTTCAAATACGTCACCCACCTTGTGATTCCCCAATCGCTATATGCGTCATGACGTTCCTTATACCGGGTGTGACGACACTTTTTGGTCGTTATTTGGTTGTGTGTGCGTGCGTGTGTTGTTTCTGAGTCTTTGCAGGTGTCCGGATGATTGCTGTGTGATTGGAAACACCGGTGCGCAGGCCGTTCTTTGTCGATAAAACTTCTCTTTGCTTGTGATGAAGGGACGTGGCTTGTCAATGGGATTCGGTGTCAGCGCTTCGGATTTTGTGCCCTGTTTTACGTTGCTCGAGACGGGTGGAGAGCCATTTGTTTTAGGTCCGATGGTTAAATAAAGTTTAGATGTTTTTCAACGCAAATGCACTCGTCTTCTCCTTATTTGTAGTGTTCCTTTTGGGGTCACAACAAATGGGGGCTCGTCCAAAACTAATAGTTTTGTTTTGGCATTTTGTTTTTGGTTAAGAAAATAATTTTGGTGATTTAGTTTTATTTGGATTTGTATTAGGGTATATTTTGTGGAAATATTTTCAGTATTTTGAATTTGTTAGTGTTTTTGTAGTATTTAGTTTTGTTAATAGTTTTTTTTTTTTACTGGAGAAACGAGTGCATTTTGTTGTTAAGTGGTTTCCTTCGTCACAGCTGTATTGTGTTTTGGAGTGCCCTGGGATTGGTTTCACTGATAGGATTAAGCGGCATATCCTTTTGTGGTATGTCGAATTTTTTTTTTTTTAGTTTGTTATTTTTGAGCAGATCGGTGGTTGGAGCTAAGTCTCGGGAGCACGCCGAGGTTTGAGAGAATCGCCAAGTAATTGGTTGTTCTTCTCAGCTTGCGGTATTAGGTGCATAAAAACCCGCCACTGTATGCTTGAAGATTAGGGTCTACTTAGTTAGGCTTATGTATAGATAGGATGTGAAACTTAATCTTCAGGGTATTTATTTTCTTTTTTTCTTTTTTTTTTTTTTTTTCTTTTTTTTATTATTTTGTTTTGACAGCTGTGATGGTAAGGATTTCATTTTTTAAGGAGTTTTTGATATCGAATTGACTGAATATGACTTCAATCGAAATAAGTGAATTTATTGAAAATCCGTCTGAGCAATTTTTAAATTTGTTAACAAAGGATCAGTTGATCGAAATTGCAACACATTATGATATTGTCCTTTCCACGAATGATAAAAAATTGAAAGAGAATATTCGTACTGTTTTAAAAGCGGCTTTTATAAATAAAGGAATGATGTCATCTGCAGCGGAATCGTTAAGCTTGCCGACTACTACGTCGTCTTCGGTAACCTTAACTTTTGAGCAACAAAAAGAGTTAGCACTTCTTCAGCTGGAACATCGTAAATTAGAGTTTAAGATGGAAATAGAGAAACGAAAATTAGAACAGGAGACCGTTTTGGCACAGCAGGCCTTAGAAAGTAGGAAATTGGATCTACAACAACAACGTTTGGACCTTATGAAAGAAGGAAAGGTAAGAACACTGAGTGATGGTGACTTATATGAGGTAGCAGAGAGTGGGCCGTTTGCTGCTAACTTTAATGTGGCAGCAAATTTGCGGTTGATGCCTTTGTTTAATGAGGAGGATGTGGACACCTTTTTCGTGTTATTTGAACGAGTAGCGGACAAACAAAATTGGCCCGAAACGGAACGCTGTTTAATGTTACAATGTGTTCTGACGGGTAAAGCGCAGAAAGCTTATTCTGCTCTAAGCTGGGCTGATAGTCAAAATTACGTTAAAGTAAAAAATGCGGTTCTTAAGGCATATGAATTGGTGCCAGAGGCGTATCGCCAAAAATTTCGTGAATTGAGAAAACGTTCTAATCAAACACATACAGAATTGGTGCGTGAGATAGAGTTGTTGTTTACGCGTTGGTGTAATGCTTCGGCTGTCAAATCGTATGAGGATCTTGTTGATTTAATTGTCTTGGAGCAGTTTAAGAACACGCTTCCAAATCAAACTGCTATTTATATTGCAGAGCATAATGTGACTACTGCAGCTGAAGCGGCGGCTTTAGCTGATGAATATGATTTGATACACAAGTCTTGGATTGATGCGAGTCGTTTGAAAAATGAATGCAGCGAAAAGGTTACTTCTCATTTTATGCAACCTTCGAATATGCCGATAGCCACACGTTATATAAATACGAAATTCTCTGACAAAACTGACTCGGCTCTAATCTGTAACTATTGTTTAGGTTATGGGCATTGGAAGAAAGATTGTCCTGTACTTCAGTCAAAAGGTCGAAATCGTTATACAATGACAAAGCCTACAGCGTTGGCTGCTTTTGTGCCTGCAGTAAATGACTTGATTCCTCCTTTCTCTACGTCAAAGATTAAAGAAATGAATGAAGTGGGTTGTTTAAATTCCAGTTTTTCACCTTTTGTTTCTGATGGTTTTGTGTCTCTTCCGAAGGGTGATAGAATTCCAGTAAAAATTTTACGGGACACTGGTGCTTCTGCCTCATTTATTTTAGAGTCTGTTTTACCTTTTTCAAAGGAGACTTTTACTGGTGATTCATTGTTAATTTGTGGAATCGGACTAACTAAAATGTCTGTGCCATTGCATAGAGTTCTTCTGGATTCTGATTTAATTCAAGGGGAAGTTGCTTTGGGGGTGAGACCAGCCCTTCCGGTTGAAGGAGTTTCTGTTATTTTGGGGAACAATCTGGCTGGAGAACGGGTTTGGAGTGATGCGTCACCACCTTTAATTGTTTCATCTAAACCGGTGTCTGCTGAAGAGACTGATGAGAGTATGCAGATTTTACCTGATGTTTTTTCAGCATGTGTGGTTACCCGTGCTGCCAGTCGTTCAGCTGCGACTACACAGAGTGTGGACTCATCTTTGGAGACAGGCATTATTTCGTGGCCAAGTACTCTTCTCTCCGTGTCACAGGGTGAGTTAATTAAGGAACAAAAGGCAGATTCTACCCTCAATGTATTATTTTCACAGGTAATGTCTGATTGCAGTGCCGCCCAAGGGTATTTCATTAGTGAAGGGGTCCTGATCAGAAAATGGACACCTCAGGCTAAGGCTTTCTTGAGGGAACCAGTGATTCAAGTAGTAGTTCCAACGCCATTTCGTTCGATGGTATTAAGACTTGCTCATGATGATATATCGGGGCACCTTGGAGTGAAGAAGACTTACGATCGTATAATGCGTAATTTTTTTTGGCCTCGTTTGAAACGCGATGTTTCCAAATATATTAAGACGTGTCACACATGCCAGTTGTCTGGTAAGCCAAATCAGAATCCAAAGCCTATTCCATTACGACCAATTCCTGTTGTGACGGAACCGTTTAATCACTTAATTGTGGATTGTGTTGGTCCTTTACCCCGTTCTAAATCTGGCAGTGAATATTTGTTGACTATTATGTGTCAGGTCACGCGGTATCCTGCTGCTTTTGCGCTGCGATCTATCACGTCAAAGTCTGTATTGAAAGCCTTGTCCCAATTTATGTCTGTCTTTGGAATACCCAAAATTTTACAGTCAGATCAGGGTACAAATTTCACTTCGGGGGTGTTTAAGGAAGTTTTGCGGCAACTTAATATTAAACATAATATGTCGACTGCATATCATCCTCAGAGCCAAGGTTCGTTAGAACGCTTCCACCAGTCACTGAAGTCGCTGTTACGCGCTTATTGTATAGAACTGGATCGGGACTGGGAGGAGGGCTTACCTTGGCTCATGTTAGCGGCCAGAGAAGCAACTCATGAGAGCACTGGGTTTAGCCCAGATGAACTTGTTTTTGGGCATACTGTCCGTGGACCGTTGGCTGTCCTACGGGATGGCTGGGTTCCTTCCGAACCGCCGAAGAAGTTGGTTGAATATGTTAATGGTTTTAAAAGACGATTGTTTGAGGCTGTTAAGTTGGCAAAGGTAAATGTAACACAGACACAACAGAAAATGAAGCGTTTATATGATCGTAAAACTGAGCGCCGATCTTTTTGTATTGGTGATCAGGTTTTGGCTTTGTTGCCGGTGACCTCCTCTCCCTTTAAAGCTAGATTTGCTGGTCCTTATGTTATTGTTCGAAAAGAATCTGATGAGAATTATGTTATTGCTACACCGGAGAGAAGAGTTAAAACCCAGGTTTGTCACATCAATTTACTTAAACCATATTATATACGGGAGGAAATGTCTTGTCCACATACAGTGGAGTCTACTGTGTTGTCGGTAGATCACACCTTATTGAATAGTTTGTCTTTGACAGATTATGAAGCGGCTATGGAACCTGAAGACTGTGTTATGTGTCCTCGATTAAGTAATTCGGAAATTTTAAGAAATTTACCAACTTTCTTGAAATACATTCCAACTGAAAAACGTTTGGAATTGCTCAAACTAATTGAGGAATATTCCTCTATTTTTTCTGATGTACCTACTCAAACGCACATAGTACAGCATGATATTGATGTGGGTGATTCTTCACCAATACGTCAACGATTTTATAGAGTACCATGGGAAAAAAGAAAACAATTGGAGTCAGAAGTTAAGTATTTGCTTGAAAATAATCTGGCTGTTCCATCATCCTCAAGTTGGTCATCTCCCTGTCTGTTAGTAAAGAAAAAAGATGGGACAATGAGGTTTTGTACAGATTATAGAAAGCTAAATGCAATTACTAAACCAGATGCATTTCCGCTTCCGCGTATTGAAGATTGTGTGGATCAGGTGGGCACAGCAAAATATATTAGTAAGTTCGACTTATTAAAAGGATATTGGCAGGTCCCTTTGACCGAGCGTGCTCGTGAAATCGCTGCTTTTATTACTCCGGATGGCGTATATTCATATAATGTTATGAGTTTTGGATTACGAAACGCACCGGCCACATTCCAGCGGCTAATGAATTGTGTGGTAGCTGGCCTCGAAGGATGCGCAGTTTACTTGGATGATCTGGTAGTGTATAGTAACTTATGGGAGGAACATCTATCCCGAATTCAGTTTTTGTTTAAGCGCTTGAAGGAGGCTGGGCTTACCGTGAACCTAGCGAAGTGTGAGTTCGCTAGGGCCACGGTGACCTATCTGGGTAAGGTCGTGGGTCATGGTGTTGTTCAACCGGTGAATGCAAAAATTGAGGCGATTGAGAAGTATCCTGCACCCTGTACAAAGCGGGAGCTGATGCGCTTCCTTGGGATGGTGGGATACTATCGGAATTTTTGCAGGAATTTTTCAGAAACTGTTGCCCCCTTGACCGATTTGTTGAAAGCATCACGTACATTCATTTGGAGTTCAGCCTGCCAATATGCCTTTGAAAATGTGAAAGCGCTGCTTATTAGTGCTCCAGTCCTTGCCACTCCCCAGTGGGATAGGTCATTTAAAATGCATGTAGATGCTAGTGAAGTAGGGGCAGGAGCTGTCCTTTTACAGGATGACGATGAGGGAATTGAACGTCCAGTATGTTTCTTTTCGAGGAAATTTTTGTCGTATCAGTCAAACTATTCGGTTATTGAAAAAGAGGCATTGGCTTTGGTTTGGGCGCTTCAGCATTTCGATGTTTATGTGGGGGGGGGGGAAACCCGTTGTTATTTATTGTGATCATAACCCTTTGACGTTTTTGACAACTCTTCAGAATCCTAACCAACGATTGATGCGCTGGTCGTTATTTTTGCAACCTTATAATTTGGATATCCGCCACATAAAGGGGTCGGAAAATATTTTGGCAGATGCCCTGTCCCGCGCACCTATGTCTTAAAGTTGATGTGGGGTTTTTTTCTATGTTTTGTTGTGTCTGTTTTTGTTTTGTCTCCCAGGAATCTGGTTGCTAGGAGATGATGATGCTGCGGCTAAGGGGGTGTATTCTGCATACAGTAAACCTGGCAATAATTCTGGGGGCCTATTTTATGGGGGAGGGTGTGACGACACTTTTTGGTCGTTATTTGGTTGTGTGTGTGTGTGTGTGTGTGTGTGTGTGCGCGTGCGTGTGTTGTTTCTGAGTCTTTGCAGGTGTCCGGATGATTGCTGTGTGATTGGAAACACCGGTGCGCAGGCCGTTCTTTGTCGATAAAACTTCTCTTTGCTTGTGATGAAGGGACGTGGCTTGTCAATGGGATTCGGTGTCAGCGCTTCGGATTTTGTGCCCTGTTTTACGTTGCTCGAGACGGGTGGAGAGCCATTTGTTTTAGGTCCGATGGTTAAATAAAGTTTAGATGTTTTTCAACGCAAATGCACTCGTCTTCTCCTTATTTGTAGTGTTCCTTTTGGGGTCACAACACGGGGAAACCCGGAAGCATGTCAAAGAAACTTACTGTAGTTTCGGGGATCTATATAAAATGATAGGCCATTGTCCTTCGTTGTACTAATACACTTGTCTTATTTGTGTAAAAGATGTCTAGGCTAAAATGCCACAACTTAAATCTAATATATTTAATATGTCTAATATACGGAGCTGATTTCGTCATCATGACAGCCTGTAATACGCTTGCATTGACTACATTAGGCTAATTATTAATAAAAACCTTTAAACCTTACCTTGTTCATTTATGTAATGATATAAATTCACATTTATTAAATTATTACGATCGATTTTAGGCGAATTTTAAATGTATCAAATTTAAAGGGGACAGTTTGATTTTGGTATTGTAAAAATATGTAAAATTATTGTAGAAGTTGGTATTGTATAATTGTCAGTTATTTTTTTTAAAGATGTGTTCCACTTATCATAAAGTGTTAACATTTAAATGACAGAATCAACAGTTCTCCATATGCAGTAGCTACACATACATGGGCTAAATAGAGGTTGATTGCTTTGATAGTTTAAACATGACTTTGACCTTCAGGCCTTGTTCATCACAACTTGATATGAAATGTGTCCAGGTCCTCCACATACTTAAAGATGAATAAAAAGACATACATTACTTCTTTGGGCATTTTATATTTATTATTTTACAAAAATAATTACAAATATAATGTTACAAAAATATAAACTACCAGTCAAATGTTTTTGAACAGTAAGATTTTTTATTGTTTTTTTTAAAGAAGAGTCTTCTGCTCACCAAGCCTGCATTTATTTTATCCAAAATAATACAAAATTTAAGCATTCTATTTGAATATATTTTAAAGTGTAATATATTTCTGTGATCAAAGCTAAATTTTCAGCATCATTACATCATTACAGTCTTCTGTGTCACTTGATCCTTCAGAAATTATTCTAATATGCTGATCTGCTGCTCAAGAAACATTTCTGATTATCATCAGTATTCAAAGCAGTTGAGTACATTTTCTCTGGATTCTTATAGAAAGATCCAAAGATCAGCATTTATCTGAAATAAAAAGGCTTTTGTAACAGGGGTGGCGAACGTCGGTCCTGGAGAGCCACAGACCTGCAGAGTTTTGCTTCAACCCTAATCAAACGCACCTGAACAAGCTAATCAAGGTATGATGGGTTACTAGAAAGCAACAGCCAGGTGAGTTTTAATTAGGGTTGGACCTGAACTCTGCAGGGCTGCGGCTCTCCAGGACCAGATTTCGCCACCCCTGCACCATACCATGCAAAAGCTTGGAGTCAGTGTATGTGTGTGTGTATACATTATTATAGAACTAACAGATTATAGAAATTAATAATTTTATTTAGCAAGGATGCTTTAGATTGAACAAAAGTGATGATAAAGACATTTATAATGTTTCAAAAGATTTCTATTTCAGATAAATGCTGTTCTTTTGAACTTTCTATTCATCAAAGAAACCTGAAAAAAAAAAATCTACTCAGCTGTTTTCAACTTAATAATAATAATAATAATAATAATAATAATAATACTGAGCAGCAAATTAGAATATTGAATGATTTCTGAAGGATCATGTGACAAAATATTTGTTCCAAATATCATAAGTCTAAGCAGTTGAATGAACAGTTGAATGATCAGACAAAGAGTTTATGTTATGCAGTACACATACCTACATCCATAGGCTACACAGAGAGATTCCTTGCTCTGAAAGACTATTCACAGAACATGGCATGAGGCCTTGTTCATCATGACAATTTGATATGAATGTGTCCAGCTCCTCCAGATACTCAAAGATGAATAAAAAGACATCTCTTGCTTCATCCGATTCTCCCCCCGGTAGTCTTTGATGGCATTCTGTTGATTTTTACTGTCCATCTGTAGAAAGGCAGGACCTTTCACCACCCCACAGAATAACTCACAGTGACTCTATTTCCAGCACCACTATGGACCTTTGCAAACTTCCACTTTATGTCCTCTTGGCGCTTCTGATAAAAATAAAGAATATATTTGTGTTGGAAGGTATATGTGTCCACTAAAAAGTATTTACCTCATCATTTAGGCTACCTCATCATTCTACATGCAAACATATGTATGATTTATCCATTTATTTATCTATATCAATATCTAGAGAAATGCTCTCACCATACCTCCATGCACCACTGCATGGCTTATGTGGTCCTCCATGTGAATTGTAATCAGCCATTTTCTTTACTGGTAAAACTGCAGCAGGGACCCCTCAACCCGGCAGAACTGCCCTGCATCAGGCTTGGACTGAAAATGTGTAGAATGCACAAAAACATTGACAAACGTTATGTGATCTTTCCATTAATATAAGAATACAAAGATAATCTGTGACATACACAGAGTTATCCAGCAAGACGTAGTGAAATGATGCGGTTACTCATCTGATTTACTGTGCATGGGTACTGTGATGAGTGTTAATCATTAAAGATGTCATATGTATGTGAGTGTTTTGTGTGTAAGTATATAAGTGTGAGAGGGATGAAGTGTGTGTGTGTGTGTCTGAGTGGGTGAGAGGGGGGTCAGGTATGGGGGTCAGGTTATAAAAAAAAAATGCACATTGATTCAGCATTCACTTCATGTCATAAGACATAGATAGATAGAATAGATAGTGCACTATCTATTCACACGTATTTATTTGTGTGTGTGTGTGTACACACACTTATGTATGTATGTATGCACACACACACACACAGTGCACTGATTCTTACGTTCTTACGACGACATAAAATGAATGCTGAATGAACACTCATCTAACCCACGCAGGCACACATATATATATAAATATATATGTACATTTGTTGTCAGCTAAATAACTTGTCTGTGTGAAGATTAAAACACATACTATGCGCGCCGAACTGTTGTTTATGTACATGAACACAACGACGCACACATTCTTAAAAATTGTCAATGTTTTTAGTTATGGTAAAGACCAAAGATATATTTTTTACTTACCCACACGGCAAACAACAACTTCTTTTTAGCGGTTAGCAAACAATACGAATTATCTTCTTATCGATGCTTCTTCCTGTTTCAAAATGATGAATGAATGTGACGTATTTGGACACGGGCGTGGTTTGTGACGTCGCACTTGGATGTGGGCGGGGTTGGATGTCCACCGCAGGCTGCAGCGAGACGCTCCTCGATATTTCACGTACAAGACGTCATCGCGCTACAGTCTGCAGCGCAAGCTTGAATGTGCGTGCATCGAATCTGAGTTGCTATAGCAACAGATATAAAAGCTGAAACCCGTCGATTTCTGATTGTTGGGTTGTTTGAAGACGAGACTTTGGAGACAGAATTTGTGCTGAGAAAGTGTTTCTTGAAAGATTTCGGAGCATTTCTGTGGAGTTCGGAGGATATTTTCTTTGACTTGACTTTCTGAAGAAGCTTACATTATTTCTGAGGAGAGTTTTATTTTATTTATTTGTTTTTATTTGGTTGGAAGTGTTTCTGTTACTTGTCTTTTTTCTTTGCTTTCTTTCTTTTCTTTTGTTTTCATCTTTTGTTTTGTTTTTTCCTTTCTTATTGTGTAGGAGAGATTCTTCAGGATATTTTCGATGGCTCAGATGGGCGAAAAACGAGGTGAGTGTTTTAATTTTTTATGTTTTTATTTATATGTTATGTTATGATGTTGTATATTGGTGGACTACCCTAACATTAATAAATGTGTGCAGTTTAACAAAATTATCTAGAATATTCCCAGTTAAATAAGCACAAATTGTACTGTAGATATGAAATAACTGCCTTTTCAAAAAAAAGTAATACGTTTCTCTTTGCGTCATGTTCATGTACAATCTCACATCTGCATTATTTTTAAATCTCTCTAATATTAGTGAAGCTGTAAGTCTATCTCTTTCAAAAACTGTAATGCAGTCGACAGACCTGGTACTACTTCATAACTGTGCGTTTACTTCAACATAATTGCACACCATAGAAAGTTCATCAACTCAGAATCAAACATCAACAGCCCTGTGATATACAGTGTTATAATAATGATGTTAACAACAAGCACAATGTCAAATTGTGTAAAAACAGATTGTAAACTGCTGCTGCTCTTTCAGCCTTGGGCCGCTCCAGATCCGCTGCTGCTTTCACCCAGATGGCTGCTGGTCAGGAGGTTGGAGGACAGTGTGGTGACTACATCCAGAAAGCACTGTCAAACCCAACCCAGCCATGGAGTCCAGAGCTGCCTGGCTATAATCGCTCCTCTGCCGAGCTCCTCGGCAGAGCTTGGAGGATGAAGATCTCTACACCTCATACAAGAGATTTGCTAAATGCTCTGGTGAAGGTCAGGCTTATTCTCAAGACATTGCTGAATTACTACATGATTTGCCATTGCACGTGGTCATTCACTAATTGATGTAAAAAAAAAAAAAAAAATTGTACAGTTTTAGATGCTTCCACTTGTTTTCCCTTGAAGACGTTTCTTGTGATCGTATGTTGTAGATGCATATGTAAAGGGCCCAATGCTGGGTCAAGGTGGATTCGGCTCTGTGTTTGCTGGGACCCGCAGCTCTGATGGATTTCCAGTAAGACATTTTCTTCCCTTATTCATGACACTTGTGGCATTAACCATATTTCATCTGTACAGAGCATGAGGTTATTGTCATAATTAGCAGGTGTAATTTACTGTGGTTCATTTGTCTGCAGGTCGCCATCAAGTACGTCACTAAAGATGAGGAGCACGAGGACATTGAAGTTGTAAGTTGAGTCTTATTGGTTTACATCCATATTCAGTCCTCTAGCGATGATGAAAGGATCTCATGTCTCCTCTGCCGCTGCAGGAAGGTCAGGGTCTGCTGCCGCTGGAGGTCGCGTTGATGACCCGGGTCAATTCGGCTCCTGCCTGTCCCAATGTCCTGAAGCTGCTGGAGTGGTTTGAACATCCCGATCGCTACGTCATGATCCTGGAATGCCCGGATCCTTGCCAGGATCTCCACAGTTTCTGTGAGGAGAACGGCTGTCTGGATGAGAGCCAGGCCAAGAAGGTGCTCATGCAGCTCATCAACGCTCTCAAACACTGCGAGAGCCGCGGCGTCTTCCACCGGGATGTCAAGCCACACAACCTCCTCATTTGCACCGATACCAACGAGCTCAAGCTGCTGGACTTTGGCTGCGGACACCTCCTGAAGGACTCAGAGTACAAAGAGTTTGCAGGTTGGTTAGGACAAAATCTCACTATGATATTCTGTGGAATTTGATGAATTTTAAATGTGGATGTTCAGCTAATCTCTTCCTCTTGTCGGGTCTCTCAGGCACTCTGTCATTCGCCCCTCCGGAGTGGTTTCGTTCCCACAGCTATCGTGCAGGACCAGCTACTGCTTGGTCGCTGGGTGTGACGCTCTACAAGCTCCTGTGTGGTTCTCTACCTTTCAGAAGCGCACGGAGGGTTCGCAGGCTGCGCTTCCCTAGTCACCTGTCTGCAGGCAAGAGATGGCAAACATTCAGCTGTTCACAGACAGAAATCATAGCCAGAGTGACAAGTACTAGATGTTGTGTTACTGAAGTACTGTGTTGTGTGTCACAGATTGCCGTCAGTTGATTAGATGGTGTCTTAAAGCAGCAGCGGACGACCGTCCCAGCTTACAGGACATTGAGCAGCATCCCTGGTTACAGTCAACAGGTGGCCAATCACATCACACTCATCTCAATGACTTCTTGTTCATTGGACAGTTGGATTGTACTGTCAGGATAAATGTAGGTAACTGGTTGTAAATCTGTACAAACCAGAGTCCTGATGCTTCAGAGATCCAGTCCAGACTGAGCCTAAACCAGCATGTAGCTGTTTTCATCAGGAAAGGAGGAAGACAAAATAAATGGGCATTATTTAACTAGAGTTATAATTTATATTTCACTAAATGCTGTATATGAAAACATTTGTTACTTGAAATAAAATAAACTGTATAAACAAACTGTATATAACTGTATATAAAAATTTAAATTTTAATAAAAACTATAAAAGCATCTCATTGTTACAGCTTGTTAAAAATAAAGATGAAAGAAGAGAATCTAAATACAGCAGCTAGACTTAATTTACACAAAACCCACTAGGCATGAACATGAGTTTAAATACACTGAAACAAACCAATGAACTAAATGAACATCAGGTGCAAACACTAATTAGCCAATTTAGCTCATAAGTAACCATAGTGACTAATAAACAGAAAAAGGAAACTGATCTAGAAACCAACTCAAAGTCAAACTCAAGCAAACACAAACACAAGACATAAACCTGATAGTCACTGATACTAAAGCACTGATTTAAATGAGGACAAAAAATACATGGATGGATACTGTTTATTAATTAATCATACAGTCTGGGACTTTAGTTTTACTGATATATTATCAAACTACATCCACATCTCATATCACAGAACGGATTCAGCATTTTCTATATAGAATATCAACATGACACTAAAATTTATAACTAAAAGCTTTAAGGTTAATCCAGGAGTATATATGTTCATCCAGTGTCTACCTGTTCGATACCTCTCCATTAATGAAACCGGTTTATGATCAGCAACAGATTTTGTATCCTGCAGTGTATTATTTCATTAGACTTATTTATGTGCCATTTCACCTCATTAACTGAATATTTGTAAAAAGGCTCCAGCCCTCCAGTGATCCTACGGAGGTAATGTTTAATGACATCAAAATAAAGATTAAAATTGTCCAGGTCGTGCAACAGGACTTGGTTTTAAGATACTGTACAATGTCTATCAGCCTTCAGTGTCAGAAAAGGCTCACTGGTCAAATAAGGCTAATTGGTGGTGATATGCCAATAAACTTTAAAATTAAAATAAAAACAAATTGCACAAAATAAGTAAATAAATTGCTGCAGGTGGGATGCAGTGGTTTAACTTCAGTCTTTTCTGAGTCATTTACCCGTAACATTTCACATAGTGACTTAATGAGTCCATAAAAATACAATTCTTCAATCTATAAATTATTATAGTGAATCACATTGTTTATCAGCCCATTATGCCATATTTAATGCACCCATGGTACAATAGATTTGACCTGTTCTGAATAATCTAAATCCCATGTCAAGTTCATGGGTACATAAAATTAAAATAGTACAGTTAAAATTCTTCAGATTTTGTGTTAGGACAGTTCAATACAACATATATACATATATATATAGTGTTATGATAGTCCAATTCACTATATATCAGCCCTCTTTGTCATATTTAAAAAAGCTGTGAATCTGTCATAAGCTGGGTTTAATTCTTCCTCTCATTTCTCTCTCCCCTCGTTAGTGCTACTTAGACTCAGCTGTCCACTATGTCCACTGTGATCGGCACTCACGACCAGACCTGCTGTTGCTGCACTCAAAGGGTATGCAGACATTCCTTTTCCTAAATTCTAATCCAGCTCTGCGCCCGCCAGATTCGGCCAAAGTGGCAGACTGCCTAAATTACCTTTTTCTTTTTAAATTATCTGTTAATAAACTATCTGCTGAAGGAGATGTTGATCCACTCAGCAATCAAAGCACGTGGCTGGGCAACGGCCGTCTGGAAGGCCGAGTGTTGTGACGGTTTGGTCTGTTTAGATGATCAGAGTGTTCAACCGCTCTGTCTACAGGCGTGAGGTTGTTCTGCGACAAGAGAGGCGATCTGTTTCTGATTATACCATAGAATTTCTCAAGCTAGCGGCCACCTGTAAGTGGAATGAACCAGCTCTGATTTCACGTTTTCTGGGGGAACTCAGCGTGAACCTCAAGGATGAGATTTACTCCCGTGAAATTCAGAAATCACTTGGCTAAGCTGGCTATCTGCCTAGACAAGCATTTTGAGCTTTATTGGCGCACTTGGGACAACAGAGATGAACCACAGGCTGCTTCCTCCACTGCTGTCACCACCTCTGGGTCCTCTTTGGGTCCTGAACCTTTGCAAATAGGAGGCATCCGTATTTCTTCTGCAGAACGCCAACACCACATTCAGAATAGACTCTGTTTGCACTGTGGTGTCGCTGGTCACTTTGCTCCTGCCTGCCCTGTAAAAGCCAGTGCTCGTCAGTAGATCGGGGAGTACACTAGTCACTAGACCATCGTCTGCCTCAAAGATTCGCACATGCCTTGCCGCTCTTCTGCACTGGGGAATTCTCATCGACTCTGGAGCGAGGAGAACTTTATTGATGAGAAGTGGGCTCTAGCGCATGGCATTTCATTACAAGAGCTGGAAGACCTTCCCACCGTCTATGCCCTGAATGGCTGTATTCTTTTGAGGCTCCTCCAAGGCAGCATTCCTAGTGAGTCTCACCATCTCGGGCGATCATCAAGAGACAATCTTTTTTTTTTATTCTTCAGTCCCCTTTTACTCCTGTAGTTTTGGGTCATCCATGGCTAGTGCAGCATAACCCTCAGATGAACTGGGCAGATGGGACTAGTATCAGAGAATCAGAGCAAAAATCTTGTCAAGCACCTCGATTGGTCCCGATGTTCGGCACGGATTATCTGGTAATGTGAGACATTCACAGATCGAATCTTGCACCTCCCGATCTGCTCTCACACAAATCGGGGCCGCCTCGATCATATCAAACATGTTTGATATTCAGGATTTTAAATCGGGATGATCACGGCTATGATTACGTCAGTACTTTCACAACAGCCAATGCGCCACCGCAAAACAGCTGCTGTACCGTCCATTGGATAGTGGAGATGGAGGAAACTGCTTATGTTTTTGTAGTAACACTGTCTGTATATAATGCTGAAAACATACCACAATCGCAGAAATAAACATTAGTTGCTGAAATGACGATCTATTGCGTAAGATCACGTGAGACGCTCCCTCCATCATGATAATCTATATCTTGTAGTGTGTGATGCGCCACAATTTTCAAATCTTGTAGTGTGTGCATGTTTAAAATTTCCGGGAAGATAATCTGCAAAGATTCTCCTTATGTGTGCACTGCAACCAGATTTTATAATCGGTTAGGATTTTTAAAATCCTGTAGTGTGAGCCCGTCTTAAGGCTACAGCCAGGTCATTTTTTTTCAGGGTTTGAGCTAAAATCTGCAGGACATTGACACTCCAGGTCCAATGTTGCCTATCCCTGGCATATAGTATCACTGCCAATTTTGTCATCATATTTATGTCATTTAACCTTTGCTTCCACTCAGCTGAACCTCTACACCTCTGACACATCAGTTTCATCTGCTCCTGGATGCTCCATTTCACCATCCAGCACTACAAGTGGAAGATATAAGTAAAAGGCTGATCTGACAATAATAGCAACATCAGTTTGCAGGATATGTCATTTGTTAATTTTATTAATTCAAATATAATATGTTCAGAATTAAGGGGCAGAACCATGTAACAGCTGGAAAAATAGTGGTAAGTCCTTCAAAAATGAGATGAACTCCCAGAATGCTGGAAGTGATTCTCTCTGGTGCTTTGCACAGTGGAAATAAAGAGCAGTAGCAGACATAAGATGACTTAGTAATATTGTTATGTACTGTACGCTGCGCTGCTGAAGCTTGTTTATGCATATGTTGCTCTGCTCTCTCTCTCTGTGTGTGTGTGCGTGTGTGTGTGTGTGTACACTCATCTGTTTCAGATGCGAGGTTCATTGAAGGATTTGCTTGTCGTTCTCCTGACATAGGATGCTGACGTTTGTGATCGCGCCACCAATCCACTAACTTTAGTGCCCAGAAGTATCAACAAAGAAATGGAAACTGGTGTATGATTGTATGAGTTTTGAGGCACAACTATCAGCAGGAGAAAACTCTGAATTTGAACTTGGCTTAAAAATGCATCAAAATAAGGAAACTCAGTGTAAAGAACATCTTGATGACTGCATTGACATCAGCTTTGAAGAAGCTCAGAAGAATAAATGGAGTACTTTCAGTTTCAAAGCACAGAAAGATCAAGCAGCACAGAGAGAAAAGAAGCAAAATTAGAGTCGCAGTGGATCATGTTTGTGAGACGGTGCTAAAGTGGCTTGCAAATCTTTAAGACATCCTGTTTGTTGCTCGCAGCAGAAGATGCGAGCCAGGCCCCAGGCGAGGACCTCTCCCCCTCTGCCACCTCCAGTCTTCAGTCTTCTGAATAATTGGAGTCTTTTCTAGGAACGTCCTAGGCTCTTTCATGCTGATGGCCTGCGCTCCAGCAGAGTCGGAGCAGAACACCTGTCAGACAACATCTCGAGGATGCTACGCTCCATATGACTAGTAAGCCAATTCTCAAAAAACTGCTATGATGGCTTTTTTCCACCCACTGAATGATAGAAGTACTTGCATTGTCCAGTCTTAAAAAGACTGTGCTTGTTCCTCGAATAGTGAGGTCAAGATCAGAGGTTGCATTAGACTTTAACATTGTCTGTCATTTTGACGGACAGCGTCGTAAAAATTCCGTCATATACTATGATTACCTTTCATTTTCATTTTCATTTTTCTCCATTTTAATAGATTCCCATTTTAGTGAACCAGTATCGATTCTTAAATCCCAATCGATCTTTTGGTCTATGCTGTTTTTAGTTGATGAATGAACAGTAAATAGTGCGCCACCCATCCAATAAATCTCTGTGCTTTGTTACTTTTGATATAAAACAAAGTCTCAGATTTCAAATTCTGTTCATTTCATTCAGAAATTCAAGCAATAAATACCGCTCTTTAATGTGGCATGATAGATCGTTGTACCTTTTGTGTACTCGCCTGTGCGCAATCAAACGCATAGGAAAGCGTTCGTGACAGTTTCGTTTTTGTTCTGGATCCAGTGCTCTGCTGCCAGACTGGAGCGCACCTGCCACCAACTGAACAAGGTTGGGAATTACAGCTACAATTTACAATAGATCAGTGGTTCTCAACTCCAGTCCTCAAGGCCCACTGCTCTGTATATTTTGTATGTCTCCCTCATTTAACGTTCCTGATTCAGATCATTAGCACATTAGGAGAAAGATCCATGAACTGAACTGATTGTAACCGATACAAAATGTGCAGAGGAGTGGGCCTCAAGGACTGGAGTTGAGAACCACTGCAATAAATCACCCTCAGTGTAATCCGTCAAAGTGACGGACAGCCTTCAGATTTTTCCATCACTAATAAAAACATTCCGTCAGTGACGGACAATTTAATGGTTAACACGACCTCTGTTCAAGATATAAAAGTAATGCAGGATCTAGAAAAAAATCTGATTGTGATTAAACCGGAAAAATACAAAATAAATTCAGACACACTCTCTCTTTCACTCTCTTTAAATCTATATTAAAGACACATCTCTTTAGCCAAGCATTCACATATAGGTTGTTTGCAATCATGTGATTCTGAGGACGCACGAAATGCAGCTGGAGGGCAGGAAGTGATTTTTCTCTATAGGAATCAATAGCAGAATCTCAAAATGACTATGTTTTCAGTTGTTTATGGAAATCGGTCAAATCGAGAAATTTTATTTCATATCTTGTATGAACATTTGCTGTTCATAAGGAGGAAAAGGCAAGAAATTGACTGAAAAAAAATGGGAAAAGTGGGTTGTAAACCTGCGTCTGCGGTCAGGAGGAGAGTCAGATAATGCTTGTGTGTGCGAATTGTTCATAAAAGATTAATAATATTAAGATATAAAGAAATATATAAATAGATACAGGGTGAGACAGTCAGAATTCACTCAATGCTAAATGCCACACGTACATACAATGCAAATAAGATATTATATTTGCTGTTGATAAATTGAAGTGAGTCACAGCTTTTTAGTGACTATATGAAAGCGCTATTTGCTTACTTTCAATTTAGAATTTGAAAAAAAGTTTCACTTTACATGCTGCTAACAGGACCAATGGCCAAAAACCCAGTACAGCAGTAGTTTTAGGACTGACATATATCCTGCATCCTTTATATAAATGTGGGAATCACTTTCGAAAGAGTTTGTTTGCTATCAGGCTTAATTGCTTAGTTTATTTCCACTGCCTCGATGACAGGCAACTGAGGCAGCTGTTTCATTTTATTTGAAAAATCACTCCTATTCATAACATAAGGATCACATCCAACATATGTTGTGATTTTCTGTTTATACGTTTCTCTTGTACAGTACAGACATTCCTCCATCTCATCCATTCTGCTTTTTCAGTCACTCCTGAAAGTTCGCTGCATGTGCAGGGTTTTGTGGCTATTGGTCCTGTTAGCAACACATAATCACATAATCTTTTATTAACCATTCGCACACGCAAGCATTATCTGACTCTCCTCCTGACCACAGACAGAGGTTTACAAGCCACTTTTTCCTGAGCTTTTCAGTCAATTTCTTGCCTTTCCGCCATTATGAACAGCAAATTTTCATACATGATAAAAGATATTTTGTGGTTTCTAGGTTTGACCGATTTGAGCATCCATAAACCAGGCAAAACAGGCATTTTTGAGTTTCTGCTAGCGGTTCCTATGGAGAAATATCACTTCCTGCCCTCCCTCGTGCCACAGCAATGACGTCATGTGCAAACAACCTATTGTATCTCATAACCCTGTACTTCATTGATATCTGATCAAATGCACATTATCATTCTTTTGTTTGATTGGAACAGCAGCTATGCTCATTTTTCTGTATTTGCTTCTGTTTCTGCCACAGGATGGCCATCCTGAGGTAACTAGAAATTACTCAACCTTCAGTCTGGATCCAACCCTTACAAAGAACTGAGATGACCGAACACCTGAGAAAAGACGATGACAACCCCTCAGAGGACCTCAGATGATGCCAACCTTGAAACAACATACAAAACTACCACATTTTGCTATAAGCTGTATCATCGCTATACAAATAAACTTGAATTGAATTGAATTGAAAAAGAAAAGGTGCTTGCAATGATAGAAGACACCTGCATTGCAAGCGAAATATAAAATATCTTCTGTCAGCACTGTGTATAGTAGTGTGTGCACCATCAGTGATGAGTACCATTTAGTTATGGAAGTTTATGGATTTACACTTTTTTGCATTTTAAGGACAAACTCTGATAAAGGTTCAGTGGGAAAAGAATAAATAAACCAAGTGTATTCTGTCGACTCAAAAGTATTAAGTGTGACATCAAAAAATGCAGCATTTGTTGAGTAACTGTCACGGTATCACAGAGTATTTTAATGATTTAAAATGAACTCAAATGCAAGTTTACTTAAGTATGTAAACATCAAACATCAGCTCATCACAGGTGAGTATCAGATACAAAGTTAAAGTAAAACAGTTAACTTCAGTATAACCATCTTGCCTTTGCAGGTGACAAACAATGAAGACAGAAACAACCAAGGAGGATCCCTGAAATGGATTATACTGACATTACCTGAGCCATTGCGGAAAATAGGCTACATTACAGCTCATTCCATTTCATTACTGAATGAATCCAGGTTTTTTAAATGAATCGAGTGAGTCAATGATTCAGTGAGCCGTTCAGTGAGCCAGTCAGAATGAAGCAGCCATTTGAACAAATTGAATGAATGACTCAATTATTAAGACAGTGATTTGCCACCACTTACTGGCACTTTTAGTTTTATATTTAGAGTATGGTTTCTTTTTCAAAACCATTTCATATTTCAGTATTTATTTTTATTTTTGTGTGTTGAATAAAATATTTGATTCTAAAGCTACATTTTTTGTAATGTCTATTGAGTGCTTTTTTAATTTAACACTAAATCTTTAATAACTTTATTCCTTAATTAACAAATTATGTGTTATTAATAAATCTCATTAATTTGACATTAATTCACTTTATTAATTGGCACATAATGTTAATAATTAGAAGGGGGGAAAAATCATTGCTTTATAGTACTATTGAAAAGATAAAAAATGCACAGTACACTCAACCCCATTTTAAAATATTTTACATTTTTTTAATTATTTATGGGTGATTCTTAGACTATGGGCACTTTTATGTTCTTTGGTCATTTTTTTTAAAATACATATAATTTTGAACAAATTCCTCTTTTTTGTCAAACTAACAATAAAACCTCCTTAAAAAATTTTACTAACTTTCTATTATGATTTTTTCATACTTTTCCACCTCCTTATAGGTGTCAAAATCACTGATTTTCTCCTTGTCGCACACCCGGACTTTTAAACTTCAACAATGAAAATGCAGTTTAAAATATGACTTATCTGGTAACTATTAATGTACCTGAATTAAGCACTAGTAAAAGTATCAAAATACATTATAGTATTTAATGTGAGATCACTATCAATATTACTTTTTATACAAAATATAGCGTGTCACAGTATTGGTGCCATTTCCACTGAAATGCTGTAATGTCCCTTTAAAAAGTTTGTGTAAAAGATTGTTTAGGTGGTTTCTATGGAAATGTTCAGTGACATCAGAGCAGATGTTGGACATGGGGGGAATTTAAATTTTCATCAACAACAAATGAAGAAAAATCAAGCCAAATATTGCTTGATCAGTTAATATATTTATTCTACGTAATTTCTAACGTGCTGTACCTTCAAGGGTGTTTTTAAAAAACAGTTTTAAGTTAAATAGAAGTATTTTGCATATATGAAATGCTAAGTATTAACTCAAAGCTAATCAGTGAAGCTATCTTCCATTTTTTCACAAAAAAACTACAGAAATGTCATTTCCACCATGGTCCCATCATTTACATCACAACACACATTTAAAAAAATATTTAAAAAGTTCTCATCACACATAAAAAGTGTATACACAATTTATGATATCATGCTCTACTTAATGTAAAAATTCAAGTTATTTATTATCTAATAAGCTCTTACCCAAACAATATTTAATTTCAGAGTGTGATAGATGTACGGTTTAGCATTTGGTCCTTAGAACAGTAAGAAAATATTAACAATTTCTCTTGTAATCTAAGTTTGTCTCCTTACAGACCTTAAAACTAGACAAATTATTTAAACTTATGAGACTGTGTTACGTGACTTTTGAACAAGTTTTTGTTTTTATTTAACTTTACAAGGCTAAAAGTGCTGCTAGTTGAAGAAACGCCCTAATATGTAAGGACAAAAGCTACACAAAAAGAGAAAAATCTATATATATATATATATTAATTGTAGTGTTTTTCTTAAGACATATACTCTATTAGTTAATGTAGAAAAACATACAAAAAAAAAAACAAAACAAAAAAAAAACCATACGGACATACGGAAAATAATCTTACGTTTTAATTCATTTTCTCAGCAATTTTTTTTTTTTTTTCCAGTTTTAGAAACAAAAATTGAGGTTTTATTTTAATGATATCTCACGTACACTACGTCATTGCGTTACAGTTTGCAGCTCAAGCTTGAATGTGCGTGAATCGAATCTGAGTTGCTATAGCAACAGATATAAAAGCTGAAACCCCTTGATTTCTGATTGTTGGGTTGTTTGAAGGCGAGACTTTGGAGACAAACTTTGTCCTGAGAAAGTGATTCTTAAAAAATTTCGGAGCATTTCTGTGGAGTTCTGAGGATATTTTCTTTGACTTGACTTTCTGAAGAAGCTTACATTATTTCTGAGGAGAGTTTTATTTCATTTATTTGTTTTTATTTGGTTGGAAGTGTTTCTGTTACTTGCCATTTTTCTTTGCTTTCTTTCTTTTCTTTTGTTTTCATCTTTTCTTTTCTTTTTTCCTCTCTCACTGTAAAGGAGATTCTTCAGGATATTTTCGATGGCTCACATGGGCGAAAGACGAGGTAAGTTAAGTGTTTTATTTTTTCATGGTTTTTTTTCATGTTATGGTATGATGTTGTATATTGGTGCACCCTAACATTAATAAATGTGTGCAGTTTAACAAATTTATCTTGAATATTCCCAGTTAAATAAGCACAAATTGTATTAATTGGATATTTAATTTAATAAAGTGTAATATGTGTCTCATGTTCACATACAGTAAGTTACCAACTCAGATGTGATTTATTTTCCAATAATTCAACTGCATCTCTAATAATAGTGAAGCTGAAATTTATCTGCTTCAATAAGAGAATCGTTAAGGTTACCACCTCACTATCTAAAGCCTGCTTTAGATAATAATAGAGTGATTTAGTGCCAAAAACATGGAAGTTTGTCATTTTTTGTCTTATTTGTAATATTTGTTTGCTTGATCAGAGTTTTTGTGGGTTTTGGTTCAGTTGCTGCTGTAAGAAAATAACTGACATAAATTGGCGAAGTGATATGAAACTGTAATGCAGCTGACAGACCTGGAACTACTTCATAGCTCAGAATCAAGCATTTAACAGCCCTGTGATATACTGTGTTATAATAATGATGTTTACAACAAGCACAATGTCAAATTGTGTGAAATAGATTGTAAACTGCTGCTGCTCTTTCAGCCTTGGGCCGCTCCAGATCCGCTGCGGCTTTCACCCAGATGGCTGCTGGTCAGGAGGTTGGAGGACAGTGTGGTGACTACATCCAGAAAGCACTGTCAAACCCAACCCAGCCATGGAGTCCAGAGCTGCCTGGCTATATCGCTCCTCTGCCTTCTGAGTTGAGTCAAAGGAAGAGGAAGCGGCAGAGCTTGGAGGATGAAGATCCCTCCACCTCATACGAGAGACCGGCAAAACGCTCTCGTGAAGGTCAGACTTATTCTCAAGACATTGCTGAATTACTACATGATTTGCCATTGCACGTGGTCATTCACTAATTGATGTAAAAAAAATTGTACAGTTTTAGATGCTTCCACTTGTTTTCTCTTGAAGACGTTTCTTGTGATCGTATGTTGTAGATGCATATATAAAGGGCCCAATGCTGGGTCAAGGTGGATTCGGCTCTGTGTTTGCTGGGACCCGCAGCTCTGATGGATTTCCAGTAAGACATTTTCACTTTACTCATGAAACTTGTGGCATTAACCATATTTCATCTGTACAGAGCATGAGGTTATTGTCATAGTTAGCAAGTGTAATTTACTGTGGTTCATTTGTCCGCAGGTCGCCATCAAGTACGTCACTAAAGATGAGGAGCACGAGGACATTGAAGTTGTAAGTTGAGTCTTATTGGTTTACATCCATATTCAGTCCTCTAGCGATGATGAAAGGATCTCATGTCTCCTCTGCCGCTGCAGGAAGGTCAGGGTCTGCTGCCGCTGGAGGTCGCGTTGATGACCCGGGTCAATTCGGCTCCTGCCTGTCCCAATGTCCTGAAGCTGCTGGAGTGGTTTGAACATCCCGATCGCTACGTCATGATCCTGGAACGTCCAGATCCTTGCCAGGATCTCCACAGTTTCAGTGAGGAGAACGGCTGTCTGGATGAGAGCCAGGCCAAGAAGGTGCTCATGCAGCTCATCAACGCTCTCAAACACTGCGAGAGCCGCGGCGTCTTCCACCGAGACGTCAAGCCACAGAACCTGCTCATTTGTACCGATACCAATGAGATCAAGCTGCTGGACTTTGGCTGCGGACACCTCCTGAAGGACTCAGAGTATAAAGAGTTTGCAGGTTGGTTAGGACAAGATCTCACTATGATATTCTGTGGAATTTGATGAATTTTAAATGTGGATGTTCAGCTGATCTCTTCCTCTTGTCGGGTCTCTCAGGCACTCTGTCATTCGCCCCTCCGGAGTGGTTTCGTTCCCACAGTTATCGTGCAGGACCAGCTACTGCTTGGTCGCTGGGTGTGACGCTCTACAAGCTCCTGTGCGGTTCTCTACCTTTCAGAAGCGCACGGAGGGTTCGCAGGCTGCGCTTCCCTAGTCACCTGTCTGCAGGCAAGAGATGGCAAACATTCAGCTGTTCACAGACAGAAATCATATCCAGAGTGACAAGTACTAGATGTTGTGTTACTGAAGTACTGTGTTGTGTGTCACAGATTGCCGTCAGTTGATTAGATGGTGTCTTAAAGCAGCAGCGGACGACCGTCCCAGCTTACAGGACATTGAGCAGCATCCCTGGTTACAGTCAACAGGTAGCCAATCACATCACACTCATCTCAATGATTTCTTGTTCATTGGACAGTTGGATTGTACTGTCAGGATAAATGTAAGTAACTGGTTGTAATTCTGTACAAACCAGAGTCCTGATGCTTCAGAGATCCAGTCCAGACTGAGCCTAAACCAGCATGTAGCTGTTTTCATCAGGAAAGGAGGAAGACAAAATAAATGGGCATTATTTAACTAGAGTTATAATTTATATTTCACTAAATGCTGTATATGAAAACATTTGTTACTTGAAATAAAATAAACTGTATATACAAACTGTATATAACTGTATATAAAAATTTAAATTTTAATAAAAACTATAAAAGCATCTCATTGTTACAGCTTGTTAAAAATAAAGATGAAAGAAGAGAATCTAAATACAGCAGCTAGACTTAATTTACACAAAACCCACTAGGCATGAACATGAGTTTAAATACACTGAAACAAACCAATGAACTAAATGAACATCAGGTGCAAACACTAATTAGCCAATTTAGCTCATAAGTAACCATAGTGACTAATAAACAGAAAAAGGAAACTGATCTAGAAACCAACTCAAAGTCAAACTCAAGCAAACACAAACACAAGACATAAACCTGATAGTCACTGATACTAAAGCACTGATTTAAATGAGGAAAGAAAATACATGGATGGATACTGTTTATTAATTAATCATACAGTCTGGGACTTTAGTTTTACTGATATATTATCAAACTACATCCACATCTCATATCACACTATAGATTCGGCATTTTCTCTATAAATATTTATAATGCATTTCGCAGCAGTGTCATATTTAACATATTCTTGAAAATGACAGAGAAATAAAGATTAAAATTGGCCAGGTGGTGCAACAGGATTTGGTGTTAAGATGCTGTACAATGTCTGTCAGTTTTTAGTGTCAGAAAAGATTGAGGCTTACTGGTCAAATAAGACCAGTAGGTGGCGATATGCACATAGAATGTGAACTGCCAATAAACTAAAATAAAAAGAAATCGCACAAAATAAATAAATAACATAAATTGCTCAGAACAATCTAAAATGTTGTAACATGTATTAATCTAGTTTTACATAGTTGTATATGTATTCATATGAAGTTGCAGCAACTTTTGAAGATACTTTATCAGATCTTCACTGTGAATCTTACCAGTGAATCTTGTATGCAATGATGTCCAAAGAGAGTATAATTTACAATTATGTTTTTTTTACGGTATAAATGCTTGGAAATAATATTTAACATTTTAAGTCCATTTGTTATTTGTAGCACGCAAGTTTCAGCCTATAAATTCTGTCAATATTATAATAAAATACAAACAATAAATGTGTTTTTACGCTCTTTAAAAACAGATGGGTTCCTTCGGAGACCGGAACAGAAGAGCATACAATCAAAGTTAGAATTCGTAATGGCGGCGCTCATCGTTCAGTCAGGAAAACGTCTATATGGAGAAAAATGCTGAAATGTTTTCCTCAAAAAACATAACTTCTTTACGACTGAAGAAAGAAAGACATGAACATCTTGGATGACAAGGGGGTGAGTAAATTATCTGGAAAACGTTGTTCTGGAAGTGGACTTCAAGCTGCGGCAGATGGAGATCCTGAAGAGGGACTTAAGCAGCCTGATTGAGACGGTATGCACCACATCACCAGCGGCGAGGATCATCATGTCAGGACCGCTTCCCACGTATCGACGAGGACGCGAAAGATCCAGTAGACTTTTTGCTCTAAATAAATGGTTATTGTCATGGTGTAAAGAACAGAAACTGCTCTTTGTTAATAACTGGAGTCTTTTCTTTGAACGTACTAGGCTCTTTCATGCTGATGGCCTGCACCCCAGCAGAGTCGGAGCAGAACTCCTATCAAACAACATCTCCAGGACGCTACACTCCATTATGAGTAGTAAGCCAATTCTCAAATAACTGCTATGATATCTTTTGTTCTACCCATTAATTTATAGAAGTACTTGCCTTGTCCACTCGATAAAGACTGTGTCCGTTCCTCAAATATTGAGGTCAAAAGATGAATTTAATGCAGGATCTAGAAAAAATCTGATCGCGATTAAACCAGAAAAATGCAAAATAAGTGAACAAAAAATATTTTTAAAGCTTGGGCGTCTGAACATTAGATCACTCAGTCCCAAAGCACTTAGGGTGTTTTCACACTTGGGTCCTCTTTAAAAGAACCGAACCCAGACCCCTTTAAGTGGGCCAAGAGGTGGACCAAGTGAAAAAGGACCCAGTTTTCTTTATGTTCACACTGTCGCTGTGCCTAAAAGAGGACTCAGATCCTTTTTTGGTCCATTTAAGCAGTAATGGTGTCTCAGACCTCTTTGTGTTCAGACTGTTGCTGTTTGGATCTAGTCCAGTTCAGTGTTTGATGGCCTCCAAAATTGGAATATTTTTATCTTTTGCACAAAAACCTAAGTTTTGTACACCTTTGTAATATTTATTTTGAATAGTTTTCCTTGTTTTGTAATTATGTTTATTTCATAGCACACATGGTTTCTGCCTTTTTAAGACCTACACAGATAAAATTATTGCCATATGAGTGGGGTAGGGCAATGTCTACAGCAACATATTAACTGTGACATGACTGTAAAAATCAAGATTTACAGTTCATATAGGCCTACAGGTTTTCAAAAGTAAAAAAAATAATAAAATGATGAACTTCACATTTCAGCCTTTAAACAATTTTTAAGAAAAAAAGTCAAAAGTATCAATTATTATATTTATGGTTTAGTGATTTATTGGCTGGTTTAATAATTATTATATTATATAAACCAGAAAAAGGGCTGATTAAAAATCCTAGTTCATTCTCTGCCAGTAGGTTCACAAATATAATGGTTTCCCCGGTAACAGCAGTACACAAAGCAGCGCAGGTCGCAGGACCTCAATTTGAAACATGCAGAATCTGGGTCTGTAATTGTTTAATGTAACATGCTAAATGTGGCTCAAGTTTTCCTTATATGACAAGTCTGTCTGTGATCATGGGCATCATTGCATGTTAAAAAAAATAAATAAATAAATAAATAAATTATATATATTTTTTTTTTATACGTTCGACACATAAGCCGCACTGTACAGCACTGGTGTGCGTTAGCATTACCATAGTTATGTAAGGTGCGCGCCACTTGAAGTTGTGCTGCGCACACCGATCGGTGAATGACATTAAAGTACCGCAAGAGCTAGCATTTGAAAACATGCAAAGCTGTCTGCGCTCTATAGTTTTAGCGGAACTTTGATTTTAAAAACGGATCTTTCTGCGCAGTGCCGCTTCAAATCAAACGCCCCTAAAAATCCAATTGACAACCTCGCGGCGGGGCCCTAGGCGACCGCCTGTATTGCCTGTTGGACGGGGCGGCACTGACAGTGCGGCTTATGTGTCGAACGTATAAAAAAAAAGAAAAAAAATTTAGTCTGTGCGTTCAGATTTACCTCAGTAGAACGCGTGCATGGATCTGAGTCTGTTTACAAACCTGTTGTCTATTGAGAACATTTTAATCACATGATTTTGCTCCGAATTCATTTAATAACATCAGTCCAGTTTTTGAACTTCCTTTTTTGATCTGACGTGGTTTAAAATCACCGAATGAGACAAAATCATTATTTTATACAGTATTTTATAAAGTGATAAAGGCTGTTGATTAGCATTGCATTGCATCTATAGTTTATTCATATACAAATGCCCGATATGGCTCGAAGAACAGAGATAAACCATTTAGTCACAATCGTACAGATATGTCTCCATGTCTGAGTTTTATTCAGCTACGCAAAAGCGTATACCTTTGTCCATATTAGGGATTTCCTGTATGAATGAAACAGTATATTACATGTATTACATATTAACACCTTATTTTGGGTAAAAATAGGAATAATAATACTTCTCTCTAAGTTTTGTTCGCCAGTGTAGCTAAGTTTTTTCCTCTCTCTCAGTGAACGCATAAGGTTTTCTGACCAAAAAAAATGACTTTTAATCATAATTAATTTTATAATAAGTTCTTATACCTTTCTTAACATTTATAGTTAGGCGTCCTGCATGTTAACAGATCATGCTGTAGTTTTCTGTCAAATATATTGATAATCATTAACAATTATTATTGTTTTGTTTAATGTTTTTATTTAGTAATAACAATAATCAGAATTAGTCATATTGATAACAACATTTTGGCCAAATTGTGCAGCCCTACAAACAGGCACAACAAACTCAGTGTTCTTCTATTTTTTTAATTATTTGAAATGAAACAATGATAGAGAGATTAAAGTGCAGTTGTGGTAAAAATGGAACCCAAACAATATCTTTACGGAGCTGGAAAAAAGGATTTCTTGACTGCTATATACATAATATTTATTGCTGTAGTACTTATTTTTTTTGTTTTTGTTTTGTTTGTTTTTTTAACATGCAATGATGCCCATGATCACAGACAGACTTGTCATATAAGGAAAACTTGAGCCACATTTAGCATGTCACATTAAACAATTACAGACCCAGATACAATGTAATGCAATAAAGTTTGTTTTTTTTTTTTTTTTTTTTAAATCAATCAATCCTTAAAAACAAGCAGAATAGCCTGCATTTCTTATCATTTATGAATATTAAGGCCTATGTTTATTTTGTTTATGCTCTGTTTATTTTGTTTTGTTTTTGTGTATACTTAATTTATGTTTTATTTATTAGTGTTTCATGTGTATCTATTTACTTAATCTCACTTGCACTCCTATTTTTTATTTTATTTGTTTAAATGTTTTTTACATATGTTTGTTGAATTTGTTACAATTAATACACATTCACACTTAAATATTGAAAGAGCCATTTTATGTGCTTTCTCTTCACTCTTCAAATTTCTATGAGTTTTTTTTTTTTTTTTTACACTAGTGGGGCCTATTTTCATTATCTTGCCTAGGGCCCCACAAACATACAGGCTGGCACTGTGCACAGATCAGTATATTGATACACATGCAATTACTTTCTGAGATGTTTACGTTCAATTGAGACAAAACCAACTGTGTATATGTAAACCATGGGTGTTTTGACACAATAGACGCTAAAGAGAGTGTAGCTTAGTTCCCGCTGGAACGCGCGCGCTCGTAAAAACATAAATTAAAAAAAATATATTTTGACTGGCAAGGCACACAGCCGCGTCACTCTTACACAGTTTGAAATTGGTTGTAATGAAAATAAACGAGTGTACATTGTGAGCGAATAATTTGTATCGACCTGCCAGAAGAAGCAGTCATTATGAACAGCTGATTTGTACGGAAACATCTGATGACCAAACTACATCGGAATTCGCAAATGGAAAAATCAAGTGAGCCCAGGTCGATTTGTGTTCACAATGCACGTTTTTAGCGAACCGTACCTTTCTGAGGGGTCTGAGATCGTTTGGAGTGTTCACATATGGGCCAAAAATCATGCGAACCGTGCTCAGACCCCCTGAAAAGGACCAAGTGTGAAAACACCCTTATTGTAAATGAAATGATCACAGATCATAGAATAGTTTTGATGTACTCTGCTTGGAAAAACCCGGCTGAAACCAAATGACTATATTGGTCTAAATGAGTCTACTCCACCAAGCTACTGTTATAAGCATGAGCCCCAATATAGACCATTTTGCTAGATGTAAACAACACTGGTCCAGAAGCACTTCCTGTTTTTTTGTTTTTTATTTTTTATTTTTTATTTTTTATTTTATTTCACATATACAAATACATCTTAAAGGTGCTAATTTTCATCCAGTCAAATGTTATGTTGGTTGTATTTTTTTGTGATGTTTGTGTAAAGTTAAAAAAAAAAAGAAACAGGAAGTGTATCGGGACCAGTATGTTTACATCTGACGAAATGGTCTATATATAGTGGTATTCTTAGTGTCACTCAGAAGACAGGATATAAACAGATATAAATTCAGATACATTACTTACTGGACCATGAAACAGTGCACAGAATCTCTTAGATTACAATTTGCATCTAGACGGATGTACTGTTACTTCCTCTACAGTCGAAAATCTGGGTGTTGTATTAGAGAGCAACAGTCTTTTGAAAATCATATTTCTCATGTTACAAAAACAGCATTCTTTTATCTTAGAAACATTGCCAAGTATCAGATCGATATATTCACTCGATACAATCAAATGATGGAAGACATATAAATGATCCTAAAGAAATTTATATTTTATTTAAGGATTTTTATGAAACCTTATACAAAACTGATCATAGTCAGGGAAATGTTAATGTGAATTTTTTTTTTAGATAAAATACAGTTACCAAAGATCAGTGATGAAGATAATAAATTATTCAATTCAGATATAACCGAAAATGAGGTACTTAAAGCTATTGATGCTTTGGGAATTAACATGGCCCCTGGACCAGACAGCTTTCCAGTAGAGCATTTCAAATCCTTTTCAAACATATTATTAACCCCTTTAACAAACATGATTAGAGAATCACTTGAGAGAGGCTTCCTACAGCACTCCCTGGAATTGGCAACAATAACGTTACTTCCTATATCGGGGAAAGACAGACAAAAATGTGGGTCTTATAGGCTGCTAAGCCTCCTTAATACTGACTATAAAATTCTGACCAAACTGCTTGCCCTAAGACTGGAAACCGTTTTACCCAAAGTAATACATCCAGATTAGACAAGATTGGTTAAGAATAGACAAGGCTCTGACAATGTTAGAAGGCTATTACACATAATTAATATCGCTCAAAAGCAGAAACTATCAATGTTTATTTTGTCTATGGATGCCAAAAAGGCTTTTGACAGGATTGAGCCTACTTTTCTTTTTGCAACCTTAGAAACAATGAGTTCATTGGATATTTAAAAACTATATTTAACTCCCCTAAAGCACAAATATACACCAATGGTGTTATGTCAAGCACTTTTATATTGTCTAGAGGTTGTAGGCAAGGCTGCCCTATATCTCCCCTATTATTTGCTATGGCTGTCGAACCCCTTGCTATTGCAGTTAGGTTCCATACTGTTATAAAAAGAATTAAAATTGGCTCTAATGAACACAAACTATCCCTTTTTGCAGACGATCTGTTAATATACCTGACCAATCCACAATCCTCTCTTACACCCTTGGTACAAGTACTTCAGGAACACAGTGATGCATACTTTACCTTTAATTAATTGGCACATTATGTATTAATTAATAAATCTCATTTGAGAGTAATTCGATTTCTTAATCGGCACATTATGTAATTGATTAGAAAAAAAAAATCCTTTTTTTGGACATCTCTGCACAAAAGTACAATTTTATGCATGGATAAATTATTATTAGTAGTAGTATTATCATTATTGTTATTATTATTATTATTAGTATTTTAATTGTGCTAGTTGTGTACAACTTGCTAATCATGCTAAAAACATGCTAGCAACATGCTAACAACTTGCTAATCATGCTAGTAACATGCTAATCATGTTAGAAACAGACTAGCAACAGGCTAGTAACTTGCTAATCATGTTAAAAAATGCTAACAACATGCTAGTAACTTGCTAATAATGTTAGAATCATACTAACAACATGTTAATTATCTATCTATCTATCTATCTATCTATCTATCTATCTATCTATCTATCTATCTATCTATCTATCTATCTATCTATCTATCTATCTATCTATCTATCTATCTATCACGTTTGAAGAACCATGAGAGAGAGAGAGAGAGAATTCACAGAAGTGGCGTGTTTTAATGAAACAACTCAGGCAATCGCATACAACAGAGGTAAATATCAACTCAGGTAAGAATGCCACTTAGGGACTGAGAAGAAGGCAGAACATAAACAACGCTTAGCTGATAATAGTCCTTTTTAGAAGCGTGAAGCACTCCGTGTGCTGAGAGGCTGGAGACGGGCAGATGACGGCAGGCTGGCAGACAGACGAGTGCAGCAAACAGTGGAAGAAGATCTGAGGACTCGTGGTGTGCAACCTTGAGGTCTGATCACCGAAGGTTTGTTTGAGGTGAGTATAAGTAGGGACTGGTGATGAGGTTCAGCTGGTGACGGGTGATTGGGTGCACAGGTGTTCAGTATTCTGGTGATGGTGATCGTGTAGCGGTGAACTGCGTGGTGGAGCCGGGTGTAGATGTGACACTGACGGAGTGAATTCAAACTTTAAAACTTTAAACTATTTCAGACTGAAAACCATCCAAACTTAAAACTTTTTAAAACTTCTTAAACTTCGTAAACTTATTAAACTTTTCAAACTTTTCAAACTTTTTAAAATTTACTAACTTTTTAAAACTTTCTGGTCCGGCTTTCTCAAGCCAACTTAAAGTTTGTCTTGACGAACTTTTTTATCTAGTTTTAATTGTGTTTTTGTTAAGACATCTAATCTATTAGTTCATGTGGATACAAAAACAAACAACAACATACGGACATAGAGAAAATAATCTTAGGCTTAAACTTAATTTTCTCAGTAAAAATTATTTTTTCCCCAGCTCTAAAAACAAAAATGATGGCGGTTTTATTTTACAGATATCTCACGTACACGACGTCATCACGCTACAGTCTGCAGCGCAAGCTTGAATGTGCGTGAATCGAATTTGAGTTGCTATAGCAACAGATATAAAAGCTGAAACCCGTTGATTTCTGATTGTTGGGTTGTTTGAAGACGAGACTTTGGAGACAGAATTTTATGTGCGGAGAAAGTGATTCTTGAAAGATTTCGGAGCATTTCTGTGGAGTTCGGAGGATATTTTTTTTGGAGTCGACTTTTTGAAGAAGTTTGGATTATTTCTGAGGAGAGTTTTATTTCAGTTACTTGTTTTTATTTGGTTGGAAGTGTTTCTGTTACTTGTCTTTTTCTTTGCTTTTTTTTTTTCTTTTGTTTTCATCTTTTTTTCTCTCTCTCATTGTGGAAGAGCAGTTCTTCAGGATATTTTCAATGGCTCAGATGGGCAAAAAACGAGGTGAGAGTTTTCATTTTTAATGTTTTTTTTATTAGTATGTTATGGTATTATGTTGTATATTGGTGGACTACCCTAACATTAATAAATGTGTGCAGTTTAACAAAATTATCTAGATATACCCAGTTAAATAAGCACAAATTGTACTCATTAGATATGAAATAACTGCCTTTTCATAAAAAAGTAATATGTTTCTCTTTGCATCATGTTGATGTACAATCTCACATCTGCATTATTTTTAAATCTCTCTAATATTAGTGAAGCTGTAAGTCTATCTCTTTCAAAAACTGTAATGCGGTCGACAGACCTGGAACTACTTCATAACTGTGCGTTTACTTCAACATAATTGCACACCATAGAAAGTTCATCAACTCAGAATCAAACATCAACAGCCCTGTGATATACTGTGTTATAATAATGATGTTAACAACAAGCACAATGTCAAATTGTGTAAAAACAGATTGTAAACTGCTGCTGCTCTTTCAGCCGCTCCAGATCCGCTGCTGCTTTCACCCAGATGGCTGCTGGTCAGGAGGTTGGAGGACAGTGTGGTGACTACATCCAGAAAGCACTGTCAAACCCAACCCAGCCATGGAGTCCAGAGCTGCCTGGCTATATCACTCCTCTGCCTTCTGAGTCGACTCAAAGGAAGAGGAAGCGGCAGGAGGTCGCGTTGCGGACACCTCCTGAAGGACTCCTGAAGTACAAAGAGTTTGCAGGTTAGTTAGGATACGATCTTACTATGATATTCTGTGGATGATCTTATATGTGATCAACAAAAGCGAGTTTTGAACAGTTTCAGCTGATCTCTTCCTCTTGTCGGGTCTCTCAGGCACTCTTTCATTCGCCCCTCCGGAGTGGTTTCGTTCACACAGCTATCGTGCAGGACCAGCTACTGCTTGGTCTCTGGGTGTGACGCTCTACAAGCTCCTGTGCGGTTCTCTACCTTTCAGAAGCGCACGGAGGGTTCGCAGGCTGCGCTTCCCTAGTCACCTGTCTGCAGGCGAGAGATGGCAAACATTCAGCTGTTCACAGACAGAAATCATAGCCAGAGTGACAAGTACTAGATGTTGTGTTACTGAAGTACTGTGTTGTGTGTCACAGATTGCCGTCAGTTGATTAGATGGTGTCTTAAAGCAGCAGCTGACAACCGTCCCAGCTTACAGGACATTGAGCAGCATCCCTGGTTACAGTCAACAGGTGGCCAATCACATCACACTCATCTCAATGACTTCTTGTTCATTGGACAGTTGGATTGTACTGTCAGGATAAATGTAGGTAACTGGTTGTAAATCTGTACATAGGGTGAGCAGGAGTGCAGGACAGGAGCAGCAGAGACAGGCAGTGAGGACAAGTGGATGTGGACATCAGGCGTTTCATGTGTTTTATAATGCTGTGCTTCACTCTGGACCGTGAGTGAGCGCTCTGTGTGGATGCTGGAGGAGCTGAACACGCAGCGCCAGCTGAAACCAGAGTCCTGATGCTACAGAGATCCGGTCCAGACTGAGCCTAAACCAGCATGTAGCTGTTTTCATCAGGAAAGGAGAAGAGAGAAAATAAAAACATCAAAACAATAGGCATTATTTAATTAGGGTTATAATTTACAGTCAACTAAAACTAAACCCACAACTGAACAACAAAAACACAAAAAAAGGATAAAGGTTTAAAATTAAAATGTTATAAATGTAATCTAAAAATCTAAATATTAATACTCACTATAATGGCATCTCATTGGTACTAAAATAATGTGGATTTAAATGAGGACAGAAAATACATGGATGGAAACTGTTTATTAATTAATCATTCAATCTGTGACTTTAGTTTTACATTACCAAAATATACCCACATGCACAGAATGGATTCAGCATTTCCTCCACAAGTCAACATGACACTAAAATTTGTAACTTAAAGCCTTATGGTTAATCCAGGAGAATATATACATCCTAAATAGTGTCATTCATATTGGAATCAAAATAAATTCCTGAATACTTGTACAGTGTTTACCTGTTCGATACCTTTCTATTAATGAAACCGGTTTATAACCGGCAGTGTCATATTTAACATATCCCTGAAAATGACAGAGAAATTTAGATTGAAATTGGGTGCAATAGGATTTGGTTTTAAGCTACTGTACAATATCTGTCAGCCTTCAGTTTCAGAAAAGATTGAGGCTCACTGGTCAAATAAGGCCAGTAGGTGGCGATATGCACATAGAATGTGAACTGTCAATAAACTTTAACGTTAAAAATACAAATAAATTATAAATATAACACATAGAAATGTATAACTGATTTAAATTTTTGTGTATAATCCCACGTGTCAAGTTCATGGATCCATAAAATTAAAATAGTACAGTTAAAATTCTTTAGATTTTGTGGTGTGATAGTCCAGTACACTATATATCAGCCTTTTTTGTCATACTTATAACACTCCTCAAAAAAGAGAATCAGCGCTTTAAAACAGACCACAAACAGTGCGGTGAATGGAGGAACCTGGATGCACAGCATCTTTTAAGGTGGAACAGAGAGGTTTCTGCACCAAACTACATGTGATGAGCTGTGAAGCAGAAAGTGCTGGTGGAGGTACAGCAGGGTTTTTATATTATTATACATAATAATTTGAGTGTGATTGCCGAATTTGTAAAAACTTGCTCATTTTTAAAGGAAAACACACTCATTTATCGTCACATACGGGCATAAATACAATCACAAAATCAAAACTTTATTGGCATAATTGTCAGGTGTTTACAGTATTCACAAAATAAATCAAATACTAGCATATACAGAACGTTAATTAGGTAAAGCGATACACAATAAAAAGACTATAAAAATATAGCCCTAACCAGTTATTAGATCATTTATTATTATTATTATTATTATTATTATTATTTGCTATTATGATTTCATCATTATTATTAGCTATTATGACTTTATTATTATTATTTAAATAACTGGTTAGGCCTATTTTTTTAAACTTTTGACTTTATGATTAAAGTTTTGACTTTATGATTGTATTTATGCTTGTTTGACGATAATGAGCGTGTTTTTATTTACAAATGAAATGATGAATATATTGTTTATAATTATAGTCTATTAATTAGCTGAAATGAAATGAAATGAAATATGTTAAATTCAACCATTAAACTGCATTCCAGTAAAAAATTCCAGTCATATAGCAGAGCTTTATTGGCATGTCAAGCATTTACAGTAGGCTATCATTTACATTCAAGAATGTTAATAAAGAGATTGAAATGAAGGGAAAAAAAATGAATATAAATGAATATAAATCATAACCAATAGTAATAGGCTAATAATAATAATAATAAAACGTAAAACAGTGCATCTGAAGTGGCATTTAGATGTATTTACCCATTGTTTAATGCAGCACATGAATGCATTTAACCTGCAGTTACAAATGCATGAATAATGTTTTTATATTTTAATCCTAAAACTTTGAATGCTGATTTTTGAAGTTATTAAAAAAATGAAAAGGTACTTTAAATGTCAAATTAAAATCACCAGTAGGCGGCAGTAAGTCACTGTTAATAAGCGAGTCATTGTGATTGAACCGAATCATTTCATTCAAACGGTTGATTCATTCAGCAACGGAACACTATCATGTTGTTCAGAGACGGAAAGCAGTGCTGTGGCTTTGTTTGGAACCATATTTGTTGCCGAAATAGAAAAAAAAAAAAAAAAAGGCAATATCGTGTTTAAAACGTAAGTCTCTTAACATTAACTTACAGTTTAACTATTCTGAACGCCTCTGATTGGCCACTATATTCTAAACTCAACAGAGCAGTGTGTGATTGATTATAATGAGCAACGCTGTAATAACGCATAAAAATAAAATATATGATGTAACGTGACCAGGTCTAAATTTAATACTGCAATCGAATTGTTTAATTTGAACAAGTTTCATGTTTGAAGTAAGATAGTTTTATTGAAAAACCAGGGGACCCCATATGCATATTTCTTTGAGTGTTATGGGGGTCCCTTAATGCTTATGGGAGGTCCCCCTTCAATTCCAACACTGATTTTATCACAGATTTGTAAATCAAAGATTTGTGCTGTCTGTGGTTAATTGGTCAACAAATGTTCCTCCCATTGGCCAATCAGCTGGGCTGATTCAAGAAACTTTTTGGACCTGTAGTAGACTTTTTACACTCTCACCAGTTTCATTTGTCCCTTAACAGCAAATATGTCCACCATGTAAAACCAATGAAAAATAAATGCTTTTATTACATGCTATAAATCAGCGAAACTTTAAAGAGGTCATCGGATGCCCATTTTCCACAAGTTGATATGATTCTTTAGGGTTTTAATGAAAAGTCTCTAATATACTTTGATTAAAAATTCTCAGTGGTTTTGTAAAACAACACCCTTTTTACCTTGCCAAAATCAGCTCTGCAAAAATCATCTCATTCTAAGGCGTTGTTCCTTTAAATGCAAATGAGCTCTGCTCACCCCGCCCCTCTCTTCTCTCTGTGGAAAGACGATCTTGTTTACTCTAGCCGCATTTAGCCGCTAAACTTACTAACTACCGCATTATAAGGAAAGGCGATCGCAAAGATTCATAAAAAAACGTAATACTCACTTCTGCTGTAAGTGAAGCTGGATCACGAATGATTCGCGCGAACATAGATGGATATATGTAGATCGGGAGGCGCATTCCCTTCACAAACAAACGTAATCTACTGCATCTTCAGCGATTCAGATGTCGCGAGTAAATGACGACCACTATGTTCATTATTACATCCAGCAACACAACACCTCAATCGCTCAATCTGAGATATTCTCGTCTAATTTACATCCCTGCTCTGGCATCATAACATGGAAAGTTACTGGACTGTGACAGCTGGTCTGAGGTAAGACGCTCATGTCAATCAACTATTGTGGGAGCGGCCTCTGTGGGTGTGACGCCACACCGACAGGCATCTGAGAACCGCTCGATTTGAAAAAGGGGATATTATTTTTACAGATTAATTAAAAACCACTGCATGGATTTTTATCATTATAGGGTAGATTTGTACATACACTGCCAACACACATTAATATTCAAACAACATGAAAAAGTGAACTTGGCATCCGATGACCCCTTTAAACACTGGTATAACAATTACAGTTGGCTTCATAATGAAATATATTTGTAGGGGTGAATTTAATTTAATTGGGACATTTTTCCTAGCCATCTCAATGGCAAAAAGTGTCCCAGTTTGCCTGAATTCACCCTGTATTGTATGTCAATAATCTTGCAAATCATTGACCTGCAGTTCAAAATACACATCATAACTGTTTAGTGGGCATTTACTTCTGTCTTTTTTCCTTTTGTGTCTTCTCTCTTTAAACCAATTTATATTTTTATTGTAGTGCTGTATTCTGGGGATAATTATGATTGAGACTGATTCATCCATGGGTATGTATGTATTTTTAACCTTACCCTCATCATGTATTCCTTGTAAATTAACATGTCACCCATGGGCATGAATCATATTCATATATGATTCATGATTCATGCCCGTGGGTTGTGCGTATATGAAGAGTTCAGATGCAAAACCAGCTAAAAGCCATCACGTTCAAAAATGAGATAATGATACTGATACTGAAAGACGTCAGATGGATTTAGGGGCTTTTGCATCTGAACTCTTCATATATATGAGCACATCTGGTGTAGCATGTAATATGGATTTACATTTACAAGCATGACTGAAAGATGAATTTAGTTTTCTATTAATCACCTCATAAGTGCAGGGCAGAAGTTATAAGCAGAAGTAAGCCACATGCTCTGCAGTGTGGAACGATAAAATACAAATCATTTCCTGTCACTGGAGCGCAGCAGAAGGAATCCGGATGTAAAAATCCCTTTCATTTTGTCCTCAAACAAATATAATTTTTCAGTACAGACCTATCATGAGCTCTGAGGTTATAATAGATGACAAACACCTCTTTAGAAGTCACTAATTTCAAATGACTTATTGTGCATTTTCAAATTTCTGGTGAAAAACTACCCACAATCCTAAAGAGAGCTGCACCATTCACAGAAGTCATGGACATTATGTAAATTTCAATCTTAGTGAAACAGTGTATTTTTCCTCCTAAAGAATAAATTGCTTTGTGAATTTTAATGCACATCAGAATGCAGTCAGGAGATATATATATATTTGTTTTAATCAGAATATTACGAATATTATTATTTTTACTTATTATTTTAATTATTATTATTTATTTATTTTTATTATTTATATTAAATCAGAATATTAAATTATGTATATATATATATATATACAGGTGCATCTCAAAAAATTAGAATATCATCAAAAAGTTTTTTATTGAAACTTTTATTTATTTTGAAAAGTAAAACATGTCAAAAGTTTTTTTGTTTTAATTTAGTTTTGATTGGAGCTTATAGCTCATGAAAGTCAAAAATACAGTACCTCAAAATATTAGAATATTTACATTTGAGTTTCAATAATGTCCATCCTTACAGTAGAAATTCCAGGTATCTCTTGCTCTTTGAAACCACACTAATGGGGAAGACTGCTGACTTGGCAATGGTCCATCAGACAATCAAGCATTGTTTCACTTCACAAAGAGGATAAGTCACAGAAGGTCATTACTGAAAGGAGTGGCTGTTTACAGAGTGCTGTATCAAAGCATATTAAATGCAAAGTTGACTGGAAGGAAGAAAACTGTCAAGTAAAGCCGATTCAAACACTTGGGAGAGCTTCACAAGGAGCAGAATGAAGCTGGAGTCAGCGCATCAAGAGTCACCACGCTCAGACGTCTTCAGGAAAAGGGCTACCAAACCGCTTCTGACGTTGTTTCTAAGGAGAAAAAGAATCAGACAATTGCTTTTGATTTTCATGAGCTGTAAGCTCTAATCATCAAAATTAAAACAAACAAAAAAAAAACTTTAGAAATGTTTTACTTTACATGTAATGAATCTACAGCCGTGGCCTAATGGTTGGGGAGTCGGGCTCATAATTGAAAGGTTGTGCGTTCAAGTCCCAGGTCCGGCAGGGATTGAAGGTGGAGGGAGTGAATAACCAACACTCTCTCCACCCTCAATACCACGACTGAGGTGAGTCCCTTGAGCAAGGCACCGATCCCCCAACTGCTCCCCGGGCGCCGCAGCGATAGCAATATGGCTGCCCACTGCTCCGGGTGTGTGTTCACGGTGTGTGTGTTTGATCACTTCTCACTACTGTGTGTGTGCACTTGGATGGGTAAAATGCAGAGCACAAATTCCGAGTATGGGTCACCGTGCTTGGCCACACGTCACGTCTTCCTTTCCTTCCTTTCCATCTAGAATATAAGAAAGTTTCAGTTTTTAAAATAAGTTACAATAAAAAAAAATGAACTTCTAATTTTTTGAGATGCACCTGTATATATTTTATTTGGCAAAACATATTTCTAATTAAAAGCATCTAATTTCATAGACAAACTGAAACTACATCACAGCCACCAAACGGATTTCTGGGGTTTGCCACCTGTCTCCAGAAATGGCACAAACTGTGCTAATGAAGAACAGGAAGCAAGACTGCAAACGTTTTATATATTGACACTGAACTTACGGTCACAATAAGTTTAAATGTCAAAGGTACTTAAATCAGTTTTTTTTGTTTTAATTTTGATGATTAGAGCTTACAGCTCATGAAAGTCAAAAGCAATTGTCTAATTCTTTTTCTCCTTAGCCCAGGTAAGATGCTTCTGACGTTGTTTCTGTTTCAGAAGTGGTTTAGTAGCCCTTTACCTAAAGACGTCTGAGCGTGGTGACTCTTGATGCGCTGACTCCAGCTTCATTCCACTCCTTGTGAAGCTCTCCCAAGTGTTTGAATCGGCTTTACTTGACAGCTTTCTCAAGCTTGTGGTCAGCCCTGTTGCTTGTGCACCTTTTCCTACCCTGTTTCCAGAAATGGCACAAACTGTGCTAATGAAGAACAGGAAGCAAGACCGCAAACGTTTTATATATTGACACTGAACATACGGTCACAATAAGTTTAAATGTCAAAGGTACTTAAATCACCACTGGGATTGCAAGTCTACTTTTACTTGTGCATTGTACTAGGCCCATAATTGCTGCTTGCAGCTGTATATGTGAAAATAATAGTGTCAGTTTTTTATCAGGAAGATGCCCGTTTAAAGAAAATGGATGCTGTAGCAATGAGAGGCCAGGATGGACAACTTATGACGTGTCACATGGCTGCTGACATCATGACTGAAAGTCAAACTAGTTGCGAAGAAAATAAATGGCTCAGTCATTAATATAAAATAAGGAAGAGCAGCCACTCTCAACCTGAAGTTAAAGACCTCTGGCATCGGTTTAAATATATAAAAATACACTGGTTTTATTGTGAGTGATATGTACAAACAACAAATGTACCAAAAAGAACAAGTATAAAACTTTTTTTCTTTCTTTAAGAGTAAAGACAGTCTACATTGAGCCCTGAAGAACCACGTTATCATCAACAGTTCATTTGAAACGACACTGCACTCTGCACTGTTTGTATATCAAGGGGGAATGAGTGTTTGAAACCAATACAGTCTGGAACAGCTGAGGTAAATATCACAAAGTGTTACAATATTGCAAAATTTCATTTCATTTTGAAAACTATCTACCAGATCTGAAGCTCATGTAAATGTGATGGCCAAACAGCTAGTCTGAAATAACTTACTGCTGTCTAGTGGTAAATCTTCTGAACATTTTACATAAATAGCGATCTTAAAAAAAAAAAAAAAAAAAAAAAAAAAAGGGACATAAAAGGACATTTTAAAAGTTAAACCCACTTCCATCTAAGGCTAAACATGACATTTTGTTGTTTGGATCAGGTACTTTTGTTTGCTTTTCATTAAATTCCCACACTTTTAAGCTGGTATTTTAAACAGATCAATCAAAATGCATTCATTTCTTTTTCGCCCTCATGTCACTACTACCTTCCTGTGAAACACAAAAGATCTAATGTCAAAGCAGTTCCTTTAACAAAACAAAAAAGGATGATTTATAAGGCCATGACCAGATTATGCTGTGGGAAACAGAGCAAAACAGGTCAAAATGCACATTTTGTTTTTGTTTAAACTGAACTATGCAAAAAAGGATTTTTTACCTTCTGCATGTCACTGAATTTAGAAAGTAATATGAATCTGGAATGATATGAGAGTGAGTCAACGTTCATTTTTGGAGGAAAGATCTTTTAAAACGTACAAATCCCTTGCATTAAATCAGTACAGTTGAAATCAAAGCCTGTTCCAGATTCAAGATTAAAGTTCATGAGGATAGAAGAGTCAGACTCATCCTGATATTATTAGCACGCAGCTAAATGAGCAGAGACGGCGTGGGCTTCTTCCCAGGCCATGCCTCTTTAGCGTACTTCTTCTTGCGGGGTTCGCTGAGCGGGTCGGAGGCGTACGGGCCGGGCAACGGTGTGGGATTGAGCACGAGCGGTGGTGGTGGGGCCTCCTGGGCCAGGTCCACGTCCACGTCCGGGGCCGGGTTGGGCAGGGGTAACGGCAGTCCTCCCAGGATCGTGGCTCCGCCGGGAGCTCCTGCGGATTGGGCTTCGTGACTGGCAGGGGGAAGGTCTCTGTAGAGTCCACCTTGCAAAGGGAACATGTGCATGTGTCGGGTCACGTTTTCCTCGATTCCCAGCGCGTTACCACCACCCATTTTCTTCTTCTGTTGGGTAAACAATGTAAATTACTCTCTTTTTATTTGCATAAGATTGAATGACTTGAGATTTGAGAAGTTACCTTAATAGGAACCACAGCTGTTGTGACCATGTTTCTGAAACGTCCAACAGAGGGATCAATGTCCTCTAAAAGAGTTTATAACACAAATATTGTTAATTGGCAAGTCACATAAATAGTGAGAGAGGCTAAAAGCCAAGTCTTAAGTCATACGATGGCTTTCTGTGATTAACAAAGCAAAATATAGGTTGTTTTCTAGTGAGGTCAAGTTTACATACACCTTGAAGAATGTTAATTATTTAACCAAAATAAGAGGAATCATACAAAATGCATGTTGTTTTTCATTTAGTACTGACCTGAATGTTTACATATAGTTCACGAGAGAAAATAATAGCAAAAAAAAAAAAAAAGAAAAAAAAAGGACCTTATTCAAACGTTTACATACACTTGATTCTTAATACTGTGTTGTTACCTGAATGATCCACAGCTGTTTTTTTGTTTAGTGATAGTTGTTCATGAGCCCCTTGTTTGTCCTGAACAGTTAAACTGCCTGCTGTTCTTCACAAAAATCCTTCAGGTCCCACAGATTCTTTGGTTTTTCAGCATTTTTGTTTATTTGAACCCTTTCCAACAATGACTGTATGATTGTATGATCTATCTTTTCACACTGAGGACAACTGAGGGACTCATATGCAACTATTACTGAAGGTTCAAACACTCACTGATGCTTCAGAAGGAAACACAATGCATTAAGAGCCAAGGGGTGAAAACATTTGAACAGAATGAAGATGTGTACGTTTTTCTTATTTTGCATATATATATATATATATATATATATATATATATATATATATATATATATATATATATATATATATTTTTTTTTTTTTTTTTCCATTTAGTACTGCACTTCAAGAGTTACAGAAGATACTTACAGTCATTGTTGGTAAGAGTTCAAATACACAAAAAAGCATTCACAAAAGTTTTAGGAAGAACAGCGGGCAGTTTAACTATTTAGGACAAACAAGGGACATATGAACAACAATCACTACACAAATAAACACAGCTGTGAATCATTCAGGTAACAACACTATTAAGAATCAAGTGTATGTAAACTTTTGAACAGGGTCATTTTTATAAATTCAACTATTATTATTTTCTCTTGTGGACCATATGTAAATGTCTTTGATGTGAAATATATTAATCAGATCAGTACAAAATAAAAAACAACATGCGTTTTATATGATCCCTGTTATTTTGATAAAATTATTAACATTTTGCAGATTCTGCAAACTTAGGTAAACTTGTGACCTCAACTGTAAGTCAGGATCTTTTACAATCTTCCGCCAAACAAAAAGGGTAGTTCAAACTGTTGTGCCAGGTTTGATGTCATTAACACCCAGGGTTATTGCTAATAACTAAAAGTAAATCTATTAAAACATTTTTAATAGAAATAAAGATGAAATAAAACAAACAATAAATTAGCTTAACTGGAAATTGGAAATGAACAAAAACTGAACTTAAACTAAATGTAAAATAAAATCTAAATAGTAATAAATTCCAAAAGCACATACAATTACTGAAAATTTAATAAAAAAAAAATAAATTATATATATATATATATATAATTTTTATTCATTTTATGTATTTAGCAGTTCACAATCTTTACTGTGGATTCAGATTGTATTATGTTGTAGATTGTTTTAAAATTGCATATTTTGTCTCATCTTTTCGAATGAGCAGCTGGAACTAGTAAAGCAAGACATTTCAAAATAAGAGTTCCACTGCATTTTAAAATTAAAAGGGAAGCGTTATTCTTTTTTACCCCCTAGATATTAATTTATGGGCTCACATACCCCTCGGTCAGCACAAACACAAATGTTCCATTTTTGCAATATTTAATTGCTAAACGGTTATAATCTTGGTAACCAAAGTACCTTGTATTTTTTTTTTTTTTGCCATGCTACTGGTGTGGTTCACTGAGGTGCAGGCCAGTTATGCTAATTTTCTTAACGGCTGATCACTCTACCTGGGTTAATGACCTCATCCTCTTCATTGAAGGTCACTCTGGAGTTCTTCCTTTTCCTCTTGGGTCTCTGAATATCCAGGTTGCCCTCCTCTATGGTGAGCGTGGAGATGCGCTTGTTATGAGCAGTGTTGAACTCAGTCAGGTTCTGACAGAAAAGCCAAACAGAAAAACACTTTAGAGAGCTGTTTATTCACTGCAACGGACCTGAAATGCTTGAAATTAGTTTTGTAGACAAATTGTGCCTGTGTAAATCTCTCTTAAGAAAATAAAATGTGACCCTGGACCACAAAACCAGTCATAAGGGCCAATTTTTTGAAATTGAGATTTATACATCACCTGAAAGCTGAATAAATAAGCTGAGATAGAACTATTTGAAAATGTGGAATCTAAGGGTGCAAAAAAATAAATAAATAAAAACAAATCTAAATGTTGAGAAAATCACCTCTAAAGTATTGTCCAAATGAAGAAGTTCTTAGCAATGCATATTACTAATCAAAAATTAAGTTCACAGTAGGGAATTTTCAAAATATCTTCATGGAACAATTTTTACTTAATATTCTAATGATTTTTGGCATAAAAGAAAAATGTATCATTTTGACCCATACAATGTATTTTTTGGCTATTGCTACAAATAAACCTGTGCTACTTATGACTGGTTTTGCGGTCCAGGGTCACAAATGTCTTTTTTCAGCAAGCAACATGGACACATGGAGCAATACGAGAAGTCTAACAATCGACATTAAGACTGTGCATTTAATCGAATTCAAATTTGATTTTGCCTTCTAACAGACAATCAAGACCGTATGCTGTGGTGGATTCAGTTTCACAGTGATGCTAAATAGTCAAATACACACACACAAAAAAAACGGGCTTTTCGAGATCCCATGAGGGAATTCTGCAAAAATTTGTCTAGACCAACATGTTTAAATCCACTTTCAGATTCTCCAGATGGATTTTAATGTGCAGACCAAATGGACTCAAGCAATATTACTGAAATCTGACTTCTGAATAGGCTGGATCTTCCTCATTTGTCTTTCGTTTTGACTGCATATTGTAAAACCAACTTTAGTCATCTGATTTCCAAGTTCATTGGCTTCCACAAAGACTTTGGACTGGTGATGTTCTGTAGGCTCCTAAAGCCAATCAAATGCCTTGGTAGCATACTGTACCCAGACATCATAAAATATGATTTCTTGGCTGATTTATAAATGATATTTGCATAGACCAGCTTGGAGCGAATCAAAGTTCTGTACAAATTCATAGGAGCTGAACTGTCTGCTCTATCTGTTTTTTGTAAAACATTCATAGCTTTAAAACATTTCTTTTTAAGTAACTTAATGTGAAGCATAAAAGTCAGATTACTGTCAAAAGTGATACCAAGAAACCTGAGCCCGTATTCACAAAACATCTTAAGGCTTACAAGTAGCTCATAACTTGCCGATTTAGGAGAAAATCTTAAAATAATGGGCGTGCAAAGCGTTTTGATGCTAAAACTAGCTCCTAAATCTGTGCAATGTAAAGGCTGATTTATACTCGAAGCGTCCACAAGTTCACAAGTTCATTAACGCGTGATCATAGAAATAGTCAGAAGGCAAATAACTCTTGGAGAGAAATTGTGACCAGCGTTGTAAAGGACGAAAACTTTTGCAAGAAGGTTTGTGAAACTGTACATTTTAACACTTGTATTGTGTTGGTTTTACTGTTGAAGACTGCTCTAATAAAAATATTTCTCATAATTGTTTGTGTTAGTGTTTCACATTACTTATTTCTATAGGCGTAATACGGGTGGGATGGGTATGGAGTTAGAATTGTTGCATAATTCCAAATAAATACATTATGATCCACAAATAAATGTAAAGCGATTGACAAAAACAAAGCATATTCACAAAATAAATAGAATGAGATCCACAAATAAATCTTAGAGTTCCACAAACATGAATTATATTCACAAGTAAAAAAAATTTGAATTGCAAATAAAAAACATACTCACAAATATTTTTTTTTATTTTACAAACACAACTTGCCCGGCATTTATATGTGAATCGCGTACTGTGCATTTGTAGATCGCTGCGCGTATTTGTGGATTTTGAAACATTTCAAGCGTCAAGACGCACACTGATCCACAAATGGATGGACTCCACCCACCTTCTACTTAAGCCAATTAGATACCGGCCACGTGGGGCTGACCAATCGTTGCATGTTCTCGCTCCAACCAATCACGTTTTGCCTTACAATCAGTGCGGGACCAGCCGTAATTCAGGACAATTAACCAGTCTCTTCAAAATGGACGACCAGGACAGTGGTGCTCATCACAGCATTATTGTAATAATATCTAAAATAAAACAAGTAATGTTATGTGTAATGTAATCAGTGTTTCATGCATCAATGAGTCGATGCGTGTTTTGACTGTGAGTGTGTTTAGCAAACTGGTATTCTACGGTGACCGGGAGGGGTTCACTTAGTTTTGTCGTGGCCACGACATATAAACTCGTGAGAACGTGATAATATAACGTGGCCACGAGATATTAATTTGTGGGAACTTCATATTATGTCGTGGCCACGAGATCGTTTTGTCGAGGTAACGATGCCGTGGCCTCGAGATGCTATGTTGAGGGAACGACATCCATTTCTCGTGGCCACGAGTTTATTGCATAAACAAACCTGCGTGACCATAGCAACCTGGGATTATCAGAGTTGTTTAAAACATTTTTACTAACATTAAACATTTAATTTAATATTTGTATATTCTTCTTCTTCTTCTTCTTCTTCTTCTTCTTCTTCTTCTTCTTCTTCTTCTTCTTCTTCTTCTTCTTCTTATTATTATTATTATTAATAAGAATGTTATGTAAGATCGAAATGAAGGGAGAATATAAAAATATAATAATAGGCTAATAATAATGATGTTGATGAAGATGATGGTGATAATAATGGCCTAATAATAATATTCAAATATTTTGAAGACGATTGAGGGATGGGTAAAAATGTTTTCTTGTATGCCTATGTTATTTAGTACGGTGACCGGGAGGGGACACCTTCGGTTCACTTAAGTTTGTCGTGGCCACGAGATATTAATTCGTGAGAATGTCATATCAACTCGTGGGAACGTCATATTACGTCGTGGCCACGAGATCATTTTGTCGAGGTAACGACATCCTTATGTCGTGGCCACGAGATGCTATGATGAGGGAACGACATCCATTTCTCGTGGCCACGTCTTATTATGTTGAGGAAACCACATGCGCTTCTCGTGGCCACGAGTTTAATGTGTAAACAAACCTGCGTGACCATAGTAACCCGGGATTATCGGAGATAGATTTATTACCATTTTATTTTGGACTAAGGAATTATTATATTATTATAGAAATGAATACATTATTAAATGATTATATTAACAACCGGGGATGCTGTCTGTGTGAATGCTGTCTGTGCGGGATGCATTCGAAAGAAGTTTATCATTAATAAATATTACCCAAAGTACATCAAATAAAATAGGCCTACAAGATATTTTTATCCACCCTTCTATTAACTGATCGTTTTTTCAGTATTATTATTATTATTATTATTATTATTATTATTACTACTATTATTATTATTATTAGCCTATTATTTTATTTTCGTTCATGTTCCATCTCTTTACTTAACGTTCTATATGTAAATACTGTGAATGCTCGACATATTCGACATATGTTATGTGACTGGGATTTTTACTGGAATGCAGTTTAAAGGTTGAATTATATTTTATTTTGTTTCGTCTAATTATGAGACTAGTAATTTAGTGAGGAATGAATCATTCACGTAGTTTAATTTGTAAATGAAAACTCATTTATCGTCACACACGGGCATAAATACATTTATATAGTCAAAACTTTATTGGCATAATTGTCAAGCATTAATAAAATTAGCCCTAACCAGTTATTAAAATAATAATAGCCTAACCATAATAATAATAATAATAGGCTAATAATAAATTATAAGTGACTTATAAGTGGCTATATTTTTATATTTATTGTGTATTGCTTTGCCTAACGTTCTGCCCTATATGCTAGTATTTGCTATATTTTGCAATTACTCTTTTGCAATTGTTTTCATTTACAAATTAAACTACGTGAATGATTAATTCCTCAGTGAAACACTATAATTAGACGAAACAAAATAAAATATAATTCAACCTTTAAACTGCATTCCAGTAAAAATCCCAGTCACATAACATATGTCGAATATGTCGAGCATTCACAGTATTTACATATGGAACGTTAAGTAAAGAGATGGAACATGAACGAAAATAAAATAATAGGCTAATAATAATAATAATAGTAATAATAATAATAATAATAATAATAATAATAATAATAATAATAATAATAATACTGAAAAAACGATCAGTTAATAGAAGGTTGGATAAAAATATCTTGTAGGCCTATTTTATTTGATGTACTTTGGGTAATATTTATTAATGATAAACTTCTTTCGAATGCATCGCGCACAGACAGCATTCACACAGACAGCATCCCCTGTTGTTAATATAATCATTTAATAATGTATTCATTTCTATAATAATTAATATAATAATTCCTTTATCCAAAATAAAATGCTAATAAATCTATCTCCGATAATCCCGGGTTACTATGGTCACGCAGGTTTGTTTACACATTAAACTCGTGGCCACGAGAAGCGCATGTGGTTTCCTCAACATAATAAGACGTGGCCACGAGAAATGGATGTCGTTCCCTCATCATAGCATCTCGTGGCCACGACATAAGGATGTCGTTACCTCGACAAAATGATCTCGTGGCCACGACGTAATATGACGTTCCCACGAGTTGATATGACATTCTCACAAATTAATATCTCGTGGCCACGACAAACTTAAGTGAACCGAAGGTGTCCCCTCCCGGTCACCGTACTAAATAACATAGGCATACAAGAAAACATTTTTACCCATCCCTCAATCGTCTTCAAAATATTTGAATATTATTATTAGGCCATTATTATCACCATCATCTTCATCAACATCATTATTATTAGCCTATTATTATATTTTTATATTCTCCCTTCATTTCGATCTTACATAACATTCTTATTAATAATAATAATAATAATAATAATAATAATAATAATAATAATAATAAGAAGAAGAAGAAGAAGAAGAAGAAGAAGAAGAAGAATATACAAATATTAAATTAAATGTTTAATGTTAGTAAAAATGTTTTAAACAACTCTGATAATCCCAGGTTGCTATGGTCACGCAGGTTTGTTTATGCAATAAACTCGTGGCCACGAGAAATGGATGTCGTTCCCTCAACATAGCATCTCGAGGCCACGGCATCGTTACCTCGACAAAACGATCTCGTGGCCACGACATAATATGAAGTTCCCACAAATTAATATCTCGTGGCCACGTTATATTATCACGTTCTCACGAGTTTATATGTCGTGGCCACGACAAAACTAAGTGAACCCCTCCCGGTCACCGTAGAATACCAGTTTGCTAAACACACTCACAGTCAAAACACGCATCGACTCATTGATACATGAAACACTGATTACATTACACATAACATTACTTGTTTTATTTTAGATATTATTACAATAATGCTGTGATGAGCACCACTGTCCTGGTCGTCCATTTTGAAGAGACTGGTTAATTGTCCTGAATTACGGCTGGTCCCGCACTGATTGTAAGGCAAAACGTGATTGGTTGGAGCGAGAACATGCAACGATTGGTCAGCCCCACGTGGCCGGTATCTAATTGGCTTAAGTAGAAGGTGGGTGGAGTCCATCCATTTGTGGATCAGTGTGCGTCTTGACGCTTGAAATGTTTCAAAATCCACAAATACACGCAGCGATCTACAAATGCACAGTACGCGATTCACATATAAATGCCGGGCAAGTTGTGTTTGTAAAATAAAAAAAAATATTTGTGAGTATGTTTTTTATTTGCAATTCAAATTTTTTTTACTTGTGAATATAATTCATGTTTGTGGAACTCTAAGATTTATTTGTGGATCTCATTCTATTTATTTTGTGAATATGCTTTGTTTTTGTCAATCGCTTTACATTTATTTGTGGATCATAATGTATTTATTTGGAATTATGCAACAGTTCTAACTCCATAGATGGGTGGGACACTCTTTGCAAGGCTTGATATTGTCCCTACCACTTTTTTGAACATCTCGTGGCACGGACGTACCTAATGCTGATGAAACATTCCTCTCTGTTAAATAAGGTGCTGACGCTGGAATCTGTTTTTTTTCTGAAACCATGCTTAATGTTCGTTGCAATGTTAATTAGTGACGGAACTTTCTCAATGCGACTCGTGCTCATGTTCACACGCGAGCGCTTCAATCTGTCGCTTATGACTATATGTTGTGGATCTATTCATTCCAGTTAAAAAATAAATAAATAAATAAATACACACAAATGTGTCCCTCCTCTTGATATACTGATAAACTTATTTGATCTTAATAAGGGGGGGGGGAATTCATGCGATGGCGGATTAGAACCCAAAAGCTCTAACTCACTTGACCCTAAAATTTTACCACTAGACTATCTGGGATTACGAATAACTGATGCATATCTATGTATTTATTCACTGACATGATTTATCTCGGGGCTAATAACATATTATTATAGTACGTGTAAGAATAAAACTGTCATGTTAAAAATGAAACATTTTTAGCTAAGAGTTTTCTCTTAAAACCCATTCACAAAGCTGCTGAGACAAACTTTTACTAAGGAATAGAGAGAAGTCTTAAGCTAAGAGTAAGGGCGGGGTTGACCTCGCTGCTATGAATGATGTCGACATGCTTACTGACTATGCACACAATGATTGGCTGATAGGGGAGGGGTCTCTGTCAGACATTTATTCATAGAAATATTGTAAAGTGCAACGTTGCTACCATAGTCAAATAAATGTTTTAAAATAAAAACATTGCCATATTCAAATAAAGATTTTAAAATGCAGGCCAAGTATAATTAATGCAGGCTAAGTGTAATACAATTAGAAGATATGCATATAAACAGCCTTTTAATTAAGTGTAGAATAATCATGGCTGATAGTAAGGCATGTAAACGCAAAAGAAAACCAAACTGGACGCAAAAACAACTCTTACTTCTTGCCCAACTTGTTCATGAAACAAGGATATAATCAAAGGAAAATTTGGAGTTGGGATAACGTCAAAAACTAAAAAAGATGTGTAGGAAAATATATGTGCGCAAATAAATGCAGCTTTCCCACTTTTATCTAGAAGCAAAGATGACTGTAAAAAGCGCTAGTATTCTTTGCAAAGTCAGGCAAGGGCAGCGATCGCAGAATTCAAGCGACAAACAACTGCTACAGGTAAACAGACATTTTCAAGTTGACCATAATGTTTTCATGTAACCTTGTTATGCTATTGCAGATTAAAATCCTTAGCCTCATTAAAATATTTATTGCATTCATAAGGAGCTGCCATTCGAGGGTTGTCAAAACTTTGATCTGTGGCGTTATTGGGTTGTTTCTATTTGTTGCTAAAGTGACTGCGTCCCTGACAAGATCTACAACAGCCATAATACCTTCGCGATTAAGACCATACCTTCTTAAAAGCTCATTATCGTCAAATGTTTCGAAAATGTTTCTGTTCCGAGGCAGACAGCCGGCAACAGCCATTTTAGGGTAGTTTTAGGACTTGATGTTAGTGACTTAGGAGTCCTCTCCACTACTCCTAACATTTCACAGATTTAGCAGCTAGTTTTAGTGCTAAAACACTTTGTGAAATACTCTTACAGCAAAAATTAGGAGTCCTAAATTTAGGATTGACACGCCCATTATTTTTAAGATTTTCTCCTAAATCTCCAAGTTATGAGATAGGCTGCTGTATCCTTGATGTTTTGGGAATAGGAGCCCAGAATTTGGTGATGTGCGCACGCAGTCAGCACAGGCTTGCGGTGCAGAGGAACGCGTTGAGTATAAATCAGCCTAAATCAGTCTTAAATCACCAACATCAAATCCCAACTATCCTAATATTGCTGTTGCTGGCAATCTGCCTCGAAACTTAAACTTTTTAGAAACACTCTGCATTTATTTGCACGCATACTCCCACACAACTTTTTTTAGTCTGGGAGGTTATCCCAGCTCCAAATTGTTCTTTGATTATATCCTTGTTTTCATTAATACGTTGGGCAAGAAGTAACAGCTGTTATTGCGTCCAGTTTGGTTTTCTACATTTGCGTATCTCCCTATCAGCCATGATTATTCTATTCTGTTAATCAAAAAGCCGTTTACGTCGGTGCCGATAGCCTAGTGGTTAGTGCGCCGATATACAGCGTAACTGCGCTCACGGCGACCCGAGTTTGATTCCCTGTCTCGAGGAGTTTTGCAGATCCTGCCCCCCTCTCATCACCCAACGATTTTGTGTCGGTTTGCCGCTATCCTGTCTCATTAAAAGCATAAAAAGCCTTTTATTAAAAAAAAAAAAATCTGTTTATATGCATATCAGCTAATTGTTTATTATAAGAAGGACGCATGTAAAAGGCTGTCAATCATTTGAACATATACTTGTTTAATTAGTGACACTTAGCCTGCATTTTAAATTCCTTATTTGAATGTGGCAACATTTTTTTTTTACTTTTTAAAACTTTATCTGAATATTAACATTTACATCAATATTTCTATTAACAAATGTCTGACAGAGACCCCTCCCCTATCAGCCAATCACTGTGTGCATGGTTAGTGAGCATGTTGATGTCATCCATAGTAACAAGGTCAACCCCGCCCTTACTCTTAGCTTAAGATTTCTCTCTATTCCTTAGTAAAAGTTTGTCTCAGCGGCTGTGTTAATAGGTTTTAAGAGAAAACTCGTAGCTAAAAACTTTTACTGCTATTCAGGAGAACTTTTAGTAGTAAGATAAAATGTTTTGTGAATACGGGCCCAGGTCTCTTTTACAATTTTAATGGTGACTTTACCCATGAACAACTCTGGTTCATTGTGCAACGAGTAAAGCCGACAGAAATGCACACAGACAGTTTGTAGGAAAGTTTTGCACTGACCAAGATTGTATTTTGTTTGGCTTCAGTTGGATTTTTTTGCTTGATAGATGCAGATGTCATCTACATTGAACTTTAGAACTAATGACTTTTGCAACACTGTCCATTTCAATACTAAAAAGGGGTACAGATAAGGTACTTCCTTGAGGTTCTTTAAGTTCCTGTTTATGTGGGTCACACAGGGTGTTTGCTACCTTGACCTTTATGAGGTTCAAAAGAAATCTTGCAAAACTCTTCATACAGTGAGCACAGTCTGTGGGCTAAACTGTGGATCATTTATCATTGCTTTGGCAGAAAATGCATTAAATGACATCTTTCAAATACCATGAATGTATTCTCCTCTCACTCAGACAGGAACACCACCAAAACAAACATTATGTGCCAATTTACACATTCCCGTGCTCTTTTCAAGACTGTTAAACTTAAGGGGTCATTCCGTGTCAAATCAACCAGAGGTCCCCCGCTCAAATTTTTCATTTTGGTAATATTTTTTTCTGAAGAAAGATTGCCAAACATATTAGCAAAATCAAAAATTTGAGCTGGCAGCTTTTGGAAATTTGGTTGATTTGACATGGAATGACCCTAAGGTGAAACTCCAGCATAGTAGAAACATGAATAGAGTAAACATTTGCTACATTTCTGCAGTAATACCATACTAAAATGTATTCTGAATCTTAAAAAAAATAAAAAAATAAATAAAAATAAAAAATAAATCTACAATTTGATGTAGTAGAAGTTCTACACAAGTGTTAGTCTTTTAATTCCATTCCCATTTATACAAAAGGGGAAAACAGGAATAATTTTGTACTGTAATATAAAGATGGACTATGTAACGTATACAGCCGTGATTTATAAGCAGTACATAGTCATTCTTGTTTTGGAAAGAAATTTTACTGAAGAAAACATTGTATAACGCTACCTGTTGTTAGTGTTTCTCAGGTCACTGTTTTTGTTTTTTGAGCGACAAAGTTTGTTGGTTGAAAGCCTTTGGTAGTGTCATGATAAAAATGAGTTTAATTGACAAATGTATGAAGTGTTTTGGTAATTTTAGTGCATTGTAAACTGAGAAATTAGATGGTTACAAGAACTGTGTGAAGAGTTTGGAAAAAAAATAAATAAATAAAAAAAATAGATCAAGTTTTGTAGTGTAAACGCAAACTTACACGTCAACTTTTCTCCATTTAAAACCATAATTATGTCTGAAAATTTGAAGGCTACACGTTTTATTTACCTTAGCATTAACCCTTGTGTGACCTTTTGGACATTTTTTTTTTTTTTTTCAACTTATTATTTTTTTTTTTTTTCAACTGTAAAATGAAGCAATTTTTGTTAATCGACTTGCATTCTGTTGGCAAAGCTTCAAAATTATTATTATTATTTTTTTTAATATTTGCAGATTGACTGCAAATCATAAGTCCAACCACTGTGTGCACCAGCAGAGTTTTGCTGGCATTTGCTGGCTAATGGGGAAAATCTGGTACTGCGCCCAAACAAAATCTTACTAAAAGCTCATTTTTTGAAATATCAACTTTAAATTTGGAACACAACTTGTATGGCTTTGATTTTAGAGTTCAACATGTTTCATAAAATATATATTTCATATAAATATTGTTCATAAATCATTTTCATGAACTTAAACCTCTATAACTTTTTTTGGTTACACTTTTTAAACCTTTTTTTTTTTCTTTTTTTACTTCAACAGTAATCTGCCATGGGTCTTCTTAAAAAAGAAACCAAAGTTAAGTCTTCAAATTTCTTAAAGCATCAAATTTTTATGACAGTTTTTTGACAGACATTTTTGTCCACTATGGACCCATGTATAATTTTTGTTTTATTGACGCACAAGGGTTAATTTAATTTCATATTGTTTTTATTTTCAAATAGTTCCAACAGTTTTTGCTATGGTACCCAAATTAGTTCTGGTAACAGTGAAATTTTACTTGTACTGGTAATGACTACTGAAAATTTAGCATAATTACAACACTAATTAAAATGTGGTGTGAGAGTTTTGATTAGCTCTTTCACTATAGAATTTCCATACTTCTGTTTTGATGACTTTATCATTCTAGAATAACAGGAATAAGCTGGTGCAAACTAGTGGAGCAAGCATGTACCTCCAGTTCAGTTTCTTCCTCAGGAAGTCCCAGAAGACCCTTCAGCTCCTCGTCGTCACCAGTTTTACCATCCCCGACGCCGGTGCCCGGCTGACTCTGAGGTTTCTCTCGAATGGTGTAAACACGCGTGGATGCGCCAAACGACATAGTGGAATCGATGGGAACCTGCTGAGGCTTGTGGGGCTCCAGGCGAATGTGTCCAAGGAACGTCCCATGGGCTACAGAAAGTCAACAAACAACAAACTTGTACTCATATAATCTGTGTATGACAGCATGTTTGTCATTGGTCTGATGCACTTACTGCTGTTAAGGTCGATGAGAAACACCCTTTTAAGATGCTTGTGGTAGACGAGGGCCGCATGCACGCGAGAGCACGACTGATGGTCGATGGTAAAATCACAGACGTCTGGGTTCCTCCCAAACAAATAATACTTCTTTTCATCTATGATCAGTTTCTGCAAAAAGAGCACTTCAGTAGGCTGTCTGCAGTCGACAAAACTACTTTAACACCACATACAATCACATACAAGTGGCTAGGACTGGGCAGTATGACAGTACATGAAATGGTGTAAATAAGCTGACCATTTAATAATCTTCTGGGTTGCATCCGAGAAAAGGAAAATAACAGTCCTCTTCTGTTTGGCCTAACAAGTCCACTATTGAAAATGCTTCTAGTTTGCATTTTTCCATTTATTTACACTTGATTTGTCACACATAAACAGTGCAGAACTGATTTGAGTCATCTAAACATTGATTTTGAATCCCAGAATTTAAGGCAAGATACTTTCCCTCCCTTTTTTTCCCCTTTTCTTTTTCTCCATACAGTGGTCAACTCTGAATTTTTGGGCTATTTTGGTTTTATAACGTGCCTTCTTTCAGACCAGTGAAAAGACAATATCCAAAATAAACATTTAAGAGTTTATTTAATTATACTTTATCTGTTTGCATCTCTATTTTTTAAATACCACACATATCTTTAGATAAAGCCTCATTTGCTTATTTAAACAACATTTCAGAAAACTAGTAATACAAAATGAATTGTCTTAATCACACTACATTAATCAAAGGGGAAGATATGCTGATATGTATTTTACCCTGTTCACCTGTGGTGTCTTGCATTAAATGTTTTTAGGAGTCACTTTGGATGGCATTCTATATAAACCACAAGTTAAGTTCCCATGATATAAAATGACTCGTATAATGATAACAATATTTTTGTGATACGACCCAGCCCTACAAAGGTATTTTCTTAATATGTCATAATGTGCCCTAGAGTTATAACACCTGAGGGAGTGACTCCCCTCCCAGTGCTTAAATCTCAGGGTCTTGTGTTTCTGTAGCACCGTTTGGACCTGACAGCCATGATCATGCATGCTTCAGTATGAGGAAAAATCAACTGAGCCGCAGGCAGCCAGGTCAGTATCTGGTGCACCCCTGTCACATGCTGGACAAGCTGTCAGTCTTTTAAAATAAAATAAAAAAAACCTACTCTACCTGTCAAACGTTTTTGAACAGTAGGATTTTTTTTTTAAATGAATAGAAAGTTCAAATGAACAGCCTTAATCTGAAATAGAAATCTTTTGTAACATTATAAATGTCTTTATCATCACTTGTGAACAATTTAAAGCATCCTTGCTTTACAAAAGGTATTTCTATAATCTCTTTTCCCTCAAAGAAAAAAAAAAAAAAAAAAAATGGTATAGTGGTATAATGTTACTTCAGATAACTGCTGATCTTTTAATCCTTCTATTCATCAATGAATCCTAAAAAAAAAAAAATTGTACTTAACTGTTCTAAATATTGATAATAATAATCAGAAATGTTTGTTGAGCAGCAAATCAGCATATTAGAATGATTGACAATGAATACTGGAGTAATGATGCTGAAAATTCAACTTTGATCACAGAAATAAATTACATTTTAAAATGCATTCAAATAGAAAGCAGTTATTGTAAATAGCAAAAATATTTCTAAATTTTACTGCTTTTGCTATACTTGGCTTGGATGAAATAAATGCAGTCTTAGTGAGCAGAAGAGACTTCTTGAAAAAAAACATTAAAAGTATCTTTATATATTAAACAATCAAATAATTAACTAGTATTCTTAAACATCAATGTGACATCAATGAAATACCTCAACAAGTTTGTCTCCTTTCACCACGTCCAAATGCAGCCCTGCTGGAGGCTTTCCTGCCCTGAAATGAAGTCAAATCATGAATTCGTGAACATCTCGCTCCTCTACCAAAGTTCATCCACTAAAAATATGGTCATAAACAAAGCATACTGCATCTGAGATCCTCTCTAAAATCTACTTTGATTAAATAAACGTAATACACACAAAGAATGCAGTTTGTAAACCAAGTTTGAGTTCCAAAGTGTGACGGTAGGTCTGCTAAAGAGCACTAGAGCTAACAGCTCGCTGTAAGATTGGTATTTTTATGCGGGATACGATAAAGCCTCATTCATGCACTAAATCCAGCAAGTACTGGAGTGTTTTTTTACCATGATGGACAGTCGAAAGGTGGGTTCTGTGCTGTATTATTTGCAGCCATTGTCACACATTCTCCTTTGCTACAAACACGCCGAGCATCTTGGGTAATCCACTCAAACTGAACGTCTTCCGGCTCATAAATATTAAAACTGTAACACGACGTTCTTTCAGAACTCGCGATTCATTGGCTTAAAAGCAAGTGGGCGTCACGCAACTGGCGAATTAACTAATCCCTCAGCGGTGAATGACAGCCGCAAATGACGGCCCCTTTAGGAAAATTAACCAATAGCCGTATTGCTCAATTAATATTCATGAGCTAAGCCTTCGCCATAAAAGGATTTGGAACTTCGTCTTCCGATTGTATAGGCAGGAGAACGTCACTACAAGTGAAACCGCAGAAACGTTAATTATTATCGCAGCTATTATATGTTGAAACAAAAAGTACATATATAATAACTGACATTGAATTGAAATGTATCTATTAAAATAAATAAATGAATAAATATATGCCAATAAAAGGCTTGTGTGCAGTTCACTATGATGTTTGTGGTTCTGGGTGAGTCCCTCTGAGACTTCCTCTCTGAACTATAGTTTTAGTGTGCGCAAGCTGAATATCAGCTCATTGCGTGACTGTCTGTCAGCTGAGAGAGATGGGAGACCTCCAGTCTCTGAGAGACTACATCAAATGTCTGGATCAACAGTCTCTACCCCGCATCCTGCAGATCTGCTCTGGGGTTTATTTCCAGGGTAGGTTTATGTGATTTTATTCTCTCTCTCTCTGCATATTCTGCATGATTTTTTAAAGACATAAAAACACACACACAAAAAAAAGAAACAAGATAGTATTGTTCTTCATCCAAAGTTTTTGTGTCTATGTGTCCCCCTATGTCCATACATTTATTTTGCTTTGTGACTGTTAATAATTTGTCCAGTTTTATGTATCTTCCAACCATCATCATTTTGTAAAATAAGGAACAAGAATGTCCTCTTAACGCTGCGCTGTGTTGGGATTGACTCTAACTTTGGTTCCAGAGACCTTGATAATGTAGAATGATTTAAAAATAATAATAATAATAATTTTGAAATTGAACTTACTTGTTCTTTTAATATTCATTTGTCAAATATTACTACAGCTGCAACCCGCTGTATTAAATAGGCATGCACGTTTTAGAAATGTGACTTGCCCAGTATAATGTGGTTTCAGTTTAGAGTAAATCTGACCTATTTTTTTACATTTGCAAACACAGAGTGAAAAATACATATGAAACCGGAATGCACATTGTTGTGTTTTAAGCCTGGGATCTCTGAAACCCCAAATCCAAGTAATGTAACATTTGCTGAGCGTGCCACCAAGTTAAAATCTCATACTTCAGCTTAAACTGTGTTTTTGTGTTATTGAAATGGCTGTGGGGTCCCCAAACAGGACATGTGGTTTAATCCTTTTTTTTTTCATTGTCAGTGTGGTTTACGCTGTGCATCTTCAGTACAAGTAGATATATGTGACCGGATGAGAAGTCGGGTTTAGTCTCATCTTTGTTGCTTTCAAAAGCCAATCGTTTATAAAGATTGTTTCTTTTAAAGGGTGATCTCAAATCAGATGTGAACACTAGTAGTTTGTGCTCATCAGGGTAATTTTGATTTATATACTACAGCTTTTTATGCAGTATTATGTTTATTTATCTGTCGAATTTGTTTTTACACAGGTTATAAACAGAAGTCATATGTACTTCAATTTTACAATTTGTACCTTAAATCAGTGGTTGTCAGGAGTCAGATTTTACATTTAATGTTAAATGGTGACCCCAGCACAGTATCAAAGTTGTTTGTCATTAAAGAAATATGAAAAATGTTTTCAAATTTGGTTTTGAGGATGACGGGATGTCACACAAAATGTCCAGGTTGGCATTTGCCAAACAACAAATGAATTTGCACCAAAATTCTAATACATAAGAAATATGTTTTCTCCTATTTTCCTATACGCTTTCCTTATGTGGAAATCTCATTGAGATTTGGTTTTGTAGTCCAGTTTTTGCAGGTTCGATCATGACAACTCTCTCCTTGGTCTTTAAATGTAAGACATTCACCGTATAAGTAGATTCAACACTTTTACGGAAATATAATAACAATAAATTATGTATCAATATTTGAAGTAAAATAGTATATCAAATCATTCTGTAATATCTTTTATACGATGGTTGAGAATCTTTGTGCAAAGTTCGGCTCAAGTGCAAGTTTCCTGGAGCAGTCGAAAACCTGAAAAATCTGTTTTCTATTAAACGCCTATTAAATGCAGGCACTAGTATGCATACAAAATGCAAAATATAAATGTTTTCTATATTTTTCCAACATTATTCTCATGTCTGTTTTACAGAGGACAAATTGTAGAAATAGCCTGGATCATCTTGTTTTCATGTTCTTATTAACTTAGTTTGTGGCATTTGTTTCTTATGCTCCAAAGAATGTAATGATGTTAAAAAAGAGGAAATGTACAACTTTTTATGGTTCTCAGGAGGCTATGCCGATCAAAGTCTATCGCAACATTTTAAAGGAAACTCCTATTAAAATTAACCCAGGAAGTTATGCAAATAGGTCACGATGATGTATGTGTGTTTTTTTTTCAGGTTCCATTTATGAGCTTTCAGGGAGTGAAGTGTGTTTATCTACTGGGGATTTGGTAAAGATCATTGGTTTAGAGCTCCTGTCTGTGTCTTGTGAAGAGATTGACACCGGAATTTCATTTGAATTGCCTACTGAATTTTCAGGTGAGCCACTAAACAACAGCAACATGTTTATAAGTAAAATATTATAAACTTGAGTTAAGCATTTGGGCTTAGTGAAACCACTTCATGTGTTATTCAACATAGGTTTACATTACTGAGTAAATAACCATATGATTGGAAATAAACTAGAACAGGGTTCACATACTGTAGATTTAGCTGTATTATCCATTTAAAGCATTGATGAAATTAATCTGCTGGCAAAGTGTGTTATTTCTAAAGTTTTAACATGGCCAAATGGAATTCCAAAGATTGTTTTCAAACAGGTTTTCTTACCATTAGACAAAGAGATCCTATCTGTCCTATCCTATCCATCATTTATTACATTGTGCCAGGATGCTCAAACAAAACAATGCTTTAAGTTGAAATCATGCATTTAAATCCAAACTGTAGGAAAGAAGAAATTATTTACTAAAAACAATTACATAAATATAGCTGCAGGTAGCAATCAGCGGGGTTCAAGCGTTTTCAGACCCTTGAGCAATTATAGACATTTTAACATTGTTTCACCCAAAAATGCTGAAAAATCATAAATAAAATCAGTAGAAATATTTAATGATTTATCACTTTTGACCAATAGGTGGCCCAAATTGAGGTGGTGTGGTTAACTAGGGGTGAAGATGACACACACATAGATTGGTGCCAAAGAATTGCAGCAAAACAGGCTTAGATCCATTTTGCCATTTTTCATATCTCCTGACCACTAGATGGCACTGTGCTGAAACTGTGCAGGTAACCTCAGGACGTTGTTGTCATAACAAACTCTAAGTTTGAACTAAATACAATAAAGCATTGAGGACATATAGCAGAGGTGGCAAACTCCGGTCCTGTAGAGCCGCAGCCCTGCAGAGTTCAGCTCCAACCTTAATTAAAACTCACCTGCCTGTTGCTTTCTAGTAACCCTTCAGGCCTTGATTAGCTTGTTCAGGTGCGTTTGATTCAAATTAATTTGTGTTATTCGAGAAGAGTTGAGTCTATCAAAAAGTAACTTTTTTGATAACTTTTTTGTTAGGACCATCTAAAGATGGTCTGTATGAATTTTGGTGAAAATTGGACAAACCGTCTAGGAGGAGGTAAAAAAAGTAGCTTTTTTAAATAATGTCCAATATTTAACAAACCCTTTGATTGACAGCAATGGTTCCAGAAGCAAAGTTGTTCAGAATGAGGAGATCTAAAATATAAAATAAATATTGTGTGTGTGTGTGTGTGAAAAATCGTGTAATATATGAGACGTAAAACTCGATAACGCCACCTATTGGCTGATTTCATTCAAATTTCTCACAGACCTCTAGAGCCACGAGCCAAACAGGCCCATTGTGTTTTATTCCAAAGAGGCTTCATTAACCTAATTTAATAGGTGCTCAAAGTTGATTGGCTGATGGCGGCCATGTTTTTCGAGATACGCCAGTGCCCTTATAAATATAGATGGGACCTCGGACAAAGACACTGCATGCCAAATTTCAAGTCAATCAGACTATTGGGTGTGTGGTTACAGCCATTTTCATGTTTTTGCTGTTATAGCGCCACCAAGTGGTCAGACTTCATAGTTTTTGTAATTTGACCAAAGATTGAGCTCATTCATATGTGTTCTGAGTTTGGTGAAAATATCTCATTCCATTCAAGAGTTACAGCCCTTTAGTAAAAGAGGCTCCGCCCACTTCAAACATTTTGCCATGAGGGTCTTTAGATGATGCATGCCAAGTTTCGAGTGAATTGGACAAATGGCCTATGAGGAGTTCGCCAAAATGGCGGAAAACTGGACTGCCAGCAAAAAATCTGTCGGAAACTTAGCGAGCAATACTACTAGCATCTGACCACGTTTCAGCTCTCTAGGCCTATACTTTGGTCTGCACGATCAGTTTTAGGAAATAAGACTAATAAAAATCCTTACAATTACAATAGGGTTTCAGCACTATGTACTTAAACCCCTAAAAATATTTAAGTATAAAAACAGTTTGTTAATCCGAAGCAGTTGTCTATGCATGAAAAAGACCCGGTGCCAGTTAAGAACTTAAGCTTTCAGGCTACCTGTTGTTCTAGGAAATTAATTTGTAAACCAAAAGCTAACTGAACAAGTTTATCAATGTTAACGCTCTGTGCATCTCTCTAGGTCATTTCACACTCGTCGCTGAGGACCTACCATACAATACAATAGAGGAGGTTGTGGGTTTGTGTCCTGTTGGAGTGGACGCCTGCGGCTCCTTCAGCTTCATAAGCCAAAATGAGTTGATTATAGACAACTTCACACTACCTGCAGGAAAACAGTTGACCCTGCTGTCAGTGGAGGTTGGCAAAAATGGAAAAAGACTGGCACGGTGTCTGCTGGTGGGGCAGAACATGGCCTCTGCAGAGATTCTCCTTCCTCTGTCCCTCAGAGGAGAGTTTTATGAATGTCAAAGTGACCGCGGTTACTCTCTACAGGAAATCATGTCATCATTCAGACTGAGCTGCCGGCGCTTTCGCAGTATAAATGAGAAGAGCACTGGAAGCTTGTTGGTTTTCAGCCCAGTGTATGAAATTAGTGCCATTATGCACAGTAAGTACAACAGTGTTACTTGCTACATATTTGTCAAGTCCTTTTCCCACCAACAGGCTGCTGGTGGGAAAGTTACATCCGTACTTATCCAGCACATGGATTGGTTAGTATTACGCTGGTTCCTTCGACAAAATCCCAATAGGATTTTTCAATTGGCTTTTGGATTATTGCAGAAAATAAGCGTGCTAGCCGCCACCATTTTCAAGACAAGTAAAAGGTTGTAGAATAAAACATGAAAAGATCTTGAGCCTGTGTGAACCTCAGACATTATTTCAGGCATTTACCCAAAAACCCATTCAAATAAAAACCCAGCTGACTCAGAAAAATGGAACCAGAAGTGCTAAAATGTGAACTTTTTATTGGGTTTTGGCCTATAAATAAATTGTCATCCCTGCAGCACTCTGTTACCACTGCAGAAAAGGTAGTTGTGGGTGAGAAAAACATACTGACCCCATGAAACCTGCTGGTGTCTAACCAGACTACTATCAGAGAAATCTAGCCAGAATGATGCAAACATAACTGATTACACAAATCAGATTTGCATTTTATCAAACACTAGGGTTTGCAAACATGTTTCACAGAGTGAACTGACTTCCGTAAAAGAGACTTTTGACAGCAGAGTTTATTTGCAACTATAACGCACTTGAATGGGTGTCTAATCCTGCTCCTGGAGGACCATTATCCTTTAAAGTTTTGTTCCAGCTCTAATCTGACATACTTAAACCAGCTGATCAAGGTCTTTGGGTTTACCTCAAAACTACAGGCCAAGGTGTTGTAGCAGAGTTGGAGTCCTCCATGAGTGGGACTGAGTACACCTGTCATAGAGCAGTGGTGTCCAGTCCTGCTTCTAGAGGTCCACTATCCTGCAAAGTTTACTTCCAACTCTACTCTAACAAACTTAAAACTAGCTAATCAAGGTCTTTGGGTTTACCTGAAAACTACAGAGTGGTGTGTCAGTTAGAGGTCTTTTCGGGTCCTAAAATCTGTACCCAACCCGAATTGCTTCCCAAACCTGACGTGCAGAAATTAATTTTTTAAAAGATAAAATGCACAGCCTGCAGCCCCGCGAGATGGTCCTCACTGTAGAACACAAGATCCAGAGGGGGAGGTTGGATCCAGATCCAACTCTTACCACCTTACATATTCCTAAATCTACCCGTCTCCACCCCCTGATCCCTAAACCCGACCATCTCCACCCCTTAGATGTGGATCCAACCTTGCCCCTTCAGTTAGGGGCTACTGAGCCCAGCAGTCAGTCCCAGTGTCCCAGTGTCCTGCTGACTGATTTGGCTGCTGATCCATTACTTTCATTCAGTTTATTTACTTATTTATTATTACTCTATATTTTTACCTGCCTGACAGACACATGTTATCTCTGAGTTTGGCTTTTAATTGTGACCAGTGGATTGGAAAAATAAACGTGAAATCAATAGGCTAACAAATGGATTTGCTAGTGTTGTCTGCAATGTTATTTACCCCATTTCTAGTGAAGGGCTTCTGCAAACAAAAAAGAAAAGCCCTGCATGAACATGCAGCGTAATGAATTGAGTGGATTTTCCTGATGGATCTCATTTCTATAAGATGGATTTCTGTATGTGAGGTTACAAATGTATGTTCCTCTTCTACTGTATGTGTGTTTCTCAAAAAATGAACTTAACATGAACACACAAGCTGGCTATGTATAAAAGTTTAAAAGAATTTGGGTCCATTAAAAAAACCCAACACATTTATTTTTAATACCCGAGGCCCCAGGCCGCTACTGAACCCATCCTGTATCCGAGGCACTCGTAGAAGTTCTGGACCCGAAACCGCTCGGGTCTTGGGTCGGACCTTAGGTTTTTCGGATCCAAGTGGACCCGTGAAGACCTTGAGCGTTGGTGCAGAGTTGGAGTCCTCCACATGTAGGACTGATAAGTAGGATCTCTAATCTAACATTCAAGCGACAGGGCAGTGTATTGATACATAGTTGGAGTCCTCCATGAGTGGGACTGAGTACACCTGACATAGAGCAGGAGTGTCCTGTACTGTTCCTAGAGGTCTGCTATCCTGCAAAGTTTAGTTCCAACTCCAACCTAACACACCTAAACCAGTTAATCAAGGTTTTTGGGTTTACCCAAAAACTACAGGCTGAGTCCTCCACAAGTGGGACTGAGTACACCTGTCATAGCGCAGGGGTGTCCAATCCTTTTATTGAAGGTAAACTATCCTGCAATGTTTAGTTCCAACTCTAATGTAACACATTAAAACCAGCTAATAAAGGTCTTTGTGTTTACCTGAAAACTACAGGGCGGTGTGTTGGCCAGAGTTAGAGTCCTCCACAAGTGGGACTAATTACACCCTCGTAGGAGCAGGGGTGTCCAATCCTTCTGCTGGAGGATAACTCAGCTAATTAAGATCTATGGCACAAACACAGTCTTGGAGGACAGATGTCCTGCGGAGTTTAGCTCCAACTTACCTCAACACACCTACCTGTTAGTTTCTAGCATGCCTAGTAAAAGCTTGATTAACTGGTTCAGGTTTGTTTAATTGGGATTGGAGCTAAACTCTGCAGGACAGAGTTTGGGCCCCCCTGGTCTATGGGTTTACCCGAAAACTACAGTCTGGGGTGTTGGAGCAGAGTTCGAGTCCTCCATAAGTGGGACTTCACCTGTCATAGAGCAGGGGTGTCCAATCTTGCTCCTGGAGGTCCACTATCCTTTGAAGTTTAGTTCCAACATACTTAAACCAGCAAATCAAGGTCTTTTAATTTACCTGAAACTTACACATTGGTGTGTTGGCACAGAGTTGGAGTTCTCGACGAGTGAGTAAACGTGTCAGAACAGAGGTGTCCAGTTGTGCTCCTGGAGGGTCATTATCCTGCAGAGTTTAGCTCCAATCCTAAATAAGCACATTTGAACCAGTTAATCAAGGTGTTCAGGATTACTAGAAACATCCAGGCAGGTGTGTTGGGGCAGGTTGGCGCTAAACTCTGCAGGACACTGGCTCTCCAGTAGCAGGATTGGACTCCCTAGTCATAGAGGCTTGATGCACGGAAATGGTCTTGGAATAAATGTTTGCTTTATTTCTTTTTTTTTTTTACTTTTTTACTAAATAGTGAGGAAGAACGTTGTCAAGTTCCCATCCAGCCTGGAAGTGGATGTCCAAGATGTGACAGAACAGTCCCAGGATTTAGTTTTCGTAACTCCGAAATCAATGACTGAAGTTGCGAGTCAGCCAAAGGCATCCTTCCCGACTATGGCAGAGATCCTTGATGGCCCCGAAGGCAATCAGTTTTTTAATTGCAGCTGGTTCCAAGAATTGCAGAGAGGCAGGCACCTTGTGTTACATGGGTGTAGCACAACAACACTGATATTAGCCTCAACTCCAAAAGGGAGGAAGGAAAAACAGTACTTCATCATCTCAAAGGGGTACGGTGGACGAATGAGAAGGAGGGCTCGGGAATTCGGATCAGTGTATGAGCTATACTTGGCGTCCTCTCAGTCTCCAGGTTTAAAAGTAAGTGTGACTCGGCACTGTGAGGCGGTAGATGAAGAGGGAATGCCTGCGCTCAGTGTCGGCGAGCAGCTGGAGGTTTTGGGAATGTCGCTGATGGATGGGCTCAAGGATAAATCTGGAGCTGCTCAGAAAGTCGAAAATCTAATTTGCAGACGGACTATGGAGGTGGAGGACGACGATGAGGAAGATGAGGAAGATGATAGTGAGGAAATATTTCTGCCGCTCTTTATGCCAGGTCACTTTGTAGAAAAGCTTTCAGACAACAAGAAGTATAAATTAACAGATTTAGTGAGCAGGTCTTTGCCTCTGGATATTAAAGTCGTAACCCGAGATAAAGAGCTAGAAAAAGATCCCCTAATGGGGTTACCAGCACTTAAGCTTGAGGAGATTTTCACCGAGACCACGGTGTTGACGAGCCTACCACATAAACCAGACTGGTGCTTCGAGTTGCCAGTACGCTGGTTACAAATGTCTCTCTGTTTCACGTCCGATCGTCTGCCGTGGTCCTGTGCCGAGTCCCCAGAGCTTCACGTAGAGACAGTCACTGAGGTGACAGAGAAATTCTACTATGAATATCATAAACTTATAAGCAAAATTGAGGAACCACCTCCTCGTCCACCAAAGAGGAAGCCATCCAGTTCAGAGGTGCCTAAAAGATCCCTCAAGACTGGATCTAAATCACCAAACTTAAAAAGCACTGTGACCAAACAGCTCAACGACCTTTCGCTGGGTCTGACAAAGGGAAAACGGGCTCCCGCTCCACCTCCGCCAGATGATGTAAGCATGAACGATTTTATTCATCTACTAAAACACAACTGTATTCAAAGATAAATATCTAGGTTTCATAATGAGTCATTCTTAGGTTAGCCATTACAGGATTATCTATTACTGCATTTTCCAAATTCCCCTCTGTGGTTCATGTTAATGAATGATGGAAAAATCTATTGCTCACATACTCATAGCAATCAATTTATAAAAAATAATGTAAAAAATTGATCATCATCTTGTTCCAAATCCATACAATATATTTTGTGAAACAAAAGATGTTTAGCAGAGTTATGTATTCTGTATATTACATATTTAAACATCGACAAACAATTCCGTTGTCCATACATACAGTTCTGCTCCAAATTATTCATACCCTTGGTAAACATGATCAAAGGCAGCTGTGAAAATAAATCTACATCGAATTTCTAGGGGTACCAATAATTGTGGCCATTGTGCATTAGAGAAAAATATGATGTGTTTTCCCCCCACTTTCAGTTTTTTTTTTTTTTTTTAAACTTAAATTAAAGGTTAGATTTTTGTTGTTGTTGTTGTTGTAAATGTATGAATGAAAGATCAAATGGATAATGCAGATTTATTTTCAGTCACCGTCGATCATATTTACCAAAGGGTATGAATAATTTTGAGCACATCTGTATATGTCTATGCATAGTCTGCACAGCATAATAGATGGAGATGGTTATTCCTTTACAAAGATTCAATGTAATAAATTAAAGGCAATTAATTAGTGGCAGAAATAATTTTTCCCCCTTATATTGGTTTTACCTTTTATATTGGCACATATTTTCTAACTCCACTAAACACATCTTTGTATGTCAAATTCTTACATTTAATGAATTCTTTTAGAATAATAAGACACTATAGGATTTAGATGCATTTACACTCTGTTTTTTGCAGTTCAACTGGCATTCACATAGCATTACAATAAATAAATATAAAATGAAAATACTGATTTATTCAGGAATGATGCACATGACTGACTTTAAGTCATTGAATCATTTGCTCAAGTTCAAGACATGGTTGCGCTGAGGAAAGAAACGCCACTCTGTGTTGCTTGGAAAATCCCATTTTATATATATATATATATATATATATATATATATATATATATATATATATATATATATATATATACATATTTATCTAATATTGGAAGTTTAAACTTAATCACAGTGAATTAGTATTATTATTTTTTTAATTATTCAGATTTACAGAACTGAGGTCAGTTATGATATAAACAACAAATTCTGAATGTGAATATTATAGTGCAAAGTTAACACATGGCTTCAGAGGGCACTGCACAAGTTGTATGGACCACTTATGTCACTGAAGCTTGGCTGTTTCCTTTCACTAGACTACCAGTCAAAAGTTTTTGAGAAAGAAGTCTCCTCTGTTCACCAAGCCTGCATTTTTTTAATCTAAAGTACAGCAAAAATGTTGAAATATTTTTACTATTTAAAATAACTGTTTTCTATTTGAATATATTTTAAAATGTAATTGATTGCTGTGATCAAAGCTGAATTTTCAGCATCATTACTACAGTCGTCAGTGTCACATGATCTTCTATTATACTGATTTGTTGTTCAAAAAACATTTTTTTTATTATTATCAATATTTAAAACAGTAAATTTTTTCATGATTCTTTGACAAATAGAAAGATCAGCATTTATCTGAAATAAAAAGCTTGTGTAACATTATACACTATATCATTCATATATATATATATATATATATATATATACAGAAATAAATATACACACGTACACACAATCATGGCCAAAAATATCAGCACCCTTGCAATTCTGTCAGAAAATACAACCCTTCTCTCAGAAAATTGGAACAACACAAAAAAGAAACAGAAGCAAAGTCAAATCTGATACAATACCACACAGAACCCAAAAAATGCACTGGACAAAATTATTGGCACCCTTAACTTAACTTAATATTTGGTAACACCCACTTTTGAAAAAAATAACTGAAATTAGCCACTTCCTGTAACCATGAAAGAGTTTCTTACACCTTTCTACTGGAATTTTGGACCACTCTTCTTTTGCAAACTGCTCCAGGTCATTCAGATTTGCTGTTTTGAGATCTCTCCACAGGTGTTCTGTGGGATTCGGATCTAGACTCATTGCTGGCCACTTCAGAACTCTCCAGCACTTTGTTTGTAATCATTTCTGAGTGCTTTTTGAAGTGTGTTTCGGGTCACTGGAATACCCGTGACCTCTGGTGGAGACGCAGCTTTCTGACACTGGCCACTACGTTGCGCCCCAAAATTCTTTGGTAATCATCAGATTTCACAATACCGTTCACACAGTCAAGGCATCCAATGCCAGAAGCAGCAAAGCAACCCCAAAACATCTTTGAACCTCCACTATGTTTGACTGTAGGGACTGTGTTCTTTTCTTTGAAGGCCTCATTTCTTTTTCTGTTAACAGTCCCATGACATCCTTTACCAAAAACTCTACTTTTGTCTCATCTGTCCACAGTACATTCTCCCAGAAGGATTGTGGTTTTGACACATAAGTTTTGGCAAACTCCAGTCTTGCTTTTATATGCAGTGGTGTCCTCCTGGGTCTCCTACCATAGTGTCCCTTTTCATTCAGATGGTGATGGATAATGCGAGCTGACACTGTTGTACCCAGATCAGCTTGAATTTGTTTGGAAGTTAATCGGGGTTCTTTATCCACCATTCGAACAATCCTTCGTTGTAATTTTTCATTAATTTTGCTCTTCCGTCCACGTCCAGGGAGGTTAGCTACAGTGCCATGGGCTGTAAACGTCTTGATGATATTGCACACAGTGGACACAGGAACATTGAGATCTCTGGAGATGGAATTGTAGCCTTGAGATTGTCCATGTTTTTCCAAATTTTTTTCTCTCAAATCCGCAGACAACTCTTTACACTTCTTTCTTTTCTCAGTGTGACACACAACACAAAGGTTTAATTAACTTTTCTCTATTTTAACTGGTTGCAAGTGTGATTACTATATTGCCACAGGTGTATCTAAATACAAATTGCAGAAGCATCACATATTTGAAAAGCAATTATTTCTTACAAAATTGACAAGGTGCCAATAATTTTGTGTCCATTTTTGAGTTGTGGGTGAAATTTGATCAAGTTTGACTTCTCTTCTCTGTTTTTTTGTGTTGTTGCAGTGCAAACAAAAACAATAAGCACATGAATACCACAACATTTGCTATTGGAACAACATATACATACATACATATATATATATATTTATATATATATATATATATACACACACACACACACACACACACACACACACAAACACACACATACATACAAGGATGTTTAAATTGATCAAAAGTGATGATAAAGCTATTTATGATGTTACTAAAGATTTCTATTTCAGATAAATGCTGTTCTTCTCAACTTTCTATTCATCAAAGAAACCTGAAAAATTATACTATAGCTTTGATCACAGGAATAAATTACATTTTAAAATCTATTCAAATAGAAAAGAGTTATTTTAAATAGTAAAAATGTGCAAAAAATGTTTTTGCTGTTTTTGCTGTACTTTGGATTAAATAAACAGACTTGGTGAGCAGAAGACACTACTTTAAAAACATAAAATATTACTGTTAATACAAAGAGCATGTCATTCATAATGGCATATGTAATTTTTTTCTCGTTTGGTGGAACATAATACATGTTTAGCACAGCACAAGGCTGAGTAAATGATCTACTTCTCTTTTTTGGGTTAACTCTTACATGCATAAATCATTACTTATAAAGTCTGCTGCAAACACCCTGTGGGATGGTTACTATGCGCTTGTGTATTACTGAACAGAAAACACAGTATCGTCATGTTCCTCTTTTCTCAGTTGTTTAGCTAGCTCAGCAGCTTACAAAAATGTAATTTTTTTTTTCTTGTGAAACTTCACCAGACCCCAGACCAGCCCCCTCCTGTGTTGCCTAGGAAAAGCTTGTCAATAACAGAGAGCGTCAGCCCGCACAATACGTATGTGAAAAGCCCCATGGCAGCACGCAAATCAGGTCGGTTTCTCTTTGCATTTTAAGACACTTGTTTTTAAGACATGAGTTTTAACCTTGATGTTTGGAACAGGGAGCTAAAATATAATGTATACTAATCTATTCTGTTTTTTTTCCTTTTCTTGCTCCACAAACAGCAACTATAGACTCTGACTCTGACCATGATTATGAGTCTATCGAAGAAACAATTATAAACCCCCATGAAAGCTTGTTTTATTAGTTCAAGCACACTTTGCCGTCTTCATAGGAAGACATGCCAAAGAGACCTAAGAAAGTACCAGCTAATATGGAGTCACCACTGCACCCACACCTCATGCTAATCTGAAATACTTTTCACTTTTCACTAAATACTCAGAGACAATGCAAGGTTTATCAAATATACCATTTATTGTAAATCAGACAAAGTCATTTTCACCGCTTTTTATGACATGCTGAACTCTAAAGAAACAAAATAAATGAGTATGCTTTTATTAAAATGACCAGAACTGAAGAATTTTTTTTTTTCCTGAAAACTATGTATATAACAAATGGGCTTATTAAGGCTCTGGTAATACATATCTGATAAGGGGGGAAAGAGGAAAAAACAAAAACAACAACAACAACAAAAAAAAAGAACTAGACTTCATTGTCTGTTGATCTGAAGTGGTCCTCATCAATGGTCGAGAAAATGTGTCCCTCGTTGCTGAGAAAATCCACAATTTGCCTGTAGAAATATAAAGAAAAGTGAAAATCAAACAGGAGTGAAAACAACTAGTATCTGATGAAGAGGTGCAGACGCAGCAGACAGATATTAGACTGAAAACTCAATTCACTTTAAAAGCTGGACTGGGTTGTGTTTTCACATGGTTTTGCACACGGTCGTCTTAGTTTAGCATTACACAGAAAAAAAAGGTGTTGACGAGCATTTGCATAGTACATGCTGTGAAAATTTGGTGGTTGAAAATGAGAGTTCACAACCACCCTTTCGAATAAATGCTCTTCTTAATTTCTATTCTTAGAATCCTGAAAAAACTATCATGGTTTGCGCAAACATTTTATTATTATCAATTATAAATAGTGTTGTCACAATACCAAAATTCTGTCTTTGATATGATAACTGAAATATCACAATACTACTACTGAACCGATCCTACAACAAAAACAGAAAACAGAAAAATTAACTGAATAATAGATGATCCAAATGGACATTTGTAGTTCATCTATTAAAACAAAGCATTTCATCCCCCCTTTAAAAATAAATAAAGAAATAAATAAATAATCACACGGCAGTGCCACTACACAGGATTATGGCGAGTATCAGTGATTATTATCTTTGCTATATTGGTAACTTAGCTAAAAGGATAAAGTCAAATCTTATTTCATGATATAGTAACTGTATTTTACAACAACAATTTATATCATGATATAGTCATTTTTTGTCAATTACAATAAAACAAAGACACAAATTAAATAAATAGGGCCCTAAGAAATCTGTCCTAAATTCCATTTAAATTTTTCTGGACTGTATTTTAATGGTTGCATTCAAAATATTTATCAAAAAGCACATCTAATTCATTGAAATCATGAAACTTGCACAATTTAACAGCAATTTATTAAAAGTTTGAGAAATACATTTTATTATTCTCAAATTCAGTTTGTTTTTGTGAATCCGTGTTTTCCATTAATTTTCTGGATTCTATTTGAATCGTTTCATTACATTTCATTACAAGGATAATTAGATTTGATAAAGAATTCATTTATTATAGGCTATTTATTTCTTTTTTGTTTTCAGAAATGCTGAGTTGTGCATTTACAATTTTCTGCTAAATAAATTCTGGTAAATACTTTTTCTGATAAATATTCCTGAAATATTGTTTTAATAATATTTTTATTGTTAGTAGCAGTGCTATCATTACATTAAGTCATACATTTCTGACTGTCAAGTTGAACCAAACTTTTTTTTTTGATGGATTTCTGTTTGTATATGAAATGACGATAGTTTTCCTCAAAAGAAACAAAGTGAAATGCTCATGAAGTGACTCTGAGCATTTCTTGAGATTATGTTCTTGTGTTCATGTACTCGTATATTGAGGTGGCCGAGGCTGAAAACACCGCGAGCATCATACGTGCTTCAGTACGCGTGTAACAAAACCGCGTTTGCACCATTCACTAACACAGACACGTAGCACATGCAGGATTCATGCAGCTTAAGTATTTTGCAGCTTAATGTTCAGATACTAGTCCATCACGTGTACTAACCTAGGCTTAACTTAACTTTCAATCTATTGTAATGATCAACCGATACTGATTTTTTTATAACCGATACAGATTATTTGCACGTTTATGTGTCCGATAACCGATATGCAGAACCGATATTTATTTACTGTTATAGAGTAAATAAATGACTGAATGACAAAGTAAAGTAAGTCCATATTTCACTTTCATTTTTCCTCCATTCAGTCATCCTAAAAAAAAAAGGGTTGAAAATTTCATGTCTTTCATGTTAAATTTAATCTTCATATTACAATAATAAAAACATTTTATTCATAAAATGCATCAGCTATGACACAAATAAGCAAAATAAATATAGAATGTCTAATGTTTTCAAATGGAGAAAATAAATAAAAGGACAGGAGTCATATCAACTTCATTTTAAACTACAGTTTTAGTAGGTTTATAAGCCGTTTAATATAAAGAGTGAGAATAGCTCACTGGATAATGTTAATTCACTGAATAATATTCTCTGAAATACTGAATAACAAACAAAACGTCGTATTTTATTGCATTTCTCAACTGGTATGTTGTATCAGAATCACTAATATTTTGTTCTAGATTCTGACAAAGCGCTGATTACACAGAACTATACTCAAACTGCGCTCGCTCGCGGAAATAATAAATAATTAATTTCCGTAGAGTTGTATTTATTTAGATGAGTATTAGCAAAATAATGGTTATAAAGTAAATGTTAATATAATTTAGGGTGTTTTAAACAAGTAAATCTTGTTAAAAGTCACATGCAGTGGCCATGCTGGAGCATTTCCTGAGCATTAACCCGGTGAGTGAACAGCAAAATGAAAGTGACTTCATGAGACTAATAATGAGCATACAGACAACAGAGAGAATTATATTAAGTGCTTTTATTTCCAACATGCGCTCATTCATGGCTGTTTTACTGAATTCATACAAAGTTATGTGTTCATTGGGACAGGACTTCATGGATTATTTTAACCGACTCCCACTTCAATGATGAGCATATAGACAACACAGAGAAAATGAAATTCAGCGCTTTCATTTCCAACATGTGCTCATTCATGGCTGTGTATTATTTAATTCAGGGAAATTTACATCTTATAGCCAAGCTGCATAAACTAGCTACATATCAGGCATTTATGTAACACATCTAATATGTGCTTTAATGGCTGTTATGTTAAATAAATTTTGCTAATTACAACTAAGCAAGCGCTTTAGCCATGCACGCCGTTGTTGTGGTCTCATTTCCCCTTAGAAACACCCACAAGATGGCAACGTTTATCGGTGAATCCAATATTACAAAACCAATAACAGATTATGGTAAAATGCTTAAATATCAGGAAAAACATTGGTAAAACGATATACTGGTCAATCTCTATTCATCCCAGTGTTTTGCGGCTCTTATTAAAATGCATTCTTAAAGTACAGGTACTAGTAAAATGCGGAACTTTGATCACAGCTATGATAATTTACAATATAATCCTAAAATTTTAATAATATTTCAAAACATTAAAAATATTTCTAATTAACCCTCAAAGACCGAGATAGTCGTCTGCGGCTAAAAATAACTATTGTTATTAAATGTTTAATAACTTTTGAACCGCTAATCCAATTTGAATGCTTTAAAAATGCTTGTAATGTCAAAGACATTCTCCTCTTTTCAGTGATATCGCATTTGTCTCATTTGGATATTCAGAGGCTCTGTAGTGAACGTGATTACGTCATCACATTTCCTCAGCATTGATTCATCAGATGAAACCAATGCATTTCATTCCTCTGAGCCAAACAGGAACGATTTTTGTTGCTTAGTCCCACCCACGTGCCCAGATTGGTTCAAACCGTCATCTATTCAACCAGTAAACATAGGTTTTGGTCTTTCGAACCACCAATTAGCATGTTTCTTTGGAAATTTGAACAGGCGCAAAGTGAAAGTAAAACGCTTCGTGAAACACAAAATAACATTTTTTTGCATGACAGCACTCTCTGAAAAAGCGCAAAAATACAAACGACAGAGCCCTTTGACATAACAGAAACCAAAAACAAAGATGAAACAGCAGCACATATTGGATAAGGCACTGGAATTTAGGTTTTCGCGTCGCTATGCAATGTCCCGGTAAAATAGATTCCGACACAGATTACAGCCAGCGGATCGATCTATTTGGTTGTTATATTATTTAACTAGTTCCTATGTCGTTTGTATAGATCATTTGCTCTGTTTTTTCTGTTGCACTCAGTATATTTCTCTCTTATTTTGTGTGTAGTTTGTGAATCATTTGGGCTGTTTGTATTTTTGTTGCACAAGACAATTTGTGCTGTTGTTTTCACTACTTGCTATAACGTTACACTGTTTGTGTTTATTGTTCATACTCAGATTAAGAATATATTTATCTGAAAAAGTCACTTTTTACTGCGTTTTGTTATTATATAACAATGTTTCTACTGTGACTTTACTCCTGAAACGTTTTTGGACACATCTATATTGTCAATAAACTAAATAGGCCTGTTTTTCACTAAAAACTCCCATTGTAAGATTGTAATAAATTGCTATAACTTGCTTGGGGATGTTGTATGTAGACAAAATTTTATTTGGAAGTGTAAAACACCTAAATACAATTTTCTAAAGAATTTTTATTTGAGTACACAGTAAAAAAACACCCAATTGTTGCTGGCGTTTTTCCTAAAATTCTGGAAATTCACTCATTTTTAGAGAAAACAAAAGGAAAACTGGGACTTTAAATAATCTAGTTCAAGTTCTCCTGATTATGATGATTAGAATGATATATGGCACTTGATGCTTACTGCTAGAATAGGCCTGAAGAAAAAGAAAAGTACAGGTGCGGCAGGTGCCCCAAAAATGTTCTAGGTCTTTAAGGGTTAAATAAATGCAGCCTTGGTGAGCAGAAGAGACTTCAAAATCATGAAAAGAAAAAAAAAAAAAAAAAAAAGTGCTTACTCTACACTTTGAACCGTAGTGTAGGTTATCAGCTCAGAATGAGAAGATGCTGCTTCATTGTTTTACTGTATTTTTTTTTTTTTTTATTATTTTGTTATGTACAGAATGCCACTTGCATTTGTCTGGGTTGGATGTACTGCAAGACATGCAAAAGAACATGCACTGCTCTCTGTAAGCAATGAGGCACGCAGTTATTTAAAATCTTATTATAATAAACATGACTGGACACTAAAAGCACATCCACTTTTGTGACCATTAGCTTGTATCTCATGCGGGTGAGACTATCAGTTTAGCGCTTATGTCTGCTGACACGTACATACTTGTCACTACTTTGAATTCACAGTCTGCACTTCAGCACACTGCCACACATTAATTTACACTGCTGAATTGTTTTGCATAACTATAATTACAGCCAGACAAAAGGCTTAGTAACTGATAAGTAATTAATAAATTTAAAAGGCATTTATATTTAATAAGACTGCCGTTGTGATTTTAATGAGAGAAATAGTTGTTGCACTTTTCCTCAGCATTATTACAGTGCCCTCCACAAATATTGGCACCCTTGGTGAATTTGTAAGCTAAGTTTAAATATGAGCAAAGGCAGCTGAGGAAATAAATCTGCATTGTTTATCCTTTTGATCTTTCATTTAAAAATTCACAAAATTCTAACCTTTCATTGAAGCAAAAAGAAAAAATTTTCTCCTTTAATCCCTGTTGAGTTCAAAGAACACCTGATGAGATCAGAGACCATTCCCTCATACAGAATCTCTCCAGATCCTTCAGATTCCCAGCTCCATGCTGGTGCTTCTCCTATTCAGTTCACCCCACTCATTTTCTAAAGGGTTCAGGTCAGGGAACTGGAATGGCCATGGCAGAAGCTTCATTTTGTCCTTTTTGTGTTTGTTTTGGACCACTGTCCTGATGGAATATCTAAACACGGCCCATTATAAGATTTCTAACAGTGCCAGTCAGGTTTAGTTTTTTTTTTTAATATATATCTTAGCATTTGATAGAATCCATGATGGCATGTATCTAAACAAGATGTCCAGGATATCTGGCAATAAAATAGGCCCAGAACATTAAAGATCCAGCAGTTTATTTAAATGTGGGCTTGGGGTACCTTTTATCCTTGTTTGCACCAAACCCATCTTAAGTGTTTGCTGCTAAAAAGCTCTTTTTTTAAGTTTCATTTGACCATAGAAGCCAGTCCCATTTGAAGTTCTAATCATATCTGACAACTGAATATGCTGGAATATGAGCGAGCAGGATTTCTCTTGAAACCCTCCTAAACAACATGTGGTGATGTAGGGGCTATTTGAAATTTTTTTTAGGCTTTCTGGCCCCAAGACTCAACTAATCTTTGCAATTCTCCAGCTGTGATCCTTGGAGAGTCTTTGGCCACTCAAAGTCCTCCTCACCATCCATTTTGACGATATAGACACACGTCCTCTTCTAGGCAGATTTGTAACATCTTTAGTTGATTGGAACTTCTTCATTTTTGCCCTGATGGCGGAAATGTGGATTTTCAATGCTTTAGCGCTTTTCTTACAGCCACTTTCTATTTTGTAAAGCTCAGCAATCTTGTTCTGCACATCAGAACTATATTCTTTGGTTTTACTCCTTGTGATGGACAATTAAGGGAATTTGGCCTTTGTGTTCCTCATATTTAAAATCCTGTGCAACAGAACGTTATGCCTGGACAGTTTCATGCTCCTAGCTCTACCCTGGTGTGCTAAAAAAATATATATTTCAAAACATTGGAATACTGGAATATATTTCAGAAATATTTAACTCATAGGAATTTCTAGGGTTGCCAATAATTGTGACCAACGTGAACTAGAGAAAAACATTTATTTCATAATGAGATTCCCCCCCAATTCCCATTGTTTTACTTCAATGAAAGGTTAGAATTTTGTGAATTTTTTTAATGAAAGATCAAAAGGATAAACAATGCAGATTTATTTCCACAGCTGTCTTTGCTCATATTTACCAAGGGTGCCAATATTTGTGGAGAGCACTGTATCTTCTGAGAGGAGCTGAAGGTAGAAACGGCCATCAGAATAATCAGTTCAGAAACAGAGAGTTGAGCGATCTAAGAGTCAAGTTTTTCACTGTTTTAGATGATGTACTTCCAAGAACTGCACTAAAGTGCTATTTGTGGTCAGTTCTTGTAATAAAAGATGCCTTCCTGACGCACACACACACACACATCTGTTGTGGTTTAAAGATGACTTTATATTCAAAAGGGTTTGGTTACTTAAGATATAGCCAACTACGTGCTGTTCCTCAAGTGGTTAATTAACCCTTACCTCATTTAATGTTTCCAGTCAATAATGACCAACCTTTTAAAAACTACTTGTAAATCTCTCTAATTATGCTGTATTATAAACAAATGCTGGATTCTGTCTTTTTGTCAGCTTGCTTTTCTTTCAATCAGCACGGGTTTTGTATTTCTTTGTGCAACTGATCTATCGTAGACCTCACTGATCCGACCTGATTCACCACGGATTTTTGAGTGAAAAAGCAAAACAAAACATTTGTGGATAATGTTGGTGAAGTTCACTAAAAAAAACTGAGATCCAATATTTTACCTAAGAAGAAATTCAGAACCTCTCTGGATTAAAAGGACCACAACACAACATTACTTTAACTAGGATTACTAATAAATTAACTTACAACTAAATAAAAATGTGCATTGATGAAGAACAAAACTTAGCTTACAAATTCATTGGTAAAACTAACAAAACCTAAACTGAAACAGTTTGAAAACTGCATGAAAGATAAAAATGAAATTAAATGCAAAACTACGATTGTTAAAGACAGAAGCTGGACCTGAAATTCCATTTCTACACAATAACCAAATCAGCCTTATAGATTAGGAGACAAACCACCGAGTCGCAAATATGATGAAAATTTAGCTCAAGTTCATGAGAAATCTGAACCTTACTATGACAGAATAGAGGAAGCCTCTTCAGGGAAATAAAGGACATGCTATTCTGAAGGCGAATTCAGCTTAAAAGAAGAGAAACTGAAACTAAGAAAGAGGAAGAGAAACGTCAAATCTCTTTCTGGGTTAAAGTCCACTACAAAAGCGCTTTCTGTAGCGAGCCACATCCCAGGAGGAGAGGTCTGTACCTGATGACAGTGATGCTCATGCTGCTCAGCTTCTGCTTGAGGTCATGCATGCTGATGCCTTGAGGCTCGTGACAACTCTTGATCAGACTCAAAACCTGCACAAAGACCAGAGACAACATCAGCAAAACACACAGTCACGAACTCCACAATAGACCACACAATGGAAATGAAATCATGAATCGGCCGCAGGTAATCAGCGTGTTGACATAAAGCCATATTTCACATCTACGAGTGTGATATTGTGTTTATACAACAGTTCGACGGCACGAGTGTGTAAATACATGAGGAACAACAACGGAGTGTCTTTAGAAACTCTTTTGTGCAGAACTACTTCCTTCTGCCACGGATTCAAAACTCAGTTTGACAGTTTAAAAGCTGTGTCCAAGCCTCTGTTATTAATCTGAAAACATCTCTAGTAACTAGTAACACAGGAATGTTGAGTTGCTTCATTAAAAGCTTTTTGTAGTACTGTATTAGAAGCTCACAGTATTATGTTGAGAGAGAGATGGACTGGCCGAGTGTGATTAATGCACCTGCATCTGATACAGCATTCATTCTTCAGATCGGTCTCGTATTCACAATAAAACATTAGTCTGAATGTTATCTTTTTCGTAACGTTAATAGCCTTTCACCTGTTAAGGGTGATTTCTGATTTCTGTCCAGTGTATTTGGACGCTGCGTCAAGCTATTGTTGAAACTAAAATAACTTAAAGTTTGTAAAAGCGTTTATTTTTTCCATATAAAAATCTGAACTGCTGACTCGTAATAACAGTCTCTTGTCGCCATCTAACAGGGTTCCTATACATTTTCCATTTTAAAATTCCATACTTTTCCAGACTAGGGCTGCACGATAAATCGCATGCGATTGTCATGTGCATCTTGTCACTAAAGCCGGTTCTGTGTTTAGTAGTAAATCTGTATCACGTGCATTCAGCTGGAGCGGCAATTAATACACAGGGCCGTAAATCACTGATAAGCTACGCAAAATCGTGTTCATACTCAAATGCGATTCATCTGCGACTATGAACGCGATATTGTGTAGCTTGTCAGTGATTTACAGCTCTGTGTATTAATTGCTGCTCTAGCTGAACGTACGTGAAATAGATTTACAACTAATCACAGAACCGATTTTACTTACGAGACGCGCATGACAGTCGAATGCAATTTATCGTGCACCCCATCCACCTTATTTTTGCCGTAAGAGTGGGAGCGTTTGTAAATTTAATGCGTCTGGCTTCCGGTCTCATCCACGTCCAGCTATGTTTATCTGTACAAAACCGCTCGTTTTGCTGCTTGATATTGCAAATTGGTGTCTTACCATATTATTTTATTGTATTATCTTAATTATGAATAGAATAGTTTGTAGTGCAAATCGTTTTGTTTACGGCACTTCAGTATCCTTCTTGTTATTTCTCTATGGCAGATTATGAACAGGAAGTCTAACACATTACCAGAAAACAGTTTACTTCTGCATTGAAAAATGAGGTGGATTCCAGACTACAATTTTCCATCCCCTCAGTAGATTTTTGGACCATATTTAACAAAAATGGTTCATACAGCATTATTTTCAGCTTTATATTTGGTATAAAACAGTCATCTGTAAATATTTGTATTTTTTTCAGGGTTTTCTTCATTTATTTCGAGACAACATACAGAACACCTAAAATAAAAAAATAATTAAAAAAAAGAAGAAAGACAAAAAAAAAAAAAAACAGACTTTTCCATGCACAAGAAAGTTTTTTTGTACCCTCGAGAAACTATTTACATGTGCATGGGAGTTTTTTGCATGCTTACACATTACAGTTTCTAGTTTTATATGACTTATTTCCTTTGTGCGTCACTGCCATCCTACTATGAGTAAAGAGAGAGCATGGATGCACATGAATAATAGAGATCTTCTTGCACAAATTTGGCTTTCCTTATGGCAGTACCTCTAATATTAAAGGAACACTCCACTTTTTTTGAAATAGGCTCATTTTCCAACTCCCCTAGAGTTACACAGATGCGTTTTACCATTTTTTAATCCATTCAGCTGATCGCCGGGTCTGGCGGTAGCACTTTTAGCATAGCTTAGCATAAATCATTGAATCCGATTAGACCATTAGCATCTCACTATAAAATGACTAAAGAGTTTCGATATTTTTTACTATTTAAAACTTGACGCTTCTGTAGTTGCATCGTGTACTAAGACTGATGGAAAATGAAAAGTTGTGATTTTATAGGCTGATATGGCTAGGAACTATACTCTCATTATACTCTCAGAAAAAAACATGGCACGCAATGGGCAAATGGCATAATACGGCTGTGTGCATTGTCCTATTTGCCAAGTTTAAGGGTATATATTAAAAAAAAAAAAAAATGGTTTTGTAAAAAAAAAAAAAAAAAAAGTTCTCAAAATATGGCTTTGTTAGGGCAGTATGATATATTTCAAGGCCTAAGGTCTCTTTAACGCATACACTGTGGCAGCCAAGAAACCTTGCGTTCAGTGTGCATTGTCCTATATACGAAGTTTAATGGTTTCTTGTGCACACATACAAGTCTGTATATTTTTTATTTTTGCAAAGGTCCTTGAGGCTGTGTTATATGGTGCTAAGAATTTTGAGAAGAAACCTAAAATGCAAAACATTTTGCATAATGAAAAAGTGCACCTTAAATTCATTCAGTCATTTTTGACAATCACTAAAGAATCACTAAACAGCTGCCATGAGAAAACAGTTATTTTATGATTTATTTTCTTTACATTCTTACTTTTCTATTATAAAAAACTAAACAGGGGTAAAAGTCTGGAAATGCAAATATTTCTCCATACCCTGCTTTCTTTTTTTCCATACTTTTCCAGACCTGTAAATTACTTAAATTAAATTCCATACTTTTCCAAACCGGAACCCTGAAATGGTGGAACAATGTAACTAAATTCACCATCAAGAAAACATGCACTATTTCTCAAGACTAAACCCTATTACTACTATTACTTATTTAAAATTTTATTTATTGAATAATAATATTTAATAAACAACAACAGCCATCATAAACATTGCTAGGCAATTCAGTCAAATGAACAAAGGCAGCACTCTGATATACAGCACTAAATTTGCATAAACATGATAAGATTTTGCCAAAACTATTTGCTCTGGAACAAATAATAGTTTAATGAGACTAAAGACTGCCCATTGGATTTACCCATAACACATTATATCTCATGTTCAACCACTATATAGACCTCAGAGTGGAGTGATACAATTACAAACTGTGAAACAGCCGTTGGAGTCCAGATATCACTCTAATATTACACTCTTATTAGCAGACTCAAGGGCCAGAAAGAACTGTTGTATAAACACATATCCTTGCAGAGTAAAAGTATTTGACTCACTTGGTTCTGGTTGGCACTCAAACCATTGACTAGCATCATACTAGCACCAGAATATCCTCCTGTGGAGCCCATGCTGCTCATGCTAGTGTGAGATGTGGGCATCATGCTCATTCCTCCACCTCCTCCCATCTATAAAAGAAACAGCATTGATTATCAAACACCCTACAATCACAATAAAACATTAATGCAAACACAATGAAACAGTGAAAATTGGCCAGGTCAATATTTTGATGCTTTCCCACATTTCAATACCATATTTCAAAATTATATTTTATATTATCAGTGTCTATTGACACTAAGTGCAAACAGCCTGCCTTGTTGGCAGAGGCCATTGACACTATCTCCACCCTACAAACGTTTGATCGAGCTAGTCAATAAAATAAAGTATTGGGTAGGGTTAGGGCAGGCTTTATTGTCCCAATAAGGTGGCATCTATTTAATAATTTGAATTAAAATTATAATTTACACTCAATACGTTATTATTGCATACTGTTTTATAATGTACTACAATACTGAGGAGCAGATAATTGACACTAAGTGGTATAAATAGCAGAAAATCCTGCTATTTTAACAGTTTAAATAGGATCTAGTTATTTGCACTTGGTGTAAGTTGCATAATGCTAAAAAATACTGCTATTTATAAGGGGTGCACTGACGTATCGAGCGTTTTTTTATTATTTTAAAGCCATCGGCATATCAGAAATAGCACGAAAAGGGACGATACCAATGGTTTATTAACCAACTTCATGAGTTGCATGTCTGTTGCATAATCCAATGTGTTCTTTGGGCAAAAAAATTAAATACTTTCCAAAACAGACTAAATTCTGTACAAAATATATTATGTCGGACGGCATAGTACAGCCTGTGAAAATGTGACGCTGATGCATCCACGAGTGAAATGCCGACACTCAGCTATAAATTCACCATAGGTAATTTGCAATGGCAACGCCCCGCTTCTAGTTTATCCGAGGATATGTCACAAACTGCCAAGCATTAGGCCTACATTTAAGTGAAAATGAATGACGAGGTATATGCAGTATTTTGTGTGTTTGAAACCAGCAAAAATGACAGGATAGCATAGAACACGGATTCACATCACACACCTAACTAAACTAAAATACAATACATAAAATACACAACATAAATCACGCACCTAACTAAAATAGCCTAATATCGTTTGCAATGTTTTTAAATATTTTGTTTTATTTACTGGTATTTTAGCCTACATTATTTCTTTACGTAGTAATAAAATACAACGTACAGCCTACTAATTTAACCTGGTTTTTCCTCTCAAAGCACTTATAGGACTAGTAGTATAACCTTCTTAAATATCTTGAAAACATGCTTTCATTTTTTTCCTTTTGTTTAATGCATTTGATCAAAATCTAGAAAGGATGATGCTGTATTGGCTATGACTAAGTAAAAGATAAGCTACCAGATCAAGACCCTCTTTGTGCGTTTTTTTTTTTTTTTTAAATCTTTTTGACTAAAGAAAATGCTGCACTTTATTATTATTATATTACTATTATTATTATTATTGGCAAAGAAAATTATTATTAACCACCATTTTTCTACTCAAACCAGTTTCGGAATGGTATTAATACAGAGGAACACAGGAAAAGAAACGTTTAAGTACCGATTCTGCTAAGAGCGAACCAATCAAATTATTATTATTTTTATTTTTTAATTTTTAAGCCCGGCTTTATGCAATTGACCAATATCGTCATCAGTATCATAGTGGTCCAATAGCTGTTTGTTAAAATCGGTATCGGACTAAAAAATTACTATCGGTGCATCCCTACTATTTACACTTAGTGCAAATAGAATCCATTGCTGCCTTATATTATTTAGGGCACTAAAAGTAGGGATGTGCAATTAAGTTCAGATATGGACAAGTGTCTGAGAATATGACAGTGCTAAAAGTCTACTTCTTTAAAAGTGAAGTGTGTATCGTCTACGTGTCACAGTTTGGTCTGCTCCACAAACTCAAGCACGCGTAACACTCATCTGCGTCTCACTATATAAGGACATTAACACCCTCGTCTTCATCTTTACCAGCATTTTGCCATTTCATTTGAGAAAACTAACATCAGATACATGCAACTCAACACTCAAAAATTTAAATGGAAAACAGAATTTGGGAAAATAAAATGGATTTTATAGAACCCTAATTATTATAATGTTCCATATTATATTATATAGGATTTGAAAATCTTCCATTCAGCATCTTAAGACCCAAATCGTAACAGTTTGAGACACAAAAGAAACCTGTATCAGTTTAATTTATAACCATCCCTATCATGCACAAACATGCATGTCAAATGTCAACTAGCTGTGATCTACACTATGAGCGAGTGAAAAGCAGAAGCGTAGGGAGAAAAGGACGTGTCAGTCTCACCATATTCTGTGGTTTGCTCTGCTGCATGTGAGCGCTCACAACCTCCAGCATGTGTGAAGTGACTTCATTCATGTCTTCCAGCACTCGGACGCTGAACGCAACCAGAGACCTGTTATTCTGCAACGAGACCAAAACACTTAACACTCATCCTCAAGGAGAAACCACATGGGGAAAAAAAAGTTTTATACACTCATACACACATATATTACTGAAGATGTTTAGGGGGCCATGATGGATAGAGACCAGCAGGCCAGTAGGGTTACTGTATTTCAAGATACACTCTTAAGCTATGAACCTGGTGGCTTCACTAACGCTTTCCAGCAGAAACTGAACAAACTACTGCTGGTGATCTTCAACTTACACATGTAAGAGCATATAAAACAGCAATTTAAATTACATTACTTGACATTAATTACAAGTTCTGACCTGAAAAGAGCGGAGGTTGCCGGAGACTTTGACGTAAGTGCCTGGAGGAATGACCGAGTTATCAACACCCATGTCCTGGAAAAACAAAAAACAACAACAAAACAAATTAAACAAAGAAAAATGTATGAATAAAAATATGGGAGGTCATTAACCTCTGGGTTCCCAAACTTTTAGACCAGTCAATTTCTATTACTTTTCCAGATCTTTGTGGTTTCTAAATAAGGACATTTAAACAGTTTTTTTTGCAGGGTTTCAGCAGGTTCGATGACGGTACATTTTTAAGACCAAATAAAGGAAATTCATGGAATAAACTGAAGGAAATAATATATCAGTGTTCTCTAAATGTAAATGTCTAGGTAGAACAATATCTTGTTTTAGCAACACTTTTAATAACAGTTAAATACAAAAATAGCAAAATACAACTTTCAACAGATCTCCACTACTAATTAATTTTTACCGGGGGGGGGGGGGGGGGGTAATAATAATAATAATAATAATAATAACAAAACAAACAATTAAAAATGGCTTAAGGTTCTGCTTCCAAACAGTGGAATATGGAAAATGTTTGTCGTTTCCCAGTAAAATGTCTAAAGATTTTTAAATCAAGATACATTTTATAAATCCCATGAAAATGACGGAAAATAGAAAGTCTTGTTTTATGAGAAACTAATCATTGGACTAGGTTTAGGCTTCCTCCTTATTTTTATATTTTAGATATCTGTCAATTATTATGGTGATGAAAAGGATTTGCTGCGCTGGTGGAAACAACGCGAGTTGTTAATAAGTAAGCAAAAGTAATTAATATTAATGCGTTGGGGGGAAATTAGGAGATATTTGAATAGTTTATTAATAAACTAGTGATATATGAGCCAGTGTTGCAAAGTTGATGATCCTGAAAGTAGTTATTTTAAGCTTTCTAGATATATTCATCACGCCTGTGAAACAAGCATTCACTGAGTTTCAGTTCATCATAGCAAAGCGCTCCTGCTCAAGAACAAGACAGCAGAAAGCGCATCCTGTTTGTTTTCTAAAAAAGCACAATGTTTGCTGATATTGTGAGTGCACACAAGTAAAAGTAGACCCTTTATAGTCCCATATGATGTATTATTCTTACCTTTATGAGCAAAAATGACAGCGCATTTTAAGTTGTTTCCACTATAGTGATCACGCTGGCACCTGCGTGTTTAGCTTCCACTCTCCACACAAATGATTGGATATGCACCTAATAGCGTGCATTTATCTAGGTTAAATGTTTAAACTAACATTGTGATATGCTTGAAGTATTTTATATCTATAGATTTTATTTTAGGCAAGTCGTGATTTGAGAAGGCTAAATTTATCAAACATAGGCTATGATCAACTCACTGTCTAGCGCTGGCCGCTTGGTTGTTATTTTAAAATACAAAAACTTTAATTAAAAAAATAAATAAATAAATAAAAAGTTTGAAACATATTATTAACTTACTAAAGAAACAAAAACAAATATAACCACTTTGCTATTAAAAAAAACAATAGCAATGGTTTTTAAGTGCTTTAATGGCTGCAACAGCAGCTGTCCAATTGGGAAGAGAGAGAGAGAAAAAAAAAAGACATGGGCTCCAGTCAGACTCGGGCCGAGAACACTGATAAGCTGTTGGACAAGGGCCAGGCTAGGGCCTATATTTAAGGACCGTGCAGGGCTCTACTGCGCATGTTTGGTACCAAACTTAATTTGGTACTTGCAAGTCGGCTTTATACACGTGACTGAACGCACAGGAAAACGCCTCTGCAGCGTGCGAGTACCGAATGGCTTAAAAAGCATGCAAATAATATATTTTTGTGGCGATGCAACAATGATCCGATTAGCCAAGTGACAATTCTGTCAACTGTACTGAAACGCGAGCAAAAGTCTTGCATCGCAGCGTGCAGCAGCTCTTGTAGCGCAGACAAGATGTGCTGATGTGAAGCCGCTTTAAGTTATCTAACCTACATGCTATATTGAATAAATGTGTGCAAGAATCCCGCACCGAAATACGGGACCTGATTCAACAATTCTACTATACAGAGATTTGTGAAATAGATTTCCATGACTTTCACAAAACTTTTGGGGTTTATTTATTTTTCCAAAACTTTTCCAGGCCTGGAAATTGCTTTTTTAAAATTCCATGACTTTTAATGACTGTAAAAGCCCTGCACTGTGTTTTCAACCTGCTGTATGAGTAGGTCTTTGTCAATGTCTTTATCTTCCTGCTACACTCTACAACACTGATGTTGTTCATACCAGTGAGTTGCCAAAAGGAAAGCAATTGCATGCAAAGCATTAAAAAACTTTTGACAATACATTTTTCAGAGCATCATGTATTTAAAGTAGGGCTGTCACGATTATTTTGGTAATTGAGTAATCTGTCGATTATTCTGATGATTAATCGAGTAATCGGATGATTATAATTCATTTTTCTGTAGTAATAAAAAGAGACCTAAGGGAACAATACATGACTTAAAATACATATATAATAACAATGAGGCAATAATAATTAGTTCAAATAAAGAACCAAAATATGTAATCAAAATCAAAAGTAACCTGTTAAAACACATAATTATAAACATTACGCATTATAAACGCCTGCAGAGGGCACCAATGGCCTGACGATTGTTTTTACACTTTACTGTGTGATCTAATCCGTGTATAATATTGACTCGACAACAATTAAACCGTCCACTTACTGTTCAATATTTGCCCATTTCTTTATGATAGAAAAGCTACAGCCAATGTAATTTCTTGAATATGTGGACATCAGAATGTGTGAACTGATGATGAACAGTTAAGAGAAAGATGACAGATTCACCTGTGTTTGCGTAGGTTTATAGATGATTTACCTTACAAATCTGATTAAATACTTTTTCCAAATGCATGTTATAATAAACCCAAACTCACAACAACAAGCAGAAGTGGAATCTGATACGCTCCACAAATGTAAATGATATCAGTTTGTGTAGCAGCATTTACTGTGAAAAGCTGCACGTATGTAACCTACACGCATGTAAATAATTAGAGCGCATATACTGAACCTGCATCGCATATATATATATATATTTTTGATTCATAGCATTTGTGAATTCTTAATAGCGTTATGCTTTATTACGATTTTTAAATGAGTTTCATATGTGGGATGCGCCACTTCCTGTATTTTGCCAATTACTCGACACGGGCAAAATGCAATCGAGGATTTTTTTTTTTTTTTTTTAATAATCGAATGCAGAAATAGAATCGAGGAATCACTGCAGCCCTAATTTAAAGTACAAAGATATTTCAAGTTGAGAGTACTTCTAACAGCCATCTTGACCTGCAGAGTTCACATGGGTGATATGACGGTGAATTTTTATCTTTGTTTTAAGTGTTCTGTCCAAGGTGTGACATTGTTCAAACTGATACAACATGTTGACTGTTATTGAATGCACACATTATGCATTTTTAGCTAAATTCAATGCAGATTACATTTAATGACAAATCACGGTTTGTATGAACACCATATTAATAACTAATAAATAATTAATAACATTGATAACTTCCTTGGTGTTAAGCTATTGACACGCCTAGTGTAGTTTTAACACTAACTTGGTGTAAATGAGGGGCGAAAGCACTAATAGTGTTAATGGTGAACACTTACAGTGGTGTTTTAACACTATTTAAAGTGCGGCCCTTTACAAAAGTGCAAATTTTTACAGTGTGAGTGTGAATTAGCAGAGGTGGCACCAAGTCATTATTTTGCAAGTCACAAGTAAGTGTCGAGTCTTTGCATTCAAGTCCCGAGTCAAGACAGGTGAGTCCAAGTCGAGCTGCAAGTCCTCCGCTTTAAGCGTCAAGTCGTAAACAAGTCATTAGTGCTGTTTGCCCAAATTAGTGTCTCTGTATTAATTACTACAGTCAATTTAAAATCAATAATAGTCTATAGTAAGTATAATTATAAAGATGTAATAATTAGTGGTGTTTCATTGATGAATGAATCATTGTTTGTGAAGAAATAGGCCTAAGCGAATGAATAATTTATTTTAAGTCCTCCGTTTCATTTGTGATTCACTGATTTTAATGAATCAACTGAGTCAGTTCTTTAATAACTTGCTAATACGTAGTACAAACGCTCATTTATTGCCACCTACTGATGTAACATTAGGTCTCCAGAAAAAGACATAGCATTATTGCCATGATTGACCTGTATCATTTATAATATTTACAAAATATTTATAGGGGAGCGCGGGGCAAAACCTTACACTTTTTGAACTTCTCACTTTGTGTAAATCCACGTGGGTTTCAGAGTATAATTTTTTATCCACGATAATTTCACACTTGTCTAGTACAAATATGTAGCTTTGTTTCATAATTACAGTATGTACATTTTTCGTTATTTACCTCAAAAGAAAGGAAGTGAAAAGTGACAACATGCCCCGTATGTGGGGTACATTGTAACATGTGAGGGGCATGTTGTAACATTTACATTTATTCATTTAGCAGACGCTTTTACAAGACGTATTTACGACTTACAAGTGGGAAATACGTCAAGCGATTTGTCCTAAAGAGGCAAAACAACTTAGGAAGCGCTCATAATACCATAAAACAGGCATTGTTTAGATAAGTACAAGCTAGAAAGGGAAAAGAGTAGAAGAGTTTTTTTTTTTTTTTTTTTTTTTTAAGTCAAATAGTTTCAGAAGAGATGAGTTTTCAGCAGTCGCTTGAAAGTTGTTAGGGAGTTGACATTCCGGATAGCGGTGGGAAGATCATTCCACCAGCCAGGAACGGTGTAAGAGAAAGTTCTGGAAATTGATTTTGTGCCTCTTTGTGATGGTACAACGAGGCGTCGCTCACTGGCGGATCTCAGAGTTCTGGAGGGAGTGTAGATTGGTAGCAGTGAGCGGAGGTAGGCGGGCACTGAGCCTGTGGTTGTTCTATAAACAAGCATCAGTGTCTTGAATTTGATGCGAGCCGCAACAGTGCAGTGCAGGGTGATAAAAAGAGGTGTGACATGGGCCGTTTTGGGCTCGTTGAAGACCAGTCGTGCTGCTGCATTCTGAATCATTTGTAGAGGTTTGATTGTGCATGAAGGAAGACCGGCTAGAAGAGCATTGCAGTAGTCCAGCCTAGAGATGACCAGGGCCTGGACAAGAAGCTGTGTGGCCTGCTCTGTTAGAAAGGGCATGATCTTTCTGATGTTGTGTAATGCAAACCTGCAAGATCGAGCAGTCTCAGCTATATGGTCTTTAAAAGTCAGCTGGTCATCAAAGATCACACCAAGATTTCTGGCAGAACTTGATGGGGTATTTGTTGATGAACCTAAATGGATGGTGAAGTCATGCTGTAGAGTCGGAGTGGCAGGGAAAACAAGGAGCTCAGTCTTTGCCAGGTTGAGCTGTGGTGATGTTCTTTCATCCACACCGACCGTATGAGAGTTTAAAATGTTATCTGATCTAATGAAAAAAATATACACGACAAACTAAAATATTTTGTCAATGAAAAAAATGATTAACTTTTTCAAATAAAACAATGGCATTTTTTAAGAATAAAAAAAAAAAAAAAGTCTAATATTTAAGGGTCACAATGAACACGTCGCAACCATGCGTGGGACGGCCCTGATAGCAAAACAGCTATACAGTATAGTTCAAAACAACGTGCGCAAATAGAAGAAACACATTCAGAAAAACACTACCCTCCCACCACACACAGCTCTCTGCTGGTTTGCCAAGCATTAATAAACTATCTGAACTGATAAATAACGGATTGAAGATTAAAATAATAGCAGATTTGTCTCATTTTAAACGAATACTAAAAACTGAGATTAAAAATTTACTTCAGCCAGAAATTTACCTTTACTATGGTAAAAATAAATATTCAGCGATATCTTCCAAAGGCTTTTGATTTTTGGCACACTTTTTTTCTCTGTGTAGTGTTGCGATGGCAACTAGTAAACACCGTAAATTTGGTTACAGGGTTGCTGCAGGATTTTTAAGCTCAAATTTAAGACTTTTTAAGACCTTTTTTAAGACCTGCACAAATAAAATTAATACCATATGAGCAGGGTAAGGCAATGTCTATGGTTAAATATTAAACTGTAAAATGACTTAACTACTGTAAAAACTGATTAACAGTTCAGATTTTTCACAAAAACAAAAGGTTTTATAAAGTGATACATTTCACATTTCTTTAAAGTATCAATTTTTAAGAAAATAGATGAGTCAAAAGTATTACTTATATTAATTGAAATAATTATTATCAATAAATTATTATATCAATTTAAAAAAAAATACAAATACATGTTAGTGTTTAGATTTTTATGATGAATTATCTTCTTTCACATTTACAGCTCTGCATGTTTGCAGGGTAAAAATTGGGGTCGCTTTTCGCTTTGGTCTGAACAAAAACAACCCCAATACTATGTTCCTGCAAAACCACATTTCTGGGACCCTATTTTTTGGGACAGTGCCATCTAGCAATTCCATTCCAAAGAAACATCAAACAGACGCAAAGACTAGCTCCATTGAAACCATTTTTTTTTTTTTTATCTTTCCATCTCATTTTTAATGTAAAAGCTGACATAAAGCTGAGTGTACAGGTCTGCATTCCCCACGGGACCCGACCAGATTTTTTGCTACGCGGAAATAAATTTACAAACAAAACGCAGTAGCGGTCGGTAACTGGTGTAATTTGGACGGGAGCGGGCGGTCTAACAATATACCATTCCCGACGTCCTTTCTGAACTGTTATGCACGCGCTGCAGGCATGGACTGCGTCACGCATTTTATAGGCAAGGTCTGTGCAGGCAGGATTTGGCGGTGATCAGCGCGGGCTGTACCGAGGATGGCAGAGCAAAGTGTGGATGCGCTGTCCTTGAAGGACGTTCAGCTTGGACTAGAAAATGGTCAGTTTACTGTTAAGAAACCCACATCGGGCAAGTCTGATGTATGGGAGTCTTTTTTTTTTGTTTGAATAAAAATAATAAGTATGCTGCAATTTTGTACATTTTTTCTACATTTTTTTTCTGCAACACATTTTCCATATTAACAGCATCTTGACAAGAAGAATAAAAATAAAATAAATTGTTGTACAACATACAACTCTTTCGGTTTAAATGTGAGATTCTGGAAACAGATAAAAATTTAGCGGGAACGGTCGGGTCGGGAAGAAAATTATTCTAAGCGGGCAGCGGGTGAACAAAGAGTGAATATATAGCGGAAGCGGGTGGGAGTGGAATAACCTCGCGGGAGCGGGACTAAAAAAACAGTCAAAACCTCTAGTTGAGTGTTCAAGGGGGTGTCAGCAATCTCCATTTAGCCCATTTAACTGTCCAAAACAGTTCATTGTGCTGCTGGATGTTGTAAATTAGTATTTGTATTCAAATTATTTTAAAGTGATTAAAGTACTAATAAACACTAATTTGTATGGCAATTGTTTTACTGTTTACTTCACTTTGTTAAGTGGGTCACACGTCAGACATGAAGTGCAGCGGCTAATGAACTGAAGTCTAGAATATATTGAAATAAATTAGGTTAAATATTTCAAGAGGGTTACCCAGGGGTAGGTTTAGGATTAGGAGTTGGTTAGGACAATAATTAAGTGTATACAATTAAACAACTACATTCAGTATTTTCTTAACAATAATAACAAACAGAATTGAATAGCAACTGCTATAAATTGTATGAGCTGTTAATGCATACATATGACAAATAAATAAATACAATAAAATAAACAAATAAATAAATAATTTAAATAAAATTACAGGGTCCTAGAAATGCGGTCCTGAAACTACAGCCTCCTTTATTGTAAGAATACCCTACTCAAAACAACAGGCTTATTGAAAATGCACATTCAATCTCTGCCAGCAGATGGCGCATTCGGAACTGCAGACACGCGTTTCCCCGGTAACCGCAGTACACAAAGCAGCTCAGCACGGGACTTTGAACGTGAAGCGCTCATGTTTATTTAACGAAATCACAGCCTTTTGAAGTTTAATCATCACACTAAGCTGTATCGCAATTCTGGTCTTCCCGCGCCTAAAATTTAAGACCTCTTAACCATAATTAAAACTTTCTTGTACAATTTAAGACTTTTTATGACCTTAAATTTGATAAACTAAATTTAAGACTTTTTAAGGACCCGCGGGAACCCTGGGTATGCTAGCACGTGTGGAAATATTTAAACCAGGCATGTTACAACTAAGCCCGCATTAGTTTGTGCCCCGCGCACCCCTAAGTTCTAAACTGATATGCTGATACAGAACGTTAATTACTGAGCAAAGAGATACATGAAATGAAGCGGGAAAGTAACTATATAAGAATAGTTATAACCACTGATTATAATATACACAAATGTTAAATAAAAATAAGAAACCATCAGTGAATGGATTTAAAAGATGGATTGGATGTGTTTTATTATAGTTCTATATTATTTTATGTTCTTTTGTTGAAGGCTATTCCTTCAACAAATATTCATAATAACAAATTATTCAAATTTCATGCTGTCACAGAGACAATCGAGCAAAATATCAGTTATGATCTATTTTAGTCTTTGCTATGAGGGATGAGTTAATATGTCGAGTTTACAAGTTAAATGTCTTTTGGCAACAAGTAGCCAAACCGAACATGTCTGGCACCACACCGTTCAGGGTTTAAGAAATGAGGCATGCAAAATTATTCACGTTAAAACTGTAGCTATTCAGATAAACAAATATATGTAAGTAAATGTATTTTGTGTTTTAAACAAGTTCATAATGATCACAGTTGATGGCTTGGTTTAAGAGCTATAGTAACCTGTCGGATATACAACACGTGAATTCATCCATTTTTTCTGAAAGACATCAAAGTGAGTGGCTGGTAAACAGGGAGAACAGAGTGAGCTTTATATGTAGGTTACATATAAGGTTTCAACGTGAAAAAAAATGGAATTATGCATGAAAGGTTTAACTTATTATTAGGCTACTGCTGTTTCAATATACATCAGTGTTTATCTTCGTCTTAATATTATAAGTGGTTTATAGTGATTATGTGGATTTTAAATGTCTAAAAGATTAAATATCCTAAACATTATGTGGATGAAAACACTAAGAAGCGCTCACTTAGTGTCTTTGGCTCAGTGCCAAGAGCTGCGCTAATCATATCAGTGTGATCATAGGCTTCAGTAACCCGCCTACCGATCAGAACCGTTTGTTTTTTTTATTATTAAACATAAGGTAAGTCAAAGACTTTCCGAGTCACAGGGCTCAAGTCCAAGTCAAGTCTCGAGTCGCAAGTCTTCCTTTATTATGTCAAGTCACAAGTCCTCAAATTTGAGACTCCAGTCCACATCTCTGTGAATTAGTGTGAAAATAATTTCAAATTTGCTGTGTATGATTACAACTCTTAAAACAATGCTCAAATCCATTTAAACCAGTACCTCCGTGTCGATCCACTGCTTCACATCCATGGGAGCTGCTGTCATGTCATCCACCTTATACTGGATGTTGATTGTGGATTTATCAGTGCTTCTGATGACACCAACTATAGTCACCTGCAGTGCCAGACAAAACAGCCTTCAATTAACTTGACAAATAAGTAAAGAGCCTACATGTAAACATATTAGAGAAAATGCTTGCATAAGTGTATCAGCAATGACTGCTGACACAACTACTTTCCTGTTTCATCATTATGACCTGGGCATTTACATGTTTGTTTAACACAGCTTCTCATATTTCGAATTTGACTTAAGTTACTATATTTTTTACGGCTCAAAAGAGCAAACAGCCATGTGAAAGAGAACACAACGCCTTTCATTTCATGCAAGTTTGCAGATCAGTGGTTTTTCTGTAACGCAGAGAAAGCACATGAACATGGTTGCCAGGTTGGCAAGATTAAGTAACCCACTAGGCAGACAATGTACTGATTTAAGAGAAAAGCTTTTATTGGGGGATTTAAACTTTTAATATCTGGCAACCACAACTGTTAACACTTGTGGGGGTTCTTGTTATTAATGCAGGATAACACAAATGTGAAATGAAACATTTTCAGGATAAATAACCAGTGTAAAAATAATCTCGGGCAATTATGCCTAGACGAGAGAAGCAGAAATCATGATCACAATTCAAACACGGTTGATGAAATAGTGATTAAAGCATAAATTTAATAATAAAACGAAAGGAGTAAGTTTGTGTGATCTGTTCGGAGCATCACGTCCTCATCTGGTCTCTCTTCTCACACTCATGCATGCTGTGGCGTTGTGGTATTTTTAGGGTAGTTACTTAGAGAAGTGGTTCAGTGACAGACGAACCACCAAGAGCGGCCTCAGGTGGTACACAGAACAAATGTACACCATTTTAAAAGACATTTTATCCAAATAGTTATTGTTCTTCAAAATAACGGTCTTAAAGAGATCTTAAAGAATTCCTGCTTTTGACTCGTAGGCCCTCAGGTTTGAGCATTATAACAATAATGCATTTTAACAAAAAGAATTTTCTAAAAAGAAGCTTCACAGAGAAAAATCGCATCGTGCATCATGCATTTAGAATGATCACATAATCCAAGATATGGGGGCAGATAATGTTTATATTTATATTATTCCATATGATTAATTAATGTCATGCAAAGAGTGCAATTTTTCTTCAAACATCAGCACGATTACAAATGTGATACTGATTTTTACAACAGTTCGATGAAGTTAATATTAAGAGACTTACATTTTAGTCACCGCATTGGCTGTTTTTGCGCCATTTCGCCAACAAAAAACATTCCAAACACAGCCACAGCAATGTTTCACGTCTCTGAGCAACATGACAGTGTTTTGTTCCTGAATTAATCAACTTAAATTGATTAATTAATCAATTTAAATGATTCAGTTCAATCGCAATGACTCACTTACTAACAGTGACTTGCTGCTACCTATTGGCTGTTTTAATTTGACATTTAAAGTATCTTTTCCTTTTTAATTCATTTCAAATATCATTATTCAACATTTTATGTTTAAAATATCAAAACATTATTTATGCATTTGTAACCGCAGGTTAAAACATTCCATGTTGCTCTGAGCTGCATTAAACAGTGTGTAAATGCATCTAAATGCCACTTCAGATGCAACTTCTGCAAAGATGAATTTTGTTGATACCGATTTCATTTGTATCATTATTATTATAACTGACTGGTTACATGTAAAAATTTGAGTTAAAAGATGATGCACACTTTTAGAAAAAAAAAAAAAAAGTTTTATAAAGGTAACATGCCCATAAAAGAGAAAAAAACAATTTAAACTTATTAGAAAAGAATAATTTCCATCACTGCTGTGAACTGACCCCACAGAATATGAAGAATATCAAAAAATGTACGAGTCAGCTGTCTACGGTAGTCCTTAAAATATTTGCACATTAACACACTCATTAAAATATTGTCTAATTATTGTTATCAATAAAATCCCAGCAAATATCGAGATATTATTTTTGGTCAATATCGCACACCCCTAGTATTAATACCAGGTGTTAATGAGACAGTAGATCAGGGCTATTTAATTATGTTCTAAGAGGTGCGAACAATAATTTTTTGGAATAGTAATGAATTTCCATCTGAGCAACAACAGTATTTTATTAAAAAAAAAAAAAAAAAAAAAAAAAAAAGAAAATCAGGTTTTATCAGGCTATTATTATTTTTACATTTGGATATGTAGGTCATGTGACTGATCAAAAAAATACTGTACTGTACCATTTTTATATTTTGCTAAAACTAAATATCTACTGAAAACAAACTACATACAATAATAAATGCTTTCATCATGAGCAGAAAACAAATACACATATACACTTTTAATTATGATTTTGCTTATTATGAAATGTTTTTAACATACTGATGCTAAAAGTAGATGGGGAAAATGTCATCAAACTAGTTTATCGGAAGAGTCAGAACCCGTATGATAGATTAAAAAAACTGACAGATATTTGCTGTTGAGAACATCAGTGCCATTTCATCTTGATGATTTCAACTAAATAATCATAATTTCTATTAATTTTCCACTAATTTTCCGACAAGCACTAGCACCTTCCAGCGTTATATGCCTTCTCTCTTTTGCAGTCGCTGTTCTGACTCAGAGGACATAACATTTCAGCAACATAAAACAGAAGTTACTGCAAACACTCGCTGGTGGTTTAAAATGAGTTCTGAGTAAAAGCGGAATATAAATCTTATTTATTGTCTTAAGTAGCATCATACTACAGTGTTCGTGAATGATCACGTAACGCACACTTTCGGTGGTGTAGTATGGACAGATATCTTTTCTGAAATGCCAGTATGGATGAGGATTGTTTTCATTTTTTAAACAAAAACACACCAGTGCAAACGTAGCCTTACATCTAAGGGGGCTGTAAGGCTTTCACGCTACAGCCTCACGTGTGTGCCACATCTCTGAGTGTAACCGGTGTAAACTAGCAGGTGTGTTCGACTTTGTCGTGACTCTGCGCAGGATCAAGAGCGCTATAGAGAGCAGACTGCATCGTAAGCTTTTGGAGGACGGTTTGTTGCTGCGTCGACCAAAGCACGCGCGCAGCGGAGCGCTCCACAGGCGTGCAAGCCGCGCTCAGTTCAAATAAGTCGAACTTTTGCCGCTGCGCTCTGAAGGGCTGCGCATTCCGCGTTCAGTGTGAAAGCCGCCGATCTGCGCGGCGCTGCTTCTAGTCGAACACACCTAGTGCTGCAGGCTTATTGGCACACTGACTTTGACGAGATTAACCCCTTAGGTATCGAAGTTTGGTACCGAACGACAAGAGATTTTTCGATACTCGATGGTATCGACGCATTTCGGTCGGTGCCTAAAAAGTATCGAACTCGATACCCAGCCCTACTGAATTCAAGTGCTTCTCGCTTGATCTCACAGCGCTGGTCGTGTAATCGAGACGCTCAGTGAGTAAACATCTGATAATTAGGGCTGCACAATTAATCAAATTTCTAATCAGAATTACAATTACAGCTGCCACAATTATGTAATCATAAGGCAAAAAAAAAAAAAAAAAAAAAAAAAAAAAATCCACTTACATTATTCTGCCTGCTTAAGATGTGGGGGTGGGGGTGTTTTTCTTACAGGTTATGTTATGTTTTTTTTTTTTCCATTGTTTTAATTTTTAAATGTTTACTTTTTTATATTTAAAGAAGAAACTATATATTAAAAAGGTGGCATGCAGTGCTTCAAACAATGGTATAAACCTATTCAAAACATCATTAAATGTAAATTGTGATAATCGTAATTAATAATTGCAATTACAATTTCAAGAGAATCATAATTGTGCAGTCCTACTGATAATTGGTCCGTGTGCTGCCATTAACATGGTTCCATTCCACTCTTGGCACATAAACATTATATCGAACATTTAGCAAATGTGTTATCATTTTATCGCCCAGCCTTAATTATAGAGGATACAGCTCCGAAAGATCCTTATCATAAACGACCCTGAGCTCTTGTAAAGTGTACAGCTCCATTGTTTCGATGCACTACTAACTTTTAAGTGTTGCAACTAAGGCTGTCACTAATGATCATTTTGGGTAATCGAGTAATCATCCGATTATTCTGATGGTTAACTGAGTAATCAGATAATTATATTTATTTATTTTTTTTGGTGTTTTGTGGTAATTAAAGTAGACCAAAGCAAACAATAGCCTTTAAAATGACTTCAAATATGTAGTATCAATGAGGCAATAAGAATGTCTAAATAAAGTATCAAAAGCAAGTAATCATATGGTTTTACTGAACAAAACTGTTAAAATACATAATGTATTATAAACAACAGAGATAATGTACATTACACATTATAACAAATGACTGCAGAGGGCGCCAACGGCCTGATGATTTTTACACTTTACTGCACAATCTAATCTTTGTTTAATATTGACCAAACAACATTTCAAAAGTCCACTTAATCTTTACTACAGTATTTGGCCATTTCTTCACAACAGAAATGCTACTGCTACTGTAATTTCTTGAATGTGGACATCAAAATGTGTAAACTCAGAGTGAGGGTTTGAGCTTTTATTTTCAAATCGCGATGTACAGCATATTGAAAAAGATACTGGTGTATTCTCCTGCGTTTGCGTAGGTTTATAAATGATTTACCTTACAAATCTGATGAAGTGTGTGGGATTACAAATTTAAGAATCTGTTTAAAATATGCTGATCCTATGCTAGGTTCCAATATAACAACATGAACTGAAAAAGTTATGTATATTGCGACATTCTAAGGGCAGGCAGCCTAGGCCTTGAGACAGTAACCTTTTGTCTTTATGCAGTTCCTGAACATCTGGCAGGTTTTCCCAAGTTAAGTGAGAATTTTAAGCTCAAGGTACAACTGTGCCTTTTGTTTAGCATCTATGCATTTAAATGACACTTGTATTCTAAATAGATCAAGGCTGGGAAAATTCTTTCACTGGGCTGATTTCCTATACTGCATTTGCATGCTTTTTTTTTAGATTGATTCCACCTCTACGTACTCCTCCCCCTTGAAACCTATATACTCTGCTGTGCTGAGATTTTGTCAGACGACTTTTTGATGACTGCAGCGCCACGCAGCGAGTATCTGAATAAAGAGAAACTTTTGCTTCAAGATATCCAAAACGTCTCCTGGTCTTCGCTTCTGAGTTTCCAACAAGTGGTGCACACTGTGTTCCCAGATAAATGTTATAATAAACCCAAAAATAAATATGCAGAGATGGAGTTTGAGACACTGTAAATTATAACTGTTCTTGTCGAGCAGGGTTATTTACTGTGAATGGAGCAGCTATGAGACGCATGTAACCTACATGTAAATAATTAAAGCACATGTATAATACCTGCATCGCATATATTTACTTAACTGAATCGTAACGTTTGTGAATTCATAATAGCAGTATGCTTTATCATGTTTTTTAAATGGGTTTAATATATCATGCTGCCTTTGCAAACGGTCTAATAATGCGTTTCATGGATTCTCGTCTGTGGAATGCACCACTTATGCTATTTTGCCAGTTACTCGACACAGGCAAATTGCAGTTGAGGATTTTTTTTACATCTAGTACTCAAATTGAATCGAATCGTAACGGCCCTAGTTGAAACTGTAAAATGTCTGGAATCAAGCCGGCTCCGGAACCTGATTGTGGTCGGTTATTTGAGGAGTCCTGCCCTAGACATTTGGTGACCTCGTGTTAAAGAGATCAGACTCACCTGTGCGATCTCTACCTCTCCCACTTTAAAGACGTCCTCCGCCTGTACCGCAGACATCAGCTGGGACACGGTGCAGGGAACGATCTGCTGCGCTCGAGCTCTCTGCACAACACACATAAACATTACTCATTACTGACACTCAGCTTCAATACTATAACTTTTACATATAAAATGTAAGTACTAGAATATCATGTGTATGTCAGCAAAAGCCTGTCAAGAAAACATATGGGACATATTTCATATTAAATAAAAAAATAATAATAAAAAAAACAATGGTATATATTAGGGATGCACGATATTATCGGACTGATATCGGAATCAGCCGATAATGGCTTTAAATGTAAATATCGGCATCGGCCCGATATGAAAAAAATATGCCGATATGTTTTGCCGATAAGAGGAATGTGTTAACCCACATGTGCTGAGGGTGTGCTAGGGATTAGATCATGTCAGCAGTGTGACTCATTCTTAAAGCAAAGTTTTGCCTGAATGGGAGTAGATTAACTGTTTTGGATGCTGCATTTAAACTGAGAATGCACATATAGTACGTGCAATAGCAGCAGCTGCCATTGGAGAAAGCGCGCCGTTGTTCCATTTGGGATCATTTACCTGTTTCATATCCAGTCACTAGACCGCTAAATGCATCTTTTAAATGGTTTCATGGTGCTCTTTGTTGTATTTTGAAACACAACAGCACAAGACATGATCAGCATTTAAAATAGAATGATCCCAAAGGTAATTACGGCGCGCGGTCAGTGAATTCTCTTTCTCCAGCGGCACAACGGCAGAACACACTGTTGCTCATATGAAACATTTTTACGTGAATATTATGACACAAGTGAGGTACAAATCATCCTTTATCAGATAAATAATTGGTTAGCTGGCAAATGTTAGTAGCAGCCATGCTTTTGGATTCATGCCGTTTGGACCCATACATTTAAAGGCATAAGCGGCTATGTGTCCTGTTTTTCCAGTTGGTCATGAATTTCCACGAACTTAATAATATTTATGGTTTCTTTTCCCAAATAATCACCGTCTCACCCTTTAATTTCGCAGGTTTATTTTCTTGTCATTCAGTTTTAATCCATGTTTTCGTATCTTTTATTGTGGTAAACTGCGGGTGGGAAATAAAAGATTTCATGGCAATAAATTAAGAATTCGTTAATAGACTTTTTAATTTCGTTCCCTCAATTTACAAACTAATAAATTAATAAATCGTAGGAACAAATTATGTCCTGTTCGTGTCCCGCAGCCCGGTCAAAGGGCAGTGCAACATAAAATAATTATCTGGGGAAATTATAATTAAACATGACGTAGTGACTATATTTCTATTACTTTCCATGTTAAATGCTTTTGTATTGCAGGGCTTTAGACTGCGACCAAAGCTGTCGCATTTTAGATAATTGTTTTGAGAATGTGCATGTTATAATTTGACGTGGTCGCATTTGTGCAGTGCTTCAAAGCGTCTACTCCATACTGCGGGAGTTACAGAGCCGTCGCATATTGCGGCAAGAGAGATTTCACTGATCACGCGAAGAGACGCTTTGGGTGTAGAGTCTGGTTTGTATTTGCAGTGTCAGCATCAGCGCAGTGGTGACGGCAAAAATGACGCGAATATTGAGGAAACTATGGCGGACGGAGGATTTGATTTTCAAAAGACCGCTTGTTAAACCAGAGGTGGTGAACATGTTGGTGTTCTTGTGCAAAAAAAAAATAAAAAATGTGTTCTGTTTTGCCAGTTGGTCACGAATTGCCATGAGCTTAATATTTTTATTTTCCCAAATCCTCACCATCTCACCATTTAATTTCGCAGGTTTATTTTCTTGTCATTCACTGTTAATCCATGTTTTCGTATCTCTTACTGTGATAAATTGCGGGTGGGAAATAAAATATTTTGTGGCAATAAATTAAGAATTTGTTAATATGACGTATTAATTCGTTCCCTCATTTTACAAAGTAACAAATTAATAAATCGTAGGAACGAATTAACAAGCTGTAGGAATGAATTATGTCCTGTTCGTGTCTGCATGGTATTCTTGAGCAAAAAAAAAAAAACCACATGCAAAGCACCATCACGGTCAGCCAGTTTAGTTTTACTTTGTTCTTGTTAAAAACGAACTTTCCAAACAAAAGGATCTATATATCGGTATCGGCCAAAATGAGATGGAAAAATATCGGCATATCGGATATCTGCAAAAATCCAATATCGTGCATCCCTAGTATATATACCTATATTGCATAAAGACAGAAAAAAACATTTCATTTATATTTTAACTATTTTACTCATTATTTTTATTTTAATTAACCATACCCGTGGTGGTACTTATCATAGTAACACTCATTGTGCACAGCAAAATCTGTACACATGCACAAGCAGGGTTATTTTACTATTATTTACATACTATTGTAGGATATATGAAAGTTTTAAACAAGCTTTATATAATATATATTTTCCGCTTTCATTTTAATTTAGCACAGGTTTTACTAATTTTACATGCTTTTGTCATTTTTAATAGCTTTTTTCCTATTTAGTTTTGATTTACTTTTTTATGTTTTAGTAATTAACTAGTAATTAGTATTTATTTCAGGTAGTTGCAACATTTCTCATTTTCATTTTTTTTTTTAGGTTCTCATATAATATATATTAGGGCTGTCAACGATTAATCACGATTAATCGCATACAAAATAAAAGTTTGAGTTTGCCTAATAAACGTGTGTGTACTGTGTGCAATTATTATGTATATATAAATACAAACACATTCAGGTACATATATAAGAAATAATTACAAGTATGTGAAAAATGTATTTATAATAATTTTTATATAATTTATTATTTATATATTATTTATACAATTTTATTTTGTATGCGATTAATTGCGATTAAACGTTGACAGCCCTAATATATATATATATATATATATATATATATATATATATATATATATATATATATATTTATATTTTTTTTTTTTTTTTTTTTTTTAAATATATGTATTTTATATTAGCTTTATTTCCGTTAATGTAAATTATTTTAATAGTTTTAGGTTTAGTTAACAAAAACAACACTGTTCCCAAGCAAAAGATGGTGTCATCAGTATTTTCAAGAGACAGACTAAAAATAATAAACAAAAAAAAAAAATCTGATAAAAGATGATAACTTTGAAAGTCATAAACTTTAACTTTGAAGGAAGTTAAGGTTTATGTATATATTATAATGCATAAATACTTAAATTGACATTTAAAAAAAAAATCATTTCAAATGTTAAAAATAAATTTAAAAAAATAACCAAACAGATTAAAAAAAAATCTGCATTACGGTAATTAGAATTGTGAATTTAAATTCTGTATTGTCTGTATTGTATTAACAAGTAGGTCTACTTACAGATAAGCTTCTCTTTTTGGTTTTTGATTTATATAATACATATACACAGACACATATCTCTGACAGGTTTCATACAGAGTTGAGGCAGACTGACCCCTTTCTTTTCACCTCCCTGAGAGGCGGCTGGTGACCCAAATCCTCCTGGAGACTGTGTATATCCACCCATACTGGCCTCACCGTATTTACCTGCCAAAATACAAACATCTTCTATTTCCACTGACAATACTCCATGTATGAAAACAATATCAGCATGTTTACTCACTGTGAAGCATGACTGTAGTGCTTGTAACAGACATCGTGACAACACAAGACTGACTACATCACACTAACACTGACTGAACTTTGAGATTTCTCATTAGCAAGTTAATAAACTAGAAGCCAGGGTGTGTAACACACAGATAACTACTAAACCACATACCTTGGTTCCACATTTTACTCGCGAATGTTTTTCTCCTGAAGACGAACTAGATCGACAAAACACTCGAACTTCTCCCGCCACCACTGTTAGCGCACTGTTTGACGTCAAGTCCGCGCGGTGACTATGCGCATGCGCAGGTCTGCACTACCGCGAAAATCCTTCTGCCACTCTTTTGGGGGTTTTTTAGGAACAAAAGAAATGTTAAATAAAGAGACCCCTTTTTGTTAAAAAAACAAAAAACACGATGTGTTTGATCAGTTTTAGAATTGCGAGTTCTTGAAATAACTGAAAGAACGTATTACATTAAAAGATTGCATTCACATCCGTTCTTGTGTGTTTAGGCACAGTTTGTTAGTTAATATCTACCTAAGAAATACTGACATACTGAGTTACGTATAATTTGTTAATGCAGGTCAGCGGACTGTGCTATGTCTTTGATATTTTAATATATACATACAAAGCAAATGTAACAATTGTCCTAATAATATGGGGTGTATCTAATGTCATTTGCATAGATAAAATAACACTGAAAAGTGATTTCATGAGTGTCAAGGACAACTTTTTTGAGGACTTTTAATTTGAAATAATGCATTTCCTGACGTCACGACTGTGTCGCAGAGATTTGTTGTCACGTTGTTTTGTATGTCGCGTGGGATTCATCAGTAGAATCGATGAATGAATCAGTTCTGTAATATAGATATTTATTCCTGGTAAGGAATATAAATGGAAGAGACTGCGCAACAAGACCTTGTCTTTCTTGAGCTCAGACAGAAGCTGCAAAGTGGCATTTTGTTCGTTCGGTAAAGTGTGCTTTTATCTCTCTGTATTGCTGTTCGTTTGTACAGTGTGTGCAGTGGTTCATCAGAGGATGTGTTGAAGTAGCATGAAACTATTTACATGACATTTATTGGCAGTAAAGCGTAATTACTAGCTTTGCTCTAGTACATTTTCAGAATGCAAGCTGTGACGGATCACGTAACAACACCAGAAAATACAAAAAAAATCTGATGGTAATTGATTTATTGTAGTTGTTAACACATTTAGTGGAGTATACAGTACAGTTTATAATTTCTGACGGGGCAACTGACACACCGTTATAGCTTTACACTCAAACAGTCAGTAGTGCAGTAATTTAACACTAGATGGCAGTATTAGACAGGAGGTTAGACAACTTTGTTGGTAATTTTTAAGGGAATAATGTGAATATTAAGATGAAAAAGTAGCTTTTAAAAAAAAAAGTGTGAGAAATGGATTCATATGGATTTTGTGTAATTTGATAATTAATAATATGAACTTATAACCTTACATGCATAATAGTTATATAATCATGTGGACAGTTTAGGTGAAACTGTTGAAATGTGTTTTTTTTTTTTTTTTTTGTAAATGTATCTTTTTAAATATAGCATTGTTTTTAACAGTCCGTCATAAATCTTTTCTGATCGTGTTTGATGGTTACAAAAACTCACATAGGTGTCAAAAAAACAACAAAAAAAACTGACTTTCAAATGACTACCTCTAACTATTAAACTAAAAAGTTCCAATTTGAACTCAAACGTTTATAATTCCAGAAGTGTTTATCTTATTTGTATATGTATGTGGCTTTCTAACTATGTGCTTGTGTGAACTGCTGTGTTTAATCTCAAATGCACAATGTTGTGTAGAGCTAAAACTCTTTAGTGACTTGATTGGACAGCAGCGTTTTATTTTACCCCCTCAGCAGTGACGTTGTCAGGGATGATGCAGATGTGAAGGTCGAGTCTAAACAAGACTCCATCCTGAGCATTCAGACCCCTGACAGGACCTATGAGGTGAACCTCACGCCTGGAGTGCGTCTGGTGGAGACGACGTGCCAGAAGAGTCATGGAAACACTGAACACGGATCCCACTTCAGACTGCGTCTAAAGGTGGAACAGACGTCAGGTACATGCTCATTATTATTACCCATGAGCACTTTATCACCAAACCCAAGTCAGCATGTGGAAGTCTTTAAAGAGTCACTCTCATTTGATTCTCATTGGATTTCCTTGAGGAATGTGGGTAATGAGTGCATGAGCTGCACACACACACCAGATTAACAGAGATTAATGAAGAACAAAGCAAACTCCAGTAACGTGACCTGCTGCTCTCTCTACTTCATGTCAGAACAACTCACAGTCAGATGACTCAGAGTTATTTCTCCCAGAAAACACAGTTTAAATACTTTTTTTTTTTTTTTTTAATTGAGGATATTATTTTTACTATTTATGTTAATTTGACAATTTTGCAATGCTCTACAGCAATGTTGTTATTGTTAAATGTTTTTAAAGAAAATTTTAAAAGTTGCTGTGGCAACTAACTGAAATAAAATAAGTTTAAGTTGTATAAATAATTTAAGTTTTAAGTTACATCACTGATGATGTGTCTAGGGTGCACCTGGAAGGGGTGTGTCAAAATCAAGTTTAATAACTAAAATTACTGTGCTAAAACTGAAATAAAAATAAATTAAGGCTAAGTAGAAATATTTGAAACGAAATTCATATAAATAAGAGAAACAGTCAACAAAATTTTTCATATTTAAACTAAAATGAAATAGCAGTTACAATAGCAATACATAATCTGAAATATTAAAATATTAATAAAGATTTTATGTCATAACAAGTTAACTCAAAACTATAAACAGAGTGTGTGTGTGTGTGTGTGTGTATAAAGCTGCAATAAAGGTGAAATAAGATAACCTAAAGCACTTAAACAAAAATTACAAGCGTTGCCACTTAAATACAACTGAAAAGTTGTTTAAGTACTGAAAACTAAGGCTAAAAAATAAACTAATCCTAAATGGAAATATAATTCTTCTATTATTATTATTATTATTATTATTATTATTATTATTATTATATTTATTTATTTATTTTTTTTTTTTTCAAAATTCATGTTTTTTGTTTTGTTTGTTTGTTGTTGTTTTATTGTGTTGGTTAGCTGTATTTTTAGCTGATAGCTGTGGTTAATTTTTACTTCAGATCAAAATATTGCAAATGCAGTTTCATTGAGATTAATTGGAATGTACAATGAAAACAGGATTTTTTTAAATCTGTTTATTTTTGCAAATGAACTCTTCATATATATAATATTTGAATATACTTTAAAATAGAATTTATTTCTGTGATCAAAGCATCATTCCTCCAAGTCTTCAGTGTCACATGATCCTTTAGAAATCATTTTAATATGCTGGTTTGTTGCTCAAGAAACATTTCTGATTATTATCAGTGTTGTGCTGCTTAATAGTTTTTTTTTTTTTTTTTTGGATTCTGTGATACTTTTTTCAGGATTCTTTGATGAATAAAACATTAAAAAGAACAGCATTCATTATTATTTTGTAACAATACACACTGCCTTTCAAGGTTTGGGGTCAGTATTTATTTTCTTTCTTTCTTTCTTTGAAAGAAATTAACACTTTTATACAGCAAGGATGTGTTAAATTGATAAAAAGTGAGAGTAAAGAGTTATATTGTTAGAAAAGATTTCTATTTTGAATAAATTCAGCTTTGCATCACAGAAATAAATTATATTTTAAAGTATATCAAATAGAAAACTCTTATTTTAAAATGCAATGATATTTCATAATATTACTTTTTTGTCTGTATTTATGATCAAATAAATGGAACTTTGATAAGCATAAGAGACTTATGCATAAAAAAAACATTAAAAAATCTTACTGAAACTTTTTAATGCCAGTGTATATGACAAAAAGTATAACAAACAAGCTGCAATTTAAAATAAAATAAAAAAGTCTAATATTAATAAGTGAAATTGAAATTGTAATACATACTCTAATAGTATATAAATAATACTACACTACTGCTAGTGCTTTCTGATCTTATCTAATCTCTGGCATCAGATGAATCATTGGTTATCCAAGCAAGTATCATCACGTGGCATGTTTCCTAAACCTCTGCTTTAGTTTTGTTTATTTTGTGCTTTTTCTTCCAGAATTTCCTTGCAGTGTGATTGGACAGCTGCGGGTCAGTGTGACGTACTCCTTCCTGTGCCAATCTTGTGGGTCTGTGGTGCTTCAAGACAGGTTAGGAGTGTTTCTTTGTTATTTTCACTGATTTGGTGAAGCAGTGCATCAAAGGATAGTGATAAGTTCGTATCAGACACATTATTTCAGTGTTCAGCTATTATCTGACTAAACTCACTAAATCTTCTAACTCCTAAAGAAGTTTTGGGCGAGTACTTCCTTTGCCCAATGGAAACTGGAACGCATTAGTGGACGACTGGTGCTGCCACCCCGATCCCTTCGCAAACAGGAAGCTGCTCCCACGAGATGGAGACTGTCTGCTCGGTGACACGTTTCTTCTGCTGGCTCGGGACGACAGCTGTGAGCAAACCCTCGTACGGGAAGAAAAGTCGCTTCAGAAAGCCTCTGCAGAGGTATGCTGTAGAGTTTAAAGATGCGTGATTAAACTAAGCAAAAATAGCACTGTTACTAATGCAGCTAAGTGCTAAAAGTCTGATTCCTCCCTGGTGAAGCTTCAGAGCTCTTCACACAAAGACACGTGCAGTTGTGATTTTTCCACCCTAAGTAGTGCACGGATCTCACTTACACAGCCTGAGGGATGACAGAGCAGGCAGATGGCTTCCTTTCATCACAATAAAGGCTGAAGAGGCAGGGAGGAAATCCAGTCTTAAAAACATTACGTTCTGCCGGGCTGCGGAGGAGAACCGATCATGTCTTTGAGAGGGATTGATTCTCTTTCTCAGGCTCAATCTGTGTGTAGCCCGTGGCCGTGCAGAGGAGATAAAAACACAGCTTTTTCAATCCTGAATGACTTCAGCACACAGTCTCCTGTCTTCCTATTGATTTCTTTTTTTAACTAAATATTTTCAGCATACAGTTGAAGCAGAAGTTTGAAAACAAGTTGAAAAATTGCTTGCAGTTTTTGTGCAGGAGTGTGAAACACTTTTTAAAACAAATGCTTAGCGAAAAGAAGGGTTCAGCCTCAAGAGCCCAGAATAAATATTACATGAGAATGTTTTATTTTCTGCTCGTGTTACACGAGGTTTTACCAAAATGGCAAGTCACAGGTTTGCAGATTTAGCCTGCCTAATATAAGCTAGGCTTGTTATTTTGACATCCAGAAACCAATGTTGTATTGAATTTACTCTGTCATTCAAAAGTTTAGAGTAACATTTTGAATGTTTTTGAGGGGAGTCTCTTCTGCTCACCAAGGCTGCATTTACTTGATCAAAAATGCAATAAAACTGTAATATTGTGTAATATTATTATCAATTAAAATAACTGCTGTCTAGGTGAAAATATTGTAAAATTTAATTTATTTCCGTGAGTAAAAGCTGAATTTTCAGCATCATTACTCCAGTCTTCAGTGTCACATGATCCTTCAGAAATCATTCTAATATGCTGTTTTGCTGCTCAAGAAACATCTCCGATTGTTATCACCGTTGAAAACAGTTGTGCGGCCCAATATTTTTGTCGAAACATGATACATTTATTTTTTTTTATAAATGTGATGCATCCTTTCTAAATAAAAGTATTAATTTTTTTCAAAATAGTAATTTTACTGACCCTGAAGTTTTAAGCAACAGTTTATATTTCCTATTTTATTTATTTATTTAACAGTTACTTGTATAATATGGTTGTAACTAACACATATAGTTAACACTTATAAAACAAACAAACAAACAAAAAGGAACTGTTTTCACATTCCAATAAACTATTCACCTGAAGCTGGCAATGAAAAGGTTTTTTAAAGCACTCAATAGTACAAAGACATTGCTGCTGTTTTTTGCTGTTATGTATATGGCTGCCAGGTGAACTATCTGAACCTGTAATATGTATTACCATATAACCACTGCCATATAAGTCAGTGTGTGACCAAATTTGCTTTTCACCGCAGTATTTGTGTGTGTCTGCAGCAGAGGCGCAGCAGTAAGTGTGTGACGGTGTCCTGCAGGAGCTGCTCTGCGGTGCTGGGAGAGGAAGTCACTGCAGGTATGGAAAGCAAAGCAGTGTAATAACTGTGGTAACACACCATTGCAAATGAAGAAAACCAGAGCTTTTTCTGTATAAATCATGATGTCATCCATTACCCATGATGCATATCAGCCATCCATTGTTTCCATTAGCAACAGCCTGAGACTCTCTAATGTGCTTTTAAATGTTTTCAGACTTAAGTTCTGTAGTGTTTTGCCACTATTTTAAAGGGGTAGTTCACCCACAAATGAGCACGCATTTACTCACCCTCATATTTTATAATCCTGAATAACTCATGCCTTCTGTATTGAAATCTTCCCTTCTGATGAAGTTCTCTACTCTTGTTTGCTCTTACGCATATTAAGATGTCACGTTTCATGTAATATCAGTTTACAAACCAGATATTACATGAGTTTTGCCACATCCAGAATTTTAAAGCAGGTTAATTGAGTTCAGCAATGTAGATTAATTGCACACTTGTGTGTAGACGAACCAAAAGTGAATGTGGAGAGAAGAGTGAACCAAGAGAAAAGAATATGTACGTAGGCTATTAATAATGGTCTTGAGATCAGAAAATATCAGTTCTTATTGTATTTTTTTATTGTGTGTATTAGGGCTGGGTTTTGAAACAAATTTCATGATTCGATTCGATTCTAATTCACAGCTTGCGATTTGATCCGTTTTGACTTCGGATTCTATTCGATTTGGTATCGATTATTTTAGATGTATATCAGCTACAGTACATGCCAAATTTTCTCAAGGAAAAAAAATTCTCTTAACTAATGCTTAGTTATACATGCTAAACTATACATGAGAGACAGTTGGTACTAATTGGTTACCATAATATTTATGGTTAAAATGAACTAATTTGTACACAAATCCTTAAATTACGCAAAATTCATTTTAATAATGGCTGTCATAAAAATCCTAAAGGATTTGTTCAAACATAAGTTAAATATTGAAGACCAGTAAAAAATTATAATGATTATGTTATATGGTGCATATGTAGTAGTCAACATTTGAAATGGATCAGAAGCTTTCATCAAAGTTGTCCTAAAACCGAAACAATACCCGTTCTTCCTTAGGACAACTTTGATGAACTTTTTTGATCAAATGTTGACTACTGTATTTAGCAAAATGCTCCTCTCTAGAGTTAATTTTTCTAGCCGACTAACGAGTTTATGGTCACCGAGTATGTTTTTTCTGAGGTAAACATGAAGTTATGTGACATTGTTTACAAGCTGTTATGTTGACATCTTTGAGCGGTTAAAACACTGATTGAGTGATTACATGAGGCGGAATAAGTTATAATCTTTCTTTTAACAAACCTTCAGATGTTTATTCTTGTTTATTTAATTCTGAAACTGGTATTAAAGCTTGAACTGAGGCGCTACAGCGATCTGTCATTTCACATTAGAGAGTGCCAAAAGGGCATTTATTGTTTGAATATTGTATTAAAATGGACAGAATTTGAAATCTGAGGCTTTGTTTTATATTAAAAGTAACAAGGCACAAAGCTTATTACGATTTATTAGGTGGGAGGCGCGCTACAATGTTCCGTTCCTTATCTGAAAACAGGCAAGACTAATCGATTCTTGGGATTTAAGAATCAATATCGTTTTGTAAAAATGAGAATTGATTAAAATTGAGACATTGATATTTGTACCCAGCCCTAGTGTGTCTTACAACTACAGTATGTTAAAAGAATTGGGAAAGTGAAAGGACAATAAAAGCCTATAGATATGGTGTTTATGGATGGCTTTGTTAGCGTATCACATTGTGACAGTGTTGTTCATATTTACAGCTCATAGTTAAAAACTTTTAAATTAAAATCGAAGTCAGATTAAAAGAAGAATTAACACTATCAAAACACAAAAAGAGGAATCAAATATAAATCAAAAGTTAAATATGCATATGCTATAAACAAATCTAGTTAAAATCATCCAAATATTTGAAACATAAAATAAATAATATCCAAACATTTATTTTAAGACTCTTCATGGGATTGCCGCAGTTGTCAGCTGTGATTGGATGAGAGGAAATTGTACTTGTTTTCATTCCATTTGGGCAGGTTTTGGGTCGGCTATGGGTTTTTTGGCACCTGCTAACCCTGGTTGTGACTTTAACAAACTTGTATTGCAGGATGAAAGTGTTCAGCTAAATGTGCAAAACATTTTAGGAACTGCTACAAACGATCTTGTTTAAAAACATCATAACCACAGTAGCCCTGCATGTTTATTGAACTGAACTGAATTGTCGCCTAACTAAACAGAGCTGGGTAATGACACTATTGTCTTCTGTAGAGCTGCCTTATAGCTGAAATTGACAGCGTTAATACTGTTATTTTCCTGTTTATTAATGTGAAGCTGCTTTGAAACCATCTGTTTTGTGTGAAACACTATAGAAATAAACGTGGCTTGACTTAATGACTCTATTATCTTCTGTACAGCTGCGATTTAATTTGTTTCAAAACTGATGAATTTTATAACATTAACACTGTTATTTTTCTGTTCATTAATGTGAAACTGCTTTGAAACAATCTGTTTTGTATAAAGCGCTGTATAAATCCATGTGACTTAACTTTACAATAGCCAATTGAACAGTTAGTTTAACTGGTAGTTGTTGATTGCAGGATGCTGCAATTGACCAATCAGAATTAAATATTCCAAACATAATTAATAACACACCAGTCTGCAAATGCAAATGCACAACAACATGATTTAGAACAGCTGCTAACATATTCCTACTATATCTACACTGTTTTCTACACAGTATTCAGTTGAGACTCATTTCCATTCCCAAAATAGTTTTCAATATTTGGCCTGGAAAAAACGTTTTTTTGAGCTCAGAATGATTTTATAACTTTGTTTTTTATTACAAGAAAACATATTATGCACATATTATCTGAGAAGTAATTTCTTATAATCTTACTCCTCCAGCTGTTGATAATGTGCAATTTTATGTGTTTAATATATTTCACTGTCTTTTGTGTTTCAGAGGTGCTGAAGTTTTACATAACTGAAATATTAGTGAAGCCACGTGACGATGGAGAGTGTGATTTAACAAAGCTCAGTTTAGTGTCCAAGCCTAATTCAGAAAGGTTAGTGAGTTCATTTGGTTTATTTGTTGTCATCTGTAGATCATATTCAGTTGGAGGGTTTTTGTTGTGTCTCAAACAGGCAGCGATTCTTGGAGCAAACTCTAGCATCCCGGCTGGTTGAGCTGTCATCGGCACAGAGTATATTTCGCTTTTCCATCCAAACCCCAGATGGCAAAGCTGTGATTTTGGTACAGACATTAAACCTCATACACTGTATTTTTTTGTAAATACAACAAAGATCACTTGGAGTATGTTTTACAATTACTATTACTATTCAGTCTTTCTACATATAAATTTCATGTTGGTGTTACTTGGCATTTCTTTGTAATTGTTTAAATCTACTAGGAATTTTTGTGTGAAAATTGTTTTTTAAGTAAATCCTACTCCAAATTTTGGTCACACTTTATTTTAAGGACTGGTTCTAATCTTGTAACTACTAGTTGTTAAGTTTAGGTATGGGGTTCAAGGATTAAGAGATCTAAACTATGGTTATGCAGAATAAGGCATTCATATGTGCTTTATAAATGCTAATAAACAGCCAATACGCTGGTAATATTCATGCTAATGATATTAATATAATCTAAAGTGTATAATAATCTAGTAATAATATAATCTAAAGTGTTACCAAATCATCAGACATTCCAATGTTATTCCAAACTTTCAAACAAGGCTTTGTCAAGCCAATATCAGGGTTTGTTTACTCATCTAGTTAATTTAACTGTTTCTCTGCCATGACAGCAGTCAATCTAAAAGAGAAAACTTTAAAACAAGGACACTCTTTTACACATTATGTCTCCATTAAATCTAATCTAAAGGTAATTTCTTTTCTCTTTTAATTATCAGCTGTGGCTTCTGAACACGGACGCTCTGGTCGCCTCATTTCCTGCTGCAGCAGCGAGGGGCGACAGCTTCATCTCCGCAAATGACGTTCATCCCGGAGAGCATCAGTCATGTCTGGCCGTTCAAGCAGTCAAAGTGCTGTACATCCTCTGCTCTGACAGCAAACTCAAAGAGTAAGTCATAGTTCACCCTGACATCTACGTTTATTACTCATATTAATGTCCATATCTAATCAGACTCCACCTCATCATGTAAATTAAATGACATTTGGGGTTGTGTAGTCTAATTTAGTGATAGATGCATCCTGTGTTAATATCTTTGAAGACCTTGGTAAAACAATTTAAAAGAGAAATCTACTTCCAGAACAAAAATTTTGAGATAATGTACTCACCCCCTTGTCATCCAAAATATTCATGTCTTTCTTTCTTCAGCCATAAAGAAATTATGTTCTTTGAGGAAAACATTTCAGGATTTTTCTCCATATAATGGACTGATATGGTGCCCCGATTTTGAACTTCCAAAAGGCAGTTTAAATGCGGCTTCAAACGATCCCAAATGCGGTTGAAAATGATCCCAGCCGAGGAAGAAGGGTCTTATCTAGGGAAACAATCGGTTATTTTCATAAAAATAATACGGTTTATATACTTTTTAATGTCAAACGCTCGTCCTATGTCTTACTCTGCCTGAACTGTTTTTTTTCCAGTTCATGACAGTCGAAAAACTCCAATCGTATTTTCTCCCTCAACTTCAAAAATCATTTCTGAGTCATCCTACATCGCTGCAGAAGTACAGACCCAGTCTTTTCAAAGTGAACATGCAAAGAAGATCAAACACCCTTAACAAAAAAGGTAAAACAGTGATATAGGATGATTTTGAAGTTGAGGGAGAACATGAGATGGGAGTTTTTTGACATACCCTAACTGTCATGAACCGGGAAAAAACAGAGGTCGATAAGAGCAAGACAAGACAAGCGTTTGACATTAAAAAGTATATAAATTGTACTATTTTTATGAAAATAACCCTTCTTTCTCGGCTGGTATCGTTTACAACCACATTTGGGATCGTTTGAAGCCGCATTTAAACTGCATTTTGGAAGATCAAACTCAGGACACAGAATCCACTATATGGAAAAAAAAAATCCTGAAATGTTTTCCTCAAAAAACATAATTTCTTTATGACTGAAGAAAGAAAGACATGAACATCTTGAATGACAAGGGGTGAGTACATTATCTGTCAATTTTTGTTCTGGAAGTGGACTTCTCCTTTAAAGTTTGCACGTGTGTTTTTGGTTCATTATAATAATTGATACACAAGGCTTTTATGGCTCATTTCGTACAGTATAGTCATAGTGTATATTGGGCTTGAATTCAGAGAGGAAAAAACAGCTCAGTTTATTCAGAGACTCAAGCTGAGCAAAAATATGCAATTTGGTGCAGATGCTGATATTTATATGGACAAAAATTAAGCTGAAATTCTGAGAGCTTGTAATGTAAATTAATGATGTATTTATAACAGCGTAGCAGATACTTACATAAAATAAAATAAGTATCAGTCATCACTCTGTATCTCCAATAATATGTCTTAATAAGATGATATTTCAGTGATCAAAACATTTAATGCAGTGCAATCCAATGATGATTGAGAGATGAACAAATAAACATTCCTCAAAATCCTGATGATCAGATTTGAGACTGATTTTTGAAATGATGTCTGGATAATCAAGTAAAGCCAATCTGCTTCAGTCCTGTCAAAGTTCTTCTGTAAATATCGCTAATAATATCATTGTTATTTTTACGTTTACATTCTAAAAATCAGTAAAGACTTCACAGCAAAAATACATGTGAAGCACGAGCTGAAGCTGGACGTTTGTATAAATACACTAAAAGAACTTGATAAAATTGAATTAAATTGTATTCAAATTAGAGAACAGAAGGGATGTTGATCATTTAGAGACCTTAGAAATATTCAAAATATGACACCAACCAACAACTAATCACAAACTAAACAATACTTTTGGCATATTTAACTTTTAACATGCTTTTCTCAGTGTCAGCATCGGAGACAAACTGTTTAAAATGTCAAACAGCAAACGTGCTATTCGGATTAATAATGAGACTTCATATTTTTATAATATATCCCAGTAACATTCTGGATGCCTTGTTTAGTTTTATTTTGTCATGTTATTATTAGATGTTCATGTCTTTTTTTTTTTCTTCGTTTAAAAAGAAATTAAGGTTTTGAGGAAAACATTCTAGGATTTTTCTCCATATAGTGGACTATAGTTTCAATGCAGCTTCAAAGGGCTCTACACGATCCCAGCCAAGGAGTAAGGGTCTTATCTAGGGAAACGATCGGTCATGTTCTAAAAAACTAGAAATGTGTATACTTTTTAACCAAAAATGCTCGTCTTGCACTAGGCCGACCTCGCGCATTATGTAATCGTGTTGGAAAGGTCACACGCAATGTAGGCGGAAGTACCGACCCAGTGTTTACTAAACGAACCTGCAAAGAAAGTCAAACGCCCTTTACAAAAAAAGGAAAACAACAATGTCAGATGATTTTTAAGCTGGAGTTCTTCACCCTACCCTACCGAGTACACCGAAGAACCAACCGTGCAAGAGAGAGAGACTGATCATTTTGCTAGATAACACCCTTATTCCTCGGCTGGGATTGTGTAGAGCCCTTTAAAGCTGCACTGAAATTGCAATTTGGACCTTCAAACCATTGAAGTCCACTATATGGAGAAAAATCCTGCATTGTTTTGTGCATTATCACCACTTCTATCATTCTACATTTTTCACTGTGCTCAATGCCACTCAAAACACCAAATACCAAGAGCAACTGGCAATGACCGCAGTTCTCTCGCTGCAACAGTGGACACATGCTGTAAGAAAATATGGTAGTGAGTGGAGACATTCTCACTCTAGTATTGAAAAAGCAACCCCAATGTGATTGTGCAGACATGATGCGAAACAACTACTTCCACCGTGCACCGTGCACATTTTACTTTCACTTTCAAATTAGCTGTAATTCGGCAGTTGCAGTTGTTTGTTTTTAGCTCGTTTAAATTTTCCCTCTTTTCATCATTTTCCTTTCCCTTTTCTTTTTATTCCTCACAAATAAAAATACACCATGCTAGCCTATATGCCTAATATAAAATAACTACTAACTTACACAAAGTTTAAATAGGTAGCCTAAACAAAACTGAAAATCAGTAAACACTGTGAAACCAAATAAATAAGAAAGAATAGAAAGTTTATTAGCAAAACGAATACGAAAGCTTGGTGGCATGGCACAGCCTTCACCTTGATGTAAAATAAAATAGGCCAAAAATAAAATAAAATAAAACAAAAATAAGCAAAAATGGTGGAATCAAATAAATAAGAAACAAATGTTTAAAAAAACATTCCAAAATCACCTTATAATAATCTTATAATAAAAGATAAACAGCAGAAGTCAACAGACTTTTCAAAATCCAAAATATTGCCAAACAGGTGCTTTTGCGTTTCATTTCTAAACTAAATCTTCCACCATCTTGTCTTTGTGCACTTTATGTAGGCTATGTAGCCTATTATCCGTTCGGTATTTGTATAAAACTTTTGGTTTTCACCTACATGCTGCAAAATGCTCTTGCAGGAGATATAATTCCCTTCCTAAACTATAAAAATATTATGTAAATTATATATATATATATATATATTTTTTTTTTTTTTTTTTTTTTTGGAAATATTTATTTCATAAAGTAATTTTTTCCAACCCACTTGCATAAAATAAAACATTTAATTCAGATTTATCTGTAAAGCACTTTTTTCACTATGCAACTTTGGGGATGGGGGACTGGGTAATAGTAAGCCACTTTTTTTCTTTAGGCAAGGCAAGGCAAGTTTATTTAAGGAAGTAGAATAATCATAAAAACAATAATAAAAACAATAATCACAAAAAAGGAAGTAGAACAATCATAAAAACAATGACCACAACAATAAAACAAAAAATTTAAAATGTAAAAACTGATTGATATAATGATTTACAAATTATTTAAAAATTGATTTAAAATAAATTTAAGTCAGTTAAAAACAGAAAATGATTATACATAATGCAATCAGTTCGGACGAAGCACAGTGCTCATTCAGTAAATGCACAGCTAAACAGATGAGTTTTGAGTCTAGATTTAAATGTTGCTAATGTTTTATCACATTTGATCTCTTCTGGAAGCTGATTCCAACTGCAGGCAGCATAACAGCTAAAAGCGGATTCCCCTTGTTTTGTGTGAACCCTGAGTATTTCAAACTGACTCGATCTTAATGATCTGAGTGGTCTGTTAGGTTTATATTCAGTGAGCATATCTGCAATGTATTTAGGTCCTAGGCCATTGAGTGATTTATAAATGAGTAAAAGTACTTTAAAATCAATTCTAAATGTAACTGGAAGCCAGTGTAGGGACCTGAGGACTGGTGTGATATGCTCAGATTTTCTGGTTCTAGTCAGAATCCTGGCAGCAGCGTTCTGGATGAGCTGCAGCTGTCTAATGGTCTTCTTGGGAAGGCCGGTGAGGAGACCATTACAATAATCCACCCTGCTTGTGATAAAGGCATGAACAAGTTTCTCCAAGTCTTGACTGGAAACAAAAAATCTAATTCTTGCAATGTTTTTGAGATGATAGTATGCTGATTTAGTTACTGCTTTGACATGACTACTGAAACTAAGGTCTGACTCCAGAATCACACCAAGATTCCTGTTTGACCCCTAGCATCAAGGTATGCATTCACCTTAAGAACTTCCTCTTTGCTTCCGAATGCAATGACTTCAGTTTTCTCCTTGTTTAACTGAAGGAAGTTCTGGCACATCCAATTGTTAATTTCATCAATGCATTGGCAGAGGGAATCAATGGGGCTGTAGTCATTTGGTGATAAGGATAGGTAAATCTGGGTATCATCAGCATAGCTGTGATAGGCAATTTGGTTCTTTCTCATTATTTGACTTAGTGGGAGCATATACAGGCCAAACAAGAGCGGCGCTAGAATTGAGCCTTGAGGGACTCCACATGTCATGGATGTCCACTTAGACTGATGCTCTCCTATACTCACATAATAACCTCTCCCTTCTAAGTATGACCTGAACCAATTGAGAGCCATCTCAGAAAGCCCGACCCAGTTTTCCAGTCTCTCTAGAAGAATGTTATGATCAACAGTGTCAAACGCAGCACTAAGATCTAGTAGTACCAGCACTGATATTTTGCCAGAATCAGAATTTAGGTGAATATCATTTATTATCTTAACGAGCGCTGTCTCTGTACTGTGATGCGGTCGGAAACCAGATTGAAAATTGTCCAGGTATCCATTTGAGTTTAAGTAGTTGTTCAACTGATTGAAAACTACCTTTTCAATAATCTTGCCTATAAAAGGAAGATTAGATATTGGTCTATAGTTGCTCAAAATGGTGTTATCAAGATTGCTCTTTTTCAGAAGGGGCTTAACAACTGCAGTTTAGGACTACACCGCTGGCTAAAAGTCTTTAGGACTAGTTTTACACTACTTTTAGTGTAGTCTTTAGGACTACACCACTGGCTAAAACAGGGTAGTTTAGTCACTGTCTTGAATTACTGATTCATAAAAATGGCTTTCAACTCATTTTATTTAGCTACATAACATGCATAAAATTGACAAGTAAAAAGAGACTCAATTTCAGTTTTACAATATATGCAGTAACTGTGTTTTGCCATTGCAGGGCATAATTAATTAACATTAATAATTGTCGTTTACATTGTTAGAAATATATTTAAGAATCATAATAAATTAAAGGAACTGCCACTGTAAAAACTGTGAAAGTACGGCAGCTAGTAGCCAGGAATAGACTGCAAATGCACAAGCTCAGAGAAATGCTTCCTCTGTATGTAAAATGTTCCCATTGTAAGAGCTTGAGGAGCCGCGGATACGCTGGAATCAGCGGGTGAATCACAGAGGGACTGTGGGTGTGCTTTCTGCACTTCATTGTCTCTCTGACACCAGAAGGTCGTCACGACTCTCTACACCTCTTACCTCGTCTCGCTCACCTTTTTTTCAAGTGTACATTAATTCTGCCTGTTTTCCTACCCTGCGCTAAGAGGTGCGTTCGAACGTCTCTCCTCCCCACTGTACGTAGAGGTGCAGGGATCAAACATGATTCATGACGCTCTGAGCCGTTATGCTAAATAGAGGATAGTCTTAAAGGAACCAGACTTTTGACTACCCACATAATGTCTGCTTAAAATTGCAGTTTAGTCTGGCCAAAAACTGCTTCCTTACACTGCAAGTGACTGACTGACTATTACGTTTTTAAATTACTTTTATAGCATTTTTATTTTACATTTATGGCATTTTTATGTCATTGTAATGGCGTATAATCCAGCAACGAATGGTTTTAATAACACCATCCTGCATCATATTTGCCGAATGAAATCCAAAATCCAAAAATAGTGTCTGTTTTGCTCAAGTAAGACACCTTCTTACAAAATATGATGCATTTCATGACATTTTTGCTTTTGACAAACAAATGTAGGGTGAAGTCCTTTACTCAGCAGAAAAATCTGCCATGAAGACATGATTCCTGTCTTCCTCTGAGCCAGATTATGACTATTTGTTCAAACTCTTCAACTCTTGGCCCATTTTCACATGTATGAATGATTCTGATGACATTATTTTATGCCTAATCTGGATTTTAAGGTTAAAATTATGGCCAGTGACGGAAGAAGATGCAAATCTGAGTCAGATGTTACAAATTTTGTGAATAAATTTTACATATTTTCAGTTCTTTGACATTAAAGAGTATTTTAACATTTTCCAATTTGCAGATTGTACCTTAAAAAATATCTTTTGAATTGCAACACTGCATTGCAGTTGCAGTTGGACGGCAATCACAAACGACCTTCAGTCACATCATCTCTGTTCAGGGTGTCAGCAGTACATCACAACACAACAAACACTAAATTACCCCCATTATAATCAACAGAGCTGTTTACGTTCATCCGTGACTTCGCTTGGAGGTTATGTTCAAGTTTTGATTGCTGTCAGATTTTTAAAACTAATTGGTGTCGGATATATAAAGGATGTAACATCAGATGCAGAATCTCTACTGGCTGGCAAACATTGTACAGTTTCCACTGGCCAGGTCTAGTTTAGAAGAGGGTTCGGTTTAAAACTCAGAAGTGTTTTGGGTGTGCAAAGGAATATTTAATTGTATTACATTATTTTAAATATTTAAAGGTGACATCATGAAAATCTGACTTCTTCCATGTTTTTTAAGGTTCCAAAAAAACTTAAAAAAGAACAACCCAGTAACTTTGTTTTGGTAAGTCTTTCTCTGCAAGCATGTGAAAAAATTAGCGTGTCAGATTTGATTCCCCTGTTGACGTAGAAAAGGGGATTTTATTATAATATTATAGCCTTTTAATCTATGCAGTTCCATCCATGGCGCCACCATTCTGTTCTCACAAGTGACAACGATGTACCAATTCTTACACCATAGCAAATGTTCAAGCAAAGCAGGCTAACTGTCCTGTTGTTGCCTACACAGATGAGCACAGAGCACTATTTAGAGTCCCAGCCTCAGAGGGGACAAGAGAGCAGTGGATTTATTGATTTATTTACTGTATAAATATAAACATAAGATTTCTTTCCCACCTGTTTAACTTCACAGTCGTAACAAAGTATATTTGTAACTCCTGTGTGTTTTTAACATAAACTTTGTATTTGGCTGTTTAAGCGCAATAAGATATGAAAGAGAACTTAGTTTAGTACTCACATGCCATGTGACAGATGCTTTCTGTGCGTGTGCGTTTAGAAAACCCTGTATCAGGAGTTTAAACTGATATGATTTAAAACACATAATTTCAGAGATAATCTAAACCAAACAGATGTTTTTTTTTTTTTTTTTTGGCAGAATATCTGATGTATGCATTGTAAAGGCACAGCCCTATTTAGGGCCCTATGAAATCTGTTTTATTTTTTCCCAAATTCCTTTTTATTTTTTTCCAAATTCCGTTTTTTTCTGTTTTAATTTTTCTGGATTCTGTTTTTTCCCATTTAAATTTTTCTCAACTCCTTTTTAATGGTTACATTAAATTTTATTAATCAAAAAGCATGTCTAACTAATTAAAATCATGAAACTTATACAATTTCACGTCAATTTAATAAAGGTTTAACAAAAATGACATGTTTAGGGCCATTTTATTGTTATCAAATTCTGTGTTTTAGCATGTCTAATTATTTTAATGCATACTTAATTTATTCAAATTTATTCTTAAAATAGCCTTATGAAAAGTTTTTTTTTATGCTCAGAAATTTTGTGTTTTGTGTTTAAAATGTTCTGGTTATCAAACGAAGGCATAAAACATTAATTTCATTGATCTTTTAATTATTGAAAATTAAGCAAACTTTTTTTTTTTTTGGCAAACAAAGGGGAATTTGCTATTAAAATTAAAACATGGAAGAAATGTTGTGTGATTATACCCTAAAAAATAATGTTTGTTTCATTTTAGTAGTAGTAGTAGTAATATATCTGGCACAATGTCCTCGTTAAACCGGACTTTTATTTTGACGGGTTGCCGTGTCTATCTTTACATTTCTGTGTGTATATGATATAACACTAGTTTTCCTAAAATGGAACGGTCAAATGCTCATGAAGTGACTCTCAGCAGATATTGTTCATGTATTTATGTCCTCATTTAGTGAGACGACAGACGCTAAAATCACAGCGAGCGTCACACGCGCTTCAGTGTGTGTAGTAAACAAAACCGCTCGTCTGCTCCATTCATGAAAACAGAGACAGAACATGCAGCATTCATATTTAAATGGTATTTTTGCGGCGTAATAATTACAGGTACTAGTCCATATTGCAGTTTGATTTAAGTGTAAGCACCTGCTTTTGATTAATTAATTCAAACTTTGACAAATTCCGTGACATTCCGCGTTATTCAGAAAATTCTGTTTTTATGACTGGATTCCGTGATTCCGTCTGCGTTTTCCGCATCGCTGAAATCGTAGGGCCCTACCTATTTATTATTGCCAACTAATTTTCAGAGGAAGTTGCTAAAGGAAAGTTGATTTGTTGGTAGAAGTTGCTAAATGACGTTGTGATGTCATTGTGCAATGACGCAAACATGTGTCACTACATCAAATCTCAGCAAAAAATATTTTTATATGTTAATTTAGATTTATATATTTATATATTATTAGAATATAAACAACTGTATTTTTAAATACAATGTTGAATTATTGAACACATACACATTTTTGAACCATTACAATTATTATTATTTTTTTTATCAGCTAATAAATTAGTACAACTACACATTCTGAACAATTATAGTTTTAAGCAATGTATTAGTAGTTAGTTAGTATGCTACACTTTAAGAAAAGCCTGTAAAAATAGGGCGCAATCGACTGTGTTAATACGGAGGAATTTTCTGTATTGATTTTTCACTGTTTTTTTTTACCCGCATTTTAAATTACCCACTGTGTTTTCGGGTTACAGGGTTACAATGGATAATGGATAACACGTAATGTCCTGAAAAATGACTAGTAGGCCTACCTTTTCCATTTTTCTCAATATTTTTCTTACGGTGTACTAACTGATCAACAATCGCAGGTTCAAGCTAAGGTGTATCATAAATAAACAATTATTAAATTATTGTTATTAAATTGGAACAATTGCAAATAGCAGCTAACTTAATTCATGTGATGTGTGTACTGCTAGGCATCTTTGGTTTCCTCGTTTTGTGTAATTTAGATGGAAATTGTGTGCCTTTTTATTGCTTAAGTCACTTATCAAAAATTGGCAAATAAATTTTAAAAATAGCGCAATTTGTTGCTAGGTGCTTTTTTGAAGAAAAAGTCACTAGGGTAGTGTGAAAAGTTGCTAAATTTAGCAACAAACTTGCTAAGTTGGCAACACTGGTTCTGGAAAAGGGGGCGGGGAGCAGCAGCTCATTTGCATTTAAAGAGACATGCATTAAAATAGTGTGTTTCTGCTTCCACTAAAAAAAAGGCATTTTCAAAATGATATAATAAATGATCTGTGGGGTATTTTGAGCTGAAACTTCACAGACGCATTCTGCGGACACCTGAGACTTATATTACTATCTAGTAAAAAGGGGCATAATAAATATCCTTTAATTTACATAAAGTGTCTTAAACTCTTGCAAAGATTGAATGCTATGGACCTTGCAAACGTTGACAAATTTAGTAACTAGTAGCTCAAATGAATTTCCCTAAGGGGACAAATAAATACCTTACCTTACCTTACCTTACCTTACATTTGCACATTAGCCTGGCCACTTTTAAAGTCAGCATGAAATGAAATTCACCATATCTATTTTCTTAATGCATGCTGTGGATCTTATTGTGAACAATGTTCATATTTTTACTCTGAGTTTCGTAACTGAAACTACAGACTTCTCTCTGGTGACGCTTGCAAGACTTCTCCAGTCATTTAGTGCAGATTAGATTAGAGCTTGTCGTTTTGAGAAAGCTCTCCTTTTTATTGTGCAGCATGTATCAGAATGTTTGTGAACACTGTGTGTTTGATTTCTACTGAAAATATTCTACTTTAAAGCACTGTTGAGCATGTCAAACATGTCAAACAACAAGACAGCCTTGACATTTGAAAACAGCACTGATGAGTAAGAGAGGAGAAAACATTGTGCCATTAGAAACTGTAGTAACTGTAGCATTTTAACAGGCATTTCAATGATCTGTTGAAGGAACAGTTCATCCAAAAATTAAAATTCTGTCATTAATTAGGTAGAAAGCATGTTTGAGCTTCTGTTTACAATATTTGATGAATCTTATGTATGTGTGTTGATCATTGTTAATATGTGAATGAAATACTATAGTTTATAAGACCAGAGCATCTGGTCGCTATGAATTATCATGTTTGTCCTTAGGTGATTTGCTGAAATTAGCTGAAAATGTACCCAGGTCATCCAAGATGTAGATGAGTTTGTTTCTTAATAGGAAGAAGCAAAAATGTAGCATTACATCAAAATGAAATATAGCATTCTGTCACTTGCCCACCAATAAATCCTCTGCAGTGAATGGGTGCCGTCAGAATGAGAGTCCAAATGTCTGATAAAAACATCACAATAATCCACACCACTCCAGTTCACCAATTAACATCTTGTGAAGCCAAATGCTGTGTGTTTGTAAGGAACAAATCCATCAAGACGTTTTAACTTCAAACCACTGCTTCTGGTCACAATAATCCATTGAAAAAGTCCCTCTCCTGTTGTCTCTCACATCAAAATCTACTTTTTTCACTGAAGGAAGCATTATTTTTGGCAAAGGACTAGTTAGCCATTATAACGTCTTCATGGATTTGTTTCTTACAAACACACAGCATTTGGCTTCACAAGACATGAATTGATGGACTGTGGATTATTGTGATGTTTTTATCAGCTGTTTGGACTCTCGTTCTGACGGCACCCATTCACTGCAGAGGATCCACTGGTGAGCAAGTGATGGAATGACACATTTCTACAAATCTGATCTACATCTTGGATGGCCCGAGGGTGAGTAAATGTCAGATAATTTTCATTTTTGGGTCCAGTATTTCTTTGAGAGATGACTTAAATCCTTAAGATCCTGTCAAGGAGCAACATTCAGTGGTGTATAAAGTACCTGAAAGCCATATTTAAGTAAAAGTACAGACATCTTACCAGAAAATGACTTTGGTAGAAGTTGAAGTCACCGTTTAGAATCTTACTTAGGTAAAAGTCTTAAAGTATGTGATGTTTATTGTACTTAAGTACAAAACAAAAAAAAAAATCTTAAATGTACTTGTACTTCAAGTATTGAGAAAAAAAAAAAGTACAAGTAAATGCACAATGGAAAAGAAGCAAATAAATATATATATAAAATGTTCACACACAGCCTGAGTAGCAAGATTGTGTTCAGTTTTAACTATTTCTTTCATTTTGTATTTTTGGGTAAGAATAAAAAGTGCTTCATCCGGTATTTAGTGTCTTTCATTCCAACATAAGAAAATGCATCTGAAATAGGGATGGGCGATATCTTATCGTTTGCGATATACCAGTAATTTTTTTCCCCACGATAAGAATTAGTCTTCCCGCGATAATAACGATAAAGTCTAATTGCTGACATATTTCTGTGTGTGAAAGTATGTAGTGACATGCTGAGGGTGGACGTGAAATTAGTATATCGCTAAATGAGGAGCTGCAATCTAGAACTGGTTTGGTTAAAACTGTACAGTGCGACAAAAATCGGTCTGAGCCTTTAATAACGTAGGCTACAAATAATGTACTAGTAGCATGTGTGTGATCCAGTTTTGCATGTGTATAAGATTGTTTACAAACCTGTTGTCCAACAAAGATATAATTTATTGGCATGCTTTTTCTCCAAATTAACTTCATAACACAGTCAAGTTTTTTTAAATAACCTTTTGAAATAAACTTTATCCTTATAAAAATACCAAGATTGCTTAAAGAACACAGACAAACCATATATTGTAGCCATCGTATGTTTATTGTCTTCAGTTTCCTCAGTTAATATTTCTTTACCTGTGTTTTATTTAGCTATAGCGATAACTGGATTAGAGATTCCTGAAGGCGTCATCAGTACTACTACTTCTGCTATAAAGCTATAAAGTAGTGATGGGTCGTTCTTGAATGATTCGTTCATTTTGAACGAATTTTTAATGTGACTCGAGAAGAACGAGTCGTCTCGGGGAGTGATTCGTTCAGTTGTGCATGCGCAACATCCTATTAGGTTCTGTACTGGAATTAGTTCAGCTGTTTCAAGTCTTCGGGTTTTTCGATTCGTTTGTTCATCTTATGGGGCTGTCACGTGATGTATGAACGACTCGAACCCGAAGACTCGAGAGATGAACTAATCAATTCTTTTTCCGGCTCACACTGCATTGGTTAAGCTTATTGGGCTGTCACGTGATGAACGAACGACTCAAACCCGAAAACTTGTCAGATAAGAGGTGAGGTGAGCTAATCATAGACTAAAGACCCAGGTAAACAATGAATTAATCTTTTCTGTTTCTTATAGCGTTATAGTTTTGTCTATATCTTAGTGTGATCAACGTTTGTGTAAGCAGTAGATGTGTTAGGGAAGTAACACGTAACATTTTAATTATATTTTGCTAAAATGAACAAAATTACCTCCGGCTTCCGAATCAGAAAGAGCTTTATTGCCGTGTGTTGTATTACACACAAGCAATTCGTCTTGGTGCTTCCAGTACAAAAAGTAAAAAAAAAAAAATTCAGTGAATTAAACAGTCATTACATTACATGTGTACTCAGTAATGCTCACAACACTCTATTTTGGGTAAAAATAGGAAAGATAATACTTTTCTCTAAAGAAACAGGATTCCCTGAATTAAATTTTTAAGCCCATATTGCCTATCCCTAATCTGAAATAGCATTTAGATGTATTTGCAGTTTAATGTATCTCAGAGGAGACATAGATGCATGTAAACTGCATTTACAGATGCATAAATAGGCCTAATGTTTTGTTTGTAACATAAAATTTTGAATACTGATATTTTAAAATAATTTAAGACATGACAAAAAAGTCTAAATGTGAAATTAAAACCACCAGTAGGTGGCAGCAAGTGACTGTTAATGAGTGAGTCATTGAGATTCATTCAAGAACAAAGCATTTAACTGTGTTAATGAGTGAATCACTGAATCATTTTTATTAACCGATTCGTTAAAAAAGCTGATTCATTCAGAGAGGGTTCAATGCTCAGAGACGCAAAACAGTGCTCTGATCTTTGTTTGGAACTATTTTCGTTGGCAAAATTGAGCAAAAACAAGTAATATATTTAAAATGTAAGTCACTTATTGATTTACTTGAACTTGTATAAAATGATTATTAAATGTGTTATCATGCTAATATCTGCAGAAAAACGGTACTCTTTGTGTGATATAGATTAAGTTAACTATATAAAATTATATAAATATAAAAAGCATACAAATTGCCGTCTACAATTTAGAATGCCTGGAATTTTGAGTTTTAATAGACTAATAAATCAACATTTGTGCACTCTGTGTGTGATTTGGTGATATAGCCTATACTTGATAATGTCAGATCGCACATGATTACAGCAACACCACATTATCGCAGAAGATATACTGTATATCGCACACCGCGGACTCGACTCGAGTGGAAAATGAATCATCCGCGGTTGTGTGCACACTTGTTTTAGGAGTCTAACTTGCAAGCGCCAGACCACTGATTCGTCAGACCTGTTTTCCTGCAGTCCGTGTTCTTCTGACTTCTGACTATTTTGTAGTAAGTAACGAATATGCTTGGGGGAAATCTTTTGGAGTACGCATTTTAATTAGGAAATGTAGTGGGGTAAAAGTAGGCTGAAAAACTCAAGTAAAGTACAGATACTCCCAAAAAAAACACTTAAGTACTGTGACAAAATATTATTGCTTCGTTACATTACACCACTGGCACCATTTAAATTTTAAGCATTTAAATTTGAAGCACAGTCCTAGCTCGGACTTCCCATTGCACTTTAAAGTAGAAAATTGTGTCCGATATCAAAAGTAATCAACATAAATTAATTACTGTTATGTGTTTGACCAACTGCCACAAAAGAGTGTGTCTGAATGAGGAGAAACCCTGGTTGTAGTAGTGCATGATGCTTCTCTCTCAAGGTTTCTCCAGCGTTTCTGCTTTAAGAGCTGCACGGCGCTTCCTGTGGAATTACAGCACAGATGGGTAAATGTCAATGAAATGTCCTGAATAGATCATCACCATAATGTGTGTCAGGACATAAGTCTCTCCGTTTCTCCGCTCGCTTGGCTGTCTTCGGTGCTGCGTATTGACAGATCACTGTGACGTGATTAAAACGGCAATGTTTCAAACTGTCAGATTAATATAATTTAAGGTCCAGCTGCTTGTGTGGGTGCAGCGTTATTGCACAGAGGTAGTAAGGCTTTCTGTTTTCACCTTCAGTTAGTATTCCTGATCATTTTTGTTATAGCTCTGTAAAACCTAATTATATTTGTCAGAAGCTTCAGCTATCTGAGCAGAAACACTCAGTGGACTAGAACCGTTTACTGTGCCGTTTTGACAAAGAAAAAGTAAAACTAATAATTTAATACAGAACAGTTCATAAGTCAGATTTATTTCTGTAGTGCTTCATGTAATACAGATTGTTTCAAAGCAGCACAGTAATAGCCAGGAAAACAATGTTAAAGTTGAAAAATTGGTCAATTATGAAACAAACTCATCTGTATAGCAGTGCTGCAGTGCAGTTCTAAAGTGTCATTATTCAGCTCAAGTCAGTTCAATAACAGTATTAGCAATAATAGTGTTGAAAGCTTCAGCAATTTCAGATAATAGTTTAGCTATCCAACTTTTTCTTCAACGCCAAAGAAAGCTTATGGGCTAGACTTCTGGTTCATTAGCCGCTATAGGGAAATAACGAGAAGAATAACAACGTGCAGCAAATGATAAAACAGCTTGCGCAACAAACCAGTGTGCTCATAATTCAGATAATACATTAAAATAATATGGTAAGACACACCAATTTGCAATATCAAGCAGCAGAATGAGCTTTTTACACTTTTTCACTTTTTTGTATAACAACATGGATATACAGTAATATATATGTTTAATTTTATACAGTAGATACATAAATAGATATATACACACATACACATATTTGTGTGTGCGCATGTATGTACACTGTAAAAAAAAAAAAAAAAAAAAAGTAATTAAAACTTACGGCAGCTGTGGTGGTTTTGGTTTTACGGTTTTAAAGGAACCGTATGTAAGAAATTTATTTCAGTTAATCATAAAATGGCCCTGACATGTCACTAGACATTAAGAAATCATGTTCATTTCAAATGCTTATATCACTGACAACAGTGGTCCGGCCAGGATATTGTCATTTAAAAGTGAAAGTTGCAGCCCTCAACTGATGTTGATGTTGTCATGTTGTGTTTTGGTCTGAGGCGCCACCCTCCAGCTATCTACCAATCACGAAGTCAGTAGAGTTTCGTCATCCGGGTTGCCAGCTCTGCTCTAGTTACAGCTGCAGCTACGAACGTGTCGGATAAAACATGTATAAAGTTACGAAACCTAAAAGACCTCGTTATGAATCCGAAGCTTCCGTACACAGTGGATTTTCCACGGTTGCCCGTGCTAAATGCGTTCATAAAAAGCTTTATATCGCACCACTAGCACGGTATGAAAACAATCTATGTTCCGACTGAAATGTGGTATTACGGTAAATCTTTACGAAATATTTGGCTAATCGCCTTTAGTAAATTTTTGCGACACATAATTACTTCGCAAAACATCTTGGGAAGCATAAACATAAGTAACAGAAGAAAAAAAAAACTTATTGTGTGGGACTCGTCACTTGCCATTGGAAGCTCCTTGTAGCAGCCTACGTTCCTGCGGAATCCTGCAGCTTAGCTGGCAACCTCGAGTCAGGGGGGAGGGGAGGGGATACGCCGTTCTACAGTATTTTGATAGTGATTGCAGTACCAGTTTTGGCCACAATCCTACATACGGTTCCTTTAACTTTAACTGATATAATGTTAATGTGCCAATTTACTGAAGAACTAAAATCTGTTTTGTACCTTTGTAATACACTGATAACCACCAAAAGCAGGTGGTGACGAGAAAGTCACATGACGAGCCAAAGCCCATCACAAGCAGCTTTTAAATATTAACATATATAGTGTCATTTACACAAACACTAAACACCATCATGGTAACACACATGAAACCGAAATAATGCAATAAACATTCATTTAACAACATCAGATACATACAACCCTAATGTACTAAACTGACAAGAAAAAAATAAGAAGAAACATAGTTATTTCAAAAAAAAAAAAACATTGAATTTGAAATGAAATGCAGGGAATTCTGGGAATGTCAATTTACGGTTATTTACCATAAATTATACTTTCTTTTTCCTTTTCAAAAACGGTATACTACAGTAAAATTACATGCAATGTCCAATACGGGAAACTTACCGTTAACCATTTAACAGTTTTTTACTGTTAAATTCATGGTCATTTTTTACAGTGTATGTATAATCAATAATTGATATATTTGTAATTTTTATTTTTTAGTTTTAATTTTTTTTTTTTTTTTTTTTTTTTAATATAAATAGATTATCCAGAGAGGCTTAAAAGTCGGAAACTTGAAAATGTGGATTTTTCTTAATTTAAAATATAATTGATGCCTAAATACAATCACCAGAAGTAAAAAGCCAAAAAAAATACAGATACAGTGGGGCCTAAATAAAGAAAGATACAGTGGGGCCTAAAAATCTGAAACCACTTTGAAAATGTGGATTTTCCTTTTAATTTAGACCTGAAAATAGACAACAGGTAAAGTCATTACACAAAACTCTGCACTTCAAAACACTAATCAAATGTAAGTGAATTAGTGCCATTTCTCTTTTTTTGCTGTTTTGCTGATAATATAGATAATAATAAAATATTAGACTAGAAAATAATGCAAAATAGAAGCATTTTTACTAGTGCGCTCCCAGTGAAACCCACTGTTTGTTTATTTACTAATAATCTGTGTTCATGCAGATGGACTCCAGCTTCATTTAGCTCAGATTTGAACAATTATTCTGGCCGGAGCAGAAGTGTGTGCCTTTATTTTCCTCTCTCATCCTGTTTTTTTCTTCCTCTCGCTCTAGTGTTGTGGATGGCTGGGAAAAGGACATTAGCGTTCATCCTCTGCCGCTCCCTCAGAGCTCATGTGAGGAGCTCCAGCAGCTTCTGATGTCCAGCAACTCCAGACTGCCTGCATTCCTGCGCTGCATGAACTCATATCAGGTCACATACCGCTCTGACCACACGCATGCATGCACAAACACTTACACAATACTTCATTATATCTTATTCATTTAGCAGATGCTTTAAAAAAATGGATTGGAAGATATTAACTCAGAATTTGTGATTTTAATTGTAATTCTAAATGCATAAAGCACAAATAGTTTTACCGTTTACTGTACTGTTTCTTTATTCTTCTAGTTATTTAACTATTGCTGCTCTTGCACATTCACAGAAAAGAGCTTACTTCCACAGTGCAAAATGTGGATACAGTGAGTTTAGTCATATTGTCATTAAATGATGTTTTTTTTTTTTTTTTTGTCAGATGTCATTAAATTCTGGTTATATGGTAAATTGTTTGGCTGACTGGAAATACAAAGAGCACTCAGATTCATACAGTCACTGTTTCTCCTTTCTGGATGTCCTATCGATGTTGTGTAAATTGTGAAAGAAAAAAGGGGCCAAACAGTGCCGAAAAATACTGCCTGCGTCTATGAAAAAATATTTAGGAGCACCAGTGCGACTGACCGATTAGCATATTTGTGTTTGCGCTGAGGGGAACTTCAAAGGTTTCTACGTGTTTTTGCAGCGTTGAGTAATGAATCACAGACATATCTCACCAAGCCTTTCATAAACAAAGTGTAGAGAGAGTGTAAATAAGAGATTGATTGTGCAGCGTAGAGAGCTTCGTTGATTATAATGGAACTTTGTGAGATTGTGATGAACTAAGATGAGTGACAGCTTTTAAAGGAGAAATCCACTTCCAGAACAACAATTTACAGATAATGTACTCACCCCCTTGTCATCCAAGATGTTCATGTCTTTCTTTTTTCAGTCGTAAAGAAATTGTGCTTTTTGAGGGAAATATTTCAGGATTTTTCTCCATATAATGGACTGATATGGTGGCCCGATTTTGAACTTCCAAAATGCAGTTTAAATGCGGCTTCAAACGATCCCAAATGTGGTTGTAAACGATCCCAGCCAAGGAAGAAGGGTCTTATCTAGCGAAACGATCGGTTATGTTCATAAAAATAATACAATTTATATACTTTTTAATCCCAAACACACATCTTGTCTTATTTTTATGAACATAACCAATCGTTTCACTAGATAAGACCCTTCTTCCTCAGCTGGGATCGCTGCTGCGCATTTCCATTCAAACACAGTGGTGTTTAGTTTATGAATGAACGTGCGTTTTTAAACAAATCTAGTAAGTCAATGATTCAGTTTCCCATTCGTAAAGAGAGTTACTTGCTTTATTCCTGAATGAATCAGCCATTCAGATGAATCAAATGAATGAATGATTCAGTAATTAAATCAGTGACTTGCCACCACCTACTGCCAGTTTTAGTTTAATTTATAAAGTTTTCAGTTATTTAAATACACCTACAAGCCATTTTTGTGTTCTTCTGTCCCACCTCTGTAGTCTTTTATTCTGTTGTTCTTATGTTGTGTTAATTAGAAATTTAAAAAAAAAAAAAAAAAAAAAAAAAAAAAAAAATATATATATATATATATATATATATATATATATATATATATATATATAATTTTTTTTTTTTTTTTTTTTTAACATGAAAGATGACATACATTTAATAAAGTTAGAAAATTGCCTTTACAAAGGTAAAAATAAAATTTTCTGTAAATTTCAACTTAAGGAGCCAAATATCACCTTGTAATGGGAAGGGTAATTTTTTGATCAGATTTTTTTGGTTATTGATTAGAAGTTGCTCCTGACATTTTGACTGTGCTCCAATTTTTTTAAGTTAGGAGCACAAATGCTCCTAAAGAGAAAAGTAAGCGTAGAGCCCTGACAAATACTGAACCCTGAGGTACCCCAGTGGTTAGTTAATGTGAGTGAAACACCTCTATCTAATAAACTAGCCTAAAATATCAGGCTAAGAGGTAGGACTTTAACCAGCAAGTCCTGTTCCCATAATGGTCATAGGATGGCATAGAATGTCAAAGGATGCAGACAGATCCAGCAGAATAAGGATGGATGATAGCAAGACTTGTCTTACTACCTTCTATATGTGACTTTAGATGTTTTTGTCTAAAAATTTTGTTATCCCATTTGACAACATTATAATTGCCTACCTTCAGCTAAGCAGACATTAGTACCTTTCGTCCGCATCGCTTAAGGTGAAATGCCTTGGAGTGGAAATGATGAATGCTTTCAATAGCCTTCTGCATAAAACAAAATATAATATCACTTTTAAGCAGATATGCATTGTTATCAGGCAGATAGCCTGCTTGAAATGCTTGCCTCAGTTTTTCCAGCATATTTGCTCCCAATTAAGGAAGCAAAACATCTGTCTCTTGGCAGTCTTGTCCCCCAGCTCAGTTGTGAAGAGTTTCAGGGCTTGACCCAATGCTGATGTGCAGCTTTATCCTCTTCAAAAAAGTCTACATTTCTATCTACATTCTTACTGAAAGAAAAATAAGCTGATAAAGAGAAAAATTTTACAAGAGGCATGCATGAATACCTCGGAAAAAGGGAGTTTTTGTAGGGGTGTGTGGGAATGAGTCTGATACCAGTTTTTAATAATTAATAATAATGTGGTCAATGTGGAGTTTTGAAAAAAAAAAAAAAAAAAAAAAAAAAAAAAAAAAAAAAGGCAGCTCAGGTCATTCACAGGGTGATTGAAATTCCAAAAGCTTTGCATTACATTAAACAAGCTTCTTTTTCGGTCCTTCCTTTGTTGCTGTGCTTTATTTTGACCTTGTTTCTCATGCTAGCAACATGTGTTTGCTCTGCTGGAGCTGTCGGAGGCATTGAACTTTCTCCATCAAGTGGAAAACTATCACTGATCCTGCCAATTTTTGTAGTGCTCTGATGATAAAATGACAGACAGGCATCGTCAAGCACATGTGCCTCTGGGAATGCTGCGTACAGTTCATTCAACGCCTTTGTTGTGCTGAAAACAAGCAGACACACGCAACACACTGACCTATATAGATAATAAAAGGTTATTGTTGATCAGGTTTACATGAACAGATGTTTACCAGTGTTGATCCGGCTAATATCTGAAAGAATCAGAGCTTCAGCTTTTGCAGTGATGCCAGAGTCGACGTTCATAAGTTATTATTTGATCATTTGGTTTGCATTAAATATGAACTAATTTCTCATTCAATTACTGTCGGATTGGTATGAGTTTTTAACGTTTTTGAATTTGAAAAAAAAATAAATAAATAATAATAATAATAATATGAAAAATATGGTAAAAACTGTAGTGCTGTGCAATGATTAATTGTATCAAAAATAAAAGTTTTTGTTTACATAATATATGTGTGTGTGTACTATGTACATTTTATTATGCATATATAAATACATACACATACAGTATATATTTCAAAAATATTTACATGTATATATTTTTATTAATATAGTTAATATTATATATAAATATATTTTATATATAAACACAACATATTTTTCTTAAATATATCCATGCATGTGCATTTATATATACATAATGAATATACACAGTACACACACGTATATGTAAACAAAGCTTTTACTTTGGATGCGATTAATAGCGATTAATTGTTGCACAGCGCTAAAAAAACTGTAATCTTGGGAAATTTTTTACAATTTAAAATAACTGTTTTCTACTGTAATATATTTCAAAATATAAGTTATTCCTGTTATGCAGAGCAGCCATTATTCTTTTGTAACAATGTAAATGTCTTTACTGTCACTTTTGATAAATGTAGTGCATTCTTGCTGAATAAAAGTGTAATTTCTTTGAAAAAAAAAAAAATACTGATTGTGCATTTTGAATGGTAGTGTAAATCATTTACAGTGATGTATGATTTTGTGATGTAGGACCACTCAGTCGTAGCTCTGGTGAATGTAATTGAAATACTGCTGGTTTGACAGTCTATTCGATGTCGTGCATGAGTTAGTGGTGGTGTAGAGCTCACTGAAGGCCAAGAGGAACCCACAGCAGAGACAAATCCTTGAGCTAGAGTTTAACATCATTTATCACAGGACTCAAGGCCTGCATAAAGCAGATTTGGTTAAATGTCACTGTCTGCTTGCCATGTTTTTTTACACTATGCTATCAAAGTTCAGTGGCCATTTGTGGCAACTTTTTATTTTCAGAATTAGTCATTTCTCAGCAGGTGGACAAGATGATCATGCTGCTGTTTTTTAAGTTAAACTCAGCTTAATGCAACAGCTTATGTCTTTGTTTTTTGTTTTTTTAATGCTTTAATTCAGCAAGGATGCATTAAATTGATCAAAAGTGACAGTAAAGACATCTATAGACATCTATATCTAATGCTTTTTTAAAATATCTATTTTATCAAAGAATCCTGAAAAATAAAATGTATCACAGTTTCCACAAAAATACTGGGCAGAACAACTTGTTTCAACATTAATAATCAGAAATGTTTCAATGCAATGTATTACATAGAATATGTATAATATTTTAACATAGAAATAGGAATCATTTGTTTTAAACTGTAATAATATTTCACAATATTACTGTTTTTACTACATTTTTGGTCAAATAAATGCAGATTTTAAAAAATATTACTGATTCCACACTTTTAAATGATAGTTTAAGTGAGCACTCCAACACTTTTTGAAAGCATGAAAAATCGTTAGTTACTGTCAACCTTTGTGTGAAATGATGCAGTCCGTTGCAATGACAGACAGTAGTACACTAATTGTTGTTGCATCATGTTTAGATCAGTGAGTGTGGAACCCAGCTGTCATCTTGAAAATAATAACTATTTTGCATTTTCAATCCAATTTTTTTACAAAAACAAAAAAATACATTTGATAGTCCACTGAGATTAAGAATTATGAGAAACAATTAAAAAGGAAAATTGAAGAAAAAAAAAAGAAGCTAATATTAATACCGGTTCTTACTAAACGCTTCAGTCCATTTGAGAGCTTTGCACTGTAAGATACAGTAGTTCACGCATTAGGTAGTATATTAATATTATATACTGCACATTTTGTCCTCTGTTTTTTTTGCACAGTGTACATACTGTAGTATATACTAGAGACATTGTGAGAGTAGTATGTTAGTATGGTGATCTAAACACAGTATAGTGATCTGTCTGTCCTCTCTCTACAGGTGGCCTACATGCGGATGTGATGCATTGAGCTCAGAAACCACTGGAGCAGTTTATCATCACAGTGCAGCGACACATGAAAACCTTTTAAATGCAAAACATTGAACTTTTTTTGTATAAAACCCTTATTGTGTTGTTATTTTTTTTTTATAGTATACCAAGGTCTGCATGATTTGAGAATGAAGTGTCTTGTATATCTTTTTAATAGATATTTTGATGACAGGTGTTGTCCGGCAATCTATACATGTGTAAATACCCATCATGCTTCATTACAAGCACATTAAATGTCATTCCATGCACTTTTAAAACATGTTACTGGTAGTTTGGTTCACTTTCTGACTTAGGAACCGTGCACTTCCTCCAGAGTTTATGAGTTCGCAGCAGTGAGTGACGGGAAACGCTGTGTTCCCAGACGTGACTGAGTAAATATATTCATAGATCTTTCTGAATATGCTCAGAGCTCACTGTGCTCCATCACACATCAGGATGACAGCTGGGAACACACTTTACCTTTACCAACGTCTGCGTGTCATCAGGTTGCTTGGCTTTGTGTGGAACGCACAGAAATGTACAGAAAGGTTACATTGCTTTATTTTAAAACCAGCATAAAACCGTTACTGGTGTTATTCATTTTTAAGTTTTCTGAAGAACACTGAGGTCTGATCTGAATGCTCACACTCTGAAATACTCAAACTGTCATGATTCTCCATCAAAGAGCTACAAAGAGACAATATAGACATGAGTTCATAAGAGAAAAAATGTTTTGCCTCATGCAGGCCAAAAACAAACATAAGATAAGGACAAGATTGATCCCATTATATACTTTTTGTATAATAACGGGTGCATTTAAATATGGAGATGATTCAAATTGCTTCATTTGATGTAGAAAAAGGAAAGTTGATCAAATCAAACTGTGATTGTTGGCTTAAAACAGTTTAAATGTTTTGCAATGTTGACGCATTTTACAATATCAATATTACAATAGAAAACAATTATTTTAAATTGTAATAATATTTCATATTTGACTTGATTTTTAGTAAAAAAAAAAAAAAAACAAATGCAGTCAGGGTGAGCATAAGAGAAATCTTACCAACCCTAAAGTTTTGAAGTGTAAGTGTATATAGGCTGAAAGCTCAGGATGAGTTACAGTCAGAAATATTTTGGAAAACCCCAACACAAGCTTATAGAACACTATTATTTTCCTGATTGATGGGTTAGACATTTATACAGCATGATTACAGTAGGTGTAGGGCTGATATTGTGTTTGATGGGAATGTTGTTTCAGAACCAACATCAAACTTATAAATCACGCTGTGTAAGGCGACGTGAGTGTGTGTATTTATTAGTACAGCGAGGTGATATTTTGCATAGGACTGCTGTGCCACTGAAGAGATGAATCGGCTAATTAAGCACAAGTACTAGTGAACTGTGACAGGCCTCTATGAATAGCACTACTTTACTAATTGCAGGAGAAATGGCACAAACTGTTCTTTGACATTTTAGTAGGGCTGCTAGCATACTATAAACAGAGTGGATATAGAAAGACCCAATACAGATAAGATTTATTTATCACAAACTTTTAACAGCCCAGTTGTTTGGTATTTTAAAAACAACAGCCTTTACAATCATGACTGCAAGACTTCATCAGTAAAGGATAGTGGGTGAACTGAAAGTGAATGGCAAGTGCAAAAAATAGCTAAAACTTTCATACAGACACTAAAATGAAAAAAAAAAAAGATGAAGTCATGATTATAAAACCTGGACAGTTGGAGCACCAAGATGAACTAAACGTATGTAAATAAACATATTTAACTATAAATGTGTGTGTCTGTATATATATATATATATATATATATATATATATATATATATATATATATAATATACATTAACTTTAATGGAACTGTTTGACTTTCAAAACATCTTCATTGTTCTATAACGCTTTCCTAGTTCTCAATTCTGTTTTTATATATATTGTGCCAAACCTCAAGTGTATCCTTCAGTTTTAAGAGAGATGGATGAAATCTGCTTTGCACTGTTGAACACACTCCCATGAGGAAACTGGTAAATTTATCCTTAAACAGCAAAATCACATCAATCACATCACTCTAGTGTCATGCTTCAAACACTACTCTGTCTTATGGATGATTCCATTACTTTAAGATTGAACTGTTAAAGTTTAAATGAAAATTCTGTCATTATTTATTTACACTCTGATGCTGCATAACATACTACTAAACAAACACCATAATAACACAGGTGTTAAAGAGAAAGTATACATAATTAATGTAAATGAATGATAGCAAAAATTATCAGTAAACACAATTATATAAACAAAATGCCACCAAATGTCACCCAGGGAATTCTGGAAATGTCAGTTTACAGATTTTATCTGTAAATGGTAAGATAACTTATTCTTGTTTTAGCTTCCTTTTTACAGCATTTGTTCATATCTAGTTTTTTTTTTTTTTTTAAACATTTTTACTAACATTTAGTCATTTATTAAACATTTGCCAGTAAAATAAATTTGTTGAAAAAAAAATTGGTCTTTCTGAAAAGCTGAGTGAATTCGAGTGTGGTACTCCTGATAATACACCTCTTTGCAATAAGGCAGTTTGTGAAATTTCATCCCTACTAGATATTCCACTGTCAGCTATAAGTGGTTTTATTGGAAAGTGGAAGTGAACAGCAGCAACTCAGCCATGAAGCAGAAAACCATGTAAAGTCATAGACCGGAGCCACCGAGCGCTGAGGTATATGGTGTGTAAAAGTCACCAGCGCTCTGCTAATTCCAGTGCTGAAGACTTCCAGACTTCCATTGGCATTAATAACAGCACAAAAACTATGCATCAGGTGCTTTGTGGAATGGATTTTCATGGCCAAACAGCTGCAAGCCTCCCATCACCAAGAGCAATGCCAAGCATCTAATGAAGTGAGTAAACACCTTACTCTAGAGCAGTGGAAACCTGTTCGGTGGCAAGACAAATCACACTTCTCTTGAGTCTGATAAGCCACCCCCTCGGGTATTTCAATCTGGAAGTGAAAGCTGGCATCTTTTAGATTCACCAATAAAAAAAACAGTCCCAAGGACATACTTGTGTGAATATGTGTTTCAAAGTCAACATCCTGAATGGCTGTTTCAAAAGATGAGACTGAGCCCACCATCTTTCTTGGGAACAAGGAAGTTGCTGTCTTATATGAAGTTTGGATGTCACCTCTGAAATGGGGGGTCTGCGAGCGAACTGGAGTGAGTAGCCTTGTTCTATGGTCTGCAGGACCCAGCTTGACATCCCTGGGATGGCTTCCCAAGCCTGGAGCGAGGTGGCAGGTCATTCGGCAGTCTGATGATTGAGTCTGGGTTTGGCAGATTCCAGGAGAATGTTACCTGCCTGACCGCACTGTGCCATCTGTACCAAAGTTTGGTGGACAAGGGAGCATTAACTAAGATTAATAAATGCTTTAGAAGCAGGTTACTAATGTAACCTCAGTTCCCTGAGATGAAGGGCACAAGCATTGTGTTGCTATGCATATGGGGGAATATCCTGTTTACTCTGAATACTGAAACCTGATTTGTTCATGTTCGTGTAGCTGCACAAATGGCACTTCAACCCATCAAAAGGGGTGCAGCCGACTGCTATATTAGTCGGTTCTGAGCGCCATTTCGTCAGAATGTTCATCCTCTGAGTTCGGAAGAGCCAGAAGGGTGATGACTTGTGTTCTGAATGGAGTGGAGAGAACCTTAGGCACATAACTGTGTCTTTGTGAATCCAAGACACTCCAGGTGGCTAAGCAGCAGCAACCTGTGAGCAAGAAGTTCCCGCTTCAATCTGCCTACCACAGGCCAATCGTCAATGTAGTTCATAATGCAGCCATGTCCACGCACTTGATAAAAGTGTGCCAGGGACAGTCCAAAAGGTAGTATTGTATATTGATACGCCACCCCCTCGAATGTGTATCTCAAGAACGGTCTGTGATTAGGGGCTATCTAGATGTAAAAGTAGGCATCTTTCAGATCCACCGATAAAAACCATCCATTGGGCATACTTCCGCAAGGATCTGTTTCAAAGTAACATCCTAAGCGACTGTTTCATAAGTGCATGGTTCAGGGTTCTGAGCCCACCATCTTTCTTGAGAACGAGTAAGTAGCAGCTGTGAAAGCCTGACTTGCTGTTTGCTAAAGAAACTATCTCTACGGCCCCATTTGCAAGCAGATTTTCTACTTCTGTCTGGAGAACAGGAGTGGAGAGAACCTTATGGACATAGTTGTGTCTTGGTTTGAGGACAACTCTAGTCAGGGGCTGTCCTTACTGGGAGCTGTAAAGGGTCCTGTCGAGTGGCCAAACATGAAGGCTCTACAGCTCGGACCAGGTATGCCAGACCATGCCTCTTGCTTGAGAGAGGGGATGTTGATAACAGCTGAATCAACTCGGGGAACCACATCTGATTCCTCCAAAGTGAGGCCACCAAGAGGACCGAACACCTGACTTCCCTGACCCATCTGATAACCTGAGGGAGCAGGGCAATTGGAGGAAAGGCACACCCGAGTGCAGGCGAGCGCTGGGACATTTGTGAGAAATATATTGGGCAGTTAGAGTTGTCTTCTGAGGCAAAGAGTTCCACCAATGTCCCGGGACAGAATGTCCACTTCCTGGTTCAGTCTGCTCGGCATGTGGACTGCCCTCAGTGAAAGCAAATTGCACGGTGCCTGTAGGAGGTGTCTCCTCGTTCTGTAAAGGAAGTGTGACCTGCCACTGCCTTGGCGATTTATAAAGGCTACCACCGTCATGTTGTCCGAGGGGACCAGGACGTAGTTCCCCGCCAAGGCTGACAGGAAGGTTTTTAGGTCAAGAAAAACCTCCAACATCTCTAGGCCATTGATGTGCAGACGTTGCTCCAGACTGGACTAGGAGCCGAACACTGGTGTTCCCTTGTACAGTGCTTCCCAACCTGAGTTGGAGGCATCTGTCGTGAATACTTTCCTTCTGGAGGTCAATCCCAATAGAATGCCTGTCTGAAACAGGTGAGGGTCTTTCCAAGGGGCCACAGCTCTTACACAGTGGTGGTTTACCCTGAGGCAAAGACGTCCCAGGTGCCAAGTGTGGGATGGTACTCGGGCCTTGAGCCAAAACTGGAGGGGCTGTATGTGGACCAGGGCAAATGAAATCACAGAGGTAGCTGACATGAGGCCGAGCATCCTCTTGAAAACTCTGAGGGGATGACAAGTCCCAAATCTGAATGACACTACTAGCCACTGAATTGTCAGTGAGCATTCTGGTGCAAAACTGTCCCCAGAACGAACATCCGCTCGCTGAGAGACAAAGAGCTCTTGGCTAAACTGATTTTCACCCCAAGACACTCCAGGTGGCTAAGCAGCAGCGACCTGTGAAGTTCCTGTGTCAAGTTCCCACATCAGTCTGCCTAACACAGGCCAGTCGTTGATGTAGTTCATAATGCAGCCATGTCCACAAGCTTGACGAAAGTATGCAGGGCTAGGGACAGTCCGAAAGGTAGGACTGTATATTGATACGCCACCCCTTTGAATGTGAGTCTCAATAACAGTCTGAAATAAATAAAGAAACTCTCTACGGCCCCATTTACAAGCAGACTTTCTACTTCTGTCTGGAGAAAATGAGACCCCCGTACTGAAGTTTGGATGACACTTGTGAGCAAACTGGTGTGAATAGCCTCTTTCTGCCGAGGCTGCTGAGAAAGCGCTTGCTGAGAGGCGATCTTCTACTGCAGGGGCTCTTCTATGGTGAGCAGCAGCCTTTGCACTTCTTGCTTCTGGTTTCTCTTCCAGCATGGAGATGATCTTTGTGCTGAAGAAGAAAAATTCTGATTAAATGGTGCTCAGAGTCTACGTCTATAGCAGTTGGCTCCAGCCCTCTTGGTGACTTGAAGCGCCATCTGTTTGTGCAGTTACATTAACATGAGAAAGTTGCATTTGTGAACATTAGTTTAATGCTCTGTGAACAGGAACATTTTATTAACTAACCTTAACAAGGGCTAGTAACTGCTGTAAGAATATATTGCTTATTATTAGTTCATTAATGCATTAACTAGCGTTAACAAAGGACACCTTATTGTAAAGTGTTACCTCAAATTTTTTTGTTACCTTAAAAAATAAATAAATAAATAAATAAAAATAACACAAAAGGAAAACAAAATTAATTAATTTTTTTCAGAAAGTCTGATCTGCTTTTTCCCATAAATTGGTGGATGCTGATTTTAACCATCAGCCTCCAAAAAAGACAAAAGCAGCATGAAACTATTACAAAAGTAGGTCTTTCTACAAGTAATACTAAATTCCACGTGTTGTACATCATTCAAACACGTCAGAAGAATGTATGAATGTCTATTTATAGTTGTAGAAAGCATTGAAGAATGGCATGAAAATGTGTGTATGGTCATGTTTATTGTATTTTTGGTTGACCACTGCCATCCTGGCCTTTTTCCTGTGCGGTTGTACAAATGCACTGCACCGCTTCACTCAGCGCCTAATTTAGGGGAAACCGCATTTGCCAGCAGGCTGCACTCCATCAAAGCGCCGCTGCTGTCTGTGGAGACGCTGCCAGCGCGGGCCGCCGGGAGCCGGACGGGTGTTCAGTTCCACCGAGTAACACAGTTAGTCCAGATCCTCATTGCACTGTTTCTCTGACAGCACTTGTGTTTTTGACAAATAACAGCCTGGAGCCAAAGTTATACTGCTTCCAACAGATGCCTGCAAAATGCGCTGGGAACTAGTTTGCAGTAATTGTTTTTTTTATTATTAGATTTTATTTTATTATTATTATTTTTTTTTTTTTACACTAACAGAATCTTTAGATATTTTCTAAATATCTCTATATAGTAAAGTCATCAAAACTAGAAACAAAAAATGATATTGGGGTTTTGTGGTGATCAAAAAATATTATATCTAAACCCTCTTATATTAGTTTGCATCATCCTTGACAAAAAGCCAATAGGATTTTTCCACTGCCTTTTGGATTACTGCAGAAAAAAATAAACTCTGTGACCAACAAAAGTTTATTATTCTTACTTGTTTTGTTCATCATTTTAATCTTCACAAATAAATGTTGACGCCTAAATACAATCAACAGAGATAAAAAGCTGAAAGTAAAGCTATAAACGAACTACACTGTGGTCACACACCACCATTAAACTTCTTTCAGGCTTTATTTATAAACATTTTCCTGAAAGTCTGAGTGAGAATAGTTTCAAAAGCACGATTATAAACAGTGAGACCTCATGGTGTTTAAAACTGTGCTCTTGAGAAAGTTATTAACGAGTAGATGAGTTTAGCTGTGCGGTCTAATGATGTTTAATGTCCCGACAACCTCTCATTTAGACACTTGTTAAGACAAGAAAAAGCTTTTAAAAAGTCCCGAGGGGGAATTACTGATATATTTCATGTCACATAAAATATGAAAATATATTGAGCTTGTGTGATAAACAGACATTTCAGGCATTTAAACAAAAAAAAAAAAATTAAAAAAACCCATTCACTTCAGGACGATGGGAACAGAAGTGCAAAAAGGCAACTCAATTCTGGGTTTTGGCTACAAAAACACATCATCCCTGCAGTACTCTATTGCAGTGGTTCTCAATCCTGGTCTTGGGGGTCCACTGCTCTGCACATTTTGCATGTCTCCCTTATTTAACACACCTAATTGAGAACATCAACCGGAAGCGCTTGTCAAAGCAGTGTATGGATTCTTCTGGTTATATATATTTTTCAATATGCTGTAATCACCTAGTTAAATAAAAGCCTGTTAAAATTAGTGTCTGCAGGATGATTTCAAAATCTGGACATTTTCAGAGAAAGGCAAAGAGATCTTCTGATGATTACTGTGCACAGAATTTTCCAAACTCAATGGAACTTGTAGTTTTAATTCAACGTACCGATTTGAGAAACCCATGGCTCGTAAACATGCGTGATTTAACCACACTGTGTCAGTGAGACCTGATGAATACGATCAGAATCAACATATTTATTAATTTGTATTAAATTTTAGTCTTTATTCTGTCATTTTTCATTCACAGTCATTTCACTGTATCTAATTCACATATTTATGCCAAAACTCTTAATTAATATTCAAAGTCACGCTGTCAACGCATTATACTGTGTACTTTTAATTAGCTAAAATGTTTAACATTGTTAAATTTCTTTAAGACAGCGCCCGTGCATTCATTCATCCATTTTAATGTCGCTCTTACGATAATGAACCATGGTATGCGTAGTAAAACTGGCAAAACAAATGGAAATCAGCCCACAGGAAAAAAAAAATTATAACATGGTTACCACATATTTACTATAGCAAATCCACTGTTAATTTTTGTAAGGGTGTTTATCAGTCAAAATGTATTTAAAAATATATAAACAGGTATAAAATATGATGAGAAAAATATTGTTAATAAGAAGACGAAATTGACTGCAGCAGGTTACATTTATTTATTATTCAGAAGGCACATTTGGAAGGGAAATATATTAATAGGAAGAGATGTAGGCCTAAACATCCTCAGTTTTGAAATGCACACTCCACACGAACGTGCTCCCGCATACTATTTTAGAAGGACCTTGATTCATCCCACACATCTCATCTGTGTTGTGTCCGAAAATCGTGAAAACTAAGGCAGTGTGTTGTTGTTTAGAATAAAAGCAGCCAGGTACACTGCAGTAACACTGGCAAAAAAAAGGAAAGAGAGGATTCTCCCATTGGTTTTCATTACGTTGCGATGGGACCGGAAGTGCTGATACACTGCTTTGCTTACCGGATATAGGAAGTGAGAAAAAGTTCCATTAGGAGAGAGATCCATGAGCTGAACTAATGAGCTGATGATCTCAATCAGGTGTGTTAAACAAGGGAGACATGCAAAATGTGCAGAGCAGTGGAACCCCAGGACCAGGATTGAGAACCACTGCTCTGTTGTAAACATTATATAATATTAAATTATCTACAATAGTCAACATTTAAAGTAGAAAAAGCAATGCCCATTCTTGTCTTAAGACAACTTTGATTAACTTTTTTGATCCACTTCAAATGTTGACTACTGTATTAAAATATTATATAAAAATATTTGTTCAGTATAAACTGGAATACATCAGGCTTTTATGGCTCATATGATATAGTAAGTATATGGAGCTCAAACTCAAGGAGGAAACAAAACACTTTAGATACAATTTGATGCAGATATTTATATTGACAAAAAATAAGATGAAATTCTGATGCTTGTAATACACAGCAGTGAGGTCTTTATAATAGTATAGCGGATATCTCCAAAACATGTCTGATTAAGATGAGGTTTAAATGATCAAAACATATAATGCAATGCAATACAACGATGACTGAGAGATTGAGAACGTTCCTCAAAAGCCTGATGATCAGATTTGAAACTCAGGTTTTAAGTAAAGCTGTTTGAGTCCAGTAAGTGTTCATCTGGAAATATTTCTAACAATATCAAAGCTATTCTTAAATTTACTTTATAAAGACACGTATTTATAGGGTTATTATTGTTATCAATTAAACTGATCTCTATCAGTTCAGTGATCTGTGACCTTTGTTTAGACTGGATATCTTGTAGGTGACTGTGTGAGTTTTAAACATTTATTTAGTGGAGTGATGTCTTTTGATGGGTTAAAAAAAGGAAATGCATGCGACAATACAATAAAGCTCTGTGTCAAAACCAAGTGAACTGTTTACTTCCTATTTTAACTGATACTTCTCAGTAATGGATGAATTATAACTACTGAAATGTACCAATTAACATTACAATGTTCTATGCAATTAAAAACGTCTATTTTAGCCAGTATTTTTGTATTTTTATGCCTAACTAACATTTTTTTTTGACATATGTTATGCTATGTTGATGAGAAAATCAGACAAACATCCAAGTTATTTAGATGGGGACACTGTAACAGTGTTATAATATGTGATGCTGACTGCTCTGATGGAGAGGCAATGTACACTGGTATGAAAATGATACATATGCACTATAAAACAAATTAATTCTTTTAATCATGAAAGATGCATAAAATTACTCAAAAGTGACAGAAAACACATTTATAATGTTACAGAAGATTTCATAAATTTCAAATAAATGCTGTTCTTTTGAACTTTATGCTCATCTGTGAACCCTGAAAAATAAAAAGTTTCTACAAAAATATGAAGCAGCACAACTGTTTTTGACACTGATAATGAAATGTTTCTTGAACAGCAAATCAGCATATTGCTTCAACATGCCGTCTAGTTTGGCAGTTTTTAGAACAGGGCTTACGTGTTTGCAACGTTCCCCAGTGCAGATGGCTTAGATTTAGACTTCTTACAATGCACTTTCCAGCTGAACCATTGTCACCCTGTCCCGTTCATCGCTCAGGTCCTGTACGAGAGTCTCCAGCCCTTCTCACTCATCATGGAGAAGACTCTGGTTCTAAGTGCGAGTCCCCCGTGTCTCATTAGGAGCTCCTCGCCGTGCGCCGCTGAACCTACAGAAAGGCCGAGCCTGTGGGCAGAGTCTGCCGGTGAATCCGGGTTTGTTATGCAGCGTTTTGAGGGTTTTTTTCTTTAACAGACATAATGAAACAAACCTGCAGTGTAAGCAGGGTGAAGTTAAACCCACCCTGGTCGGGCCGCAGAAGCACCACAGTGAGAACTTTCCACTTTCTTACTTCAGCAAATAAATCTGAATGAGTTTGCAGAACTTTTTGGCGCCTCGACTGTTTTAAGATCTGTTTCTGAAAGTCCTTTTGGGTATCTGCCGTGCATCCAGAGAAAACAGCTAACAAAGAAAATGAAAGAGCTGTCAAGGAAGCGAGATCAAATAATGATACAAAGATCCCATCTGTAATTTACCCAGATTTCCATGCATTTATGCTTTTCCATTAGACAGGAAGCCTGTTTTATTCTAGTGCATCTATTTCCAAAAAGATCATGCCCTGTTCAGAACTCAAGGGGTCAGTAGAATTATACAGCATGCTGTTTTGAGCTCCACAGAGGAGCTGGTAATGATAGATGGACAGTAAGGCAGGAGCCAATCCATTTGCCTCCACATGGACAAGATAAATAGCCCAATTTAACCTGGCAAACACTTCTGCCACCGGCCTCGTGGCTTTCTGCCCACTTTGAGACCAAGAAATTGGAGTAATATCACCATCATCAGACATCATCATCTCGAACACACAGCATCTCAACGGGCCAATCAAACAACCTCGAGGAAAATCACGCTTGAACAGTTTGCAAAGCTAGAAAATACTTAGAGAACTGTAATTCCTGCAGAAGTGATAGAAGATGATACAAAAACAGTGTTCTTTCAGTTGTATGTTTTTCTAGCAGAACATGTCAGATGAAAATAATTTCTGAGTTTTAGTTTTGAAATGCAAACATTTCAGAGAGATTCACATGTGGATGTGTAATTCATTAAATGAGAGAAATGGTTAAGGGCCTGAATGCTTTCTGTGAGCGGCTGTGTGTGATTTAATATCTTCAGAAAAATGAGTTTGTCCCCTTAGTTCAGCACTGAATTATCTCTATTCTCCCTGTTCTGTTGCTTTGTGTGTTGAACACAGAGCCCGAGGACGCAGCAGCAATATCTCACTCATTTGATTATTTCATGAGAGCTCTGCATGAAATCAAATAAGATTCAGCTGTGGCCGTGGGGTTTTCTCCCTATCTCTCTGTATTTCTGCATGTACGTGGGTTTCATTGCCAACAAATGTGAAGTTATTAATGAATCTCAAGACTAAGAAGCTCAAAGTGTTGTCATTGCTCTCTTGGGCTTCATTATTGTCACCGTCACAGTTTTGTGAGCTTTTACTGAGAGTTTCTGCTCTTCTGGAAAGTTTTCAGTTTTGTGTATCCTAGGAAACATTTTTAAATGCCAAACATTTTTTGAGTGACAAAAACCAACTAATAGCACAGAATTCAAATATGTTGCTACACTGCAATGTTTATTTATTTATTTTTCGATCAAAGAAAGAAAAAAAAAAAAAAGAACATGAAGCTTGTTCTAAACAGAATCACAAGACATATAAACACTGAGAAAAAAATGCAAGAAAATAAGGAGAAAAAAAATTTAATTGTGAGATAAAAAGTCGCAGTTACTTTTTTTTTCTATTATTATTTTTATCCCATGACAGAACCAAGCTGTTTCTTAATCAATTATTAGTTATTAATAATTATTAGTGTTACACTTACATGGCTGCATTAATAATTAGTTGTTCAGTTTGATTTTGAACACATTTTTAATTTAAATGCCGTTAACACAGTGTCATTTTAGTATCATTTAGATACTTTTAGCCTACAGTTTCTATTAATATTTTGAATGAGCTTTTATTACATTTTTTTGTTTTCATTTTAATTTTAACCAAAGTTTTAGTAATTTTGATATTTGTTGTCAGTTTGGTTAGTTATTGTTTTTTTGATATGTCTTCCATTAATTTCAGTTTTAAATTATTTTAGTACATCAATTTAAATAAAAATGAGAAATGTTGCCATGGGAATTATTAAAAAAAAAAAAAAAAAAAAATCAGTTACTTTTTAAAAAAAATAGTTTGGTTTGTATTTTATGTCAGTTAATGTTTATATTATAGTGCTAATTAAATATATTTTATTTTATTTGTGACCCAGGACCACAAAACCACAAAAATTGAGATTTATGGATCATCTGAAACTTGAATAAATAAGCTTTCCACTGATGAATGGTTTGTTAGGATAGGACACTATTTGAAAGGTATCTGGAAGGGTGCAAAAAAATCTAAATATTGAGAAAATTCGCCTTTAAAATTGTCCAAATGAAGTTCTTAGCAATGCATATTACTAATCAAAAATTAAATTTTGATATATTTACGGTAGAAAATGTACAAAATATCTTCATGGAACATGATCTTTACTTAATGTCCTAATGATTTTTTGGCATAGGAGAACAATCAATAATTTTGACCCATACAATGTATTTTTGGCTATTGCTACAAATATACCCATGTTACTTAGAACTGGTTTTGTGGTCCAGGGCCACATTTATATGTATTTATTTATATGTATTTTCTTAGTTTAGAGTTTTAGTTAAGTTTAAGTATAATAACCCTGGTCACAACAGTTGCTGAATGATGTTTATATAAATATTTGTATGCACACTGAACTATATAACACAGCAGATGTGTCTTCCATTCTCCATTCTTCTGTAAGTTAGTGCTGCTTCTGTAAGTCTCTCTTCTCTCTCTCTCTCTTTCTGCTGCATTCCCCAATTAGACTGTTCACCTGCCACATTTGCCAAAGAAAGGTTTTGTTTCTTTCCTCTTTGTATGTAAAATGGTCCATATCCACTCGACACAGAGAACTGCTGATGGTGAGGGGGAGAAAACACACAGCACAGTGGAGAATGGTGGAAATAAATGGACAGAGAAAACAGGCCACATTTAAAACCATCACATTTTCCCTTCCTTACTGAAGATATTTGAATTTAGTGCTTTAAAGGAATAAATATTTAAAAATAAATAAATACATACATAAACGCAATTTTATTGCCAACAATAAAATTAAATGATGCTAAAATTATTTTAAAAATTAATTCATTTAAAACATGTAAAAGTGTAAAATGCAAGTTTAAACTATTTTTAGAGGTAGAATAAATGCAATCCAGTAATTGGCCTTAACTATTAAACAACAGTATGAAACTAAAAACTAATAAATAACCACATCACAAGACACATTTGTTATGGAATCAAACTACGGACGTGCATGTTTTGCAAAAGGTCAGATCTTGTGCCATACTATTTTTAATCTGAATGCAATTGCAAAATCTATTTGAGACCTTCTACATAGAGAGTGACTAATCAGTGAATAATGACTTAAAATGGGTCTGTTTCACACTCAAAGCCATCATATGACGTCAGAAATGGTGTAGGAGTTGTATGGACTACTTTTATGGTGCTTCTTGCTTTCTTGTGCATGAATTTGTCAGGTCACTTATTACATGTATATCAGTAAACTCTTATTAAAACTGCCGCCCACTCAGAAACAGTGTTTGGGGTGACGCATTACAAGTAGCGCAAGTTACGTAATAATATTACATATTTTAAGTAACTAGTAAAGTAATGCATTACTTTTGCATTTCTAGGAAAATATCTGAGTTACTTTTTTCCCCATTTATTGACAAGTCTCCTGTCAGGAAATTGGGAGTAAAGATGATGTTACTGTATTCTAGACTTAATGTGAACATGCATTAATTCATCTCACTCACTAACAGTGAAATGCAAACTCAAAATATGACGCAACCCTGCAATAATTAAATATGGTAAATAAAACAAATATCCTTTATGTATTTAATCCCATTTTCTTAACCAGTGTCTTTGCTGCTGACCTTCGATGATGCAATTCAGCCATACTAATAAGCAAAAATTACTTTAGATAAACAAACATTTGTGTTTAATCTTTAAAAGGGTTTTTACATTAGAATTGTTTTATATTAAAAACAAAGAAGCAAGCCCTGCTCAGATTTAAAAAGTAACGTGGAAGTAATGTAACACAAATAACCAAGTAACGTAATTAGTTACTTTTTCAGGAAGTAAAGCAAAATTGTAATGCATTACTTTTTAAAGTAACTTTCCCCAACACTGCTCAGAAAGGCAGTGTAACCAGAGAAGAAGTAATTGGCTCTATCAGCGGTGTGATGAAGAGAAGTGTTACGGTTGAGCGCCACACATCTGCTATCTATACCGCACACTCAGGTTTCACGCCACTTTAGCAATATTACATTTCGTGTTACAGGACAGCATGTACTGTTTAATTAGAGCAAGCTTCAGACGGGCCGCTCTCTGTAAGCATAAATTACACTAGCCGTACATCCCGTTTTTCCTCATTTCATTTTTTTTCCACTGAGGACTACATGTAAAGTCTCTTATGCTCAAAGCTGCATTTATAAAAAAAAAAAAAAACAGTAATATTATGAAATATTATTGCAATTTAAAATAATGGTTTACTATGTTAATATACTTTAAAACAAATTTTTAATAAAATTTATTCCTGTGATGCAATGCTGAATTTTCAGCATCATTACTCCAGTCTTCGGTGTCACATGATCCTTCAGAAATCATTCTAATATGCTGATTTATTATCATTATTAGAAACAGTTTTTGCTGCTTAATATTTTTTTGGAACCTGTGATACTTTTTTTTCAGGATTCTTTGATGAATAAAAAGTAAAAAATGCTACCGGTCAAATGTTTGGGGTCGGTAATTATTATTATTATTATTATTTTTTTTTTTTTTTTTATATTTTTATTTTTAAAAGAAATGTGCTAAAATAAAAAAGTGATGACTTGTATTGTTAAAAAATATTTCTATTTTAAATAAATGCTGTTCTTTTTTACTTTTTATTGATCACAGAATCCTGAAAAAGTATCACCGATTAAAAAAAATAAATAATAAAAAATATTAAGCAGCAAAAACAGTTTCCACCACTGATAATATATCAGCATATTGTCAATAAATAAGAATGATTTCTGAATGATCATGTGACACTGAAGACTGGAGTAATGGATGATGAAGAATTCAGTTTTGCATCACCTAAATAAATTATATTTTACAGTATGTGAAAATAGAAAACCGTTATTTTAAATTGTAATAATATTTCACATTATTACTGTTTTTTTTCTGTATTTTTGGTCAAATAAATGCATCCTTAATGAGCAGTTAATAGCGATACAAAAATAACAGTGTCCACAAATTATTGCCTTTTGGTTAATTTTGCAATTTTGAAGCCAAAATGTGTCATCTAGTGCGCTTCGTGAAGAACCAGTGACTTTTTGTGTGTGGGTGGTTGTCCAGATTTTACTAAATATTAATTTGTCAGTGCAACACAACCAAAGAGTTTTATCATTTAATGAGATGTATGTATTATATAGCCATTTAAATGTCAGCCTGTCTTTGAAAATGGCACATCTAGGGGATCTGGTGCATAAAATATTACAAACAACAGCCTTGATTCACAAAATGTGCTTACAGACACAGAGATAAAGTGCAGTTTATCCTTGCGGTGTTGAGTGCTGATGATTCAAATTCATTTCCTACGCAATACATGGACGACGGAATCGATGCAGGACTTATAAATATTTGTAATATTCTGGAATAGAATATGTAAAGAGACTAACCCTTGTGCTGTGCTGAAAATCTTTTACCTAATTTGGTGTTCCCAGTCAAAAATGAGCTCCAGTAAATCTCTGTTTATGCCATATTATCAGCAACACGTGGTTTTGAGTGAATATTTCCAAAACCATCAAGAAATATGGCTTTCACTCAAAAACTGAGGTGCATAAGTTCAGATCAATGAGCAGTGTTGGGGAAAGTTACTTTTAAAAGTAATGGGTTGCATGGGTTAGTAATGGGTTGTTTTTTTGTTGTATTTGTTGTAAGTTGTATTTTTGGCAACTGTATAGGCCCTTTAAAGGAACACTCCACTTAGTAAAAATAGACTCATTGTCCAACTCCCCTAGAGTTAAACAGTTGAGTTTTGCTGTTTTCGAATACATTCAGTCGATCTCCGGGTCTGATGGTAGCACTTCTGTAGTTACATCGTGTACTAAGACTGACGGAAAATAAAAAGTTGCGATTTTCTAGGCTGATATGGCTAGGAACTATACTCTCATTCTGGCGTAATAATCAAGGAACTTTGCGAATAACATTGCGCCTGCTGCACCCATGGTTCCTTGATTATTACGCCGGAATGAGAGTATAGTTCCTAGCCATATCGACCTAGAAAATCGCAACTTTTCGTTTTTCATCCATCTTTGTGCACGATGTAACTACAGAAGAGTCAAGTTTTAAATAGGAAAAATATTGAAACTCTTTGGTCATTTTTGAGCGAGATGCTAACGGTCTAATCCAGTGGTTCTCAACCTTTTTTCCACTGGGCCACACTATGGTCCAAGTGCAAGTCTCGTGGGCCACATATCATTTACATGTTACGTCAACAATACAAACCAGCCAGATTTATAATATTATAAACATTATGATATCTAAACGATTACATTTATTGAAATAAACAGTGGTGTAGTGGTGCCTGAAGAAGTGGGTATACGCATAATTTATCCCCCGGATTAAATTATTCACTGGTTTAAGAAATTTCTGATTGTAAAAACCTGCTTCTTTTCATTTTTAAGGTATTGTTTTTGTTTTAATGTATTGACTCAAATTAGTAATCAATAAAAATTATTATTATACCAGTCTGCGCGCCTCCCCTGACATGCTCTTACGTATGAACAGGCAGCTTTTGGAGTGGAGGAGTGGATGGAGCGGGCGCAGGCGCATCAGGTGCAATCATCAAACATTTCAAAGGAAGCCGGCGCCACGGTCCTGACCGAGTGTTTTAGGGAATATATACGTTTATTCACATGCGATTGAAATAGCTATTCATGTGGTGGAGTGTCATGATTTTAGCTAATGTAGGATAATACTGAATGATGCGCATCAGAGGGGTTTAGAATTGGGTATACACGAAGCGTACTGATTAGGAAGTGGGTAGGCTATACGCCTGCACTACACCACTGTAAATAAATAATTCTACTCACTATTAACGGGGCTTCACACTACAAGTGACAAAGCGACACAACCTCATTCATTTCAATGGAGAGCTGGCGATTTCCGGCGACGAGCGACATCGAGCTACAGCAACCGTTGGCGACTGATGGGCCGTGTCCAGCGATGCGACAAAGTTTAGAATCCCTCAACTTTATGCAAATGAAGAGCGACTTTCGGGAGCGACAACCAATAGGAAAGAAGATGGTAGAGCTCATGTGATCGTTCTCCTCTCAGCCGTAGATAAATATACGCAATGGAAAAAATTAGGCTCTGCTAGGGATCTGAAATGAAGCGCAATTTTATGCTTTTCAGCTTGAAACAACACAACGGCGAAAGCAGCTCAATGACAATAAACAACTTCAAAATCTGGCTTTGTCATTGGTATTTATTATTTATTACAGATTCATAATTTCCGATCCACATGAATTTGTAAGTGCTCACGCTATGAATAACACGTTTGGAAATGTCATTTAATCTTTGATATGACACGCTGAGATCACACTCCTTGTTCATAAAGCAGCTCATCTGATTCACCGTTCAGCAGCTCTTTGTAAGAAATCATGTATTTGTTCAATTTAAGTCCAGTCAAACTTATTGCACTTCATCCCTTAATGAAATTAGGGTGATATGGTATATGATTAAATACATCAGCGAATACTTAGGAATGTTCATTCATGGATTTGCGCTACGCCACCACCTGCGTCTTTACACACAGACTAAACTTACTAGAGAAGCGTGACGTAATTGTAAATAAATGCAATTTAAATTCATATCTTGCACACTCTAACGCTGTTGAATAGAACATATACGATTACAGTCTTCGAATTGTAATAATCTGGGCGGAATATTTCAAGTTCGCAGGGCACTTACTTTTGAATAGAACAGACATTTTGAGATTAGTGATGGGTAGTTCTTGAACAATTCGTTCATTTTGAACAAATCTTTAATGTGACTCAGGACGAACGAGTCGTCTCGGGGAGTGATTTGTTCAGTCGCGCATGCGCAACATCCTATTAGGTTCTGTACTGGAATTAGTTCACCTGTTTCGAGTCTTCGTGTCTTTGGAGTCGTCCCCTTATGGGACTGTCACATGATGAATGAACGACTCAAACCCGAAAACTTGTCAGATAAAGGTGCGTTCACGCCATATCGGAATTCCCGTAATTACGAGATTCCAACTTGTAAAAAGCGTTCACGTCCTTGTAGAACTCGTAATTACAACTTGTGAACTGGGAGTCTTCTGAGAGCTACGACTTGTACCACATGACTGCTGTACCACCTGACCAACGTAGGCTCTTGCTGCGTTCACGCCATATCGTAATTACCATAGTTTCGAGATGACAACATGTGACGTTCTACTCTGAGCTGTTCACGTCTTCAGACTCGGAATTATGCTTTTCTATGGCAACACTATCAATGCCTAAACAGAGCCTACATTGGTCAGGTGACACAGCGGTCATGTGGTACAAGTCGTAGCTCTCAGAAGACTCCCAGTTCACAAGGTGTGATTACGAGTTCTGCAAGGACATGAACGCTTTTTACAAGTTGGAATCTCGTAATTACGGGAATTCCGATATGGCGTGAACGCACCTTCTGTTTAGGTGTTGATAGTGTTGCCATAGAAAAGCATAATTCCGAGTCTGAGGATGTGAACAGCTCCGAGTAGAACGTCACATGTTGTCATCTCGAAATTACGGTAATTACGATATGACGTGAATGCAGCATAAAAACCCAGGTAAACAATGAATAAATCTTTTCTGTTTCTTTTGTCTTGTTTGTAGTGTGATCAACGTTTGTGTAAGCAGTAGATGTTATAGGGAGGTAACACGTAACATTTTAATTATATTTTGCTAAAATGAACGAAATAACTCGAAAAAAGATTCGTTCATTTTGCTGAATGAGACTCAAAGGTCTGAGTCTGTAAAATGATCCGAACTTCCCATCACTACTTGAGATACACACAAAATGTGCAGAGCGGTGGTTCATTTACATGATCAACTGGCAGAGATCAAGCTATGGTGTTTATTTTATCTGGCAGATATATCAGTGCCACCTAGTTGTTAAAAACTGCAAACGAGAAATTAATTCGGTCCTGTGTGTGGTACAATAGAAGGCGGCTGTATGATTTCTGTGAGTGTGTATGTGTTGTGTTCTGGCCACACGACTGAGTGTTTGGAATGAAAGCAATGTATTCATTTATTCTAAGCAACTGCAAGCAGCTCTTAAAAATATTAACGCGAATACAGTTGTTTTTTTCCTCTAGTGATTTGTATTTATTGTCGTTGTACGCTATTTAGCGTGTCCTAAGATGATGGCGACGACCCAAGAATGCAACGCGCAGTGACGTAGATTCCCAAGCTCTATTATGCGGGAGCACGTTCGTGTGGAGTGTGCATTTCGAAACTGAGGATGTTTAGGCCTATATCTCATATCACCTGCTGAAATGTTCCTATTAATATATTTCCTTTCCAAATGTGCCTTCTGAATAATACATAAATGTAACCTGCTGCAGTCAATTTCGTCTTCTTATAAACAATATTTTTCTCATCATATTTTATACCTGTTTATATATTTTTAAATAAATATTGACTGATTAAACACTCTTACAAAAATTAACAATTGATTTGCTATAGTAAATATGTGGTAACCATGTTATATATATTTTTTTTCCTGCGGACTGGTTTCCATTTGTATTGCCACAGTTTTACTACACATACCATGGTTCATTTTCGTAAGAGCGGCATTAAAATGGATGAATGAATACGCGGGTGCTTAAAGTGCTCCTATTATGCCATCTTAAAAGTTGCTAATATTGTTTTATGAGACTCCTAAAACAGGTTTACATGTATGCAAGGTCAAAAAACACTTTAGTTTTCTCCAAAAATAGATTTAATTTTACCTCATTTCTAAATGATTCGTAAACGACTCGTAAGAACCAGTTCGAAGAATCAGTCTCTCTAAACCCCTCCTTTCCGTGAGCCCTCACTGCTGTGATTGGTCAGATGGTGCAGTCCTTTATGATTGGTCTACTGCGTATAGCGTGTGTCGGAAACTAAACACCCACTGCTATAACTGAATGACAGCCCTGGAGTTTTCACACCGAACGCAGAAAGCACTGCGCTGGCCGCTGGGTTCAGTGCAGCCCTTCAGAGCGCAACTTTGCGTGCGCTTTGGTTGACGCAGAAATAAGCCGTCCTCGTATGGCGCAAGCAATTGAAATGAATGGGTTTCATAGCGCAGCGCTTGCCGCATTCGGTGTGAAAGCTGCGTTGTGTGCCATCTCCAACTAATGAGACAGACAGACAGCCAAGCTGCATCAATAGACTGCAGTGTGCCCACAGCTGAACAACAGAACTACAGAAGCGTGATTTAGCCGGTAAGCAAGACATGTGCAGAGTTGTTACACAGCACAACTACGTATTTTGAACGATCGCTAGAAAATACAATCTTTGTGGATTTATCCTTTGGAAGTGAATATAAAGAAAATTTACTCACAGCGTAGGATACAGCGTCTTCTCGACATCACGTAAACCACGTGTAAATTTTACTGTTTGTGAGCGGGCAGGTGGTTCACGACGTAGAACGTGGGTGGACATTATGCAAATGTGTTACTTCGTGACATGTGGCCGTAACAGAAAAAGATTCGAATTCCTGACGAACTATTCAGGCGATGGTGAGCCGACTCTTTTTTTTTTATAGACAATAGCTTTATTTATTGTGCACTGTCGGCTTCACAACTTTGCAGATAGTTTATGTTCACATACAGCTACATGACACACTGCATGAATGGACATATTTGAAAAGGCATAATAGGAGCACTTTAAAGAAATTTAACAATGTTGAACATATTAGCTAATTAAACTTACACAGTATAATGCATTGACAGCGTGACTTTGAATATTAATTAAGTTTTGGCATAAATATATGAATTACATACAGTGAAATGACTGTGAATGAAAAATGACAGAATAAAGACTAAAATTTAATACAAATTAATAAATATGTTGATTCTGATCTTATTCATCAGGTCTCACTGACACAGTGTGGTGAAATCACGCATGTTTACGAGCCATGGGTTTCTCAAATCGGTACGTTGGATTAAAACTACAAGTTCCATTGAGTTTGGAAAATTCTGTGCACAGTAATCATCAGAAGATCTCTTTGCCTGTCTCTGAAAATGTCCAGATTTTGAAATCATCCTGCAGAAGCTAATTTTAACAGGCTTTTATTCTAGGTGATGACAGCATATTGAAAAATATATATGTAACCAGAAGAATCCATACACTGCTTTGACAAGCGCTTCTAATCGGATTCAATGATCTATGCTAAGCTTTGCTGAAAGTGCTACCGCCAGACCCGGAGATCGGCTGAATGGATTCGAAAACGGTAAAACTCAGCTGTCTAACTCTAGGGGAGTTGGACAATGAGCCTATTTTTTAAAAAAGTGGATTGCTCCTTTAACACCAAAAGTGAAATGAATAAGCCTCAGGCTGAAGGAAGTGGCTCTGCTCCTCACTCCCAATTTCTCTCAACATGGGACAGGAGAGCTGTAAGTGAATAAATGGAAATTCAAAATAACTTGCGTTACTTATTTGCAATAGTAACTCCAATATTGTAAATGTAAAAGTAATGCATTACTTTACTAGTTACTTGAAAAAGTAATCTGATTACATAACTCACATTAGTTGTAATACGTCACCTCTAAGTTCCAAAAAAGAAATTATTATTATTTTTATTTATTTATTTTTGCAGACCAGTCATTTTTGACCAAAAAAATCCATGAAAGTACAAAAATGATCCATTTTTAGTGAGAAAGCTGTTCTATCCTGTGTGAGCAAAGTCAGTGAGTTTTGGTCCAATGTGATAACATTAACTAGCATTTTCAGGAAAAAGAGAATCCTTTCCGGGTCAAAATGACATGAAAACACCAGGCATTTCAGTTAAATTTAGCTTGTTTCATTATAATAAATTATATCAGGATTTGAATGTGTTCCCTATGCATACTGATCAAAAATGACTTCATTATCATATTTCACAGTCTTTAGATGACGTACTAGCGCTGTCATTGCTACCCCCTAAAAACTAGGAGCATGACGGCCCTGTAGCCATGGATCACTTAAATGTCCAATAACAGATCGTCTGTGATCAGGTTTCATTATCATTGTTTCTGGGTGCCACCATTTTTCTAAGCTGTTATGCATCCTCATCTCTGTGGAATCACAATTTGGATTTCCTATCTACACTCTGACTTCAAGTATCATTCTACTAATTCTAATTCCAAGATAAATGCAAAGAATTTTTACATGGCTTGTGATTTTTTCTGTTTCACTCTCAGTAAAAAAGTACAAAAGCTGTCACTGGGGCAGTACCCTCTCAAAAGGTATAAATTTGTACTATTTTGGTACTAATGTGTACATTTGATGTACTAACATGGTATTAAAGTATTAATATGCACCATTTAAGAGTAAATAAGGTACAAAGGTGTACCTTTTTGCCCCAGTGATTTTATATTTATATTGTTGGTTCTTTTAGGGCATTATGGGTGTTGGAGTCCTTTTTCTCTGTTTTCTCTAGGCATGTTCACCAGTTATTCTTGTTTTATTAAAAGCCCATCTTGCACACAGAATAGCTGTTGTTGACATGTAAAAGTCACATTAATGAATCTGGTTTTCTGACATAAAAAAAGTATAGAACGAGCTGCTTCAGTACAGACTGTACTGGCCAGGTTCTGATTTTGAAGTATTTCGTGCCACACAGGATGGAGGTAAATTATAAGACACATGCTGAAGAGAAGCATTCGTCACTTTGCCACTCGGGAGCGTGATGATGATGAAAATGCATCAAAACACACTCAAACTGTATGCAGCAGTAGTCCGGTGTGGCTGACCCACTCAAACACATGCATGTCAGATGATTTTGAGACTTACAGACCCAGAACACTTCAAGACAATGGCAACATGTCAAGCTGTGCAAACAGAACAGGGATTTAGATACAGGTTTTATCGTCTGAAGAGATGTTATGTCAAAGTGTTTATGTTTAAAAAGCAGAAGCTGTTTTTCAAACCCTAGTGAGCAGCTTTGCTGTCTGCATAGAAAACATCTGCTGATTTACAATGGAGACTCGCTCACAATTTTTTTCAATAATTGAATCCAAAACAATGTTTGCATATGTGTTTTTTGCTTTCATGGCTCATTTGATTTAGTGAGAATATGGCGGAAAACCTCTGGATAATCAAGTAAAACTCTTAGTTTTTTTTTTTTTTTAGTTTTTAGCTTTATTAATCCCCTTGGGGCAATTAGTTCAGACTGTCATAGTGCTTTACATATACAATCGACACTTAACGCACATTCATACGAATACATACAAAAATATGGGGCTAAAAAAAAAAAAAAAAAACAACTAAATGAAATAAATTTGTTAAATAAATGTATTGCTTCTGGCAAAAAAGTAAATTTATAACGATTTGTAGAACATCTGGTTGTGCTTAAACGTTGCCCAAAGGGCATCCTCTTAAAATAATAATGCACAGGGTGTGTGTTGTCTCCTATGATTTCATGTGCCATCATTATCACTTGCTGTTCATAATAAGATGTAAGACTTCACAAGGAAACGCCCATCATCTTTAACCCTTTAACTGTCAAGTTAAAGTTTACTTCACCATATTACAAATAAATCCTAATCTAATCATGACAAACTATACATCATTGGAAAGGTCTAAGACTCCTAAATAGATATTTTACCATGTTTTTGTGTTATGAATTATGTAGGAAAAGTAATAGATTAATATATGTCAAGAGTGCAACTTAAAAAAAATCTACATCATAACATGAGTTCTGACCTTTGTCACAAAAGACTCTCTTTGTTGCCATATTTTAGAAATCATAAGAAATTATATATCAGTTCAAAACTTAATATCTCAAAATTCATCCTTTGAAAGGCATTTTAAAATCAGACATTGCATTACCATGGAAAATGTACATTAAAATCATATTACAAAATGTTTTCATACATGAATTATAAAAATTTAAGCCTGGATAGTGTATTTTTATGTATGTGTTCAAAAATGGGAGTGACGGTTAAAGGGTTAAGCACATGTTAACAATGCCTTGCAAACGTTTTTTGTTCTTAGTAGATAATGATGAAAAACCAACAAATGAAAGTAAAGGACAGGATAAATTATAAATGATATAAGCTTTCATCAAATGAATTATAAAAAGACCTGAGAATAACTCTCAGTACATTGAAAGAGTTAAGTTTCCTCAGCACAAACAATCTTTGGTGGGACTTTTAATAACTGAATCTGTATTTGATCAAACTTCCACCTGCTATCAATAATCGTTCCTAAATACTTGTATTCCTCTCCACCTGTGTCATTAATGACCACCAATTAAAGTTCAAGTGTTTTCTTACTAAAACTGCAATCATCTTTTAGTTTTTGACACATTCAGATCTAATTTCATCCTGTTACACCATAAAATAAAATCATACACAATATCATCTTTATATTTAACCACATAACTATTGTCTTGTAAACTCTGACAATGATTTGTGTATAATATAAAACGTATAGCAGAAAGTACTCAACCTTATAGAAGCCTGTTTCCGCCACTGAATAAAAAATAAAAAAGGTAATTGCGACTTTTTTCTTGCAATTTTGAGTTTACATCTCACAATTCTGACTTTTTCTTAGAAACGTGAGATATAAACACACAATTGTGAGTTATAAAGTCAGAATTGCGGGATATAAACTCACAATTGCAAGAAATAAAGTCAGAATTGTGAGATATAAACACACAATTCAAACTTTTTTTCCTCGCAATTGCAACTTTGTATCTTGCAGTTCTGACTTTTTTTCTCAGAATTGTGAGACATAAACTCGCAATTGCAAGTTATAAAGTCCAGTTCTGAAAAAAAGACTGATATGTTCACAGAATTGCAAGTTTATATCTCACAATTCTGACTTTATAACTTATATCATGCAGTTGCGCATTTTTTTCTCAAAATTGCGAGTTTAAATCATGCAATTCTGACTTTATTTCTCAGAAAAAAAAAGTTAGAATTGTGAGATAAGTCGCAATAACCTTTATTTTTATTTATTTTTTATTTTTTTATTCAGTGGCAGAAACGGGCTTCAAACTTGTGGTAAACTTATAGAAATGTTTATTGTGTCTGATAAGACCCCGTTAGCCCTAACCCTTTGTTTCCTGTCTGTTAAAAATTCACAATCCATAAAACAAAAAAATTGGATAAAATTACACTGACTAATATATTTTTTCCCCAAAAATAACATTTTGCAAAAAATTAAATGCAGACGAGAAGTCCACAAACAAAATCTGCACAAAAGCCCCACTTTTTTCCAAATGTCGACAGAGAGCATTTCACAAAAACAGTTTTGCATCATCTACGCCTCTTCCAGCATGATATGCAAACAGATGTAGGACCGGTCCAGCAACCGTCATCATATACTGTTTGAGCTCTTTTTCAAAAGCCTTCATGACCAAAGAGGTCAAGGCAATAGGACGGTAATTGTTCAAGTTCTCGCTTAACTTTTTTGGGCATTGGTACAATAATTGAGCTATTCCACAGATGAGGCCCTAGATCTAGAGAAGATTGAAAAAAAAGTAAGTGGAGAACTCTACTAAGCTGTTCAGCACAGTGACTCAGTGATCTACCACATATATACCATCTGAAATGGGGGCCTTATTAAACTGTGTGGCCCTCAGCTGTTTTAGTATATTAAATGGATTCAATTTAAAATTTTTAGAAAAACTCAAAGTGTCTCTACCATCTCATCACCAGTGGAAGATGTATTGAAATGAGAAAAAAAAGTCATTATACTTATTAGATAAAATGAAATTAGTATTATAATTCACCATTGGCATATGCTGATTTGATACCCATGTACTTACTGCAGCCATACTCTTAATTCTTTTCCAAGCAGCTTTAAAGGTGACATACCATTAAAATGGCAAAAGTTGGAGCAAAGCATGCTAACTGTTCTGTCATTGGCTGCACAGACGAGCACAGAACACGTTTTATAGTCCCAGCCTCAAGACAAGAGAGCAGTGGATTTATTGATTTATTTACTGTATATTACGCTGCTGCCACACAGATCTAATATAAACATGCCATTTTTCCCAGCTGTTTACCTTAACAGACATAACTGACTGTTTTTGTAACTCCTGTGTTTTTTTTTAACCTAATCTTGTGTGTATCTGACAGTTAAGCGCAATAAGACATGAAAGGGAACTTAGCTACTCATATGACATCTGACAGCCGCTTTCTGTGCATGTGCTTCGGATGTGTGCACTCTGAAAACCCTTTATCAGAAGTTTAAACTGACATGGCTTTAAAACACATGACTTTAACGCAATAGACATGATAATCAAAACCAAACAGATTTTTTTAAGCAGAGTATCTGTGCTACTAGCTGTAAAGGCACAGCCCTATTCTGAAAAAGGAGCGGGGAGCAGCAGCTCATTTGCATTTAAAGAAACATGCACAAAAACATGCTTCTGCTTCCACTCAAAATTGGCATTTTCAAAACGATAAATGAGCTCTGGGGTACTTTGAGCTGAAACTTCACAGACACATTCTGGGGACACATGAGACTTATATTGCATATTGTAAAAAGTGGCATATTAGGTCTCCTTTAAATGAATCTGTTGCGGTCAGGTGGTACAATTTGCAGCTGTCAGAAATCTCCCAGCCTACTAGCTGTAATTACGACATCTACGAGAATGTGAATGCTTTTTATAAGTTGAAATCTTGTAATTGAAGTAATACCGACAACACAGCTGCTGTGAGCATGTAAGAAATCTTGCTGCTGCACATGTAACATATATGAATAACCCCCATAGCATACATGAATCACCTCGTAGCAGATATATACAGGTGGAGGTGGGGAAGGTGGAGGGTTTCTGAAGCATGCTGCAAAACTGCTACAGCAAGCACTAGTCATTTGAATGTTGAGCAGTGAGCTCACTGGCTACTGATACAGGAGAGAACCAATCAGCTGTGCCATGTGATGATGATGTCATTAGGTCAGATTGAGTTACACCTATCGGACTGCACCATAATAGAGTCTCATGCCAGAACTTTGTATTTATTCAAGAATGTTCCAAGCAGGATCAGCAGGAACGGCGTTCGAACGCAAACCCAACAAAAACTCCCTGCTCATCACAGGCACGCTCTCTGCCAAAACTCCACCATGCGCCAGAACTGAGAATGCGCTTCCTCAATAAATCAGCAGCAAAAGCACAATCTTCAACAGGCTTATCATCTTTGCTTTAAAACACTTTAAAAACACTTCAGACACTTTTAAAAATCTGCTTAACAGACTTGTTAACATGCAAACATTGAATCAGTGCCTGGAATTCAGCTTACGTAATGGGAATTTACTGCTAGCCCAGTAAGTGTTTATATGGAAATATGTGAAGCACAAGCTGAAGGTGGATGTTTGTACAACTATACTAAAAGACCTTTTACTTGATGAAAAATCTAGAAGGCATGCAGTAGATTGTGTGCAAAAGGTTTAACAGGAAAGTTTAGAGGCCTTAGAAATGTGTGCATCAAATATGATACAGCAGGGTTAAAAAGCAAAGCAACTTAGGGTGTTTCTCCTCCTAAAATCCTGTTATTTTCTCTTCAGCATGGAGAGCATGAGTGAAGTCATGCTGATTGCATTGTGTCCCAACTGAAGTCTCCCCATCAAATCCAATGACAAATAAATGACTGAGAGAGAGTGGTATATCCATTTTCTCAATACCGCATGATCTAGAACAAGTGCAAAGTAATGAATGAGTCCAGCTCATGATTTATTCTGAGAGAAGTCATTAGTCGTGATACCACAACTCAGGCGTGCGCTGCACACTCCATTACAGTCAGCAAGGGTCCCGCTTAAAAGCATCCTAACAAGATTATATTGCAAACCATTTTGGAGCCCCTCGTTTTATCGGTCCTTAGATCAGCGTGACATGGGAATTTACCACTAAAGCATTTTAATGGACTTATTCAACTAAAACCGACCATCTTGTCATCATTTACTCAAATTTGGACATTTTCAGAGATGCTTAAAGCTGCACTTTTTTTAAAAAAAAAACAACAACATTTTGTAGTGACCACCAGTGATGCTGTTAACTAAAACTATATTTAAATAAAAAAAAAGGAAATTAAAATAAAGCTTAAATGGAATAAAATGTTAATTAAAATATTATATACTAATATTAAAACATAAATATAACAACACTTGAACAAAAATTTGCCAAAGTCTAAGCAGGTTTTCAGGTGTGTGAAGTATTCTCTGTAAACTGGCACAGTGGAACTTGTTTGTTCATTTCTCCTGAGAAAAGAAGGTGAGCGGTACATTGAAGTAATTAAAAGCAGTTCGTTATATTTCTCCCACATACTGTGTATCCCAAAGAACAATGCTTTATGTCCCTGTCGACAGGGTCAGGCTGAGTAAACCTGCGTGTGTCTCCAGGGCAGAGAGACGTGGGAGAGCAGGACACACTGTTCACATCATGGGAGTTCAGTCACACTGAGTGTTTTAATAAGAAGAAAAGACATATCTTGAAAAATAAGTCTAATATGCTGTGGTAATGTAAGAGTGTGCGTCGCTGTATGGGCCATGTGTGATCATTACTCTCTCTCGCATGCACCACTGATGCACATCTCATTACCAGATGCTTAATAACGTGTGTCGTGACGCTCCAGAGACGCTCTTTTCTTTATGAGTTCAACCAACACTCATTTATTCTCGTGCAAAACATTTGTTCTTTGCACTTAGTAGTTATTAATTATAGGCAGGGCCAACATTAACACTTGCCTAGCAAGTACAGTAATAATTAGTTTGTTTGCAAGTAACGTCTCTTGCAATATAATGTTTGGTTTATTTTAGGGGCTCATATCGTTAGGAATCAAATCAGGATTATTATAGTTAACTAAAACTAAACAATTGTTACTTTAAATAAAATAAACATTAATTAAAATAACATATATATTTAATTTTTGAAAACTAAAACTATTAACAAAAACCATAAAAAAAACATAAAATTGAAATATAACTGAAATAAAATATCTTTAAAACATTTCAGCTAGTTGCCATTTCTTATTTTAATTTATTTTAACTTGATGTATTAAAATAACTAATAAAATTAATAAAAACTGTATAGAAATATATAAACAAAAACTAGTAAAAATTACAAAAATACAACAAAATGAGCTACTAAAACTTTAAAATTAAAACTTAAATAGAATATATGAAATAAAAACTGAAATATATTCAAGAAATATTAATATAATCTAAAAACTACAGTACACTGTAAAAAGAATTTGTTACCCAGCTGCATTAAAATTTTAAGTTCAGTTGAATCAAAAAATTTTAGTCAACTTGAAATGTTAAGTTGTACGAAGTGACAACTTAGGTATTTGAGTTGTTTCAACTTAAAATTTTAAGGCAGCTGGGTAACAAACCCAGTTTACCAATTCAAATTTTTAGTTTAGTCAACTCAAATATCTAAGTTGTCTCAGTACAACATTTCAAGTTGACTAAACTTATTTGAGTTGACAGAACTTAAATTTTTAAGGCAGCAGGGTAAATTATTTTAAGTTGACTCAACAAATCATTTTTTATTGTTTTTGTACCATCTCAGTGATATTAAAATAACACTGAAGTACTAACGTTAAAAAACAAAATGACAAAATAAAAAAAAAAAAAATTAAATAATAAAAAATCTATTCATCTAAATATATAAAAATAAATTGAAAATATTAAGACTCCAATAGCATAAACCTATAATAGCCTATCAATTATACTAAAATAACACTGAATTAAATTTACTTTAAAACAACAACTTTCAGAGCTCAAAGCAGTCCAAACATATATATTTTAACTATAAGCTGCCAAAATGTCTTGTTCAGGGATGATTGGTTTTCTGACTTCCTACAACTTTAACCTATGAGTGTTCATTTTTACACACGTTCAGTAACGTGGCTTACCCATCACAGTGAGGAGGATGTGATTAGTTACATGATAAGGCACCAGGCCCAGACGGTGTGACACCAGCCTGTCTGAAAACCTGCGCTGACGAATTGGCCCCCATCTTTTCACAGATCTTCAACAGGTCTCTGGAGCTGTGTGAAGTCCCTGACTGCCTAAAACGCTCAACCATTATTCCTGTTCCAAAGAAATCCAAGATAACAGGACTTAACGACTACAGACCTGTGGCGCTAACATCTGTCGTCATGAAGTCGTTTGAAAAACTGGTTCTGGCTTATCTGAAGGACATCACCGGACCCTTACTGGACCCCCTGCAGTTTGCTTACCGAGCAAACAGGTCAGTGGATGATGCAGTGAACATTGGCTTGTACTTCATCCTGCAGCATCTGGACAGGCCAGGGACTTATGTGAGGATCCTGTTTGTGGACTTCAGTTCGGCCTTCAACACCATTATTCCTTCACTCCTCCACACCAAACTAAACCAACTTTCTGTCCTACCTCTATCTGTCAATGGATCACCAGCTTTCTGACAGATAGGCAACAGCTGGTGAGACTGGGGAAATTCACATCAAGCAGCCGCACCACCAACACTGGCGCCCCTCAGGGTTGTGTTCTCTCCCCACTGCTCTTCTCCCTCTACACCAATGACTGCACCTCTAAAGACCCCTCTGTCAAGCTCCTGAAGTTTGCTGACGACACCACGGTTATCGGCCTCATTCGGGACGGTGATGAGTCTGCCTACAGACAGGAGGTAAAAGAGCTGGCTGTCTGGTGCAGTCACAACAACCTGGAGCTGAACAAGCTTAAAACTGTAGAGATGATAGTGGACTTCAGGAGAAACCCCCCTGCACTTTCCTCACTCACCATCATGGACAGCACTGTGGCTACAGTGGAGAAATTCAAGTTCCTGGGATGTTTCATCTCCCAGGACCTGAAGTGGGTCACTCACATCGACTCGATGTTAAAAAGGCCCAACAAAGGTTGTACTTCCTTCGCCAGCTGAAGAAGTTTAACCTACCACAGGAGTTGCTGAGACAGTTCTACTCAGCCGTCATCGAGTCTGTTCTGTGCACATCAATAACTGTCTGGTTTGGCTCAGCTACAAAATCAGACATCAGAAGATTGCAGAGAACGGTCCAGACTGCTGAGAGGATTATTGGTGCTCCCCTGCCCACCCTTCAGGAACTATATACATCCAGAGTGAGGAAAAGAGCTCAGAAAATCATTCTGGACCCCTCGCACCCAAGCCATCCCCTCTTTGAACTCTTACCATCCGGCTGGCGCTACAGAGCCCCAAATATCAGGACTACCAGACGCATGAACAGTTTTTTCCCCCAGGCAATCCACCTTATGAACAGTTAAAATGTTCCTTCCATTGTGCAATAAAAATTTGTAGAATATTCTGACATCTACTGCTACCACCTCCACCCTAATACATCCCTAACACATCCCTGCATTCCATCCTATCACATATAGCACAACTGTACATACCACCTAGTTATTTGTCAATTTATTTTTAACAATTATAATTATTATATTCTATTTTTTTTGGTCTATTTATATTCTATTTATGTTCTATGTGTATTTTTCTTATTCTCTTATTTTTATTGTCTGTGCATTGCTGTCTCTGTGTACTGGAAGCTAATAACACTGAAACAAATTCCTTGTATGCGCAAGCATACTTGGCAATAAAGCTCTTTCTGATTCTGATTCTGATTCTGATGTGGATAGATGCTGCTAATCCAAAACACATGCATACATATAAAGACTCTCAGTCTCTTGTAATGCGTCATGTTGGTGCAAACACTACAGTACTAATCACAGACTACGAGGATTCAATTATAGTCAATTATAATCATTCTTCACCCTGACTGAACCTGAATACATTCTCACACAAACACGAGAATGTATTCAGCAATGCGAGAGCCGATTCTTGACAACATGCCAACAGACAACAAGGGAAGAACGGCTTGCGGATGTTTTGTTTTTTTTTGCACTTAACAGGAAACATAAGGGAAAAAAAGGTGAAAATGAGGATGAAACAGTGCTTGGGGAGATGTGCAGATAGATGTTTTCTTCTTGTTGATGTTACTCACACTTCCCAAAGCCCTTCCTTATGCACTCATTTGCTGCTGTTCATTGGTGCTCTTGTGCATCAAGCAGTTAAAGGAAAAGTTCACTTCCAGAACAACAATTTACAAATAATTTACTCACCCCCTTGTCATCCAAGATGTTCATGTCTTTCTGTCTTCAGTCGTAAAGAAATCATGATTTTTTAAGGAAAGCATTTCAGGATTTTTCTTCATATAATGGACTTCATCGGTGCCGTGATTTTGAACTTCCAAAATGTAGTTTAAATGCAGCTTCAAATGGCTCTAAACGATCTCAGCCGAAGAAGAAGGGTCTTATCTAGCGAAACGATCTGTCTTTTTTTTTTTTTTTTTTTTAAATAAATATTTGTATACTTTGAGCACAAAAGCTTGTGTAGCACAGATTTTGTTTGTAAACAGCGTTTGACTTGCACTTCCTTAGTCCTTGCGTGTTCGCTTTGTAAACACTGGGTCTGTAGTTCCACCTACGTTCCACGTGACCTTTCGACGTGATTCAGTAGTACCGTGAACGCGCATCCCTGAGCCTGTGCTACACAAGCGTTTGTGCTTAAAAAGTATACATATTTTTATTTTCCAAAAAAAATGGCTGATGGTTTTGCTAGATAAGACACTTCTTCTTCGTCTGAGATCGTTTAGACCCCTTTGAAGCTGCATTTAAACTACATTTTGGAAGTTCAAAATCAGGGCACCAATGAAGTCCATTATATGGAGAAAAATCCTTAAATGCTTTCCTTAAAAACCATAATTTCTTCACGATTGAAGACAGAAAGGCATGAACATCTTGGATGACAAGGGGGTGAGTACATTATTTGTGAATTGTTGTTCTGGAAGTGCACTTCTCCTTTAAGCTGCATTCAAACAGGTGAAATCTTGACATGACACTGCCATTAGTTACATGATAAGTGCACAAACTACAACAGACAAGTCAGCAACCAAAAACGTCAAAGGCTCGAGTTGTAGCGTGCACTTGGCTTTAAAGACACTAGCCTATATGCAAAATTCAGAAACCTTTCTTATTAGTGACAACAGTGGCCGTTAAGTGAACTTCACCCAGAAACTTATTGCTTGTGCTAGAGACTCAGTGTGATTTAAGGCACAGATGCACTCACTCTTTTTTGTTCTATGCTTAGAAGTTAAAGTTAGAGATATCTTTGGAGCGATATACTGTTAACGAACATCCAGACGCCAAAAAATGTATGAAGTGATAAACCTCACATTTATGACTAAATAAGTGATTATACAGTTGAGGTCAAAATTTTACATACACCTTGCAAAATCATCAAAATATTAATTATTTTACCAAAATAAGAGTGATCCTACAAAATGCATGTTATTTCTTTATTTAGTACTGACCTGAATAAGATATTTCACATAAAAGACGTTTCATATAGTCCACAAGAGAAAACAATAGTTGGATTGATAAAAATGGCCCTGGTCAAAAGTTTACATACACTTGATTCTTAATACTGTGTTGTTACCTGAATGATCCACAGCTGTTTTTTTGTTTTTGTTTTTTAGTTTTTTGTTTAGTGAGAGTTACTTGTTAGATACGTGTTTGTCCTGAACAGTTTAACTGTCTGTTCTTCAGAAAAATCCTTCATGTCCCAAATTCTTTCCAACAATGTGGCGACTATGACTTTGAGATCCATCTTTTCACACTGAGGACAACTGAGGGACTCATATGCAACTAATACAGAAGGTTAAAACACTCTCCAGAAGGAAACACAATGCATTAAGAGCCGGGGGGTGAAAACTTTTTAAATTTGAAGATCAGGGTAAATGTAACTTGTTTTATCTTCAGGGAAACATGTAAGCATCTTCTGTAGCTTCTAAAGGGCAGTACTAAATGAAAAAAAAAAATAAAGAAAAAAAAAATATATAGTTACGTAAAACAAGAAAAATGTACACATCTTCATTCTGTTCAAAAGTTTTTACCTGTCGGCTCCTAATGCATTGTGTTTCCTTCTGGAGCATCAGTGAGTGTTTGAACCTTCTGTAATAGTTGCATATGAGTCCCTCAGTTGTCCTCAGTGTTAAAAGATGGATCTCAAAGTCATGCAGTCATTGTTGGAAAGGGCTCAAATACATTAAAACGCTGAAAAACCGAAGAATATGTTGACTTTGATAGATTTTTCTGAAGAACAGCAGGCAGTTTAACTGTTCAGGACAAACAAGGGACTCATGAACAACTATCACTGAACAATAAAACAGCTGTGGATCATTCAGGTAACAACACAGTATTAAGAATCAAGTGTATGTAAACTTTTGAATGGGGTGATTTTTATAAATTCATATGTTATTTTCTCTTGTGGACTATATGCAAATGTATTTTATGTGTATGTAATCTTATTCAGGTCAGTACTTAAAAAATAACATGCGTTTTGTATGATCACTCTTATTTTGGTAAAATAATTAACATTTTGCAGATTCTGCAAGGCGTATGTAAACTTTTGACCTCGACTGTATATATCATTGGTCTGAAAACAAACAGAACAAACAGCAGAAGGGCTGAATGAAAATGTAAATTCAGTTTTATGGAAAAGCAAAAATACAGTACATGAAGCACTGCACTTATAAACACTACTGTATTTGGCATCATAGGCACATAAAATGAAAAGAAAATGCAATCAGAACTCATGACTTGTGATGTGATAAGTTTGCAGGTATATAAAAAAGAAATCATATATAAAAATGTAGATGCATGGATGAATTGTTTATAATAAGACCTGTTGCATTAAAAAATTAAACAGTGCCAATTTTAATTTCATGCTGACTTTAATTCTAAGGTTCAAAGAGAGGGTGGAAAAGTGTTTGCTGCATAAAACATTGAGATTATTAGTAGCGGCTCTAAGGGGAAACTATTCCATGATAAAAGATGGAATTTTGCTCCTTGACCCTTACTGATTCTTTTGGCTTTTAGTGACATCCAGAACATAACCTGAGCCGCTCTTGTTTGGACATGAAAGGAAAGTATTTGCAGGGTGGACTTATCTGTCTCTCTGTGCCTGTCAGCACTCTGAATGTGTGTGTGCGTCTTTGAGTTGGACGATGGTGAATGTGGGTTCAGGACTGCCGCACAGAGCTGCTCCTAAATATGATTATTTGTATAGTTTTTCACTTTTATAGCAAAAGCAATATTCAGTGTTTATCAGCACCTTATGCTTTAGCATAATGAGGCATGAAATAGACTTTCTTTTTCTCCTGACCTGTCCCCTGCCCACTTTTATTTTGCCCAATGCTTGAACAGCTTCAAAAAAAAGATGAAGAAAAGTCTATAGTGGAACATATATTAAGCCAAAACTGAAAAGTTTTTCTTCAACAGCTTTTCTTTCAGCAGCTAAATTTCTTACTGACGAAGAAAGAAGTTAAATCTCTAGCAGAAATAACTGTAATAAATTTTTTTTCTAAAGTTTTTTGTTTGTTTTAAAGGGGCGTGTGTGAAATCTTGTTTCCACTGCTGCAGAATGAATGAATGAATGAATAAGTGCAAATTGTTGTCTAACAAAAAAGTCAGAACTGCAAAATATAAATTTGCATCTCTGAGAAGAAATTTCCAGCCAAAATATAAACTCAAAATTGTGAGATATAACATCAGAATTGTGAGATAAAAAGTAACAATTACATTTATTTTTCATGGCAGGAGCAAGTTTCCATAGGTGTGAGAATGCATGCTAGGTAGCAGCATGTATACTGTTCACATAAGCAACTGTAGAATGCAACTAAATAAAACAAAATTTCCCCCAATATTTGTGTGTGCTGTGTATTTTTATGCTTATTAGAATATTGCATCACTAGCTTAGCAACATGCTGTTGAAATCAATCGAGTCGAGTACACTTCACATGAGGAGCTCTATTAGCATGGCGCCAATGCAGCGATCAAATCAGTCGCTGATGAGCTTTCATTTCAGATGCTGCCTATGCATATGAGTCTGCAGTTCACTAGATTTTGCATCAGAGCCTTAGAATAAAAACACATCCTCCAAAACTCCCACTGAATCCGCTTTCTATCACAGACCCTCCGTCAGCCAGTAAGTGGACAGATTGATGGCAATGTTCTCTGTGCTCAAGCTCACTATCGGTTGTCACACTTCACAGCACAGCTGTCTTCCTCCAGCACAACACAACAGAACACAGCTGCTGCAGTCTGACTCAGCACAGCCCTACTTCTGACAATTGTTTCATTATTGTTAACATATGAAACCTGTCATTGCATGTACTGATTGGGAGAGGATTAGGATCTCTGTAGTTTTACTGAAATGGGAGTTGTTTGGATGCAGGTGTTATGGAAGGTCATAGATGCGTATGCACCAGAGCTCAAGAAACCCATATATAACATTATGTGCATAATTAAAGTTGGCACTAAATGAAAAGTCACCATATCTATTTCAGGAATTATCTCCATATAGAGGAATTCAATGGTGCCCCCAAGTTTGAACTGCAGTTAAATGCAACTTCAAAGGGCTCTTAGCGATCCCAGCCGAGGAAGAAGGGTCTTATCTAGCAAAACGAACAGTCATTTTCGAAACAAATTGACAATTTATATACTTTTTACCTCAAACGCTCGTCTTGACTAAGTCTACGTGAAATCTGTTCTTTTTTTCCGGGTCAATACAGCTGTATGTCGAAAAATTCCAATCTCGTTTTTTTTTTTCCCAACTTCAAAATCATGCTACATTGCTGCAGAAGTACAGAGGCAGTGTTTACAAAGTAAACATACAAAGAACATCAAACGCCCTTTACAAAAAAAAGGGTAAAACAGTCGATCTACATATATCTACATATATCCGTCTATGTTCGTGCGAATCATTCGTGATCCAGCTTCACTTACAGCAGAAGTGAGTATAAGGTTTTTTTTTTAATGAATCTTTGCGATCGCCTTCCCTAACAATGCGCTAGTTAGCAAGTTTTGCGGCTAAATGTGCTAAATGTGGCTAAAGTAAACAACCTCTTAGAGCAGCAGAGAGAAGAGAGGGGCGGGGCCAGCAGAGCTCATTTGCATTTAAAGAAGCCTCGACCAGAATGAGATGATTTTTGCAGAGCTGATTTTAGCAAGGTAAAAAGGGTGTTATTTTACACTACCATTGAGAATTTTTAACCAAAGTATATTATAGACTTTTCATTAAGACCCTAAAGAATCATATCAACTTGTGGAAAATGGGCATCCCTTTAACAACATTTTTGACTGCTTTTATTAATCTGTTCAGCATTGGTGCAGTAACTGATTTTGAAATCTGTTGAAAGTGGATTGAAATGAGCAAGAAAACACATTTGTAGCCAATCAGCAGTAAGGGGCGTGTCCAAGTGTGAGGGGGAAGGGCATGTTTGCGGATTTGGGGGCGGGGCTGTCAAGATAAGAGAGTGGTCACTTTTGGCCAGGGGCATGTTTGTTTTGCATTTGCCTCATGATTTCAAATCTCAACAGTGTTTCTCAGACATTGCACCTTTATTTTAGAATTACACTTTTTTTTTCATTAGGTCATGTTTGTTCTTCTTAATAAATTAGTATTCATTTATTCAGTATGAAATACATTGTAAATGTACATTAGCTAACGTTATCAAAATATAAAAAACAAGAAAGAAAATTATTTAGGTTTAGTTCTTGTATGATGATAAAGTGGACGCTCTGCTTAGTTTCTAGGATCAAACTGTGCTTATCGATTTCATTTTCTTTTTGTCAGATGGGATTCCAGCAATATTTGAACCACCAACTGTTATTTTTACCCATAAAGTTAGCAAAAAGGTCAAAATCCATAATGAAGGTGAATCAAGCACAGCAAAGGGAAATTTAGCTTGAGTTACTATATTTGACAAAGGTCAAAATAAATGAGAAGAACTGTGAAAAAATATCTCAGTCACAGATATTCACATCTGGACAGGATTAGATTTCTCAGAGGACAGACTTATCAATCAAAAAAAAAAAAAACACAACAACAACAAAACACATTAGGTCATTTACCTCCTCATGGAAAACTAGTTTTGTCCAAATAGGGCCTTACATAGCAGGGAAGATTCATGAGTAGCCTGTGACTCAAACTCTGTTCCATGTCAAACCTGAAAACACAACCCCTGGCGGTAAAGATATGCTATGCATTCACATCCTATTTGACATTTTAGCCTAGTATGCTTATTAAAGGGGCAGTTTTCTCAAATGAACATTTACTCTCCCTCATGTTGTTCCAACAGCATATTGTTCTTTTCACACAGAATGTGAGAGCTGCCCTTTTTCAAACTCCACATCAGATTTTAAAATGGTCCATGAATTGTGCACTATATTTCATGAGTCATATGCTTTGTGTGAAGAAGACCAAAATTTAAATGGCAAACATTTTAGACTAAAAAGCTAAAAGACTCAAATACATGTAAATCAGACTACAGTTGGCCTTGGCACTGTGCGCCCGTGCACAAACCTAAAAAAACGATAATTGCGTCATGTATACTTAGATAAAGACTGCAGCTCGACTGTAAATGTGTGTGTAAATTCAAGATGTCAGGCAGCGTTTGTGTCTGAGAAAGCACCTCCTAACTGTTTCTCTTTGAAACGTTATGTACTGCACTACCACACTTTAAAGGTTAACATGTGGGTATCTCGCAATCGAGTTCAATTAAAAATAGAAATCTTAAATACCATGACATGACGTACAAGACCCCAGAAATGTGGCCGCAGCATGTTGCTATCAGCGAAGTACTTGACGGTGGGTTGAGGGCTCTTGTGCGATGAGCTGGGCTGGGTTTGTGCCAACCGTACAGCTCTGCTTATAGGTTAAATGGGTCAAGACTAGTTTGTTCAACACCAAAATATTATCTAATCAAACAAGTTTACTCAAAAATACCTCATTTTTAAAGTACTGCAGCCGCGACGTCAAACCCCAGAAAGGTATGTGTGCGATGAGAATTTCCTATGAGTTTTTATAATAGGAGTTTTTTAATTTATGAGTAAAACAAGGTCTTTTGTAAATATAAACCGATGATACTTGGGCATTTTTTTCCTTCTGGCTCTACAGTACAATGGGAGCCTCAAAAACTTTAAGATAGCAGAAATTCTTTTAAATTTCAAATATAATAGCATTAACACTAACAGATCTTACTAGAAAACAAAAAAGGTGCAGTAGATGAAGATATACGTTTATAACAAAATTCCCATAGTAAACGATTTGCTATACAGTGTTTTTTATATAGCATTACATGTAGCATCCATATGTTTATATACTGTATGGTTTTGTAATCATTTAAATATATTTTTATCTTTTATATCATATCAACATGTATTGACAGGTTTTAGGATGAATATACATATGTCCACAAACGCATTACATATACATAAACATACATATTTATATGGGCTACATATATATGTTCATATAAGAAACTTTCAGTTTTTTCATCTTGATGAATTGGCCATAGCCTTAAAAATGTCATGTGGTGCGACAATGATTTAAATTAAAATGAATTAATTTCCTTAACATGCTTAACATTTTTTTTAGATGTTCTCAGTAATTAAAATGTTTAGAAACAAAGTATTTGCATTTATTTTGAGTTTTTGTAAATAATGATCTCATATTTTTATAATTTCAGAGTAGCCTTCTTAAATGTAGTTAGCAGACTTATTTTTCCTGCAAACTGCACAAAACTGATAAAAATTCTTTAATAATAACAATAACTTAAGTATGCAGTAGCAGTGATTCATATTTCAACCACAGAAGATTTTATTTTTATTTTAATACATTGATTCCTATTATTGGTTGCACCAAATGATGAGTGGTTGCTCCAAATGATGCAAAGCCTTTATATAATTAAAAATCTATTTAAAGAGAAAAGTGCAGCACATGGCATTAACTGCAGGCATTCAATGCCATGATTAACATGCGATCTGACCAATCATAATGCCAAATATGCCATTTTGTCCGACAAACAAACCAAACAAAAGAGTAGATTCAAGTCGGTGGAAATGACCTTAAAAAATGGTGTGTACTGACATTTTTTCACCGGTGAAAAAAGATACCTTCTGATGTTCATTCATGTTTATTTTGTGCTATAACTAGTAATGATGAAGAGATACGCTACGGTGACACATTAAAGAGCCAAAAAACAGTATTTGTTGTTTGAATTTCCTATAAAAAAAGAAAGTCAAAATTTGAAGACGTAGACTTTGTTTCATACCAAAAGTAACCAGCTCTGTCTTGTATGTCAGTGTGTTGGTAGTGTCGTCTTTGCTCTGTGATTTTTCGCTGCATGAGAACATGATGTGTGGCATAAAAGTGCCATGGTTTGTCGAACATAGCAAAAGTAAACTAAAGGGGGCGGGTCTTTGCGAAGGTTCAATTTAGAGTATCAGGAGGTTGCTGGCTCAGATTGTGAGATCACAGCATGAACATCTTTCTTACAGTAGAAAATTACATCTAGAGTTTGTGCTTGACTGCAGGGTCAGAATTAACATTACCTATGGCGAGCATTTATTTTACTTTGCTTGTCAGTGTAATCTAGTGAAATAGATATGTTATTACCGAACTGAAGTTACTTGCTCCAAATTAATTTAATTAATTTTTTTTTATTAATTTTTTGCATTTTTTCCTCATATTGTACAAAGATTAAACATAAACCATCTGAAATAACCCAAATTGCATAAAAATCTATTCCAAATGATACTGAAATAAAATATTTCATTTATATAAACTATCAATTAAATACAGAAGCACAAAAACTGGGCACGTCTATAATGGAAAACACTCAGCAGTGGTTGCACCACATGATATTTGGTTGTGCCACACGATATTTCAAATTCACTCAAAATTTACAAGCACAGAATTGGCTACCTAAACAAAACAAGTTAGCTTCCTACAAAAGGTCACTATGAAATTTATAATAGAAATAAATAACTTAATATTTATCGTTTTTTTCGAGGTAATACCACATGATATCCAAATGTGGTAACTACACACCAGCTGTAAAAAAGGTTGTTTTTTTTCCAAATTTGCAGGAGAGTTACAAACCTGCTTGATGCTTCCATGGGTCATTGGCATATTGCTATATGATGCAAAGTCCTATCTTAGAATGGATTTTAACATAAAAGTCACACAATGGTAGTTTCTTGATGGTCGCACCACATTGTATTTCATGAAATGGAAATCATCCAACAAAGTTTGTTTGTATATTATGAGGAAATATAAATACAAATGCTATGCAATTTTATACAGGGTTACAAAACACTTTGGAAATCATGCGAAATAGTGCAGAAGATTAATCAGAATAAATTTAGGGTAATTTCAAAGATGTTTCCAAAACACCAGTTATAGCCGGACGGTCGCACCACATATTTTGACACTTTGAATAACATAAAAATTACAAATAACTAATCTTTTTTGTAAAGTTAAGATAGGTCCATACATAGGAGAGGTACTTTATATATATGGCATCTTTTTAATGCATTTAAACCAATTTGTAACTGAAAAAATGCAATCTGACATAAAATTTAGGCGTCACGTCAATGACCCGTACATATATTACATTTGCGCATGGGAAAATAATGTTTGCCATTAAGAGGTTTAATTAAATCAACACATTTGTATTTTTAACTCCATGAAACCATGCATTTACAGCTGTATTTAAGTTGTGGTAATATGGTTTCTGATTTTCTTTTTAGAGTGCAGGTAACAAAAGCTGGAAATGTTACTGATGTACCACTCACTTTCAATTAAAATTGAAGTATGCCTTGCAATCAACATCCAAACTCATTCAAATTGGAATCACAGTTCCACTCTGTTCACAGTAATGGCTGACCTTTCTTGGTAACTACAGGTTATTATTTCAAGGGTTGAGAACAGTGTTTTATCAGAATAAATGAAGGCCATTCTTTCCTTTCTGCAGGCACATGTCTCATTTAGTTCTCATGTTATCCCAGTGAAGTCCAGAGAACTGGCCACATTGGACTGGCATAGCTGTCGACTCATATTTGTCTTCATTTATTGTTACGGTCATTTAATAACACACAGCAGGGAGGCATGAACTGGCACTGCAAAATGCATTCTAACTCAGTATTAAGCAGAAGGAGCATATCCCTTAATTGGGTATGAATACAACGTATTCTTGAAGTAGCTCATCCCCTTTTCTACTTTTTTCCCCACACATCTAAAAAAAAAAACAACAAAAAAACAGATTTAGATGATGACGGTGCTTAAATGATAAAGAAAATGATTAATTTAACATCTTTAAATTTAGAGATGCAGGCAGTGGTGCTGGAGGGTATTATGCATCTTGGTATGGATATTTAAAGGCATTAAAAGGAAAGAGAAGTGAGAATGTTTGTGTGAATGATATGTATTTTCATAGTGATTCCTCAGATCTGACTAATGGAGCGTAACTACAAAAGAAAGAAAAAAGATGGGTCTTGAGTCTAGACTTTAACCGTAAGTGTAAGTCCCAAACATTTCCAGGTTATTCCAGAGACGACTTTGCAACCTTGCGTGTGCCAGCTTATGTCATTATAGAAGATCAAACAGTGTGAAGCCAAGACTTCCTAAGTGCTTCATAAGTAGCAGTATTTTATCATATAATTTATCATTATCCTTCATCAGTACACAACATCTAGCCATAAGCAATGATAAGATGTGAAAAACATCATCAAATTATGTGTTAAGGACTTCAAAAGCTGCATTTTGAACAAATTGTTTATGGAGACTGCAGGTCTAGCCAGTAATACATTACAGTAATACAAGTCTTCAAAACTTGTCAATACTTTAAAGATGGAGAATGTTTTTCTAAATACTGGAATGTGGCTCCACATGCAGTTGTACACTACCAGTCCACAGTTTTTGAACAGTAAGATGTTTTTAAAGAAGTCTCTTCTGCTCACCAAGCCTGCATTTATTATTAAGTATTGCAAAAAGAGTAAAAATCTGAATTTTTTTTTTTTACCATTTAAAATAACTGTTTAATAACTTCTATTTGAATATATTTTAAAATGTAATTGATTGCTGTGATCAAAGCTAGCTTTTTCAGCATCATTACTCCAGTCACATGATCCTTCAGAAATCATTCTAATATGCTAACTTGCTGTTCAAGAAACATTTATTATTATTATTATTAGTAGTAGTAGTAGTAGTAGTATCAATATTGAAAACAGTAAATTTTTTTTTTTTCAGGATTCTTTGATGAATAGAAAATATCCAAAGATCAGCATTTATCTGAAATAAAAAGCTTTTATAACATTATAGACTATATCATTCAAAAGCTTGGGGTCAATATAATTTTTTCTAATTTTTTATTTATTTATTTTTTGCTAATGATGCTTTAAACTGATCAAAAGTGATGAGAAAGACAAAAAAAAAATGCTATTTTGAATAAATGCTGTACTTCTGTACTTTCTTTTCATCAAAGAAACAAAAATAATAATAATAATTATGGAAACTCCACTGTTTTCAACATAATTAGTTTCAACATAATTTTTCTATCAGTTTCTTTAAATAGTAAAAATATTTCAAAATTTAAAATTTTGCTGTACTTTGGATCAAACAAACGCAGACTTGGTGAGCAGAAGAGACTTTTTTGCAAAACCTTTAACCCTTTAACTTTCACCCATAAAAGGAGCTAATGAAATTCTTATTAGTAGACATCTAATAAACAGCCTTAAGAACTTTTTTTTTTTTTCCCCAATTTATGTTTTTTATAAAACTCTACCATACAGTTGAGACATCAGTCCATGGTAAATCTCGATTTAAATTCAGAGAACTATTTCATGAGTTATTTTGCAATAATAAACATCTTGGATACATCTCATAATCTTTAGGGTAAAAAAAAAACAATATTTTTAAGTGTCTGTATGATATATATAGCTGTATGGCAATATATATCCTATACCATGTCTTTTTACTGACATATTAACCGTACAGTCACGCATGATTTGGATAATTATTATAAATAAACATTTCTCATATATTTTGCTATATTTCTGTTTTTCACCCTCTACCCTATTCACAACAACTTTATGGTTTCATCCCTACTTCCTTGATTGCTTGTTTGACCCTATTATCTGATGACTGACCAGCACCAACCAGTTTACAGATATTATGTGTGTTTTTTACAGCCATTTGTGGGGAATGCCATGCCGGTAATTAAAGTATTTTCATGCCCACCTATGATTGCAATGTAATTTTAAATATTCTCAGCCCTAAACCAGACATTAAAACAAAATGTGACCCTGGACCACAAAACCAGTAATAAGGGCCAATTTCTATGAAATTGACATTTATACATCATCTGAAAGCTGAAAAAATTAGTTTTCCATTCTAAATATTGAGAAAATCACCTTTAAAGCAATCTATATTACTGATCAAAAATAAAGTTTTGATACATTTATGGTAGGAAATATCTTCTTGGAACATGATTTCTACTTAATATCCTAATGATTTTTGGCACAAAAGAAAACCCCAAAATTTTGAACCATAAAACGATATATTTGGCTATTGCTACAAATATATCCATGCTACTTAAGGCTGGTTCTGTGGTCCAGGGTCACAAATAGACTACAATCAATTACCTTACATAGTGTAACAGTGAGAAAACATCTTCTTCCTGTGGGGTGAATAAGCTGCCATGTGGACCAGACTCTGTGCCATTTCACTGCTATGCGAGTCTAGGCAAGCCCTACAATAAAATAGTAATAAAAGAATGCCAGTCACATGCTGCAGGCTATGTATTCCCGGTTGTACATTTAAAATAAATGGACAGTTAAAACTCAATTGGAAAACAGGCAGGGACAAAAGTAGATGGGAGTGATGGGAAGTGAAGCAGATTCAAGTAAACCGAGTATTTCTACATCGGGAAATGAATAGCAGTGTGAAAAGATGTCAAGTCTCAGTTGGCTGAAATGTTCAGTGCTGCTTTCATCTGTCTGAAGTCCAGGTTTAATATGCACAAAGGGTTTTTAAGAGGCTGCAATGGCAAAGTGAAAGCACCAGCCCTCCTTTAAAGGTTCTCCAGCCTTTTATTGTTCAATCCAAATTACACCTGCCCTGCCAAGAACGTCTGAGCTATGTAGTTAATAAAAGTCTGCCGAGAGTCACCGCCGCACAGCGGGCGTATGAGGTCGAGATTGTCGCCGTGGAAACGTCAGATTGCAAGCACCTGTTCCTCCCCCGGAGAGGGGCGACCGAGCCCCGTCCTCTGGGGAAGATGTGGCGATTCCTTGGAGTGTCATTGGCTGCCAGATTCAACCCAACAGAAAGAGCCGCATCTGATACAACCATCACGCTCCTGCTCAGCTCTGCGGGTGAGCAATGTCAACAAACCATCGGAGCTGACGGCGCTGGTCTTACCATGCGAGACTTGAAACTGGGAGAACTTGGTGGTAGTAGCTCAATCAGGCAATTCTGAATAAACCAGAAACAAACGTGAGGTTATGATGCATACACACTAAGCCAGACACTTATTGTTCAAGTACACTTGAATGCTTGGTTGTTTTGGTTTGGTGGTAAAACACTTTCAGGTGGAGTTACTTTCAGATGTGAAACAGATTAACTTTACCTATCTTATACTGGAAGATGTTTGCCTGCCTAGCAATAGCGATGCCAAAGTCAAGGGTGCAATTCCCAGGTAATGCACATACCGATACATTACATTCCTTGAATGCTAAATGAATAATGTATGGTTAACTCCATTGATCTCGTCAATGATCATGACATCCAAACCTGGAATACAGTTCAAATGAAAATCACTATAAATCCACAGACAAAACTGTAATTTTTGTGTTAAGCTCATTCGAAGCTAAAAGAGAGCAGTCAAATGTGGGTAAAATGACATATGGGCACACAAGCTTGAATGGAGATGAAATGTATATTTGCACTGTTGTTCGGATGGGCCACAAGTATCTCATATAGCACTCAGCTCAGGTTCTGCTACCAGTCTTATCATTGGTCCTAATGAAACCTATGAAATCTCACAGCTTCTACATTCTATAACATTCATTTTCAGTTGCCTTTTGCATTCCAAATATTAATGCATCACCTAATTTAATGATTAATCATATTTCCTCATTGTTTAATAACCAACCATGGCCTGAGTTCTATGAAAAGAAAAACAACGATTCAGAATATTTGACTGAATCACAAGCAGCACATGTTATGTAAAAGACTGGAGTGAGGTGGTTTAGAGGGGAGGGAGATGTGACATCAGCTGAAAGAAATGGCAAAATGATTACATTTTGATAAAAATGATGAAGACAAATTGCTTTTCTTTGAAATAACATGTCTGATGAGACCAGGAAATGTGCATTAAAAAGCCCATTTGGATTTCAGTGCTTCTCAGGCATAAACATCACAAATAACAAGCTACTAAATGCTGGCTATTAAAACTGTTTCTGGAAACGATCAGTCATGATTAATGTTGCATGAATGTCTTTCACTACTGCCGTTTTAATATTATGCGAGGATTCGCAGGCCTATCACGAACAGATGTTTTTGAATGTAATGCAAATTTTTGCAGCTTCAGCACCTTGAATAGGTGTAAGGTCCTGTTTTACCGTGGTATATCCTCACGGCCTGAAGGATGATAAACAGCCTTAAATATACATTTATATAGTTTTCCAGAATGTGGTACTTAGTGGATGTGAGATAGGCATATAATTAGTTTAATAAATAATGTAATTTATAACTTTATCAGATATACATAATGCATGCTGTAGTAGTCTAAAGATTATTTAATTATGCCAAAAGGCATAATTCAAGTTCTGATTTTTAATACCAAAAACAATCCGTCTCAGTAGCAATCATTAAAAAAAATACTAAAATATTATATTAATTATATTCATAATGAAGTCTCAACCTTAAATCACTGGACTGGAGATAAAAGATCAGTGCAAGACCTTTAATTCAACAGGGCATCCCCGAGAAAAAAAAAAAAAAAAAAAAAAAAAAATCTATGTCCAGCCAACAAATATCAATATAAAAACCAATAACTCATCATAAAAAAGTGGATATTGCCATAATTTTACATTAGTGAAAAAAAACTACATAAATACATGCATGGCAGTTTGAATAGTTTTTTTTTTTTTTTTTTGCAGAAGATATGAACTAAGCTATAAAAAAATAACATTACAGTTTGTTCTGACATTTTGCAAAAGGATGGGTGACTCTGTAATTTCAGATTTCATCAGAAATGACAGACGCCCTCCACAGTCCCATTGTGCTTTTATAAAAAAAGGGAAATATGAATTCTAAACATATGCACTTGATGTTCTTGATTCATGCATCACTGGACAACATTATAGCAACACACCAGCATATATGAATGAGCTGCAGCGAGCATAACAGGGTAGACGCTTGCAGAATCCAGTTACCGTCCTATCCGACGAAAAAGAATGCATGTCACAGCAAACCTCTACAGTTATATGTATTCATGCAAAGCTAGAGTCCGATCATTGCGTGACAGTTGTGCGAGCCAGTTCTCCAAATGTGTCTCGTCACACGTCAGAGTTGAGGCTGAGGTTGGCTAGCCGTGGGTCTGAGTTGATCTCGTATCTGTAATGATATCCCTCCATGTGATCTCTGCACGCGTCACGGATATTGTACATCCACCTCTTGATCCCTTTCCTGTTAAGGTAAAGTACCAGAAGGAAGATGACCCCAATGAGGGCAAGAACCATCCCCAAGAACACATAGGAGGGCTCCAGCGCACGCTCCAGTGCATCTCCAGCATTGCTCCAGCACGAAAGCCGTGATTGTTCCAGGTGTAAAAGTGGAACATTTTTTAGTTTTGCCGGGCCAGCACAAGTTAGGTTCAATCTATCTACCACAACCTGATGCGTCTCCAACCAAATCAACATGTCCTCAATATTGCAATCACAGCGCCAGGGGTTTCCTGCGAGACTGACTTGCAAATCAGGGATCGAACTGAGCTTCTCCAGGGTCACGTTGTGTAGGACTTTCAACGCGTTGTCTCTTAAGTCCAACTCTTTGAGTGCCCGATTCCAAAACGTATCATTCCTGATTGTAACAAGGGAGTTGTTCCTTAAATCCAAAACGCTGAGGTCTGACAAACTTGTGAATATGCCTTCTGGAAGGAGCACCAGGTCATTATTGGACAAATCAAGATAGGAAACCTTAGCTAGGCTGTGTTTGAAAAGATCTGCAAACACACCAATGTAGGAGTGATTGTATAAGGATTTGCTGAGGTTTAGAATCTCAATCTTGCTGTCTTGAGGAAAAGCCTCAACACTGAACTGTAAAATCCTATTGTTGCTGAGATCAAGTGAACGCAGACTTGGCAAGTTTTTAAACGCCATGGAGTCCAATTGCTCCACTTGGCTTCCAGACGCATAAAGGTGTGTTAAATGTTCCAACGGCCTGGGGAAAGATTCATTGTTCAGATTCCATATAGTGTTTCCACTGATGTTAAGTGTGGTGATGTTTTCGGGAAGGGGCTGTGGGATGGATCTCAAGTTTTGGCTAACACAGTTCACTACCGTGGTTTCGCACAGGCACTGGGCAGGACACGAAGCTAAGGACGAGCAGGAACACGTCAGGAAGAGTAAAACGCAGAGAGTCAGGTTACACATGTTCTTTTGTTTTCTTTGAAGTTGAAGCAAATGGAATAATCCAACATAGGACATTCTGAAGCGATATAAATCAAACGGCGGGAAAGTATTTCTCTCCACAGATGAAAGGAACGTGCTCACGCTTCTCAAACGACTGTTTCACGTAAAATCTTACATCTTTTTGTTTGTTCTTTCTTTCAGGACACCTCCTTGGAGTTTTAACTCCTCAGATGCAGTAGAAAGCGATCCGAGAAGCGTTTATTTTGATTCCGCCACTTTTGCGTTTATATCGTCACTTCTTTTTCAAGTCCTGAAAACAAAAATGAGTCACTCTAAAAGTACGGTCCAATCCTCCGACCTGATCCTGTCCAAAAAAGCCCGAGTTTTTATTACAGTTCCTGATATTTTAAAAAGACAAAGTAGATCCACAAACCTATAAACGTGTCTTTTCCTGTGTAATGTTCGGGGCTCGGCATCTCACTGTCCCGCTGCGCCTGCCTGCGCTGCTCGCTGCAAATGATTCTCCCCCGCCGCTCCCTGAATCCACACTGAGCGCTATTCACTGGACTATACCATTATGATCATACAGGGGGCGTCAAGGACCACACACGATACAGCAAGATCCAGGAGAGTTGTGGAGTTTTCCAAATGGTGCATTCTTCTACTGGAATGTACAGGTCAGTAAACTCAGTCTTGATTTGAAACTTTATAAACATGAATTAAGCTAGCCGAATCCAGTTCTGACACAACCAATAAACACTAGGTGTCATAACATACACTACCAGTCAAAAGTTTTTGAACAGTAAGATTTAAAGAAGTCTCTTCTGCTCACCAAGCCTGCATTAATTTGATCCAAAATACAGCAAAAGCAGTAATATTGTGAAATGTTTTACTATTTAAAATAACTGTTTTCAATTTGAATATATTTTAAAATATAATTAAATCCTGTGATCAAAGCTGAATTTTCAGCATCATTACTCCAGTCTTCATTGTCACATGATCCTTCAGAAATCATTCTTATATGCTGATTTTCTGTTCAAGAAACAATTATTATTATTATTATTATCAATATTTAAAACAAGTGAGCACATTTTTTTCAGGATTGTTTGATGAATAGAAGGACCCAGTGATCAGCATAATAAGAAATTATAGGATTTATTTTTTTATTTTTTTATTTTATTTTATTATTATTTTTTTTTTTTTTTAGCAAGGACGCTTTAAATTGATCAAAAGTGATGATAAAGACATTTATAATGTTACAAAAGATTTCTGTTTCAGATAAGTGCTGTTCTTCTGAACATTCTATTCATCAAAGAAACCTGAAAAAATCTACTGTCTTCAACACAATAATAATAATAGATGTTTTTTGAGCAGCATATCGGAATATAAGAATGATTTCTGAAGGATCATGTGACACCTCAGACTGGCGTAATTATGCTAAAAATTCAGCTTTGAAATCAGAAATAAACTTCATCTTAAAATATATTCAAATAGAAAACAGTTATTTTAAATAGTAAAAATATTTCAAAATTTTACTGGTTTTGCTGTATTTTGGATCAAATAAATGCAGGCTTGGTGAGCAGAAGAGACGTCTTTAAAAACATTAAAAATCTTACTGTTCAGTAACGTTTGACTGGTAGTGTACGTACTATATGTATTTAATAAATGCATACGAATGATGTTTTGTAATAGATTTTTCTAAATAATTCTTGCAAGAATAAATACAGCTAAAATAAAGAAATGAAACAATAGACATAACTATTTTTATCTATCATAAGAGTCATGTGACTCATGTGTAAGGTATGCCCCGTAAACCACGCCCCACTGCGCTGACGCAAGAGAGGGGACTCCCTTGCCAACTCTCCATGTCACTAGCAACCAGCATACAGTGGAGTCCGTCAAACAAGTCATCTGCGTATACCATGAATAATTGGAATGTTTCCAATAAAATAAGACTTATGCTTGTGTCACAAGCGCAAACTGTGAAGTCCTTTACACGCCGATCCGTCCAATGACAAATAACGATACAAGTCTGGTAGTTGAACTGTCCAATGAAATGTAAGGATACGTGCATGATGGGCCAATCAGAATTCGTTTTACTCGTGTGTCTACACTTCTAGCTCTTACTTAACCGACTAACAGCTCTGCTGCAACATATTTACTGCAAAACATCAAGGTTTCCTTTAAAGATGTTTCTGTGGATCTGCCGCATAGGGGAAAACACAAACATGACCTTTTCTTTCATCTAGCGTCAGGTGAGCGAGCGATATTGCCGATTTGTCTTTTAATCTGGCGGTGTTTCAATACATAGTTCAGCCCAATATGGTTCATAAACATGATGATGATGTGTCAGTCACCCAGAAAAGACTTCATGACAGATCTCACCCATTATTATGTCATATACACCATTGCTTCGTGCTTTAATGGATTCATTGTTTCCACTATAGCTTGATCACAGTCTGTAGCTTGTGTATGTACATGTCCCTGACAGAAATTACATTGAATGAGAGATAGGTTTGTCGTTTCCAGATGTTAATAAATGGTTTGAACTGACCCATTTGCTCAGTTATTTAAGACTTGAAAGTATTTAGGATCGCAAATTTATCATTAATACCAAAAACTGATGCAGTAAGACTTAAGGCTAAAGCCATATTTAGCTGATGGTGGAGGTGTTTGTAAGGTGTCAAACTACAAGTGCTGAGCTGGTTCTTCAACTATGCAACTATGCAACTATGCTAGCCTTTATTGTTTTTAGTCTTAACTAGTACTTATGTGTTTGTTTGTTTATTTGGATTGTTGGATTGTTGGATGAAGGCTACATTAACACTGACTTGGGAACATTGCATTGTTCTATAAGTATTTATGTATGTATGTATGTATGTATGTATGTATTTATTTATTTTTAATTCTTACTACTGTTTTACTGTTTTATTACAAATATATTTTCTAATGCCAATATGACCATCCATTGAATAATATTTATTACATATTAAAACTATGATAATCTCAAAGTCCAATGTTGAGTATTGCTAGCAGACAAACTAGCGAGTTTAAAATAATGCTTTATTTGGTTAAACTTTATATTAGTTTATAATTAACTAAAATATATATTTTACTTTTTTTTTTTTTATATGAAGGTTGCATTAATACTTGGAAACTTTGCATTATTACATAATTGTTTATTTATTTTACTACTTACTACTGAAGTTTAATTACTTTTCTAATGACGTTGTTTTATATATTTAATGTTTTACCCCAGACCCAATCTTAAAATATGACCATCCATTTGGTGATATTTCTGAAATATTAAAACTATTAGGTAAACTATTGAGTTTAAAAACAAGCGTTTTTTGTTTGTTTGTTTGTTTGTTTGTTTGTAAGGATGGCAAAAGAACCAAAAGTGTCTGTAACTATAGAAAAGCTATCTATGTTGTGTACAGTTTTACACAACTAAATCAGAACAACTAATTTGAGTGCTTTATGTGGTTTTCAGCCTAGTAAATTTTGGTAAAAGTTTGGAAGATTTTCAGTCTAGTCATGAACCAAGCCACAACAATATCACTTTGTATGATCTGGCAAATTCTGCAGTTTAATTGCTGCTTTGCTGGGAATGTTGTTTAATGAAGTTGATAATAATGTGCCATTCTTTCTTTCCAGGCACCTTTTGCAATTATGGAGGCTTAAATGGTGGTGCGTTTTGGGGGGGAGGAGCCTTTCCCCTCAAAGTTGATGGACTCTTGAATGGACAGTACAGATTTGCCTTTTGTAAAATACTAGTTAACTTATTTTTTGAGAAAACTGGAATATATTTGTATGTTTTTGTACATAAAAAAATAGTATTTTCTATGATGCTAATGATTGTGCCAAAGCTTTTGTGGAATGTGTTGCCGACATGGTGGACTGAGATGAGCTAGATCTTCACTCTTGGGGCCGCTAGGGTGCCGTGGAACCTCAACACATGCACAATTCTAGCGCCCCGAATTCACAGAAAGGCTGAACATATTCCTTCTTCTTAGTTTAGTTTACTTTAATTTATTGCATTTGTTTCGCAATTTCATTTCTATGCTAGTCTGAGAAATTTAAGCACAAGCTTGTGGTTGGAGGTGGGTGTTTTGGGCTTTTTGGGGTTGTAACTTAACAGGCTTGAAGCTAAAATGAGTTTGGGAACTCCAGACTGCACGCCAAAGTGCCGTTCTGTGAGGCACGCAGAGGAAGTGATCGCCGCTTTGACCAGTGGTTCGGAGGGCCGCCTGCGAGGCTTCCTGTCTGTCCACTGTCACAATGCAGCTACCCTGCGGGATGAGTTTGGACGCACGGCTCTGCACCTCGCGGCCTCTCTGGGTAAGCGTGACCTGCTTCAGTGGCTCCTGGACAGTAAACATGCCGACATGCTGGCAAAGGATAAGGAGTCTGGCTGGACCGCGCTGCATCGCAGTGCCTTCTATGGGCAAATTCACTGCCTCATGGGGCTCATCAAGGTACTGGTTCATAAATATGAGTTTGACTGATTGCCAGTATAATACACTATTAGTCAAAATTTAGAATAATTAAGATTTATTAAATGTTTTGAAAACACAGTAAAAACCGTAATATTGTAAAATAATAGTAAAATAATATTACAGTTTAAAATAACCTTTTTTTTTTCTTTTTTTTTTAATATTTTAAAATGTGTTTTAAGCCTGCATTTATTTGATCCAAAATACAGCAAAAGCAGTAATATTGTGAAATATTTTTACTATTTAAAATAACTGGTTTCTGTTTCAATAGATTTTAACATGTAATTTATTTCTGTGATCAAATCTGAATTTTCAGCATCATTATTCCAGTCTTCATTGTCACATGACCCTTCAGAAATCATTCTAATATGCTTATTTTCTGCTCAAGAAACATTTCTGATTATCAATGTTGAAAACAGTTATGCTGCTCATATTTTTGTGGGAACAGTAATATAAACTGCTATTCAAAAGTTTGGGGTAAGAAAAAAAATAAATAAAAAAAAAGTAAATAAAACTTTCTGTTAGCAAGTATGCATTTAATTGATCAGAAATGACAGTAAAGACATTTTATAAAGTTTCAAGAAATTCATATTTTAAATAAATGCTGATCATTTAAACTCTCTATTAATCAAGTTATCACCAAAAAATGTATCACAGTTACACAAAAAAAATCAGATAAATGCAGATTGTAAGAGACTTCTTTTCAAATACAATTATTTGTAATTATTCCAACCTTTTTCCTCGTGGTGTACATTGTAAAGCAATTTAATGAAGTGAAATGACATGTACAAACTTGAAAAATTAAATACAAATTCAATTTGGTGCCACTAGAGGCACAGAAAATTTGCTTTTTTACATTCAAAACTAGTCGGTTTGCTACTGTCATACTAGTAATAGACCACTTTTGTTAATTTGGCCAATTAGGTATTACAGTTATGGGCCAGTAATCTCAAAATGAGCAAATAATGATTAATTTGCCTGGGTGATACATGAGTCAATTACTGTTGAGAACAACTGCAGATTTTGAAACCCAGTGGAACGTGAATCATCAGAAATGCTCTACCTTTTCCTCCCCATTTCATTGGTTTATTGGTTTGTGTGATTGCCTGTATGTTTATGTTCCAGCGTGGTGGAGCACTGTCCATCCAGGACAAAGAGGGTCTTTCCGCCCTAGACCTCACCATGAAGGATCGCCCAGCTCATGTTGTGTTCAGAAACACTGGTAAATAATACGGATTCATTTCCCTATTAATATGTATGATGGTTCCAGTGCTAAACAAGTGTTTGTGCTAACTATTAAATTAGTTGTTCACCTTAACATTAAAATTCTGTCCTCGTCTATTCATCCTCACATCATTCCATCCCTTAATTTAGATTTTTTATTTTTTTTTTTAAGTGCGGACTTTTGTAAAATGATGATTCATTTAAATTTTTCCTTGCATTAATGCATCTAGAGGTTGTCATGCTCCAAAAATGATCGTAAAAACCATTGCATTAATACATATGACTAGTAACTATGACTTATATAAATGTATGTTGGATTATCTTCCTCTCTTCGGTTGTACTTTTGCATATTCACACTTGATGCATAACATCGAGTTAAGAGACATGTCAGAAGCAGTAGTGTTTGGTTTCATTGATCAGTCAAAACGAAGTCGTTCATCTTCATGCTCTAATATTGAATATGTGCACAAGTGAATGCATGACAGTCTTGTGGTGTTTTTGAAGACTTGTAGCCTTAAGTAAAGTAGAAGCATTCTTCAAAATAAATGTTTTCAAACAAAGGTTTGTAATGACATGATAGGGAGTAAATGAGAGAATGTTTGTCTTTGGCTTAAACTTTAAATCACTGAAAAACAATCCACTTCTAGATCCAAGCACACTGTCAGATCCCAAAAGCATACAAACGGTGCTTATATACACTCACGCTGTGCTGTAATACACCTTAGTCAGGTCAGACACCATATTAAATTTAACACGAATGAAAATGATAGAGTAGAGACTTGGACCTGTCAACAGTATTTGTTTTCTTACAAGCACATAACTCACTTTGTTATGATCTCTGATCTAATCGCAGACCCTACTGAAGTGTACACTTGGGGAAGCAACACAAATTTTAGTCTGGGACATGGAAACCAGGAGAGCAGACACCATCCTGAGATCGTGGACCTGTTTTCAAGGTCTCGGATCTATGTGAAGCAGGTAAATGTTGTTCAGGGTTACTATAATTTTAAAAATGTCAGTTTTTTTCATGTGATATTTTCTGTTTCTTTTTAAATCCTTCTTTATTTTTTATTTTTTAAATCAAAATTATTATTATTATTATTATTATTATTATTATTATTATTTCTAAAGCAATTAAAAAGTGTTCCAAAGTGCTATGCATTTTCAAAAAAATAACCCGCCAGATCTAATAATGGTAAGCCATTTCAAGAATAGAGAGTAGTTGAAATAATTTTACTGCAGGTTTTTATCTTTAGACGCTTATTTAATATTCTCGACATGGTCATCAAACTTCTCTGCATTTTTCATTTCTGCTGATGAGGCACATAGTGTTATGAAATCCTCATCTGCAATGCAATTCCCTGAGGTTTGTGCAAACTAGCAGGGCCTAAAACTCCCCAAGGTTTCATGTGACAACAAGAGAGGACGGTAAAAACAGGGGACCTGCGAGTGTTGCCTTGATAACAGGCTCCTCACAGGGAACCTCCATCAAAACAAAAATCTCCAAGGGTCCCAGCAAACCATCCGAGGAAACTCAGACCTCTTTGTTACTCTGTAAATTGTTCTTGAAAATGCCCTCGAGGATGAAAACTATGTTCTTGTTGATGAAGAGAAGCTCTTTGTGTTGGAACTCAGCGACACTTCTTTGGCATACGTGACCCTGCAAGATTGACTCATGCCAACATCATGTTTTAACACTGTATAAGTTTCCATTTTTCCATGGTCATAGCGGGGACTCATTTGCATTTTGGATGGATAACCAACACGTGCTCATATGAGGATGGGAAATGTGATCCAGTAGTGTTGCACGATCCCATTGTCAGCCTTTCATTTGGGATTTGGACATTTTTGAAAGGAGAAGCCCCAAGTGGATAAGGGGCAATCAAAATGAGTGCATTAAGCAAAATCTGTCAGCCGTTTAGGATGATGGAAAATCGCTAGAGATACTTTTTACACATGAGAAGACACTTCAGCAATGCATTTCACCTTTTTTTTTTTTTTTTTATTGTTCAGTTGATGTGTGTACTTACATTCGGCTAATTAATTTCTGAAGTGCAGGGCAGTCTTTTAATTTTACAATGCTCATTGTGATGCCGGATCTTATTTCCTGACCCTTTCATCAGCTCTCCAATGCCCCCTTACATAGAGAGAGAGCGCATTGTGACCCGCCACGCTGTTCTGCAGATGCTTTCAGTTAAATATTAAAATATTCATTCAGGGATAACAGCAGCAGATTAAATAAGCGCTGCGTATGCATGCGTATGGCAGCCAGTGAGAGCGGCTGCCAGTCAGCGTGGCGTTTGGACGCTTTACAGAGCATCTCTTGCTTCTGTTTCAGCCTTGAGGAGTGTGTTAAATTAGTGATGATGTTGACCTTGGCACCCCTGCTCCGCTGTAGTCGACTCCGAGCCAATCCAAAGCTGGCATGCTTTGCAGAGAAAGGGCAGAGCTGTCATGGCTAAAAGTCAAGCCCTCGTGATGAGCGGGACGCAGCTGGTTCGTTCTGGCCTGCTGTTATTCTGTCCAGGTCTCAGTTTTTAATCTACCCATAATCTCCAGTGATATCCTATTTACAGTGGCCTCAAAAGTATTTGCTACACTTAAAGATGTCAAAATGTTGTTGTGTTAGATGTCTTTGTAAAAAAAAAAAAAAAAGGCCGAAGTGAAAAGTGAAACAGGTTCTGAGAAAAAGATCTTTTGGGTTTTTTCTTACGTTGTGCAGATGACACTTGCTTTGGTGTTTTTCAGTGACTTTTAACCAGCTTTTCTCAAAGGTTGTGTTTAAACCTACAGCAGCTGAGTCAGTCAGTAACTTGGCAGTGTGTTTGTGTGCATGAATTTACCTCTCAAGTAAACAGATTTCTCACTGACTACCATATAAGATTTATTGTAAGATGAAATCATAAACAAAAGACATTTATGGATCAGATTCTTTCAGCTGTTCTATTTATATTACTATTCAAAAGTTTAGGATTGGTAAAAATATATTTTGTTTTTTTGCGAGAATTTGATCATTTTATAAGGCAGAGATTTACTTAATTGATCAAAAGTGACAGTTAAGACATTTATAATGTTACAAAACTTTACAAAAACTCTGTTTCTTTAAACTTTCTATTCATCAAAGATTGTATTCTGAAAAATGTATCATATTTTGCACAAAAATATTAGGCAGCATAACTTCTTTTCAACAATCATGTTTCTTGAGCAGTGAACCAGCATGTTAGAATGATTTCTGAAGGATCATGTGACACTGAAAACTGGAGTAATGATGCTGAAAATTCAGCGTTGCATCATAGAAATAAATTACATTTTAGAATATATTCACATAGTGAACAGTTATTTTAAATTGTAATAACATTTCACAATATTACAGTTTTTACTGTATTTTTGATCAAATCAATGCAGCCTTGGGCTCATAAAAGAACGGTAGCATATGTTGATTTCAAAATGATCTGATAAAGGCATATTAGTATACAGGATGTGACACAAATAAAGAGAATCTTAGATGGCTTTTTACATTTGTACATAATACTAAAAATGGACAAAGTTAAGAAAATTAATATTATAATAATTGTCAGTCAGTCTTTTACACCAAAACTTTGTTTAACTTATAAAAGTATACTTATCATTTCAAACCAAATATGGTTCTATTTTATTTTTATTTTTTTTTATGTTTTGGCTTAAGTGTATAAATGTTGGAAATATGACAATGTCTGTCTATGCAAACATGGTCTTGAATAATGTAACGTTGTTGTATTTCTGTGTCTGTTAAGGTGGTGTTGTGTAAGTTCCACTCGGTCTTCCTGTCCCAGAAGGGTCAGGTGTACACATGTGGACACGGACAGGGCGGACGACTCGGGCATGGTGATGAACAGACGTATCTGGTAGGGCACTTTGGTGTGGATTTGACGCATGTATTCCTGCATCTGCTGTCTTTCTAAGTTTTGATGTCCACGTTTGTATCAAAGGTCCCCCGGATGGTGGAGGGGCTTTTGTCCCATCACTGCTCACAGATTGCTGCGGCCCGAGATCACACTGTTGTTCTGACAGAGGAGGGGTACGTCTACACCTTTGGGCTCAACACCCACCATCAGCTGGGCCTGGCACCTCCTCCTGCTTCCAGCCAAGTTCCCAAACAGGTCGGTCAACCTGGATTTATGCATGACACAATACTAGTAATGCACCAAATTGAAAATTCTATGTCTAGGCAATTCCATAAATTTTTTTTATGTTAATTTCTATTGACCTTAGGTCACATCTAAGTCCCTGAAAGGGAGGTCCGTGATTGGTGTTGCGGCCGGCAGGTTCCACACCGTTCTTTGGACCCGAGATGCAGTTTATACCGTTGGATTAAATGGTGGCCAGCTTGGTAAGCTGCTCAAGCACCCAAATCTGTTTATCACATACAAACAAACAGATTGTTTAACTGATCTAAAGTCTCTCAGGTGTTCAGCAAATCCTCTTCATGCAATTTCATCAGAGCATCTGCTTCATTTGCCTCTTCCCATATGAAAACTTGTGGTCTGACCATTGTGATACATTCAGGTTACCTGCTGGAGCCCAACGGAGAGAAGTGCGTGACTGTCCCTCGACAGGTGTCCGCTCTGCACCACAAGGAGTTGACCATCTCTATGGCGGCAGCGAGCAATGGGGCCACTGTGTGCGTGACCGAAAAGGGAGATGTGTACCTGCTGGCAGATTATCAGTGCAAAAAACTGGCTTCCAAGTGAGTGGAGTTAGGAAACGAGGGTTTGTCATTATGTTGTCTCAGCGATCCAGATTTTGTTCAGTCAAACGAAGATTGATTTCATTTCATACCATCTAAAATATTGTTTTGGTCATTCTGAAATGCCTGAGCCAAAGTCTGTCATCAAAATGATTTGGTATAATTACTTCCCACAACTGTCTCACACGATTGCGTCAAGCATCCGAATACAAGATAACAACATTTCTTATTGCATTTCGTCTGCATGCTCTGAGGCACGAGTAATTTAATTTATGTAGTAAACAAGAATCGCAGGCTTCCCCATTTCAAGCAACTTTTTATTTTATTACTGATAGTTTGAGCCAGTTTCCCAGGAAGTGACGGTTTTGTTCTCTTCAACAAAAGATGGTGCTGTATTCACAAATATTTTATGCAGCAATCAATTTCACAATTCACAGCTTTGGATGGAAACATAGCCTCTGTTAATACTGACGTTGTATTGTCCTCCAGACAGCTGAACCTGAAGAAAGTTCTAGTGAGCGGTGGTAGTTTGGATCATCGTATCGATCCTCAGCTTCTACATGATGGTGGAGGAGAGAAGCTGGTGATTCTGGCTCTAGATGAAGCTGGAAGGGTGAGTGATATGAGACACTGAACTTCAATCTCATTTCTACACATGCACATCAGAAACCGTAATAGGATCAAAACATTGCCCAAGAATACCTTGTATAACAAAGTTTAAGATAAACTTGCATCAAACCCAAAACAGTCTGTTTGTATAGTCAGCTGATTTGTCCTAAACATTCAGATACATTTGAGATCAAAAGTTAACATACACCTTGAAGTGTATGTTAACTTGAATATTAGTTATTTTACCAAAATAAGAGGGATCATACAAAATGCATATTATTTCACATAAAATACATTTCCATATAGTCCACAAGAGAAAATAATAGTTGAATTTATAAAAATGACCCTGTTCAAAAGTTTACATATGCTTGATTCTTAATAATGTGTTGTTACCTGAATAATCCACAGCTTTGTTTTTTTTTTTGTTTTGTTTTTTTAAGTGATAGTTGTTCTTGAGTCCCTTGTATTTGAACCCTTTTCAACAATGACTGTATGATTTTGAGACTCATCTTTTAACACTGAAGTCAACTGAGGGACTCGTATCCAACTATTACCAACGATTCAAATGCTCACTAATGCTCCAGAAGGAAAAACGATGCATTAAAGGGGTCATCAGATGCTAAGTTCACTTTTTCATGTTGTTTGAACATTAATGTGTGTTGGCAGTGTATGTACAAATCTACCCTATAATGATAAAAATCCATGCAGTGGTTTTTAATTAATCTGTAAAAATAATATCCCCTTTTTCAAATCGAGTCGCACCCACAGAGGCCGCTCCCACAATAGTTGATTGACATGAGCTCTCACCTCAGACCAGCTGTCACAGTCCAGTAACTTTCCATGTTTTGATGCCAGAGCAGGGATGTAAGTTAGACAAGAATATCTCCGATTGAGCGATTGAGGTGTTGTGTTGCTGGATGTAGTAATAAACGTAGTGGTCGTCATTTACTCCCGACATCTGAGCCGCTGAAGATGCAGTAGATTACATTTGTTTGTGAATGGAATGTGCCTCCCGATCTACATATATCCGTCTATGTTCGTGCGAATCATTCATGATCCAGCTTCACTTACAGCAGAAGTGAGTATAAGAGTTTTTTTATGAATCTTTGCGATCGCCTTTCCTTATAACGTGGTAGTTAGTAAGTTTAGCGGCTAAATGCGGCTAGAGTAAACAAGATTGTCTTTCCACAGAGAGAAGAGAGGGGCGGGGTGAGCAGAGCTCATTTGCATTTAAAGGAACAACGCCTTAGAATGAGATGATTTTTGCAGAGCTGTTTTTGGCAAGGTAAAAAGGGTGTTGTTTTACAAAACCATTGAGAATTTTTAATCAAAGTATATTAGAGACTTCATTAACCCTTTAACTGTCACTCCCTATCTTGAACATAGACATGAAAATGCACTATCCAGAGTTAATTTTTTATAATTCATAAATGAAAACATTTTGTAATGATTTTGACGTACAATTTTCATGGTAATGCAATGTCTGATTTTAAAATGGTTTTCAAAGGATGAATTTTAAGATTTAAAGTTTTCAGGTGATATATAATTTCTTAAGATATGTATTGCGTGATAGGTAAAAAGGCAACAAGAAAGTCTTTTTGTGACAAAGGTCAGAACTTCTGTTATGATGTAGATTTTTGAGGTGCACTCTTGTCATAAATTAATCTATTACTTTTCCTACATAATTTGTAACACAAAAGAGTGGTAAAATATCTATTTAGGAGTCTTAGACCTTCCCAACAATATATAGCTGTTCATGATTACATTAGGATTTATTTGGAAAATGGTGAAGTAAACTTAGATGTCCCACAGAGTGGACAGTGACAGTTAAAGGGTTAAGACCCTAAAGAATCATATCAACTTGTGGAAAATGGGCATTAAGAACCGGGAGTGTAAACTTTTGAAGACAAAATAAGTCAAAAGTTTTCACCCGCCAGCTCTTACTGCATTGTGTTTCTTTCTGGAGCATTGGTGAGTGTTTTAACCTTCTGTAATAGTTGCATATGAGTCCCTCAGTTGTCCTCAATGTGAAAAGATGGATCTCAAAATCATACAGTCATTGTTGAAAAGGGTTAAAATGAAAACCCAAAGAATTTGTGGGACCTGAAGGATTATTGTGAAGAACAGCGGGCAGTTTAACTGTTCAGGACAAACAAGGGACTCATAAACAACTAAACTTAAAAAAAAAAAAAAAAAAAACAGCGGTGGATCATTCAGGTAACAACACAGTACTAAGAATCAAGCGTATGCAAACTTTTTTTTTTTTGTTTATAAATTCAACTGTTATTTTCTCTTGTGGACTGTATGTGAATGTCCTTTATTTGAAATATCTTATTCAGGTCAGTACTAAATAAAAAATAACATGCATTTTTTTTTTTTTTATTTTATTTTGGTAAAATAATTAACATTTTGCAGATCTTGCAAGGTGTATGTAAACTTTTGACCTCAACTGTACACCTGGTTCTCCCTAAAAATGCTTGTGAGAGATTTGTCACAATGCATGTTTTAATAACATTTGTTCTTTTACTGAAAGAGAGAGTCTGTTACTCGACTGTCAAATTAAGATGCTGTCTTGATATTCACAGGGGGAACATCAATGCTTAAGTGAGCGCACCATCAATCTGACGCTAATATGAATATACCTACTTTAAGCAAAATTTCTAGCTTTCCTCTGTAGCTGTAAAAGCTTATTTCCAAAATCTTTTTTATCTGAAGTGCTTACATTAATCACAATTTAGCAAACTAAAATGACTTGGCAACCATTCAGTGCAATCCACCATCATGGAAAACTTTCATCTGAATTGGAAGAAGTATAAAAATGTTTGTGGTCTACAGTACAACAAAGGGCCTAAGACCGAGCCTTGTGGCACACCATATTTTACCATAGTTAGGTCAGGCAGATTTTCATTTACCCAAATTCAGTGGTAGCGATCTGACAGGTATAATCTAAACCAAACTAGTGACTGTCCACAGTTGCCAACATGGTTCCCTAGCCTGCGTAAAAGAATGTTCGATCTATAGTATCAAATGCAGCACTGTCGTACAAGCATCAGATGACAGAAATAAGGCGTTTGTTACTCTGTCAAGTGCTGTGAAAAATTATTGGTACTTAATTGTCCAAATAGCATTTCATTTTTATTACTGAAAATTTTCCCCTATAATATACTGTGACATCCAGCTATCTGGTTATAACGTCTGCATAACCAAGATGTTCAGTCTTGTGGCTCAGTACGTGTCTGATAAAAGGCTATCAGCTGGACCAGCCCAGTTAGTGGAATGGGGTCCAAGTTGGATTTAGTCATGCTTAATGATTTTGCATTTTCACAGTGTTTTCATAGCTATATATTTTTAAAAACACATGGTTTTTCTATAATGAAAGCCTTTTAATTTGATGCTGGCATTTGGTTTGCCTAAATGTCTGGTAATGTGCCAGAGTTATTTGCTTTTATATTTTTACAGCTTGTCATGCCATCTGTTTATTAAATGCCTGCCTTAGCAAACGCCATTCATTTTTGCTATTGCTCATAAGGGATTTAAACAAACCCTGGTTCCTCTAATCATGTGGCTTGTTGGTTTGATGAGAGGTGCATTACTGCTTTTCTAAGAAGTCTGACTTAAGATTTTCCGTGATGTGGAAAACGCAGATGGAATTGTGGAGTCCAGTCATAAAAATGGAATTTAATGTATATTTTGCGTGATTTGGCATATTTTGGATGATTAAATCAAACAGAGGGCAGTGCACTTAATCAAATTGTGATATGCATTGGTGTTTATGAATATTACAAGCCAAAAAAAACCTATTTAAATATGAACTCTGCATGTTTTTCGTGTCTCTGCTTTGTTGTTTTTAGCGTCTGCTACTTCACACAAGAACTTCATCTCCAGATCTGTTCTGAGAGTCACTTCATGAGAATTTTACCCTTTATTTCATAAAACTATTGTTGTATAATATACACTACAACCCTTCAAGCAAAGGAAAAGGAATTATTTTTAGATTACATTTCAGGATGAATTAAATTGTTAATGTTTTATGTCTTAATTTGATTACAACCATTTTTGATGGTAAGTTTGTGTTGGATTTTAAATCTAGAAAAAAATTACGACAACAGAATTAAAAAATATATTCATTGAGCCCTGTCATTGTAAAAATATGATTGATTATGAAATGGTTACAGTATGAATTATGAATTAAATTGATTATGCTTTATTTTTGATTGTTAAAATGTAATTAAACAAGGATTAAATGAATAAGAATGTAATAAAAATAATCAGAAAATATTAAAACAGGAAAATAAATCAGAATATAGGAGGGGAAAAAAACTGATTTCATAGAGCCCTAAAATGTAATTTTTATTCAAATTAATTAATTTTTGTTAAATTGTATAAGTTTCATGATGTTAATTAGACATGATTTTTGTTTACTAACATTTAATTTAACAATCAAATCCAGAAAAAAAATCCAAAAAATTGATAAAAATTATCAAAAAAAATAAAATAAATAAATAAACAAAACACAATTTCATAGGGCCTCAGAATTCTGCCTGTGTTTTTTTTTTTTTTGTTTGTTTGTTTTTGTATTGTATTCATTACATTCATATTTCTGCTTTCTTCTCTCTGTCTTTCTCTGATCTTTCAGGTGTTTTGCTGGCGCTCTACGGGCACGTCAGTGAGGCAGTGTCGCTGGGCATACGGCCGACAGGTCTTCATGTCAGACATTGCCCTGAGTAAAAACAGCATGATGTTTGTTACTCAGGATGGAGAGGGTTTCAGTGGACAGTGGCTGGGCCAGTATAAGAAATCTGTAGACAAAAAAGGTACTAAGACCATCAGTTTAACTCTTAATATATTATAAATAAAATGGGATTCTATGACATGATATATGAATGCTCTGTTTTGTCAGATGGAGGCATGGAGGTGTCCAGTCACTCAGACGGAGGCGGTGCTTATGAACGCATCCGTTTGGAGAAGGTTCCTTACGTCCACCGAGCTGTCAGCATCACCATGGATTCAAAGGGCCGGAATTTCGGAGTGCTGCAAGCTGATCCCAAAACCAGGTGTGGATAATGATGATGACTAAGGGAACAGATGTGTGTAACTAAACGACTTTTCATTTGCTTGGAATCTAACATGTCTGGCTTTCAGTGTCACTGAATAGTTCCAGCTCCTTCTGATCAAAGTTGTTTTATTATGCAAAGATAAAAAGAAATGTCCTTAAAGTCAAATGATAGTATTTTTTTTTTTTTTTTATAACATTATTGTTATGATCAATTATGTATACCCAACAAAAACTGGAAATTACAAATTGACATTTTTTCAAGACAAACAACTGGAAGTTGATTAACCATCTTAACACATGAGAAAAGACTGCAAATACTGCATTAGTATCAGCCATGTTACCAGTTGATGAATAAATCTGTCCCCAAATACTGTAGAGTTTATTTTGACACAGAGCCTTACAGCTTCACATCAGCAGCAAAAAATGTGAGAGCCAGTTTCTCCTCCCTTTTAAAAGCTGATAAACCAGTTTAGTTTGGTTTGTAATCTTAACTATGCATGTACTATATATGGTTAGTAACATTTTAGTCCCAAAAATCAGACTGCGAGCTCAGTACTCAGTTAAGTTGCTCAGCTAAAATATTTCTTCAGTGCTGCAATAGAAACTCAGGTGCTTGAAAACTGCACAAAAACATGGTATTTATGCCTGCAACAGTGCAAGCATGCATGCATTTAATACAATTCAATAAAAATAGGTTATTTAAAAAAAAAAAAAACATCGGTTGAAATAAAATATTAAAAAAATTAGTTTAATGTGATTCACTAAAATAACGGAAAATAAATAAAACCTATGTAATTTTAAAAATATAAAACATTATAAAACAACATAAATAACAAAAACACACAAAAAATACAAAATTTTAACTAAAATTGACATTGAAAGTAAAATAATGAAAAATATAAGATAAAAGTATTTACTTGATGGATTAAAATTGCCTAGGATAACAAACACTAAGACTTTAAAAAGGATGTGAATAAGGGTAAAGAGGCTGTTTTTAGATAGGATGTCTTAAATTGTATAAGGAATTGTTGGTTTGTTATTTTATGGGTGTGAGTGGATTTTTTGATTAGGAATTTCTTCTTCTCTCTTTTAAAGCAAGGACGACAATAGAAATAAGTTAATGAAACTTTGTGTTATCCTTGACAAGAAAGATGTAACAGATGTAACAGGTTTTTTTAAAGTGTCAAATAAACTCTTTTTTTATTTATTTTTTTTTATTTTTTTTTTTCCTCTCTGTTCTTCAGCTTGTATGAAGTTCCCAGTGCTTCTGCATCCACATTCCCCCAGCACTTCCAGCGCCTCCTGGCCGAAGCCGATGAGACAGACAGCATCCATGACGTGACCCTACAGGCTGGAGATCGCACATTCGCTGCGCACAAATACGTCCTGTCCATGCGGTCTGACTTCTTCCGTAAAGCGCTTCTCCCGGAGGGCTGCAAAGTGGGTGTGGGAGATGGAGAGGTGAAGAAAGGGGAAGACGCAGTGGGCTGTGATCTGTTGGTCCTGGAGAAGGTTCCTTCTGAGATGCTGGAGCAAGCGCTTCAGTTCATCTACACGAACTCCTGCGAGATGCTGATTCATGGGACCCGGCCCGTCGTCCCTCGCTCTAACCAGAGCTCCGATCCTGAACCGCAGCAACTGATCCACAGTCTGCAGGCTCTGGGGCTGGAGAACCGCTCTGCTCTGGATGTCTACCGCTCTCTTCCTGCTAATGCCCATGAGGATGCAGAGAAGCCCAAGACCAAAAGCACTAAGTCAGGGAAAAAAGGCAAGAGCGGAAATGTCGGGGAATCTGGACAAAATCCTGTGAAGATGCTGCAGGGCGTCGCCAAAAAACTGGGCTTGGGGAGCCTTTCAGCACGGTGAGATGCTTTTAAGAGTGTTTTTCCCCCTAAAGTTGACTTATGTTAAATGTGTGCGTGTGTGTATGTATGTGTAATATATATATATATATATGTATGTATATTTGACTTTTTTTTTTTTTTTTTTTTTTAATTTTAATGCCTGGAAAGCCCTTGAAAATAGCAAAATTCCTGGAGAGATCCTTGAATAATTGAAAGACAGTGTATCTAAGAAATAAGTGTTTAATTTTGTCAATAAGCACATCTTTCACACAATTAAAAAAAAAATAAATCACACCTTTTTCGCTTATTTCAGTTAATGTCAGAAATCAATTAAGCTAAGCTAGTAGTCGTACTGACAGTGTCGTGTAAACATGACTGAAGACACAAAAAGAGGAACAGACAAACCGAAACAATTGAGTCCGCTCCGATTGATTCAAACTTGTGACTCAATCCTTAATTTCAAGCGATTCACCAGCAAGTTCACAGTTCATTTTCAAAATTCGACATTGCCTGTAACGATTTTAAAAAGCACGTAGTGATGGGTTAAACAAAGCTTTTCAAAACTCCAAATCAGTCGAACCATTGCTTCGCAAAATTATTTATTCTTTCGAAGTGCTCCAGTTGAATTGTGAATCATTTGATTCATATCGGGACTTCAAATTGTCTATTGCAAATTATTTGATTTAGATCGGAACTTTGGAGTACGTATCGCAAATCATTTGACTTAGATCGGAGCGGGTTTGTGAATCATTTCGCGAGTTGAATGATTCAAATCAAATGATTCGCAATTTGAAGTCCCCATCTAAATCGATGATTTGCAATACGTGAAGTAAGATCTAAGTCAAATGATTCTCGATCAGCGCTCCGGGTCCTGAACTGAAATGTTCTTCAGAGAGTGGATCACGAATCATTTGATTTAGATTGGAACTTCGGATCGTCGATCATGAATCATTTGATTCAGATCAGGACTTCAGAGCGGGTTCGCAAATCATTTGCCTCAGAATAGGAATTTGAAGCGATTTGGCGAATATTTGTATTATTTGTTTTGTTATAAAAACAAAACAAAGAAGAAAGTATGCACAAATACAAATCCCTTAAAAAAATTAACTGTGGTTTTACTATAGTAGAAATCTAGTATACTTTGTAATACCTTAGTAGCAATACTTGCATGTGCTTCACTTTATTTTTGCCTTTTTTTTTTATTAGTATATTTTAATTTATCTATCTATATTTTTGTAATTTGAAATTGAAGACATTGTGAGAAAGTGAGAAAGTAGTGCTTGAAAAGTCCTTGAAAGTCCTGGAATTTCATTTTATAGTATCTGTATGAACCCTGACTATCCCTTAGGCCATCCAAGATGTAGATGAGTTTGTTTCTTCATCAGTTTTGGAGAAATGTGTCATTCCATCACTTGCTCACCAAGGGATCCTCTGTAGTGAATGGGTGCAGATTGAGAGTCCAAACAGCTGATAAAAACATCACAATAATCCACAAGTAATCCACACCACTCCAGTTCATCAGTTAACATCTTGAAGACAAAAGCTGCATGTTTGTATGGAAAAACTCCATAATTAAGATGTTTTTAACTTCAAACTGTTGCTTTTGGCTAAAATACAAGTCCACAATCCAGAGAGTGGTCTGGTCTAAATCAGGAGAGAAATCTGCACAGATCAAGCGCCGTTTAAGCCAAAACAGTCCAAAACGGCTCTGAACTTATATGTGTGTCGATTTTGATGTGAGAGACGAGGAGATGGACTTTTTCACTGGAGGAAGCATTATTATGGATTATATTATTATGGATTATTAAAAATGTCTTATTGCATTTTACATTTACATTTACATTTACATTTATTCATTTAGCAGACGCTTTTATCCAAAGCGACTTACAGGTGGGGAATACATCAAGCGATTTGTCCTAAAGAAGCAAAAACGACCTACGAAGTGCTCAAAATACCATATAACAGGCATTGTTCAATTAAGTACAAGCTAGAAAGGGAAAAGAGTAGAAAAGGAATTTTTTTTTTTTTAAGTCAAGTAGTGTCGAAAGAGATGGGTTTTCAGCAGTCGCTTGAAAGTTGTTAGGGAGTTGGCATTCCGGATAGCGGTGGGAAGATTCCACCAGCCAGGAACGGTGTAAGAGAAAGTTCTGGAAAGTGATTTTGTGCCTCTTTGTGATGGTACAATGAGGTGTCGCTCACTGGCGGATCTCAGAGTTCTGGAGGGAGTGTAGATTGGTAGCAGTGAGTGGAGGTAGGCGGGTGCCGAGCCTGTGGTTGTTCTATAAGCAAGCATCAGTGTCTTGAATTTGATGCGAGCTGCAATTGGGAGCCAGTGCAGGGTGATGAAGAGAGGTGTGACATGGGCCCTTTTGGGCTCGTTGAAGACCAGTCGTGCTGCTGCATTCTGAATCATTTGTAAAGGTTTGATTGTGCATGAGGGAAGACCGGCTAGAAGAGCATTGCAGTAGTCCGGCCTGGACAAGAAGTTGTGTGGCCTGCTCTGTTAGAAAGGGCCTGATCTTTCTGATGTTGTGTAGGGCAAACCTGCAAGATCGAGCAGTTTTAGCAATGTGGTCTTTGAAAGTCAGCTGGTCATCAAAGATAACACCAAGATTTCTGGCAGAACTTGATGGGGTAATTGTTAAAGTACCTAAGTTGATGGTAAAATCATGTTGTAGAGTCGGAGTGGCAGGGAAAATAAGGAGCTCAGTCTTTGCCAAGTTGAGCTATAGATGATGTTCTTTCATCCACTCCGAGATGTCCGCCAAGCAGTCTGAGATCCGTGCAGCTACTGTTGGATCGTCTGGTTGAAATGAAAGATAGAGCTGCGTGTCATCAGCATAGAAGTGGTAAGAGAAGCCATGTGCCTGTATGATGGGCCCCAGTGATGTAGTGTAAATGGAGAAGAGGAGGGGTCCAAGAACTGATCCCTGAGGAACCCCAGTGGCCAGATGATGTGCTTTGGATACCTCCCCTCCCCAGGCCACCCTGAAAGACCTACCTGTGAGATAGGATTTAAACCAGCGAAGTGGAATCCCTGTGATACCCAGTGATGAGAGGGTGGACAGGAGGATCCGATGATTGACTGTGTCAAAAGCAGCAGAAAGATCCAGCAAAATGAGTACCGATGATCTGGAATCAGCTTTTGCGGTCCGCAAGGCTTCGGTGACTGATAGTAGTGCAGTTTCAGTTGAGTGGCCGCTCCTGAACCCTGACTGGTTAGTATCCAATGAACTGTTCTGCGCGAGAAACAGCGATACCTGGTTAAAAATGACTCGTTCAAGTGTTTTTGCTATGAATGGAAGGAGAGAGATCGGTCTATAGTTATCTATAAGTGAAGTGTTTAATGTAGGTTTTTTGAGCAGTGGGGTTACCCGAGCCTGCTTGAATGCAGTGGGGAAAGTGCCTGTGAGGAGAGATGTGTTGATGATGTGTGTAAGTGCTGGTAAGAGTGTAGGAGAGATTGCTTGGAGAAGGTGAGAGGGGATAGGATCTAGTGGGCATGTTGTAGGATGGCTGGAGAGGAGAAGTTTTGATACTTCTGCCTCAGAGAGGGGACAGAAGGAGAAGAGTGAGGTGTTAGCTGTGGATGTTGTCTGTATTAGTTCCTGTACGTGTGGAGCCAAGAACTGGCTGCTGATAGTTGTAGTTTTGTTAGTAAAGAATGTGGCGAAATCGTTGGCTGTTATGGAAGTGGTGGGAGGTGGTGGGGGAGGGCAGAGGAGCGAATTGAATGTTTTGAAGAGATTACGTGTGTCTGGAGCATTGTTGATCTTGATGTGGAAGTATGAGGATTTGGCAGCATGGACTTGAGCAGAAAAGGATGAAAGCAAAGACTGATACATACTCAAGTCAGAAGGATCTTTAGATTTGCGCCATATTCTCTCTGCTGCCCTAAGTTTGGAGCGATGTTCACGGAGAACATCGGATAGCCAGGGGTTAGGAGGGGTGGCCCGTGCTGGCCTGGAAGAGAGAGGACATATAGCGTCTAGGCAAGAGGTTAAAGTAGAGCATAAGGTGTCAGTGGCTGTATTAACTTCTAGAGATGAGAAAAGGGTTGTAGAGGGAAGAGAGGAGGACACTACAGAGGAAAGATGGGAGGGTGAAAGGGAGCGTAGGTTTCGTCTGAAAGTAACAGGTAGAGGGGTTGGAGGTGTACTGGCAGTAATATGTAAGTTACAAGTAATGAAGAAATGGTCAGAGAAGTGTAGGGGTTTAACCAAAGTGTTGTCTGCAATGCAATTGCGTATGTAAATTAGGTCTAGGTGGTTGCCCGATTTGTGAGTGCTTGTAGTAATAAGACGTTTGAAATCAAATTCAGGTGTGTTATTGATGTGTGTTATTGATTGATTTATTTTATTTATTTATTTATTTATTTATTAACAAACAGATTTTGGCTTCACAAGACATTAATCAGTGGACTGGAGTGGTGTGGATTATTATGATGCTTATCTGTTTGGACTCTAATTCTGACAGCTCTCAAAATTTTGTTAAAACAAAACTTCATTTAAATTTAGCAATGTACAGTTCATTTGGTACCATTACATTATAACTTGTATTAACCATTAATTACCACCCTGCTTTCTAGATCTACTAGATTTGCTATAAAAATTGTTGAACGCCTAAGAATTAAACTGACTGTTTTTTACTAATGTATTGTATGACTGACTAGGCTTGATGGGGTGAAGTTTGAAAATGGAAAGATCAGCGTGGTGCAGAAGAAGTCTGGCAACAAGCTGCGATTCAACCAGAAAAAGTGGTATGTTGTTGTGTTGAAGCATCAATGTAGGTCATACACTCTTTGAGTAGCTTTGAATACAGATCTTCTCATTGTGTGTCCTCAGCTCGTACTTCTGTGACGTCACGCTGCGCTCGGAGGATGGCAAAGAGTTTCCCTGTCACAAATGCGTTTTGTGTGCCCGGCTGGGTGAGATCAGATGTTTTATTTCACACTTGGGTCCTCTGGCTTTTTTCATACTGATTTAGACTTTTGAACTTTTTTGGGGGGAAAAAGTGTTTTGAGAGAGATGTATAGTTGACATACAGACAAAAGTTTACATACACATTGCAGAATTTGCTAAATGTTCATATCATACAAAAAGCATGTCATTATTTTATTTAGTACTGACCTGAATAAGATATTTCCCATAAAAGACGTTTACATATAGTCCACAAGAGAAAAATAATAGTTGAAATTATAAAAATGACCCCATTTAAAAGTTTACATACGGTTGATTCTTAATGCTGTGTTACCAGAATTTTTTTTTGTTGTTGTTGTTGTTGTTTAGTGATAGTTGTTCATGAGTCCCTTGTTTGTCCTGAACAGTTAAACCGCCTGCTGTTCTTCAGAAAAATCCTTCAGGTCCCACAAATTATTTGGTTTTTCACCATTTTTGTGTAATTGAACCCTTTCCAACAATGACTGTATGATTTTGAGATCTGAGGACAACTGAGGGACTCCTATGCAACTATTACAGAAGCTTCAAACGCTCACTGATGCTCCAGAAGGAAATACAATGCATTAAGATCCTGGGGGGTGAAAACTTTTAGAATTTGAAGATCAGGGTAAATTGAACTTATTTTGTCTTCTGGGAAACATGTAAGTATCTTCTGTTGCTTCTGAAGGGCAGTACTAAATGGGGAAAGAAAAGAAAAGAAAAGAAAAAAGAAAAGAAAAGAAAAATGTACACATCTTCATTCTGTTCAAAAGTTTTCACCTGTGGCTCTTAATGTATTGTGTTTCCTTCTGGAGCATCAGTGTGCGTTTGAACCTCCTGTAATAGTTGCATATGAGTCCCTCAGTTGTCCTCTGTGTTAAAAGATGGATCACAAAATCATAGAGTAATTGTTGGAAAGGGTTCAAAAATGCTGAATAACCAAAGAATTTGTGGAACCTGTATGATTTTTCTGAAGAACAGCAGGCAGTTTTACTGTTCAGGACAAACAAGGGACTCATGAACAACTATCACTAAACAAATAAACACAGCTGTGGATCATTCAGGGAACAACAGTATTAAGAATCAAATGTATGTAAACTTTTGAACAGGGTCATTTTTATAAATTCAGCTATTATTTTCTCTTGTGGACTATATGTAAATGTAAAATGTCTTTTATGTGAAATACCTTACTCGGGTCAAATATCTTATTCAGGTAAAATAATTACAATTTTGCAGATTCTGCAAGGTGTATGTAAACTTTTGACCTCAACTGTATGTCTCCCTTACAAAAGTTTGGGGTCAAAGCTAAAGACATAAACATTTTCATAAGTTGAGGTAAATTAAACATAGGCAGAAATAAATAAAATATAATATTTTAATCCTAAACTTAGTTTATTTCAGCTAAATGCTAAGGCAGCATTTCTCAATTTCATTTTAATTGTTGAAGTACTGAAAAAACAAAAACTTACTCTGTAGACATAAAATGAATAAAAATTACAAAAAATCATGTAACAAACATAAAAAAAAAAAAAAAAAGCAGCAGCTTTGGTGAACATTTCATGTTCAAAAAAAATAAAATAAGTTATTACAATTACATTACTTCATTAACTTCAGGCCTTTTTATAACCTTTTGAAGCAAAGCTAAGAGATTTAGCAGAATGCTTTTGCTGCTATTTTCCAGACAGGGTTAGTTGAAAATGACTATAAAATGTAGAAATCACCCATAATTTGTTTTTTTTTGTTTTAAGTTTCTTGCTGAAAATCCTTAATTGTATGGACTTTTAGAGCTTGGCAGTCCCCATTCACCTTCATTTAGCAGCTTAGACATTCTTATGTGTGTTTCACAGTGGAAAGAAAGTATTGATTATCATATTTGAATGTATCATATTTTAGTGTAATGTGTCATGGTGTGTTTTTCAGTGATTTAATTTCAACTCTTATTTCTACAGAGTATTTCAACAGTATGTTGGGGAGCCCCTGGATTGAGGTAGGATGAAATGACATGAAGCAGCAGCATCATCTCTCTGAACTTGAACTGTTGTGTTCATGTGAATGTCTTCTGCCCTCTTCAGGCCAGCAGCTGCACTGCGCTGGATATGCCCACCACCTCTGAGATCCTGCAGGCTATTCTGGAGTACATCTACACAGACGAATCCCCCACTGTCAAAGGTTTCACTCCAGACTTTGCACTTGGCGGTTTTTGTCTTCCGTTTTGTCTTTTTGTGGGCATGATCCACGTCTCTCTTTATATCTCAGAGTCTGTGAATGTGGAGTTCGTGTGTAACGTGCTGGTGGTGGCGGATCAGCTGCTGATCACCAGGCTGAAGGAGATCTGTGAGGTCGCCATCACTGAGAACCGTAAGTGTTCAGACTCTCTTCTAAGAAATATGCCTCTAGTAGGGGAATAATTAACCTATACATGCAGATTTAGGCATTATTATTATTATTATTACTGTCATTCCAAACACGCATGCTTTTCTTCCTTATGTGAAATATAAATTTAAAGTATTTGTAAAATGCTCAATCTGCTTATTTGCAAACAGTTAAAATAGGAAATTAATAACTTTAATTTCAGTCTGTTATGATAAAATGGGTTCAGAAAACTTGGAATTTACACTGCTGAAAGAAGTCTCTTCTGCTCAGGCTGCATTTATTTAATAAAAAATACAGTAAAAACAGTAATATTGTTAAATTATTATAATTTCAAATAGCTGTTTTCTGTGCATATTGCATATTATAAACTCACATGAATGTCACATGATCCTTCAAAAATCATTCTAATATGCCGATTTGCTGCTTGAAAAAACATTTCTGATTATTAGAAATGATTATTAAAATAGTTGTGCTCCCCAGTATTTTTGTGGAGGTGATGCATTTTATTTTTCAGGATTCTTTGATTAAATGGAATGTTCAAAAGTTGTTTCGACTAGGGTCATTCAAATTTTTGATTTTTGCTAGTATTTTTTTTCTGAGGAAAGACATACATGTATAGTGATGAAAGCCAAAATATTAAATGTCATGGAAGACTATTTACCGAGTAATCCACTATTTTGTAAAGAGAGGTCAAAATGGAATATTTCACCTTAGATTCAGAGTCAAGTTACAGGGGAGTAAAAATGACTTCAGAAAGATGGCAGCATCATTATCTTATTATCTTATTGCCCAACTCAATCCGAACAGCTGAGTCCTTAGCCATCTTCAAGAATCAGCTAAAAACACATCTCTTCCATCTTTATTTGACCCTCTAACTCTAGCACTTTCTATTCTAATTTTATTAAATAAATAATAATAATAATACTTGCCCTTTCAGACTTACTCTATTCATTTTCTTACTGCTTGTTTTCTTAAAAAACAAACAAAAAAACAACTGTTCTTTTTGTATTGTATTCTATATATTTTGTTTTTTCCCCTCTTTATTTATTATACAGTTAACAAAAAGCAAAAAAGTATGCCTCTAACACTAGCTTCTTTTTTCTTTTTCTGTTTTCTTTTTATTTATCATAAAAATAATTTTATTTTATTATTTAAATAAATCCTTGCTACATGTACTGCATTAGGCTAACTGAGACTTGTCATAGCACTTGCATGTTATTACTCTTTTGTGGATTTTGATTGCTTCCATTGTCCTCTTTTGTAAGTCGCTTTGGATAAAAGCGTCTGCTAAATGTCTAAATGTAAATGTAAATCTTATTTGTACACCAATATTGGTAGTTCTATTAGTAAAATCTGTTGACTTTAGCAATCTTTGTTGTATTATGTGCCACTGGTGACCATTCAAAAATGGGGAAACCAAGGTTTGCATGCCTGTACCTCAAGAAGTATTAAAGCTATTTTAATGCCCTTCTAGATATTGGGTCTTACCAAACTTTCCTTGTGGCATCTTTATTTTTAATGCCCTATGAGATTTGGTTCCGGAGATATTGGAATTTTAATATGGCTCCGGGAGTAAATCAGTAAAGTGTACACATTTTCAGTGGTCCAAAACCAAATGTGAGTCAGTTTGAAAAAAAAATAAAAAATTATACTACTTTTCTTTTAAAGAGGAATGTCTGAACAAATAATGTTAAAACTAGAGATGTATCTCGTTTTCTCTGTCAACATGACTGCCTTGAACATACCAATCTAAATGCCATAAATATTTTTTTTTCCAAAGTTTGTGTCTGTAACTCAAGACGTATTAAAGATATCACAATATGATTATAGATTCTAGTTCTTCATAAACTTTTCTTTTGGAATCTTCATTTTCAAGGCCCTACATCATTCAGTCCTAGAGATATGGGGATCTCAATGAGGCTTCTGACACAGAATGACCTAATAGACATTTTTGTAACATTTAAAATGACTTTACTGCCTCTTTTAATCAATTTAATGCATCTTTGTTGAATAAAAGTATTAAATTCTTAAAATCTTACTGATCCTAAACTTTTGAACATATGTTGTTTTTGGTGCTTTTGTTCTCTTTAACTTTCATTGAGTAGAAAAGAACAGCTTAAATATATTCAGTTTAAAATCTTGCCTAACATCTTGTTTTGTGTTCGTTTGTAGAATGAGAGTCATAACGGCGTTTCAATAAATACAGGTTTTTGGCATTTGATGCCAAATGAAGACTGTCATTTTTCAAAATCATAATTGGCCAGTTGATAAAAAGCAGCATGAGGATCACAATCAATATCAAATAATTAAATGTTTATCTTTCACTTGACTTGATTAATGTTATTGTTGTATTACATATTTTGTGCATAGTCTAAAATGTTGCAGTGCAATGTGGACACCAAAATGAGATTTTTTTTTTTTTTTTTTTTCCCCTCCTTCTCCTTTGTCCTTCCTATGCATTGTGTGCAGTGACGCTGAAGAATGCAGCAGAATTGCTGGAGTTTGCCACCATATACAATGCTGATCAGCTCAAACTGTCCTGTTTGCAGTTCATTGTCCTCAACATGGCAGCGCTGCTGGAGTCCAGGTGAGATCGAGACCCACAAACCGTGCTGTATAAATGCTTTACATCTCACATCCTTTAAAGCATCTTAAGATTTTCCTCAAACCTGATAGCTTGTGGTTCAGACTTTGCCATGCGTTTGCTTGTGTTCAGCTCTGTCATGTTTAAGAATGAGGTTGAACTTTCACTTTTAATTATAAAAATGTGAATATAAAACACTTACGTCTTCTGGTATGAATCACAGACTTATGTTTAATTTATGTTTAAGAAGTTATGCTACCATTGAGTGGTAACCTCAAAATTTTGGGACCAGTAAGATAGAGTCAAGACAATCTCAGAAGACAAGTCTCTTCTGCTCACCAAGGCTGCATTTATGATAAAAATACAGTAAAACAGTAATATTGTGAAACATTATTACAATTTATGCTAGATTTTTCTATGTGAATATCTGTTAAACTGTAATTGATTGCTGTGATCAAAGCTGAATTTTTTTTCATTTTTGAATTCTTAAAGCATCATTACTCCGGTCTTCAGTGTCACATAATCCTTCAGAAACCATTCCAATATTTGCTGCTCAAGAAGTATTTCTGGTTATTATCAATGTTGAAAACAGTTGCGGTGCTTCATATTTTTGTGGAAACTGTGATGCATTTTATTTTTCAGGATTCTTTGATGAATAGAAAGTTGAAAAGAACAGCATTTATTCAAAATGGAAATCTTTTGTAACATTATAAATGTCTTCACTGTCAGTTTTAATACATTTAATGCATCCTTGATAAATAAAAGAATGAATTTTTTCCTAGTTAATGCTAACAGATGTTGTTCATGTGTCTGTGTTTGTGTCTGTCAGAGCGCTGGAGATCTTGAGTGATGATGTCCTCGTGGATCTAACAGCTGCTTACAGGAGAATGGTAAGTTTAAATCATCACTCTCATGTGCTTTATTAAAGCTCTGCTCAGAGATCCTGACGTCAGACTCCTCTGACAGATCCCAGCCATGCAGAGACGTCTCATTACACCGTACGCCGACGCTCCTGATCTCAGCGCCTATGAGGATCGAGAGTGGGACTCAGCTGTGGACTGTAAAAGCGGCTCTGAAGCCGACCACTCCAGGTGTGAGATCTTCCTGCTCAAATGCTGTAATATGAATATAAATGAACGTCCAGCTGTACTCAGAGTCCTCTCTGTGTTCAATCTAGCGATAGCCTGCTGAAGAAGGCCAAGATGAGAGCTAAGAGGAAACCCCGGCGGCGCTCGGATAGTTCTGGCGGATACAATCTGTCGGATGTCATCCATAGCTCTCCTACTGATGTCATCCAGAGTCCAACCACTGCAGGTCCGCTTACTCACCCTGCATATTAAACACACTGATCAACTGTGTTTGAGCAGAGCCATCACTCTCTACTGTATATTGCTTTTACTTGGGAATAAGGGATTATCAGATCCCTCTGTGTGTTGGACAGTGGGGTTGAGAACCACTGATCAAAATGAGCCCTGCACCACAGCACTGAAAATCATGTGATGGTCACAAGACAATAATGAATTATTAGGCCATTGTTGTTTCTGTAGAAACAATTCAATGGATACAGAGGATGTTTGGGCTGGATGTGGCTGACATGGTTGTTTTCCACAGGTTTGGGACAATCGGTGAAGGCTTGTTCAGTGGAGTCTCTGCAGGAGCTCATCACGTCTGACTCTGAGGGCAGTTATATGGGAGCGGGCAGCCCTCGAGACCTGCAGTCCCCCATCTTCCACGACAGGCCTGATACGCAGGTAATGCCACAACATCTGCATCATAGCAACTCGCAAACTCTACAGACACATTTCATTCATTCACACTATTTTCAGGTTTACTTGGTAATGAATGCAGTACATATTTAGATATTTAATCCAAAATATTTCCCCAAATTAAATTTCTTTTTAGTGTAGTGAAATAAAACGTTTGTATTATTTAAGATATTATTTTTGCTTATATATAATATATATATGTATATTTTTAACAATAATATTAGTAAAATGTACATATACCAGTAAAATTGTTTACTATATATTTTTTGGTTTTAAAAGAAGTGTCTTATGCTCAAAGCTGCATTATAATGATCAGAAATACAGGAAAAATAGGAAATATTATTGCAATCTAAAACAACAGTTTTTCTATGTGAATATCTGTTAAAATGTAATTGATTTCTCTGATCAAATCTGAATTTTCAGCATCATTACTCCAGTTTTCAGTGTCACATGATCCTTCATTTTAATATACTGATTTGCTGCTCAAAAAACATTTCTGATTATGATCAGTGTTGAAAATAGTTGTGCTGCCCAATATTTTTGTGGAAACTGTCATATGTGTTTGTACAATTTGTTTTTGTACAGTAGAAAGTTCAAAAGATCAGCCTTTGAAATAGAATATTTTGTAAAATGTAAATGACTTTGCTGTCACTTTTGATCAATTTAATGCATCCTTGCTTAATATTATGGTATTGTATATTTTGTATTATATTAAGCACTGTCATGGTTCAAATAAATGTGCTTTGTAGATTCAAATATTTACTCTGCTTAAAGCAGAAGTCCACTTCCAGAACAAAGATTTACAGATAATGTACTCGCCCCCTTGTCATCCAAGATGTTCATGTCTTTCTTTCTTCAGTCGTAAAGAAATTGTTTTTTGAGGGAAAACATTTTAACTTCTATGGTGCCCCGAGTTTGAACTTCCAAAATGCAGTTTAAATGCGGCTTAAAACAATCCCAAATGCCGTTGTAAACGATCCCAGCTGAGGAAGAAGGGTCTTATCGAAGGGTCTCCACCTTAATTTTCAAATTGCCTCAGTTGTGCAGTATTTGAATAATTGACATGCTCTTATGCATACTCGGTTTGAATTGTTTAGACCATTCCATGTAAATTCCGCCGCCTTGCACGCCACGATTGGTCGATTATGTGCAATGTCTGAATGCTATTGGTCAAACTGCTTTTCAGTCATTACCTTTACAGAGCACATTATAGTTCAGCACAGTACAAAACATTAGACAAAGGAGTGATTTCACAAGCTAAATTAACTAAATTTTAAACACTTTACAATAATGCTCATTAACATTTTAGTTAATGTGTTTGCTATCAAAAACTAACAATGAACAATACTTTATGAATTTATAAATAAATGTTAATTTCTATATACTAATCAGTGTTATTTATACTAGTTATAGTATACTGTTTTTTTTTTTTAAATAGAATTAGTTTTTATTTTTATATTTTCTGCAATTTTCAGGTTTTGGTCTCTTTTAAAATGTCTATGTAGTTTTTATTAATTTTTTATTTTAGTTGTTTTAGTTCATCAAGTTTAAATGAAAATGGGAATTCTTTTCAACAACCAGCCAACTAAAGTTTGAGTTTTTAATGTTATTGCTGATAAATTTAATTTCAAATTAAAAAAAAATTTTTTTTTTTTTTTTAGTTTTCAGTCAACTTAAAGTATGGTTTTATTTTTAGTTAACTATGATACTAATACAATTTAACATTTAACAAGTTTAATGATTGCTAATGCATTAAATAACACATTTAACTATTGCTAACAATTAACATTAAAAATGAAAAACCATCAATTAAATAAAATGAAAGGTGGAAACAAATGCATAAATAAACAGTATGGTCACCTTAAATGAGGGAAATTAGTTAGGGTTAGCTTAAGTTAATGGATGATTTTGGCAGAGCTGTTAACTTTGTTTCATTTGGAAACAGTGATTAAAACAATCCCAAATGCTGTTGTAAACGATCCCAGCTGAGGAAGAAGGGTCTTATCTAGCGAAACGTTACAGTAATGTTCATAAAAATAATACAATTTATATACTTTGTAATGTCAAATGCTCGTCTTGTCTTACTCTGCCTGAACTCATTTTTTTTTTCTGGTTCATGTCAGTTAGGGTATGTCGAAAAACTCCCATCTCATGTTCTCCCTCAACTTCAAAATCGTCCTATATCACTGTTTTACCTTTTTTATTAAGGGTGTTTGATCTTCTTTGCATGTTCACTTTGCAAAGACTGGGTCGGTACTTCTGCAGTGATGTAGGATGATTTTGAAATGATTTTTGAAGTTGAGAGAGAAAATACGATCAACATACCCTAATTGTCTTGAGCCAGAATACACAGCGTTCAGGCAGAGTAAGACAAGACGAGCGTTTGAGATTAAAAAGTATTTAAATTGTATTATTTTTATGAAAATAACCAATCGTTACGCTAGATAAGACCCTTTTTCCTCGGCTGGGGTCGTTTACAACCGCATTTGGGATCGTTTAAAGCCGCGTTTAGACTACATTTTGGAAGTTCAAACCCGGGGCGCCATATCAGTCCATTATATGGAGAAAAAATCCTGAAAAGTTTTCCTCAAAACATAATTTCTTTACGACTGAAGAAAGAAAGACATGAACATCTTGAATGACAAGGGGGAGAGTACATTATCTGTAAATTTAAATGTTCTGGAAGTGGACTTCTCCTTTAAGTTTTCACAATAATATTAAATGGTGAAAGATGCTGAAGTTTCAAAAAGTACTGATATTGTGACTTTGGGCCATAAAACCAGCCATAAGGGTCAATGTTTTGAAATTATGCTTTCCATAAATTACATAAATAAGCTTTCCATTGGTGTATGGTTTGTTAGGATAGGACAATATTTGGCTGAGATACAGTTGAAAATCTGGAAAAATCACCTTTAACGATATCTAAATGAAGTTCTTCGCAATGCGCATTTCTAATCAAAAATTATGTTTTAATATATTTACAATAGGAAATTTACAAAATATCGTCATGGAGTATGATTTTAATCCTAATGATTTTTGGCATAAAAGAAAAATTGATCTTTTTGACTCGTTTTGACAACAATTGTTAATGTATTGTTGGCTATTGCTACAAATATACCATTCTACTTATGACTGTTTTTGTGGTCCAGAATCACATTTAAGTCATGTTTCTTCCTCCCACAAGAGATCTCGTAACCAATTAAGCCTAACTAAATATTAGTAGTATTTGTAAATAAATGTTTGTAGGACGAGAGGCGTGGACCGATAGGACTAAAGACTCCTCCTGGCACCCCTGTTTTGAAGAATGGCCCCGTCCCGACTAATTCGTCCACCCCTGAACCCATCCCTACACTCAAAGCGAGGTGATTTTTAATGCTCTGTCACAGCAAACAGTTGTTGTTCTTGATTATAGTCACTGTAATTCTGAATGTACGTTCGGTCTCTGTAGATCGGCTCCTGTCCTGGACCTCAGGGCCATCATGGAGATGGAGGCCAACTCACTCAATCGGGGTGCTACACCCAAGAGTCCCAGCTCGTAAGTCTTCTATCATAGTAGTTCAGCTAGTTTAGACATTTATTTCCTGAGCTCTGTTTTTTTTACTCTACTCTCTGCTTATTTATTTTGTTATAAACAGCTGCTTGAGCAGCAGCACTAAGGTCTCGGTCATTCCCAGTAAGATGTCTCAGAAGCAGAGGAAGATGATGGCTCTGGCCTCCAGAGAGGGCAGCACAGAGAGCATGTCTGCTAAATCACCACCGTCTCTAACTCTGGTTAAACCTGCAAAGACCTGGTGAGAGCCTTATTCCAAATGTCTCTCACATGAAGTGGGTATAATGTAGGGTGACCGTACGTCGTCTCTTCCCCCTTGCCACCTTAATTTTCAAATTGCCTCAGTTGTGCAGTATTTGAATAATTGACATGCTCTTATGCATACTCGGTTTGAATTGTTTAGACCATTCCGTGTAAATTCCGCCGCCTTGCACGCCACAATTGGTCGATTATGTGCAATGTCTGAATGCTATTGGTCAAACTGCTTTTCAGTCATTACCTCTACAGAGCACATTATAGTTCAGCACAGTACAAAACATTAGACAAAGGAGTGATTTCACAAGCTAAATTAACTACATTTTAAACACTTTACAATAATGCTCATTAACATTTAGTTAATGTGTTTGCTATCAAAAACTAACAATGAACAATACTTTTGAATTTATAAATAAATGTTAATTTCTATATACTAATCAGTGTTATTTATACTAGTTATAGTATACTGTTTTTTTTTTTTTTAAATAGAATTAGTTTTTATTTTTATGTTTTCTGCAATTTTCAGGTTTTGGTCTCTTTTAAAATGTCTATGTAGTTTTTATTAATTTTTGATTTTAGTTGTTTTAGTTCATCAAGTTTAAATGAAAATGGGAATTCTGGCCAACTAAAGTTTGAGTTTTTAATGTTATTGCTGATAAATTTAATTTCAAATTAAAAATTTTTTTTTTTTTTTTTTTTAGTTTTTGGTCAACTTAAAGTATGGTTTTATTTTTAGTTAACTATGATACTAATACAATTTAACATTTAACAAGTTTAATGATTGCTAATGCATTAAATAACACATTTAACTATTGCTAACAATTAACATTAAAAATGAAAAACCATCAATTAAATAAAATGAAAGGTGGAGACAAATGCATAAATAAACAGTATGGTCCCCTTAAATGAGGGAAATTAGTTAGGGTTAGCTTAAGTTAATGGATGATTTTGGCAGAGCTGTTAACTTTGTTTCATTTGGAAACAGTGATTGGCTAATGATTTTTTTCAACCTGAACCTAATGTTGTGTTGTCAGGTCGACAGCCGTTCAGTCCCCACCCTCTTCCTGTTCCTTCCGGGATCTTCTAGTCGAGGAGGAAAAGCGTGGGAAACCCTCTCCGGTTTCCCCAGTGACGGCCAGGAGTCCAGCGGCTGCTGCGGGACCACCGATATGTGCCAAAAGAGTGACTTTTAAATGTGGCGAGAGCAGCGACCCGGAGAAACCAGCAGGGTGAGCAATCTCATTCAGTGCACAATGTCTGATGCATATGACAGACTGAACTGGAAGCACTTTTAAGTCTGATCTAAATCTCATTGGCTGGATGTACATTATCCAATTTGTTACACGGTTACTTGCCACATTTAGTGGCAAATAATTAGATAATTAGACCAAGTATTCATCTGAGTTGAGATTTTTTTATTAGCTCAAAGCGCAAAGCTTCCACAAACAAAAATAGTTCTCAACAAACGACTTTAAGTTCAGACTAGACAGACATTTCAGGCATTAATGTACAGTCATATCATTCATTACACAGCTTTTCACCACATAAGTAAACACAAGGTCATAAAATGTCATTTGAGAAGAGAGCATTTCAAAATCTTACCCGTTTATCATCTTAAATCCATTACAGTGTACAAAACAATCTTTCTGGCAACAACACGAATACTGCAATAACAGTAGCAGATGAATAAAACAAGAGAGAGTGCTGTGGTGTGATTTGAAAGATGTGAAAGAAGTGCCAGCCTCAAATACCAGTATTATATTCTGCATTCCTAATGATGATGGTTGTTATCAGGAAATAAAACACTTTGGAATGAAAGTGACTGACCACTCAGAATCAAGTATTGCAGAGACTCCTGAGTAGGGTTGGGTATCGTTTGAATTTTATCGATTCTGATTCTAATTCTGCTTATCAATTATGATTCTTAATGATTCCTAGTTTTGATTCCAATAACATAAAGTCAATAAAAAAATTTCAAAATTTTTTATTCTGTATTTTTACAAAGCTTTCTGTTCCAGCTGAATAACATAAGCAAAAATCAGCAGCCTACAGAACACTTAGGCCAAAGAGGAACTTTTGCCTATGGTTTAACAAAAAATACCATAGCAAAAACTACTAGACTAATATAAATTTCAAACATTAAATTATTAAAGACAAGGAAACAGTCAGTAATAAAATAAGAACAAGCAAGTAAATTAGCAATAGGATAAATAAATACAACTGAACAAATTGCAGGTACAGAAATGTAAATCAAAAGTTTAAAAACACTGCATAGTTTTCTTTTCATAAACAAAATATAGATTAATCATTAAAGTTCCAAAAGATATTCAGTCAAGATCAGTGAATGATTTTTTGTTTTTGGATTAACATTAATGACAGGCAGCACATTTATTAGGCTGCTGTCTCTTTAACACGGAACGCACGCGGATCTAAAAATATTGTTACATATGCGTTTTCTTTCTCATCTGTTTACTTTCACTTTCGACAAAAAACAGCTGTGTTTATGATGATATACTGATGTATTTTTGTGCATATCGGCTGGTAAATGTCAAAGAGAAGTCTGATCCGACCTTTTCTGCAGTGGAAATGCACAGAACTGTTCAAGAACGGACACAGGCCAGGAACCGGCACCAGGACCGCTGTTCACTGTGCTCGTGCTTCGGTGCACAACTTCTTTCCCCTCCTGTGCTTAAATTGTTGTTGTGGTTTTTTTTTTTGTTTGTTTTTTTTCGTTAAGCGGAACTGAAATGCACGTGTCTTATCGAATACCCGGTTCTTGGAAATTTGGAACCAGTTCTCGATACCCAACTCTACTCCTGAGGTTTCATGAGCAGCAATAAACACTATAATGTCAGGGGCTTTACATTTCCAGCACATATTCTAAGCGGCTGGCCAATCACAACATACTGGCCAATCAGCTGACCAATCAGAGCAGGCTGGAACTAAAACAGTGTTTCAGGCTAAGAGGTGCTACAACAATGTACAGTAAGAGAAAACAATGTGTTTTTTTTTTTAACTTTAAATCATATGATTTTTTTTTATTTTAAGTATTCTAGTAAACCCAAAAATAAAATGATGAAATTGTGCAAATGATCATGATAGGGGCACTTTATTGGTTCTCCAGTGTTCATAAAAACTATGGCAATATTGCAAGTGATTGACTTGAGCAACTAAACTCTGGATTTTAAAAAGTTTGTCACATGAACATAAACTTTTTGAAATGCATGTAGTCCCTAATGTGAAGTGGGTTAGAAGTGTTAAAAATGTGTTAAGATATGTAAGAGTTTTGTTTGAGGGGTTTACTTTTTTTTTATTTTATTTATTTATTTTTTTAATGTTTATCTACTAGATTTGGGAAAAGTTTAATTTAAGGGTCTGACCAACCCTTTGACAACGTATGAAAGGGTTCATGAGTGATCTTATTTTATTAGTTGTATGTTCTCTGTCTGTTCATCTGTAATGAAAGATCAGGTGAAGTACTTCACTGAAAAGGGAATGTCTCCACTGCAGTGCATGTATGTAAATGAAATAGTAAATGTACGCTGACATCTAAGTCAGGCGATTTAGTATTCAGATCTTGTTTGTGGGCACTAAAAGTGGAGAGACAAAAAAAAGGAAAATTCAAAGCACTCAAATAACTTTTTTTTATAGTGCATTTCTGGGGTTGCTTTCTCTGTAAAAGATTAAGCCAAAACAAGATGCTGCCTTGTTTTGAAACAGTCTGCTTGTGGTGCACCGATGATGCCTTACATTTCTTCTTTTGTAGACGCTCACTAGGTTTTGGATCAGAGCTCTTGTGTGGGAGCAGGTGTTGTTCTGGTTCTTGTTCAGTTGTATGTTCCATCAGGTGGCGCTGTAATGCTTCTGTATAACATGTATAGCCTGTGAGTGATCAGTCTCCTGATTGAGCAGCTGTAGCCAGTGAGACTGACGTCAGTCACATAACAGTACCTGCTGCTGGGTTTTGTAAGTGTGTTTAGTTGGGTTGTGTAGTTGTGTTGTTTTCTCAGAGAAATGGGATGTGCTTAGATCTCCCTGAACTTGGTCATTTCACCTGTTTCTAATTGTCTGTTATTTTAACTAGATGGATAAAAATCGAAATTTTTATTATTGTATTTTATTGAAAAATATGCAACAATGTGGAAATTAATAGCTTTGCATACAAAAGTCTTTGTATATACATATACATTGTGTGCAAAAATTTTTAGAATATAAAAACAGCTTTTAGAATTCAGTCTTTTTTTTTTTTTTTTTTTTTTTTAAAGATCATGTTTTTGAAAGAAGTTTCTTATGCTCACCAAGGCTGAATTTATTTGATTAAAAAAATCTGAAATTTTAAAAAATATTATTAAAGTTTAAAATAACAGTAGAAAATGTTACTATATTTTAAACTGTAATTGATTTCTGTGATCAAAGCTGAATTTTCGGCATCATTACTCCAGTCTTCAGTGTCACATGATCCTTCAGAAATCATTCTAATATGCTGATTTGCTGCTCAAGAAATATTTCTAAATATTATTATCAATGTTGAAAGCAGTTGTGCTGCTTCTTTTACAAGATACACATTTTTACTTCTAGTTTCAGTCTTTTCACTCATTCTCTGCTATAGGAGAGGTAGAATTATGTGAGTGTCTACTATTGTCCATTTGCATTGTTGACATATACGATTTTCCTGTTTAATACTGCTTTAATGGCTGCTTTGATACAATCTGTATTGTTAAAAGCGCTATATAAATAAAGGTGATTTGACTTGACGAACCAGCACCCATCTGTAGATTGTCTCATATGGGGTCTTATAACATGACTGCAGTGCAAACTAAAGTGACTATGTTTTGCCATTTGTTGTTGTTGCTGGTTTGCACACTGTCTATTACACAAACCTAGTGTCATCTGAAGTTCAGATGATTCAGACGGTTATATAGTTATTTGAGGGTGGACCGTGATGCTCTGCTCTCCAGGATGTCTAGCGGCAGGTTCTTCAAGACGTTTCTTTCTCCAGCTTGTGTCTTGCTGATCTGACCCGAGCCTGCAGATGTGTTACTGTGGCCAGGCGTCTCTCCGTCTGTGTGTGTCTGTCACGTCAGCTGCCCGCTGGGCTCGTGTTTATGACTCCAGCGCTCAAGCACAGGTCTGAATATTTATCAGCAGCGCTCCGCTGCCCGGCTCTGATTGTAATCTCTATTGATAAGGGCAAACTTTATGTCACAAACACACTCATCCCTGGGGCTCGACGTCACCTGTGTTTACGAGCACGCAGTAAGAAGGCAGTAGCCGGCTGGACAGGCTGTAGAACTGTGCTGTTCTCAGATGAAATGTTGTTTTTTTTCCTTTCTCTCTCTCTCTCTCTCTCTCTCTCTCTGTGTGTTGTTGTTGTTGTTGTTGTGTATATATTACGTTTTTAATTTGTGCTCATTAATGGAGGCAGTTGAACATTTCTAGACCATTTGCATTCTTCTTTAAAATATGCAATATAAAAGTATATTGTTCATTCTTTCAACCTAAAAATAACTAAAAGCATCATTAGCAGAATCATTAAAGGCATGGTTCACCCAAAAATTAATATTTTCTAAAAAATATACTCACCTTTAGGCCATTCTAGATGTGGGAATGTAAATTTAAGATGATTTCCTTTCTATAGCTACTTTTAAAATTATCAACCTCAGGCCATCAAAGACGTAGATGGGTTTGTTTCTTAATCAGATTTGTAGAAATGTCATTGCATCACTTGCTCACCAATAGATCCTCTGCAGTTGAATGGGTGCCGTCAGAATGAGAGTCCAAACAGCTGATTAAAAACATCACAATAATCCACAAGTAATCCGCACCACTCCAGTCCATCAGTTAACATCTTGAGAAGACAAAAGAAACACATCTGTAATTAAGGTGTCACTTCTGTATGCTTCTGTCCAGAACAGGAGTTCATAATCCATAATAGAGTTCATATACAAGTTCATAATCCAGTGAAAAAGTCCATCTCTTGTTGTCTTTCACATCAAAATGCACCCACATATTTGTTTAGAGCTGTTCTGGACTGTTTTCACTTTTGTAAACTGCATGAACTGTCCATATTTCTCTCCTGATTCAGACCAGATTACTTTTTCACTGGAGAAATCAATATTATGGATAGAGGATGTAACAGTTTAACAGTTAAAACACCTTAATAATAGGTTTGTTTCTTAGAAACAGGCAGCTTTTGTCTTATCAAGATGTTAACTGAGGGACTGGAGTGTTGTGGATTATTGTGATGTTTTTATCAGCTGTTTGGACTCTCAATCTGACGGCACCCATTCACTGCAGAGGATCCATTGGTGAGCAAGTGATGGAATGCTACATTTCTCCAAATCTGATGAAGAAACAAACCCATCTACTGAGGTTGGTCATTTTAAAAGTAGCTATAGAAAGGAAACCGTCTTAAATGTACATTCCCACTGCTTAAGTCATTTGAAGCACTTGAAGCAACTTCCTTATTAGTAAGCATTTAACCGTGTTCTCTTCTGTGTTTTTCCCATCAGGCCTTGGGAGCTGAGGTCAGTTGGCAGTCCTCCGTCCACCTCTACATTTGCCTCCATTGTGGAAGAGGAGAGACAACAGGAAGCCGCACTGATCCGCAGCCGTGAGAAACCGCTAGCACTCATTCAGGTAACATTCTTATGTCTTATGAGCATGTGACATAGTGACATAGGCATAGTTTTATTTACCAAATTAAAGCCGTATCAGCAGTTGAGGGCCAAGACAGTAACTTGATATCCATGATGTCCATTATTCAAAAACCATGTTGTTTTATACAAATGTGTTCTGCTTTCAAACATTTATACTTCAGAAAATAATTACTTTTTAAAAATGTGGGGCCAGTAAGATTTTTTTTTTTTGTAATGTTTTTGAAAAAACGTCTCTTCTGCTCACCAAGGCTGCATTTATTTAATCAAAAATATTGTAAAAAATATTAAATATTTTTAGAATTTAGAATAGCTATTTTTTTCTGTGAATATATTTTATAATGGGATTTTATTCCTATGATCAAAGCTGAATTTTCAGCATCATTACACCACTCTTCAGTGTCACATGATCCTTCAGAAATCACTCTAATATGCTGATTTCTGATTATCATCGATGTTAAAAACAATTGCACTGCCAAATATTTTTGTGGAAAACATGATACATTTTATTTTTTAGGATTCTTTGAATAAAAAGTTGAAAAGAAAAGTGTTTATTTGAAATGGGAATCTTTTGTAACCTTTTAAAAGTCTTTACCAACATGCTTGGTCAATTTTATGCATCCCTGCTGAATAAAAGTATTATTTTATGTAAATACCTTATTTAACCCAAACTTCTGTATGGTAGTGTATGTTTGAAAACATTTTGAAGAATAAAGATTAAACCTTTGATTGAAAATGATATAAAAGTGTGAAACATATTAACTTTTTTTTCAAATGTTTTCAACTAGATTTTTAAAAACTTTCTTTTCCTAATGTTTATCCCGTTTGACCCTTATATTCGGTTCATCTCTATCATAGATTGAAGAACGAGCCATTCAGGACCTGTTACTCCATTACAAGGCCATTAACAACCCAGAGGAGCTGATAATGGTAGAGAGATCCCCTCAAGGTCCAATCGCCATCCCAACCTGGAACAAACACTGATGCTAACACGAGGTTACAGTCATGACTTCCCGCTAACTCTTGCATTTTAGGCAGTATTAAGTGTGTTCTGTTTGCATCACCTTATTCTGCACTAAGCACACTTGGTTTCTTTGACTGCTTACTTTTTCTTTCTATCTGCTGCTTTTTTTTTTTTTTCTTCATTAATTTTGCTGGAAAAAAAAAATCCTTGTATGAAAAGACTGGAATATGAAGTGCAATCTGTTGTTCTCAGCACAGAGAGTCGCCACATGTGCCAAAATATGTTTGTATCTTCTCTTCTCTCTTTTTTTTTTATTTTTTATTTTTTTATTTTATTATATGATGCAGTAGTCTGCATCTGACAGCTAGTATGTGTGTTCTTTATGGAGTGTAAACTCACACATTGTAACCAGATGAAGAAAATCCAATCAGCCGTGAAAAGCAATAAAGACTTTATTAGGTTGCTTACAAGGGCTGTTTGAAAGAGCTGGTGTAAAAGAAAAGTGCATAGATGAAAGAGGCTGAGATTTACAAATATGCATTTTATATTTTGTTTCCTCATGCAATTGCTAATAACATTCTCATTTAGTGTTCGTGTAATGGTAGTTTATGTTTGTCACTAGCAGAATATGATTGGTACTACAGATAAAAATCATCAAAATTCATCTTTGCTTAATGTTAAGAGAAGATATTCGCAGGGGCATGCAATAAAGAGATGATTGTGAGCATCAGCAGTTGTTGTTGTTGTTTTATGTGTCTTTAGGCATCTTTTAAAGTGATAGTTCACCCGGTTACCCAAATAGACCCCTGCTTGTTACAATCATTGCATATTAATCTGCCATAGGAGAAAGTAAAATTCTGCATGTGATTTATTAACAATGCACAGTTTATTTTATATAATGACCAGCGCAATCTACCAAGAGCAGCACAAGTTACCTCCTGCTTTAAGACATGCTTTTTATGGGCGTTAAATAATGGCACAAATACCAGTGAATTTGACGGGCGCAAATCTAAATCGTGTTGCGTGATTTATTTTAATGCTCTTCTCTCACACATTTTGCGTCTGAAAGAGAAACTCCTACAAATGCTTATTCAATAAGGTCAGGCGCAAAAATAGCTGTGTCCACGCCTTTTCAGCGCTATTTCTTCACTGCGCGTCTTTAGTAAAACCTGACAGTACTATTTTAAAGGGGTCATCGGATGCCCATTTTCCACAAGTTGATATGATTCTTTAGGGTCTTAACGAAAAGTCTATAATATACTTTGGTTAAAAATTCTCAATGGTAGTGTAAAACAACACCCTTTTTACCTTGCCAAAATCAGCTCTGCAAAAATCATCCTGTTCTGGTCGAGGTTGCGTTAAATGTTAATGAGCTCTGTTCGCCCCGCCCCTCTCTTCTGTCTGTGGAGTGAAAAGCCTGTTTACTTTAGCCGCGTTTAGCCGCTAAACTTGCCAACAAGCACGTTATTAGGAGAGGCGATCGCAAAGATTCATTTAAAAAAAAAAACCCTTGCACTCACTTCTGCTGTAAGTGAAGCTGGATCACGAATGATTCGCACGAACATAGACGGATGTATGTAGATCGGGACACAAACAAACGTAATCCACTGCATCTTCAGCGGCTCAGATGTCGGGAGTAAATGACGACCACTATGTTCATTATTGCATCTAACAACACAACACCTCTATTGCTTAATCTGAGATATTCTTGTCTAACATACATCCCTGCTCTGCATCGAAACAATGGAGGTCGGACTGTTACAGCTGATCTGAGGTAAGATGGTCATGTCAATCAACTATCGTGGAAGCGGCCTCTGTTGGTGTGACACCACAACGACGGGCATCTGAGATTTGAAAAAGGGGTTATTATTTTTACAGATTAATTAAAAACCACTGCATAGATTTTCATCATTATAGGGGTAGATGTGTACATACATTGCCAACACATTAATGTTCAAACAACATGTAAAAGTGAACTTTGCATCCGATGACCCCTTTAATGCCAGAAAACGCTTTGCGTTGTCAGTAAATCTGGCCCTATGTCACTTGCCATTCTATCATAACTTTGACACTATGACTCTGTCAAGACCATATATTATTTAGTACCTTGTTTTTACATTTTTTGCATTGGTTAAAACCTTCAAACACTCAAAAAGGCAACGAATTGTATTTGTCTGATTCACTCACTTCATTTCTTTATCCTGTTGTATTTGTACTTTTTTGCCAATTATTCTTTTCCACCCTAAATAGTCACAGTGTTCTCCAATTTGATGGAATGGTTCCTAATCCCCCAGTGCTTGTATATCTCACACCATTGGTCTCAAACTCAGTTTCTGGAGGGCCACAGCTCTGCACAGTTTTGCTCCAACTAATCAAGGTCTTCAGGACTACTAGAAACTATTAAGCAGGTGTGAGTTGTAGCTGGTTGGAGCTAAACTCTGCAGAGCTGTGGCCCTCCAGAAATTGAGTTTGAGACCACTTTCTCACACACATCTGTCAGACACTAGGTGGTGCTGTACTAAGTACATTTGTGTTTTAGTTCATAATGCTGAAACCATAAGGGAGTTAAGTTTATTTTTTCCTTTGAATCCTTTAGTCAAGCCCTACAAGAAATCCATACACCCGGTTTTGGTTATCCCTGGGACATTTTTTAAAATTTATTTGGTTGTTTGTTTTATTGGTAATTTAACCCCTTAGCGTTCCCATCAAGCTTAACTCAATGCAAAACGTTCCACGGGTGTAATGTTGGAGCACTAAGGGGTTAACAGTCTACAGCAATTGAAAACAATGTAATTAAGAACACTTGCATAAACACTGTAGATTAAATGAATAATAGTCAAAAGGAAAAAATCTGCATAAATAGAAGGAATACAATAAGAAGCAGAAAAATATCCAATATGCATCTACATACATGTACTGTATGTTTACAACTAATACATATAGTCAAATAAATAGGGGTGGGTAAATGTATTCCACAGTTATCATGTTAAAAGCATGCGCCATAAACTGTACAAAAAGATAAGATGACTCATCTCCATTTCCTTCCACAATAAAAAAGTGAAGCCAAAACATCTCAGTATGGCCGCTGCCATCTTGCTTCATTTGGAGCCAGAGTCTGCGCAGGAAGCAATGAACAGCAAAACTTGAACACAAACTCATTAGAAAAACATACACTTAAACATACATCAGCATGATAAGAACTACCTAAAACAACAGAAATCATTTTTGGAAAAAAATTATTTGAAGTGTAATTTGATTATTTAGTTTGTCTCATGTCCCATTAGATTACATGGAGAAGGCGGGGTTTGTGACCTATACAGTACCAGGACCATTCGAAACATTTTGGTTTTACTTCTCAGGATGTGTGCGGCACAAGTGATATGCACTGAAATCCCAAAAGACTTCACATGCTTGAGTTTGCCCAAAATAAGTTTAGAAAATAAGTTTTTTCTGAAGTTATATCATATTAGTTATGAGTTTATCATAACTAGTCCCTGGGACATTTTATTTAGTTTAGAATTTTCTCCTCCTAGGCCGTTGGTTCAGTTCCCATGAAACCTGATTTATCGAAGTGATGTGAAGACATAAGCCATATAAACAGTATAGCGTCACCCATTTTGACTGTTTGACCCTGTATCTGCTCAATGCAATGTTCAAACTTAATGAAACTTGACACACACACAGAAAAGCTCAATTTGAGGATACGCACCAATTTTCGCCCAAATCTCCCAATAGGGGGGCCTATAACTAAAAACACAATTTAGGATAATTGGGACAATTTAGGATAATTTTTTTCCCCCAGTCATTTCAATGGCAAAAAGGTGTTTCGGATTACCTGAGTTCACCCAGCATTTTTCTGCTTGCCGGTAATTGGCTATAATTAATATGAAGGTGTAGAAAGTTTCTAATCAAATGCCCTCGTCGAGCACCTCTGCCTGTTTTAGCAGGGCTGTTGACTCAGTGTTTTTACAGTCGTCGGGGTCAGAGCAGAACGTGTCTCCAGTGACGTGACTTGAGTGATGTCAGCTCGCTTTCATTTGTCAAATTTGCACTCATGCAGTCATCTCAAGCCTGTCCTAATGAATTTGATGTTTGGTGTGATTTGATTAAGCAGACGGTCCTTTCCTTTCGAACAAACCTCTCTCTTTGCATACGTTACAGTCATCAGAGTATGAAAAAGCGGAGTGCATCAGATGACCCCTCCAGAAATAAGTGCATGATGGTTAAGGGTCCTAATGTGCAGTAATTACTGTGACCGTTCAGTTCAAGCATCTGCCAGACACACAGTGAGGTGAATGATAATCACTTACTTGACTGAATTAGTCAGAGAGGAGAGATGATGCCCTGCCAGGTTACCGGATATAGAAGACACTTTTCAACTCTGTTATAGAAGTCAGGACGTGTCTTAAAATAGTGTTTAAATATACTTCATACTGTTATGATTTTATGACCACTTACATCAACTAAACATCTATATAAAAATACACTACAGCCCAAAAGTTTTTTTTTTTAAAGAGTAGAATATGGATTTTATTCATTAAGGATGCATTCAATTGAGCAAAAGTGACAGTAAACACATTGATAATGTTATAAAAAATGTCTATTTCAGATAAATGCTGTTCATTTGAACTTTCTATTCATGAAAGAATCCTGAAGAATAACATGAATTGGCAGCACCACTGTTTTCAACACTGATCATTTTCCAAACGGCTTGTCCTGTGTAGAGAAACACCCTGAGTAATGCAGCTCGTTAGCCTGATGGATAAAGTAAATCACTGACTCTGTGTAGTTGTTTTAAGGATGAACCATTTGATATGAAGCTCCACAAAGGGAAATACTTCAAAAAACCACGTCATTGTCAACAAAAATGCAGTTCGGTCTGTGTACTTCATGAAATCATTACAGTCTTGGACAAGCAAATGGAAACAAAATATTTAGATCTCCTAATGTTCTTAGTGTTGAATTGATTTATCGAATGTCCGTATTTGTTTGCTCTGAGATTTTATGGCGAAATGCATTCCTAAATTCTTCATGGAAAGTTGTAGTCAGCTTTCTTTATCGAGAAACCATCCAGCTATCCTGAAAATGTGCCCAGGATTCATTTGTACAGACTCAAACCCAGCCCAACCCTCATGATTATGCCAATATGCAACTGAAAACAACTGTATTCATGGATACGGTAAAAACTTGGTATGTTGTTTGCATGAATAATTTAGTTTTCTGCATATTGGCTGATGGTTTTATTTAGTTAATATTATTAAAAGAAATGTTCTTTCAAAAATATGAACATTTTTGATCCACAGTGTGTATTGTATTGTTTTTGCATTTGCAATTATTTCTTTTATATGCATTATATAAGCAACATCATTTATTTCATCGTGTCGAATTGAGGTCAGCAGTCACTTTTTCTCTCTGACACTAGTTTTGATTTTACAAAGAAAAGAGTTACGAAGAGTTGAAGTTTCTTGTGTAGTTGTTAACCCAGATGCCCGGTTGCTCTGATCTCATTTGCCTGTCATGCAGCCAGCAGTGTGGATTACCAGATTCTTCTTAGTCAACTGCTCTGAATAATTAAGGCTACGAGTGGAGTGTATTTTGAGCGTGCCCAGAACGTGCTTTACCTTTTCAGTGACATCACTGATCTCCCACGCGTTTGACCTCATGGGGGTTCCTCCGCGCACGTGCCAGATGGGATTCATTACGAAGGCAAGGATAGTGTGTAGAAAACCGGCATGTGTTGTTGGGCGAGGACTGATGATGCCGCACTCGGAAACACTCAGCTTTTCACAAAATGTAGAATCGGATTAGATGAGCTCCTCTCAGTTCTGTCCCCAAAGACCTTTGAGGCAGAAAGTATTTTATTTTGTTTTATTTTTTAGTGTTAAAAATGTGTATTGAAAATCATAGGCCTATTCCGTCAATATTCACAGTTAGCTGAAAAAAGGGGTCAGTGGCTAACTTTAGCATTTTTATTTCCGCACTGTTATTTTTGGCACTCAGTGAATGATTCACCTATAACTGACTGAATATTAAGGGCGAATAGGAGAAATTATTTCACACAGAAACAATTACATCACTTTTAATGACCAGAATGAATGAACTCAGAAGGGAATGGAAATTCAATTCTGTAATGACTTGAATTCTGGTGTTCTCCCAAAACTAACTAAGCAGTAGTTACTATAGTTTCTGAGGCTAATGGTCCAACAGAAAACCACAGTACAAATGACACATTCAAGCTCTCGTGTTTATTTCTCTGTCTCCACGTACTACAGTGATTAACACAATTGCATTAAGTAAATTTGACCCATCAAAACTAGTTCAGATACACATTTTATGTACGCTCTGCAGTGATCGAACACAAAGCAACATCCAGGAGTTCAGAACGAAAACCTTGAGAAAAACCTTCCTCTCAAAACCCCGAGCTGAATGCAAATGATTAGAAATCAGGAAACCGATTTCATCGGCAGCTCAGCTATGACATACTAGTGTCACCCGTATCATCTAGTAGCCATTTGACATTTACTTTAAAGAACTGATAACTGAACAGTCATGAGGCATGATCCACAAATTTTCGGTTTAATGCTGTCTGTGCACATATAATGCCTGAACGATGCATTTTCACTTGGCCGAGTCTCACTGGTTTGAGTGATCAAATTGCAGTATTTGTTTATGATCAGATAGCAAACTGATTACTAAAAACACATGAAGTAAGCAAATATGAAAACAACAGACATGTTTATATATCTCTAATTCAGTATCCGCAGAGCACATGCAACAGTGTGGGTTTCTGAAGAAAGGAGAAGTTTAATGTAACTGATGATGACTGGTGAAGTTTTTGCCTCTTGCATATACAGACAGGTTACACATTTAACTCTATGTACTCTATGTAAAAAAAAAAAACATCCATACTTGTGGGATATAAAAGTGTATGCATGAACACCTGAGTTCACTGTGTTATTTCTTTAAACAAATATAATCGACGGCCTGCTGTGTCAATAGCAGCTGATAGCTGACAGCCCATGGTTCCCATTATTTCATTTGGAGAGCGAACATGCTATAAACAAGAGTTCAGCAGCAAACACGTTTGCACACTTAGTTTGATTTGTGAACGTGTCAGCTGTAATATCAGTGTTTTTTGTTTATTAGGATGCAAGCGTTTCTCAGCGGAGTGACTCAGAGATGTGGTCTGTCACAGTAAATGAGCTGTTTACTGCCGGAGAGCCGCAGCTCTCGTCTGGACACTTCAGACTTCTGGCCTGGTCAATTCTGAGTCACTTATTGAGAACTGCAGCTCATTTTCAGATATGCTTATGCACTCATAAAAATGATTCTTCAACACTGTTCAGATTATTTAAAAAAATCCTTTTCATTTAGCACCATTGTGTTAGGTTTCCCATTTATACAATTGCATTGTGTTAAACAGACTTGAAACAGTTGCGTTTTGGTACAACTCAGTATAACTCAATTAATTTGAGTTGAGAGTACATAAATTAATTCACTTGTGTAACTAGGAAGTGGATTTCCCCTTCCCATCATGCTTTGCATGCTTTGTACAAAGAGAGTAAATGTTAAAAAAAAATATTATTTTATGCATTTTTTATTTAAGATGATACCATTGGGAGACTTGTTAATGTTTAATGTTCTTTAATGTTTGCATTTAAAACGGTTTCTGGAGAGTTCATGTTTTTGGGGGTTACCATTGTGGTGAAGTGTAGAGCATGAGCTTGGGTTGAAGACCTGCCAACGTGAGTTAAAGTTGTTTTAATAATAAAATAAACCACTGTTTTGGGCATGCCATGGAAAGCTATCTTATGGCTAATGCCTAACAAGTTGGTTAATGCCTAAAGTTAAGTACATCAAATGTATAATTTTTTGAGTGTAGAAGGATTCCTGCCTAGTAATTTGTTTTCCAGTTAAATGTTTTTCGTTTGAGCATAAAATAATCACTTCATAAATGTATCAATTTCATTTAAACTATATTTGATAAAATTGAGTTGGCCCAACTCAATTACATTTCATTGCATGAATTTAATTTATATGAGTTGGGGTTACACATTTTTATTGGATGGAAATCCGGCCCTTAACTAAATTGAGTTCATCCAATTAATTATTTTTTTGAGTGTGCCTCTGTTTCTGAGTGGGGGAGTGATTGGGACCATATGAGGGGTTTTTGGAAATGTAAAACATCTAAGGCCTAAAATGATCTTGAATCAGAGCAGAAAGTCTTACATTTATGAAGATGCATTTACCTGAGATGCAGATTGGACATATGAAGTCTTGATTTCTTTGAAATTGAACAACATCAAGTTTGCACTGGAAAACAAGACATCACTTTTTGCAGTATGACCAAAAGGTACAGTAAACATTATTTTACTGAGTATTAGTTATTTGTAAAATGAATTAAAAATTAATGGAAGTTATATTGTCAAAATCCTTTCCCATTTAATTTATTCCTTAAATTTCTTTACTTGGTCTTGGTCTTCTTCTTCTGTTTCTTCTTCTTGTTTTTTTTTTTAATGTCAAATCCTAGCCCCATTCACCCAAGTTTGCCAATAGAGAGAGTTGAAGGGATGATATTTTTGTAGGCCAAAACCCGCAAACAATTTGCATTTTAGTACTTCTGGTTCCATCGTCCCAGTGCCAATGTTTTTTATTGGGTTTTTGGTTAAATGCCTGAAATAAGTTCTGTGTTGAACACAAGCTCAATATTTTCAAATCTGTGACCCTGGACCTCAAAACCAGTCATAAGGTAAATTTTTAAAAATATGTCATCCAAAAGTTAAATAAATAAGCTTTCCACTGATGTATGGTTTGTTAGGATAGAAGATACAGCTACTTGAAAATCTGGAATCTGAGGGTGCAAAAAAATCGAAATATTGGGAAAATCGCCTTTAAAGTTGTCCAAATGAAGTTCTTAGCAATGCATATTACTAATCAAAAATTAAGTTTTCATATATTTACAGTAGGAAATTGACAAAATATTCTCTTTGAACATGGTCTTAATATCCTAATTTTTGGATCATTTTGACCCATACAATGTATTTTTGGCTATTGCTACAAATACACCCGTGCTGCTTAGGACTGGTTTTGTGGTCCAGGGTCACATTTATTGTAATAAATAATGGTGCTGATGTTGAAGTCATGTTTATAGCCTTCATAGCTTCTTCTTAGGCTGTAAAATTCATTAGAGCTATGTTTATTTGTTAAGATTATCATGATGAACAAAAGGTGTAAGAATCACAGACTGTTGTTGGTCACAGAGTCTATTTTGTGCAATAATCCAAAATCCAGTGTAAAATCCTATTGGCTTTTTATGGAAGGAACCATGATGTGAATGGATAGGCTGGCCCGTAAACATACGTCATCATAAAAGCCAGTCAGATTTTAGGGTGGGGCCCACAATGACCAATTCAGCTGTTCAGTTCAGCAATCCATATCTTCTAAACACAAAGTCCAGACTTGGCACGCATGGATGTCCTGAGGACTCATGACAAATTGTTTGTGATGGGGGTGCTGTAACTTAAGAAAATAACTGCAACTGGAAAGTATCTGGATGCTTTCTTTCAAATTTATCTTTGTGGTCAGTTCTTCACTTTTCCTGATGATTTTTCCTCAGTGGAGATCATGGCGAGCGAATAAACTGAAGCACAGAATGAAATTCTCGCATTTCCAGTAATCCAACAATGTAGGAGTATACCTGCGCTTGAAGATTGTATTTGGCTATTATCACGATAATATGAAAACCATATTTTTGTAAGTAAGAAATGGTGGAATAAAATAAAACGCTTTACCATTAGCGTTTGAGGGTGGGGATGAATGCAGATATGAATATGGGTCAGTTATAGGTTATGCATTATTGCATACATCTCTTCTGCTGTAGGTCTGCTGGTCTTGCTCACAGGGTTTAGCCTGTGTTAACCTAAATGGGATCAAACAGATTTAAAGGGCTGGGTGAGTGCAGTGACGCAGGGCTTTGTGTCCACTGATGAATCCTGATTGACAGCTGCCCCACTCTGACATGAGCCGAAGACTCACCTCTGCCCGGCCTCGGTCTAACACAGACGTGCCATGGCCAAACTTCATAACCTGAAGTCACTAAGGGGATTTAAGGTTATGAAGTTTGGACATGGCATTTGGTGGCCTTTTTAAAAATGAATGCTCAGTAAACATTACCGTGATGTCCTGAGACATACTTTTAAAAATAAAGCTTCTTTATTGGCATCAATGGTTTCATGAAGAACCTTTAACATCCATGGAAACTTTACAATGCACAAAAGGTTCTTTATAGTGGAAAATGGTTCTTTAGATTATTAAAATGTTCTTCACAAAAAAAAATAAAAAAATAAAAATAAAAAATAAAAAGGGTTCTTTTAAGAACTGCTTGCTGAAAGTTTTTTAGGTTCTTCTGCCAAATCCCCCTTCGGAAAGCTTTGTTTTTAAGATCAAAACATGAAATAAAACAGCATGAGCATTTAATGCTTTATTGTGTAATTGACAAAACATGCAACCTAATACAGACTCACTGGAGTGAAATTGACTTTAAATAGTCTAAGTGTGCTAACTGATGGAAATGCAGGTGTCTACAGATGTGTAACAAACCAGATGGAGTCATTTGTTGCTCAGGACATTTTTATATCACGTCCCTAGAGGGCAATAAAAGACACCAAACTTCCTGAAATTGATCCTTCATTGACTTTGCATTATATTTACTTGCATAATATTTTATCTCACATGCAGATGTGCTAAAATGGCATTTTTGCATTTTCAGCTGCATTACTGCTTTTATTACACTTTCAAACAACTTCTCCACCATGTGCTTAATCTTAATAAAACATCTATCACCTTGTGGAAAAGAATCTCTTAACTGAGTTGAATGTGCATTTGTAATGTATTTCAAATCTGAAAAGTATATTAGAAAAAAACGTACTTGCACATTATGTAATATTAATGAAAAAGGCCTCTTAAGTGCACTTAAAGAGAAACACTTTCATGGCTGTTTCTTAACACTCTGAAATGCACTTTTAAAAAGTACACTACATAATATTGTCAAATTAAAAGTTTTATTCTAAAGTACATTTTAAGTCATTGTTTGAATGTTTTTTAATGGTTTTGTCATGCTTTAAAGAAGTGCACCTATTTGTATGTGTTGACTAACATACTAAAGCACAAATACTTGATTTAAAATTTAACTATAGTGAGTTAATCAGTATTACAGTTAATGCATTAGTTTTATTAAAATATGTGACCCTGGACCACAAAACCAGTCATAAGTAGCACGGGTATATTTGTAGCAATAGCCAAAAATACATGTGTCAGAATTATCGCTTTTTTATGTCAAAAATCATTAGGATATCAAATAAAAATCATGTTCGATGAAGATATTTTGTACATTTCCTACAGTAAATATATCAAAACGTAAAATGCTAGAAAACTTCATTTGGATAACTTTAAAGGCGATTTTCTCAATATTTTAATTTTTTTGTACCCTTAAATTCTAGGTATCTGGAATCCATGATACTTTTAAGAAAAAAAAAAAAAAAAAAAAAAAAATATATATAAAATATATATATATATATATATATATATATATCCTTTATATATATATATATATATATATATATATATCCTTTCGTGGTCGCAACTTTATTATTACAAATGTGTAATTACAAAATATTTACATATAAAAATGTCAGTGTACTATAAATGCTTGTCAGTGTTATTATATCAGTATTTTTATCTTCATGTAGGCAATGTATCTGTGTGCTAAACGACTAAATGTGAGTTTCAGCGCACAGCTGTAGAGAGATGAGTCGTGTGTTTTCATTGGGTTGCTGCTGTGTGTGTGTGTGTGTGTGTGGGTGAGTCGTGAAGTGATAGGCGTGACCTGAGGCGCACAGAAAGCTTCAGCACTGCCATACTGCTGTCATACTACACAGCACACTCTCCAGTACTGCATGCGCGGACGGATGACAGTCTTCACAGATTCAGACAGAATAAGGACAGACCTCAGCAGCGTCTCGAGTTCATTACCCTCGTGTGAAGCGCATTATGCGTCTCCTCAGCTTTCTTTGTAACATCTTCAGGCAGTAGAGCGCTCGCCACTTCCCTGATTCCTCCAGCAGACGCGACCATGGCTGAAGAGGACAGCGCGATCGGACGCGTTTCAGACTCGAGCACGGACAGCACGAACTTCAGCGTGTTAAGCTGGGAGCAAGTCCAGCGTCTGGACCTCATCCTGACCGAGAGCATCCCAATCCACGGCCGAGGAAACTTCCCCACGCTGCAGATGAAGCCGCGGCAGATCGTGACGGCGGTGCGGAGCCGCATGCGGGAGCAGCGCATCCATGTGCGGGACGTGAGGCTCAACGGGTCCGCCGCCAGTCACGTCCTCCACGAAGACAGCGGGCTCGGCTATAAGGACCTGGACCTCATATTCTGCGTGGACCTGAAGGGAGAGACGGAGTTTCAGATCGTCAAGAACATAGTGCTGGACTGTCTGTTGGACTTTTTACCTGATGGGGTCAATAAAGAGAAAATCACACCGCTGACCCTTAAGGTGAGTGCTCAAATTCATGAGGGTAGTGGACAAACGGACTTTACAGGTTCAGACTTTCGGTTTATATTTTAGGTACTTTACCTGGTTTTACCTCACAAATAATTTTAACAGTTTCTCAGATCGTTAAAAGTGCAAATATCCAAATGTTTTCTACAACCACTTATTTTTTGTGTGCAGAATAGAGTTATGTTCTTGCACAGTCATGAATAAAAAATAAATAAATCATTGCAACACTAAACGTAACTTGCGTTATAGTAGTAGTCATATTAATTTTATATTTATGCGCAATTGTTTTGCCATCTTAATAGTCTTTTGGGCTGTTTCTAATTTTAAGATTTAATATTTCACACTTAAACTAATGGTTTGTTTTTCTGAAAACAGTACAGTAAACAGTGACTTTACTTCAGCTTCGAGGGGCGCCATTTATTATTTATCAGCAGACCTTTGAATAACCGGTTCAAACCGAATCTTTAACAATACTTTCTAAGAAAGTGGATTTTAGCATACTTAGCAAATATGAAGTGCAGCATTTCACACCGAAGGACACTGCTGTCACTGCTTGATTTCACATGTGCTTTATCATTTAGTATGTTACTTAAGATCATTTGCATGGATCCCTGTGACATTTAGAAGAAATGCAATTAGAGTAGTTTACTGACAGGCTGGTGAAATGTTGGTTTTCTGTCAGTAAGAGGATTGAGCTAAAGCAGATTAAAGCCGATCGAGCGTTCTCAGCCTCTTAGATCTCCTGCGACAGGTAATGATGGAGAACTGATATGACGGAACGGATGTGCATTTGGTGAATTTTTCATAATTTTAATGAAATGCTGAAACAGTTCCTCATCTTGTTTTGCAGGAAGCATATGTGCAGAAGATGGTTAAAGTGTGCAATGACTCGGACCGCTGGAGTCTCATCTCTCTCTCCAACAACCGGGGCAAAAACGTGGAGCTCAAGTTCATGGACTCCTTGCGCCGGCAGTTCGAGTTTAGTGTCGATTCTTTCCAGATTAAGCTAGACTCTCTGCTGCTGTTCTACGAGTGCTCAGAGAACCCCATGGCCAAAACGTTTCACCCCACCATCATCGGCGAGAGCGTGTACGGAGACTTCGGCACGGCGCTGGACCACTTGCGCAACAAGGTGATCTGCACGAGGAACCCCGAGGAGATCCGAGGAGGCGGCCTCCTGAAATACTGCCATCTTCTGGTCAGGGGTTTCCGAGCCGCCTCCGAGTCGGAGATGAAGTCTCTCCAGCGCTACATGTGCTCCCGCTTCTTCATCGACTTCTCGGACATCAGCGAACAGCAGCGCAAGCTGGAGTCTTACCTCCAGAACCACTTTGTGGGCTTGGAGGACCGCAAGTACGATTATCTAACGACGCTGCACAGGGTGGTGAACGAGAGCACGGTGTGTCTGATGGGACACGAGCGGCGGCAGACCCTCGGGCTGATCGCCATGCTGGCGGTTCGCGTGTTGGCCGAGCAGAACGTCATACCCAATGTGGCCAACGTCACTTGCTATTACCAGCCCGCCCCCTACGTAGCAGATGGCAACTTTAGCAATTACTACATTGCCCAAGTCCAGCCAGTCTTTACCTGCCATCAGCAAACCTACTCAACGTGGCTCCCATGCAACTGAATGCCAAAAAGATGAGCTGAATCATTGCATTGTTGTACTCGTTTTGCAACTGACCCTGAGTGTTAACGTCCACTTCCCCAATGCGCATCAGCGCTTGTGTGAAATGAATGGGGTTTGTTTCGTTATCTGAAATGAGATCGCTAACACGACTCTGCCTTGCCTAATTCTTGGCCGATCGTGAGGTTTTACACTTACTAAGCATTCTCAAGTGCATTTCTGACTGGTTGACACATCGAATCCCAGTCATTAGATGCACAAGAAGGGTAGTGTGAGGAAAAAGTGTTGGGAAAGCTGCAGTTGCACCCTTTAGTCCAAATGGAAACCGACGTATCGCTAAGAACCTTTTATTTACAAACACTCTCTGAATGAGGGGAAAAAGTCAAAAACTACAACCAGTTTGTACAAACCAAAGATTTTAAGATTGTATTTTTTTATACCCAGACTATCAGCTGATAGTGCTGTCTATATTTGTACATGTGAATGCATTCGAAGTGCCTAACGTCAATGCAGTACGCCGAGGTGAGCAAAGCAACCTCAAAATCGCGAAACGTGACAAAGGGACTAAAAGCTTGTGAATGTACATGATGTGTCTTGATTTACAACCACCATGTCGTATTTGTTTGCAGTTCAGTCTCTATTAATTGAACTCTTAATTTATTGTTTCTGAGCAGCGTCCACAAGCCATCTTTTTAGTGTAGTCGACATTTGCGCCAGCTTAACAGTAGACCGTATGATCACACGGTGAGAGCAGAGGGCACATGCATGCCAGAGTGCATCCTAAAAAAAACAAAGAAAAGACTTGTTTTGCGGCGAGAGCGAAGTTTGTTTCCGGACTGTCTAGATGAAAGGTATTTGCAGAAGCACCTCTGATGTATTTGCTGTAACATCCAAGCAGGGAATTCGACAGCTCCCGCTGAAGTAAAACCCGTTGTGTTCCTGCGCCCCCGTCACAGCTGCTCCGCCGGCTGAACCCGACCCCGCGTTCACCCGCTGTTAACAGAGTGTTAACCTGTTCTTGATTAATAGCGCTGCGGAAGGAAGCAGGCGGGGCCGTGGCATATATGTTTAGACTTGACAAAGAGACTTGAGAGGAGAGGGAAGAGGAAAGCGGGAGTGTGAGGGAGAAGCGAGACGCAGACGAGAGAGAGCGAGCGAGGGAGGGAGGGCTGGAGAGATGGGTGCAGCTGGTGAAGGGGTTTATCTCCTTCGACAAACGTCTTTTAATCAATACAGCTTATTTCATTACTATGGGCAATTTGGCTGAACAGACATGAGGATTTAATAGGACGGAGAAGCACGGATTAGTTTGCTTCGCCGGAATGCAAACTTTGCAGTCGAGTTTCCAATTATTTCTCATATCACAGTGCGCAACCGAAGTGCACTCAGTTGTAGACATTTTGCCATTATAAAGAGTAAATAAGCAGAAATAAGCTTGCATTTGGAATGCATAACATGGAATTCTGATTATTTGTCTGAATGAGATTTTTCAAAGGGGTCATGACATCCACTCATAATATTTTAGTTTCTGATTGATTTTTTTCACAACTTTACATCTTTAGATGCAGAGGAACTCTAAAAAACACCTCATGTCGAACGCTGTGATTTGTTCGGCTCATACACAAGCTTTGGGTTTGCTGTCATACTCTTTGTTTCTGATCACGGTGGACATCATTGATGTGTAAATAATGTATTCATCTCTCCGCTGTCAGAAAGTCGTGGATGTCTAGTTTGAATAAATGTCATTTTTGGACTGGGAAGCAAGTTTTGATTTCTAAAAGTAAAAGTATGCTTATTCCCGAATGTATTTTTCAGCCGAATCCCTTTCACCTAAAATATTTATTTGAAGTACACTTCTGTATTTTTAAGTTAATATTTTAATAATTACAATAAAATGTTCACAGATCTCTGATTGACATGCAGGTAAACAAATAAAAATGAAAGAAACAATCTTTTTTAGGTGCTTTGTTATAACTGTTTTTATTTTAACAAAAAATATAGCATGCAATTCATGTTTTAATACGACGTTTTAAACGTATTGCTTTTCACAAATGATAGCCACAAAACGTATTAAAATATGATTTGCGAACTGTATCATACATTTTTGTAAGACGATTTGCTTTGCTTTATTTCTACGCTCCTGCTTATATGACTTACTAGGAGTTGCGGTAGTATTTTAAAAAATATTTTATTTTCAAATAATTTATTTGGATTCATAAATGATTTTTTTTAATGAATTATTAGCTTCATGCAACACCCAGTTTGGGAAACCTGATATAGCACGTCCAAAGGATAAAGCAAAATGTGTTTCTTCATAATATGACCCTTTTAAAAAACATCAATGGGTGCATTTCTGAAGAACTGAAGACACGGCTGTTGAAGTGATTGACATTTGCATTAACATTTGTTTTTTTAGTCAATGGTATCTGCAGTATTTCTGAAGCCTGATTCTGTGTTGATCATGATGTTCACACCTCTTTTAGTATTTTACATGTCTGTGGTTCTCACTCGCCCTCCAGTTTGTCTTAACATTTTGACGGTTTCCTGTGGAGTTTGCTGGCAGTCGGATGTTTGACTCTCTCTGTGAAGTTTGAGTTCCTTTCTTGGCATTTTCAGATGATGCCAAATGCTTAGTGTTCAGACGTCTTGTAAAAAACAACAGCAACACATTTTTAGGACATTACGCACATTATGCTTGTTTTTCTTATTGCATCAGTGAATTTAATTGTCATTCTGCTTTGAATTCTTTGTTAAAGCTGCTAAATGTCTTTTTTTAACTGCTTATTTTGTGCAGAATCTTTGTGTTCAATTGATTCAAGATTTGAAATGTTTTCCTCAATAAAAAACAAAAAAGAAAAGTACCGAATGCAGAATGTCCTTTTGTTGCATTTTACAGTTTACTGTAAATTCTCTCAAGACTTTTTCATAATGTTCACTTATGAGAGTTTTGTTTACTACGTAAATCTGTTTTGTCAATTATTTGAGGAAATCTGAACACCTCTCTGCTTTTGGACCCAGTTTCCAGCATATAAAATAAGAATTCAGTCAAAGAGCCAAGAGAGCTTTATGCTGGATAAGGGAGTTTATGACCAAAAAAGAGGCCATTTGTCCCAAAGACCAGCCAAATCAAGCAAAACAGCCTTTAAAAAAATATTTAATTTAATTTAATTTTATTTTATTTTAACGTGTTTTCTGCATCATATGCAGCATCTAATAAAATTGTAGGAAGAAGAAAAGGAAGGAGAGAGCTATAAGAAAGCAATTTAATATAAAAATGACTTTTTTATATATATGAATAAAGTGAATGTACTCTGAATTTAAACTTTGTAACTATTTGTTGTAATTAAAGTGCAAAATTTTTCCACGATTAAAAAAAAAACAAAAAAAACAAAAGGATGTTGGATGTTAAGATGATGCATAATGTATTAGCACTGGATACCGTTCAACATTTAAACGTCACGGGCAGAATGAAACATAGGGACTTACGACCTGTCATGACAAAGCCAGCAATAAAACTGCAGTTCTCAGAGTTTTCTTATATGGCTGAATTATACGTTTTGAACACAAACCACAAACAGGTCAGTCGAAAAGGTCATTTGGGGTGAACTGCGTCAGAAGGGCCGCAGTAACTGTGTGACTTCCACTGGTTTTACAGGAGCGCAGGTTTCGACAGCAGCCGCACTCAGTGAGCAATAAACATATATATGTGTGTGTGTGTGTGTGAGATGACATTTGTGTAAAGCCACAGTCTGCTGGACATGGATATGACATCAGCAGTCACCCGGGGCAACCAGACCTTTAGACGGGTCAACCTTCAGTGCCCGCTAAGAATAGAGCCGCTATCGCTGTGTATTTCTGCTTGATTGATGCGCGGTGAGCAATCATTTTGTCAAATGTGACGTCACAGCTCTGGCGTTGTGTACAGGTCAGTGGACTTTGGACTCAGTGTTGACGTGTACAAGTGGAAACGCTAGCTCTCGTCCTTGTTTACATAGGCAGCTACCTTCTAAGACAGCATCCTAACCATCATGGAATCTCATAAATTACAGATGATCACATTATATATGCAGAAACTCTCTTAACGGTCAATCGAGCATCACTAAAATAGCACTCCCGATTCGAAGCACACAGAGACATGACTCACTGATTCCACCGATTTAACTTTAACATGCTGCAAAATGCTGTAAAAAGTGTTGAAATACATACACAGTCAAACTGACCATTTTAAAAGTCTTAATATTTGAATTCCTTTTTAATTGTACATTTTATTATAAGTTTTAGTCATTTTGTTGTGTGTTTTTGTCGTTTTTTATTAGCTTCAATATAATTTAATGGATTTTTATTTCAGTTTGAATTATTTTAGAACATCAATTTAAACTAAATTAAAAAGAAATATGTTGCCTTAGCAACCAGCTGAAATAAAATAAATGTAGTTTTATATTTGATCTTATTTCAGTTCTTTTCTTTAATATTTTAATTCTATTTTAATTTTAATTCATTAATTTCATTCATTAAATGTTTTAGTCATTTTGTTGAGTTTTTTTTTTTTTTTTTTTTTTGCTGTTTTTAATTGTTGGTATTATCTTTTTATTTATTTATTTAGAATAAGTCCATAGTTTTAGTAATTTTAGTCAAGATACTAAATAATATACTAAACTAAATAAAAGAAATATGTTGCACTGGCGACCAGCTGAAATTAAATAAATATAGTTTTATTTTATTTAAGTTCTTTTATTGTTTTCATTTTAATTTCATTAAAAATTTCAGTCATTTTGTGTTTTTGTCATACACAGTTTTTGATTTTTTTTTGATAGTATTTTATTAGGTCAAGATAAACTAAATAAAAAAGAAATATGTTACACTGGCAACCAGCTGAAATAAAATAAATATATTTTTAATTTTAATTTATTTTATTTGAATTCTATTTTATTTATTTATTTAGAATAAGTCCATAGTTTTAGTAATTTTAGTCAAGATAAACTAAATAATAATAATAAAAAAATGTTACACTGCAACCAGCTGAAATAAAATAAATATAGTTTTATTTTATTTCAGTTCTTTTATTCTGTTTTAATTTTTAATTTCATTAAACATTTCAGTCATTTTGCCATTTATATATATATTTTTTTAATAAGTTGACAGTTCAAGTTAAGGGTTGAAAGGGTTAGGGTTAGAGAACCAGGCGGAAAAAAAAAAAAAAAAAAAAAAAAAAAAAAAAAAATATATATATATATATATATATATATATATATATATATATATATATATATTATTATTATTATTATTATTATTATTATTTTTTATTTTTTTTTCCTTTATTTTATTTTATTGTATTTTATTTTATTAGTTCTGTTTTCATTTTAATTTTATGAAACGTTTTAGCCATTTTGTGTTTTTGTCATTTTATTAGTTTTTGATATACTATATTCAGTACAATTTTATTGATTTTTATTACAGTTTTAGTTATTTTAGTACATCAATTTAAACTAAATATAAAAAGATTTCTTAATGTGTGTGTGTTTTTTTTTTAGTTGACTATAATAACCCCGTGGACTTTTGTGCTTAGAAATACTTTATAAATACTACTAGTATTTATATATTATTAAAGTATAAATAGCCTGCTATATGATTATCATTCATTTTTACAAAAATACATACATACATACATACATACAGTTTTTACAAATGAAAAGATTCCCAAAAAGAGATTTTGTTAGACTGACTTCCTCTTCTATATCCAAGATGATTTTTCGTCCAGTTTGTTTTTTCATGGCGCTCTGGGACAGCCTCAAGTGTGGAGGACACATGCGGCGCTGCCTCTGAGTTTGGCCAGAATGCCTTATCTTCATCATTTTGATCAGTCTTCACATCAAAGAGCGCCTGACGCAGTCTGAATGCTCTCTAGGTAGGCAGCTCAGAGCTGAGGTTTGGATCAGAGCTGCAGGCTTCTGATCTTCTTTATGATCCTGAGCAGCCGCAGGAGGGAACGCATGAAATCACAAGCCATTTGATGAGTTTATTTTTGAAATCAGAGCCCAGCAGAAACTCTGGCAGTCTTGGAGCGACGTGAACTGTTGCTCGGTTCTTGACTGGTAGGTACAGCATAGTGAGTACTGTCAGAATCGTCAAAGACATTCCCTTCGTCGCCTAATGCGTTTTCCAACCGTGGACTGGAGAGCTGCCGGCTATTCCACGGGACCTTTTCCCTTTCGTTTCCGTGAGGCATTTTTTCCACATGAAGAGATTTATGGAATTGGAGAAACGCTGAAGGAAAGTGACACTGTTTCCCAGAGCAAAGCCCCCATCCCAGTGTTGGTGCCGAGGATTTACCTCCATATCCAATAACTCAGCGCCCGCTGCCGACTGCCATTCAGCCTCGGCAAAACAAACTCACTTCTTAAAACACACCTTTAAAGTAAAATACACATATCACATATATGTATAAAAACAGCGGTATTTAAAAGTTAATAGGGTCGTAAGATTATTAAAGTTTGAAAAGAAGTCTCTTCTGCTCACCTAGGCTGCATTTATTTGATCAAAAACATAGTAAAAACGCTAATAATGTGAAATATTATTACAATTCAAAATAACTGTTTTCAATGTGAATATATGGTGAAATCTAATTTATTTCTGTGATTAAAGCTGAATTTTCAGCATCATTACTCCAGTCTTCAGTGTCACATGATCCTTCAGAAATCATTCTGATATGATGATTTGCTGCTCAAGAAACATTCCTTCCTGAATAAAAGGATTCATTTCTTTAAAAAATGGTATATAGAAATGATAATGAAAGCCTGGACCATTCGAACACAACAAGACTATGACATAAACACAATGTGTGTTTATATCAACATTCAGCACAGTGGATGTGAAACTCATTCAGTTTAGAAGAGCATCTGATGTGTACCAAGAGGTTCAAAAGAAACTTTTTTTTGTTTAGTTTCAATATAAATAGTTACAATGAAAATTATGTTTTATTTTATTTTTTTATTTTGGAGTATTTCTGTACATTTGAGGTTTACCAGATTGCAACCAACGGTATTTAGAGAAAAACTATAATTTCCATAATATACGTCTTTGTTTGGAAATGACAATGTCTAAGCGAGGCGGGTTTATATATATGGCACATTTTATTCACAATGGTAATTCAAAGCACTTCACATAGGCATGATACACTGTAGAGAAAGAAAAGTAAAATTAGTTTTTAAATCCATACATTCTCCAAACCATTTGTCCTCTGTAGTGTTTTAAAATCGTAAGACATAAAAATGAATTAGAAAATAAAAAGAAATCCAGCTTTGAACATGGATTGTGAAAAATAAGAAGTAAAATTAAGTGGACATAAATTATTATAAATAAAATAATTGAAGTAACACCATAACCATGGCATGATTTACACTTAATACCAGTGTAAACAGGGTCCAAACCATTTTGTGATCAGATCACTTAAACCACATTTAAAGGCTGCCAAAAACTCCATCCAAGATCATCCAAGACTGATGTTAAAGGGGTCATCGGATGCCCATTTTCCACAAGTTGATATGATTCTTTAGGGTCTTAATGAAAAGTCTATAATATACTTTGGTTAAAAATTCTCAATGGTTTTGTAAAACAGCACCCTTTTTACCTTGTCAAAGTGAGCTCTGCAAAAATAATCCCATTCTGATGGATTGTTCCTTTAAATGTTAATGAGCTCTGCTCGCCCCGCCCCCTCTCTTCTCTCTGTGGAGTGACGAGCCTGTTTACTTTAGCAGCATTTAGCCGCATTTAGCCACAAAACTTGCAAACTAGCACATTATTAGGAAAGGTGATTGCAGAGATTCATAAAAAATCCCTTATGCTCCCTTCTGCTGTAAGTGAAGCTGGATCATGAATGATTCGCACGAACATAGACGCATTTATGTAGATCGGGAGGCGCATTCCGTTCACGAACAAACATAATCCACTGCATCTTCAGCGGCTCAGATGTCGGGAGTAAATGACAACCACTATGTTCATTATTACATCCAGCAACACAACACCTCAGTCGCTCAATCGGAGATATTCTTGTCTAACTTACATCCCTGCTCCAGCATCGAAACAATGGAGGTCGGACTGTTACAGCTGATTTAAGGCGGGTCTGAGGTAAGACGCTCATGTCAATCAACTATGGTGGGAGCGGCCTCTGTCGGTGTGATGCCACAACGCCACACGCATCTGAGAATGGGTCGATTTGAAAAAGGGGATATTATTTTTACAGATGAATTAAAAACCACTGCATGGATTTTTATCATTATAGGGTAGATTTGTACATACACTGCCAACACACATTAATGTTCAAACAACATGTAAAAGTGAACTTTGCATCCGACGACCCCTTTAAAGAAGTTCACTTCCAAAACAAAAATTCACAGATAATTTACTCACCCTACACGCCAAGGTGTTCATGTCTTGAAGAAATTATGTTTTTTGAGGAAAACATTTCAGGAATTATCTCCATATAGTGGACTTTAATGGTGGTCGTGAGTTTGAACTTCCAAAATGCAGTTTCAGTGCAGCTTCAAATGGTTCTAAACGATCTCAGCCGAGGAAGATGGGTCTAGCGAAATGATCGGTTATTTTCTAAAAAAAACATTTACAATTTACATACTTTTTAGACTCAAATGCTTGTGTTGCATAGCTCTGTGATGTGCATGTGAACTCTGTGTAATCCGGGTCAATGCATTTAGAGTATGTCAAAAAACTCCCATCTCATTTTCTCCTCCAACTTCAAAATCGTCCTACATCACTGTTTTTTATGAAGGCTGTTTGATCTTCTATGCATGTTCACTTTGTAAACTCTGGGTCGGTACTTCTGCAGCGATGTAGGACGATTTCAAAGTTGGAGGAGAAAATGAGATGGGAGTTTTTCTGCATTGACCTGAAATGTTTTCCTCAAAAAACATAATTTCTTATCGACTGAAGAAAGAAAGACACAAACATCTTGGATGACAAGGGGGTGAGTACATTATCTGTACATTTTTGTTCTGGAGGTGAACTTCTCCTTTAAAGCCAGGTGAAGCCTGTAATTGTTTGAAGACACTGCTAGGTTCTGCATTTGCGAAGTTATGATAAGCAGTTTTGGTGTTTTCCATCATTTGGCCTCATAAGACTGAACAGGAAAGGTCCGCTCTGCGAGTGTTTTCTCATTGTTGTGCGTCTAACTCATTTCAAACAGACTGGGTGGACTATAGGAAGAGAGAGAGAGAAGGTGATCCCTGTGTCTGTGGGATTACAGTCATTAGAGTTAGCAGGTTTGCATTTAGTCACTAGCTGCTGCTGAGATAATCACTTATACATGCAGGGCAATAGGAAAGTAGGGTAAACCCACAGACAGATGAGACATGGAGCTAATGGAAATCCACAGAGCTGATGGAATCTGTCATTAGGACTCCCAAAGAAATATTTTGCTGCTCAGACACTGCTGTTTCATTTAATTCTGTCATTTAACGAGGAAATAGAATTGCTCTCTTAATAATAGTTCTTTCTACTATGAAAACATACTGTAGCCTTCAGACAGACTATTTATTAAAACGGCTCATTCAGAAATCTTTGCATTTTTGACGTCAGACCCTGAAAGGTGATCACATGACCTCTGTTGGTTTTTCAGTAACTTGCCTCACACAGTCGCGGTGAGATACAATAATGCGGAGGAAACAGTGTAGATAGTATTATTGCAAAATAGTAGAAGAAGAAGAAGCGATAAGATTGAAATCTGGTGTCAGCGCTTGTGTGAAGCAGCTGCCGAAGATCTCTGATCATTTCAGTCTGATCTGGATGGTTTGTGACACTAAAAACTTTGCATCTTTAGTATACCAGAAGTAAATGAATATATGAATGATTTAAAGAGGTCATATGATGCGATTTAATGTTTTCCTTTATCTTTGGAGTGTTACGAGCTGTTCGTGCGTATATATAAGATCTGAAAAGTTGCAAAGATTAAAGTCTCAAACCCAAAGAGATATTGTTTATAAAAGTTAAGGCTCAGCCACGCCTTTCTGAAACGGCTCATTCAAACACGCTCCCACAAATCTATGTGACGGTGTGGGAAGATTTGCATAACACTGCCCAAATGTATTCTTGCTGTAATGTTGTTGTTGGAGATGCTATGTATTTAGTTGTGAAAGCGAAAGTACTTTTGTTTGGCCTTTCAAATGAATACACAGCTAGAAATCAGTGGTTAAGTTATATTTAACACTGTTCCAGAACATTACAGTGCAAAAATTTGAGTGTGTGCAGTGCATTTTACGGAGGATTATTTCCTGAACCTGGGAGAGTAACCTACAATGCCAGCTGTGCACACTATAAAGTGGGGCAATTTCAACGTTGCAAGGACTGTCTGGCACTTCTGACTCACAGCCTGTAAGTATGTTTTCACATTTAAAGAATTCGCTTTTTACACAATGCATAAAAAGACAGTATGAGTCATTATAATCAGTAATTATGTCCTCACTGGATCCATCAAATGCCTAATTTTTAATGGGTTTTATTGTTTTTGTCATCACAACATGGCAAGGGTCGTAACATTTCCGTCACATGCTTGAGGTATTTGGCCAATCACAATGCACTGAATAGCTGGCTAATCGGAGAACACCTCACTTTTCAGAACGAAGAGCTTTGTAAAACTTGACACATTTCAGAAAGGTGGGGCAAAGAGGAGCAACAATAATGTACAGTATGTGGAAAATGATGTGTTTTTTGAACCTCAAACCGTGTAAACGCATTGCATTACACCAAATACACAAAATAATGTTCTTTTTAGCAATATCATATGACCCCTTTAAAAAAAGACAGAAAGAAATGACCCTCGTAAGTGTGTCTTGGGTTCCTACTGGGTAAGTATACAAGTGTAAAGGTGTAAAAAAAAATGTATTTTGGGATCCGATTATTTATTCACATTTGGGGAGAGTCAGGAAAGCACACGACCACATGCATTTTATGTGTCTTACACAGCAACAACTGACTTTTTTTCTGCCAGTTTTGAGACTTATTTACAATGCAATAACACACTGAGGTAGTAAGTGCAGTGTCTTGTTCTCAAATTGAAAACAAGTGGTCACAGGAAACATCCTCCTTCAGTTTTAATCTATTTCAACCTTTTTTATGGTCTACCAGGGGAAGAAAGAAAGAATATATGGGTCATTCCACGAAATCTTTTCCACTTGAAAACATTGAAATATAAAATATGTTTTATTAACATTTTTTAAATATCTATGAAATGAAAACCTTAAAATGACAAGAAATGTTATCGTGCAATCTCAGGCTATGTAATTGATCTTTTTATGACTATTTTTCTACCTCATGTTTTGGTATTTTTGTCAACCCTGTTACCGACAGAATAGTAGTATAGTACAGTATAGTTTAATGAGAACTATATGATAGTGAGAAAGAAAAATCATAATGAGGGACAGGCCAAAAAATGTACATATGTCAGCTTAAATGCTATTTAATTTATTTTAAATAATATTTAATTGAATTGTAATATTGATGAAAACACATTTTTTTCATGTTTTTAAATCATAAATTTGTGTATTTGTTATATTAATTCTATGTTTCATATATTTCATATATATATATATATATATATATATATGTGGTTACTTGAAATATGCTGCAAAATAATATTCTTCCTCAGTATTTTTCTTGTTTTCTAAATCTATTAAATTACTGAGTCGCTGCTTGAATACTGAGTCTTTCTTTTTTGAAAAATAAATAAATAAATAAATAAATATTATTAAGTGAAGTCTTTGTATGGAAAAAAAACTTAATTCAAAGGGAAAACAAGAATATTTTTAATCCTTTGGCAGATAATTTGTCTTATTTTAAGCAAAAATTACTTCATTTTGATAAACACTTGGTCATTTTAATAGTCATTTTGCTTCTTAAGTAAAACATTTGCATAACAACGTCAAAACGATCCCCATTCAAACAAAAAACAGTAGTACCCTACACGTCTGTGCACAGATTGAAAGCATAATGCATTTGCATGATATCTCTCACTTGCACAAATTGTTGTAGTTTTGTAGAGACATGAACGGTAAGTTAAAAAAACAAAACTTGCTTTTTGCTCTTGACACTTTCAAAAGTTTGTTTTCAGGCCCCCAAAATACTGTTATCGTGTAAATAAACAGCCAAAATGCATGCGTTTGTTTTAATTTTTAGTTGAAAATGTGTTATGTAAATACTCCCTAAGTGTATCTAGATTTAAAAATTTTCAGATCCTTTGTCCTGTGCTGTCAAAAAAGAAAAAAGAAATTAATGAAGTGAAAAAAAGTAAGAAAGAAAGTAATTTTTTTTTGCAGTAGTAATTGCACTTGTCTTCCCAACCACAACCAGGAAACATTCATTCACTGTGAAGCAAATGTTTGACGATTATCCACTCAAATGAAAAGTTTAAAGCCAAAGTTCTGTTCAAACCACGAACCCCAAGCATGAGCAACAGTAAGTGATGCTTGCAGTAATGAGAATGAAATGAAACACGGCTGTTGGTTTTCCTCTTCCTCTTTTCCTCTTTATCAACAGTCATCGATCAGATACGAGCGCAGCTGCTTTAATAAGGTCATTTCTGCATGCTGGAGGAGGATCATGGTCCGTCCCGCGCTCTCAGAGGTTTCCACAGAGACAACAGACACCGAGTGAGTCACTCTGCAGCACACAACACTAAATGTCATCAGGGTAGTGTGTAGGAAAGTACTGAGTGGACGAGTGGACCGGAACAGGTGTTTCTTGACGCAGCAGGGTGTAACCAAATGTTTACTATAGGCGTACGTGACATTTGCGATATAGGCACCATCATAAACAAACATGACGCATTCCTTCACACCTCATAATCCACTAGAATGCCCTTACAAGTACAATATGTTAAACACAGTTCTGACACAGCAGTAAATGAATTCAAATGGAATCCATATAGCGCACTCATTTTTATATTTTAAGGAAATGTTAAAACCATTTAAATATACCTTATGAATTGAGTAAATGTAAGTAAAATGCTGAAGTGGACCTGAATAACAATATTTAGGATCATATATTTGAATTAAGGATATCTTCAAAATATAATTTGTGAGTCAAATGCTATTTTTTTAGCCAATAAATTTGGTATGTCCGAATCAAATAATCACTTACAGGATTTTCTTTTTCTGGTGACGGTAGCTAATACTTTGTTATCATTTTATTGTAGTAACCGTAGCTGTAGTAACCGGGGTCAAATCCGCTTTAGACACAATATTTAGATTACTGGTTGACCGAAATGGGTTTTTAAATCGTTTATTCGTAAGTGATTACATTTGGTCCCCTCTAGTCCTGAGCATTATGCCATTTTGGAGGAAATTATTGTTCTTGTGGTACATCAAGTTTGCTCTAAGAAAAGTCTCTAAGAAAATGGGGCTCTGCGTAAATATGAAGGAATTTTTGCATTGATTTTTCACTGGTGTTTTACTTATCTTTTGAATTACACATTGCATTGTGTTGTGTTTTAGGGTTAAAGGTACTTAAAGGATAATGGCCTGGCAGAAAACGACAAGTACACTGAAAAAAAGGCTATAGGAATTACTTTGGAACAAATTTCACAGAAATTTCACTAATAACTGCAATGGCAAATAAGAAAAATCTAATATATTTTCTTGTAAAACGTACTCCAGTAATTTCTTTTGTATTTCCAAAACAAACAAACAAAAAAATATATATATACATTTTCTTTTTTTTTTTTTCAGATTTATTTCTTACAAGTTTAATATTATCACCATAATATGCACAGTACACATGCACAGAGAAAAACGCAATTAAATAAGACAAATGAATGATTTGTGTTGATCATTTCTACACACTCTAGCTATTATGAGTCAGACTTAAATAAACAATATTGTAAAATTGAATTTCATTGAATACTTTTTAAAGCAAACTAAACTAAAGGGAAACACCTGTAACTATATCCACATGATTATAAGCATGGAATCCCAGAGAATGACACATTTAATAGTTCTGCTAAAACCATCTGTGCCTGGAAGGAGAGCGAATGAGTATCTTTATATGAGGCAGTAGAAAGAATGGCTAGAAAATGCCTTTTTTGAAAGTGAATATATGACCAGGAACAAGAAGAAAGGTTTAACGAAGAAAGCAGATGGGTTTCTTTGCTCAAGTTCAAATATTGTTTTGCTAATGTTCTTATTATCTCCTTCCAAATATTTCTACTTTTCCTGCAACAGTTTGGAAGTACTTCTGTGTCTTTAAACATATGAATAATAAAAGCATGCTTTCCACTAAACTTTATAAACATTTTTTGTCACATGGGCTTGGACCCAAAACCCACTGAGCTGCTTATGTGTTTTAAAATATCATAGAAACACTCCCAACATGAAGGCTGCTCTAAAACTAGGCAGTGTGATTATGCCATCTTCACAGATAATGCATTGTGATTCAGCCAAGATGGCAAGCAAAATGTTTATTAGAAATAAAAATATTATTCTATCACTATCAAAAAATATTCATTAAAATGCACTTTTGTGCTATTAGAGTTTCACAGAATTGACAACATGACAACAGTCCATCAGTTAACATCTCGAGAAGACAAAAGCTGCATGTTTGTAAGAAACAAATCCATCAAGATGTTTTAAACTTCAAACTATTGCTTCCAATATACTGAGTCCATAATCCATAATAATGCTTCCTCCAGTGAAAAACTCCATCTGCTCGTCTCTCACATCAAAATCCACACACATTCACTGTAAAAAACAATTAGCTGATTCAACTTAAAATTATTTGTTACCTGGCTGCCTTAAAATTTTAAGTTCAGTGAATTTTTAGTCAACTTGAAATGTTAAGTTGTACTAAGTGACAACTTAGATATTTGAGTTCATTCAACTTAAAATTTTAAGGCGGCTGGGTAACAAGCCCAGCTTTTAAATTTAACAGACCAAATTGTTTGTTTAGTCAACTCAAATATCTAGTACAACTTAACATTTCAAGTTGACTAAACTTATTTGAGTTGACTGAACTTAAAATTTAAGGCAGCAGGGTAACAAATTATTTTAAATTGTTTTTTTTTTTTATTGTTGTTGTTGTTGTTGTTTTTTACAGTGTATTTGTTTAGCTGTTTTGAAGTGTTTTCTCTTGTAAACCAGTGTGGATTTACCACTTGTGGATTATTGTGATGTTTTTATCAGCCGTTTGGACTCTCATTATGACAGCACCCGTGAATGGGTGCAGAAGATCACTGGTGACCAAGTAATAGAATGCTACATTTCTACGAACCTGATGAAGAAACAAACTCATCTACACTTTCATTTCTGGGTGAACTATTTCTTTAAGAGCAAAACAGCTCTCTAGGTTGTGTCGTAAATACACACAGCATTGCACAGGTGGAAATTATCGTTGGCAGCAATAAACTCTTGAGAAATAAAATGACACTGGGATTTTTAATAACTGTCATTCCCTCACCGCTGGCACTGAATATAACTGTGTGCGATATACATCACCAAACTCTCACACCAGACAATGGATCTGTCTGTGGAAATGAACGAGAGAAAGAGAAAACAAACAGACCAGAGGTGTGGAATTAGACAGCAGAGACGACAAACGAGAGCAGACAGAGTGTCTGCATGAACACACAGGATCTTCCTGATGCTCAGAAAAGGAAGGTTAACTAACGATTACTGCAGATTACTGACGGTCACTCAGCTGAGGATGTAAAGCGCCACCAACAGGTGACTTTGAGTTGATGCCCAACTCTAAATCAAATCCCATTCATACACAAAAAGAAAATTACAAATAATAAATAAAAAGCACAAGAAACTTTAAGATACATTATGAGGTTTGCCATGCAACTGACCATTTGATCATGTTGCTTTAATGCTTACTTGGCAACACCTTAGCCAAACAGTTTTAAACATGCATGCGATTTGATCTGTGTAGAGGTTAAACTTTGGCAAAAACAAAAACATTTCTGTGTTTGTTAACCATTTGGGATGCTTGATTTGAGCTGGAGTCTATCATGTTTTATTATAGGAAACAGATGTTATATTAAAACTCTCCCTGGCAAACCCTCCACTTCCACACCTTTGAGATCATATTTCTTTACTTTCCTGAAAGACTACGCAAGCTAATTCAGCCTCTCGGCTTTGTTTGTACTACTGACTTGGAAGTTGTTTATGCTGCATTCATAGTATTTTAATTGAATATACAGTGTTCAGTGGCTGGTATGCACTATTTGTGGACTGAATATTTGAGAAGCACTGTTTGTTCAGCAGTCTGCAGTTTAATGTGCGTCAGGGTTCAACGCTTGACTTTCATTTGTGCTGACATGGCTGTTTCTGTGGAGCTTTGTAATTGATTGTTTGACAGCTGTTTTCTTTTTTGTTCTCCTTCCAAACTGAAAAACTAGCATGTAATTCCTCACACAGGACCAGCTGGACTGTTTACAAATAAAGCTCCGACATACGCCAACACATCAGCCCAGCAGAAATACAGCTCCGATTCATTTCTAGCTGATCTGTTGCTGTTTACAGTACAATTAACAATTACATAAGAGTAATTCTGCAAGTAGTGTCTCCTATGATTATTTTAGATATGTAAAATAATCAATAAAACAAGCAAACTAATACATTTATAATGAAACAAATACATTTATTATGAACTGGTTCTATTTATTCACATTTGGTAACTACATTAGTTAACGTAAGCTAACGATGAAAGATACTTCTAAATCATTTATTGATCTTTTTGAATTTTGACATTTACACTGATAAAAAGTGTAGAAGCAAGTAATTGCTAGTAATTTTCACAAAAAATAGAAGCAGCATGTAAAATTTTCAAAATAGAAAATCTGAAAAAAGATTTTCTTGTAAAACACACTCCAATAATCTTTCTTATTTATTTATGTATGTATATGTATATTTATTTATTCATTCATTCATTTATTCACTGTAAAAACTGATAAGTTATTTATTAAGTAAATTAACTTAAGGCATAATTAAAAAAAAAAAAAATTAATTGAATTGTCAAGTTAATTATATAAGTTAAGTTAATTTATCACTTTTTACAGTGTTCATTCATTCATTCATTCATTCACTCACTCAAGTTATTTGTTAATATTATATAATATTTGACCTAATATATGCTAACAATGAGTATTTTTATTAAAGGATATTAACAAACATTAATTAATTCTATAACAAATGCATTAACTAATGTTTACTAATGGGACCTTATTGTGAACTGTTACCTTATAGATTTATATCATATTTATATAATCAAATAATAATATGTGGTTTTAAATAAAAAATGTAGCTTTAGGTGTCAGTTCAGAAACAACAGTTAAAGGAGAAGTTCACTTCCAGAACAACAATTTACAAATAATTTACTCACCCCCTTGACATCCAAGATGTTTATGTCTTTCTGTCTTCAGTCGTGAAGAAATTATGCTTTTTGAGGAAAGCATTTCAGGATTTTTCTCCATATAATGGACTTCATTGGTGCCCCGATTTTGAACTTCCAAAATGCAGTTTAAATGTGACTTCAAACGATCCCAGCCGAGGAAGAAAGGTCTTATCTAGTGAAACAATCGGTCATTTTTTTTTGAAAAATAAAAAGTTGTATACTTTTTAAGCACAAAAGCTGGTGTAGCACAGGCTCTGGGATGCAGATTCACGACGCTACGAATCACATCTAAGTTCATCGTCTGTGTACTCTGGCTCAAAAAAGGAGAGTATGGTGAAAAACTTTAACTCTTATTTTCTCCTACAACTTCAGAATCGTCTGACATCGTTGTACCTTTTTGTTTGTAAACAGCATTTGACTTACTTGCACTTCCTTAGTCTTTGCGCGTTCGCTTTAAACACTGGGTCTGTAGATCCGCCTTCGTTCTGTGTGACCTTTCGACGTGATTCAGTAGTACATCGCGTTGTGGACGCGCATCCCAGAGCCTGTGCTACATGAGCTTTTGTGCTTAAAAAGCATACAAATTTTTATTTTCCGAAAAAAATGATAGATCGTTTCGCTAGATAAGACCCTCCTTCCTTGGCTGGGATCGTTTAGAGCCCTTTGAAGCTGCATTTAAACTACATTTTTTACATAAGGGCACCAATGAAGTCCATTATATTGAGAAAAATCCTGAAATGCTTTTCTCAAGAACCATAATTTCTTCATGACTGAAGACAGAAAGACATGAACATCTTGGATGACAAGAGGGTTAGTGAATTATTTGTAAATTGTTGTTCTGGAAGTGGAGCTCTCCTTTAAATGATTGCTTCACTAAAGTTTTTTCCAACTTTTCTCCCAAACTGTATGGTGTTATTATCACGCCAATACCACCACATAACTTGAAAATCCAAACTATCAAATGTTACACCAAAACTATCCCTCAAATCAGCGTGAAAGATATGCTAACTTACCAATACAATCGCTTGATCCCTGTGCTAGGAGACAATATACAAGAAAACTAACCCGCATAACCCCAATGCCTTTCAATAAATATCTGTTTTATAGCCATTTTATTTTGAATTTCCTGTGCAGTCTGACCCAAAAACAAATGACATGTAGATGGGCTCAGTGTTTGGATGTTTAACTCTCCCCTGTGTGAGCTTATCAAGGCCTGACAGTGATTCTGCCCAGATGGAGAAATGAAATCACTGAATTTGGCTGTAATCTGACTCGACTTAAATTCCTGACCTTATATTTTGTGTTTAGCCGACATGACCGTAGCTCATACATATGACATCAAATGTTTAAAGCAAAAGGCTGCCAGTGGGAGAAATGTCAGAAATAGAAATAAAATATTCTTTGAAAATATTGCATGAATGTAAATAATTAGGCTGGTGCTGCAGGACAGCAAAACTACAGATGTGGGTCAGGAAAAACAGAGTTTGTGCCACATATTAGGCTAATAGTTATTAAAACAGTAGATACATCAGTAGAATCATAGCTACCATACAAATGATTTCTTTTTGTAAATGCAAGTATTCATGTCAGTGGCTTAGGAAAATGCTCTGACTCAGTTTGTGATTTAGTTCAGATCATTCTGACAGTGCATTTATTTGCTAATGCTGTAAAATTATAGAATTCTTTAAAACAGAAAACAATGCACTGAATTAGTGGATATTTGCGTACAGTCTGTTGCGACCAACCTGCATGCTATCATTTGCCAATGATGAAGAAGCTCTTCATTAAGTTTAACACCTTCACGAGCAGCTGGACAATTTTGCATATAATCACGTTTTCCTACCAATGGAGCAGGAATATATTACACAAAACTCTGACAATGACTAAAAGTATCATGGTATTAACGTTGTACCATGATAAGTCTATAGTATTTTGCAGTGCATTGAAATTCCCGTAGCTCAACCAGTAGAAATGAATTAAGCAATAATGGCACAAACTTTAAAAAAAAAATGTAGCCTGAGAGCAATGTATTTATGTTGTTTTGGGTGAAAACATCGGCCAAATGCATGCATCTATTACTGCAGCTACCATTCAAAACCCCTTAACATTAGCAAATCAAACATTTAGCAATGCCTTAAAAATGTAAAAATATATTCAAACTACTTTTTTGCTCTTGTGAAAAAGAAGTACACTTTAACATACTTTTAAAATAAGTCCTTATGCACAGAAAATAATCAAATAAGAACTGAATGTAATGCTTTTAGACACTCAGATGTATGTTATTTACAATTAAATAAATTGTATTATAGTTTAAATTAATATTAAATGCAGTTAGCTAAACTTTAGAGTGTTTTTGATCCACTTAACTAGGACTTAAGTACACCTTCATACGTAATTTCATAATTATTAGACCTTCTGTGTCTTTGAGATATAGTTAAAGTGTTACTGCTGAATGTACTGACAAGCATTAGTGATAAACTAAAACATACTTTAATGTAATTTCACGGTATGTGTTAAAATATATTTGTAATTACAGATTTGTAACAAAGTTGCAATTTAGTTGCAATTTAAAATACGTGGACATTAAATGTAATGTCGAATAACACACTACAGTTAAAATTATGATCAAGTACTTTACATGTGCTTTAGAATGTTAGTCAACACATCAAAAATACTTCATACTTTATCAGATATGCCATTAGAAGGATAGTGAATGCCCTATGGCAAAACATTTTAAATTAAATTAGTTCAATTCAATTCAGGTTTATTTGTATAATGCTTTTCACGCTTTTACATAATACTGTAAAGACACTTCTTGCTGGATGAAGAACCATCACCTTCAACTCAACCTTGCCAAGACAGAACCACTTGTGGTTCCATCAAACCACACTGTGATGGTTTCATTACAATTTCACCATCCAGTTAAGCACATCAACCATAACTCCTTAAAAACAGCCAGAAACCTTGGAGTTGTGATTGATGATCAGCTGACTTTCTCAGACCACATTGCTAAAACAAAACGCGCAAGCAAGATTAGTTTCTAATGAGCCGAAAAACACGCATGTCACACCTCTGTTTATCAATTTGCACTGGCTACCAACAGCTGCTGCATAAAATTCAAGGCATTAATGTTTGCCTACAAAACCACCACTGGCTCTGTACTATCTGTTTATCTATTCTTTTTGTATTTATCTATTTTCTTTTTATTTATTATACAGTTAAAAAAGCCTCTAATACTAGCTTGCTCTATTCTTTGTCTATTCCATCTGTTTTCTTTTTATTTATTATATAATTGAAAAAAAAAAAAAAAATTATTGTGTACTGCGTTAGGCTAACTGAGACTTGTCATAGCACTTACATATCATAAAACATTATAGAGGAGTGAGAGAAACATGCTTGTATTTTAAGTGTTGCAATCCTGGTTGAGAGATGATGTAACCTATTAGAAATGACGTCCACTAATGTACCATTATTTTACAAGGGTAAAACCATACCCTTAATTATTTAAAATAATATTTAATTGGCTTTTTTGGATGTAATATTGACAAAAGAATACATAGTATTGTTAAGTTTTTAAACATTGCAAATTTATTTGTTGTTATATTAATTCTGATTATTTCTTAGGGACGCAAAAGGCACCAGTTTCGTGGAATGGCCCAGCTGCTGTTCCAACCAAGCAAAAATGTGTTCATTATGCATAAAAGTAATCCTTCTTTCCTTAGAATACAAGCTATTGATCATGTGAATATTACTATTAGGAAAGGAAATAGAGAACTTGAAAGGATAGTTAACCCAAACATTAAAATTCTGTCATTAATTATTCACCCTCATGTTGTTCCAAACCTTTAAAGGGGTCCTATTATGTTTTTTTTATTTTTTGAATTTTAGTCAGCTTGTGGTGTGTATGTGTGGCCATAAAAAAGATCTACAAAGTATTAAGCATTATAAGCATTTTAATTAGTAACATAATGTTTTTATTCAGTTGTTGTCATGGAAAATAAGTCATATTAAAAACATTTGGCTGCTTTTAGCCTTATGCTGGAGCTGTTTTCGCTGGCAGTGAAACTAAGTATGTAAATAATTAAATACATTAGCACGATAATATCATGTATCATCGATCTCGCAGGCTTATGATAGGACCCAACACTACTGTAGCATATTATTTACTCACCGTCCATGCATCCTAGGTGTATATGACTTCCTTCTTTCAGACGGAGTTATTTTAAAAAAATTTCCTGGCACTCCCAATCTTTACATTTAGTTTTTCGGGCAGGCCTCCATCAAACCCGGAACTAATCGAGACATTTGTGCCAGGCTGAGGAGAAATGTACTGTAATAATGTGAATTATGTGAGAAATAATGCATTTTTTCGAACCACCAAGCATGAAAACATGTTCTAGTACACCCCCAAAATAAAATCAAGACTTTGTAAAAGAGCATAATAGGACCCCTTTAAGATCTTCGTTCATCTTCGGAGCAAAAATTAGGATATTTTTGACCCTCCATAGACAGCAATGCAACTACCACGTTCAAGGCCAAGAAAGGTAGTGAGGACATTGTTAAATAGTCCATGTGACATCAGTGGTTCAACCTTAATTTTATGATGCTACAAGAATACTTTTTGTATGCAAAAAAAAAAACAAAAAAAAACAAAAAACAAAACAGGGTCAGAAAGCTCTTAGATTTAATCAAAAATATCTTAATTTGTGTTCTGTAGATGAATGAAGGTCTTACGGGTTTGGAACGACATGAGGGTGAGTCATTTTTGGGTAAACTGTTCCATTAAACTTAATCAGAGAGAGACATGTATCCAGGATTGAATGAGCATTTTACTTTTTTTTTGTGGTAAGTGGTATTTCTTGAGTATGGAAATTTGCCAAATTTGTAAATGTTTAATGCCATAGAGAGATGTTAGTCACATGACAGTTGTCAACTAAAAAGATGACAAATGACACTGCTTTCACCTGTGCTGAGTTTGCTGTGTTACTATCCCTGAGGAAGATGTGGGCTAAAACACATTGGAGAGTTTTTGGATTTTTTGGATGTAGCCATCTTATAACAAAGGCTTTTTAATCTGAAAGAGTGCCACGGTCATCCTAAAGTTTTCTTTTCTTTGATGGAGTGTAACTAACCCTAGACCAGAGAGCAGCTTGACTTTACAGTTTTCCAAGAGATGCACTCTCTACCATTCAACTTTGTTTGAACATCAAAATACTTATTTAAAACACCACAAAAGATTTTAAATGTCCTTTAAAGTAAAACTTTTAATTTGACATTATTATGAACTTTTTTAAAAGTGTATTTAAGTGTGTTAAGAAACAGTCATGAATGTGTCTCTTTTAAGTCACTTAAGTGGCATTTAAGTTAATATCATGTTGTCTGCAAGTACAGTGTTTTTTTTTTTTTTTTTTTTTTTTTACAAGTACAAATGCACATACAGTGCAGGAAGTCACACTGGGATCACTGAAGTCATTTGTCAGTTCTGATTTTAGCATTAGTTAATTATAGCAAGGACATACAGTAGGTTTGGGAATAATGAAGAGCACATTTATCATTATAATGTATTCATCTAGCAGATGCTTTTATTCAAAGTGACTAACAAATGAGCTGCACAAGCAATTTATCTACTCTTAAACACAATATGCAAATGCAAAAACTGTTTGTAGGGTCCATGAGACTGGATTTCAGTAATGCTGGAGCATAACCTTCATCCACAAGTACTTTTCCAAAAAACCATTACTCATGCAATTATTTGGAAAAGATGGCATTTTTTTTCTTAATAAAAAGAAACTTATGTCATGGGTCATATATCATACACAGAGACTGTAGCTTTTAAGGTTTTATAGCAATAGAGCAGTAGAAATCAGACGTTTGAAGAGGCTGAACAAGCAGTAAAACAAAATATTTTACAGACAGCTAAGAATTTGGATCAAATCTTTATGTATACTGTTGCATAACCAAAGTGACACCAGAAACACTTTATCATTAAATAATGTGGTAACACTTTACAATACGGGTAATTCATGCTTAACTAATGCACAGATAATCACAAGTTAATGTAAAATTCATTTTAGTTAAATGTGTCATAATGTATTAGTTCCCTAATAACATATTATATTAACTAATGATGTAAATTCATTAGGGCTGGCATACAAAATAAAAGTTTCAGTTTGCCTAATATATGTGTGTGTACTGTGTGCAATTATTATGTATATATAAATACACACAAATTAATGTATATATTTAAGAGAAATATGTTATATACAAAATATTGGTAACACTTTACAATAAGGTTCATTAGTTAACATTAGTTAACTACATTAATTAACATGAACTAAGAATGAACAATACTTCTACACCCTTTACTAATCTTAGTTAATGTGAATTTCAGCATTTACTAATGCATAATTAAAATCACAAGTTGTGTTTGTTAACATTAGTTAATGCACTGTGAACTAACATAAATTAACAATGAACAACTGTATTTTTATTAACTAACATTAACAAAGATCAATAAATAGTGTAATAAATGTTTTGTTCATAGTTTGTTCATGTTAGTTAATACATAAACTAATGTTAACAAATGACACCTTATTGTAAAGTGTTGCCAAAATATCTTGATTTATATATAATATAAATTCTATAAAAATAATAATCAATACATATACTTGTAAATATCTCTTAAATATATACATGAACGCACTTGTATTTATGTATATACATAATAATTACACACAGTACACACACATATATTAGGCAAACTCAAACTTTTATTTTGTATGCGATTAATCGCAATTAATTGTTTGACAGCCCTAAAATTAATATGTTAATTACTACAGTGGTCAAAGCTATGTACTTTAACTTCCAGTTGTCTGCTTTAATTAATCATTAGCTAATGATTTGCAAATATTTCATTATGTTATGACTTTACTTGTTGAGGCACAGAACTATTAACTAATTGTTAAGTAATATCCAGTCATTGTGGTTATGGATTTTGAATTAGTCCTGTGCCTCAACAAGCCATAACATAGTGATATCTTTGCAGATCATTAGCTAATGATTAATTAAAGCAGACAACTGGAAGTTGAAATTCATGGCTTCAACCCATTGTGGTAATTAACACATGAATTTACACTATTAGTTAAAATAATATGTTATTAGGGAATAGATACATTATGACACATTTAACTGATAATAATTTATTGATTGCTTAATCTCTGAAACATGTAGGATGTTCATTTGTTGCTGTTGCAGTAATTTTTAATAAATGGTTTAGTTCTTCATGAGTTATATATTAACTCACGATTATCTGTGCATTAGTTAAGCATGAATTAATGCATATTTGTGCTCCCGTATTGTAAAGTGTTACCTAATGTTAATACAATCATTGTTTGCATGGGCCAGGTCAATGTGATGATGCTTGTTTTAAAATGTTTTACTTCTTTTATTGTTTTTATCTGTGCACCATAATTTATGAAGCACTGTTCAATGGTATATGCTAACTTTGCAGTTGGAAAGCTTGTAGGCTTATAAAACTCTGCTAAACCTCTTTTGTGTGTACTTCTCCATGTGGGCAGATCTCAGCCATCACAGGAACCAGCACAACAGACTGCCGCATATCTCAGGCTCATAGTAGCAATTATCACCTGTCATCATTAGCGGGCTGCAGATGGAGATCAATCCCACAGCTGTGAACGGATGAGTAAAGCTCAGGATGACAGCGCGGTTCATTGAGATGCTGCCGGTGGTTCCTCTGCTCTCGGATATAGTTTTATGAGACGTAGTCTCGCACTGTCAGACTTCTCAACACAGCATAGTCTAGTCCACATCGCAGTTTAATCTGCCCAGCAAGGCAACTGAGACAGTCTGACGACATTGCTGTGTTTACACGTGGAGCATTAGAGATTTAAAATCAAGAGTAGACGATCACAAGAATCTACAATAGCTGGGGGGAAAATATTCAAATTAGCAAATTCTTCATTAAACACTCTCAGAGGGGGGAAAAGTATACAAGAGCTGTCAAAGGTATATGTTTGTACCTTTTACATGCTATTATTTAATTTACACCATATATATTTTTCTAACTATGAAATATAATTCTAAAGCAAGCATTAATTTTAATTTAATTACTAATACATAATTAATAAAGCAATAACAAAGCAATATTATGGATTACGATCTCATATTTTAGTCAGCAGCTATTTGAACTTAAAAATGTTTTAATGATGATTGTGTGTCTTACAAACACGCAGCTTTTAACTTCTTAAGATGTTAACTGATGGACTGCAGTGGTGTGGATTACTTGTGATGTTTTCATCAGCTGTTGGGACTCTCATTCTCACGGCACCAATTCACTATGAGAATCCATTGTTTAATAAGTGATGGAATGCTACATTTTTCCAAATCTGTTGAAGAAACAAACTCATCTACATCTTGGATGGCCTGAGGGTGAGCACAGGTTCAGCTATTTTTAATTTTGGTGTGACCTTAACAAAGATCAATTAATAATGTAATGAATTGGTCATTTTTACTTAACTAATGGGACCTTATTGTAAAGTGTTACGTAAATTATGGTTTAGCAATCACCAAGAACATACAGGAACATTGAAAAATGTCCAAAAGAAAAGTTTGTGATTAGGGTAGCTGTATTTTCCGAAAGTACTGATTATTTCACAGACGTAACTTGACAAACTTTGGCCAGTGTGTTTAGTTCTTCCTCAAAAGTGCTGATTGTATCCACCCAGTACCTTGTAAACATGGCAGGAGGACTGATAAAAGACTTGTGTGGCCTCGCACTCCTGTTAGCTGTGTGAGGCCAGCCAATCAGATTAGAGCTTGCCAGACTGAAAAAGCGCTTTCCAGATTTGTGAATATCAGAGGGTCACTAAACGGGCTCTGGGTGGTTTCTTTAGCAAACCATCTGAGGCCAAAACTATATTTGACAAGACAGACCAGGGGCAGGATGATCAGGTCAGTGTTGGCCTTTTTTTGCCACTGGTGAACCACATGTATTTACTCTTTGGTTAAAGGCAAGCTCTAAACGAGTTGTTGCTAGAATGATCTCGTGAGCGTATACCTCGCTGAGCTCTATTGGGAGCATGTGTTAGCATGTGTGTGAGGTTGTTTGTTTGTGTATGTGTGTGAGACTGACAGCGAGAGAGGAACGAAATCTGAAGCAGATTCCTTCCAAACTACCCTGTGAGATCGAGTAGCCAAAGAGATAAATAACCATTTCATCATCTTTTAAAGACCTTTGAGTTTCATCCACATATATCTCTCTGCGGTGACTAATGCCAGATGGACTTATCAGCACTGATCGTATTTATCTGTCCTTATTTGACAAGAGGATTTATGCAGCCTGTTGCATTTGGCAGTGTTACGCTACATTCATGTCAGGGGCATCATTAAAGAAAGCCCTTGAGGAAAATAAGTACACTTAGCGTACTTCTATAAAGAGTTGTTTTTATGCAAATAATACTTTAAAAGAGTAAACTTAAGAGAGTGCGAACTGAATGTAATGTAATGAATGTAAAGACACTTAATTGCATGTTAACTGGAATTAAATGATTATTAATTATAGTTTAAAATGACATTAAATGCAATTAGCTAAACTTTTTCACCCTCTTAAGTAGGACTAATTCTCTATTGTCTATTGACATATGATTAGAGTTACTGCTGAATGTACTGACAAGCATTTATGATAAACAAAAATATACTTTAATGTAATTTCTATTGAAATTTGTATGTCATGTATTAAATATATATTTATATAGGTGCACATATTTTAACTGTTAATATTAATGAAGTACTTCAGTACTTAATCATGTGTTTTAGTATGTGTTTTAGTATTAGTATTTGTGAAAAGTTTATTGTAATAATTAAAAAATTTTAAAAATGTAATGAAAGTTTTAATTTTACATTATAACAAAGTGTATTACGAAACAGTCATAGAAATGTCTCTCTGAGTTAAGTCTTCTCTTTCATTAATATTATATTATCAGCATGTACAGTTTTTTAAGATTTGAAGTACGCTACAAATGCACATTCGATACAATGAAGCACACTCTTTAGTAAAGGACAGTTCACTCAAAATGACAATTCTGTGATGATTTCCTAAAAAAATAAATATGCTAAAATGTATTTGAAATACTTTTATTTCATCCAAAGTATAATATAATAAAACGTAATAAAACTACCCTGCAACTTTACTTTTGGTATACTAAACTGGCATACTTAAATTCTGCTAAATTGGAACACCTAATTTTGTACTTAGTGCACTTTAATTGTGCAGAAGTAGTGCTGAAGTCCAACGAAAGCTATTGAAGTATATTTGATTGTGCTAGAGTGGAACTATTGTAGGTATACTTGCATTTAAAGACCGATGTTATTCAAAGATCATACACTCCTCATTAGTAGTGACATTAAAACACATTTTAGGCTTAATATTAGGAAATGTGCATTGTGCACAAATAGTACTCCGAATAAAGTTTAATTAAAATGTCTATATCAGTAAGTCTCAAGCGATACAGTGACATGCGGAAGTTTGTGAACCCCTTGCAGAATCTGTGAAAATGTGAATAATTTTAACAATATAAGAGAGATCATATAAAATGCATGTTATTTTTTATTTACTGTAGTACTGTTCCTGAGTAAGATATTTTGCATAAAAAATGTTTACACATAGTCCACAAGACAAAAAAAAAGTCTGAAATTATTAAAATAACCCCCTTCAAAAGTTTGCGAACGCTTGGTTCTTAATACTGGATGATTTACGATTTTTGTTTGTTTGTTTTATGATGGTTGTTCATGAGTCCCTTGTTTGTTCTGAACTGTTAAACTGAGCACAGTTCTTCATAAAAATCCTCCAGGTCCTGCAGATTCATCAGTTTTCCAGCATCTTTTGCATATTTGAACCATTTCCAGCAGTGACTGTATGATTTGATTTTAAGATCCATCTTTTCACACTGAGGACAACTGAGGGACTCAAACACAACTATTAAAAAAGTTTCAAACATTCACTGATGCTCCAGAATGAAAACAAGAGCTGGGGGGTGAAAACTTTTTGAATTTGAAGATCAGGGTAAATTATATTTAATTTGTCTTCTGGGAAACATGCAAGTATCTTCTGTATCTTCCGAATGGCAGTACTAAATGGGGGGAAAAAAAATTATATTGCAACAAAATTAGAAAAATTCGGACATCTTCATCCTGTTCAAAAGTTTTCACTCCCTGGCTTAATGCATTGTGTTTCCTTCTGGAGCAGCAGCGAGTGTTTGAACCTTGTTTAATAGTTGTGTTTGAGTCCCTCAGTTGTCCTCAGTGTAAAAAGATGGATCTCAAAAACATACAGTCACTGCTGGAAAGGGTTCAAGATACTGGAAAACTAAAGAATCTGCAGGACCTGGAGGATTTTTCTGAAGAAAGGTGTTCAGATTAACTGTTTAGAACAAACAAGGAACTCATGAACAACTATCACAAAACAAAACAAAAAAAAGGGGTTTATTTGAATCATTTCAGCTTTTTTTTTTTTGTTTGTTTTTGTTTGTTTTGTCTGGTGGAATGCATAAAATAAAATAAATATAAAATAAAATATTTTATAAAATAAAATATCTTACTCAGGACAGTACTAAATAAAAAATAGCATGCATTTTGTATGATCTCTCTTATTTTGTTAAAATTTTTCACATTTTCACATATTCTGCAAGGGGTTCTCAAACTTCGCATTCCACTGTATGTCAGTAAATATTTTAATAGATTTGAACTATACTTAGTATGAAATAAATATATATTAACCGTATATTATTATTATTTTTTTTACTAGGGTTTACTCACCCTAATGTTGTTTCTATATTCTATATTCTTGTATTATTTATTTTGTTTGCCTATTGGAACACCTGTCTCTTTAAGTATTGAAGTATTCAATAACATTTATTACCAAAAAAAATAAAATGATTGAGTGCAGAATAATAATGTCATATGTTTTGTGGTGATACAGCCCAGGTCCTTATTTCAGTGCAAATCTATGAGATTTTATTTGTCTGTTTTATACTCTGCAAGGTCAAAATCATAATTTTGATTGATTGCTTAGAAAACTTATGTACGATGAGTTACAGCAACAAGTCTAACACTTACGTTAAATGGTTCCTTTAAATGTCTTAACCCTAAGCATAAGGAATATTAGTCATGCTTGCTGTACCATGAATAATAAAACATTTAAAGTTAAATTCGACTTTCCAGCAGCTTTAAGTGCAATACATTTCCTGCCAACTCAAAGCACGCAAATAATCTTGCAAAGATCTTTTCATGATGAATGTCTGCTGAGCTTACAGTCTATAAAAGCAACCGTTTGGCAAATGAGTAGCAGAGGTTGAATGCATTTCCAGCTTCAAACATACAGAACATGAAGGAAAAAAATCAAACACTCATTACTCAAAATCAGACCAACACAACCTCAGGTAAAGGAGGCCGCAGGATTTTTCAGGCTGTTTTATTAGCTGCCGAATGGAGGCACGTGACTCACAGTACGGTCATGTTTTGTGCGCCTTAATATTCTATTCATCACATCTGAAATCATGGCTCCGGCATCTTCAGTTTTCTTATAAACTGTGCCTAGATCAACATGAGAGAAGTTTAGAGTGCATGGGAGTGATTATACATAAACATATCACTTATTCTGAACTTGACATTAGCACTTCAAGCCCAGGGAACAATTCCCATTTCAGAACGAGAGCTTCTTGGCTTCATCAAAGAATCCTGGAGAAAAAAGCATCATGGTATATGAAGCAGCACAACTGTTTTCAGCATTGATAACAATCGGAAATATTTCTTGAGCCGCATATCAGCATATTAGAGTGATTTCTGAAGAATCATGTGACACTGAAGACTGGAGTAATGATGCTGAAAATTCAGCTTTGATCAAAAATAAATTACATTTTACAACATTCACATAGAAAACACTTTTTTTTTTTAAATTGTAATATTTCACAATTTTACTGTTTTGACTATTTTTTTATCAAATAAATCAACGTGATCTCATGATAATTCGTATGCATTTTACATAAAATGTTGTTCTACAAAACATACATTTACTTACGTTTTTCCAGACATTAAAACATACAGTACTGAGGTTTTTACAGCATCTAAATGTACAAATACTTACGTATTTTCAGCATTTAAATGTACAATACTGACGCATTGACGACACCTAAAAACGAATCCTAATGAATATTGAAATCATTAATTTCATTACTGTTGTTTTTATTTGTCATACCAATGACCTTATGTTTTCAATTGCATTATTAAATTGTTAATCGTTTATTTAATATTATATTATAATATTATAATTCTAACATCTCATTCAGTTCTGTGTGATTTCTGCTGCCCCCTCGTTTCCAAGAATAGGCCTACATAATGTTAAACAAGACTACACTTTAAACCCTTAAAATAAACAACATTTCTGCAATTGTTTAACCATTCATGTAATATTAACGTGATGGGACACAAAAGGCGTTTTCTCCGACATGCTGTGACTAACAATCAAAGACTATAGAATACCCAAGACCTGTCACTCGTATAGTTTTGAATGGGGAAAGATGCAACGCTCCTTATGGCCGCGAAGCCCCGCCTTCTTAATGAAAGAGCCAATTGTTGATTAGTAAAGTCAGCGTGTCACTGCAGCTGCCGTTAGAAGTCCTGGTTGCTATAGAAACAGTCAACGTTCTGAGACGTGCGCTTAGTACTGCGCATGCGCACCGGCTGATCTAGCCTGAAAAATAAGCTTTTTTTTAACGCTATTGGAGCATAAGGAACTATATTTATGAGGCAGTTCTTGTCAGATTTCATTAAATTTATAATATTAATTATAAATTTTTAATATAATATTAAAAATTATTATATTATTATAATTTATAATATAATATTAATTATATTATATTATTATAATTTATAATATAATATTAAATTTAATCGTAAGCTTGGTGAACAGTTTTGGAGAATTTGATGTTTCCCCATTCAAAGAGACTTTGCTAACAATAAAACAATAAAATACACCGAACACGCATCATAATTACAATTTGAAACTATTTTATTTGTGTATTGTAATCGAGATCTTGAGAATCCATACGATTGCGAGGAACAGACCCAAATTCAAGCCTTTATCCGGCGATCTTCATCTCCATTCTGAACAATGAGTCCAGCAGCAACAGCAATAAACCCGCACTGAAGCGCATTTTACAAAATCAAATAGTGCAGTATCAAGAACCACAGATTTTACGGCAGGAAAATCGAACACTCAATGACTGCGTCCGAAAGCCTAGCCAGCTGACTTGCTGCCTCGCTGCCTTATCAGGCAGTGACTTCGAAGGCTGCGAAGGCAACTCTAGAAATTGTTTCGGACAGACTTCAGAGGCAGCGTAACGGGCAATCATTGCTAGGTTACCTAACGGCTAAGTTGTACATTTTGTAGAAAAACGATCTTAAACAGTTATGTATAAATGATTTAATAATACATAAAGACCTCAATGTCATTGACGGTCTGTGTGTCAGAAAAGACGGCAGAGAATGGCATTTTTTGCTTAAAGGGGTCATCGGATGCCCATTTTCCACAAGTTGATATGATTCTTTAGGGTCTTAATGAAAAGTCTTTAATATGCTTTGATTAAAAATTCTCAATGGTTTTGTAAAACAACACCCTTTTTACCTTGCCAAAATCAGGACTGCAAAAATCATCTCATTCTAAGGCGTTGTTCCTTTAAATGCAAATGAGCTTTGCTCACCCCGCCCCTCTCTTCTCTCGGTGAAAAGTCGATCTTGTTTACATTAGCCGCATTTAGCAGCTAAACTTCCTAACTACCACATTATAAGAAAAGGCAATCGCAAAGATTCATAAAAAATGCTTATACTCACTTCTGCTGTAAGTGAAGCTGGATCATGAATAATTCGTGTGAACATAGACGGATATATCGGGAGGCGCATTCCCTTCACAAACAAACGTAATCTACTGCATCTTCAGATTCAGATGTCGGGAGTAAATGACGACCACTATGTTCATTATTACATCCAGCAACACAACACCTCAATCGCTCAATCAGAGATATTCGTGTCTAACTTACATCCCTGCTCCGGCATGGAAACATGGAAAGTTACTGGACTGTGACAGCTGGTCTGAGGTAAGAGCTCATGTCAATCAACTATTGTGGGAGTGGCCTCTGTGGGTGTGACGCCACACCGACAGGCATCTGAGAACGGCTTGATTTGAAAAAGGGGATATTATTTTTACAGATTAATTAAAAACCACTGCATGGATTTTTATCATTATAGGGTAGATTTGTACATACACTGCCAACACACATTAATGTTCAAACAACATGAAAAAGTGAACTTAGCATCCGATGACCCCTATAAAAAATAAAAGCACTGTTGCAAGTAGAACAGGTCATGGTTATTATTGTGGCTGTTTCGTTATTATTGGTAGTATATTGTAAATATTATTTTTATTTGCTACTAATTTGAACCCTTTTAACATTTTTGTAAAATACTATTATTACAAATAATATTATTTATTATGCTTTTTACACTATTACTATTCACAAAGTATATCACGGTCAAGATCTCATCTATTATATAAAGTAACAAGTTTAATTTCATCCGAATATCTTTATTTATATAGCCTATATGACACACACGCACAGGATTGTGGGAAATCAAAGGCAGCGAAGGATACATCTATGCTGCCTTCAAAATTCGATCAAAAGATGTTTTGGTGCTGTTTCTGGTGCTGTGTGTTTTGAATGATGCGCGCGGATTCACAGAGTGGATAGGGGAAATAATCTGGATAATTTTTTCCAGCAATTAAAAACTTAAATTGTGCTCTGCACCTCACACTAACTTTCCGTATTCCACCAGAGAGGACTGCGGCTGCAACGCATTGCCATTTGGATAACGTTATTTTGCAATAAATAAATGATTGCGTTTGCTTGTCTGTCATGTTTTTCTTTATTACTGTACAGAGAGAGTTATGGTTAGGTTTAGAGGTAGGAGTGGGCTTAGCGACTATAAAAATATTTTTATTCTATATTGTTACGAAAATGGTAATTTCCTTCCATATTTTGGTCAGTTACGTTTTATATCCTTTTATATTCGCTATAAAATGGGTAGGTTTAGGTTTGGGGATGGGTTAAGGGGGCTAAAAATCGAAATCGCTTAATAATAAAATGATAAAAATGCATATTTGCTATAAAAAGGGTAGGTTTAGGTTTGGGGGTAGGTTAAGGGGGTTAACAGTCTAAATCGTTTGTTGATAAAATGATAAAAAGGCATTGATACGAATATCTTGATGTAAAAGATACGTAAATATTTTACGTTTTTAGCTTAAAATACGTAGCGATTTGTACGTTTTAAATGTTGAAATACGTCTAAACTGTACGTTTTAGCATCAATAAAAACGTACAAAAAATGTACGTTTTGTGCCTCTAAACGTTACGTAAAAATACCTACGTATAAACAATGAGACCAGGCTGAATAAATCCAGCCTTGGTGAGCAGAGGAGACTTCTTTTACAGACATTTCTTCTTTTACAGACCCCAAACTTTGCATTTTTAAATTAAATTCTATTAATTGTGTTATTTTCAGTTTTAGTTATTTTTGTATATCAGGTTAAACTAAATGAGAAACATTGCATTGCAACTAACTGAAAGAAATGTAATGTATAAAAAGTAACTTTTTTTGTGGTTTTATCTTTAGTTTTAGTTTCCTGTAATAACCCTGGAACTACAATATACAAACACTTTTGTGGCTTAATGTGAGAAGTATACAGTAGTCAACATTTGAAGTGGATCAAAACCTTTCCTAAAACCTTGCCCTAAAACCAAAACAATACTCATTCTTGTCTTAGGACAACTTTAATTAACTTTTTTGATCCACTTGTTGGCAAATGTTGACTACTATATACTGTACATGTCTCCACATGGAGCTCTGGAAAAAGTTCTGACAGGAAAAAATGAGAAGATGCTCAAAACTTCACAGAGGTTTCATCGGTATGGTTTGTCAGTTTCATCAGTGAGGCTCGGAGGAACATTCTTACCATTTGATTTAAACACCAAAAGCCAGTTTTTGGCATTTTGTGTATATGAAGCGTGCATAAGCATGTGTGGTCTGTCTATAACTGATAATAACAAACCTTGAGGACATAAAACTTTACACATCTCTGAGTGACACTAAGACTCCTCTGAGTCTCATGTTCTCTGAGGGGAAATTGTGAGAAAAGCTCTAAAATGATCATGAAGGCTTGAATTTGACTCTTTTCTGTGGATTTATGTGTGAGCGCAGTTACACATGAACGGCACACAGCTACATGTATCGGCCTGTCCTAAAAACAGGCAATCACTCAGGCCAAGGATTTACATCAGCGTGAGCCAGTGCTGTGAATCAAACGCTTGGATCACTCTACTCACGCTGGATACGGCGGGGGTGCAGTCAGGGATCTGAAGGAAAATACTTGCATAGTCAAGCTCAGAGCCTGAGGTGTTCCAGCCAGCTGCTTCAACACAATATCAGAGCTGTAAGGATGAGAAAAGTGTTTTTTCCCCTACAGGACTTTAAAGAGCTATGTTATGTGACATGTAGAGACAGGGACGGTTCTGTTTGCCATGCAGCAACTGATTTCTGAATAGATGAGTGTGCTGTTGATGTTGTTTAAGCCAAAACTCTTGTTGCTGAGTGCAGTCCAAAGTCTTCTTTAAAGGGGTCATCGGATGTAAAATTCACTTTTACATGTTGTTTGAACATAAATGTGTGTTGGCAGTGTGTGTACACAACCACCCTATAATGATAAACATCCACTCAGTGGTTTTTATTTAATCCCTTTAAATAATATCCCCTTTTTCAAATCAAGCCATTCTCAGCTTCTCAGCTGTGTGACATCACACCGACCAAGGCCGCTCCCTCGATAGTTGATTGACATGGCCGTCTTACCTTAGTCCCGCCCTGACTGAGCTGTAAGCAGTCCGCCATTGTGTCAATGCCAGAGCAGGGGAAGACAAGAATGTCTCTTAAGTGACTGAGGTGTTCTGTTGTTGAAAGTAATAATGAACATAGCAGTCGTCATTTACTCCTGATCATCTGAGCTGCTGAAGGCGCGGAAGATTAACGTTACTTTCATTTTTGAAGGGAATGCGCCGATCCCCGATCTGCCTAAATGCATCTATGTTCGCTCAAATCATTTGTGATGCAGCTTCACCTACAGAAGAACCAAGTATAAGGGTTTTTATGAATCTTTGCAAATTGCCTTTCCTAATAATGTGCTAGTTTCATGGCTAAATGTGCTTTTGAGAAGGTAAAAAGGGTATTTTCAAATCTGTGTTTGTCTTTCACTGGGTCTTTAAGTGTGATTGTAACACACAGCCTAAAGTAACTTGTCGCGAATTTAGCTCAAGAGGGAAATGTATATAAATAATTACAATTAATTATGATTAATTACAATTATTTATATCAGCTGCCAGTAGTAACTGTAGCAGAATTAATTTTCCATCAGCTAATCAGTTTGTCCAGTGAACATTCAGTATAATTTATATACTTTAGTATAAACTTTCTTAAAGTACTATTGCATTAGAGCATGTAGCTCGAATCAGAATTGTAAAGGGACATTAATTTCCAAGGCAGAATCAGAATCAAAACTTTTTTATTAAGGAAGGACTAACACATAACTAATCTAAACAAGCAAACATAAAATCACTCATACATGGAAGAAGGGCAGGTGAAAAGCAGTTACAGAGACAAGAAAATGTAGCTATGAAAAGAGTCAGTTAACCACCTGAGTGAAACCATCAGTGCTGTTTACAGCTTGTACTAAACCTCTGTGTTGTTTAGTTAAATGTACGATACTTGCATTGCCTTGGTCGTTGAACAAGTGTCCGAATGCAGTCTCGGGTGAAATCTTGATGGTTTGGAGCAGTGGTGGTTGTGGAATCGCAATCACGTTCTTCTGGGTCCGAAGAGTGATGAACTCCAAAGATGTTCTGACTCAGTGGTGACTGGGAGTTTCTTCCCATGTGAAAATTGAAGAAGAACCAAGAGCTGAGAGGGACCCGGCTGAAGTCCTGTGGTCTTTGGGGAATGGAAAGACAAGGCCGCAAGGCCTGGCGCACGCTTAGGGAAGTCCTGAAGAGTTCTAGCTCATCCTCCTCATCCTCTTAAGTTCTGAAAGAACTCATGTGAGACAAGTGAAGAAAGCTAAAAACGCGGAAGAGAGAAATGTCTGTTCGAGGACATTTCATGAGGATGAATTCCAGGGTTGATTGAAAATGTTTGGCTCTTTGTGGTCGAGAGCCACAGCTCTATATGTTGGGGCCTGTCGGGCACGCCCTGTGCCAGCTCGGGCTCCCTGTGGGTTCCTCCACATGGGCAGCAATTGGAGGATTTTTCAGAAGAGCCGAGGAAGAGTTAGAGCGAAGAGAGTGGGGGATCACTCGTGTGACCATTTAAGTTCTCTGGAGGGCTACACCTCCAGGAGGTCCGAGAACCAATGGTAGCTTTCACCTTTGGAGGGAAAGTTTGCGACTCTTTGTCTGTGGGCATGGTATTTTGCATATGTAATTCGATTTGGTGTTGATGCAAAACTACTAAGGATTTTTAAAACACTAATATCAAAATACAAATTCAGAGAGACCACACATGGCATAGGTAAGTTATACTACACTAGAGATCTATCATCAAAAAACAGTGCATAATGAAAAACACAAAATTACAAGGCAATAATAGTAAACTATACACAATGACCTGGGGCTATGTGTGATAGGAAGGTCAAGGATAGGTTTGTCTGTGAATGAATAGGAAAGAGTCCATTTCTATTGGCTTTGTGTCTTTCATATGGGCAAATGTAGCATGGGCAAATGTGCATTCCTTTGGGGCAATAAAACCCATTATCAGATGGTTGCCCTGGCAACTGAGCCCTTTTGGGGTGTTAGTTGCTTTGGGGGGTTGTCTCCAGAACTCCAGCATGTAGCTGGCTTGTTGGTTTTAAAGATTATTTGTTAAATGTAACAAATAACTGTATGTCTGATTGGTGCAGATGCTACAAACTCATTACTTTGATAAAATTTATAAATAATAAACACACTACTTGTCTTTTATTCATGCAAAATACCATAGTACATATGCAGTAACTTGGTGCTTGAATTCATGTACCATGATATTTACAGGTTTTTTGTGCATTCTAGTTTATATACAAAACACTGTTGTAATATCATGATATGTTTTGGGATTTTGTTTTATGGGACATGAAAAAAGGGGAAGTGTTAAGAGTAAGCCCTACAGTAGGTGTGTCTGTTTTTGAAAATAAAAAATTGGCCCCTGTTTCCCACCCACCCACCTTGCAGGTTGTGCCCTAGATAATTTTTTACAACAGTGTTTCCAAAGATAGACTCACCTACAGTCTTTAAACGTCACCCTACGCACTTCATTCCAGCAATTCCTTCTTCCAGCTTCACAGGGTCGCCTGGGGGTCCATAATGCTAAACCATTTGATTCTAAAGTATTCAGTCCCTCTATAACCGCTGTGTGTGTGTGTGTGAAGCCAAGTACTCATGTGACCTGTGCTCATGAAGAGATGCTCCAAATGTACTGTCAGTCTTACACTGACAAGCGTCTTGCTGATTAGTGACGTCAGCTACGGTCTCATACAGGGTGGAAAACTCTCTTGAGCTCTGAGTGTATTTTCACTCCAATACAGGTGAAGGTTTGTTCGTCAGAAGGCGCTCTGCTGACATGGATGATGATTAATCAGATACATTTTTGTGTGCTTCTCGAGATTTATATTCAGCTTTCAAGAGTTTCTCTTTGAGAACAGGTTTGATGGATTCAAAGGAACCAAATTGCTCAAAAGATTAATAAACTGGATTTGCAAACTGGATAAAAGATCTGTAAAGGTTTTCTTGCTGTTATAATTTTTGCACTTTGAAGTCGCAAATGTAAATAAAGGATCTGGAAAAACATAGAAATTTCCAAAAACTCTTCTTCTGATCCCAGTTTTAGGAAAGAGTGGATGAACTCTATTTTTGATAAAGTTCCAGACTGTGTCAGTAAGAACGTGGATGTTGTTCATTTAATTTTACCGTGGATTCGTTTACAATTGCACATTGCATCAGCAACACAACGCTCGCTCCCTTATCTCAGAGAACCAAGGTTACGTTAGTAACCGGAGTGGCAGAATTCGACGCAGGATTTTCAAAAAGGTTGAAACTAAAAGACGATACCGCCTATATTGGATCCGGCGGTAATGTCACAATAAAGTGCAAGTAACTTTTCATTACGTGGTCACTATTGCTTTGTCTTTTCATACAGATCGTTTGATATGTACTGAGTTTTTTATGTGTTTTAAACCTAAATCACAGTGGCATCCATCTAAGAGGAATGAATGTATGCTGTCAGCCAATCATAACATTGGGCGTTTACTTTCGAGTCTACAGTCCGTCACACCTATTCAAACAGAGTGTTCTGATGAGGGGGGATAAAAGCAGGAAACAAAATAGCCTATTACTTCTAATTTATGATGTTTTTTGATGTAAAAATCTTGATAACATTATAAGTGGATCTCAGAGAACAGTACAAAATAAAAAACAAAGGCAAGTTCATGACCCCTTTAATGGCCAAATGAATGTTTAATAATGTTCACATTGTTGTTGCAGATGAAATATAACACTGATAAGATTAAATAAATAATGCAGCGTCCATTTACACCAAGTGCAAATAGCGACAAATGCTATTTACACTAAGAGCAAATAGTGATGGATTCTATTTACACTATTAAAACAACAGGATTTTCTGCTATTTATAATAGCTACTTATTGCAAATAGTGTCAATTATCTGCACCTCAGTATTGTAGTACATTATAAAACAGTATGCAATAATAACATATTGAATGTAAATTATAATTTTAAATCCTACCTGATTTTACCTGAGCTTATTTTCAATGTTTAAATAAACGCCTTTCCAATGTGATATGAGATTTGAAAAGGGAGAAAAAAAAGTTTGGATGTCAAAAAACACTACAGCATGCGCTGTACCATCTACGCCACTGGAGCAGTTGTATGGTAATTGTCTTTTGTGGTGCTGACCAGCCCAATCACACGTTGGTGGGCGGAGTTAGTGTAAATAGCCTCTGCCAACAAGGCAGGCTATTTGCACGTAGTCTAAAAAGACACTCTGAATAAATATTTCTTACCAGGTTAAATGTTGATTATTAGTAACTCAAACCCCTTAATCTAAACCTCTTTACGTCCCTCGCTTTTTGTTCCTTGCCTCCTTGTGGTGCAATTAGAGAATTGAGATGCCCTTCAAGATGGCTGAGTTTACTTGGTTTCCAGGTCACGGGCTGGAGGACGGAGGAGTGAGGAAACAAGGAAGCATCAATTTCAGTATTAAGAAGCACCCCTACACTTCAAAAATCTACTGAATATGTGATGTGATCTAGGAAAACCCAACACATGGTGAAATTTTACCTTTTTTAGGATTTGATACCATATGAAAGCTAGGTTTAGTCCCTTTCCCTGTCCATAGCTTGAACGTAACAAAAGTTATGGCTATCTTAAGTTGACTAATAGCTATGATTTTCAGGAATGGAATTTTGAGATGGCTTTCACTTTCACATTTAACGACAGCTGTCAGGAGCGCTATACTGCATCATTACACAAACAGATTAATGTTACCCTGAAGAGAACAGTTTTCCATTGTTTATCATGGTCATAGTCTCTGAACTTTTGATTACCCTTGTATATTTAGATAGCACGAATAGTGTACCTTGTAGTTTACATTAGAAAAGCCAGCGCAGTACAACTGTTTGCGTACTGTCCATATAACAGGCTGTCATTGGACTCCTCCTCTTTAGTAACTTCATTATCCGATCCTTCATCTCTGGATGTGAAATAGTCCATTATAACATTGTTTAGGGCACTGACATCACCAAGATTGAGCAGATTTAGACAAGTAAGTTTAAGTGAGCAGCTACAGGGTCATTCTTTAATTAAGGGTACATTTAGAATTTGACAATGTGAAGAAAAAACCCCAAACATGACCTTACATAGCTGCTTTAAAACAATCTATATTGTTTAAAGTGCTATATAAATAAAGGTGACCTGTAACAATTTGTGCATAAAATACCATCTATTTTTGCTACTGTGCACAACGTTGACTTTACTGGGTTGACAGGTAACTTAGCTGACATTTTTAGTGTTTTGGGCCTTTACTCAACATGGAGGCCTAGAACTACTGAGCATATGCTATGTTTAGAAATATAATTTCATAAACAAAACATAAGTTTTAGTTAAATTGTGTTGTTAAAATTTGCAGCAATAATACTTGTGTAACACTGTTGACAGTCATTTAATCCAGTCTTGACACGTTTGTTAGTTTAACCAATAGTAGGCGAAAGAGAGAGAACATAAGTTCTAGTGTTTCATCCATGTGCTTCTAGAGGAAATTTCATCATACTGTGCAAATTAGCTGACAATGGTTTTTCAGACACAAATAAAACAAGTTTTTGAACAAAAGATATGGCTTTTTCAACATACAGTAATGTGATAGTAATATTTTTAGAGATGACAGACAAGATGTTATAGAATAATGTAATGAAAACCCAAACAAACCCCAACAAAAAAAAAGACATTTAACCAGTGGTGAATAGTAACAAAGTAGCTGTACTTCGTTACTGTACCTAAGTACATTTCCCAAGTATCTGTACTTTACTGGAGTAGTTTTATTTTGAGTAACTTTCACTTTTACTTTGCTACATTCCAAAGCGTAAGATCGTACTTTTTACTTCACTTAATTTCATAAAACCGGGAGATCTTGTGAGCGCGTGTGCGACAGTGCTGCAAAAAGTAAGTTACTAATGTCGAATTTTAGGATTAATTATTGTAACTGAAAATCATATTTAGTTCAAAACTGTCCATTGTTTGTGAATTAAATCTGCTGTAAAGGGATCTGTTTAAGCAGTGTCTCCATGTTTTAGGTCAAAAAAATGAAAATAACACAGATTAAATAAATAACTCATGCACGTTCATATTCCCTGCTGCTGTAACGTTAGCAGTTTTATTTAAATGCTACGCATTTAGTCCTACGTGATGTCTGTTTTTATATTGTTTATAAACAGTATACATTTTTATATAACTAGCGGAGTAGACAGATATGAATGTTTATATTTATAACCATACTAAAAATAAGTAAACATTGCTAGCTGATGCTAACTATCTAGCTAACAAGCTTGCTACCCTGGTGGAAAAAAACCAAGCATAAGCTGGTAGGTATGTTTTGATGCTGGTTTAAGCTGGTCCTTTGCTGGTTTATGCTGGTCCCTATCCAGCAACATGACCAGCATAAACCAGCATCAAAACATACCTAACCAGCATATGCTGTTTTTTCACCAGAGTGGTGCTAAGTTGAGGTAATTTTTAGATATAAAGTCCAAATATTTTTATTCAACCACCTAGATAGATTACATCTAAGGGAAAAAGAAAGGATGTGATGTTCAGAACATGGTAACTACAGTAATTATCAAAGTGGGAAGTGATGCCTTCCGGGGGCATTTGGCCAGGGGTGTTTTTACACCACAGACAAGGTTTGAGAGGAAAAAAATCATTATGAAAATAATATTATATTTTCCTTAAAATGTTCTTGCTAACTTCAGGCCTTATTTTCATATCATATATAACTGTGACATATGCAAAACAACAAGCTTTAAAACACTTTTTTCTTAATGGTGAAAATTAGATGGTCAAATCTGTTTTCCCTCAGGTACATCGCAGTGTAAGCTTCACAGTGAACATTACTACATCACTCTCGTCAGCATAGTCCATATCAACAACAAAAATGTATATTTACTCTATATAGTGTTTATTTTGGGAAAATCCCAGGTATTTTGAGCAGTAGGATTATAAAAAAAAAAGTGCTAATATAAAATTCAATTAAGTAGCCTATATAAAACTGCAAAATAAATCTGTCAGTACTTTTTTACTTAAGTACATGAAAAATTGGGTACTTTCACTCGAGTAAAATTGAAAAAGAAGCACTTTTACTTTTACTGGAGTAATATTTTATTATACATATCTGTACTTTTACTCAAGCAATTGACTTGTGTGCTTCGTCCACCACTGCATTTAACCTATTTTTTTCGAATTTCCTAAAAAAAACGTCCCAACGTGTTTTTCTCTTTTCAACAAGCTTTAGGACACACTTATTCTAATCTCACATAATATTTAGGATGGATAATATGACCACTGGGACGCGGGATACCCCTGGTGAAAACCCCCTGGTTTATAGCCATGTTTAGCTTTTTACTTCTGCCGATTGTATTTATGCTTCAAAATTAATAAAAGTTATATTCATTTGTGACTTTAATTATTAATTTGCATATTAATTACAATGATGAAAGAAATGTGAAAGAATCAAAAACTTGAACTGGTCACAGATCTTATTTTCTGCAATAATCCAAAAGCCAATGGAAAAACCATACTGTTTTTTTTTTTTTTTTTTTTTTTTTTGTCGAGGGAACCAGAGTGATGCAAACTTATGGGATGGTTTACAAAAATACATAAGGACTGCAGCACCTCTGCTTTTAAATTCATTTTATAAAAATTCACAAAACACCCATTTAAGCAACTGTTTGTGTTTAGAGAGAATTAATTAGCAGTGAAGTTGTCGATATTATAGCACATGTGAGACATGATTTAATATGCGAGCAGTAGTTTCCAACGGTTTTATAGCAGTCAGATTCTTGACGCTGGACCAACATTTCTCAAAAAGTGTTCAGACTTTGAATAACAGTGAATGAAGACTGACAGGAGACAAATGTATTTGTGTGCAGATGTGCCTCATCAGTGTGGGATCACCGATATGTCATCTCTCTTCCCTGTCGTTAGAGCTTTTTCCACGTTGGCCAACTTTTCCCAGCGCAGCTGCTTTAAATTCCATGATCTTATTAACTTTTGCGAGTAACAAAATCAAGCGTTTTTAATTAGTTTTGAGGGCTCTGAAAACATCACCAGATGCTGTAATGTAGTCACATTCCTGCTCTGTTGATCTTTGGTCTTGTTTTTGAGGTATTGAGCCAGAAAGATATTTGGGGGAAATGACAGTGAGTGACTGTAAAGATATCCATGTCAGCACATGGAAATCATTTTATATGAGCTGCTGTGACAAATTATTAATGCTGGAGTGTACAGTGCCCTATCTAGTGTGGAGACAAAAAAAAAAAAAAAACAGCATATGCTGGTTAGGTATGTTTTGAAGCATGGCAGACTCAAACTTACTGACTTTGTTTACACAGGGTGAAAGTGGGTTTTATTTCACCTATAGTCACAGTCATGGTGCTCCCGGTCAAAAATGACCGGACTCCAAACAACTGCTTATAAATCTCTTATTATGCTATATTATCACCAAATATGGGATTCATTCTTTTTGTTTTTTTGTTTCTATTTGCATCGGATTAATCGTAAGCCTCATTCATCCGAGAGTTTGCACCTAATTTTTTGAGTAAAAAATCTTTTTTTGTTAATAATTTTCACAGTATGACAAAATTTTTTTTACAAATTTGCACTGTTTATCACAATAATGTGCTTTAATATTTAATCAGGAAGTTTGCTTTTCAATGTTTTTATTTTGTACAAAATTGCAAAAACTCACACTTGTGGTGTTCCTGGTCAAAAATGACTGGACTCCAAACAATTGCTTATAAATCTCTCATTACACTCTTAAAAATAAAGGTGCTTCTAAAGGTTCTTCAAGCGATTCCATAGAGGAACAATTATTGGCTCCGCAAAGAACCATTCAGTCAAAGGCTCTTTAAAGAACCATCTCTTTCTTACCTTTGTAGGGTATCAGAGCGAATCAGACAAATTGAAGATTCGAACAGAACATTGTTGAAACCAAAGAGCCAAATTCCACAAAGAGGCCCTGGCTAACTAGACCATGTCATAAATCTGTCCAGGATACCCTGGTGCCAGCCAGCCTGAAGTAAGCCTAACCAACCAACTTTAAACAGCTTTGAACAACTTGCAACATTAACACAAAAGAACACAATTATTGATAATCCCAACTCAGGAAAAAGATTGTCAATATTGGGGCAAGAAACCCAAGATTAATGGTCAAAGATATCAGGACCATCACATGAGGAAACTTTGTTGGGTGGTGCTCCCCCACCCAAGACAAGAACCAGACCGAGTTCCTTCAAAATTCCTTTGTTCCTCACATTTCTTTCTTTTACTTTCATCTTTTTCTTTCCGTTGAGAGTTGCATGTTCTAAGTTAAATTTAATAACTTGTTTCAGCTTTTTAACTTGTTTTCTTTCTTTTAGGACTGGTTTTGTGTTTCTATTTGCATCTGATTAATCATAAGCCTCATTCATCCGAGCATAGGCACCTCATTTTTTGAGTCAAAAAAAAAAAAAAAAAACTTGTCAAAATTGGCCAGCCATTGAAAATTGAGGGGGGAAGATCACAAACAGGACGTTTATTTTGAAATGCTTTTATTTTCTGAAAAGGGGCTCAAAGTAAGACTTATGCTGTTCCTGTTAAATCTGACCATCATGACATACAAGAAAGAACACATTAAGATTATTTACATTATAACATTTCGTGGAACAACAAACCAAAACTGTTATATTTAATTTATATATATCCTGCATACTGACACTGTCAAACAGAGACAATATCATGCAACAACAAGCTGAAGCTCTCTCTGTTCTAAAGCATTTATTTGTGAACTTTCGTCTACTCTGTGAGAACATGAAAGCCTCAAAACCTAGGCTAAAGACGAGACAGTTTGAGTGTGTGTGAGAGAGATAGAGAGAGAGTTATCATAAAAGAATATTGCAGGCAGTTCAGGGTAGGATGAAATACTGGTATAATACTCACAATAGTAATGAGGTGCCTGCTTTCGGATAAATGAGACCTACGATTAATCAGATGCAAACAGAAACACAAAACCAGTCCTAAATGAAAGAAAACAAGTTGACAAAAAGAGTGAATCCAATATTTGGTGATAATATAGCATAATGACAGATTTACAAAGCATTAGTTTGGAGTCCAGTCATTTTTGACTGGAAACATTACAAGTGTGACAGGAATCTGAACACAACCAGAGGGTTAAGCTGCTCCTAAACACCTAGCTCCTGCACAGGACCAGCTCATAACCAGCCCAGAACCTGCTTAAACCAGCTCATGACCAACTAAAAACCATCTTAACCAGCATATGCTGCTGTTTCAACAGGGTGGTGTCACATTTTATTGTGTTTATGAAACACTTTAGAATCTTTAAAGGGGTCGTCGGATGCCCATTTTCCACAAGTTGATATGATTCTTTAGGGTCTTAATGAAAAATCTATAATATACTTTGGTTAAAAATTCTCAATGGTAGTGTGAAACAACACCCTTTTTACCTTGCCAAAATCAGCTCTGCAAAAATCCTCCTGTTCTGGTCGAGGTTGCTTTAAATGTTAATGAGCTCTGCTCGCCCCACCCCTCTCTTCTCTCTGTGGAGTGAAAAGCCTGTTTACTCTAGCCGCATTTAGCCGCGTTTAGCCGCTAAACTTGCTAACTAGCACGTTATTAGGAAAGGCGATCGCAAAGATTCATAAAAAAAACCCTTATACTCACTTCTGCTGTAAGTGAAACTGGATCACGAATGATTCATGCAAACATAGACGCATTTATGTAGATCGGGAGGTGCATTCCCTTCACAAACAAACTTAATCCACTGCATCTTCAGTGGCTCAGATGTTGGGAGTAAATGACGACCACTATGGCACCTTAATCACTCAATCGGAGATATTCTTGTCTAAATTACATCCCTGCTCCGGCATCGAAACAATGGAGGTCGGACTGTTACAGCTGATTTAAGGCGGGTCTGAGGTAAGACGCTCATGTCAATCAACTATGGTGGGAGCGGCCTCTGCTGGTGTGACGCCACACTGACAGGCATCTGAGAACGGCTCGATTTGAAAAAGGGGATATTATTTTTAAAGATTAATGAAAAACCACTGCATGGATTTTTATCATTATAGGGGTAGATGTGTTCATACACTGCCAACACACATTAATGTTCAAACAACATGTAAAAGTGAACTCTGCATCCGATGACCCCTTTAAAAGACAGTCATTTTCAATGTTTATGTAAGAGGTAATGTATATTCATTAGCGTAAGTAAAACATTAATAAATTGATCAGGATCCTGATGCTAAATGTCACCTGTGAGGGGATTATTTTGTGATAATAACTGGCTGACTGTACTTTATCCAGTACTTTATTACACAACTACTTACTAAATGAATATATGGACATGAAATATTGACTTGAATTGTAATTATGTGAGAAAAAACAAGTGCTAAGGCAAGCTGAAGAAAATCTCAGCATTGCATCAACCTTTAATTAACCATCTGACTGTTAATTATTCTGCTTATTATGATATTTTAATTTATATTAAGTGGCCTTAACTACTAAGTACTTACATTGAAATTAATCATTTGATACAATGCACTTATTCTGTACATACTAGTGTTGGGTCCTGTAATGCCACGCCAGCAGAGGGAGCCCTCACCCGAATACTGACTGTTCGCTCCCTCTGCTGCCTCTACGACACTTCCTGTTTTGGACTATTTAGACGCCATCCAGGCGTTCCTTCCTCGCGAAGTATTGGCAGTCTGATCTGCCTTACCGAGCGTTTATTCACATTATCTGCCTGATTACCTGTTACCGTTTCTGCTTTGTTTCTGCCTCACGAGTATTCGGATTATCCCTCGGTTTGTTTGCCTTTTGGACTGATATTACGGTTTGACCTCCTTGTTTCGTTCCCTCACTATCGCTTCTGGATTTCCCCTTTGTTTTGGCTGCTCTGTTGTACTGTCATCCCGTTACTGACCCATTGCCTGTTATTATCACTCTGCGGCTTGGATCTCCCTTTTGCTCTGTACGCCTGTGAACTGTCTTCCCGTTACCGACCCATTCCCTGCTCACTTGTGTTTCGCTGTTTTGAATAAACTACCGCATATGGATTCTACCTCTGCCTCCGCGTCTGCGTTACAGAATACTTCGCCTACCATGAATCCAGCGGAAGTTGCGAATCTACAAGCGGCGTTCGCTTACCAGAGTGAGATGTTGAAAAACTATCAAGAACAACTTGGTAAACTTCAATCAGTGAACGAACACCTCACGCAATACGTCCGATCGCTTCCTCCTCCCACGCCCAAGACGGTAAGCTTTGCTCTTCCTGAAAAATTCGACGGCACCGCTGAAATGTGCAAGGGGTTTGTTCGCCAAGTTAAACTTTATTTCGATCATCAAGGGGAGAAATTCGAATCTAATGAGAAGAAATGTGCTTTCCTGATGACCTTGCTTTCTGGTAGAGCAATCGATTGGGCGTCAGCGGTATGGGATTCCGATGTTCAAATCCGGCGTTCTGTTGATTATTTTCTGGAGCAGTTACGCGAAGTGTTTGAATATCCCGCGGGGGGCAGGGATATTTCTACACAGATTATCAACCTTAAGCAAGGGAATCGCACTGCAGCTGAACATGCTATCAAGTTTTGTACTCTCGCAGCTCAAAGTGGGTGGAACGACACCTCATTAACCGTCATGTTCTATCATAGTCTCAATGCCGATTTACAAACCGAGCTCGCGTGCCGCAGGGAGGACCTGTCGTTCACTGATTTCGTCTCTCTCACAGTCAAGATTGATAACCTCATGAGACAGACTCCTAAACGCAAGATGGTGAGAAGTAGTCTCCGTGGCTCATCTGTTTCAGTAACCGGCACATCTGCTTCCCCGGAGGAACCGATGCAGCTCAATGTTTCACGTTTGTCGGAAGAAGAGAGAGAGAGACGGCGCATCAATAACTTGTGCTATTACTGTGGAGGCGTCGGCCATCGCAGCCTCCGGTGTCCACAAAAGCAACAAGCCAGCTCCAGGGTAAATATTCATCATCTTTCTTTATTATGCAATCGTACTTTAACAATTCCCATTCTGCTTGAAAATGATACTCTGTCTCTTGAACTGACTGCCATGATAGATTCGGGAGCGGCGCTGAACATCATCAACCGGACCATTGTGGAAAAATACCAAATTCCCACTCAAACCTGCACGCCGCCTATAAAGATCAAGGCCATCAATGATACCCTCATCGGAGAAGGAATTACCCATCAAACCAGAACACTCACGCTCAAAGTAGGCCTGCTCCACCAAGAATCCATCACATTCTACATCGTCGACTCCCCCAAACATGATGCCATCCTAGGATTCCCCTGGCTATCTACTCACGACCCCGACATTTCTTGGTATCATGGTGAGCTTACTCGCTGGTCAAAATTTTGTCACGAAAACTGTTTCCACATAAAACCTCAACTGTTTGGTACCACCAGCATAGAAAGCCCAGCCTCCACCAACAATGTCAAGATCCCTTCCTGTTATAACGATTTATCTGATGTTTTTAGTAAAGTCAAAGCCACCCAGTTACCACCACACAGACCTTGGGACTGTGCCATAGACCTGCTCCCCAATGCTATGCCCCCCAAGAGCAAGGTCTACCCCCTTTCCAGAACTGAGACTCAAGCTATGGAGGACTACATCACAGAGGCACTGGACTCAGGATTTATTCGACCATCCACCTCTCCAGCCGCTGCAGGGTTCTTCTTCGTAGAAAAGAAGGATGGAGGATTGAGACCCTGTATAGATTACCGAGGACTCAACAACGTCACGGTTAAATTTCGCTACCCCCTTCCTCTAGTGCCGCCGGCCCTGGAACAACTGCGTGAGGCCACAATCTACACCAAGCTGGACTTACGAAGCGCCTACAATCTCATTCGTATCCGGGAAGGAGATGAGTGGAAAACCGCCTTCCTCACCACCAGGGGGCACTATGAATACCAGGTTATGCCTTATGGGTTAGCGAACTCGCCTGCTGTGTTTCAATGCTTCATCAACGAGATTTTCAGGGATCTCCTTAACAAGTACGTTATCGCCTACATTGATGATATTCTCATTTACTCCAAGTCTGCAGAGGAACACGTTTACCATGTGAGAACCGTGTTAACACGGCTCCTCAAAAATCAACTCTACGTTAAGGCCGAGAAATGTGAATTTCACGTACCTCAAACATCCTTCCTGGGCTACCACATTAGTCACCAAGGGGTCAAAATGGACATGGCTAAGGTCCAAGCAGTTACGGAGTGGCCACAACCATCCACAGTCAAAGAACTACAAAGGTTCCTCGGTTTTGCAAACTTCTATAGACGGTTTATCCGTGACTACAGTATGGTGGCAGCCCCATTAACCTCACTCTTGAAGGGCAAACCCTCCAAATTAACCTGGACTGCCCAAGCCAGCCAAGCCTTCGCAGCCCTCAAGGAAAGGTTTACATCAGCCCCCATTCTAAAACATCCGGACCCCAATCTCCCATTCATCGTTGAAGTGGACGCTTCGGACTGTGGTATAGGGGCCGTTCTCTCCCAACGTCATGGCAACCCAGGCAAGCTGTATCCCTGTGCATTCTTTTCCAGAAAACTGACTGCGGCCGAACGTAACTATGATATAGGGAACAAGGAACTTCTATCCATGAAGGCAGCTATCGAGGAGTGGAGGCACTGGCTTGAGGGAGCCGCTCACCCCTTTCAAGTCATCACCGATCATAAGAACCTCGAATACATCAAAGCAGCCAAACGTCTGAACCCACGTCAAGCCCGGTGGGCCCTCTTCTTTACTCGCTTCCAATTCACAGTGACCTACAGACCAGGTAACAAGAACGGTAAAGCGGACGCTCTTTCAAGACGCCACGATCTCCCGGTTGACCATCAATCATCTGAATCCATCCTTCCCCCCACAGTCATTCTTGCACCCATTTCTTGGGACATCATGGAGGAGATACAGAGGGAGCAGCAACACAATCCGCCTCCCACCAACTGCCCCCCAAACAAGCATTATGTGCCTCAAGCTCTGCGACACCGCGTCATACAATGGGTTCACTCTTCACTCAGTTCTGGACACCCTGGCATCTCTCGTACCCTCCAACTAGTCCGAAACTCCTTCTGGTGGCCCTCAATAACCAAAGATGTAACCACATATGTCAAAGCCTGCTCCTTATGCGCTCAATCTAAGGCTCCCAAAGAACTACCCTCTGGTCTCCTCCACCCCCTACCCATCCCTACATACCCCCTTGGTCACATCTGTCCATTGACTTTGTCACAGATCTTCCTCTGTCCAACGAATTTACAACAATTCTAGTCACCATTGATCGCTTCTCTAAGTCATGCCGCCTCATACCCTTAAAAGGATTACCCACCGCCATGGAGACCACTCTCGCTCTCTTCCACAATGTATTCAGGATCTACGGTCTCCCCGAAGATATTGTGAGTGATAGAGGCACACAATTCACATCCCAGGTTTGGAAGGAATTCTGCAAACAACTTGATATAAATGTCAGTTTAACCTCAGGCTATCACCCACAGGCCAATGGACAGGTGGAAAGGTTGAATCAGGAAATGGGTGTGGGACAGCGCTCATGTTCATCTCCAACGGGCCATCAGGACTCAGGAAATTCAGGCCAATCGTAAACGCCGCCCACATCCTCCCTACCAACCTGGACAACGGGTCTGGCTCTCAACTCGGGACATCAACCTGCGGCTGCCCAGTAGGAAGCTCTCCCCAAGGTATGTAGGACCTTTTAAAATTCTACGTAGAATTAACGAGGTTACCTACCAATTAGAGCTTCCTACTAATTATCGTATCTCTCCCTCCTTCCATGTCTCCCTCCTGAAACCGGTCCACCCGGAGGCTGACCCCGGCCATGAAGCCCCAGAACCGCCACCGCCATTGGATATCGACGGAACCTCTGCATATCAGGTGCATGAGTTACTGGACTCGCGCCGTCGAGGGGGTCAGCTCCAGTACTTGGTGGACTGGGAGGGGTATGGACCTGAGGAGAGATCGTGGGTGGCCGCCCGCGACATCCTGGACCCGTCGCTCATCGAGGAGTTTCACCGAGCCAGACCCGACCGACCTGCACCACGGCCACGGGGACGTCCACGTCGAGCTCCAGGAGTCGCTCCTAGGGGGGGGGATTCTGTAACGCCACGCCAGCAGAGGGAGCCCTCACCCGAATACTGACTGTTCGCTCCCTCTGCTGCCTCTACGACACTTCCTGTTTTGGACTATTTAGACGCCATCCGGGTGTTCCTTCCTCGCGAAGTATTGCCAGTCTGATCTGCCTTACCGAGCGTTTATTCACATTATCTGCCTGATTACCTGTTACCGTTTCTGCTTTGTTTCTGCCTCACGAGTATTCGGATTATCCCTCGGTTTGTTTGCCTTTTGGACTGATATTACGGTTTGACCTCCTTGTTTCGTTCCCTCACTATCGCTTCTGGATTTCCCCTTTGTTTTGGCTGGTCTGTTGTACTGTCATCCCGTTACTGACCCATTGCCTGTTATTATCACTCTGCGGCTTGGATCTCCCTTTTGCTCTGTACGCCTGTGAACTGTCTTCCCGTTACCGACCCATTCCCTGCTCACTTGTGTTTCGCTGTTTTGAATAAACTACCGCATATGGATTCTACCTCTGCCTCCGCGTCTGCGTTACAGGTCCGAGTCCACCTAAGTCGAGTCCGAGTGTTTAACCATTCGAGTCCGAGATGAGTCTGAGTCCAAAATGGGCCGAGTTGGACTCAAGTCCGAGTCCCAAAGGACAGAGTCCGAGTCCAAGGAAACACTTACTAGACATACTGGAAACCCCTTGGCAGGTGTGTTGAGGCAAGTTGGAGTTAAACCAAGGACCAGGACCAAGTTTGGGCACCCCTGTTTTTAACCTTTACAACTAGAAAAACGCAATGTCAATTGAAATGTAAGAAAAGCAAACCTATAGTGAATCTTGTCATTTTGATTTTTGATTTCACAACATCTCATATGTGTCCATGCTCTGCTTAAGCATAAAGTCATGTAACAGAAGTTATGGCTGACTTATATCTTGTGAAATATTTCAGAGTGAAACAGGTTTTAGAATGTGATAAATTATAGGGCGGTACTTGACTTTATTCATTGATATAATAAAAGTATAAATTCAAGAGTGGGGGTAAAGGAGCAGGTATCTTGGTGAATGGGACCTTAACAGCAGAAAACGCACCTCTTTCATTTCTGATTGTGGCTGTGTGTGTTTTGGGTTTTATATGACTTTTTTTTTCTTGGATAAGGCTGTGAGGGATAAACCTAGTCGTTACAATGGTACACACTGTGTATAAAGCCCTACATATACTTTCCATAAGTCACAGCAAACTCACACCTGTTTTATTTTTGAATGCATTTATAGTTACATTATTACAATAAATTACATTATATAAAGAAAAATTGATGATGTGCCATTGAATTATTAGAAATCAAATCATGCACACCCAAGGTGGTTTTGAACCCATTAAAACTATTGCTGCAAAGATGTTAGAAGAAATATTATTCTTTGAAGCTAGAAACTGCCACCATGTTTAAAAAATAATAATAATAATTTTAATACAGCAAAAACTAATCAACTAATGTAAGTAAAACATTCTCAAACATACTGAAGGCAAGTAAAGACTCCAAATGAAACGGGAAACAGATGAGAGCCAATCATGATTTCATTTTCAATTCATTTTTTAATTTTATTTATATTATCTTATTATTTTAGTGGGTAGAATAAGTAAGTTTTGGGTAAATTAATTTCAGTTTAAGCCCCATATCCTCGCGAGTCGCGATTCTCAGCTTGTCTTGATAGAGAGGACTCTCTTTTCGTTATTTTCCCGCTTTTACAAGTTAACTAAGTTTCTCAGTCATGAGGTAAGTAGGAAACTGGCTCCGAACTTCAGTGGCACATATCTTCAATTTCCTTCTTTTCACTCGCTTTCTTTCGCTTTCATATACCTAATGCACAGTGCACATTTTACTTTCACTTTTAAATTAGCGGCATTCCGCGTCGATTGCTTGAATCCAATTCAAGCAAAAACAAAATACAACGTTAAACTCACTTAGCCTATAAATTAATCATGGAACTTTTATTAACAAAACGAATACTAATAGCTTTCACCATACAAAATAACAAATTAATACAAAATAAATAACTTAGGCTAGGCCTACATAAAAGGAACCAAATAAATATAAGAAACATATAACGTTTATTAGCAAAGAAAATAAGAAATAAATTACGCAAAGTAAAAATCAGCAAACACCGTAAAACCAAATAAATAAGAAACGAATGTTCAAAAAAAAAAAAAAAAAAACTTCGAAATAACCATACACTCTAAAAAGTGCTGGGTTATTTCTGTAAACACATTGTTGGGTTGATCATGCTGGGTCAAATGGACTCTAGGTGTTCTTTCACCACTTCAGATATCAAAGCAGTGGTCCACTTGATACCCTGGTTAAAACCGTTAAAGGTAAGTTATATCATTCAATAACATTCAATACCCAAGATTTGTTTTAGAATTTGATCTTTTCATTAAAATAACCATAGTTACTGGTATGACAATAAAATCAAACAATCAATCTAACATTTAAAAGCTTAAACTTATTTAACCACATTTGTTTTTTTTTGTTTTTTTTTTCCTCAAATTTTATCAGATTTCACAAGACACAAGCTACATCCAGAGGCAGACTTTTTGTAGACTGGGCTACAATTGCAGACCAAATTGTTGCCTATGCCCAGCAAGATGGAAAGGTGCATTAAGAGCTGGGTGACATGACTTCAGGTAAGGTATTTCTTATAATATGTCAATCTATAGAAACAAAATTCAACTGTATTTGACACATCAACAGGTAAATACAATGGTTACAGTAAGACTTAACTAGTTGCTTATTAGTTTGTGTATTGGCTGTTAATTAGTACTTATAAAGCACATACTGATGCCTTATTCTGCATGAGCATATTCTATATCCCTGAATCCCACCCCATACCTAAACTTAACCTGCAGTAGTTGAATGGGGGTGGGGATTCATTTGCATTAATACCATTATAATTTTTTTTTTTTTTTTTTTAATAATAATTTCATTATTTAAAGGAATGAAGAATTTTTCATATGAAAGTGTTTCAATGTGTTGTTTTGATTATGAGATAAGTTATTATTCTTATGGTTTAGATGCTAAAGGGGAGAGTGCTTTCAAAGTCCTGCCCATTCTGGAGGAAGGGTCCACAGAACCACAACCACAGAATTCAGAATTTATTGACATACAAACCTGTAAGTTTTGTTTTACTTTTTATATATAATATATATATATATATATATATATATATATAAATATATATATATATATATATATATATATATATATATATATATATATATATATATATATATATATATGTATTTTTGGAAATGCAAACTGACTAAAAAGTCAGTTTGAAATTTTCTTCTAAAATGAGCATTTTTTCAGGCCTAAGTGTCTTCAAGACTAAGTGTCGTATAATTAACAGGTGGGGACCAGCATGGTGGATTTGTGCCTTGGGGACGAGACATCGACATCCCAGACCTTCGCCATTGTTGCCTGGGAATTTTTCCAGCTTGCAGTATATTATATTGATGGACATAAGTCTTCATGTGTGAATTTTTTAAGGCCAACAGTTTTTTCTGGCCACTTGTAACATGTTTTAAATTGTCATATGTATTGTCTGGTGGACACTTTGTTTGGCTTAGTTTTAATAGCACAATGTTTGGAACGATTCTCATGTGGTAATAATTAATTTTTGAGTGTTCTGCTGCTGCAATGTTGACAAAGAATCGGAATCTACAGTGCCTAGTTTACACGGTTTTGTGTTTTAAAGTAACTGATCTACTAAAATTGTTGTTTTATGTGTCTGTAATGGTTGGATAAAATGTGTGACAGCTGCACCCATTTGAAAATTGTTTTAAAAAGAAATAAAACTCATTAAATTAATGTTTACAGTTGCATTTTTTTGTGTTTTTCTAACTGTATTACAGAAAAGCAGTAATAATTTTACATTCTTTTGTGATTATTTATTATTATTGGTAAATATAAAGGTAGCAAGGCAATAAGACAACAAATAACCCAATGTTTAGGTTATGTTTAACCCAGCAACACAGTTAACCTGACCCACTCGTTGGGTCAAATAAACAACCCAGCATTCTGGGTCAAATGGTTAAACCCAGCACTTGGGTCAAAACAACCCAACGCGTGTTCTGTCCCATAGTTACCCAGCAGCTGGGTTAAGGTTGGGTTATTTTTTAACCCAGCACTTTTTAGAATGTAGATAGCGGAAAAAGTCAACAAGCTTTTTAAAATAAAAAACACTGCCAAACTTCCACCATCCTCTTGTCTGAAGCCAAACCGTCCAAGGCAGATACCCTATAGCACGCGCAGGAAATTTAAATTTATTGCCGTTACATTTTTAAAATGTCTTGTTTTTATTTATTTCGTGTTTTATATTATTTGTTCTTTTTTATATTTGTTATTTAATTTTACAGCATTTGTTTTTGTTAAAACTAATTTTAAAATTGTAGTTATTTTAAAAGATGCATGTTTCCCACTATTTTAATTCCTGTCTTATTTTTCCCATAAGAGTGGGTGCAGCCATTCGTAAATTTTTTGTGTCTGGTTTCCGGCCTCATCCACTTCCAGCTATTTTTAGCTGCACAAAAAGCTCGTTTTGCTGCTTGATATTGCAAACTGGTGTGTCTTACCATATTATTTCAATGCATTATCTTAATTATAAACACGCTGGTTTGTAGTGCAAACTGTTTTACAGTGTACTGCACTCCGATATTCTTCTCGTTTTTTTCCTATGGCGGGTTATGAACCGGACGTCTAACACATTACCAGAAAACAGCTTACTTCCGCATTGAAAAATAAGGTGGATAAATGCATATATGCCGCTTCAGAACAGCATTAAACGGTCTGTGTAAATGCACATTTTTGTGGTTTTATGCCGCTTCAGATTCGGTTTCTGTGCCGCCTTTGCTGTGTAAAGATGCCTCAAGTAGGCCTAATACTTACAAACAAAAGGATACATAAATATATAAATAAAAAATAAAAATGAAATAATATTTTTAAGAAATAGAATCTTTTTAAAAATAGATTTTTTTTTTAAGTAGGTCTATCTAAAGGCTATTACAGAAATAGACTACTACAGATATCTCTTGAAGTATACATTAAATATGATTCTAATTAAAGTTAATAAGTGATTCAGTCAAGAAAAGTGAGTGATTTTTCTCTTTTTTCTTTTGTTGTTTGATTAATATTTATGACGCTGTCGGCGGTTTACACTGCTGTCGCTTTAAGATCTGACGCACAGATCAAATATTTTGACGCATCAGTATTTCTCCCAAATGTTCAGGTTTACTTAAGACAACTTCATTTACATTAATATTCTCTAAGACGAGCATGTGTGAAAGAGAACTCGGCATGCGCGTATTGAGAGGCGCGTTCTGTGAGTATCACTATAATAATACTATATATAATATATATATATAATACTGAATATCACTTTCGTTATAATGCATCGAGTCCGTGACATTTCCGTCAACAGTCTCTGGATTTGGATGGACTCGGCATATTTTCCGAGTCCGAAAAGCTCGAGTCCGAGTCAAGGCCGAGTAAAAATGCATCCGAGTCCGTGACAAGTCCGAGTCGCCTAAAAATTGTACTCGAGACCGGACTCGAGTCCGAGTACCCCAACTCTAGTACATACATGTATTTACATTGTACTTAGTTTAAAAATACCCACATGTAATTACATCTGTAATTAATTTCTGTAATTACACTGTTGACCCATCCCTTACACCTTAACCCATCCTTAAACCTACCCATACCACCAAACCTCTCCCTACATTGTACTTATTTTTTGATGTAAGTACAAAGTAGTCAAGGTCATTTAATATAAAGTGGGATTTTTTTTACTTAACATTTGACCACTAAATGCTGCTGCTGACCCACCATGTAATAGTTTTGATAAGTGCTTTATTTTAAAGAATTAAACTTAAACTCATTAGAGTATTAGTAGACTGTCATGTTATGGTTAACAAAATAAGTTGAGGAACTTACAAAGTTATAATCATTAAAATGTCCACTGAGATCATCAAAATAATGTGTTAGCAGATGTTAACCAGACAGTCTACTAATACTCTAATGACTGCTAGTTGACAAGTAGTTACATAGTTACTTAATAGTTAGTAATGTCCAAAGTGGACTATCAAAATAAAGTGTTACCCAGATTCTTACAACAGTGCACTCTAAACATAAAATAAAATTATAAACCTATAAAAAACAAAAAAACAAGAACTGGAATGTCATCCATTAATATTTATGTATCCTGCCTTTTACAGTCTTTCTACAGTCACAACATGCTGAAGCAACATGGAGCAGTTCATTCGTCATTGCAAAATCACTGGAACTGATGCAGGTTACAGTACAAAGCAACTCTGAGCTCTTTTCACAGATGTTCGATGAGGCCGAACGAGGTCAAAAATCCGACTGAGTGTCTCTAGGGCATCAATTTACTTCATCCCTAGTTTTGTTTTGGCAGTGATTTTTGGGTCACTGTCCTGGTGAAACACAAACTTCCTCTTTTAGGCTACTGGCAGAGAAGAGCAGGTTTTCGTCTAGTGTCTTAATGCATTGTGCTGCATTCATCTTCCCATCACTCTTGATCAGACTGCCAGTCCATGGTGCCGAAAAACACTTACTGTGGGAATGCTGTTACGGTACATGCATCAGTATAACTGTACTGTAGGTCCATATTTCAAAGCATGTTCATTGCCTTGGAATCAGTCTTGAATATTTTCTTGGACGTTAGTCATTAATCACATGAGATATGTGGCTTAATAATGTCCATGCCCAAATGCCTTGCAGTGGAAGAGCAATTGAGATGAATTAGAATGTTGATGAAATTACGCATCAGCTTTTTACTTTGTGACTCAATACATAACCATTTACATTTGACTTCTCTTCTGCAGATATTTTAGTAGATGCATTTATCCAATGGAACTCATAAAGGACAAATTAACATGAAATGTATTTGTACTGTGGAGCTTCTCAAGTTCAATATTCTAAAGAATAAATTGTTTACTATGATTTTTAAACATAAGTGACAATCAAAATGCCAGACTGTGTACATGTATAAAAGTTAATACTGAAATTTTGTCCTTGACACACAAACACTGAGCACAGATTTATGGAAGATGAGTCCAGTTTGCCGTTTGTATTTACATTTAAAAGTCATTCTCATGATAACAGCTCATATTTCACTCTAAAAGCAGTAGAAAAGTAGGAAATGAAGCCTATTTGCTTGCACTGTGGCATTATTTTCATCACAATTGAGCATATTTTCCTCTCGGATTCTCATTTCTTTTGATTTTAGGGTAAGTGTGACACTTGACAGGTTTTGTGATTCAGATTGGCTCTTCACACAGAATTGAAATGGTAATAATGACTGCACATAATTAGACAATTTTTATTTTAACTCTAAAACTTTGATTTGAGTGAAGTAATTGGCACCAAATTTACATTTGAATATGTTACAGGAAAGACCGTATCCTGGAATATCAAATAGTGCTGTTCCTCCAGGTATTAACAATATCCATATTGCTTTCATGCAACTGTAAAATGCCAGAATGTTGTTTTCGTATAAGAATGTTTACTGAGGTGAAGAGCAGATGGTTGTGAATTCAAACATAGCTCAATTTAAGTGTCCAACTCAATTGTCCTTGAACAAGTGCAACTAAGAGGAATAATTCCTTTCCATTTGTCTCGCTATGCATGTGGTGCTGTCACACCCGGTTGTCTGCACCACAGTGAGGCAACTAGAGGGTGTTCCTGTGGTTTTGTGTTTCTGCCTGTTGTTTTGGTCATGGACTCCATTTCCCATCATGCTGTGTTTTTTATTAGTGTATAACTGGTTGTGTTCCATTTCCTGTTTGATCGTGTGTGTGTATATTAAGCCCCAGTCTGCCATTGTCTGTTGTGAGTTGTTGGTAAATGTTACCTCCTGTGTTTCTTGTGAGACCTGCTTGGTTCTGTCATGTATTTTGGACATATATCTCTGTGGATTATCATTAAAAGATCTTACACTGCATTTGGATCCGCTGCCTGTTGCCTGATTGTGCTCAAACGTAACAGGTGCTTTGAGCACTAGCTATGATGCAGTATTTTCATCTCTCTCACTCTCTGCCCAGTAATATTACTAAAAAATATATGTTTGTCAAATAAGAAATCGCCCCAAAAATGCTTGGTTAACTCAGAAATTAAAGTTCTGTCTTTGTCTGCTCACGCTCTGTTTCTTCTGTGCGATACAGGAAGGAGAATTTGTGGCAAATCCTAGCTCTTTTCATACAGCAACAGTTTTTAGTGACCTCATCTGGCAAACAAAGTCAGAAAAAATTTGTGCTAATTTTGCCATTACAAAACCTTTCAGCTGAGCTTCAGTTTACACTTCACAGAATGATACCTTGAAATTCTCCTGTATGATTTTATCGTATGACACTGATTTCATAGTTTCATAAATGTCATCAAGCTCTCCTGATCCACAGGGAAAGCATAACCAAACCATTAGATTGTCACCATTGTGATTTGCATTCTGTAATAAGAACCTCATGCCGACTGTAGTGTTTTGTTAATATTTTTCATTTCAACCAGACTCATCCATCCGCAAAACATTCTGGAATGACACGCGGTTGAGTAAATAACAAGAAATGTGTTTCTTGGGTGATCTATCCCTTTTCTTTCATTTTACATTACGTAAGCTTCTGATTCATTGAGATGAAAGGTTTCTACATTTTTAAATTTGTTTATTTTAACATGGGAGTCATGGGAAAAAATCTCAATATTTTATTACCGAGTGATTCTTTGAGGAGCCTTATGGATTGTTGCAGTTCAGTAGTTTGTGTTGAAAAAAGGAGGGTTTACAGAAGACATATGGATTTATTTGGCATTAGTTTTATAGAAAAATGTAGATGCTGGTTCTTGTTTAAATAAACTCAGGGATGCCGCCGTGTGCATTTATGTGTGTGATTTTGCCGCATTTTTACCGCACAAATCTTTTTCAGTGTAAGTGAAGGGTGATCTGTGAAAGGAGTTATAACTAAAGCCTCTTCATTTGGAAGCACATTTCAGTTTCCATCAGTTTTGGCGGTAATGCATTACAAGTAATGCAAGTTATGTAATCAAATTTCTTTTTCAAGTAGCTAGTAAGGTAATGCATTACTTTTTGATTTACAAGAAAATATCTGAGTTTCTTTTTAAAATAAGTAACGCCAACTTCTTTGTTTTCTCATGTACTGACTGACAGCTCTCCTGTCCTTATGTTGAGAGAAATCGAGAGTAGGAGGTGTTGTGTGCACTGTGTGAACATGATGTAATTGTAGACTAAATGTCAGCATGCATTTACTCACTTGCACAAAAACAGATTCACTATTTCTCAAACACTGAAAAGCAAACTCACAATATTATGCAAACATGCAATAATTAAATAGGTCAACACAGAAATCCTTTATGTATTTAATCCCATTTTATTAACCAGTGTCTTTGCTGCTGACTTTCAAAGATTCAATTCAACCATACTAATGAGCAAAAAAGACTTTAGATAAACATAACATCTGTGTTTCTCTTTCTTTTTCTTCTCAGCCTCTACTCCTTTAGACTGAGGCGTATTTACTTCACATTTGGTGTGAAAGGGCTTTTACATTTGCCAGAAACAAAGCTTTTTTTTAATCAAAAACAAACAAGCAAGCCCAGGCTAGATGAGAAAAAGTTACTCAAAAGTAGAGTAATGGATTACTTTCTATAAAAAGTAATGAAGTAATGCAGTTAGTTACTTTTTAAGGAGTAATGCAATATTGTAATGCATTACTTTAAAAGTAACTTTCACATTAAACGATCCATTGCATGATCCTGGTTTTCCAGGATATTCCAAAATTCTAAACACATGCACCAAGAAATGTAACCTTTCTTTTGATGTTTTTGGACAATTTTCATACCATTTTCAAGAAACATTTTAATTTAATGACTTTAAAAATGAGTTGTAGTCTTTAAATAAAAAGCAGTAACATGTTACTTACATATTAAATACACATACATACATTAATGTTTGGATTATGCATGCCATTTTTTATGTGGTTATGCCATGTATTGAATGTGACATAGGCTGTGAGGCATCTCGCATGTCATTTGTACATTCAGATCAGCATCTAAAACCGCATTCATGCATCTGAGAACTGAAGGAGACTCATCTGGAATTCTGTGCATTCATACTAATGTTTCCCGGCATTTCTGATACCAGAGCTCTGCCTCAACTGTCTCGTGTAATCTTGAGGTCATCTCAAACAGACAAAACATTCCCTGAGCTTCACACACAAACACACACACACTGCGCTTACGGGCATTTCACACTGCGATAAACAAACTTCACTCGGAGGCAAAGCTTTGACGTCAACTGTTGTATCAATCCTCTGCTTCTTAGTGACACACGCGGACCTTTGATAAAAAGAGGAAAACAAAACTATCACTGGGATTTTATCATGAAAGGGCTGCTGGAGGTTACTATAGAGACACGGCATACCTGGCTGGGTAAGCTTCATTAGAGATAAGCACGAGGAGAAAAGTAGCCCATGTAAATGTAACACACACATTAATAGCCCTTACATGATAATGATCCTTTTAGCGCCATAGTAACAGCCTAGGCTGAATAAATGGCTTATGAAAACTGTTTCTATATTTTTCTCACCTCTTTTATGCTTTAGATAAAAATGAACATGCACATGGATCCAGCAATCTCTGCAGGTGATTCGATCCCGGCATTTCATGCGAAGATACATTTGATGATTGATTAAACACAGGAAAAGGTCAAAGTCATCATTGGGCCATTGGTTGACTTATGGACGAACTGTGATATTAACCACAGTCCACTGAATTAGTAAACAAAGATGCCAGTTTGTTCATGTTGACTGTCCACTGAAAACATTAAGAAACTGTGCGTCAAATCAGAATTCAAGAAGTATTACTTGTGCTTTTAGCAAAGAAGACTTGGGCTGTTTTTCAACGTTTTTTGAGCACAAGGCAGATGGCTTGATTGTGCAATATTGCTTTAATACGAGACTTCAGTACTTTGTTTTTGGTCAGACAGCAAAAATAATTGATGTATGTCTCAGTAGTGCTCTTTCTATCCCGAATGAATCTGCATTTTGTGAACAAATCAGTTGAGTGAATGATTTAGTGGCTCACTCACAAATTCACTCATTTTGTTCCTAAATTAATCAGTGTTTTTGAACAAATCAGTTTGAGTGAATGATTTAGTGGCTCACTCACAAATTCACTCATTTTGTTCCTAAATGAATCAGTGTTTTTGAACAAATCAGTTTGAGTGAATGATTTAGTGGCTCACTCACAAATTCACTCATTTTGTTCCTAAATGAATCAGTGTTTTTGAACAAATCAGTTTGAGTGAATGATTTAGTGGCTCACTCACAAATTCACTCATTTTGTTCCTAAATGAATCAGTGTTTTTGAACAAATTAGATGAGTGAATGATTTAGTGGCTCACTTACAAATTCACTCATTTTGTTCCTATATGAGTCAGTGTTTTTGAACAAATTAGATTGAGTGAATGATTTAGTGGCTCACTTACAAATTCACTCGTTTTGTTCCTATATGAGTCAGTGTTTTTGAACAAATTAGATGAGTGAATGATTTAGTGGCTCACTTACAAATTCACTCATTTTGTTCCTATATGAGTCAGCGTTTTTGAACAAATTAGATGAGTGAATGATTTAGTGGCTCACTTACAAATTCACTCATTTTGTTCCTAAATTAATCAGTGTTTTTGAACAAATCAGTTTGAGTGAATGATTTAGTGGCTCACTCACAAATTCATTCATTTTGGTCCTAAATGAATCAGTGTTTTTGAACAAATCAGTTTAAGTGAATGATTTAGTGGCTCACTCACAAATTCACTCGTTTTGTTCCTATATGAGTCAGCGTTTTTGAACAAATTAGATGAGTGAATGATTTAGTGGCTCACTTACAAATTCACTCATTTTGTTCCTAAATTAATCAGTGTTTTTGAACAAATCAGTTTGAGTGAATGATTTAGTGGCTCACTCACAAATTCACTCGTTTTGTTCCTATATGAGTCAGTGTTTTTGAACAAATTAGATGAGTGAATGATTTAGTGGCTCACTTATTCACTCGTTCACAAATTCACTCGTTTTGTTCCTATATGAGTCAGCGTTTTTGAACAAATCAGCTTGAGTGAATGATTTAGTGGCTCACTCATAAAATTCACTCATTTTGTTCCTAAATGAATCAGTGTTTTTGAACAAATCAGTTTGAGTGAATGATTTAGTGGCTCACTCATAAAATTCACTCATTTTGTTCCTAAATGAATCAGTGTATTTGAACAAATCAGTTTGAGTGAATGATTTAGTGGCTCACTCATAAAATTCACTTATTATGTTTCTAAATTAATCAGTGTTTTTGAACAAATCAGTTTGAGTGAATGATTTAGTAGCTCACTCACAAATTCACTTATTTTGTTCCTAAATGAATCAGTGTATTTGAACAAATCAGTTTGAGTGAATGATTTAGTGGCTCACTCATAAAATTCACTTATTATGTTTCTAAATTAATCAGTGTTTTTGAACAAATCAGTTTGAGTGAATGATTTAGTGGCTCACTCATAAAATTCACTTATTATGTTTCTAAATGAATCAGTGTTTTTGAACAAATCAGTTTGAGTGAATGATTTAGTGGCTCACTCATAAAATTCACTTATTTTGTTCCTAAATGAATCAGTGTTTTTGAACAAATCAGTTTGAGTGAATGATTTAGTGGCTCACTCATAAAATTCACTTATTTTGTTCCTAAATGAATCAGTGTTTTTGAACAAATCAGTTTGAGTGAATGATTTAGTGGCTCACTCATAAAATTCACTTATTTTGTTCCTAAATGAGTCAGTGTTTTTGAACAAATCAGTTTGAGTGAATGATTTAGTGGCTCACTCACAAATTCACTCGTTTTGTTCCTATATGAGTCAGTGTTTTTGAACAAATTAGATGAGTGAATGATTTAGTGGCTCACTCATAAAATTCACTCATTTTGTTCCTAAATGAATCAGTGTTTTTGAACAAATCAGTTTGAGTGAATGATTTAGTGGCTCATTCATAAAATTCACTTATTTTGTTCCTAAATGAATTAGTGTTTTTGAACAAATCAGTTTGAGTGAATGATTTAGTGGCTCATTCATAAAATTCACTTATTTTGTTCCTAAATGAGTCAGTGTTTTTGAACAAATCAGTTTGAGTGAATGATTTAGTGGTTCACTCACAAATTCACTCGTTTTGTTCCTATATGAGTCAGTGTTTTTGAACAAATTAGATGAGTGAATGATTTAGTGGCTCACTTACAAATTCACTCGTTTTGTTCCTATATGAGTCAGTGTTTTTGAACAAATTAGATGAGTGAATGATTTAGTGGCTCACTTACAAATTCACTCATTTTGTTCCTATATGAGTCAGCGTTTTTGAACAAATTAGATGAGTGAATGATTTAGTGGCTCACTTACAAATTCACTCATTTTGTCCCTATATGAGTCAGCGTTTTTTGAACAAATCAGTTTGAGTGAATGATTTAGTGGCTCACTCACAAATTCATTCATTTTGGTCCTAAATTAATCAGTGTTTTTGAACAAATCAGTTTAAGTGAATGATTTAGTGGCTCACTCACAAATTCACTCGTTTTGTTCCTATATGAGTCAGCGTTTTTGAACAAATTAGATGAGTGAATGATTTAGTGGCTCACTTACAAATTCACTTATTTTGTTCCTAAATGAATCAGTGTTTTTGAACAAATCAGTTTGAGTGAATGATTTAGTGGCTCACTCATAAAATTCACTCATTTTGTTCCTAAATGAATCAATGTTTTTGAACAAATCAGTTTGAGTGAATGATTTAGTGGCTCACTTACAAATTCACTCATTTTGTTCCTAAATTAATCAGTGTTTTTGAACAAATCAGTTTGAGTGAATGATTTAGTGGCTCACTTACAAATTCACTTATTTTGTTCCTAAATGAATCAGTGTTTTTGAACAAATCAGTTTAAGTGAATGATTTAGTGGCTCACTCACAAATTCACTCGTTTTGTTCCTATATGAGTCAGCGTTTTTGAACAAATTAGATGAGTGAATGATTTAGTGGCTCACTTACAAATTCACTTATTTTGTTCCTAAATGAATCAGTGTTTTTGAACAAATCAGTTTGAGTGAATGATTTAGTGGCTCACTCATAAAATTCACTCATTTTGTTCCTAAATGAATCAGTGTTTTTGAACAAATCAGTTTGAGTTAATGATTTAGTGGCTCACTCATAAAATTCACTCATTTTGTTCCTAAATGAATCAGTGTTTTTGAACAAATCAGATTGAGTGAATGATTTAGTGGCTCACTCACAAATTCACTCATTTTGTTCCTAAATTAATCAGTGTTTTTGAACAAATCAGTTTGAGTGAATGATTTAGTGGCTCACTCATAAAATTCACTTATTTTGTTCCTAAATGAATCAGTGTTTTTGAACAAATCAGTTTGAGTGAATGATTTAGTGGCTCACTCATAAAATTCACTCATTTTGTTCCTAAATGAATCAGTGTTTTTGAACAAATCAGTTTGAGTGAATGATTTAGTGGCTCACTCACAAATTCACTCATTTTGTTCCTAAATTAATCAGTGTTTTTGAACAAATCAGTTTAAGTAAATGATTGAGTGGCTCACTTACAAATTCACTCATTTTGTTCCTAAATGAATCAGTGTTTTTGAACAAATTAGATGAGTGAATGATTTAGTGGCTCACTTGCAAATTCACTCATTTTGTTCCTAAATTAATCAGTGTTTTTGAACAAATCAGTTTGAGTGAATGATTTAGTGGCTCACTCACAAATTCACTCATTTTGTTCCTAAATGAATCAATGTTTTTGAACAAATCAGATACGTGAATGATTTAGTGGCTCACTTACAAATTCACTCATTTTGTTCCTAAATGAATCAGTGTTTTTGAACAAATCAGTTTGAGTGAATGATTTAGTGGCTCACTTACAAATTCACTCATTTTGTTCAGTTTGAGTGAATGATTTAGTGGCTCACTCATAAAATTCACTCATTTTGTTCCTAAATGAATCAGTTTTTTTGAACAAATCAGATGAGTGAATGATTTAGTAGCTCACTCACAAATTCACTCGTTTTGTTCCTATATGAGTCAGTGTTTTTGAACAAATCAGATGAGTGAATGATTTAGTGGCTCACTCATAAAATTCACTTATTTTGTTCCTAAATGAATCAATGTTTTTGAACAAATCAGATACGTGAATGATTTAGTGGCTCACTTACAAATTCACTCATTTTGTTCCTAAATGAATCAGTGTTTTTGAACAAATCAGTTTGAGTGAATGATTTAGTGGCTCACTTACAAATTCACTCATTTTGTTCAGTTTGAGTGAATGATTTAGTGGCTCACTCATAAAATTCACTCATTTTGTTCCTAAATGAATCAGTTTTTTTGAACAAATCAGATGAGTGAATGATTTAGTAGCTCACTCACAAATTCACTCGTTTTGTTCCTATATGAGTCAGTGTTTTTGAACAAATCAGCTTGAGTGAATGATTTAGTGGCTCACTCATAAAATTCACTTATTTTGTTCCTAAATGAATCAGTGTTTTTGAACAAATCAGTTTGAGTGAATGATTTAGTGGCTCACTCATAAAATTCACTTATTTTGTTCCTAAATGAATCAGTGTTTTTGAACAAATCAGTTTGAGTGAATGATTTAGTGGCTCACTCATAAAATTCACTTATTTTGTTCCTAAATGAATCAGTGTTTTTGAACAAATCAGTTTGAGTGAATGATTTAGTGGCTCACTCATAAAATTCACTTATTTTGTTCCTAAATGAATCAGTGTTTTTGAACAAATCAGTTTGAGTGAATGATTTAGTGGCTCACTCATAAAATTCACTTATTTTGTTCCTAAATGAATCAGTGTTTTTGAACAAATCAGTTTGAGTGAATGATTTAGTGGCTCACTCACAAATTCACTCGTTTTGTTCCTATATGAGTCAGTGTTTTTGAACAAATTAGATGAGTGAATGATTTAGTGGCTCACTCATAAAATTCACTCATTTTGTTCCTAAATGAATCAGTGTTTTTGAACAAATCAGTTTGAGTGAATGATTTAGTGGCTCACTCATAAAATTCACTTATTTTGTTCCTAAATGAATTAGTGTTTTTGAACAAATCAGTTTGAGTGAATGATTTAGTGGCTCATTCATAAAATTCACTTATTTTGTTCCTAAATGAGTCAGTGTTTTTGAACAAATCAGTTTGAGTGAATGATTTAGTGGTTCACTCACAAATTCACTCGTTTTGTTCCTATATGAGTCAGTGTTTTTGAACAAATTAGATGAGTGAATGATTTAGTGGCTCACTTACAAATTCACTCGTTTTGTTCCTATATGAGTCAGTGTTTTTGAACAAATTAGATGAGTGAATGATTTAGTGGCTCACTTACAAATTCACTCATTTTGTTCCTATATGAGTCAGCGTTTTTGAACAAATTAGATGAGTGAATGATTTAGTGGCTCACTTACAAATTCACTCATTTTGTTCCTAAATGAATCAATGTTTTTGAACAAATCAGTTTGAGTGAATGATTTAGTGGCTCACTCACAAATTCATTCATTCTGGTCCTAAATTAATCAGTGTTTTTGAACAAATCAGTTTAAGTGAATGATTTAGTAGCTCACTCACAAATTCACTCGTTTTGTTCCTATATGAGTCAGCGTTTTTGAACAAATTAGATGAGTGAATGATTTAGTGGCTCACTTACAAATTCACTTATTTTGTTCCTAAATGAATCAGTGTTTTTGAACAAATCAGTTTGAGTGAATGATTTAGTGGCTCACTCATAAAATTCACTCATTTTGTTCCTAAATGAATCAATGTTTTTGAACAAATCAGTTTGAGTGAATGATTTAGTGGCTCACTTACAAATTCACTCATTTTGTTCCTAAATTAATCAGTGTTTTTGAACAAATCAGTTTGAGTGAATGATTTAGTGGCTCACTTACAAATTCACTTATTTTGTTCCTAAATGAATCAGTGTTTTTGAACAAATCAGTTTGAGTGAATGATTTAGTGGCTCACTCATAAAATTAACTCATTTTGTTCCTAAATGAATCAGTGTTTTTGAACAAATCAGTTTGAGTTAATGATTTAGTGGCTCACTCATAAAATTCACTAATTTTGTTCCTAAATGAATCAGTGTTTTTGAACAAATCAGATTGAGTGAATGATTTAGTGGCTCACTCATTAAATTCACTCATTTTGGTCCTAAATGAATCAGTGTTTTTGAACAAATCAGTTTGAGTGAATGATTTAGTGGCTCACTCATAAAATTCACTTATTATGTTTCTAAATGAATCAGTGTTTTTGAACAAATCAGTTTGAGTGAATGATTTAGTGGCTCACTCATAAAATTCACTCATTTTGTTCCTAAATGAATCAGTGTTTTTGAACAAATCAGTTTGAGTGAATGATTTAGTGGCTCACTCACAAATTCACTCTTTTTGTTCCTATATGAGTCAGTGTTTTTGAACAAATTAGATGAGTGAATGATTTAGTGGCTCACTTACAAATTCACTCTTTTTGTTCCTATATGAGTCAGTGTTTTTGAACAAATTAGTTGAGTGAATGATTTAGTGGCTCACTCACAAATTAACTCATTTTGTTCCTAAATTAATCAGTGTTTTTGAACAAATCAGTTTAAGTAAATGATTGAGTGGCTCACTTACAAATTCACTCATTTTGTTCCTAAATGAATCAGTGTTTTTGAACAAATTAGATGAGTGAATGATTTAGTGGCTCACTTGCAAATTCACTCATTTTGTTCCTAAATTAATCAGTGTTTTTGAACAAATCAGTTTGAGTGAATGATTTAGTGGCTCACTCACAAATTCACTCATTTTGTTCCTAAATGAATCAATGTTTTTGAACAAATCAGTTTGAGTGAATGATTTAGTGGCTCACTTACAAATTCACTCATTTTGTTCAGTTTGAGTGAATGATTTAGTGGCTCACTCATAAAATTCACTCATTTTGTTCCTAAATGAATCAGTTTTTTTGAACAAATCAGATGAGTGAATGATTTAGTAGCTCACTCACAAATTCACTCGTTTTGTTCCTATATGAGTCAGTGTTTTTGAACAAATCAGATGAGTGAATGATTTAGTGGCTCACTCATAAAATTCACTTATTTTGTTCCTAAATGAGTCAGTGTTTTTGAACAAATCAGTTTGAGTGAATGATTTAGTGGCTCACTCACAAATTCACTCGTTTTGTTCCTATATGAGTCAGTGTTTTTGAACAAATTAGATGAGTGAATGATTTAGTGGCTCACTCATAAAATTCACTTATTTTGTTCCTAAATGAATCAGTGTTTTTGAACAAATCAGTTTGAGTGAATGATTTAGTGGCTGATTCATAAAATTCACTTATTTTGTTCCTAAATGAATTAGTGTTTTTGAACAAATCAGTTTGAGTGAATGATTTAGTGGTTCACTCACAAATTCACTCGTTTTGTTCCTATATGAGTCAGTGTTTTTGAACAAATTAGATGAGTGAATGATTTAGTGGCTCACTTACAAATTCACTCGTTTTGTTCCTATATGAGTCAGTGTTTTTGAACAAATTAGATGAGTGAATGATTTAGTGGCTCACTTACAAATTCACTCATTTTGTTCCTATATGAGTCAGCGTTTTTGAACAAATTAGATGAGTGAATGATTTAGTGGCTCACTTACAAATTCACTCATTTTGTTCCTAAATGAATCAATGTTTTTGAACAAATCAGTTTGAGTGAATGATTTAGTGGCTCACTCACAAATTCATTCATTTTGGTCCTAAATTAATCAGTGTTTTTGAACAAATCAGTTTAAGTGAATGATTTAGTGGCTCACTCACAAATTCACTCGTTTTGTTCCTATATGAGTCAGCGTTTTTGAACAAATTAGATGAGTGAATGATTTAGTGGCTCACTTACAAATTCACTTATTTTGTTCCTAAATGAATCAGTGTTTTTGAACAAATCAGTTTGAGTGAATGATTTAGTGGCTCACTCATAAAATTCACTCATTTTGTTCCTAAATGAATCAATGTTTTTGAACAAATCAGTTTGAGTGAATGATTTAGTGGCTCACTTACAAATTCACTCATTTTGTTCCTAAATTAATCAGTGTTTTTGAACAAATCAGTTTGAGTGAATGATTTAGTGGCTCACTCATAAAATTCACTCATTTTGTTCCTAAATGAATCAGTGTTTTTGAACAAATCAGTTTAAGTTAATGATTTAGTGGCTCACTCATAAAATTCACTCATTTTGTTCCTAAATGAATCAGTGTTTTTGAACAAATCAGATTGAGTTAATGATTTAGTGGCTCACTCATAAAATTCACTCATTTTGTTCCTAAATGAATCAGTGTTTTTGAACAAATCAGTTGAGTGAATGATTTAGTGGCTCACTCATAAAATTCACTCATTTTGTTCCTAAATGAATCAGTGTTTTTGAACAAATCAGTTTGAGTGAATGATTTAGTGGCTCACTCATAAAATTCACTCATTTTGTTCCTAAATGAATCAGTGTTTTTGAACAAATCAGTTTGAGTGAATGATTTAGTGGCTCACTCATAAAATTCACTTATTTTGTTCCTAAATGAATAAGTGTTTTTGAACAAATCAGTTTGAGTGAATGATTTAGTGGCTCACTCATAAAATTCACTTATTATGTTTCTAAATGAATCAGTGTTTTTGAACAAATCAGTTTGAGTGAATGATTTAGTGGCTCACTCATAAAATTCACTTATTTTGTTCCTAAATGAATAAGTGTTTTTGAACAAATCAGTTTGAGTGAATGATTTAGTGGCTCACTCATAAAATTCACTCATTTTGTTCCTAAATGAATCAGTGTTTTTGAACAAATCAGTTTGAGTGAATGATTTAGTGGCTCACTCATAAAATTCACTCATTTTGTTCCTAAATGAATCAGTGTTTTTGAACAAATCAGTTTGAGTGAATGATTTAGTGGCTCACTCATAAAATTCACTTATTTTGTTCCTAAATGAATCAGTGTTTTTGAACAAATCAGTTTGAGTGAATGATTTAGTGGCTCACTCATAAAATTCACTCATTTTGTTCCTAAATGAATCAGTGTTTTTGAACAAATCAGTTTGAGTGAATGATTTAGTGGCTCACTCATAAAATTCACTCATTTTGTTCCTAAATGAATCAGTGTTTTTGAACAAATCAGATTGAGTGAATGATTTAGTGGCTCACTCATAAAATTCACTCATTTTGTTCCTAAATTAATCAGTTTTTTTTAACAAATCAGTTTGAGTTAATGATTTAGTGGCTCACTCATAAAATTCACTCATTTTGTTCCTAAACGAATCAGTGTTCTTAAACAAATCATATTAATGAATGATTTAGTGGCTAACTCATAAAATTCACTTTTTTTGTTCCTAAATGAATCATTGTTTTTTGAACAAATCAGATGAGTGAATGATTTATTAGCTCACTCACAAATTCACTTGTTTAATTTCTAAATGAATCAATGTTTTTCAAAACAAATGAGGTGAGTAAACTATTTAGTGGCTCACTCACAAATTCACTCGTTTAGTTCCTAAATTAATCATTGTTTTTGAACAAATCAGCTGAGTGAATGATTTATTAGCTCACTCACAAATTCACTCGCTCCATTTCTAAATGAATCAGTGTTTTTTTAACAAAAAAGGTGAGTAAACGGTTTAGTAGCTCACTCACAAATTCACTCATTTTGTTCCAAATCAGTTTTTTGCAGCATAAGGCTTGTCCAGATGAATGTTAAAGTCACCAGAGACTAAAAATGGACTGCCATCCTCTGGGAATGAGGACAGCAGCCCATCCAGCTCATCTGGGAAGGTGCCCAGTTGACCAGGAGGGCGGTAAATTACCACAACATGGAGTTTTATAGGAGCTGTTACAGTAATTGTGTGAGATTCAAAATAGTTATAATTGCATAGGGGAGAGTGGGTTGAGTATGTCCAATTGTTAAAAATTAGCTTTCGAACATCCCCACCCCTCCCAACCTGACGAGGGGTGTGAGAGAAAGAGAGGTTTTAGACAGAGCAGCTGGGGTTGTAGAGTCTTCTGGACGAATCCAGGTCTCAGTCAAGCCCAAGATACTATGTGTAGATTGTAAAGAAAAAGCCAAAATGAAGTCTGTTTTGTTGACAGCTGAATGACAGTTCCAGAGACCCACAGAGAAAGAAAGAAGTGCAGTAGAAGAAGTGACCATAGGACGCAGGTTAGCAAGATTGCATTGCTGTGTGCGTGTGATGTTAGAGCGTTGTTGAGAGACAACCAGAATGTATTGGAAACACATAATAGAGGTAGAAAGAGAGGACAGAAAGGAGAGGGTATAATATTTAAGTGCATTGCCGGTTTCGTTGCTCAGTTAAAGTTGCGCTGGAAAAAGTAACAGGTCTTTACCCTTGTCGGTCTTCACATGAGGAGGCTGAACACAAGGGCTGAATGCTTCTGCTGACAAATAAATACACAGCCAGACGACACTTCTGTGAAAACAGCTGTGCCAGCCTTCTTATTTCTTAATTAGCACCCCCAAATGTCTATAGCTGAGCAGCGACTCAAATGGAAACTAAACTCGAAACTAAAATGCAGGACAGTTCGCACATAAGTGCAGGAAGGGTGCAATACAAATACGTTTCTTGTTAGCCCACGGCTATTATTCTAATTACAAATAAGTGCAATCAAAACTACAATTTAGAATGAAAGATTAAAAATACAAATAGCTACAAAAGGAATTAAATCAGTGCAGGACAATTTAAACAACAGATAGAAACAAAATATAACACAAACACTCACGTGCTGCAGCCTTCTCTGTTGACTGTAGTGATGGGAAGTTCGGATCATTTTACCGACTCGGATCTTTGAGTCTCGTTCAGCAAAATGAACGAATCTTTTTTCGAGTCATTTCGTTCATTTTAGCAAAATATAATTAAAATCCTCCCTAACACATCTACTGCTTACACAAACATTGATCACACTACAAACAAGACAAAACTATATTGCTATAAGAAACAGAAAAGATTAATTCATTGTTTACCTGGGTCTTTAATCTATGTTTGGCTCACCTCGCCTTTTATCTGACAAGTTTTCGGGTTTGAGTCGTTCGTTCATCACGTGACAGCCCAATAAGCTTAACGAATGCAGTCTGAGCCGGAAAGAGAATTGATTAGTTCATCTTTTGAGTCTTTGGGTTCGAGTCGTTCGTTCATCACGTGACAGCCCCATAAGCTTAACCTATGTAGTTTGAGCTGGAAAGAGAATTGATTAGTTCATCTTTCGAGTCTTCGGGTTTGAGTCGTTCGTTCATCACGTGACAGCCCCATAAGGTGAACGAACGACTCCAAAAACCCGAAGACTCGAAACAGGTGAACTAATTCCAGTACAAAACCTAATAGGATGTTGCGCATGCGCGACTGAACGAATCATTCCCCGAGACGACTTGTTTGTCCCGAGTCACATTAAGGATTTGTTCAAAATGAACGAATCATTCAAGAACGACCCATCACTAGTTGACTGGTCATTGAGTGAATGATTCAGTGGCTCACTCACAATTTCACTTGTTTCTTAATAAAATGAATCAGTGTTTTTGAACAAATCAGTTTAGTGAATGACTCAATGGCTCACTCATAAATTCACTTATTTTGTTCCAAAATGAATCCGTTTTTTTAACAAATCAGTTGACTGAATGATTCAGTGGCTCACTCCACTGAACTCCTTTCTAAATGAATCACTGTTTTTGAAGAAATGAGTTGAGTGGATGATTTATTAGCTCACTCACAAATTCACTCTTTTAATTTCTAAATGAATCAGTGTTTTTAACAAAACAGTTGAGTAAACAGTTTAGTAGCTCACTCAAAAATTCAGTCGTTTTGTTCCTAAATGAATCAATCTTTTAAACAAATCAGTTAGGTTAATGATTCAGTGAACTCTTAAAGTCACTTGTTTCATTCAAAAACGAATCAGTGTTTTTGAAGTGAATGACTGATTTAATATGACTTATTCATGACGTCACTAGCTTTGTTTATAATTGATTCAGTGTTTTTAAAGGCTGAACGAATGAGCCAATGATTCACTTGTTAGCTACGATGTTACTGGTGTAACAATGTAACCAACAGAAAGAGTTCAAGAAAAATCCAAAATTTGACCTCATACCCTGATAGCACACGTACATCTCGGAGACTTCTATTTGACGTCTGCATTTGCATCTGCAAGACGTAGTTTGCTCATCTGCAATACGTCTGTTGGATGTTTCCTATCAGATGTCAAATAGACTTCTATTACAACTTTTTTTGTTAATTCTAAAGCTAAAAACCTTCCCCGATCATCCTTACCCTTTAAGATTGCTTCTGATGGTTTTAAATACCTGGGGGTCTTTTTTACAAACTCTTACAATACTTTATTTGCAAGAAATTTTCAACCACTTGTGGATAAATCAAAGCTGGACATGTGTAGATGGGCCTCTCTGCCTTTATCCCTTGTAGGCCGCATTAATTTGGTCAAAATGGTTATTTTGCCTAAATTTCTTTACCTTTTTCAACACTTACCAATTCGCTTAAATAAATCATTCTTTAATGGCTTTGATGGTCTTTTGGGCTCATTTCTGTGGGGAAATAAACCTGCTTGCCTTAAGAAGTCAATCTTACAGCTCCCTAAGGCTAAGGGAGGCCTAGCACTCCCCAATTTCCAGCGATACTATTGGGCCTGCAATATTCATAAGCTTCTTTTTTGGAACAGGGATAGCTACTCCAATTGTCCTCACTGGGCGCATAATGAAACTTCTTCGACAAAAGGTTCTCTTTATTCTATTGTCTGTTCTCAACTTCCCTTAGTTTTAAGTAAAGTCTCAAATAATCCAGTAGTCACCAGTACCCTCAAAATCTGGGTGCAATTTAGGAAACATTATGGCTTACATAGAGGTTCTATTCAAATCTTAACCAATTACTTCCCCCCCCCCCCCCATCCAGTTCAGACCCTGCATTTCGTGTTTGGTCTTCAAATGGCCTTCTCAAGATTAATGACCTCTATGAAGAAGGAGTCTTTCCCTCGTTCTCCTCTTTAGCTAAAAAGCATAATTTACCCAGTCATCATTTATTTCGTTTTTTCCAAATCAGACACTTTATACAAAAGCAGTTCCCAGTTCCCACTTTCCTAATCGTCCCCCTGAAACGCTTATTGATCTTTTCCTTGATTTGAATATTAGCCATAAACATTTAACCTCTGTCATTTATAATTTAATAAATTCAATGCTAGGCATGGCTTGATGCAGTGTAAAATACTATTCAGAGCTCACTTAACCAGTTGGCTAGATTTTTCCCAGACAGAAGCTCTGCCTGTAGCCGTTGCAAGCATTCACCTGCTGATCACCTGCATATGTTTTGGACGTGCCCACAGCTGACAACTTTTTGGTCAGGTGTATTTGATACATTCAGTAAAGCTCTCAACACTAAAATAGACCCTGATCCCTTGTTATGGGATCTCTTTGGTGTATCCATTAGACCTGATTTGACAGCCAAAGATAGCAAGGTTATTGCTTTTACCACGATCTTGGCCAGATGAGCTATACTTCTTAAGTGGAAACAGGACATTTTTTACTGTATCAGACTTGAAACGTTAAGATGTTCACTCTCTGGCTCACTTAAATCCTTTTATAAGACTTGGGATCCCTTTTTGGACTATGTTAAAGGTCTAACTTGTGCACCTGTAACTGGCAACATGTAATATTTGTCATTTGTTGGAAGGTTTTTTTTTTTTCTTTTGTGGTTACTTACTGACATATTGGTTAATTATATTTATTGTATTTCACTCTGTATTTATTATTTATTTATTTATTTATTTATTTTCTTTCTATCTGTGTTAATATGAATGAGGGGATTGTAGAAGGGATTTATAATGGACAATATCTTATTGATCACCTTGTTATCGTTATTTAATCTGTATTGTCCCACAAAAGACCAATAACAAGATTTGAAGTAAATAGACTTCTATTAGATGTCTTTAAGATGTTTATGATTTAGAATGTATGTAAAACTGACATCTTACAGATGTCTGATAGACGTTTGTACACAGCAGATGCTTTCCAGATCAAGAGATCTTTAACAGACATCTTGCAGTCTTACGTACGTTTGCTATCTGGGTAATGTTTCATCAGAAAGTCAAAACTCAATCTCTGGTAATGTATGCAGGACTTCTCTAATGCGAAATGTTGCACTTGCAAACTCACATTCATCTGCATACACTTTTGAATTCCTTTTGAGATTGATTTAATATGAATAAATAAATAAATAAATAATATTTAAAAAAAAAAAAAAAAGATACAGACAACATAATTATGATTTATTTTCCTTTCATCTGCCACCTGGTGAGAAATGCTACTAACCTTCACATAACACTTCATTATAATCTTTGCACTTTGAACAGGATACTTCATCAGTGATGTAATGAAAGAAAAAGACACCTAAAGACACAAAAGACCATCTTCATATAAACAACACTCTCCTCCTTTAACTCATTTCTAAACCGAGAAAAGAACAAACACAAGTCCCTTTTGGCGGCGGCCAGAAACATCCAAATGTTTTTAAGTGCAGGACTGTTTTGTTGCTATGTGTGATTCAGCAGCCGTAATGTCCAGCTTTAACCAATATGAATTCAGATTAGCAACAAACACATGCCGACTAGATGTAGATAGCGGATAAGGATAGTTTATTGAGTTTATTGAGTGCATATTGCTTCAGTTAATCTGATTCCCAGGTTTTCACTCATTGCTTTCTCTGTATATTTATTTCTCTGTCAGTGGATGAAGTGGCACTAGATGTGTTTTCCAAGTTTAAGGAGCTTCCAAAGAATATTCTTTTTATTTCACTCACTCGTCGGATACAGTTGTTAACAACTAAGTGGATGTAATTCTGTAATTTCATTATGTAATGATGCTGCAAGACACTTTTTTTTTTCCTGCTGAGGCCATAAAACATGTCTAAGAAACATCTAAGTACATGTCTAGTCTACGTGTGCTCATTTGCCTTCTTTAGCAATTCAGCATAAGCTATTTTCTACTGCTTTTCCTCTGGGCTTTTATTATTTTTCCTTATTTAAACAACTTTTTGTCTATGCTGAAAACTTACCAAAATGTTGCATGCATGGTCTGTGGCTAATTGCATTTTGTGTAATTTAGGGATGAATGGAATGTATGGTTGCCAAGCAACTGCAGTAAAATATGAAATACATTATTCAAAACACCATCCTTTGAGCTAAAGTGTAAAAATTCTACTAAAATTCTATTTTTTCATGTGAAAACAAATTTGCTTCACAGACTCAAGATCCAACATAAATGGACATATATAGAACTAGAAAGATAGAACTCTGAAAATCGCCCAGATTTTTTTTGTAAATAAATAAATAAATAAAGTTACGTTTTCCTGGATCTAGAAATTAAAATGTAGTCAATGGTCAGGCAATTCTTCTTGAGAATATAAAAGAAGTTTAGACATTTGTATTTCTTTTTTATTATTTATTTATTCATTTTTGTTTAAAAAGCTATTTGCATTTTTTGACACACATGGATACAGTAAAGACAAGTATTTTTCATTGTATTAATAAACGTTTTTACTAGTCACGTTTTGTACACATATTTTAAATATAGTGATTTCTCTAAAAACAGTCAGGAAGAAATAGGGTATGAAGTGACCAGTGTCAATGTTAAGTTGTAAAATTAGATGAAAGTCAGCTATGTGAAATGCTCAGTACAAACGAGTCCAACTGATAAACTCTTCAATGGTGAGACATTAAAGAAAACGAAGCAAAACCTTGAGCTGTGGATTGATTTTTTTCCCATTATGAACACTGAATTCAGTCCGTTTCATCTGTATCTTAACAGTACCTTCTCATAACCTTGAAATTCTGTAATTGCTGCTTCTATATTTGTCATTCATGAGTGGTAAAGACAGGATGTGGTACTATTAGGCAAGAGGTAAATAACGTGTCTTTGTTAGTGGATCACAGTAGTCTTGATCAGTGTTGGCCCTGCTGTTAAAACCAGTTTAAACCAGTCAAAGCTGGTTATCTGCTTTCCCAACCTGATTACCATGTTTTAACTATAGTAACAATGTCATAGAACCATGGTCAATTTTCGTAAGGGTATTCTCATGCAACACCCAGTGGTGTTTGGTATCATCTTTGTTGTCATGCCATTGTATTCATGTGTTTGAACATGAAAGGGAAGGTTTAGAGTGAAGCCAGATTTCAGCCTGTTCCTTACATCAAGTCATCCTACAGCTTCAGTAGATCATCTGAAGCTCAACAGCTGCTGGTCACATCCACTTTTATTGCATGGAAAACAGCAGCTCAAGGCATTCTGCTGAACATCTGCTTCAGTTTTCGACAGGAGAAAGTCATACAGCTTTCAGATGACATGATGTTAGTAAACAATTATGTAAATCTCTTTAAGGCAATATTATACCTCACCATTTTCTTCTTGAAACATTTCATTCACCCCTTCCCACTCCAGATCAATCTGTAGTATGTACAGGTATGTATGTATGTATGTATGTATGTATTGGCTATTCTTTCTGTCACTTTTACAGCAAATTACTTTCTTTTTTAAAATGAATTATGGAAATACATGTACTGTAAAAGAAGCCCAATCACAATTCAGTATGCAAATGTAACATTGCTAAATATCTTTGTAACATTAAACAACATTGTGATTATCATTTTAAACTTTAAAACCCAGTGTTATTTTTAGTATCACTGAGATATTATGGTTTATTTACTTTTATTTGCCATTAGTTGTTATTTTTGTATTTTCAGTTTTCATTTTATTTTAGTTCAGAGATGGCAAAAATACACACATCCTTCACTCAAATGAATGTTTAAAAATACTCTGGTAAAAGCAGAAGTACTGACTACACTTTTTTACTTAAGTTAAAGTAAAGAAGTATGCGCTCAGACATGTGCTTAAGTAAAAAGTACCCATTACTACTACCTGTTTTAGTGTCACGCTGGAAACTGGACCTCATATCATATTGACACATTAATACAAAATAACTCACAATTAAAATGTGTTAGCTAATGAATGCATCAAGGCTAAACATCCACCATGTAGAACAGGGCCGGACTGGGACAAAATTTCAGGCCAGGAAATCTCACACTCATCCAGGACATCCCATTCACCCACAACAAATTCTGAAACCATGGACACCCCTATTTTTTTTGTATGGCCATCACATTTAAATAAATGTTTAAAACTTGCAAAATTAGAAAAAGGCTCTCTCTTGGACTTCCATTTTCCTTTTCAGTCTCTTCATTTTCCATGATATCTCTCTGCATCTCACTTTGTGTGTTTGCTTTTTTCACTAATTTTCTTGTACCTGTCACTTTTCCCATCAGCCATTTTCTGTTATGAGCAGAACTGTCTCCACCTGGTTGCAAAACAACCACCTCATTATATTCTATTTCCAGCAACATTTAAGTTTTTTTAAGTTAAATTTAAGTATCACATTATAACCAGGTATTCGTTTTATCTTAAAATGGATTAAATACTCTAGATTTAAGAAAACTAGTACAATTAGTACAATAATGATTACATCATGACAAGATCTTTACAGATAAATCCTAATACCGAACATGTTATTGCATTATCATGAGTCATATTTTTCTCTTACCAAAATTAACCATGGTTTATTACAGTAAAGGTATAGTAACCATGTTTTTTTTTGTTTGTTTGTTTTTTGTTTTGTTTTTTGATTGATTACAATCTGTTTAAATTTAACTACAACGATAGTTTTACTACACATCTCATGGTTAGACTACGGTTAGTGTAGCAAAACCATGGTTCATTTGTGGTTACCATGGTTTAACTATAGTAACCATGAATTTTGGTTTTAATTTTCACAAGGGTTGTGTCATTATCTGCCCTAGCTTCATCCGAACATATTACACAATTATGTTTTATAACATTTGTTTGCTAAATTGCTACTGTAACTTTAGCATAGTATTTTGAGTGATGATAGTAATTTAGTTTAGTTTCGTTAAAAGAACTACTGCTGTAGTTTTGTTTACTTAGTTAAGCATTAAACTGCCAGCAACTCTTAGCAGCCTGTTTACAGATAAAACTGACCTGCACTTGAAGTCCTGAACAGCTCAGTAGTTTTGCTTCTATGATCCACCCAGGCACTTCCACTCCATTTTCGAGTCACTTGCGTTGATTACTCTGATAGAAACAGTTTGGTGGAGACACAAATCGCGTTGCCAGTCAAGACTATAGCCGATCCACAATTTTTTCGAAATTTGTTATCGAATGGTGATCCACCAAACGCTGATTAAAACTAAAGTAACGAGGCTGGTTTGAAAATGTAAGAAGTAGAAATAAATAGTGAAGTAAAGTACTGACACCAGAAAAATGTACTTAAGTACAGTAACGAAGTATTTGTACTTCGTTACTTCCCATCTCTGTTTTGGTTAAAGTTTTAGTAATTTGTTGTATGTTTTCGTCTTTTTTTATTATTAGTTGTTGTTTTTAAAATATGTCTATATAGTTTATTAACTTTCATTTCAGTTTTACTTATTGCACTTCATAAAGATAAATTAAAATAAAATGAGAAATGTTGTTTTGGCATCTAGTGTCTATCTTTACATTTAATACCAATTTATTTTTTCAGTTATTGTTTATTTCATGTAATATTCTTTTTTTTTTATGGTTTTAGCTATAATAACCAACATAGGCTCATTGGAAATACGTGCCTCTATACAGTATACATTTCTGCAAAACTTGAAAACATACCTATATGTAGGAATCTGCAGTTTCCTTTTATTTAGCACTTTTATTTATGAGTTACTGTACAGGTACACAGTTTTGATTAATAAAGCCTAACTTTTGCACAGTTACTTGCAGAATATGACTTCAAAACAATTTTAACATCCTGTTCTGGAAGTCCACTTCCAGAACAACAATTTACAGATAATGTACTCACCCCTTTGTCATCGAAGATGTTCATGTCTTTCTTTCTTCAGCTGTAAAGGAATTATGTTTTTTAAGGAAAACATTTCAGGATTTTTCTCCATATAATGGACTGATATGGTGCCCCGAGTTTGAACTTCCAAAATGCAGTTTAAATGCGGCTTCAAACGATCCTAAATGCGGTTGTAAACTATCCCAGCTGAGGAAGAAGGGTCTTATCTAGCGAAATGATCGGTTATTTTCATATTCAATTTATATACTTTTTAATCTCAAATGCTCGTCTTGCCTTGCTCTCCCTGAATTCTGTGTATTCTGACTCAAGACAGTTAGGGTATGTCGAAAAAATCATATTTTCTCCCTCAACTTCAAAATCATCCTATATCACTGTTTTACCTTTTTTATTAAGGGTGTTTGATCTTCTTTGCATGTTTGCTTTGCAAAGACTGGGTCGGTACTTCTGCAGTGATGTAGGATGATTTTGAAATGATTTTTGAAGTTGAGGGAGAAAATACGATTGGAGTTTTTCGACATACCCTAACTGTCTTGAGGCAGAATACACAGAGTTCAGGGAGAGCAAGACAAGACGAGCGTTTGAGATTTAAAAGTGTATAAATTGTATTATTTTAATGAAAATAACCGATCGTTTTGCTAGATAAGACCTTTCTTCCTCAGCTGGGATCATTTACAACTGCATTTGGGATCGTTTGAAGCCGCATTTCAACTACATTTTGGAAGTTCAAACTTGGGGCACTATATCAGACCATTATATGGAGAAAAATCCTGAAATGTTTTCCTAAAAAACACAATTTCTTTATAACTGAAGAAAGAAAGACATGAACATTTTGGATGACAAGGTGGTGAGTATATTATCTGTAAATTGCTGTTCTGGAAGTGGACTTCTCCTTTAATCTTTAGTGACACTCCCCGGATATTTAAATTCTGAACAACTTCAATATGTATCTCAAGCAGCGTAATAAAAACAGAGCAATACGTGCCTGTACCAACATATAAAAACGTGCCATGGCACGTATTGAATGTGCGTTTTAGCGCCGCTCTCTGGACATTTCACTTTGAAACTGCCGCGAAATGTTACGGTGTTGCAGAAATGTATCTAGAGTCATGTTTAGAACACACCTTGACAACAGTGTTTAAGGAATGTCACTACAGTTGCTGTTTTGCAAACACTATAATAAAACATCTGAGGTTGGTCAGGCAGTTTTTACAATAGTCAGTCATAATTAATCCGTAATCGAATCCACACTCATTATCCCCAGAAAAATGACCAATCACCATGAAAAAAAATGTTCCTTTGGCTCATCTCTTGAGTCTTGCAAAGTCTCTGGATTTCCCACTGCATCTGACGTCATGTGTGAAGATACTTATCTGATGGGATGTGCAACAATATTAGTGACGAGAAGATTCTGGCCTCAGTTCTGACAGAGAACGTTCTGTGGCATGAATTACTGACAGATGCTCTGCTTTTACTATTATGAAGGCCGAAGTGGACTACGGCAATGCCGTATAAGATATTATACTAGAAGCTATACGGCAGAATCTTCTCTAACATCTGGCAGAAAGAACTGAGGAAAAAGTATGTATGTGTGTGTTTCAGTTTGATTTCTCTGGGTTTAACAGACTTCTCAGAATGCATTGTAATAAACTACTTCCTGTAAAATATCAGATACAATTTCTACCAGCAATTCTGACATGAAGTGTTTTTCTGAGACAGCATTCCTATGAACCAATAAATGTTACACTCACATCTGCTGCTTTGTAATACGTTGTTCACACTTTTTTGTTCCCAGGAATTGCTGCATCCTTCCCTCCTTTTAGAGGAGAGATGATCCTTTTCTTTTAATGTTGTTGTTGTTTATTTGTTTTTGTATTTTTGTACTGTATGCCTATTTTAAATATTACTACCCTCTTTTCACAATGTCAGATTGTTAGTATCAGTTAAGTTATCAGTTTGTGACCATGTCTGTCAAGCTCCAAAAAGAACTAAAACACCAAAATAATGCAGTCTTATATCTTAGGAAAACTATATGCTAAATGGCTTTTATTGCCTTAAAAAACATTAATTATTTCAGTAGGTCATTTTATGAGTCAGTCATTGAATCATTAATTTAACAAATTCTTTTAAAACATTGATTAGGAGTGTAAAAAAGCTCTGTAGCGTTCTCAAGACAATGACGAGGCTTTTGCAATACAGGTGTTTCTTAAGGTTTTTACACACCCTGACTTATCCAGAGCACCACTCTTGATCCACCGTTTTCCCCAGTACTCCCTCACACACACCCACAGGGTGGGGCTTGTCACAACTCACACAGAACATTTAATAACAACAGAATAAAGCAACATTAACATTCCTTTAACATTAGTAACCTTTTGAACACACCACACTATTATTTTTACTTTGTAATGTTACTGAATAAAAGTACAACTACTCATTTTTAACGTAAAATACGTCTCTGATGTCCCCAGAGTGTGTATGTGAAGTTAGGGCTAGGATTAAAATAACCAACAGATAATTTTTTATAGCTTGCTAAAATTGCCACTTTTAGGGTATGAGCCAAAACGCAGTTTTTATGTCTGTCCCTTTAAATGCAAATGAGTTGGTGCTCCCAGCCCCCTTTTCATAAGAGGGCGGAGCTTCAAGAGCCAGCAAAAACAAAACTCATGCACAGAAAAAGTCAGAAACTATGAGTAGCAGTATTTTCTGTTTTATATGTTCGAATCGGAATCGGTTTAATAAATGCACGTTTATGCACGGTTAAGCATGGCACGTTAAAAATAACGACATAGCTGGTCTCGTTCTATCACAAACTTTATAAGTCTTGTGATTATGAGCTAAACAAATTTAAGCGGTCGACTGCAATTTTTTACTACCACATTCCTATTTCCTTTGAAAATAAAATTTAACCATAGTTTCCTCAGTGGCTCAGATGGAGGGAGTCTATGGAGACTAGTATGTTCACTGGTGCATCCCAAACCACAACAGTTGTAAGGCCTCTTTGGTGCTGACATTATATATCTCCAGTAATAGCGGACGGCTGCTTCTTACTCAGGGCTCTGTCTAAAAGGGCAGAGATTGTCACAAATAGCCGGGACTGAATCTTGGGAGACAGTTTATGATTTATTGGAATTATAAAAAAAAAAATGAGTGGGTGGATTTTTACCATTGCAGGCTGGTTGTTTTCTTCAGACCGAAGGATATGATTGGAAAAAACATTTTATGGCACCTTCCACAGATGCTACAAATACACATAAATACATTTAGACCACTAAACTTAGTGATTGCTATCAGAATGCAAAGAGACTTTCAATCAGCATAACAAAAAGGTTTTTGAACCAAATCACCTACTCTTCCTTTAAGTATAGTAGTAAAGTAATATCACTCAAATATCTCCGACTTTAGTTCATTCACAAACAAAGTAAGCAGTGAGTCACTGAATTTGATTTCTCTGATCTATCTGACTTTTCCAAATGCACTTTATTCAAGTATTTGCTCTGAAATATGAGATACGATTTCTTCCAGTGGTTCAGACATTAAGTGTTTCTCTGAGACAACATTCCTTTGAACCAATAAATGTCACACTTACATCTGCTGCATTGTAATATGTTGTCCACACAACAGAATTGCTGCACTCTTCCCTCCTTTTAGATACTTAGAAGGGTTGTAAAACTGGACTCCATTAAAAGTATCCACATTTAATTATACCAAAATATTTAAAATGTGAAAAATTAAGCAATTTCTAATTAACTTTTAAAAACAAGATTTTCTCATTTTAATATTTTTGATGCAAAACCTGTCAAAAAATAAATAAATAAATAAAAGACATGATTTTCTCATTCTGATTATGTAAAAACAGCAGATTGTAAAGTAAACCAGTATTCTGTTTCCTGAATATTTTCTACAAAAATGTTACTTTCTTTATAATTACAACCTATTTACAACATATTTACTTGCAATTACTGGGTGGAAACGGCTTTAAAGTAAATCCCAAACCAGCATATGCCAAAAATCACATCAATGCAGCGATTCATAAAATTGCTGAATACTAAATATGAAAATGTGGCAGCGGGTAGAATAATTTAGTAATGAAAACATGGATTTCAGACTACACGTTTTGAGAACAAACCCATATGCATTCAGTTTTGGGCAGCATTAGTTGAGAACAGTTTATTTGAAAATAGGTATGCAACAGACTTACACAACTGAACAGATGCAATAAATATAATCACAAGAAGTGATATATAGGGGCTACAGGTATTCATGCAAGCCTGAATAGAAAAACTAGAGCTCCTTACTTCTAATATGTGACTGATGGATGTTGTGCTGTTGAGTTTGCACTTACATCGACCTTCAGCAGCTAGTAGACTAATTGTGTGTGTCTCTCATGGATGTGGCCTTCATGTGCTGCGATGCATTGTGGGATCAGTGAGAGGAAGGAGAAAGCTTTTATGACATGACGTTCTGTCTTTTTCTGCGGGACACCTTTCCTGAAGCTTTATCCTGTGGAGATTACTGGATGTACCTTGCGTTGTGTCACCTCGTCCCAGCCTTGAACACGTCCTGACAACCACGTCATGAGCAAAGATCCCAGCTCATAATAGGAAATCGTTCTGCTGTCACATGCTCATGGTCACTTTGAGCTGCAGGACGCCCTCGGTGCCATCAGGGTCGATGTATCCCAGAAGCCTTGGCTGCATTTGCATGAGCTTTGTGTCAGCTGTATATGGCCAAGGTAAACCTCTAATTACTCTTGCAGCAAGTTCAGCTGCACTAAATTGATAAAGGTTTTCAGAAAGGTAATCATATCTGTAGTGTAACTATCCTTATCATGAAACACAATGTAAATATATATTGACATTAGCTAAGGCCTGTTTTAAAATTGCAACTAAATAAATTACATTTTACCTTTAAATTGGAAAAAGACTTTACACCAATTTCTCAGAAGATCAGAAATGAATTCAATTCAATTCAAATTTATTTGTATAGCGCTTTTCATGATAGATATCGTTGCAAAGAAACTACAGCAAATTAAAGTTTTTACAACATATTTAGTAGTAGCTTACTAGTGGTGACTGTCAAGTTGATGTACATATGGCAGAGATGTATGGTAAAGATCAATTAATGACGTAATCAAACAGACAAAGAACACTATAAATTAGTAGCAAAATACGGTAGTGCTGTGTGTTGTTTCAGGGTTGGCATCATCTCTTCTTAAGTGTTCTGGATCCAGAATGAAGCTTGTTAGTTCCTAGTTACCATGGGATGTCAATCCCATGCCAGAAACAGAGAACAAATAGGAACATAATTAGCGTAGCTGCTCTTCAAACCAAGCAAAGAAAGATTTGTTCAACCAGAGCTAAAAGATTAATAATGTGCATTTGATCAGATATAACTGCAGTAAAAGTGTATGAGATGCATTATTTGGATGCTTGGCTAAAGAGATGTGTCTTTAATCTAGATTTAAACAGAGAGAGTGTGTCTGAACCCCGAACGTTATCCGGAAGGCTGTTCCAGAGTTTGGGTGCCAAATGTGAAAAAGCTCTACCTCCTTTAGTGGACTTTGCTATCCTAGGAACTACCAAAAGTCCAGAGTTTTGCGACCATAGGGAGCATGATGGATTTGTAGCGTGGTAGAAGACTAGTTAGGTACGTAGGAGCTAAACCATTAAGGGCCTTATAGGTAAGAAGTAATAATTTGTAGCTGATGCTGAACCTAATAGGTAGCCAGTGCAGAGACTTTAAACTTGGGGTAATATGATCATATTTTCTTGACCTGGTAAGGACTCTAGCAGCTGCATTTTGGACTATCTGTAGCTTGTTTATTGAAGATGCAGGACAACCACCTAGTAGTGCATTACAATAGTCCAGTCTAGAGGTCATGAATGCATGAACTAGCTTTTCTGCATCAGAAACAGGTAACATGTTTCGTAGTTTGCCAATGTTTCCAAGATGGAAGAATGCTGTTTTTGTAACATGAGAAATATGATTTTCAAAAGACAAGTTGCTGTCTAATATAACACCCAGACTTTTGAATGTAGTGGAAGTAACAGTACATCCGTCTAGTTGTAGATTGTAAGCCAAGAGGTTCTGTGTAACGTTTTTTGGTCCAATAAGTAATATCTCTGTCTTATATGAATTTAATAGGAGAAAATTATTGGTCATCCAATCTTTTACATTTTTAACACACTCTGTTAACTTAGATCATTTAGAAGTTTCATCTGGTCATGTTGAGATGTATAGTTGAGTATCATCAGCATAACAATGGAAACTAATCCCGAATTTTCTAATAATATTACCAAGGGGCAGCATGTATATTGAAAACAGCAGAGGACCTAGGACAGATCCTTGTGGCACTCCATACTTTACTGGTGATACCTGAGATAACTTCCTGTTTAAATAAACAAAGTGGTAGTGATTGGACAGGTTATTAGTGATTTTAACAACTTTTACATTATTCTAAATACCTCTCATTGCTCATTGCATTCATGCATTCAATAGAAGTGCTGCCAAATAAATAAATAAAATGTAATGCTGCATATTTCACTTTAACAGAACACTTTGACAGGAATAATAGACTTATGCACGAGGCATTTTTTTGACCGTTTATCTAAAATTTTGTACAATTTTGGTGGCATTTGTGCCCCAAACTTCCATTAAAGTCAAATTCTTTTGTGGACTGAAACAATATCTGTTTGTAAATCTTTTTGGGATCCTTCATAATTTTGCTGGACAAGACTGCAATAGTAAGCAAACTGACCTTTTCTTAAGATTATAAGATTAATAAAGGGTTTTTACCTTCTACTTTTAATAAAATTTATGTTACTTCATTCATGTTAATTTATAGTCCTGCAGTGTAACAACTCAACATTTTAGAGTTATTAAATGCAAAATATGTTTTACATAAGCATGTGTGGATGTAACATATGAGTCTATCTGTTGGAAACAATACGTCAAAATAGTAACATTTTATTTTAAGGTTACGTAGTTACAATTGATGCATGTACTTATTTTAGTAACAATATGCATAATTACATGCAACTAACCCTAAACCAAACACTAACCCTTACTGCAGTAAGTATAGTTAATTAATATTACTCAGTTCTTCTAGGTTTAATTACACTCTAACAACATCACCTTAAAATATAGTGTAACCGTCAAAATATCTGGCAACCTTAAAATGTCCAGCTACATGACATATTAAAATTGCTTTCTAAAACTACTATATTGCATTTTTAAAATTGTTAGTTTTGTCACGACCTCACCAGTCTAGTTTGGAGAGGCCGATGACAAGGAAAATAAAGAGGTATAATTTTGAGAACAACAACACTCTTTCTCCTGTCCCAGCTCACAATGATTATGAAACACAACGATTTTTAAAAGTTTTCACAAAATTTATTATAACAAAAATCAAAGAATTGGAAGCATATCTTTTCGGAAGGGGCTCAAGGCCAAAAAAAACAAACAAAAGGAAAAAATTAAATTACCTATCAAAAACAAAATCTCAAAAGAAATACAGGAGCAGCCTTCCCTCACTCCTTAACTAACCAAAACCAGGGGAAAAAGTTTACACAAAAAAAAGGCAATCCTCAACCTACTTGGTTCAAAAGGAAAGAAAGATCATTTACAAATAACGAATAATTCAAAATAAACAACGAATAACTGATTACAAACTGAAATGTATAGTTAATGTATGAGTTACAGGGAAACATATTATATTCAATGTAGCCACGTGGATGCGAGAGCTCCGCAGCACAACTTACTCACACAGCAATTCAACCATGCTTCCACAACAATGTGATTCGCAACAGCGTACATTCAAAAACAAAGAAAAGAGCTGTCTGGGGCAGGAGACCGAGGACGAAACGACAGAGCTTCAGACAGAAACTCTGCAACACTGCTCTGCTTCCCAGCATTCAAACGCTCCCGCTCGCTACGCAATTTCCTGCAGCTGGTCCCAATCAAGCGCTGCCAGAAGGAGAGAGAGGGAGAGAGAGAGAGAGAGAGAGAGAGAAACTGCGTACAATGTATAGCACGCAATACAAAAAAAACGTCAGACACGAATGCAAAAAAATAAAATACAAATAATAAATGTACGTCCGAGGACGTAACACCCCCACTCTTAGTTACAAAACCTGGTTTGTAATAAATCAACTTACAACATTCAATTCATGTCATCACAATATGTGCAATTCAATTATCACCAGTATAAGCTCTGGACAACGCTTCGGCTACGATGTTTTCCGCACCTTTCTTATAGCGTATGTCCAAATCAAACTCCTGTACAATCATTGCCCATCTCATTAAACTTTGCTTGACATACAAAGTCAAACTTTGTCAACTTGACAAAGTTTGACATACGAGACAGAAATGTTAACGGATTATGATCCGTGTATACTACAGTTCGATTACCAGAGCTTAGGTACACTTCAAAGTGTTTGAGGGCTAAAAGTAACGCCAGTGCTTCTTTCTCTATGGTGCTATAGTTCTGTTGACAATTGGTAAACTTTTTGGAGAAATAACTGACAGGATGTTCAATGCCAGCATCATCAGCTTGCATCAGCATGGGTACGGCGCCACGAGCACTTTGCTTCAACCTGCAGAGTGAAGGGCAAATCAAATTTACACTTTTCATCCCATACAAACATTCGCTCTGTACTAAGGAGATCAGTAAGGGGCGCAACCACTGAGGCGAAGTTCTTACAGAACTGTATATTGCATGAATGCGTCAGGTGTAACAAATGCAGAGATCTCGGAACCTGCCAGCAACCTTCAAGGAGGTCAAGCTTGGTTACATAGCGTGAAGAACCCACTTGGTCGACACAGTCCTCGACTCTGGGAAGGGGAAAGGAGTCAGCTTTTGTTACGCTATTTACCTTACGGAAATCAGTACAGAACCGAAGGGAGCCGTCAGATTTGGGCACAAGAATGCACGGTGACTCCAAGGGCTCTGACTGGCAACAGCAAAACCATTACGCACCAAGTACTCAACTTCATCTCTCATAACTTGACGTTTACACGGGTTAACTCTGTAAGCATGCTGTTTTATAGGCGTGCTTTGACCCACATCAATGTCATGTACCAACACGTTAATCTGAGAGGGAATATCATTGAACAGAGTGGGATACTTGTTAATCAACTTGATAACATCATTGCGGTGTTCCTTAGACAGATATGAGAGGCAAGTTGGCAATGTGGCTAAAATGGCAGAGTTTGAAAGTCTCCTACAAGAAGTATGAGCATCTTTGTCACTTAAATCATCCACCTCCGGCACGTAGCCAGTGGGCAGATCAACAGTATTTACGGCGGTCACACTTTTAGCTACACTTTTAACGTCAGACTTATTTCTGTCAACATATGTTTTAAGCATATTTACATGGCAGATCCTACTTTTACACTGTTGATCGGGAGTGAGAACAATGTAATTAGTGTCACTCAGTTTTTTTTCTATTGTATATGGACCGGCAAAACGAGCATGCATTGGAGAACTGGGCACAGGCAACAGCACGAGTACAGACTCTCCAGGTTGAAAACTATGAGCAACACTCTTCCTGTCATATCTAGTTTTCATCTTGACTTGGGTGTCGGAAAGATGCTGTTTAGCAACATCCCAAGCTCTATGGAGATGCTCACGGAACGTACTCACATACTCCAGTATCGGCACACGGGGGGAATCTTTAGAAAGGAACTGATCATGGAATAACTCCAAGGGTCCCCAAACTGTATGTCCGAACACAAGTTCGGCAGGGCTGAACACTAGGGACTCCTGCAGAGGGGCAATCCATCCACCCAGTCTTTGATGGAGCATCTGATGGAACCGTTCTAGCGCACCTTGCGATTCTGGATGATGGGCGTTTGATAGTTCATGTTGTACTTGTAGTTCTTTCGCCAGCTGTTCAAACAAATTAGAGGTAAAGTTTGTTCCACAATCTGTTTGAATTACTTTTGGTAAGCCGAACATGGAGCAGAATTTAATCAGCAGAGGCACGGCTTCTGGGTAGCGTGTAGCTGTACACATTATTGTGAGCATGTACTGGTGAGTGGATTTGGCTTTGGGCAAGGGACCTACGCAATCAAGGATGAGTCTTTCGAAAGGCTCCCCTATGACAGGAATAGGTTGAAGCAGGGCTTGAGGGATCACTTGGTTGGGCTTACCCGCCAGCTGACAGATGCGACAAGATCGAACAAATGCAGACACAGAAGACTTCATACTGGGCCAAAAGAAATGCCTAGCGATACGATCGTGCGTTTTTGTAACACCAAGGTGTCCTGAGCAAATATGCTCGTGGACCAGTTTCATAATCTGAGTTCGATAGCCGGTGGGGAGAACGATCTGATAATCCCCTTCACGTTCAGAGTCTGACGGCTTCCACCAGCGCATTAGCACACCGCCATCCCAACAATAACCTACCGGCGTATTTGAAATTTGCATTCTGTCTGCAGCAGCACTAATACATTTACTCAACAACAAGTCAGATTTTTGAGCAGCAGTTAACTGTTCCCTACTCACTTTTAAGGGAGCATCATTTTCTTTCAAACATTCATGACCCTCGGACGGCTGCGGCTGAACAAGCAATTTACATTCAGCGGTCTCCGGCGATGAAACCAAGAACGAACTGGAAAGATCAATCACATCGTCAAATTTCCTTTTCTGTGCATGAGTCACAGCGCATGACAGAAAAATAGAAGAGAACTGCGACAGCGCGTCATTTTGGCCGCTAACATCAGGCTTCGCAGAAACGATCGGGTATGGGAAGACTTTGGTTCCAGCCAAATCATTACCTAGGATCATATCTACGCCCTCCACAGGTAATTGTGAATGCACACCGATACTCACAGGACCACAAATAAGGTCAGACTTCAGATGAATAGTGTGCAGTGGCACTGAAGTACAGCCCATTTCTATGCCACGAATGAGCACATTATTATCAGTGTACAATTTTGGTGAGAATGGCAGCGTACTTTCCAGTATGATTGACTGTGTTGACCCTGTATCCCTTAACATCACAACACTACTGTACACGTTTGCAGAAACGAATCGAAGGCAGAGGGATTTGATCGCGAACTCGCCCGTTCTGAGACAGAGGTAAGAGAGGTAAGTGCTACCCCTTTAGGCTTACCACCTGCTTTCTGCTGCCAAGCTTTACAATTTGAGATCATGTGGCCAGGATCAAGGCAAGAGAAACAAACTCTTTTTCTATCAGGTCGTATTGAAGTATCTTTCGATTCATTCGCAGGTCTGAAAGAGCCATTGCCTTTATGAGCACAAATTCGTCGGCCAGAATTGCAGCGTCCGACAATTTAGAGACTTTCTGCTCGTTCAAATGCACTACGATACTCTCTGGCAAGCAATTTTTGAAATCCTCAAGCAAAATAAGTTCTTGCAAATCCTCAAGTGTTGTAATTTTGGTCGACATCATAATTTAGTGAATCTTCAATTGGCAAAGCCGCACAAACTTCTTGGGCTTTGCCAACAAGATTGCACTGCAACAGCAATGCCCACATATCTCTGGGCCATTTTAATTTAGCCGCGACCCGTTCGAAAGCCACAAAGTACAAGTCTACTTCGGTTTCACGGAACGGAGGAACAAGTTTAACGTACCTACCTACATCAAAGTCAGGTTGCCCAACCTCAGAAATGTATAGTTGTGAGTTACAGGGGAAACTAATTATATTTAATGTAGCCACGTGAAAGCGAGAGTTCCGCAGCACAACTTACTCACACAGCAATTCAACTATGTTTCCACAACAATGTGATTCGCAGCAGTGTACATTCAAAAACAAAGAAAAGAGCTGTCTGGGGCAGGAGACAGAGGATGAAACGACGGAGCTTCAGCACGCGCTCTCAACAGAAGCTCTGCAACACTACTCTGCTTCCCAGCATTCAAACGCTCCCGCTCGCTACGCAATTTCCTGCAGCTGGTCCCAATCAAGCGCTGCCCGAAGGAGAGAGAGGGAGAGAAAGAGAGAGAGAGAAACTGCGTACAATGTATAGCACGCAATACAACAAAAACGTCAGACATGAATGCAAAAAAAATAAAATACAAATAATAAATGTACGTCCGAGGACGTAACAGTTTAAACAAGTAATTTCAACTTAATTAAACTGACTGTTTAAAAATAATAGCAATGAAAGCGATCTAGCAAAATGATCGGTCATTTTCGAAATAAATTGACAATTTATATATTTTTTAATCTCAAACGCTTGTCTTGTCTAAGTCTGCATAAACTTTTCTGGTTCAATATGAGTTTTGTAGATCTGGAGAAAGCTTATGACTGTGTTCATTGGGATTGCTTGTGGGGGGTACTTTGGGAGTAGAGCTGCCAAGTTCACTAATGCATGCTATACAACCGGACCGAAAGCTTCCTCTGCAGTAAGTCAAGCTTGTTTACAGTAAGTGCTGGACTCTGCCAGGACTGTCACTTGTCACCCATCCTGTTTGTGATGTTCGTAGACAGGATCTCAAGCATGTAAAGTTTGGGAGTCTTAGGGTGGCATCTCTGCTTTTTGCTTTTGATGGCTTCATCAGGCTGATTTTGTGAAGCAGCGGAAATGATGGTCAGGACTTCCAAATCTGAGGCCGTGCTTCTCAGTCGGAAAAGTGTGGATTGCCCACTCCGTGTAAGGAGTTGCTTCCCCATTTTGAGGATTTCAAGTACCTTGGGTCATGGAGCAAGACAATGACCCCAAGCGCACAAGTCATTCTACCAAAAAATGGTTAAACAGGAACAAAGGTAATGTTTTGGAACACCCGAGTCGAAGTCCAGGCCTTAATCCAATTAAAATGTTGTGGAAGGACCTGAAGCAAGCAGCTCTTAGGAGGAAACCCACCGACATCATAGGGCTCAAGTGTTTCGGTACTAAAGAATGGGCTACAATTCCTACAAGTTGTTGTGCAGGACTGATTAGCAGTTACAAAAAAACGCTACCTGCAGTTATTGCTTCGAAAAGGGGTCACAACAGATACTGAAAGCAAAGATTCACATACTTTTGCACCTCGCAAATATTTAACACTGGATCATTTTTCTCAATAACTAAATGACAAAGTATATATTTTTGTCTCGTTTGTTTGATTGGATTCTCTTTGTTAACTTTAAGGACTTGTGTGAAAATCTGATGATGTTTTGCATTATATTTATGCAGAAATATAGAAAATTCTAAAGGGTTCACAAACTTTCAAGCAGCAGTGTATATATACATATTTTTATATATTTTTAAAAATTTTGCAGTGAATTAAGAGTATATTTGTACCCTTTAACATGTAATTTGTCACACAGCAGGACAGTTTAAATGAACTGGTTAAGGTAAAAGCATGGATCTGAAACGTACATGTTCACTTATATACAGTAACCTAAAATCTGGAAAAATATTGTTGTCAGTCTGTTAGCTATAGCCATAAAAAAAAAGCAAGTGCTGGCCAAGTAATTGCTCCAAGTTTTGTATATTTCACTTAACACTGGTCTTCATTCTAATCTAATTTCATTTTATTCTACTTTATGCCATTCAAGTTATTATACGGAAAGAAAAGGCACGGTTAACCAAATGCCGTAAACCACAAATACCAATGTATATCTTAAACAGGCCACATGTTTGACACAACATTTCATCTTTCATGAGGTCAAAGATATTGACTGTAATAGAACAAAGGAATACGTTACATTTCTTGCTGCCAAATGATTATTGACAGCTCATTATTCTGTATGTTTTGCTTTAGGGAATTGGGATTTAAATCTGTTCTTCATCCACAAGAACAACCTCCAGCCAAAAGTCTAAGTCTTTAAGTGAAAACACACGGCTGTAGATGCAGAGCGATGCGTTATCTCTTGTCTTTGAAGCTCAGCTGTATTGCAGGCCCTGGCAAGCTGAGAGAGAGCGACATCGGCTTGGCCGATGTGTGGATGCAGACATGGAGGCCAGTAAGGCAGAGCATAAACCCATCAAACTGCCCTCAAAGACAACCAGTGCCAAAGGCTAATATGAGCACATTACCCACATCACGAATTAGTGTGGCTAAGAGTCAGCATTAACAGTCAGTGCTTGCTTCAATTATGTTTCGCTCACTCGTCTTCTTTATGGTTCTAATGCCAAAGACTCTCAGCGATGTCCAAGAGATGAAACAGATGGGCAGTTTATATGCCAGAGAAGGGCTGGATGCTGGATAGCTAAAAAATATTATATCTTGATATTTATATACTTGCTTTGAAATGCTACAAAAGGGATTTGGACCACTTAGCAATCGCTGGCCAATAGGCTCAAAATGTTCAGATTCAAAGTAATAGTTAAAAATGTTAATTTTGTCATTAATTATGTTTGCACATCTGTTTTCTTTACAGTAGGCGCGTTTCCATTACAGATTGGCGATATTATATAAATGTCGATAAAAAAGTATTGCGAAATGACAACGTTTCCATTAACCGATGTTATGCGACTAGAACGTAATTTGTTCCTCTCGCGATATGTCGTGGCAACGTATTTTGGTGGGATTTGGACAGATTTTGGCTTTATTTAATTGAAAGCGCGTATGCGTGTATCTTTACACAAGCACCACGGAGAGCCGCTTCAGAAACATGTGCGACGCTGCTGGTATAAATATAACATCAGCTCCGGTGATCGCGTCAGAGCCGTTATGCACCGTAGATGCGTGCAGCGTATAAAGTCTAAGCATTAATATCAGGGAAAGCCCTTTATACTTGAGAGTGGCTACGTGTGAAGTGTTTCTTGGAGTTTATAGTACATTGAAGAATGATCATATGACTTTTTACATACGCCATGTGACCTGTAAATGCGAAAAAGCCGTTTCTATTGCAGTTTTGCAAAATATTCCTTTTTCGAATTGCCTGAAAAACCACCTCATGCGAGCGTAAAAACTTTTTTGCGATGGCTTTTTTGATATGGGAGTTTTTGCGAAATTGACGCATTTCCGGCGTATTTTCAATTCACAATTTCAATTTGCACATCTTGAAGGGTAATGGAAACGCACCTAGTGATGACATTAATAACAGTAACGGTAGTCTTTCTTTCTTTCAGAGCTTGATAATGGCTTAATGCAAGAAAGTAAAAAAAAAAAAAAAAAAAAAACTGCGTTTTTATTACCCTTCAAGATGCGCAAATTTAAATTACGAATTAAAAATACGCCTACTGGAAACGTGTCAATTTCGCAAAAACTCCCATATATTGCAAAAAAAGTTTTTACGCTCGCATGAGGTAGTTTTACAGGCAATTCGAAAAAGGAAAATTTCAGAAAACTGCAATGGAAACGGCTTTTTCGCTTTTACAGGTCACATGGCATATGTAAACAGTCATATAATCATTCTCTAATGTATTATAAACTCCAAGAAACACTTCATACGTAGCTGCTCTCAAGTATAAGGCGCTTTCCCTGATATTAATTGCTAATGATATTGCTTTAGACTATGTATGCATCCACGTAACGGCTCCGACACGGTCACCAGAGCTGATGTTGTGTTTATACCAGCAGCGTCACACACGTTTCTGAAGTGGCTCTCCACGCTGCTTCTGTAAAGATACACGCATACGCCTCTTTCAATTAAATAAAGCCAAAATCTGTCCAAATTCCACCAAAATCCATTGCCGTGACTTATCGCAAGAGGAACAAATTACGTTTTAGTCGCATAACATCGCTAGTGGAAACGCTGTCATTTCGCAATACTTTATCGACATTTATATAATCTCGCCAAAGTTTTGTGCAAATCTGCAATGGAAAGGCGCCTACTTTCTTTGAACAAAAAAGTGTTCAAGTCCTCCTGGGAACACTTGTGAAAATTGTTTAGAAAAAAAAAAGTGCATTGGATTAAATATAAATTATTTCAAATCACATTAAACAACCAGTTTAAAGACATTTGTATGGATTCAAATGCATGTTATAACATCTGTTAAGATAATTTCTGTCATGACAACTGTCTGAGGAATTGGCATGGTAATTTACATGACAATGTAAATGTATTTGGTCTTGGCGGAACAGATCTACTACGCTGCTGCTGCTGCAGCAGAGGAAGTTCAGAAACTTGATACTGCCAATACATCCACAACATGCTGCCGTGAGCATGTAAGATATATTGCTGCTGCACATATAACATAAATAAATATCCCCCCACAAAACAGGAGACAGAACACAATACAATACAAGCCAATATATGCATGCCACTGAATATGAGGAGAAACAGCTGTATCAGTGGACTTGCATGTATCCACACACATGAAGATGAACAAAGAGACAAGACACCCCCCACAAAGCAGATCTATCGCCAAGACATCAGTACTGCTGCTGCTCCGAAGAGCCATGTAAACCGCATACATTACTATCTATGTGTGCCTGGGCTACCACACCAACCGGCTTAACACTAGTGGCCTATTATAGCGTTATTTTAATGACAAATGTCAAGAGCGCATTATTGTAGCGCGAAAGTAGATTAATATAATGCGCGAACGCGAATCTCTCTGCTCGCGTGCAGATTTCCTTTGCTCTCGCACAAAACCGGACGCGTGCTCTTAGATTCATGCTGCTCTCGCCCAAAGAGAGTGTGCGCACTTAAAACGTGTCTCTTCTCTCTCTCAAACTGTCCTGTGCACTCACAAATCTCTCTGTGCCCATGCGCTAGAAATTAATTCTTTTTGTACCTGGATTAAATGTTGTCAAAAGTTATCGACCAATCCGATTTTTCTAAGACTGACAGATAAAAATACTACATGAAATCTTATTGGCTATTGGGAAATGAACCTGGAATTCTTTCGACAATCAAAGATGGATCTGTAATTTTTCTTAATATTTAGTCATATTAATCAAATTTTTGTTTGACCCTGGATCACAAAACCAGTCATAAGGGTCAATTTTTCAAAATTGAAATTTATACAATAAATAAGCTTTCCACTGATGTTTGTTAGGGTTAGGATAGGGCAATATTTGGTCGAGATGCAACTATTTGAAAATCTGGAATCTGAGGTTGCAAAAAAATCTAAATATTGAGAAAATTGCCTTTAAAGTTGTCCAAATAAAGTTCTTAACAATGTATATTACTAATCAAAAATTAAGTTTTCATATATTTACAGTAGGAATTTTACAAAATATCTTCATGGAACATAATCTTTACTTAATTTCCTAATGATTTTTGCCATAAAAGAAAAATCAATAATTTTGACCCATACAATGTATTTTTGGCTATTGCTACAAATATACCCCAGCGACTTAAGGTTTTGTGGTCCAGGGTCACATATTAGAAATAACTAGGAAACGGGCGCTTGGATGATTTGTAAATAACCTAGTTTGTTTGGTCAAACCCCTCTGAGCGATTTATCGAAACAAACAAACAAAAAAGTATGATTCTTAAAGTTCATGTGGTCATATGTGTACTTGGGTTAAATACTTAAGATGTGGAGACCAAATATAACACTAATGAATTTCTCATATTTGTCATAACATTACTACATTATATTCTAATGCATTTGCAGACAATGCAATAAACTGTAACTGTCATATAACTGTATATTCACTGTTTTAGAGAAGAGTGTAGTGGGTAGCTAAAATCAGGACAAAACAAACACTGGATTAAAAATAAACTCCCAATAAATGTCCAAAGAGTGATTCTATCAGGGCATTTATTGTGTTATGATAATATCTTTCATCATGTACATCTATTTTTGCATTTGATGTTGATTTGATAGGAATTGTTACTTATTACTGCCAACATAGCAACTGAGAATTTATTGCAATTATTCCCATATATCTGACAAAATATGACATAACAGTGATCTTTTATATTAAGTCTTTAGAGCCATAGGCTGTAATATGTTGCTTTTAGATAAATCGCTCAATAACATTGCTAAATATTATTAAACTGGAAATAAGTTAAAGATCCACCTTTGACTGTACATACATAAGAGATAGTAGTAAAGCAAAGTACAAAGTTAAAACAAAAATACAACAATAAAAAAAAATAAATAAATAAATAAAAAAAATCAAGGAAACGCCAGGTGCGAAAAGCATTGATATCTAGTGCATGAGCACAGAGAGATTTGCGAGTGCACAGGACAGAGTTATATCACAGGACACATTGTACATCCATTGCCCATTTAACTAAAGTGTGATGAATTCACAGAGTTCATCATCTGGTTTCTACCTTACTTTATCTCATCAGAGGAAAAAACAACATACAGACAAATGAAAGCAATGAAGAACTCTAGTGAAAGTTATGAAGTGTCAATCAAAAAGTATTTTCTTCAGAGGTACACAGTAAAAAACGTATCAGTATTGGAAGCGTTTTTTCTCAGTTTCTTTCGAGTGCTAATTTCAGGCAGCTGTTTGAGCGCTGGCGTTATTTGTCAATCTTGGTCACGATCCCTCCCACTAATTTAAAGCATGCTTTAGAGTAAATGTTCTGAAGCCTCTTTAAAGAGGCCTGTCAGTTTGTTTTCTTTCCATGTATATGGATGGAAGTATATTTAAGTCTTGTTTATGCTTCTGATACAAACAGACTGTCAGCATCCATCATTGTTGAAATTTTCATTAAGTTCCTTCGTAATGTCTGCCCAGCTGATATGGTTAGCTTTGCCAGCCGGGTTAGAGTCAGATAGCCAAGACGTACTTGAGTAAATAATTATTTTGAAATTATCTGTTTATTATAAGCCTAAAACCAATCAGCTAAAATGCATAAACGCCACTCTTAAAGGGATAGAACAAAATTGGAAACTCCTTTACTCACCCTCAAGTTGTAAGAGTTTTGAAGAATGTTGACAGTAGCCATAGTGTGGAATATCATTGTATTGCATTGCAATTTATCCCTCACCAAAAAGAAGTATGCTTCAGGTTTATTTTATTAAGTATACTTAAGTAAAGTTCAAATATATTTTTAAGTATACTTTATGTAGTAAGTATACAAATATCAGTGTACTAGTAGTATACTTTTAAGCCGGGCTCACACTACAGGATTTTTGGCCCGATTTTGCCCCGATTTTCCCCTCCCGAGAATCAGAGCAAAAATCTTGTTGAGCACCTCGATTGGTCCCGATGTTCGGCACAGATTATCTGGTAATGTGAGACGTTCACAGATCGAATCTTGCACCTGCCGATCTGCTCTCACACAAATCAGGGCCGCCCCATTCATATCAAACATGTTTGATATTCAGGATTTTAAATCAGGATGATCACGGCTATGATTACGTCAGTACTTTCACAACAGCCAACGCGCGACTGCAAAACAGCTGCTGTACCGTCCATTGGATAGTGGAGATGGAGGAAACTGCTTCTTATGTTTTTGTAGTAACACTGTCTGTATAATATGTTGAAAACATACCACAATCACATGGAGCAAGGAAAGCTCTGGAGTGAAATCCTCTCAGTTTTCAACACACAGGGTGAGTGCATAAAGCTGCTAGCAGGCTAATAACATTTGTAAACATTAATTGCTGAAATGACGATCTGTTGCCTAAGATCACATGAGACGCTCCCTCCATCATGATAATCTATATCTTGTAGTGTGTGATGCGCCACAATTTTCAAATCTTGTAGTCTGTGCATGTTTAAGATTTCAGGGAAGATAATCTGCAAAGATTCTCCTTATGTGTGTGCTGCAACCAGATTTCATAGTCAATTAGGATTTTAAAAATCGTGTAGTGTGAGCACGGCTTTAAGTGTACTATTTCAATGCTCCTTGGGACTAAATTAGCCCACTTTCTTGTATATAAAAGTATACTTTAAGTGTAACAGTAGTAAACTTTGAGTACACAGCTAGTTTAAATCTATGTTTTCAGTTTGCACTGCAAGCATACTAAAAGTGAACTTATAGGTATACTGATAGTTTACTCATTAAATAATTTTTTTATGCATTTTTAGCACACTTGGATGTATAGTCTCAGTAAACTACTAGTTTGATAGTTTTATACTGCAATTATACTCGTAAGTTTTCTTTAAGTGAACTTTACATCATACTTTAAGTATGGTACTATGTCCCTATTAGGTATTCATTTGTATTAGGGCTGTCAAACCACGATTAATCGCATACAAAATGAAAGTTTGAGTTTGTCTAATATATGTGTGTGTACTGTGTGTAATTATTATGTATATATAAATACAAACACATTCATGTATATATTTAAGAAATATTTACAAGTATATGTATTTATTATAATTTGTATATAATTTGTTATATATAAATAAAATATTTTTGGACATAATATATTTTTCTTAAATATATACATTAATTTGTGTGTATTTATATATGCATAATATTTACACACAGTGCACACGAATATATTAGGCAAGCTCCATCTCATGATTAATCGTTTGTATATATGTTGTTATATGAATATCAGAAATTACAAAAAATCAAAAGAAAGAACAGGGCATCTGCTTGTAAACAAAATCATTTTATTCTAGCTTCATGCATTCTTTTTTATAAACACTTGAATGTAGGTAAGTGTCATATATAAATAAAAAACAAACAAACAAACAAACAACATTTTTAACAAAAAGCTAAAAAAAAAAAAAAAAAAAAGACTATTCATGATAATCAAAACATAGATGGAGTCGATCAACACCCCAAAGCTTGACAGTCATTATTACCTCTTCATGGGTCAACATTTTATTCCATTACATTACACAGTTGATGATCGTGTTAGATTACATGTGGAAGGATCTGTTGTTTCAGTTTCTTCTTCACTTGTGTTTTAGAAATTCTGTACAGAAGATGTGTACTAGTGCCCTTAGCGTATAACAAGGAAAACACGGATTCTCAGAGCACAAGTATAGCTTAAATATATTTACACTTTTTCTAGGTACTTAATGTCATTTTAAGTATACTTCTGAGAAGTATATAAAGCACATTTCTGAAAAGCAGATAAAAAGCAGACTGAAAGTATACCTATTTTACCTATTCACTCTTGAATAAACTTCTTTTTCGTAAGGGGTGTTTTGATCATCAAACTAAGCATTTAAACAATCTTACTAAGATGACATTTTAGTTATTATTTTCTGATTATTATTTCATATTATTTCATAGTGTTTTATAATTGTTTAAGTGTTTGGATATTACTGAAAAGTCCATGGGGTAATAGTGGGGCATTCTGTCACAAAACTGTATGTTTTTTCCTAGGCAGTAATAGTGGAGATGTTATTAAAGTCAAGACTATGATTTGTGTTTATAAAGAAATTGATGCTGACAAAAAAATGATTCCATGAGAAATACTGACTGGAGTAAAAAGTGTGACAGCTAGCTTGGTCTCCTTAATATACCTGATTAAATTTATACCTGTCTGAGACAGAATCTCTCAAGAGTTATAGACTGGCAGATACAGCATCCCTCATTTACTATGATGCCTGCTGGGCCATGTGGTCCTGTGTGTTCGCAGCAGGGGCTTTTTTTAATACAGTCTCTACAGGAAAGCCTTTTAAGCCAGTATAAAGTGATTCCATCAAGGGCCTTGAATTACTGAGCCGTTCTGGTTCTAATAGCAGAAAGAAGCAGTGCGACCTCCTCTGTGCCAACCAGCAGAGTCTCAAAGATTTGAGAATGAGGTTTTGGAGAGTCTTGTGGCTGGGGCTTTAGTCTGATGTGAGCTGCCTGTAACCAGTTCCTTGCTTTGACCTTCATTAAAAAACTCAGTAAGACCTCTGCAACCCGAAAACCAGGAAATGAAGTGATGTTGTCGTTTGCTGTTACAGTTCATGTTGCATGAGATAACCGTATCCAAGTCACAGGCAAAGGCTTTCCGTCTTGCTTTACATGTGTGCAGACAACCAGTGAATCCGTGGGATCCAAGATTTATGTCATCCTGTAGCCAGAACTGAATCCTTCAGAAGAAATAGGCATTTTGATAAGACAATGATATAACTCAGACACACATGTGGTTTGAGGAGATTTAGTGCTCTGCTTTGGCCCTAATCAGGAAACGTGCAAAAATAAAACTATGAATGTTCTCCAAAATGTTCTGAAACTGTGGCTATATGATAATGACTAAGGATTATAATGTCAAACAATTTGTTCGGAACAGTGGTCTCTGAAAGGAGCTTTGACGTGATTTTGAGTTCATTCTAGGCTACGAACAGGCATTGCTGGGTAGATTACTCAGAAATTGTAGTCCAATACTGACTACAGATTACATGATGAAAACTGTAGTTAGTAATGTAAACATTAATGCAAGTCAATCATTATAGGTCAGGGGTGCCCAAACACGGTCCTGGGGGGTGGTGTCCTGCAGAGTTTAGCTCCAACTTACCTCATCACACCTGCCAGGAAGTTTTTAGTATGCCTAGTAAGAGCTTGATTAGCTGGTTCAGGTGTGTATACCCTTACCAAAAAGTAGTATACTTCAAGTTTATTTTATTAAGTATATTTAAGTAAAGTTCAAGTATATTTTTTAGTATACTTTATGTAGTAAGTATACAAATATCAATGTACTAGTAGCATACTTGTAAGTGTACTATTTCAATACTCCTTGGGACTAAATTGGCCCACTTTCTAGTATATAAAAGTATACTTTAAGTATAACAGTGTTACATCCGCGCCAGGCTCCACCCTCACTACAACACAACGCTCACAATCACCCGAGTTCTGATCACCAGCACCTGACAGCCATCAACTCATCAATTAAGCACCACATAAAAGCACACACCACTCCACATTCACTGTCCAAGCTCGACTATTCGAAGTGGACTCGCTATTCTCAGCATAATCCCTGTGATACTTACCTGTTGTGAACTTACCTGTGCTCTCCTTGTCAGCTCCTCGTTCTCCTCCAGATTCCCATCGTTCATCTTCCTCGTGGCGTCCAGTGAGTTGTGGTGTGTGGTTGTGGTGTTCGTCTTTGGCTTCGTCTCCTTTCGATCATCTGTGTGTACAACGGAAATAAGACTGGTTACAATCTCATTCTACGCTCTCAAACTATATCAAGATTGTCTACTCACCTTTTTGTCTCACCCTGTCTGCTGAACTCATTTCAATAAACTGTTATTGCATATACTTACCATCTGTGTCCCGTCCGCTTCATAACAAACAGTAGTAAACTTTGCGTACACAACTATTTACATCAATGTTTTTAGCTTGTACTGCAACTATACTAAAAGTGAACTTATAGGTATACTGATAGTTTACTAATTAAATACTTGTGGTAGCATTTTTGGTACACTTTGAAGTATAGTCTCAGTAAACTACTAGTTTAGTAGTTTTATACTGCGAGTATACTTGTAAGTTTGCTTTAAGTGAAATTTACATCATACCAAGTATATTACTATGTCCCTATCTAGGTATTCATGTGTATATATTTTTGTTAAATGAATATCTGGACATACAAAACATCAAAAGAAAGAACAGGGTATCTGCTTGTAAACCAAAACATTTTATTCTAGCGTAATGCTTTTTTTTTTTTTTTTTTTTTTTTTTTTTTTAAACACTTGAATGTGGGTGAGTTTCATAAAAAAATAAAGAAATAACATTTTGAACAAAAAGCTTAAAAAAAGACTATGGATTGAATTCAGAATGATGGAGTTGATCAACACCCCAAAACTTGACAGTCATTATTACCTTTTCATTGGTTGACATTTTATTCCACAGTGTTACGCAGTTTTGATGCTGTTGTGTCTGATGATCATGTTAGAAGCATTTGTTGTTTCAGTTTCTTCATTTTGTTTTTTTGGAAATTCTGTACAGAAGATGTGTACTAGTGCCCCCTACCACATAACAATGAAAACACAGATTCTAGGAGCACAAGTATAGCTTAGTCACAAGTATAGCACAAGTATATTTAGACTTTTTCTAAGTATAAGTCAAGTATACTTAAATGTCAGTTTAAGTATATTTCTGAGAAGTACATAAAGTCAATTTCTGAGAAGTACATAAAACGTAGACTAAAGTATACTTTCCTATTTTTAGTTTAAAAGAAATATACTGATAGCACACTTGAATAAACTTCTTTTTCGTAAGTGTAATTGGGGTTGGAGCTAAACTCTGCAGAATACCAGCCCTCCAGGACTGAGTTTGGGCACCCCTCTTATAGGTAATGGATTCTGACTATTTTTTAGATTACTTTTAGATTACTTTTTTTTTTTCATGAAAAGTAATTAAACGTACCATGATCGCAATAAAGAGATAAAAAGAGATATTTCATTTATATATATATATATATATATATATATATCAACATCATAAAATGCATTAAACCAGAGTTTCCCAAACTGGGATTAATGTAAGAACTGCAGTGTGTGATTTAAAAAAAAAAATAAATAAAAAAAAATAAAAATGAATTAAATAATATAAATGCAAAATGAAAATAATTATATTAAACAATAATTACATTAAATATTTGATTTGTTTACCTGCATGTTAGTATTAGCATTAACCAATATTAGATTAGAAACATGCAAATGTATTGTTAAATTATTGAAATACTGTATTAACCTCCTCAGAGATATTTCAAGTAAATATTTTATGTTAAAGGGGTTTGACTCATGACATGAACAAACATTAATAAATATGAAAACAACAATGACATTACATGCCCAAAGTACTCAGGTTTGAAATATTTTTTTCCAGACTTCCAGAATCAACAGCTACTGAAGGTGGCTTGACATTGTGCTTCAGAGCTATACATCACCAGTGTTTAGTATTGGCAGCATCTATTTGTACTACATGAAAATAGCATATGTTCTCAGTGATAGATTCTATTTACACTAAGTGAAATTAGCAGTATTTTTAAGCAATATGCTTTTTACACTAAGTGTAAATACAGTGCCGCCCACTAATATTGGCACCCTTGGTAAATATAAGCAAAAATGTTTGATCTTTCATTCAAAAAAAAAAAAAAAAAAAAAATCACTAAATTCTAAACTTTCATTGAAGTAAAACAACTGAAAGTGGGGGGGAAACTCTCATTATGAAATAAATGTTTTTCTTCAATGCATGTTGGCTACCATTATTCACACCCCTAAAAATTCTTATGAGTAAAATATCTCTGACGTATATTCCCGTTCATATTTACATTGTTTTAGCACACCAGGGCGAGTAGAAGCATGAAACTTTCTAGCCATGACTTCCTGTTCCACAGGATTATAAATATAAGGATCACAAAGGCCAAATTCCAAAAGGCCAAAAAATATAGTTTCAATGTACAGAACAAGATTGTTGAGCTTTACCAAATAGAAAGCGGCTGTAAGACAAGAACTAAAGCATTGAAAATCCACATTTCCACCATCAGGGCAATAATTAAGAAGATCCAATTAACTAAAGATGTTACAAATCTGCCTAGAAGAGGACGTGTGTCTATATCGTCCTAATGCATGGTGAGGAGAGTTTGATTGGTCAAAGACTCTTCAAGGATCACAGCTGGAGAATTGCAGAGATTAGTTGAATCTTGGGGTCAGAAAGCCTAAAAAATAGCCCCTACATCACCACATGTTGTTTAAATGGGTTTCAAGAAAAAAAAACTCCTGGCTCATCCAAAAACAAACTCCAGCACTTACAGCTGTCAGACACGACTGAAACTTTAAACAGGCCTGGCTTCTGTAGTCAGATAAAACATTAAAAAGAGCTTTCTGGGTTTGGTGCAAACAGGGATAAAAAAGTACCCCATGCCCACGGTTAAATATATAGCTGGATCTTTAATATTGTGGGCCTATTTTTCTGTCGGAGGTCCTAGACGTCTTGTTCAGATACATGGCATCATGGATTCTGTCAAACCTCTATCTAAACCTGACTGCCTCTGCAAGAAATCTTGTAATGGACCATGTCTGGATCTTCCATCAAGACAATGATCCAAAACAAACATCAAAATCAACACAAAAATGTGTCACTGAGTTCAAAATGAAGTTTCTGCCCTGGCTGTCTCAGTTCCTTGACCTGAACCCTTTAGAAAATGAGTGGGGTGAACAGAAGAGAGACAGCACCAATGTGGAACTGATATTCTGAATCTGGATGAAGGAATGGTCTCTGATCTCTTGTCAGTTTTTCTTCAAACTCATCAGGCATTATAGGAGAAAACTCAGAACTGTTATCTTGGGAAAATGACGTTACAATAATTGGGTGCCAATAACTGTGGCTATGTGAACTAGAGAAAAACATTTATTTCACATGAGATTTTGCCCCCACTTTCCATTGTTTAACTTCAATGAAAGATTAGAATTTTATAATTTTTTGAATGAAAGATCAAAAGGATAAACAATGCAGATTTATTTTCACAGCCACCTTTGCTCATATTTAGCAAGGGTGCCAATATTAGTGGGCGGCACTGTAACTATATATTCTATAGATTTACACTACGTTAAAATACTGGCAATTGTCTGCACTTCAGTATTGTTGTACATTATAAAACATTATGCAGTAATAACATATTGAGTGTAAATTATAATTTTAATTCAAATGATTAAATGGATGGCACCTTATTGGTACAATATACATGTAAGCCCTCCTTACACCTATCCCAACATTACCCAATAGTTTATTTTCAACTTTTTGATTATTTCCTCCATTTTTATTAAAAATCAATACCTTATGTGAAATGAGATTTGAAAAGGGAGAAAAAAGTTAGTCAAAAGGTGGATTCGAACTCGAGTTGATTGCATCAAAACATGCATTATAGAGTATGCAATCATGTAATCCATTAAAAAGTAACTTTAATCTGATTATGAGCATTTTAAAATATATTCTAATTATGAGTACATTCTGATGGGACCCATTTTATAACCTTGGATGAAATTTTCAGCAATTTTTCGTTTTTGGCTAAACTATCTTTTTAAAGGAACCCAAAAAAATAGCTGAAAGACTATAGCATCTCCACCCATTTCTGCCTTAGCATGTGTGTGTGTTCATTCATTTGTGTTTTTTCCTCCCTAGGGGGCCTTCTTACAAAGTTGGCGGTACAAAAGGACACACAACATGCACAGAGTAAATTTTATTACATGAATAGTTCAAAAGTATAGTTTGAGCTGATTGTATAAAGAATACCTTTTATGCATTTTATCTCAGTTTGATCTTCTTATTTGCCCCTCAAGTTTGTTTTAGATAGACCTGGTTTCTCTTCAGCTGCCTCTTCTTATCAAATATATCTTGGTGACTGTGGAAAGAATCAGCCTTGTTTCTCACGCTTTCATCAATGAAGTGGCCAAACACACACGCACACAGTGACTTAGGGTGTGACGTGTATGATGGGTGAGGGCTGCAGATGGTTCTTGATGGGAGTGTGGTTTTGCCAGTTATGATGTAATATCAAGGGACGAGCATGATCTCTTTATTACAAGACGTTGTGACATACCGACTCAGCAGGGGCTTGTCTGTGGCTTCCCAGATGAGCATCCGGACAGATTTATACTCTTTTTTTTGTTGGTGGAACAGGCCCCCAAGGGGATTGTAATGGGGTTTTGAGCTTTAAACATGCAACACAGCTGGTGCGTGCCATTAGCAACAACATTAGAAACATAAGACACAAATATATAGAGTGACATAAACTATAACCAAACCATGATTACTGGTGCTGAAACTTCATGATGACCACAAGCTCATTAAACTCATCTGTTGCGTAGATGAGTCTGAGATGTATAAAGATCAGTGGAACATCTTGAGTTACGAGTATGTTGTTTTATTTTGACACATCAGATATATGAGTTTAAATAAAAATCTTTTTTTGTTGTTGTTTTTTTTTTTTTGTTTGTTTTTAACAAATGTCCATAATACGATATGCATTTAACAAAAGAAATATGTTTTTGAATGGAAGCAGTGACAAATTTATTTGCAACACTGTTTTTTCTGGGAAATATACAGATTGTACTCTTGTTCTAATGAATTTCTTCATGAAAAGATCAAGGTCACTTAAAATTTATGGTCATGAGAACAAAGTACAATATTGCTTCTGTCATTATTGCCATCATTTCTATTTTAACCTAAGGGCAAGGGCAAAAGGTACAGATGATTTTGCCTCATTTGGCCTAAACAAGTTATTTTGGAAGACAGCTTAATGTTCCTTCCTCCCTTTTGAAAGAGGTTTTGCATCAGGATGTGCATGAGATGCCTTCAAATTGGAAATTTGGATCAGACCTCAAACTATGTGAACAAAAATGCTTCTAGACTCCACAGATAAATACAAATTCCAGATAAATTTATGACAGACCACCTTCAAATATTGAGCAACATCTTTCTTGACACACACACGTGCTCTGACGTCTCAGCCCATCTGATGCGGTGCTCTCGGGATCAAGCACGTGTTCAGGAGCGTCCAGCAGCCTCAGGGTTTCCCTAAGCAAACAGCTGCACGCTCTTAATGCCGTCGTCCTCCTGTAAGTATGACATTCCTGGAATGATTAACCTAAATATTTTTCTCTCAAATTGAGCCCTGGACTGAAAACGCATCCACGAGGAGAGCGAGCGAAGTGTGAGGACGGATTATTGGCCGGAGCGGCTCCCTTCGGGGTGAGATCAGAGGCCACGAGGGCCGCAATTAGCAGCATGTTTGAGCCACACATCTGGGCAGCCAGACCATGTGCTGACTGACGCTTTACATGAAAACTTTCTGATGGGAACAGAGTGGCTGGTTAAACACTGCAGCTCTGGAGAAAAATAAAAAGCACCCACGAGCAATTAAATATACGACTCTCTGGCTCTGTGCATTAGCAGTAGCCTTTTAATTGTACATTACCACTACTTAAATATGAAATGTTCAAATCTGTCGCAACCATAACACTTTTTTAGTGCTTTTAGGCTGTGAGAAATCAAAATGATGCAAATTAAAATGAGTAATTTGCCCAATTACAGAGCTGCAGAAGACTTCCTGCTTTTTAATTTAGATATATAAACATACAGTCTGTGAGCACTGACATTTATCAAAGATGTTTTGCTTTTTAAAGTGTTATTGTTTTAGTCGCGGAGGATTACTGCTGTGGTTCATACAAAGTTCTTGTATTTATGTCAAACATTACTGTTACTACTAAAATTCCTATTATTATTATTACCATCATCGTTATTATTTTCTAATCCATTTAGAATGCAATATTGATTTTATCCAAAAAAGCATTCAAGACAATTTATCCATTTATGGATACCCTTGAATCAAACCTGTGATCTTGCTGTGCTGATTGAGCTACAAGAATACATGACAGTGGTTAACACAGTTTAACTGTATTACAAATTACAATATTTAAAAATTGAATTTTGGCAAAAACTATGATTAATATGGTAACATTCTGTAAGAGTCACTGTAATACGGAACACTGCTTATGGTTCTATTAGTTACTATGTACGACAGTAAACAGTAAAAAACACTTAAACATTTATTGACCTTAGTTAACGTATATTTTATATTTTATATTTCAGCATTTACTAATTAATTATTGAATTCAAAAGATTGATCTGTTAATATTATTTAATGAGTGTGTCCAGACCTTTTCAGCACTAATTTTTCCCTGGTTCTTTGGTAAATTCTGTTAGCAAATCTGTCTCTTGGTCACGATCCTTCCAGTAAAGCATTCACCAATTTTTGTAAAATGTACTCCAATAATCTTTTTACATCTTATCATTATTTATTTATTTATTTATTTATTTATTTATTTATTTATTTTTGCAGTGTAGCAATAGTGAAGCTTTCCTGAGCAAACATCACAAAATATATAGCATACAAGGAAATACCAAGTAATACATTGAATTAAATCTTCTTGAAAAATGAAAAATTTTGAATTTGAAAAATTATTATTTATTTATTTATTTATTTATTCAGTTTGTGAATTGAGCAAAGTCAACAAAAAAGCAACGGAACAGCTTCTAATTGATTAGGTGTGTGATGTATTTGACAGTGTCTGTCACTGTCCATGTTTGCTGAGCGTATCAAACTCTCCACTTGAGAAATTGTTTCTTTCTTTGTCCTTTCAACCTAAAATTTTCCCAAAAGCCACAGAGAGCCTTAAATATGAGTCTCCGCTGTTCTAATTAGAGACCGTCTCTCCTCGTTGGGCACAGAGCTCACATCAAGACAGGCTAAATATGAAAACGAAACACATGAAATTTGGTGAAAGAAAAAACAAACAATATACAAAGCAAAAACAGAACAATATCCTTTGTCTAGGCAGGTTTATGTTCCTCATTTAATGGTTTTGACTGTCAAAGTGAGTGTAGTACTTATTTTTTTTATTTTTTTTTTTGTTCAGTGTGTAAATATGGTTGGACATAACACTTTTAAAGAGTTGAAATCTTTAATTTGTTAAACAGCTAAATCAACTTTATTAAACTCGGTTTTAATGTGATACTATTTTTGCCCTTAGTTGTAATATGAAAATAATATTTACTTTAACTTTGTTAGCTAATATTGTTTCCATTTGTGAATGAATATGTTTACCTCTTAAATCTTTTTTTTTTTTTTTTTTTTTGTAGATTTGCAAAGTCTTTAGCTAGGCTACTTGAAACAGGCAAAATTGCAAATGCAAATGCACAAAAAAAAAAAATAATAAAATAAAAAATAAATAATAAAATAAAAAAAAGCAGTTAAATAACCAAAAAAAAGGAATTGTCTTTATATATATTAAATAGCAAACTTGCCAATTTTAAAGATTAGCTTTAGATTAGTTAAAAATTAGTTAACTATTTGAATATTTGCATGCATATAACAAGCATATTTCCTTTTTATTCCTTACCTTTATTACTTTAGTACTTGTAATGCACATATTAATGTCTTATTCTGAATGACCATATTTTAGATCCATTAATCCTGCAAAGACAGGAATGCAAGCTCAAGTTTTAAATTGTGCTTGTATGATGAGAATCTGTGCAATATGCTTTTAGTAGACCACAGCTACTGAAAGAGCTTAAAGTTGGCAGAGACAAGAAACGCTAGATGCCATCCTGGCAGGATGTAAACATATCAACGCTTGTCATGACGCTGCAGCCACTGAACGAGTTTCTCTGAGTTGTGTTGCGGTAAAAATTGCAACAGGTAGCAGCAGTGGCTCACCGAGTGCAACCATTTCACGCCATTGAAATAACGGCATGCACCATAGTCCAAAATATAAAACAATGTGGATTTTGTAGGGTTTTTTTTTTTTTTTTTAGATTTGCAAAGTCTTTAACTACTTGAAACAGGCAAAAATGCAAATACAAATGCAAATGCAAATGCAGAAAAAAAAAAAAAAAAAAAAAGGAGCAGTTAATGTTGCAGTTAATAACCAAAAAAAGGAATTGTCTTAATATGAAGAGTTCAGATGCAAAAGCCTCTAAATCCATCTGACGTATTTCTTTAAAATTAGCATTTCTTTCTGGCTACTTTGTATAGGTTTCTAAAAGTGCTGGTACTTCTGATTGTGCTGAGGCTGGAATTTAGTGAGTTTGAAGTAAAAGTGTTTGATGGACGTCAGCATTCACTCAGTTTTATTATCTCATTTTTGACCGAGATGGCTTTTAGCTGGTTTTGCATCTGAACTCTTCATATATTAAATAGCAAACTTCAAAGCAATTTCTACAGATTAGTTTTAAAGATTAGTTGAATATTAGCATGCATATAACTAGCATAGCCTTTTTATTAGTACTTATAAAGCACATATTAATGTCTTATTCTGCATGACCATAATTAAGATCCATTAAACCTGCGAAGAGAGGAATGCAAGCTCACATTTTAAGTTGTGCTTGTATGATGAGAAGCCGTGCAATAGAAAATCTAAATATCAGATTTACCTCTTGGCTGAATCCAAAGAACACAAATTTAGAGGAAAGTGTAGAAAGTGTGAAGTGTACTCATATTGAATGTGTGATTGGTGTGGAATCTCCTGTTTGTTGCAGTGTGTGAAGAAATTTCACATTCTCAGAGTAGCGTGACTGCGGTGTAGTGTTTTGTAAAACCATTTGCCTAACTAAGGCAGTTCTTTAATCACATTATCCTCCAGGAAGTGACATCATTTTTAATGAGCAAATGTCAGTAAGTGTGCAATGCATGTGATGAATTCTGATATGCTAACACTGCTTTGTAATATTTCATATGGTTTGATCAAATTACAGAAATCAGTATGATACTACTGTATCAAATGTTCAAGTTAACAAAGATATGAAGAAAATTATCAGTAAACATCAAGCTGACAAGCTCATGTGGGATACTGTAACTGTCAATGACTAACTGTAGCTCTTTATTTCCATCCTGTTGTTGCCAGTGTATGATTAATCAGATTATAATTCATCAAGTTTGAGCTTGATCAGAACACAAGTCTTTTACTCTTTGATGGAAAGAAATGCTTCAGGGGAATCCCCGGTATTAAGACTTGCATTGCTTAAAATAACAAAACTGATTTCTCTTACTGAAATACGTAGTAGAAAACTCATAAAAGACTTATTTATTTTAAAAAATCCACATCGTTTTATACATGTTTTGGACTTTTTGGATAAAAAAAAAATTACAACCTAAAGCCACACAATGTGGCATCGTGTCAGTATTTTATTTTCTGAGTTGTGTTGCTATAAAACTAGCAACAGGTAGTGCCAGTAGCTCACCGAGTACAACCATTTAACATCATAAAGGTGCCCCCCATAGTCCAAAATATGTATAAAACAGGTTTTCTACTACATATTTCAGTTACATTTTATTAAGCTATACAAGTCTTAAAGGAGAAGTCCACTTCCAAATCAAAGATTCACATATAATGTACTCACCCCCTTGTCATCCAAGATGGTCATGTCTTTTTTTCTTTAGTTGTAAAGAAATTATGTTTTTTGAGAAAAACATTTCAGCATTTTTCTCCATATAATGGACTGATATGGTGCCCCGATTTTGATTCCAAAATACAGTTTAAATGCGGCTTTAAACGATCCCAGCCGAGGAAGAAGGGTCTTATCTGGCGATCGGTTATTTTCATGAAAAAAATACAATTTAAATACTTTTTAATCTCAAATGCTCACCTTATCTTGCTCTCCCTGAACTCTGCGTATTCTGGCTCAAGACAATTAAAAGGTAAGGTAAAACAGCGATATATAGGACAAAGTTGAGGGAAAACATGAGATGGGAGTTTTTCGACATACCCTAACTGTCATGAACCAGAAAAAAACAGTCCAGGCAGAGCAAGACAAGACAAGCATTTGACATTAAAATGTATATAAATTGTATTATTTATATGAAAATAACCGATCGTTTCGCTAGATAAGACCCGTCTTTCTCGGCTGGGATCATTTACAACCGCATTTGGGATCGTTTGAAGCCGCATTTAAACTGCATTTTGGAAGTTCAAAATCGGGGCACCATATCAGTCCATTATATGGGGAAAAATGCTGAAATGTTTTCCTCCAAAAAACATAATTTCTTTATGACTGAAGAAAGAAAGACATGAACATCTTGGATGACAAGGGGGTGAGTACATTATATGTGAATCTTTGTTATGGAAGTGGACTTCTCCTTTAATACCCAGGGTTCAATTTAAATTACAAGAAGAATATTCTTTTTTTTTTTTTTTGTAAAGGTTAAAAGTTGCTGAGAAACAGCAATGACAAAGTGTTTATATTGTTTCATTATAAGGAATTTCCCAATTTTCTGGTAAATATTTAGCTTTTACTATTGCAGTTCTATCTGAAAAAGCTTATAAAATGTCTGAGTGCTTCTATTTTCCATTCCTGACTTTTAGTTCAAAAGCAAAGCTCATCATCATTGATGGAGTCCATTAATACAGTGTTTTAAGCCACAGCGGCCAGTTCCGATTTGGCAGTACTGCGCCGCACTGGATATTGCGAGAAAATGGTTTCCACATGTATCAATATCATTACATTTTACTGACGTGACATCAGACGTTCTCGTCAAAGTCCTACACATGTTTTAATTCAGCGCACATAAGAACAGGTCCCGATCTGACCGAGAGCAAGGAAGCTCCCGTTTACACTGGCTGTCTGGACTTGTTCTGCTTCCAGCACAGATAGAAGCCACTCTTTGTGAATGTATGTGTTTTTTTTATCCAATCCCCAGAGAAAGAAGTATGCTTTCCCTCTTCATATGCTGCCCTGACTGACCTCAAATGACTCATGTGCTCTCCAAACTCAAATTCCACTGCTTTGGATCCTTCAGCACCTTTTACTGCCATTGTGCTCAGAAAAACTTCACTGAAAAAGTGACATGCAGCTGGGTGATTGTACAAAACAGGTATCATTTGTGACTTTCATACTCTATATAAGTGAGAAAATGGTCCAACTCTGCATGTTGTTTTTCTGTTAAACCCAAAAAGAGAATCTTTGAACAATTTTCATGCAAATCTTTTCCATAAAACAGCAAATGGACAGTCAAGGACAAAGAAAAGTCTCATGATGGCTTTCAGTTCTTCATTTTGACTGAAAAACTCCAAAAACATGCCTACACATACAATTCGATATTGTATGTATTCGACTGTACGAATTATGATTACGGGCAGATTACTGATGAATAAGACTTATTTTTTGCGAAGTTCCTTGCACCATACTATGTTATGACTTCATAACAGTTTTATCTTAGTGCATAATTAATGAACTAATACGATTTGACATTTGCCTCACATAATCAGCTCCATATGTTTGTTTTTTCTGACATAGTAAACTTGCTCGGTAGCACACCCGGTACAGCACAAAAAGAGAGGTCAAACACTCATAGAAGCGAGGTAAAATGAAAAAAAAAAAAAGAAAAAAAAAAGAAAAACATTTTTTTTTTAAAAAGTGTTTGCTTTTGTTCACACTGTCGGTTATGTGTAGTGTGGGTGCTACCTTTATTTCAAATGCAATAGAGTATTAACCTTTAAGTGCCACTCACTGGACATTTCATTTCCAAACTACCATGATACATACAACCACCAGGATCATAAAACCAGATTTATGGTAATCCATTTTGGATAAAACAGAACATGCTTTTAGCACCACTTACTGGCCATTTCACTTTGAAAGTGTCAAAACGTGCTAGAAGCAACGTAATATCATTTTGTAGCAATGTTACCACAGGCATGTTTCCAGTGAGTCTGGGGGGTTTGACACAAAAGCTATTGCATGAAGATTTGGAACATATAACTGTTAGTACACTATGGTCAAAAGAATTATCATTTATGATTGTTTTATGTGTTTTTTTTGTCTTTCGTGGAGCTTAACAAAGTCTGTTAAGAGCTGTTATGAAAAAAGGAAATGTATTGTTTCGTCAGTGGTTCTTTTGTGTTTTGCAGAAAAAAAACAACAGCATAAACAGCAGCATCTGGAATTACATGAAAGGTGAGCAAATGATGACAAAACTAAATATATAAATAATAACAATTCATCATAATGACATCATCCTTCTTGCAATTCCTGCTCATTTATTATTTTCAGCTCATCAAACTGGAAAAGGGACTTTTATGGCAAACATGGAGAGGTTCTGGAAAAGTACTACAGCAAGTCTGAACACATCTGAACAGAGGTTAAATCATCCTATCTTATGAGAGATGTCAGCTGTTGCAAACAGATTCAACAAGGGGATTGGCAAATTAACACCAAAAGAATCAAAGCAGTGCTTGAAAAGTACACACATGTGCCATGTACATAAATTTAGTTGTTAATCTACATTACAATAGTATTTTCAGTAACTACCTGCTGCAAATTAGACACTCAAGAGAAGTTTGCCATAGCAGACTCTTTCCATTAGGACATAAGTGTGGGCGTTTGAAAACTTAACTTATTAATTCAGGTCCATTATTCACTGCTAAACAATATTTTAGATGGTGTGCAATGAGATCGGTCTGCTGGTTAGTAAATTTATTTAATAACATGACCTGAAGAGGCAACATTTTTGTGTATTTTTGTGTTGCTCTTGGATAAATTTATTTTATAAATTCTATTGTAGTTTATGCACATGTTTTCTTATAGGATAAAAAATGATCTGCCTCATATTGTCTTTCCATTAGGACATAAGTTTGGGCTTTTGAAAATTTAACTTATTAATTCAGGTCCATTATTCACTGCTAATCCTGCCTTAGATGTCAGGTTTTGAGATTCAAGACTCCATATTTACAAGCTCTTTAAAACTATATACAGACGGTATATATACATTATGTTTATATATGTTTATACATACAGGATCACCAAAAAAAAAAAAAAAAAGTATTACACTTAAAAATAAAGGTGCTTCACAATGCCATAGAACAACCTTTTTTGCTATAAAGAACCTTCAACATTTGAAGCTTTCTGTTTCACAAATGGTTCTTTGTGGCAAAAGAAGGTTCTTCAGATTATAAAAAGGTAAGAAATAGATGGTTCTTTAAAGAACCTTTGACTGAATGGTTCTTTGTGGAACCAAAAATGGTTCTTCTATGGTGTGGCTGTGAACCTTTTAAGCACCTTTATTTTTAAGAGTAGTTCTTTAGCTAGATTGCATTGCATTTTTCTTTTTATGTGTACACTGTTCATCTATTGGCATGTATATGCATTATCACTGTTAAAGCACAATGATAAGTGTTTCATGAAACATGTTTCCATAATGCAATGTTGGGAATACAACTTATGCAGAAAATTAGACTATCGCATAAATCATTTGTGAATAAAGAACGGTTCCCATCCCATGTGTTCAAAGGAACAAAACTGTTATTTCCTGGGAAAATGGCGCAAAGTTTTAATAATAAAAATGACAGTGACTGCGAAAACTGTGACTCTTGTTTCCTACATTATAAATGTCTCACTCTTCAGAAGGTGCAGATGAAGCACAATAACAAAAGCTGTTTGTAAACGCACTCGTGTGAGACATTTCTGGGAGGTATTTACACCAAATCATTTTGATGACAGACTTGGCTTAGGCATTTCAGAATGACTAAAACAATATTTTAGATGGTGTGCAGTGAGATCAGTCTTCTGGTTAGTCTATTTATTTAATAACATGACCTGAAGAGGCAACATTTTTGTGTATTTTTGTGTTGCTCTTGGATAAATTTATTTTTTAAATTCTATTGTAGTTTATGCACATGTTTTCTTATAGGATAAAAAATGATCTGCCTCATATTGTTTTTTTAATGCACATTTTAAGAGTTTATACAAATGTTGGTGATTCCATCAGGCATTTTTTAATGCAATATTCCAAAATTTGCATAAAAATACATAGATGGAAACAAGTGCCTAATTTTTGTTTTTCACATTTTTCTATGCTACTAGCCTATCTGCATCTAATTGAAATTATTTATTGTAACCAGTGGTGGAAATTGCCAAGATTCGCTAGGGGGACCCTAGTTTGGGACATATTTTAGATTTTTAAGAAAATCCCATTATTTTATGTATGAAATGTGCATGCTGTTTGGAGGTAATTATGAGGATAAAAGATTAAAAGTCCTCTACATATTAAAGTAGAACTCCATCCATCTTTGAAACCACAGCCACCTGTGGATAGATGCTGTTATGCTCTTTCTTTAAGATAACTTAAAGAAGAGCTGAAATTCCCCAGCACATCATTACTGCTCAGTATAAATCTGTCTAGTCAATGGAAGTCACGCATGCGGCTCACAGGTCTGACGTAGCCTGTTTGCTATTTGGATTAAGTGCAGAGTGTTATATGAAAGGATCCTTAAATTAGAGGTGGAAATGATTTTGTTGCCACATGCAATTAGACACGCTTACGTCACATGAGACAGAGCTGTCCTCTGTCTCCAACAGCGTGGCATTCGTGTGTAAACAAACGCTCTGTCCAGCTGTCAGCCAAATGACCTGCACTGCCCAGTTTTTCAGTCTCTCCCTAGCAACCGTTAGTTAGCATTAGCGGCTGTGCTCGAGTCCACAAGAGGAGAGAAGGGTCAGTCCGGGAGCGTCAGGCTCAATTAAACCGCTCTTCCTGTTTTCAAGAGTACGAATGATCCTTTTTTTTCTGCATAACGTGGGAACTCACATGTATGATCTAAAGTGTGGCTAGAGATTTCTCAGTTCTAGGGTGAGTGGATATCCATGGCTTAGCCCAGAGACATCCATGTATGATGCATAGGTCTATGTCTTGTATGTGCATTTAACACTGCACCTAGATATTAGCATAAATACTTTTGAGAGACTAATGTTTTAAATATAAAATTTGGAATATAAAAATATAAAATAACAGAAAAAAATAGAATGATGCTTTTAAATATAAACTAGAATTGCCAGTAGGTAACGTTTAATGACTAAGTAGTTGAATCATTTATTCATTTCATTCATTCAAAATGGCTAATTCATTCAGGAGCGAAGCAGGAAACTGTTCTTATTTAATCAATTCACTTGGTACAATATATAACTAGGAGATATCTCGCTCTCGCACTATACTCTGAAGACACCTTTATTCATGCCTGAAAGGGCAATGAATGAATCCTGTCAGTATCAATCTTTTTGTTCTGCAGTTCTTCACTCTGCTGCTAGAACACCTTCATGCCACATTTTCACAAGAAAGAGCCCACAGTGGTGATTCTTGTTGAAGCTAAGGCAGAATAAGAGAAGGTTTTTAGTTCAAGTCTAGCTTTGCTAACCAAGGGCTAGTAAACTCTTTTCAAGCCAAATATCTAAGCACAAGGAAGGTTCTCACCCCTGTCCTATGTCATGTGGCTATTTACTATCTGAAAGGCTTTGGGGAGTTGGAAGGATAGGAGGATGTTCCTGGGATTGCTCCTGAGTTTATTCAGGATTTTGGGTGTTCGTGTGGATGACTCAGTCTCACTCCAAGGGAGGAATTCTCTGACGACATTTTCCAACTAGGGCAAATTGTAGCGAATTAACTCAAAAGAGAAATGTATATAAATAATTACAATTAATTATGATTAATTACAATTATTTATATCAGCTGCCAGTAGTAACTGTAGCAGAATTAATTTTCCATCAACTAAATAATTCAGAATAATTATTATATCAACTCTAAGAAATTATATTTTCTTGGCCACGGAAAATAACTTTCTTAAAGTAGTATTGCATTAGAGCATGTAGCTTGAATTGGAATCGTAAAGGGACATTAATTTACAAGGCAGAATCAGAATCAAAACTCATGTAATTTATGCACAAGAGTTTTATTAACGAAGGACTAACACATAACTAATCTAAACAAACAAACATGAAATCACTCATACATGGGGGAAGGGCAAGTGAGAAGCAGTTCAAGAGAACCACCTGAGTAAAACCATCAGTGCTGTTTACAGCTTATACTAAACCTCTGTTTTGTTTAGTTAAATGTACGATACTTGCATTGCCTTGGTCGTTGAACAAGTGTCCGAATGCAGTCTCGGGTGAAAATCTTGATGGTTTGGAGCAGTGGTGGTTGTGGAATCGCAATCACGTTCTTCCGGGTCCGAAGAGTGATGAACTCCAAAGCTGTTCTGACTCGATGGTGACTGGGAGTTTCTTCCCATGTGAAAATTGAAGAAGAACCAAGAGCTGAGAGGGACCCGGCTGAAGTCCTGTGGTCTTTGGGGAATGGAAAGACAAGGCCGCAAGGCCTGGTGCAGCTTAGAGTACCGACGAGTTCTAGCTCATCCTCCTCATCCTCTTAGGTTCTTAAGGAACAAATGACTGGCTGAGGCGATTCACTCATGTGAGATGAGTGAAGAAACTAAAAGAAAACACGCAGAAGAAGTGAGAAATGTCTGTTCAAGGACATTTCCATGAGGATGAATTCCAGGGTTGAGCGAATATGTCTGGCTCTTTGTGGTCGAGAGCCACAACTCTATATGTTGGGGCCTGTCGGGCGCACCCTGTGCCTGCTCAGGCTCCCTGTGAGTCCTTCCACACGGGCAGCAATCGGAAGATTTTGCAGAAGAGAGCGAAGAGAGATGGGGGATCACTCGCGTGACCATTTAAGTTCTCTGGAGGGCTACAACTCCAGGAGGTCCAAGAACCAATAGCAACTTTCACCTTTGGAGGGAAAGTTTACGACTCTTTGTCTGTGAGCATGGTATTTTGTATATGTAATTCGGTTGGGTATTGATGCAAAACTACTAAGGATTTTAAAAACACTAATATGTTGCAAAGGTATCAACATATACACCATCATTTAGATCATTAAAATACAAATTCAAAGAGACCAAACATGGCATAGGTAAGTTATACTACTAGTTATCTATCATAACAAATGCATATAACAGAATACAATCAAAACACAAAAATTACAAGGCAGTAATAGTAAAACTATACACAATGACATGGGGCTATGTGTGATAGGAAGGTCAAGGATAGGTTTGTCTGTGAGTGAATAGGAAGGTAGTCATTTCCTATAGCCATATGTTTCTGTTTTAAAGAGATTTAAGTAGGGGCAGATTCTCTTTACATGTAGGTCGTAAAATTTATCTGATCTGGCCGAGGTATACTGGTTGCTATGGTAACCAGGGGCCTGGTGGGCCATTGGAGACGTCACGGCAGCCAGTGTTGTGGATTGGGTGAGGGGGTCTGTGATTATTTGTTAATTTAATGAATAATTGATTTAGTAAATCAAATTAACAATTGTGTGTCTGATTGGCCCAAATGCTACAAAATCCTCCAAGGTGATAGGTGGAAGTGAGGGAGTGGAGGAATCTCTTCGTTGATCTGTATCAGAGATTGGCAGTGAAGTTGTCAGTGGAGTGGCCTGCCCCTCCGACGATACTGAGAAGATTGTGTTTCGGCGGGTTCTATTTGTCTCCGGTGCAGACAGTAGTAAGAACATGCCTACCACTTTATCCGGATTGTGTCTGACGCTCCCATCTTCATTGCCGAAGCAGTTTATAGTTCGAAGGAGCGGGGAAAGCTTGCTGCATACCTGGCGCTCACTCAAAAAAGTGGTCTCATGGGTACTCCCACTACTGTAGTACACTTGTCACTGTACTGCATGCAACCTGTTGCACGCAGGTGTCATTGGGTCATTGGATCATGCATTGGCCAGTACTGTGGTGGCACAACACCATCTTTGGTTGACCCTGGCAGACCGGCCTGAACAAGATCGGAATTGTTTCCTCAGCGTACCCATCTCCCCTTCCAAACTCTTCGGAGAGGGCCTCAATGCGTTTCAAGCACAGTTTGAAGACTTCAAGAAATAGGCAGAGTCTCTGAGGAGTTCAATGCCAAAGAAACTCAGCAGGTCTTTTTCCTGACCGCCACCAGCTAAGAGGCCAGCTGCAGCAATAGTGCCGAGGCCCAGGGCTTGGGAGGCTGGGTGGACATGGACACACAGCCTAAGCAGCAGGCAGGGTTGGGAAAGAAGGATCTGTGCCCAACGAAAGGTGAATATTCCTCTTAAGGAATAAAGAGGCAGTTTGGTCTCTAGCCCACAGGAGAGGGAGGAATGTCGATCCAGAGGCAGCCATTTTCTGTGAAGAAAAAATCCTGCAAGAGTTTGTTGTCTGTAAAGAAACTCCATGTTCAATATGCAATGCCTCATGTGTTCATTTGTCAAAACAATCAAACACCCCCACCCAGCCGTGTTCTTCTCTGAAAGGAAGCAATTCAGGCGGTCCCACAAGGGAGAATAGAGGAAGGGTTTTACAGCTGTTACATCCTCCTCCCAAAGAAAATTGGGGGTTTACAGCTTATCCTGGATTTGTGACAGCAGAACAGGCACCTTAGACATTACAAGTTCAAAATGCTTACAGTACGTCACTTACTGTGCTCCATCACAGATGTGTTTACATCAGTGGATTTAACCGATGCATCATTCCTCCTTTGAGTTTCTCTTTTACGGAGACTGCATATGAATTTCAAGTGCTGCTGTTCGGGTTGTCCTTAGCACCCCGCATATTTACAAAATACGCAGAAGTGGCGTTGGCTTCATTATGTCATCAGGGGATGGGAGCGTTCGCCTATCTGGACGACCCGCTCCTGGGCGCTGACAGCAGGGAACAAGCAGTGTTGCAAACAAACACTTACCTCCCATTTACGAACCTTGGGATTCTTAATAAATATCAAGATTTTTATATATGATTTCATATATGATTTTAATTTAAAAAATCTTTGATCAATAAATTGATCTAGTAATGTACACACCGAACAAACTACCTGGTTCCAAAAGATCTAAACTCACTGGCTGGATCGTAAAACCATATAATTTCGTCTGAAGTACTGGCCTCAGTGGGCAGATCTTGTCAGGAGTGAATGACAATGTAAGGAGACACTGTTAGATGTGCAAATCTGTGGATATAAAAGAAATAATTTTAATTTGCATGAAGTCAGTGATGATGTGTACAGGGCATGGTAATAAAAACATTCAGGACTTCAGCCCCCTTAGCCCACCCCTTGCACCAGCTCTGTTCCTTAATGAGATTGAGGGGGATGAGAAAACAAATTGTCTTTTTGTGCATATAAAAATAAAACTGATAAAAGTTTAAACACATCATATCATACAGTAAATTAGTCTCAAATGTCTGGATACATCTCATTTCCCCCTCATCTTTATCTGCACCCATTTATCTTCTAGTAATAATTCATTTGAGGAATTGACTCAGTGTGAATCTAAATCGATTTGGCCATAAATGATTGAATGACAGAATCTGTAAGAATCAAGTAATGTATTCTGGGAAATGATATGCTCTTCCACCCTGGTGATTTATCTGTCCTAAAAAACTTTATCAAAACTTTTAAATTCAGGATTTAAAAGGTATCTCAATTCAATTAAAAATGTTGCACAACCCCGTTTAAGATTTATTTTAACATGCTGTTGGTATGTTTGCCTTTGACATCAAAATCCACCTTTGATACGGATTTCCTTTCTGGCTGACGTCATGAATTCCTCTTACGTTTCCAACCCCTCACCTCCAACCTCCTGTCATACAGAGAAACATTAACCTTCCGATCAATTACTGATGGATAAAATTATCATTCTTCTCATTGAATATCCTGTTTCCCTCCGAAATACATCAGATTTAGATCACACATCACGTCTGATTTAGCTCTTGTCAACCAGCAGAGGAGTAATTCCAGTCACTACAAAACACACTTTATTTATAATTCAGATTCATCGCATGAACATTAACTATTTGTCAGAAGCACATCTAATCCATTTAATCCATTTACTATTTCTCAAAATAGTAACCAAACTGAATGCAAGAACTGTGTGCTTTATTTTTATGACCTTTCCCATCATCTCTGTAAAAATTTTAAAACCTCTATAAATTAATCACAACTTCAATAGACTGTAATAGCCAACACTTCTCTTTCCACTGTAGTATTGTGTGCATGGATGCCAAATTTTTAAGCATTTAAGCAATAAATGACAACTTTTCATACTTCAGTAACATTTCCAGCAAAACAGATGATGTGTCTTCAGTAGCCAAATACAACAAATCAATGACTTTTAACTCAGCCTGATCCATAATTGTGGCCTTATGTTCAGACCATTGTGTTTATTACAGCACATTCCCTAATAAATCCTCTATAATAAATTAATTGTAATGCATCATGCATTTTACAGTGTTGGTTTTGGCCAGATACTAATGTTCTACACTTTCCCATATGGGAACTATAAAGTAACTACCTGTCTATATGACTTGATGGGGGAAACAACTGTCCTTTAAATTAGTGCTTCTTACCTAATGGATTGCATATATATATGGGTTTTTATATATAGTTTTATTTTATTTGAAAAATAATTCAAAAAGAAAGTTCCAAAAGAATTACAAAACCTGTGCTAATTGAAGAAAAACAAGTTGACAAAAACACTGAAATCAGGCTGGTCATTTTTGACCAAGAACACCAAACTAGGTAAAAGATTTTTCAGAACAGCACAAGGGTTAAACAAAGAAGTTTCATTAGTAATAACAAATGCTAAGTAACAGAAAAAGTCAAATAATTTGTCAGTCAAGTAGCTGTCAATCACTGCAGTTAGTGTTTGTTGGGGGGTTGACTGACAGGACTTTATTTTGTCACAGGAATCTATTTACAGTATCTCACAAAAGTGAGTACACCCCTCACATTTCAGCAATCATTTTAGTATATCTTCTTAAGGGACAATACTATAGAAATTAAACTTGTATATATTTTAGAGTAGTCAATGTTCAGCTTGTATAGAAGTGTATATTTACTGTCCCCTGAAAATAACTCAACATACAGCCATTATTGTCAAAATAGTTGGCAACAAAAGTGGATACATCCCTAAGTGATAACGGCACTATGTCATTTAACCATGCAAAGCCACATGTCCTATTCATCATGTTCATGTTTTTGTCTGCTTGACAGGACCATGCAAAGTTGTGTATCTTGTATTAGAGCAGTTAAAATTTGGTGCTTTGAGTACAATTCTCTCATACTGACCACTGGATGTTCAACAAGGCACCTCATGGCAAAGAACTCTCTGAAGATTTGAGAATTAGAATTGTTGCTCTCCACAAAGATGGCCTAGGCTATAAGAGGTTCAGTAACAACTGAGGCCAGGGTCACACAGAGGTTTTCCCAATACGGGTTCCATTCAGGATAGGCCTCGCAAGGGTTGATCAACGAAGTTGAGTGCTCGTTCTGTGCGTCAGGTGCAGAACCTGGCTTCAAAAAACAGATGTATGAGTGCTGCCAGCATTGCTTTAGAGCAGTGGTTCTCAACCTTTTTTTCCACTGGGCCACACTGTGGTCCCCGCATATCATTTACATGTTACGTCACCAATACAAACCAACCAGATTTATAATATTATAAATATCATGATATCCAAACGATTACATTTATTGATATAAATAAACAGTGGTGTAGTGGTGCCTGAAGAAGTGGGTATACGCATAATTTATCCCCCGGAATAAATTATTCACTGGTTTAAGAAATTTCTGATCTTAAAAACCTGCTTCTTTTAATTTTTAAGGTACTGTTTTCGTTTAAATGTACTGACTCAAATTAGTAATCAATAAAAATTATTATTATACCAGTCTGCGCGCCTCCCCTGACACGCTCTCGCCTATGAACAGGCTGATTTTGGGGTGAAGGAGTGGATGGAGCGGGCGCGGGCGGGGGCGCATCAGGCGAAATCAAAGATATTTCAAAGGAAGCCGGCGCCACGGTCCTGACCGGGTGTTTTAGGGAGTATTTGCATTTATTCACATGCAATTGAAATAGCTATTCATGTGGTGGACTCTCATGTTTTAGCTAATGCAGGACAATCAGGACAATGATGCACATCAGAGAGATTTAGAATTGGGTATACACGAAGCTGACTAATAAAGTGGGTATACGCCTGCACTACACCACTGTAAATAAATAATTCTAGTAATTATTAATTAGAGCTGACCAGTTTTGTGAAATTTGCCTCAAAAGGAGTAACAGCACAATGAAGTTAATATGCTGTCTGTAAGACGCGCATGGAAGCGTGAAAATGTGCGTTCACAAATGTAGCCTATGTTGATCCAAATATGGAAAGCACTTTCAAACTTAATCTGAGGATGATTGCTGCGTAGTAGGTATGGGTGTTTCCTTTTGCCTGAACATCTACCAATTCATCTTTTAAGTGAGTGGCGGGGCAAACCGAAAGTTGATGCCTAAAGTCAGCACTCTCGTACCTTCACTTCTGATACTGTGACTTTTCTTGTTTGTATGTATTCCTTTGTTGGCATTATCCACATTTCGTTTTTTTCTGCCTTAATAACAAATTTGTTCATTCTAATGCTTAATTTTACCGAACTAATGGCTGCTGATGATGACTATTTGAACTGAATTCTGCCAAAGCGCGTACTTGTATATGTTCGTTAAATGTGTAATTGGGCCTATGTGAATACATAGATCTGCTCATGTCTGAAAATAATATATGAAAAACAAAATTACTTCATATAAAAACATTATAGTTGAAATTTCTTTTTTAGTACTTTTTTAAATTAATGTAAAAACAAAAATGAATTGTAAAACTAAGTTATTTTGTAATGTGTTTGGTGGGCCGCATTTGGATTCGTGATGGGCCGCAATCAGCCCGCAGGTCGCAGGTTGAGTACCACTGCTTTAGAGGTTGCAGAAGTAGAAGGTCTGCTTGTCAGTGCTCAGACCAAACGCTGCACACTGCAACAAGTCAGTTTGCATTGGCGTCATCCGAGAAGGAAGCCTCTTTTAAAGCTGGCTTACAAGAAAGCAGAAAACAGTTTTCTGAAGACAACCTGTCCAAGAGCATGAATTACTGGAACCATGTCCTATGGTCTGATGAGATAAACTTGTTTGGCTCAGATGGTGTCCAGCATGTGTGGTGATGCCCTGGTGAGGAGTACCAAGAAAATTGTGTCTCTCCTACAGCCAAGCATGGTGGTGGTGGCATCATGGTCTGGGGCTGCATGAGTGCTGCTGGTACTGGAGAGCTGCGGTTCATTGAGGGAAACATGGATTCCATTACGGCAGTTTTCCAACATGATAATGACCCCAAACACACCACCAAGATGACAATTGCCTTGCTGAGGAAGGTGCAGGTGAAGGTGATCTGACCTGAACCCTGTTGAGCACCTATGGGGCATCCTCAAGCGGAGGGTGGAGAAGCACCATGTGTCTAACATCCAACAGCTCCATGATGTCATTATAGAGGATTTGAAGAGGATCCCAGCAACAACCTGTGCAGCTCTGGTGAATTCCATGTGTAGAATGATTGAGGCAGTGCTAGATAACAATGGTTTGACACAAAATATTGACACTTTGGACACAGTTTTGACAAGTTCACTTAGGCTGTACTCACTTTTGTTGCCAGCTGTTTTGACAATAATGGCTGTATGTTGAGTTATTTTCAGGGGACAGTAAATATACACTGCTATACAAGCTGCACATTGGCTACTCTAAAATATATCCAAATTTCATTTCTATTGTATTGTCCCTTGAGAAGATGTACTAAATTGAGTGCTGAAATATGAGGGGTGTACTCACTTTTGTGAGATACTGTATAATTCACAGAATGAAACCTTTTAAAGTGTGCACTGCTTTTCTTCTTAGAGTACAAGCTACATTAGCTCTCATCAGGTCATCATCAATAGTCAAGATCAAACATGCTGATTTCTGATTTATGCATGAAATCAGTATTAATCCATCTTTACAAATGCATTACTGCAGCTGACCTTTACACATCTGCCAGATGTTTTTTCCTTCAAATCATCAAGCGTAGTCTAGAGTTTAATGTGTTGTCTGGGAATGTCTGAAAGTTGTTGTCAGAATGACTCCTCAGAGATCTGATGTTTACAGACACCATAAAATGGCTTAAAAGAACTTCAAAAAAAACTCGGTCTTTGATTAGATGGAAAGAAAATGCAGTTTACACTGCAAGGCTGAATATGCTTGAATAAGGCTGTCCTTGCCTCATTTAACTATATAACCTTTTGGTTTGTTTGCATTTTTTAAATACTAGTGTGTTTAGAGTATTTCTTTAGCATCTCTTTAGTTGTTTGTAATACATGATTTTTAGTTTAGTTTTTAGTTTCCCTAAAAATTAAAATTGTCGTCACAATCACTTATGTCTTGCAAACATTTGTTTTTTTCCTCACAACAGAGATCAATTTATGAATCAATTGTATTTATTTGGTAAGCAGCCATGTAAAAAGCAAGATTACATACAGTGCTTTAAACATTGTGTTTTTGCTAACAGTGTCTGTCAACGTCTTGACTCTGTATATGGATCTTAATTACATCTGTCAATCTGGGAAAGCCATCGCTGACAGTTTCATTCAAGCATGTGTCAGTCATCCATGTATTTGACGTTTTGCACGTTCCTCTGTCAAGGAAGAATGCCTCACACGAAGCTCGGAGAGGAGTGTAGATCCGGCCAAAACAGGCTGATCTCAGCAGAGCGTCTGTGTGAAGATCACTGGGGCCGGATTTAATATGCTTAAGTGAGTAATGACAGTGTGTGAGCGCGATGGACGCTAGAATACACTCAACCTGAGGTCATCTGAGCGCCGCGCCCAGCACTGAGCCGCTGCGGTCACACAGCACCAAAATGAAAGACGCCGATTTATCGCTATATTCTGTCCACGGTTTTTGGTTCAAGCCTTGTTTGGCATCTCGGTTGACAAAAAACAGCAAAGCAGCTCACCAGAATTTAGAACAGAGATGATTTATTCAATTAAATCAAAGATTTTACAAACAGGATGGTACATTCAGCAACCCACCAATAAAACAGTAACACACAAGAGCCAACCTCAATTAAGTGTAATAACAAAAAACTAAATGGAAGATGGTGACATCGAGGTAACAGTGAGTACAGATGGAAGATCACAGCAAACGTGTGACGTCCACATTAGTGTTTAGAAACCACGTTTTATCCTCTGGACACATGATCAAGGACGTTCCCCCAAAAATGACAGCCTGTCCGTTAACATGGCCCCATCTACAGGTAGAAACAGAGTTAGCTGTGACGGTGGTGTTAACGACTGGTTTGTTCACTGATGTCAAGGACGACGAGTTCTTGATCCGTGTCGCCTGTGAACAAAAAAAGCAGAAGCTAGTTCAAATGTTTATAGTAGCGGTTGAGTTCTGGTTCTGTGTGCAGTAGTTGTGGATCACACAACTTCAGGTTTGCGTGTTCTATATGGCAACAGCATGTACAAACTGTGTGCCAACTGTGTAATGACCTGTAACAGCCAAATATAAACCGATCCTGGAGCACGAACGCAAGCAGCATGAATCTGCCAATGGAGCACCGCTGTCAACACAGCACTGGTCTTAGTAGAAACAGTAAAGACTAAAGCTGATGCTGCACTGTGTTTCTGAACACATTTGTGATTTGATCTAGGAAAACCCAACACATGGTGAAATTTTGTAACTTTTTTAGGTTTTGATACCATATGAAAGCTGGGTTCAAGCCCTTTCCAAAACTGTTTTTATTGTTTAGCTACGTAACAAAAGTTATGGCTATCTTAAGTTGGCTGATAGCTATGATTTTCACAAATGGAATTTGGAGAAAAACTGGTTTAAAGTCAAACGGGTTTTACTTTCATTTCACGGGTTTAACGAAAGCTGTCTGTCAAGTCAGGAGCGCTATACTGCATCATTACACAAACAGACTAACGTTACCCTGAAGAGAACATTTTTCTGTTGTTTATCATGGGCATAGTCTCTAAACCTTTGATCTCCCCTTGTATGTTTAGATAGCACAAATAGTGTACCTTGTAGTTTACATTTAGAAAAGAGAGTGCAGCGCAATTGTTTGCGCACTGTGCATAAAACCCTGTTATTGGACTCCTCCTCTTTAGTAACTTCATCATCTGATCCTTCTTCTATGGATGTGAAATAGTCCATTTTTGAGACGCAGATTGAGACGAGTAAGATTTAAGTGAGCAGCTACTTCAGACTGCGTTGTTGCGCTCCGCTATCTCATGATATTAAACAATAAATAAATAAATAAATAAAACTTTGTGTGCCATAGTTTACACAGGTCTGGCGGAGAATGTGCATTGATACACCTTTATTAAATATGTTACATTGTTTATTTTGATGGGTTAGACGTTTTTGTGGTGTTAAGAAAAAGCACTTCCGCAGCCAGTTCTAAATATAAGAGAAAGACACTCTACATTTCTGCTCGCTATTTTTCAGCACCAAACAGGTGAATTTTGGCAAGATATTTTCAGAGATGATAGACAAGATGTTATAGAATAATAATTTAATGAAAACCTAATTTTGACAAAAAAAAAAAAAAATTCAAATTTCAAACTATTTTTCAATTTCCTGAAAATGTCCCAGCACGACATCCGATGTGTTTTTCCAGATCGCATCACATTTGAATTATAAGAGCATGTGTGAATCTGTACATGGTGATGATTCAGTTTAAACAATACAGTGACATTTTAGTGCCACGCAAAAAAAAAGTCTAAAATTACGACACAAAAGTCGTAATATTTTGAGAATAAAGTCAAAATGACGAGCATAAAGTCAAAATTTTGAGAATAAAGTAAAAATGACAAGAATTTACATGTAGCAATTAAAGTTAGAATAATTTGAGAGTATTGCCTGCGCATGCAAATGGCTCAGATTGGGAGCACTGGAAGAAGTTGATAGGTCACTTGAATTTGAATATATGTGGAATTATCAGCAGAAATCATACCATGCATTATACTTGCAGGGTCAGTATGCTTGGAATTAATATTTCACGCCTTCGATTGCATCCTATTTGTAGTGCGCCAGCCACCCAATAATAGCAATAAGCTTTGTGCTTTAGGTACTTTTAATATAAAACAAAGTCTTTCAAAATCTGTCAATTTTGTAGCGAAAAACAAACAATGTGTCTTGCAATAAAGTGTTTTTCACGGTCTTCAATGTTACGTGACAGATCACAGATTCAACTTTATTCTTGTACTTTTGACTTTATTGTCGAAACATTTCGACTTTATTCTCTTAGATTTTTTTTTTTTTACGTGGCACTAAAATGCTGTTGTAAAACAATAATAGTACATCTTACAGGGGAGAAAAAAAACAAAAACGTACCTGTGCTTTAGTAGTTGATCATACGCTTGACGGCCTCAAAGCACTTCCACTTGTCAGGGATGTAGAAGGGCTCAAAGATGTGAGGAAAGGGTGTGTCATACCCACAAACCCTGCTGATGGGAGCCTCCAAGTTGAGGAAACACTCCTCCTGCAGAAAACACATTCAGCTCCATTAATGGTTTGTACCATACAAACAAACCTAGACAAAAATGTGTCAAAGGGGGAAATCAACTATTTTCACAATTTAGAGATCTGACTTCACTTGAACATTAAAGCGATCACCAGAAATGACCAGAAACACCAATATTTTAAAAAGCTTAAAGTCATCAAATATGTGGCCCTGGACCACAAAACCAGTCATTTATTGAAATTAAGATTCATTTATTATTTGAAAGCTGAATAAATAAGCTTTTGTTAGGATAGGACAATGTTTGGGTGCAATGCATATTACTAATCAAAAAATAAGTTTTAATATATTTACGGTAGGAAATTCACAAAATACATGAAACATAATCTTTACTTAACATCCTAATGATTTTTGGCATAAAAGAAAAATTAATAATTTTAACCCATACAGTGTATTGTAGGCTGTTGCTACAAATATACCCGTGCTACTTAAGACTGGTTTTGTGGTCCAGGGTCACAAATGGTAAACTGAAGCTCAAACGTGCTTGCTCGATGTAAAGCTTTAAGGTTTTTGTATACTAGATTTATAATGAAGTGACAAAGTTTTTATTAATAAAGTCTTCATTCGTGTACTGAAAAAATTTTGTGAGAAGCTTAATGGTGATGACATTAAAGTCATGCGACCGTCGTCTCATTTATAGACCATGCTCAGCTTTTTACTTGTGACTTTCTGTATGCCTCAGAACCAGCACTGTGCTCATTTGTGAAGATTATCATGATGAACAAAACATGCAATGATCATTGACATCTGTTGGTCACAGAGTTTATTTGCTGCAATAATCCAAAAGCCAATGGAAAAATCCTACTGGGTTTTTGTTGAGGTAAGATTTACCCAGACATAATAAGCCAATGTTAAACTAAAGAACATGACCTGAATATGAAGGAACAAGAAAAGTATTACAGTGTCCAAATCAAGAGCAACATGATCAACTGCAATGGAAAAATCTGCGTTTTTGTTCTCAGTCGTGACCCCAACGAGCAGTTGGTTTCTATTTAAGCTTCTAGCGCAGCTTTTGGAGGATCAAGCCCCAAATGGAAGCTGAACAAACCCGATTGCCAAATGACAAAACGCGAAAAACACTACACTTATTTGCACAGAACCATCAAAACTTGTGCATCAGAAAAAACAAAACAAAAACAAAACAAAAAAACATTAGAAGCGTCTAATGTTTCCACTCATACAAAGCCAACGCTGAAATCTACTGTCTATGAAGACGCCTCCAACTCTTAATGGACGCTCCCTGTCCAAAACCGAACGTGGAAAGCTCATGAGCTAAGTGCGAAACATGCCGCACTTTGGGCGAACTCCTTTGTCTGCTGGCGTTTTCTGAAGTGGCTACAAAAGAGCGTCAAGCTTCATTAAAAAGGCTTTATGCCTGTCTTACAAGATGGCCTGCATAAACACAAAAATGTGTTTCAGATTTGCATCAGGAGGCAGTTCCAGCTCTGAGGAGAGATGTCAGGAAAGGCTCTGCAGGTCCTGGATGCTCGAGTCCATCCCGCAGCTGCAGTCGGCCCGCCGCTCAGCGGTCAGAACAAGCCTGGCATCCTGCTGCTCGGCTACACATAATCACCGCTTTGGGATTTGATGTGGCACGACGAACCTAGTGCTTCTGCTGCTCAGAAATAGTTTTATCTACATGGGATGCATCTGAATCTGAAGCGTGCGGTTTGTAATGACTGGAAATGGACTCTAGGAAAGGACACATCAGGACGTCGATAGACGGGAGTTAAAATTAGCTGCGATACGTTTGTTTGCTTCAGTTCGCTCCAACATGTTCGTGCAATGCAGGAAAACAATGTTTCCTATTCTCCATGTTGCCTTTTGATGTTTTGGGCATTTATGTTTGTCCATCTACGTTTTCTCTCTTTTCTTCTACTTTCGCAGCGTGGATAATGGTGGATGTTATTGAAAAAGCAGTATGGAAGTAGTTTAGCAGTAGTTTACAAATGTAAACATGCAGCAAACCAATCTAACATCAGCTAAAGCAAAACATTACACTGCTTGTTATGCTTTAGGGGGAAAACATATTTGGGGGCCTGAATCACCGCAATACATATTTAGTAAATTGCCCTCAGTTTTATAGCCAGGGGTAATTTTGGGTCATTCACGTTTTATTCCCAAAGTGGAGGAGTACACCTGCCAACCTGGATCACGAGAACAGTAGAAACCTCTAAATAGTCTTACTGGAAAAGCAGGAGAACCAAGACGTGCAGTCAAGCCAATATGTGTGGAGTGAAAACAGGACTGATTTACTTCAGTTTCACCAGCATATGAGAAGGGCATCATTATACCATTAACTTGTCAGTGTAATGATAACTGATGAGTTTAAATTAAAAATATGATTTAAATGCTACTTCCTTTCCTGATTTGTTATATAATGTGGTGATTCATATATTTGTACATGTGGCTTACGTGTCAAAATACGTATTAGGGCCACTGGACACGCATACGGATGTCATTTATACAGAAAAAGCAGTAATATTGTGAAATATTGCTACAATTTCAAATAACTGCTTTTTTGTGTAAATCTGTTAAAATGTAATTGACTGCTTTGATCAAAGCTGACTTTTTAGCCTCATTACTCCAGTCTTCAGTGTCACATGATCCTTCAGAAATCATTCTAATATGCTGATTTGCTGCTCAAGAAACATTTCTGACTATTATCAGTGTTGAAAACAGTTGTGCTGCCCAATATTTTTGTGGAAACTAATACATTTGTTTTTTTGAATGCTTTGATGAACAAAGTTCAAAAGAACAGCATTTATTTCATATAGAAATCTTTTGTAACACTATAAATTAGGGATGCACCGATAGGATATTTTTTGGCAGATACCGATTTTAACAAACAACTATTGGCTGATTCCGATATTGTTTTTAGTCAGTTGCATAAAGCAGGGCTTAAAAACGAGAAAAATAAATAAATAATTGATGGGTTCACTCCGAGCAGAATCGGTATATGAACGTTTCTGTTTCTGCGTTCCTCTGTATTATTACAGCTCAGAAACTGCTTTGAGTAGAAAAAAATACCAGTTAATAATGTTTTATATATTTTTTTACTTTTTCTTTGCCTATAATAATAATAATAATAATAATAATAATAATAATAATAATAATAATAAAGTACTCCGTTTTCTTTACTCAAAAAAAAAAAAAAAACAACACAAAGAGAGTCTTGATCTGGTAGCTTATCTTGCACTTAGTCATAGCCAATACAGCATCATCTTTTCCAGATTTTGACCAAATGTATTAAATGAATGAAAAAACTGTAAAGCTATTTCAAGCTATTTAAAAGAAGTCTGCATGGATTTAAAAAAAATAAAAAAGTGTTTTGAGAGGAAAAAACTGCCTAAATTAGCAGGCTGTACATCGCAATTTATTATTACAATCAGAAATAATGTAGGCTAAAATTGATTTAAAAGCAAAACTGAAGCCTACCTCTCTCATTCTGCACAAATGCAAATGTTTTCATATTCGCAATGTATCTGGATGCTAAAATGGGCTTTGTTCTTCACTCGCATTACGGACGTGAAACATCACCCTTCACATAGGCTGTTATATCTGGTCACACTAAATGGCACACACTGTACTATGGACTATTGAAATTGATCAGTGTAACTTTTTACGTTTCTTTATTTTGATAATGAACAGGATGTGATGTCAAGTTAAGATCACTGCACTGTTTTCCCAACTGTTACTCCGTAATTTATACAAACACTGGTTGGTCATACAGACAGAAGCAAAACATGTGCAACTTTTTTGCAAAATAAAGAAAACTGCTTTCTGCCGTCTCAGTTTCCTTTTCGTGAACTTCAGAGCGCGTTACCATGATCCGAAACAATTTTTTCTTTCATTTTGTTATTCTGTTAATGATTTAAGTGAAATATATTTCATGTTTTCTCTGCTTACAGAGGCGCTGCAGGTGTGTGATGTGACCTCATGTGAATCCGTGTTCTATACTCTCCTGTCATTTTTGCTGGTTTCAAACGCACAAAAAGGTCCATATTACCTGGCATTCATTTTCACTTAAATGTGCTTGGTGGTTCGTGACATATCCCCCGATAAACTAACGTCGGGGAATTGCCGTTGCGACTTACCCATGATGAATTTACAGCTGAGTGCGGGCATTTTACATATATTTTGTACAGAATTTAATTTGTTTTGGCAAGTGTTTTAATTATTTTTCCCAGAGAAAAACATTGGACTATGCAACAGACATGCAACTCATTGTCTCCATAGAGTTAATTAATAAACCATCGGTATCGGCCCTTTTCATGTTATTTCCAAAATGCAGATGGCTTTAAATTCATTTAAATCAGCCGATAAATATTGGCCGATACATCGGTCCATCCCTACTATAAATGTCTTTACTGTCACTTTCCATCAATTGATTGCATCCTTGATGAGCAAAAGGATTTAAAAAAAACATACAAAATAAAAACTACTGTCCCCAAACTTTTGCACAGTAGTGTAGGCTATACATAAACACACAAACACTTCTATATACAATATGTATCTATATACACACAGTCTCACAAACACAAATTTTTGGCTTTTAGAGTGGAAACAGCAACAGCCGCAGATTAGAGAGTATTCAAAGACTAGCGTGACACGGAAATGCCAATATTACCGACCGTGAGAGCCAAAAAAGACAATTGTGAACTGCGTATTTGAGCCCAAAGCCATATGAGGACAGGCGCTCTGAAACACTCACATACTCTGAAACAAGATAAAACATTCAGAGATTCAGATTTAAGGAAAGCAGAAAATCTGCTGACATGAGATTCACCGCCAATGAATTTATCATGTTTCCCACATGTTACCACATGAAATCCAAAATCAATATTAATGAGGGTGTTTATGACCTGTCATTAGTGGAAAAAAAGAATAAGTATGGAAATCATTTAGTTCTGGGACACAAACTGTAAGACTGTTAACGGAAGAACTAAAAGCAGTAAATGTTCTCTAGGAGTCACTCAAATTCACTGACGCTGTAATAGAAGCTCCTCTGAGTCACTCAGATCCTTTGGTTCCCTTTAAAAACGGTACATGACACATCAATTTGAAGCGCTGATCTCAGAGGCCATTTTTAGACAATCATTCTGAACTTCATGCTATTTTTTGCTTGATAATCCGGTCAGCGTTAGCGCACGTCGGAAGACTTGAGTGTGGCTGAGAGAACAGCCATCAAATCATCTCAGCACAGGAACTGGATATTCTGCATGTTTTTTTTTTTTAACCAAGAGCTTCCGCAAATCAGAGCTGTGTGACATTCAGAAATGATTTATGTCTTTTAAATCACAATTCCTGAACATGAACTGAAGCACCAAACAGAATGCAGAATTGCAATTTGAACGGAAGAATTTAATTTCATTTTATATACAAATACAATCACCCACAAATATTTATTTAATTAACCTTCAATTGGCAGAAGAGTTTTGCTGTCAATGTGCTTTGCTGTATTCATGTGGAAAACGTTTTGTAAAATTAACATCTGCTTCTAATGGCTGTTAATTATTTGGATAATATTAGTTTATTTGAAAAAATGTGTCATTCAATATAACAGAATAAATAGGCATAAAAAAACCTTGTGTTTAAGTCACAATGCAATGGAAGTAGTGACATGTTTTCATCCATATTGGTTCCAACCATATCAGTTGTTGATTGGCTGTTGAGCTTTGGGTGTGGCTCTCGGGGACGGGGTTTAAGCAAACTAAATGACTGGAGAAGTCTTGTATGTAGGGCTGGACGATTAATTGAAAATAAATCGAAACCGAATGTCAGAACCTCTAACCGACGTAATTTTCCCATGACGGTTATTTTGTTTTTTTTTTAATCCTATTAATACTTTACCCTTAAAACATACTACCATTATTAATTCATCACTGTCATTAGGATATGTCCCCAAAACCTTCAAACTGGCTGCTATTAAGCCTCTCAGTAAAAAAAATACAACTTGACCCCAACAAATTAATTAATTACAGACCAATCTCGAATCTCCCTTTTCTGTCAAAGATATTAGAAAAGGTAGTATCCTCACAATTATCTTCATTCCTACAGAAAAATGATATCTTTCCAGTCAGGTTTTAGACCGTATCATAGTACTGAGACTGCTCTTATTAGAGTTACAAATGATCTACTCTTGTCATCCGATCGTGGTTGTATCTCTCTGTTAGTGCTACTGGATCTTAGTGCTGCGTTTGATTCTGTTGACCACAACATTCTCTTGAATAGACTTGAGAATTATGTTGGCATTAGTGGTAGTGCATTGGCATGGTTCAAATCGTACTTATCTGACCGCCATCAATTCGTGGCAGTAAATGAAGAGTTATCATATCGATCACAAGTGCAGTATGGAGTACCGCAAGGCTCAGTACTAGGGCCATTACTTTTTATGCTTCACATGTTACCCTTGGGAGAAATCATCAGGAAACATGGTGTTAGCTTTCACTGTTATGCTGATGATACTCAGCTCTATATTTCTTCGCGGCCCGGCTAAACATACCAATTTGAAAAACGAACGGATTGTATAGTTGAGAAAAAAACTGGATGACAAGTAATTTCTTCCTGCTACATTCTGAAAAAACAGAGGTGTTACTTATTGGACCTAAAACCTCCACGTGTAATAACTTAAAACACTGTCAAATACTTGATGGCTGCTCTGTCAATTCTTCGTCATCAGTTAGGAACCTAGGTGTGCTATTTGATGGCAATCTTTCCTTCGAAAACCACATCTCTAGCATCTGCAAAACTGCATTTTCTTAATCTCAAAATATATCAAAATTATGACCTATGCTCTCAATGTCAAATGCTGAAACATTAATTCATGCGTTTATGACCTCAAGGTTAGATTATTGTAATGCTTTATTGGGTGGTTGTTCTGCACGCTTAGGGTGTTTTCACACCTGTCTCATTTAGTTCGGTTGAATCGCACTAGAGTTCGTTTTCCCTCTTGGTGTGGTTCGTTTGGACAGGTGTGAATGTAGCAATCGCACTCGAGTGCACACCAAAAGCGGACCAAAGAAGCTCCTTGAAGAGGTGGTCTCGGTACGCTTTCAAACGAACAATGGAGCAGTTCGGTTGTAGTGAGAAAGCAGTCCGATCCAATGGACCAACGAACCAGGCTTTATCACACTGTATAATGGGTAATTACAGTTTCATGAACAGCAGTAGCTTTGTTGTTTTGCTAATACCGCTTAAAATGAACCTGTGTCTGTCTGTGCCATTCAAAATCAAAGCGCGCCTTTTCATTTTATAATGCCGTCTTATTGCTCTGTTTGTAGAAGGTGTGTTTTAAAAATGTTTTCCTGACAAATCCTGGACTCCTGCTCAAAATTATAAATTAATATAACGATTAAAAAAAAAAAAAATGCAACAATAAGCCCGCAAAGCTGTTGTTGTTCCATCCTGACAGATGACAGCTGAGTGGAATCCCGGAAAAAAATTTGGAACTTTGACCAATGAGAGGACAGTTTACTTGCACGACTTGTATAAGCACATTTGGTCGGTTTAGAAACTTCGCTGTGTGAAAGCGAACCACACCATGAATAATAAGGAACACTGTAATAATTTTAACCCCTGTTTTGGAACAAAGCAATCGATCTACAGGTGTGAAAGCACCCTTAATAAACAAACTCCAGCTGGTCCAAAATGCAGCAGCTAGAGTTCTTACTAGAACTAAAAAGTATGATCATATTAGCCCGGTTCTGTCAACACTGCACTGGCTCCCTATTATACATCGTATAGATTTTAAAATCTATTTACTTATAAAGCCCTAAATGGTTTAGCTCCTCAGTACCTGAGCGAGCTCTTATCACATTACAGTCCCTCACGTCCGCTGCGTTCTCAAAACTACGGCAATTTGATAATACCTAGAATATCAAAATCACCCGGGGCGGCAGATCTTTTTTTTTATCTAGCGCCCAAACTCTGGAACAACCTATCCAACACTGTTCGGGACGGAGACACACTCTGTCAGTTTAAATCTAGATTAAAGACCCATCTCTTTAACCCTGCTTACACATAACACATCAACATATTCCTATAATTCAAATCCATTTATGGATTGTTAGGCTGCATTAACTAGGTCAACCAGACCTAACCGGGCCATACCCAGCCCAGACGGTGGACTGGCACCTAGAGACGACCTCTACAGCCCTGAATGTCAGCGGAGACCACATCGACTAGATGAGCCCCAAAGACGGATCCCCAGCGAAGACCTCGTCACCTAGACGGCCGTCGGCACAAGACCACGGGAACCAGATGAGTCCTCTGTGTCTGGCCAGAGGAGAACTGGCCCCCCGACTGAGCCTGGTTTCTCCCAAGGTTTTTTTCTGCCGCGGTCGCCTCTGGCTTGCTTAGTTGGGGACACTTTTTCTTCACACGATATTGTATTCTATTTGAACTGAACTGAGCTAGATGATGACATCATTGAATCCAATGATGAACTGCCTCTACCTGAAACTTGAGTGTTTACTGTTGCCCTTCTGCATTATAGATGCACTATTTCCTATTGAATACTGTACAGCCGCTTTGTCACAATTCTGTATTGTTAAAGGCGGTATATAAATAAAGGTGACTTGACGCGTGTAGTTGGCGCTACAGACATTTTCCTGAACGCGGAAGTCAGCCTGACTTTTAACCTTAAGAATGCTTTGCATTTCCGGTCTCCAGTGTTTCTAGTCAAATTAGCGTATATTCCGAGTTGATAATCTACTGTTAACCCTATTAAAATGTTTTTAAAAAGCACATGGCTCCATAGCGCCATCACTTTGCGATGTCGCAAAGGCCGTCATTTGTCAGCACCTCGCTCCTCAAAGTTTAATGAGTGTGTAGATGACACGAAGCTGCCGATGTTATCTACATTAAAAACAGATGGGTGCTATTTGAATGGGTTCCTATGGAAACCGGAACAGAAGAGCATCCAATCGGAAGTTAGAATTCGTAATGGTGGTGCTCATCGTTTACTCAGAAAAAAGGTCTATATGGACGTGTATGACCGTTGCGCTTACGTTTTTTTGGAGCGTCTCTCGCACGTGAGCGATGCGTTAAAAGAACTTACTTTTTTTTTTTTTTTTTACACGCAGTGCCACTCAATGTCAGTTCCAAAACAGTGAACCAATCAGAAGCCCACGGAGACAGGGCAAGCATTGCGAGCTTTCGTTTACAGTAGCAAGTTGCCATGGCAACTTTTGTATTTGATGTCAACATGGTGGAGTAGGCATTATGCACTGCACTTTTTTGTTGTTTTTTTTTTTTAAAAAAAGAAATAAAATAAACGCATTCCTGAGCGCTGTGTCTCACGTCATAAAAGGCACACACCGGATCAGAAGCGCAGCGCTGTCCCGCATCTAGAAGACCTCGTACAACAAGTACAACACGACGTAGCTGGCAGGGTTCCCACTCTTTCATGAACACCAGATTCAAGGACTTTTTAAAGCACCATTTATATCAAGCTCCTATCAAATTCACACGCCAGCATATGTAGCGTCATGAAAGACCCCTTACAGTACTTAACATTTCACTTACACTTAACATTTACATTAAACATTTCAGAGTAACAAGGTTTTGAATGTGTAGGTTTCATAAATTTAGACCATTTTGAGCAGTCGTGTTCAAAGGAATTTTGAATTTCTCAAATATTTATAATGTATATTCTTGCATTAAACTGTTTTTTTTTTTTTGCTGTAATTCTTGTAAAAGATTTAAATTTGAAATAAAATAAATAAAAAAAAAAGTTAATAAAAAACAGGGCTCTACACTTTCTTTTCTTTTCTTTTCTTCTAAATTCTGAAAAGGAACTGAAACTCTTAGGAGCACAGTCAAAAATTTCAGGAGCACCTTCTAATCAATACTCAAGTTCTGATCAAATATTAGCCTTCCCATTACAAGATGATATCTGACTCCTTGAAGTGATTTACAAAAAATTTAGTTTTTAATGTAATGGCATTTTTCTAACTATTTTTCTAAATAAAAGTATGTCATCTTTTGTCAAATTAAAAAAAAAATATATTTATAAGCTTTTTTAACATTTCTAATTAAAACAACAGAATAAAAACAAGTAGAATAGGAATAAGTTACCAATCAAATGAAATCAGTATAAAAAAAAAAAAAAAATTGTACTACAGAGGTGGCATAGAAAAACACTTGTGGCTTGTAGGTGCATTTTCAGATGGTTTAATGAGGCTCAGCATGAGTGCAATGAAATTCATAACTTTATGTTGAGGTTAATGTTTTATATATAAAATTTTGAATATAGAAATACTAAATGATTTAAATAACAGAAAAGATACTTTAAAATGAAAGCAAAACTGCCAGTAGGTGGCAGCAAGTCACTGATTTTATCGTTCATTGAATTGATTCTTCGAACGGCTGATTCATTCAGGAACGAAGCAAGTGACCGCCTTTATGAATGGGTAACTGAATCAGATTAGTTTAAAAACGTCCATTCATGCATAAACAAAACAACGCTGTGTTTGAATGGACATGCGCAGCAGCTCAGCTGTTACTTTGTTTGAAATTTTGTAGACGAAATAGAGCAAAATCAGGCAGACAATGCAATGCACTTAATATTAACTTCTTGTTTAGTAAACTCTTGTATTAAATAAATATCATTTGCAAACTCCCTTAATCAATAAATTTGTCTCTCTCCTTCATTCATCGCGATCTTCCATTATAATCAATGCAGCTCGTCCACAGACGACTGGGTTACAGGCACGGGGAGGGGCTTTTTTACTGCATGATTCATATAAGCAGCAAGACACAGCAGTTTATATGTAATATTTATCCAAAAATGGGTCTGCGTTTCTGGGACGCGCACATCAACCCGATCACTTTATTTAGTGTTCATGTAAACACTACATTCAGATTCATCAATCGGAATTAATTCAGTCAGATTGAACCAAAAACTGTGCATGTAAACGTAGTTGTGTTCAAGAAATCAACATATGTCTGTGATACATTACTCACCGCTGCAAAAACACACTGTAAGTACGTTAGAAACCTTTGAAGCTCCCCTCAGCGCAAATACAGATATGCTGATAGTGTCATTTGCACTGATGCTCTTAAATATTTTTTCATAGTTGCACGCAGTAGGTTTCGGTCACAAATGCACTGCTTCTCCATAGGTTCATGCAGGGCTGTGCAATGTGCGCATCAGCTCCCATGCTAAGATTTTTTTTCTCACGCTACCCCATCTCCACCTCAATCATTAACGCCGTTTCATTTAGTCTTTGACTGCGCATGTAGAAAATTTTTTTAAATAGCACCATTCTACTAAACAAAATTTATTTTAAAATTATTTTTAACCCCTTTCAAGGACCTATATTTGTTTAAGTACTTTCCAGGCCTTGAATCCATGTGTCCAATGTGAATCCATGATATTCAAGTACTTTCAAGAAGCTGGGCACCGCGGACAGATGGCGAATGGCGCCGCTGGTGTGCTTCCACTCATAGAAAATACACATTTTTAGCCGGCTGAGAATGCCAGGCGCTCTGCTGAAAACGCCCAGCTGTGAGCGCTTGAGAGTGCAGCGTTTTTTTCCATTCAGACACTGTGGTTTCTATGATATGAAATGCGCTTCAGTAATATGGCAGACGCGTTGCAAATGAAATGTTTCTCCAAGCATTATTTTTCATAACAATATTATGGTAGTCCATTTCCATTTGGTAAAGACATAAATACTCAGAGACAAGCAATATTAACTTCTCCAATGTTGTCGTAGTAAAAAGCAGGGTGATCGGTTTTAGTCCCGCCCCTCCTCCACTCTGATTGGTTAGCTGACTAGAAAGCGACAGTGATGAGCGCAGTGTTTTACTCAAAGTTGAACATTCTTCAACTCTCAGAGCCGAAAAAAAACCCAAAACAAACAAAAAAAAATGCCCGAATGGTCAGCACTCAGCATGCTCCTGGCGTTTTAAAAAACGTGGCGCTCCTATTGAGAACAACCGAAAAAATACGCCAGCCTTTGGGAAAAAACACTTTGGTAGACACGCGGCTTTAGATGCAAGGAGGTGTTCTGTGTGAATAGCCAAGAAGAACCTAGAAGAACCTAGAGTCCAAGATCAATGGTGCCATGCTCTTTCTCTTAATCAGCAGTGTTTTATTTAAATTCAGTATGTAAAACATTTGTTTGCAGGTGATGCAAGTTATTATTTTCTACTTTTCACATTGCATTATTTAAAATAATAACATGGCAATAATCTTTTTTTTTTCTATTTTTTTTAGGAAACTTGCTTTTTACAATAAAACTAAAATGTGACTTTTTCGGAAGACATCTTCATTTCAAGCAAGCTTTGATTTTAATCATTTGAAAAGTTTAAATATTGTTTTCTTAAATTATTTTAAAATCACAAAGAAATGCACTCTTTCAGTAGAAAAAAAAAAAAAAAATCTCACCTGTAATATTTGTAATAATTTACAGTGCAAACCTTTAATGAACTATGAGAGCTAAAATGAATAAATAAATACAAAAATAAAATAATCATTCAATAATCGTAATTGAGGTAAAGTTTTCAATTAATCAAGGTTTTGATTTTAGGTCATTTCGCCCCAGCCCTACTTGTTTGTCTCACAAAAGTCCTACATTCAGTGGAAAATCCAGTTATGACATTTTTATTAAACATTACGAGCTCAAGGAATTTTTAAAAATTAAACTTAAGCACGGATGATAAAACTCATCTGTTGTGTGAATTGCAATTCAGGAGATTCTTCCTGTCATTCCATTTCAAAATCCTGTGCGCTGATTCATTTTCAAATGAATTCAAATTCATGAACTAAAAAGCAGCAAATTCAACTCGTCTGCAGACACACATGATCAGATGCTGTCTAAAACATGCTTGCATCATAAATACACACGACACTAGAGGAGAACACTACCCACAAGCCCCTTCACACCTCACACACACACACACACACACACACACGCTTACATTCCAGAGGAATCTGGCTGCTTTATCATACACGCACTCAGAGAGGGATAGAGAGAGAGCAAGACAGATGATATTAAATTTTATTCCAACTATTGCAGTCATTCCATGCAGTTGTCCAGGAACACAGATCAATGTGAAAAATATCCCTGTTCCAGGTCCTGGTCCAGGAATAACAGTTCACTGTCGCAGTCTCAGCTTCTGTAAGATCCTCTTCTCAATGATTTCAGCATCACTGCTGTATGACTGTGTCTCTACTGTGATAGAGTAACACAACTAGACTTTTATCATTTCTGCAGAAACTGACTGAGTGGTGTTTGCCTCCAAAAAGTCACAGTGATAAGCTGTTGAGGGCATCTGGCAGGATGTTACTATGGCATTACCCTTCCTAGTGTGTTTGGGGTGATTTTTAACACCTTACCTGATGTTACTAAAATGTTACTATGTGAAAATTGCATTTTTGCATCAGTGTATAGGCTGCATTTTATTACACTCAGAAATGATGTAAAATACTATAATATTGTAAAAAATATAAAAACCATGTGTATCTTTGCAAAGAATCCCTTTAAAGTCCTCATGAAATCAAAATTAAAGTTTTTTGGCTTTTAGTATGAATATGTTCGCCTTAAGGTTATCTATAAGCTAGTGTACTCCAAAACTTACAGTCTCTCACTTCTGCCAATATGGATCAGTGATTTTGATGACATCACCCTGCACTTCAGCTTCTCATCAAACCTTCTGTCCAATCAAAAGCTCTCTAGAGTCTGTAGCGTCCCGCCCCCTACACTATAAATAGACGTTGAAGCTGCGGCTGAGATCGGTCACTTGTTCACAGAGTTAGTGTTTACTGTATGGTGAATTGCATGTGCACAATGTAGACAAACGGGAACGATTCAGACAGTGTATATATGCTTTCCATTGGGGCAAATGAGGTCTGGTTTCGTGCTGTGTCACGCAAACCGCAGTGCGCACAGTCTACTCACAGGAAGTACAGTGCGATAGCACAGAGCGGATCATATGTGTGAGTCGGCATGTATTAAACTACACAGCCTCAGCATGCTTACGATCAATATTCTGTTTTAGTAAGAGTTTGATATTGAATCTAGGGGGTAATCTATCTAATCTACTGTGGCTGTCATAAGCTGTCAAATGCGGCTTTACCGAGCTCAACAACGGCTCTGGCCAGAGCAGATATAAATGGAACACTATTGGCTATTTAAAAAAAGTGGGCGGGGCTGTCCCGCCCTGTTTTCCTGTTTCAGTTAAAATTATGTCACCGCATAGAATTACGCTTCTTGTTTCAAGGCACTTCAGTGGACCTTTAATCTCTTAAAGCATTAATATGTGCTTTGTAAGTACTAATAAACAGCCAGTATGCTAGTAGTATAAGCAACTGGTCCCTAAAAGCATTCCCACTAATTTCATTCATTTAATACTTATTTTCAAACAGTTACGCAAGAAAACAACATCAAAATGAAATAGCTACAATAGTTTTTGCTATGGAACTGAAATTGGCACTGAGAACTGTGAAATCTTATTTGTATTAGCACCAACTACTGAAATGTCTGCAGAAATGGCATGCGTGTTGTGTTGGGTTCTGGGCGTTTGAGTGGAGGGCAGATGCGTTAGCCGGCGTTATCGCAGACGTCAGTAGCTTGACCACAGCTCTGGTTAACCTCAGTGCAGCTAACAGCCTTTTTTAGCATCTTTTCTGTTCAATGCCATTATCTGTGCACATCCGACTGACTCATCAGTGCCCAGTGTGTTCACCTCGATCACAGGTGCTTTAACAAACCTTGACGTCAATGGAAACGTGACTTATGTTTGTGTTTAAAGCCCTGCATCTGTGCATGGACGAATCTCCTGATAAAATTTCCACAAGCTCGCTGAGGCCTGAGAAACTCATGAATGTGAACACCACGGTTCAAAAGCTTGAGGTCAGCACATACTTGAACTCAACATGGATGCATTAAATTGATCAAAAGTGACAGTACATCTGTAATATTACAAAAGATTTCTATTTTGAATAAACACTATTAAAATTGTGCAAAGCAAAGCAAAGCAACAAATATTTCTTTCATGAGCTGGCTTCTGTACGGTGACCACCCACGATGACTTCTGGACTTTCTAACGAATTGATTCACTCAAGTCTGCATTTGTTGCATTCTCGATATCAAAAACACATCCAGGTAATTTCATATGTCTGCACTAGCATTCATCAGAACTGGAACTGAGCTCTGAAGTTGATGACGTCAGCGCAACACGATTGCTTAAGAACACATACTGCGTAACAACGAGCCACAGGCCTAACAATAAATTGCACATTTTATTTTGTTGAAGTCCAAAGATTATTTAGCTACAGTGTCAAGAAGCAGAAATTGAGCAGCAATGAAATTGAACACTTGAACATAAAAATGATCAGTACTGGTCAATCTATAAATCATGACATCCATAAGATCCCATCTGATTCTTACCTGAACCGTAGTGCTGATCTCAGCTGCGAATCCTCCGGTCACCGGAGCCTCATGACTGATGAGCAGCCGACCCGTCTTCACCACCGACTGCAAGAGAGAGAACATGAGCCATTTATTAGTCTATGTTCAGTCAAAAAGAGATGAGGAAACATGCACAAGCCTTCATATTTTGTGTCTGTTGTGCAATATAATAATTTTGGGTCTGTAATTCTGGCTCAGGACATTTTCAATTTCAATCAAAGGTAAGGTCTTTAGAGTGTCAAAACATGACATTCTAGCAAATGCAAAAACTTATCTGTCTAAAAAAATCTGGAATAGTTGCAAGCCAGATTAGCTACATTTACATGCACCCAAGTAATCCACTGGCATTCAATGCCTCGACTGGATTAAAATTGCTAAATGTGAAGACCTGATTGAGCTCAATCCAAATGAAATTTAGACTGGATTGAAAGGGGTGGTGTAGATGTGAAATCATTCAATTAGTAGGAAAAACTACACATGCAAACACTTGAATACAATATCTTCTTAATGAGATTCAAAAATAGTAAATTCCCCATGATGCATGTTTACCAAAAATTTCTACCATACTTTCTACCAACATGCTTATGTTTATTGACATCTTATGAACTGGTCAGTGAATATGTACCAAGTATTTGCAGATGTTTTGCTCAGAATACAAAATTACACATGAAAACGAGTATGTGAATCGGATTGTTCAGGGTTCATAAAAAACAGAACTTTCAGAATCTCGGTTTGGATTTATTGGGACTGATAAAAATTTGTGCACGACCACAAACCTATTGCCATACGAGCACCACAGATGTATCTGAACATGTGGTACTGAGTTTAATAATTAGTACAGAAAGAAAACACCATTTGCTGCTGATTATGAATTTTGTTTGATGTTCATACTTTACTGTCAATGGTCATTATGACTTTAGCCAAACAATGTTTCTGTTAGCCTGATCAAATAAACTGCAGGTCTCATCTGCGGAGCACTGACTGAACGTCAGATACTGTGAGATATAAAACTGACAGATCTTGCTACAAAATCAGGTCTTCAAAAGAAAAAAACAGGTGCACAACAGTGCAATATAATAGGACTCGTCCATGTGCTGCTGATCAGGCATTTCCTGCAGAAAGATTTTGGTTTGCTTTCGTAACCTGAGTAATTACATTACATTACATTACTCAATCTTTGTTGAGATGAAAAAGACTTGTGTGTTGGCATTTCATTGTTACACATCTGCTGAGAAGAATGTGATGCGGTTTGGATATTGCACTGGATGTTTCTCTGGAGCTCCACAAAGACACAGAAGAAAATATACCTGCAACATCCACTTCCTTCAATGTGTGAGCCATGTGTGCTGACTGTTATAATTAAAATGTTAATTCCATGCATCATTGGTACGTGTGTGATTGATCTGCTGAGTACCTCGAGTGAACAAACAGGCTGCACATAAGCTCAGACTACTTCACAGAATATCTATCAAAGATGAGACGCCATGAACCTCATGAACTCTAGCAAGTCCACTGACTATTTCTTCCTTTGAAGTCCTCACTGCAAAAACAATTACTTGCAAACAAAATACTTTCCCAGTGGATGATGAATGTGGCCAGTAGCCAGTATATTTGACTAGACCTGCTCCTTTCTTTAACATTCAGCTACACAAATCTTCTCTTAATTTGACACAGTGGTGGTCCTCTCTATATGCAAAGTACACAGATTGTGTTGGATCTCCGAACCACCATGGGGCCCCTTTGCTCTCAAAGATGATTTAATGACTAGGGCTGTGCAATTAATAGAATTTTCACTTTTGATTTTGGCTTCCAACAATTATGAAAACACTATGTCACATTTCATCTCTTTCCTTTAAAGTGAGGCGCTGACGCCTTTCCTACATTACATCCAAATCAGTCAAATCATGTGACGTGACTGTTGTAATATACAGCCTCACGCATGACAAATGCAATACCAAAAAAAAAAAAAAAGTTACAGAGTTAAAAGAGCTACAAAAGAGATATTCCCCAGGCGGCTTTCTGTGTGCATGATCAAAGATGGAGATTGTATATGCTACTTAAATATGATTAAACGTGCACAAAAATATGTGTCAGTCTTGGTGTCTTTTTGGTTCTGAAAGAGTATTAATTAACTGGATCAAAACACTGTGAAGAAGAAGCAGATGCATATGTAAAGTAACACAATCATTAGACATTTAACAGCATTTAAAATAAAAATTGTCTAACGTTACCGAATGAAATGTCAACCCAGGAAGTGATATAGGACCACGCAAGGTGTGGATGTGTTGATGGAAGCAAACTATTCTATTTTTGATCATCGTTCTGAATTCGATCTGGACATCTTCAACAAAAATGTGATTTTCTCCAGTGTTTCTGCAGATTTTATGAGGGCAAATTTAAGACTTTTTTAAGACCTTAATGTGGTGCAACTAAAGAAATGTAAGGGAAAAAAAAGAAAATTGAAGGGAAAAACAATACAGCAAAATGTTGTCTAAGTATAGTTCAAGTTTTACTTTCACTTTCAAATTAGCAGCAATTTGGCCTCAAGCAGTTGTTTGTTTTTAGTTCATGAGTTTTCCCTCTTTTCTTCACTTTCCTTCAGTTTTTAAGTAGCTTGTAAAAGCATTGAGCGCGTTTTACTTTCACTTTTAAATTAACAGCATTAATGTAACGTAACAAAATTTTATTAAGAAAAAATAATAATACACCATGTTATATGCCTAATATAAAATAATAACTTACACAAAGTTTAAATAGTTATACAAAACTATAGAAAAACGAATAAGAAAGCTTGGAAGCACGGCATACACCTTGATGTAACATATAAATATGTACATCACAGCTGTGTAGCATATATATAATATATATATAAAATGTAATTATATATATATATTGAGCAGCTGCATTCAGTTTTAATTGTATTGTCCGTTCTCTAACTGAACTACACGATTTTTATTACTATAAAAAACAAAACAAAATCACAAGTTCTTCTCCGGGTGACTAACATCTAAAGCAGCACATACCACCATCTACCGCATATTGTTTAATGGATATTAAGCGACCTAAACCATGTAGCAAAGAAATTAAGCTTTCGCTTCACTTTAAAAAGGAACACATGAGGAAAAAATTAGTCATATGAATTTAAGACTTCCTGCTCTGATTTAAGACCTTTTCAAAGTCTTAATTCACAGAAAAGCACATTTTTAAGACTTCTTTAAGAGCCGTGGAAACCCTATTCTCATCTTTTTGTTCAAAATATTTTTTTCCCCCAAAACTTACCCACATTCAAGTGCTGAGAAAAAAAGATTCCATGAAGCTAGAATAAAACTTTTTTTTTTTTAATTATTGCATACTGCATGTTCAGATATTCATACAACAAAATATTCTGGGGGCCATTAAACTTTTGTAAAATGATCAAAAATATTGGTAGTGGTTCACAACTTTAAAAAGAACGCTGGTGGGGAAAGAGTCAAGTGAACATAAACAGTAGGGAAAGTGATCAAATGTTTGTCATCATATTCAATTTCTGCATTCGGTCTTAAGGCGAGGTCACACTGCATTTTTCGTTCCATTGACTTCCATTCATACGCATGCGAATGCGTCAGACCGGAAACGCAGGCCTCTGTGAAAAGTTTTCGCATTTTGCTGTGTTCCAAAGTTCAAGCTTGGTGAACTCTGACCTGCGAATTCGCAACATGTGACCCAGTGTGACCTAGTGATGGGCATTTGGGGAAATTTCTCATTTCAGTCATCGATAGGTTTTGAAAACGGTTAATCGAGTAATCGGGGGCGGGGCTTGTGTTGTAATGGATATAAAGAGAGAGTGAGCGAGCTCCCGCCATGATGCACTTTCATAATGGCGTGCAGAAACATGGGCAAGGACAGAATTTACTATTCTATAAAGTTCTCATTCTAAATGTTTATGGCAGATTTGTGCTATATTTTCATCTACATTAAGTGATTGCATAAATCTCTTGTACATTTTCGAAGCCATACGAATTGAATTACGCCTATTGTTGAACAAATATGACGAAAACAGTGGCATGATGGGGTTTCATGACAGTGCATTGCAATGAAAGCAGATAGAATTTACTATAGATTTCACATTCTATAAAGTTCTAAGTATAATACTATGTTTGTGAAATGCCATTGAAATTTAAGTTACGCGCTATAGCGTGAGAGAGAAAGAGAGACAGAGCTCCCACCGTGATGCGCTTTTATAACAGCGTGATGAAACACGAGCAAGGAATTTACTATAGGCTTCACATTCTATTAAGTTATTATTATACTGCTATGTTTATGACAGATTTGTGCTATATTTTCATCTACATTATCAAGTGATTCCTGAAAATTGCCTGCGTGTTTTCAAAGTCATATGAATTCCGAAAACAACTGAAATTGAAGTATGCCTTGTTGAACAAATATGACGAAAAAAAGCACTGCTGCAGCATTATAATATCAGTATTTATTCAAAAAAGAAACATGACCGTAAAAGCAATATGACCATCTCAAATATCGGGTATTGCATTTGAGCATGAAACTAAACACTGGCCATATGCAGCGCATTCAGCATGTTAAATATCCCAATGCATCCTAATAGATTAAGCAGATATGCACGTAGTTTACCCAGACATCACTAAGTGACTTCAAAGCTATGCATCTCTCATTCTCATGTCGATATTTTGGACCGCAGGCTAAACAATCAGAGCTCAGGGTGCTGCCCAAAGTGCTGCTACAACCAATCAGAAAAAATAATAATAAATTCCACGATTATCGTTTTAATGATCAATCATTGCCGTCACGGCTGAGTACTTGAGTACTCGATTACTGTTGCACATCCCTAGTGTGACCAACAACAGATTGATACGTCACAGCATGACCTCGTAGCTAAATGAAAAGAACAAAAAAATATAAGACTGCAGCGCTGCGGGAAAGTATAGTAGATTGTAAGTTTTTACATTTTAGATGTATTATTATTTGTAGATGCATTATTACGTTGCAGAGCATGATGTCATATCACGACCGATGCAGCATCCGAGGGAATTTCATGCTCAAAGTGTAGTGTGACCGCGGCTTTAACAATAATCAATGTGCACTGACCAAAATTATAAACGCAACACTTTTGTTTTTGCCCTCATTTTTCTTGAGCTAAACTCAAAGATCTAAGACTTTCTCTATGTACACAAAAGGCCTATTTCTCTCAACTATTGTTCACAAATCTGTCTAAATCTGTGTGTTAGTGAGCACTTCTCCTTTGCCGAGATAATCCTTCCACCTCACAGGTGTGGCATATCAAGATGCTGATTAGACAGCATGATTATTGCACAGGTGTGCCTTAGGCTGGCCACAATGAAAGGCCGCTCTAAAATGTGCAGTTTTATCACACAGCACAATGCCACAGATGTCGCAAGTTTTGAGGGAGCGTGCAATTGGCATGCTGACTGCAGGAATGTCCATCAGAGCTGTTGCCCGTGAATTGAATGTTCATTTCTCTACCATAACCCATCTCCAATTTGGCAGTACATCCAACCGGCCTCACAACCGCAGATCACGTGTAACCACACCAGCCCAGGACCTCCACATCCAGCATCTTCATCTCCAAGATCGTCTGAGACCAGCCACCCGGACAGCTGCTGCAACAATTGGTTTGCATAACCAAAGAACTTCTGCACAAACTGTCAGAAACTGTCTCAGGGAAGCTCATCTGCATGCTCGTCCTCCTCATCGGGGTCTCGACCTGACTGCGGTTCGTCGTCGTAACCGACTTGTGTGGGCAAATGCTCACAATCAATGGCGTCTGGCACTTTGGAGAGGTGCTCTTTTCACAGATGAATCTCGGTTTTCACCGTACAGGGCAGATGGCAGACAGCGTGTATGGCGTGGTGTGGGTGAGCGGTTTGCTGATGTCAACGCTGTGGATCGAGTGGCCCATGGTGGCGGTGGGGTTATGGTATGGGCAAGTGTATGTTATGGACAACGAACACAGGTGCATTTTATTTATGGCATTTTGAATGCACAGAGATACCGTGAAGAGATCCTGAGGCCCATTGTTGTACCATTCATCCACGACCATCACCTCATGTTGCAGCATGATAATACACGGCCCCATGTTGCAAGGATCTGTACACAGTTCCTGGAAGCTTTTTTTTTTGTCCCCCCAATACAGTACAACTGCACATATTAGAGTGGTCTTTTATTGTGGCCAGCCTAAGGCACACCTGTGCAATAATCATGCTGTCTAATCAGCATCTTGATATGCCACACCTGTGAGGTGGATGGATTATCTCAGCAAAGGAGAAGTGCTCACTAACACAGATTTGTGAACAATATTTGAGAGAAATAGGTCTTTTGTGTACATAGAAAAAGTCTTAGATCTTTGAGTTCAGCTCATGAAAAATGGGGGCAAAAACAAAAGTGTTGCAATTATAATTTTGGTCAGTGTATATTCAGTTAATAAGGTAAAGACTATGCAGTGTTTTAGTTTTACGTTCAATTTCAGTATTAGGCTATTATGTTAGTAGGTTAAATCATTTATTTCATTTTTTAATCTTTTTTTCTGTTTTATTTGTGCTATTTTGTTTTTCATTGAATTACTGACCATTTCTTCTCACTGTTGTTTGTTGACAGTGAAAACGCTCTGAAAGAACAGATTATAGAGTTGACGGTCATTTTGTGGTTTTTATTAACACACTACCAGGGGCCTCCTGTTTTGCTTAAGGACCATAGAAGTCTAGGACCGGCACTGCCAGTCCAACATCCTTGGGCTGGTGTGGTTTAGCTCTTAAATAATTAGTAAACCAAAGGTTGCAGGTTTAAACTCTGCAACCACCACTGTGTACTTCGCTCCTTCAAATTAAAGCTCTTTATTGGCATCAATGGTTCCATAAAGAACTTTTAACATCAATGGAATCTGTCCATTCCACAAAAGGTTCTTTACAGTGAAAAAAAGTTCTTTAAATTTTTAAAATGTTCCTCAAATGAAGGAAAAAAAAGGAGTTTCAAAGGGTTTCCAAAAAGCCCTTTTGGAGCCTGTATTTGAGTGCAGAGTAAAACACTTTGCCTGTGGTTAGTCTGGAGTTGACAGTTAAGCGAAGAATAATGAATGATTTAATAACAATTCCACACCTCATAACCAAGTTGGTCATATGTCAGAAACTCAGAGTTGCTGAAAGTGCTTCTGATGCCTCAGATGCCAGCGGACTGAGACGGGCAGAGTGGCAGAATCTTGAGACTGTGTGCTAGCGAGGGTGTGAGATTTCAATAAGACAGCAAGTATGCAGGGTGTGACTGGAGGCATTTTCTTACAGCTGTCCCACACGCTTTATTGTTATTAACCAGGTCTGTCTGAATGAAATTACTTTTAAGACAGACCTGCGAGGAAATACAGCGACTAGGTTCGGACATCTTTAGGTCATGAACATATCTGACTGAAGTATATTAATCAGCCTGCTGAACATATTTAACTTGCATTAGTGTGGCAGTAACAAACCTCAGTACTCAAGGGGGTGATAGATTTTCCTTCAAATGTCTGCGCTATTAAACCAGATGTTATTCAGGTAGCTAGATATAAACATGTCAACAGTTTAACAATCTCGCTCAGCAAGATTCTTCAAACTGTTGCTCTGCCATGAGAGTACTTTACCTGAAAAGAAAAGTGACCACAGAAAAGTACAAAATATGATAATGTTTACAATACAGCCTCTTGCGGGAAGGCTGATAACGATCATTGTGTTGTGTTATAAATCTCAGTAGGGCCCTATGATTTCCGCGATGTGGAAAACACGGACGGAATCGCGGAATCCAGTCATAAAAACGGAATTTACAGTTTAATGCGGAATGCCACGGAATTTGTAAGAGTTTGGATGAATTAATCAAAAGTAGGTCATTACACTTAAATCAAATCGTGATATGGACTAATATTTGATAATATTAAGCTGAAAAACAACTGTTTAAAAAATTAATTCCGCACGTCTCTGTGTTAATGAATGGCAGGCACGCAGTTTTGTTTACTACTCGCACTGTGGTGATATTAGCGCCTGATGTCTCACTAAATTAGGACATAAATACATTAACAACATCTCCAGAACTGCTCTGAGAATGTGGAAAACACAGAATTTGATAACA